>CM062297.1:702557800-704007158 GCA_031216915.1 Pictodentalium vernedei
ACAAGTGCATCATCGACGTGCAGTACTCCCTGGTAGCCAGTACCACTGTGCCTCCACGCGGGCAAATCGCCAAAGGGCACAATGCAGTTACCCCTGGCAGGGATCAAATTAAAGTCCAATTATTTATTGATTTATTGGTGCTTAAGGTCACATATTTCTGCACAATGACCAATCATGACCATGACAGTTTTACGGGTAGAGGAAGCCGGTGTCCCCAGAGAGAACCAAGGAGCAACTGTCAGCCCCAACATACTAATTCCACACATGCAGGGTTAACATTGGTTGAAGACAGGCGCACCATCGACATGCAGTACGCCTCAGTACACGTCACCGTGCCCCACGTGGGCAATGGGGGTGAAGTGTCTTGCCCAAGGACACAATGCGATTGCCGCAGGTGGGATTCAAACCGACAACCTCAGCCCGCACCTCTACATACTGAACCACCATGCCACAATGTTTAAAGTCCAACGTTGCACTCCTTACCTGTATCATTAAACAAAACTAGGTACAAAGATGGTACAGAAGATAGTAAAGGCTCACAGACATTTGTTGTTGCGCATTAATTCACTCAATGTGGAATAATTAGGAACTCTCCAAACAAAAAACCCACTTGATTAGCAATTAAACCGAATTGGACCATAAAGAAATATTTGGTAATTAACCCTCTGCTATATGCAAAATCTCAAATTGAATTTTGATATTATTCCAATTTCCAAACCCAAAACACAGCTTTTGCAGCCCATTTGAACAAGCTCTTTAAGCTTGTTCCAACAAGGATTATGAGCCAAGTTTGGGGAGCAAAAATTTACAATTTTTCAGTATTTATGAAAATATGTAGCGTACCCCAATGCTGACTGGTGGATCTAAGAGAAAGATTCTAAAGAATATTTGTCATCTCGCACGAAGTTAAAATTTTGGTTCACTTCAGAGGGCTGAATGTGAACTCAGGGACTAGGTTTGAACCATCTTGAATCTGACCAAAACTCAGAGTGCTGGTTGATCTAAATATCGAGACTCTTGAAATAATTTCCTCTTGACTTCCGTAAGAGTGCAAATATGAATCAAAAACTTGAACTGAATAAATTGGAATGTGCCCTTCATAATGATGCTGAAAATTAAACATCAAAAAATTCTATCTTGCTGATCTGAATTGAACGATTTTTAAAAGAATATTCCTCATATTGCACCAAGTAAAAATTTTGGCTTTCATAGTTGTCCAAATATGAACCGAGTGACTTGATTTGCACAGATTGGAATCTGGCATTCCCCCATCCCCCCCCCCCCCCCCCCCCCCCCCCCCCCCCATCCCCATAAGGATGCTGAATACTAAATATCCAAAGAGTCTGAATGCTGCTTCTGGAGATTTTTTTGATTTTTTTAAAACATTAGCATTTGTCCATTAGTTATTTATTTATTGTGTTTAACGACACTTTTCATATCCAGGGTCACCTCGTGTTGGACAGTTTTATGAGTGGATAGAGCCGGAGTACCTGGAGAGAACCACCGAGCAACTGTCAAACTCCAAAGCGTACTAACTTTGCACAAGCAGACTTACACTGGTTTAAGACAAGTGCATCATCAACATGTAGTACACCTTCGTACAGAGTGCTACCATGCCCTCATGTGGGCAATCAGGATGAAATGCCTTGCCCCAGGCATAACACAGTCACCCCTGGCGGAGATCAAACTATAGACCTTTCAGTTTGAAGTTGAAAGCCATAACCACATTGAGCCACCATGCTCCCTGCATTTGCCCATTACCTAGAGTGTTATGAGTCAATCAATTGGCATTTTTGGCCCATTTGATTCTTCTAGTCCTAAGGATATATCATACTGAATAATAGTTCTTTGTTCCATGCAGTTTTGGAAATATGGGCTTTTGATTTTTTTTTTTCTGTTTTTAGGAGGCTGCAGGAACAAATTATTTTTTTGCATGAATCAGGTACTGATGGCCCAATAATGCTGTACACCAAATTTAGTTCAAACTGACACATTGGTTCTGAATGTAGAAATTTGGGTGGGCCAAAAATCTTGCACCTCCAAGAACAACCAAATATATCGCCCTTCAAACTTCTCTTGTACAACCTTCCGTATACACTCAATTCATCGGATCATAAAAAGATTTTTTTTTATAAATCTGAGGCAATTTTCCGCTGCCGCCTTCATATTGGCAACTTGATCTGAACAAAATCAAAATGCAATATCATAAAAAAACAATATCATCAATTTGCTATCAAATCAGTTCAAAGGTTTGGAGAAATTATGAATACCATGCTCGTGGATGCTGAGCCATGGACAGACAATAGCTGAAAGTGATCAACACAGCTCACCCTGACTTGCACTTGGATGGATTAATATGGTATGATCATTTTCTATCCAAATGAAAAATTTCCCAATGAGTAAGGTCTTACATATTTATTGTAAGATCATTTGCATATACAGCAATTTGAAATATTATGTTAGTTCATGTGCACTTCACCACCTAACAGCACCAGCACATGTTCCAGTGTTTTGTGTAAGAATTAAATGTTTTGTTAGGGAAGATTTATATAAGCTTGGCATGTCCTAATAAACGTTTTGTAATATTTAGATAAATAAAACTGTTGTTTAAAAAATAGAAATTGGGCCCAGACGGCTTGTTAAACCCATCTCTCTTGGACAAAATAAAAGAGATTTTCAGAGATGAAGGACAAAGAATGACAATGAATATAGAAGACAGACATAAGCAATAATTTGAACTCACTCCATAAGTTAAAAATATGAATATATACAAAATAGTAATAAAAATAAAATTTTAAAGATTAAATAACAAACATAAAAATTTGATTCAAAAGGACAGAACAATGATTAATCACCAAATTTCAAGAGACAAAACATGTACAGTATGGCAGCCATGGACTGGTCACTTTCACGGATGGGCAATATTTCCACGGAAACAATAATATTAGATTCCAAACACTAATTCTAGGAATAATCATCAAAAATTTAATTAATGAAGCACCGGGTACATCCCAGTGCTTCATTAATTAAAATTTTGCTGATGATGATTTTTATTACCTGGTAAATGTATGCATGGACATTACTGCACATGCGTAGATTACACCCAGTCCACGGCAACTGTACTGTAACAGGGTTAACTCTTTACCCAATGTAATGGCCAAAACCGACCAGCAGTATTCACAAAAATTAAAAAATTGCCATTCAATTTTGATTATTTTTTCATTATTTGTCTCAAAAACATAGCTTATGACCCCTCAATGGAATGAGCTCATTCCAATGAGGGTTCATAAGCTATGTTTTTGATACAAAAAAAAAAAAAAAATAGTTATTCAATAATTTTGTTTGCAAGTGTCGTCTGCTTTTCGTGTTAGGTAAAGTGTTAACCAATGTATGCCAGTGGCAGACCCACCATTTGTGGTTTGGGGAAGAGGTGTCACATTTCAACAATGGGTAGCGACAGTTTTGCGGCAATCAAACCCACTCACGTCACCAGTGGCACCAAGAGACCTGTCCAGGACTTATAGCTATGTGCATGGAGTATGGTATTATCAGTGATGACACATGGACATCAGGTAATGGTTATCCATTTGATATAACAGATATACAGTGTTCCCTGGGCTTGTTGCTTGTGAAAAAAAATGATTAACAGAAAATAATAATAATAAAATGGCCAAATTTTTCTGTGAAAACTCGAAAAATGTTTTTACAGCTGACTGAATAAATCCTTTTCAGAAACAAAAATGGAGCTTTTTTAACTAGTGGAGTGTTGGATTACTTTGTTAGATTTTGCTCATCAATAATTTTGTTATAATTTATTAGAGTGTGCCCAATACATTGTAACAAAAAAGTCTTCAACATTAACCCTTAACACTCTGGTAGTGCTTCAGAATTTCATATCATTTGATCCTCAATTGGAAAAATCTTGTTTATGTGGTTTTGTTGAAATATTTTGAAATATTTGAAAAATAAATAATCAAAATAACAAATTTTAGTTTAGTTTAAACATATTTTATTTGCTACACTTCGTGTAAATTGGACTGGATGACAAGTGCTAAACACTTAGTTTAACCCTTTACCAACATGCAAATTCAGCAGTTGAAAAAATATTATTTTTCAAAAAATTTCAACAAAACCATATCATGTGACCCCTCATTGGAACAAGCTCGTTCCAACGAGAGGTTACATGATATGGTTTTGTTGAAACGTTTTGAAAAATTTGAAAAAATGATATTTAAAATAATAAATTTTGATATCGTCTGCATTGGGTAAAGGGGTTAAACAATATTTTATTTCCCAAAAAATGGAAGACAAAAAGACAGACAATAATTGATTTGCATTGAGAACAAAACATCATGAACATGGAAAGAGGATTCAGCAGTAAGCTAAGTGCTTATTCGAGGCCGTCTCCTGGTAAACACTTACGTTTGCCCTCCTCTCCTAGAACAAATTTTAATATCCTGCACATTGGACACTGATCATCCCTCATTGGAATGAAGTCAACGAGTTTGCTCCAATGGAGTGCAATGTTTTCAAGGAAAAAGTGCAATGATAAAAAAAAATTGGAATATCAATTTCTGTGAATATTCTGGAATTTAACCAGTTCAAACTTGTTTTGATAGCGCACAATGAGCTCTGTTCAACAGACAGGTTAAATTCCCTAGTCGCATGATGGGAAATTAGGCTAAAGAAAATTAATCTTTTGATTCTCAGGCAGCAGCACATTCATTGTTTTCGACCCATGCTCATCATATTTATTCTGGCGGCAAAATTGAAAATGTATAAAACTATCATAGGGTGTGATTTTAGTTGTATCACATCACGATCGGCGATGCAATATGTCGTATACATTGATACAGTATTGTTATTCTCTTTGCGAAATGCGGACCGATTCTCATATGTATGTACAAAATAAATATTTATATAACTGGTTGGGGGCTACATTAGTTTTGGTGGTCTGAATTTGTTCATCAAACCTGTTCTATTACAAATTATTGGAGAGTGCCAATGGGAACTGTCCAATAATTTGTAATAGAACAAATTTGAATAAATAAACTGATATTTACGTTTGACTGAATTCGAAACATGGGTTAGGAAAATGTTGGCTTTTGGACCGGAACCCTCATTTTTTTGAAAGGCCTCATTGTGGCTTCTAGCACTCAGCCAGTTAAAAAACTCATTATTTTTTAATCTCTATTTTAGTTGTTCTATATTGCTGTTGTGTTGTATGATCACTGTTACAAAAAAACTATAAGTGAAATCAACATGGAAGCTCTATTTTTTAATTTTAGGCTCTCACAACTGGATTCTAGGTACTGGCGACCATTCCATGAGGAATACAAAAAAATAAAAACCGCCCTCCCTCAATCGATTTTTTAAAAAAAATCCTGAGAATCAATTTTTTAATTTTATTTGGCCTCAGCTGTGCAGTTTGAAATATTTTTATATCAGTATGCAGAGGGTTAATCTGGCACTTGCAAATGATGTGGACAAGATATCATAAAATAGTTTTCCTTCAAGCCTCTAATTTGAACATTATATGTACCTTGCAGTGAAACAATGACATTTATTGTACTGAGTTCAAAATGAGAGCTGAAATATGAAATCGGTAATCACCACTTTGCTGCAGTGATTGGTTTGATCAAACTATAATCAATGAATCAAAACTATTTAGACACCATCATAAAATCCAAAAGAGTAATCAAGATTTCAAATATGATGCCAACAATTATAGACAGAATACATGTACCCAATGGATATGTGAAATATTAATAACTAAATTTGATTCTTTTTTAACTTCCTGTTTAAAGTTGTAACTCCTCAATGGAATGAACAGATGGAGAATATTTCAATAAAGGGCCCCATCTGGTTCCAAGCTGGGTGAGGTAGGAATGGGGGAGGGGGGATAGGAAAAGATAAGTTCATTTATTTTATTAAATATATTTATTGTTTTGCTGAAAGAGGGGACAACTTTCAACCACAACATCTTTGTTCAGATGTCAGGGTTCCTGGACACATTTTGGAATCAAACTCAAGGAGTTTCCAGGATACAGGACCACAAAATTCAGGGGGTTGCAGGGAGCCAATATGCAGAACAAGCCCAAAGTGCTTGGGGTGCAGGGGGCAAAATCCCCTCCACACCATGACCTTGTCCACTGATATTTGTGTTGTCCAATGGAAACATTGTTGGTTGTCTGAAAACATTTTCTTGAAAGCTGCAACTTTGGAAAAAAAAACTCGACCTTTCGGCAGTACCATTTTCATAATGAAAAAATACCCTTATGTTCATATATTTATTTATTTATTATTGGTGTTTCCGGCCAAATATTTCTGCACAAGGGCTAATCCTGACCATAACAGTTTAATGGGTGGTGGATGCTGGCAAAGCAAGAGAGAACCACCAAGCAATGGCAAGCAACTGTCACCTCCCCAATATACTAACTCCACACATGCAGGGTTAGCATTGGTTGAAGATGGGTACACCATCATCGTGCAGTATGCCTTAGTACCCAATGCCACCGTTCGCCCATGTGGGCAGGGGGGGGGGGGGGGTGAAGTGTCTTGCCCAAGGACACAATGCAGTTGCTGCAGGTGGAATTTGAACTGAGGACCTCTCGGTTTGCAGCCTGCACCTCCACCTATTGAGCCATCGCGACCCCTTATGTTCATATAGTCTTTGTATCAATGTGCTTGTTATAAGTATATGACAATCAGGTAGGCATCAGAAAAAATTCCATGTATTATTATTATTTTAAATGAAAGTGTCATTGACACTGTAGCTCAACTTGTGTAAGACATGTACATGCATAGCGTATGACACAACAATGACACATATCTAGGTAAAAACCTGATAACAAAGGAACATGTAAAGTACCGTAAAGGTCTGTACATAAGTACTGACCGTAGCCTGTAACAAATTTACAGGTAAAGTATTGTAAAGGTAGATACCTCTAGCCAGAGCCATATTGAAATGTGCACTTACTGTGTATAAGTAGCACTGAATAAATCAAAGTTTGTCTAATTGGCCACTGGCAGCCATCTTGAAATTTTGGACTGCACCCAAAAACACTCGTTCTCGTCCCAAGGTGATAACAAAGGTACCCAAGAAGTTTCGTGAAGATCGGTTCATAAATACAGCCCCTAGCCCGAGCCGTATTGACATGTGCACTTTCTGTGTATAAGTAGCACTGAATAAATCAAAGTTCATCTAATTTGCATAATTTTTGCACGAGAAAAAAAGCCTGTATTATATGTGATGTATTCCATGTTACTGAACATTCATTCAAAAATTTATTCAAATCAGAACCTTCATATAGAAGTTCTGAACAAAAAACTGATTGTACCTAATTTGGTACAAAATGGTCACCGGCAGCCATCTTGAATTTGGGACTGCACCCAAAACACTAGTTCTCATCCCAACGTGATAACAAAGAAGTTTCATGAAGATCAGTTCATAAATACAGCCCCTAGCCCGAGCCGTATTGACATGTGCACTTTCTGTGTATAAGTAGCACTGAATAAATCAAAGTTCATCTAATTTGCATAATTTCAGCACAACAGAAAAACCTGTATTATATGTGATGTATTCCATGTTATTAAACATTCACACAAAAATTTGTTCAAACCCGAACTTTCATACAGAAGTTCTGTACAAAAAACCGATCGCATTAATTTTGGTACAAAATGGCTGCTGGCACCCATCTTGAATTTTGGACAGTACCCAAAAACACTCGTTCTCATCCCGCGATGATAACAATGGTACCCAAGAAGTTTCGTAAAGATCGGTTCATAAATATGGCCTCTAGCCCGAGCCGTATTGACATTTGCAGTTACAGTGCAGAAAGTAACACTAAATAGATCAAAGTTAGTCTAATTGGCATAATTTATGCACAAGAAAAAAACCCGTACTATATGTGATGTATCCCTTGGTACTAAACATTCACACAAAAAGTTATTCAAATCAGCGCTTTCATATGGAAGTTCTGTGCAAAAATCTGATTGCACCTAACTTTGTACAAAATGGCTGCCAGCGGCTATCTTGAATTTCTGGCCGGACCCAAAAAAACTTGTTCTCGTCCCACGGTAATAACAAAGGTACTCAAGGTACCCAAGAAGTTTCGTAAAGATCGGTTCATAAATACAGCCTCTAGCCCGAGCCGTGTTGACGGTGCAACGGATGGACAGAGACGGACGACGGGCCATGACAATACCTTAAATTTGGCTTTGCCAAAGTTGAGCTAAAAATTTTCCGACGTGAAAAATTGCCTATATTTTGAAGAATAAAGTCCCTTAACTCTGGAATTACAAATCAGACAGTGACACAAATCGAAAGGGAGCTTCCTTCCATCAACATGTACCAGTAAAGCAGAACTTGTATACTATACTAATAGTTTTAGTTAAAAATCCTGCCAATCTACGGGTGTCTGTATATGCATCTTTGGTACCGAGTAAGGACAGTACTGAGAATCAGAATGGGTGTAACAGGATATCTTCCCCCCCCCCCCCCCCCAGGGGGGAAGATATCCTAGTATATCTTCCCCCCAGCCATAAAAAAATTTTTTTTGATTAATTTGACATTATTTGATGATGAAATGGTGAGAAAAGAGTTTTTGCAGAATTTTTTTTTTTTTCAAGACCATCCTGGATATCTTGCCCCCACCCAGTAACCGACCTATGACAAAAATGACAATGAAATGGGGATAAAAAGTGTTTAAGGTGGAAACATTGCTTTGGGATATAAACACTGAGTTGGTTGGAATGGGAGGTGGGGAGGGGGAGATATCCTAGCCTGGATTCCCCCACCTCCAAACATGACAAAATAAAATTCAGTTTTTTCACAGATTTGACAGGAAAAATTTCCAGTCATAAAACCAATCAGTCCAATGTTGTGTACATGGCCATTCGAGTTGATTAGTGAAATCAGTATATAATAACGTGAAACTTATACTATTCCAGTGTATAGTTATTTACAGTGACTGAGGGTCGAAAGGGGCTTGTTCCCCATATCGTCCCTGCACGCCTTCGGCGCGTAAAACCATTCCATTTGACTATTCCAGTTACATTGTTCTTGTCAACGCATTAAAAATGTCTGGTGATGCTAATGTTCAATCAACAACCAAAAAATTCTTAGAGAATATTGAGGATATTTTCAAATATGTTACTCTTGACCAGTACCCAGATAATCTCTCACCATTTCATTATCAATTAGTGTCATATGTTCGACAAAAAATTTTTTGTGTGATAGTGGGGGGGGGGGGGGGGGGGGGTGAAGATATCCAGGCCTGGATATCTTCCCCCCCCACCTCCCATTTCAACCAATCCTAACTTAGTGTTTATCCGAAACCATTTTTAAAGTCCCAAATCTATTTCTCTCACCATTTCATTATCAATTAGTGTCAAATGTTCGACAAAAATTTTTTTGTCATGGTGGAGGGAAGATATCCCCCCCCCCCCCCCACCCCACCTCTCATTCCAACCAAAGGGTTACCCATGTACCTTGAAAATTGACCATGGCAGTGTCAAAGATGGAAAATTATGGGAAGCAGCTTCAAACTGCATCATTCCTGTTATTTGTATACAATGTTTCATGTGCTATAAGAACTTTTATTGTTTAAGTGCTATAACAAATTACATTGCTTTGTTAGGTTGTTGTTGTTGATATAGTCTGGAGAGACAAATCTTTTGTGGGTAATTAATTTTCTCATTGTTTATATCCAGGCCTGGATATCTTTCATTATCAATTAATGTCAAATGTTTGACAAAACATTTTTTGTTATGGTGGAGGGAAGATATCCAGGCCTGGATATTTCCCCCCCCCCCCCCCCATCTCCCGTCTCCCATTCCAACCAACCCTAACTCAGTGTTTATATCTGAAACCAATTTCTCTTCCCAAAACAGTTACACTTCATGTCACATGACAACATGAACCAGAATAGTCGAGAAAATATTGAAATTTTTTGTCACAGGTTTTCAACTGGATGAGAGCAAGATATCCAGGTTGAACCTGAAAATAATAAACAACATTCTGCCCCCAAAAAACATTTTTCTCACCATTTCATCATCAAATAATGTTAAATTAATCCCAAAAAATTTATTTTCGTGGTGGGGGAGGGGGGGGGGGGAAGATATTCAGGGTGGGGGGAAGATAAACTAGGATACCCCCCCTCCCCCCCCCCCCCCCCCCACCCACACGGAAATGCCAGAGTACCTCCGATTCTGGCACCGGTACTGGGTATTGTTGAGAAGCCTGCATGTTACTAAACATTCATACAAAAATTTATTCAGACCAGAACTTTCACACAGAAGTTCTGTACAAAAAACTGATTGCACCTAATTTTGGTACAAAATGGCCACCAGTGGCCATCATGAGTTTCCGACGGGACCCCAAAACCCTTGTTCTCGTCCCACATTGATAACAAAGGTAACCAAGAAGTTTTGTGAAGATCGGTTCATAAATATGGCCTCTAGCCCAAGCCCGATATTGGAATTTACAGTTACAGCACTGCAAGTAACACTGAATAAATCAAAGTTAGTCTGATTTGCATAATTTATGCACGAGAAAAAAACCTGTATTATATGTGGTGTCTCCCATGGTACTAAACATGCATACAAAAAATTATTGAAATCAGAGCTTTAATATGGATGTTCTGCACAAAAATCTTATTGCACCTAACTTTGTACAAAATGGCTGCCAGTGGCCATCTTGAATTTCAGACCGGACCCAAAACACCTGTTCTCGTCATAGAGTGATAACAAAGGTGCCCAAGAAGTTTTGTGAAGATCGGTTCATAAATACAGCCTCTAGCCTGAGCCGTATTGGCATTTGCACTTACAGTGCTGAAAGTAACACTGAATAAATCAAAGTTAGTCTAATTTGCATAATTTACGCATGAGAAAAAAAACCTGTATTATATGTGATCTATCCCATGGTACTGAACATTTGTCCAAAAATTTATTCAAATCAGAACTTTCATATTGAAGTTCTGTACAAAAAACTGATTACACCTAATTTTGGTACAAAATGGCTGCCAGTGGCCATCTTGAATTTTGAACCGGACCCCAAAACACTCGTTCTCATCCCACCATGATAACAAAGGTACCCCAGAAGTTTTGTGAAGATCAGTTCATAAATTCTGCCTCTAACCCAAGCCGAATTGTCATTTACATTTACAGTGCCGAAAGTAACACTGAATAAATCTAAGTTAGTCTAATTTGCATAATTTATGCACGAGAAAAAAACCCGCATTATATGTGATGTATCCCATGGTACTAAACATTCATACAAAAAATTATTCAAATCAGAGCATTCATGTGGAAGTTCTGCGCAAAAATCTGATTGCCCCTAATTTTGAACAAAATGGCTGCCAGCGGCCATCTTGAATTTCAGACCAGACCCCAAAACACTTGTTCTCGTCCAACGGTGATAACAAAGGTACCCAAGAAGTTTCGTAAAGATCGGTTCATAAATGCGGCCTCTAGCCCGAGCCGTATTAGCATTTGCACTGACAGTGCTGAAAGTAACACTAAATAAATCAAAGTTAGTCTAATTTGCATAATTTAAGCACGAGAAAAAAACCCGTATGATATGCAATGTATATCATGGTACTAAACATTCATACAAAAAATTATTCATATCAGAGCTTTCATATGGAAGTTCTGTACAAAAAACAGATTTCTGCATCGTCGGTACAAAATGGCGGCTGGCAGCCATCTTGAATTTCGGACCACACCCAAAAACACTCATTCTCCCCCTACAGTCATAACAAAGGTACCCAAGAAGTTTCGTAAAGATTGGTTCATAAATACGGCCTCTAGCCCGAGCTGTATCCAATTGTTGATGGACGGACAGACGGACGACAGGCCATGACAAAAGCTCAAATTTGGCTTCGCCAAAGTTGTGCTAAAAATTGCTTTCATTAAACAAAAGCAATTTTTTAAAATAACAAGCCAAGACCAATACCGTGTCTGGACCTGCGTCGCTGCATGCAATTGAATCGGCAAACAGGAAGTGGCTGCATGGCAGATCTGAAAATTGCATACACGATACAACTGATCATTATCAGGCTCCAGATGAAATATAAAATCAATCCCTTGCATAGAAGCCGAGAAAAGTTTGACGAAAAATTTCAATGTTCAGTGGGTACAGTAAAATTTCAAAGTATCGGCAAACAGGAAGTGGCTGCACGGCAGATCTGAAAATTGCTTACACGATACAACTCATCATTATGAAGCAGCAGACCAAATATAAAATCAATCCCTTGCATAGAAGCCGAGAAAACCTTGACAGAAAATTTCAATTTTCAGTGGGTACAGTAAAATTTCAAAGTATCGGCAAACAGGAAGTGGCTGCACGGCAGATCTGAAAATTGCTTACACGATACAACTCATCATTATGAAGCAGCAGACCAAATATAAAATCATTCCCTTTCATAGAAGCCAAGAAAACTTGACGGAAAAAGTGTTTCGGACGGACTGACGGACAGAGTCGAGCAGTTACTAGACCTGCTCTGCCGCTGGCGACACAGGTAAAAATAATACATGAACATTTAGGAACTGTTTCATTTACTATTGTTTTAAAGAAGTTGTTTGAGTTAGATTTTCAAGTTCATGCCAATTAGACAATGACCTGGGAACACTGTTGGAAAATTTTAACTCTCACCCCACCATGTCAGAAAATGCTGAGATCCTCGGTTTGACTTGATGGGAAGGGGTAGTTATTTGAGAAGTATTCTTCCTTGCTGTAGTAGGCATTACATTTGATAGCAGTCTAGTTTTTCTATCACATATAGCCTTTTCGTTTTTTTCAGATTTTGTGTACGAATGAAGTGCATGCTCACCCATACTGGAAATGTCAATTATTTTAACCAAGTGCTCTTCCACTACATCTATCCAGTGCTTGTACTAATCTTTCAAAATCCAGTTGTATTGGAATTTTCACTTTTCAAGTGACAAATTTAGACCTTCTTACAGCACTCCATACATTTTTGAAACAAATGTATTTTTATCGAGTGACAGTCCTTACACATGATTGGATTGGTTGAAATAAAAGGTTAAAGTAACCAAACTATCACACAGTCTATTGCAAAAGTCTTGGGAATCATTCTTTAACATTACCAACAAAGCTGACCGGAAAACATTGACAGAGGTGGACAAAATGGACAGTAAACTACTGAGAGTGTAAGTACATCCTCGAACATAAAAACATCCCCAGGTGTAAAAACACCCTTAGATATACATGTAATATTCACAAAAAGCATTTTTCATGGATTTCAAAAAGGGGAGTGCTATTGCAAGGATTTTCCAGGTTCTGGACACATGCTTTCAAATTCCAGGGACTTAACTCTTGATCTGCTGAGTATTTTCAAAATATTTTTCATCAAATTTAGTCATGATTGCTTTGTAGCAGCAATGACTACATTTTATGAAAAGTTCATCTGAAATTATCTTAAAGAAATCATTGATCAAAAAGTTCATTCAAGTTACAGGGGAGAAATTTGGTTAAATGTGTCCAGATTTTACTTATTTCAGTGGCAAAGGGAATTTGTATCCTGGGCAGGAATATCCACCAGCAGCAAGCTGATAAAATAAAGCAAGGAGTTGAGGGTTTTAAAGTTAAGACACAGAAACCCTGCATGTACAACATGTACAAAGATGAAAAATTACACAAAAACAAAAATTACAAAAAAACACAACACCTTTGTATGTTAATTGATAGTATTTTCGATGTCCAAAACAGACATTTTGTCAATAAAATATTTTTAAAATAAATAGATGATTAATTATTGTGCAATCAGTTACCTTCACAACTTTGACTACAGGTTATAATAAATTTTATAAAAAACAATCAAATCTTTAGAAATGTCCTTCAAAGCCCTGGACATTGATACTGAAATATCAAAATTTCATGCAGTTAATTTTCATCATAAAACACCTTGGAATTTAACCTTTTTACTACCATGCACACTTTAGTCATATTTGGAGGACGTCTATGTACGCCTGTATGCGAGGAAGTTTAATAAGATTTATGACATGCTTGAAACTCTATCATCTGATTAGTTGTTGGAAAGTGCTCCCTGAGCCCTTTCCAACAATTAAACAGATGGTAAATTTGATCTGCGCATATCAGAATGTACAGATAATCATCATAAAATAGGTGACAATAGTCGCTTTTGGCAGTGCAAGTGTTAATCAAATCAATCTTGTTTGCCAGGGCTATTGAGCCCTGCCAAAGAAGGCTGAAATGGAGATATTTTGCTGCTTGACAGTTTGGTAGTTAAAAATCAATGTGGAAGGAGATGGGGGGGGGGGGGGGGGGAGGGGGGAGGGGGGGCTAACCCTTTTCCTAACAAATTGGACATATTCACCCACATAGTTTACAAATTGAGTGATTGAAAAGAAATTAATTTTAACAAGAGCTCATGTATCGCTGAAGCAATACAATGTCCCCTACCGGACTAATGAGCATTAATAAATTATACAAATGTTATTATAACCTAGATGTGATCAGCATGAATTCCGTTGAAGCGTTTCCAAAAAAAGTCCGGAAAACTGACATTTTGGTACTCTTCCATATTTCCAAAGGCCATAACTCACACAAGAATAATGCAATCAGTATGAAACTCAAACTTGATCTGTAAGTCATCGTTCTATAGTAGGTTACCAAGAATGAAATCATTTGGTTGAAGTATTTCCATAAAAAGTCCGGAAAACTAAAGTGTGACTGACAGACTGACTGACAGACTGATGGATGCACAGAGTGCAAATGAAACTTGATCTGTAAGTCATCGTTCTATAGTAGGTTACCAAAAATGAAATCATTCCGTTGAAATGTTTCCAAAAAAAGTCCGGAAAACTGATATTTTGGCGCTTTTCCATATTTCCAAGGGCCATAACTTACACAAGAATAATGCAATCAGTATGAAACTCAAACTTGATCTGTAAGTCATTGTTCTATAGTAGGTTACCAAAAATAAAATCATTCCGTAGAAGTGTTTCCAAAAAAAGTCCGGAAAACTGATATTTTGGCACTTTTCCATATTTCCAAGGGCCATAACGCACACAAGAATAATGCAATCAGCATGAAACTCAAACTTGATCTTTAAGTCATCGTTCTATAGTAGGTTACCAAAAACAAAATCATTCAGTTGAAGCATTTACAAAAAAAATCCAGAAAACTGATATTTTGGCACTTTTCCATATTTCCAAGGGCCATAACTCACACAAGAATAATGCAATCAGCATGAAACTCAAACTTGATCTGTAAGTCATCGTTCTATAGTAGGTTACCAAAAATGAAATCATTCGGTTGAAGCATTTTCAAAAAAAGTCTGGAAAACTAAAGTGTGACTGACATTTTCCATATTTGCAAGGGCCATAACACACACAAGAATAATACAATCAGCATGAAACTCAAACTTGATCTGTAAGTCATCATTCTATAGTAGGTTACCAAAATGAAATCATTCGGTTGAAGCATTTCCAAAAATAGTCCGGGAAAACTAAAGTGTGACTGACAGACTGACAGAGGTACAGATGGACAGAGTGCAAACCTATACTGCCGGTAAGGAACTGAAAAAAAAGTTCATTAAAACCATATCATGTTACCCCTCATTATAACAAGCTTGTTGCAATGATGGGTCACATATGGTTTTGTTGAAATATTATGAAGAAAAAAATTATTAAAATAAGTTTTTGATATTGTGTGCATTGCGTAAAGGGTTAAAAGAGGTGATCACCACATTTCATAATTCAGTTGGAATACGAAAAAACACATATAATTTAATTTTCCTTCATATAAAATATGATCCATTATTTTTCAATGAGGTTTTAAAAGGATGACCAGACATCAGGCACTGATGTAAAGATTTTCTCAAAACACCTTGGAAAATACTTCCATTCCAAGCATATCCCATAACCCACTGAGATTTTTTAACTGGTAGAGTGCCGGAAGCCCATATTTGGACTTTACTCTAAAATGCAGGTACTACAACTCAAAGGCTTCAAACTATGTGGATGTCCCACATATTATCCTTGAAACTAAATTATTTACTCTATATGGATTTTCCTTGTTACAATTTATGGGAGGGTGCCTATCATACAATGGCAAAGACTTGATGACTAATAATAATTCAGCACTCTACCAGTTAATAATATTTTCATTAAATCTCATTATGGCTGCTGTGAAGCATTCATGATTTATTTATTTATTAAGTTTAAGAACACTTTAACAGCCAAGGTCATATCGTGTCGGTGACAATTTTTATGGGTGGAGGAAGCCAGAGTACCCAGAGAGAACCACCAAGCAACGTCGAACAGCTGACAGCTCCCCAACATCATAACACTGCACTGTAGTACAGGCAGGGTTAGATTGGTTGAAGATGTGCACACCATCAATGTGCAGTACACCTTAGTACATGGCATCATCGTCCCCCCCCCCTCCCCCCCCCCCCCGCCCCCCTCCCATGTGGACAAATGAAAATTTCATCATAATTTAACTCAAGATTTCATTAAGAAAGTTGACTCTATTTGCATAAAAAATTATTTCATTAAATTTCAACAAATTATACCTATTCTGGGGGAGGGGAAAGATATTTCATGTCCTGGGTTGGAATTCCCCCTGATGAATGCATAGAGTTAAAAAGACTCTGGGAAGAATGTTATCAGAACATTGTAGAGACATTGAAACATTTTAATGATTCTTTATTATATGATCTCACCCTTCTTCCAGTTATTAAGTCCATTCATTAAGAATGGTAATGCACTGCCCATCAAGCACCAGGGAATAATTGTATATTCAGACTCAGGGGACAATGAATGATAAACATTTACATTTATTGACTGTGACTGTAGTTGATATTTGAAAATTATTTCATTACATTTGTGCTTTTAAATACTGTACAATCTATTCTTTTTCGGAGACTATTTCTGATGCAGACACTTCAGACTATAGAAACCGCTGCCTGTTTCTCATTCCATTTAAGTGTCTTAAATTTACAAAACTTGTCCAGTCAAGTAGGTCAAAGGAGCAGATGTAACACAGTTAACTTTCCCATCTACTTTGATCTCAAAGTTTTTAGTGTTTTTGATTTCACTCTTTGAACAGATCAAGTGACAATTGTTTTAACTGTTCCTCAGTGGACCTTACATTGGAATTTTGTTACTTTGTAAAGTTATTAGAGGAAATACTAAATGTTTTGACTAGTCGATGCAGAAATTCAGAGTCGATGTTGGGCAATATTAGCATCGACAATGACTAGTCCAATAATCATTTCAATACTAATGAAAATCATGGAAATCCATGCAGGCCTATGGAATTCCATTAAAATCATGGAAACCAAAGCCAAGAAGGACCATATAAATAATGAAACTCTATAGAAAGGAACTATGAAAAAATCAGTTGACTTTGTTGTGAATCATATGCAGATTTACCCTTGCCTGAAAACTTTTCAGTTTGACGAGGGATCACACAATCATCAGAGTCTGATCCAAGTTCAGTGTCCTGATTATTTTCCCTCCCATCAATATCCCATTCACTATCCATTAGGTTGTTTTTATAATATGATCTGACCCTTCTTTCAGTTATTAAGCCCATTCATTAAAATAGTAATGCACAGACAGGCCTGAAAATAAGCAGTCTGACATTTGCAGAATGAGGTCCTCAGAGGGTGAATTTGATGATGCTATCCCATACAGTGGGCCAGTGTATCCTCTGGGTACCTCTTTCTGTTTAGTTTTGAGACCCCGATTCAGATTGAGGTTCACAGAAGGTAAATTTAGTGATGCTACCCTGCTATCCAGGGTAGCATTGCTAAATTTACCCTCTGGGCACTGCTGGGGACCTCATTTTGCAGATGACAGTCTGCTCATTTTCTGGCTTGTGCACAGTCCAACACGCAACATCAATAATCATAGATTCAGACACAGGAGACAATAAATGATAAATATTTTATTGTCTGTGACAAGATTTGATGTTTATTTGAAAATTATTTCATGAAATTTTTATCATTAAATACTTTGCAATCTATTCTTTTTTGGGGACTATTTTCTGATGTGGACATTGCAGACAAACAATGCATCTTAAGTTGTAATGTAGTAGCAGATGTTATAAAACTGCTGGTTGTTTCTCATTCCATTTAAGTGTCTTTTATGGGGTTTGGGATCATATAATAAATAGAATCTTCAACTTGTCCCCATTTTATACCAAAATTTACAAAAACGTGTCCAGCAAATTACGTCTGGACTTCGCTAAAGACTTAATTTATTGAAATGATTTTGTAAATTAAGAAATAAACAGGGACTCCACGGAGATCCTCTATGTAATTCTTTGGTCAACAGAAAAGTATGTTCATCATTTAACTCTTTGATAACACAACTAGCAGACAATTAACACCCACAAAAAAATATTTGAATACAGAGGCTCCCACTTGAATGGATATTGCCTGGTGGAATAATCCTCTTGATTGCATATACAAATATTCAAACACCAAATCATTCCTGTAGTAAAAACTGGCCCTGGTAATTGGGTGTCGTCTACTTTCGCCTACAGTGCACTTTCGCCTACAAAAATTATCAGGTAAAAAAGTAGGCGAAAATGCACTAATTGATATTACTAGATAATTACCTGCTCTACCTACAATAAGTGGACTGACCGACCATTTTCTAATGTTATGTGTTTTTTTCTTATGTTATGCGTTTGTTTGTTACAAATAGAACATGAGTGTAAGATAGTTGTTTTAGACAAATATTGATTTGTTTTTAAAAGCAAACTACTGATATGTTAAGTGGGGGGAGGGCAGGCATCAAAGAGCTGCCAGAAGCAACCGTGGAGTCTTTGCATTACGTACGAGTTATTCTGTGACCATTAAGTGTGTTTTTTGCAAAGGACCAGTTCTCGTACTCATTCCAGACAACGATACTTCACTATGTGAACTCCGCCCATATAATAACGGCGTGTAACATGTTTTGTTTGCGACATCGCATCATATCAGGCATGCATAAAAAATTGTTGAATGCATGTACTTTACTGATTGTTGTGAATAACACGACGCCAGGGCTATTATTGCTTTCAATAAGTGGATGCTGCCCTATTATTAGGTCGGTACAATGTTTTGCAAGTACAGTCGTATAGGTTTACATCATGAAATGTGACCATTCGAAAAGGCCTATCAGTATGTGCTCGCTGCATTGTTGGAGATATGCACATTCTAATTATGAGGCCCATATTATTGTCCCGGTAAGTAACCGTCACTAATCAAGGGGTTATTATCCCCGAACTGAAAGTCACTGAGCTATATATTTTGTACTTTCTGAGCTTTTGGGGCTTCGAGCTCGAGATAAGAGCTCATTTTAGTGTGGTACATTAAAAGTTGTATTTGCTTCGGTATTGAATGTATTTGACCTGAAGCCTATAGGAAATGGCCCGGAAGTTAATCCGCTATGTATGCCCATCATACGCGACTGATACAATGTGTGGTTTGTGAATTTCGAGTAACCACTGCATGGGCGCGTGCGTTTTTTCACTATGTGAACTCTGCCCATATAATAGTATGGTACATTAAAATTTGTATTTGCTTCAGTATTGATATATTTGACCTGAAGCCTCTTGGAAAATAGCAGACTCTGGTGCCACCAATTCAGCGCAACAAATTACATATTGGAGCTAAAATTCTATATAAAGTGTCAGGTTCCGCTATTATTTCATGGAGAATTCGCTCATGGGCCTCTCCATGGAATAATAGCAGACTCTGGTACCACCAATGAAGCACAACAAATTACATATTGGTGCCAAAATTCTATATAAAGTGTCAGGTTCCGCTATTATTCCATGGAGAGTTCGCTCATGTTACATTCTTTCTTTTCTTATTTATGTATATTTATTACATATTGATGTCTAATATTCTGTTAGAATTAAAATGTTGCAATAAAGTAACTTGACTGCAAGGTTTGTCATTATTCCCAAAAGGTCAGTCTATTTTATTGTGGGTAGAGATGGTAATTAGCCACTAATATCTATACCTCCATTAGTGCACTTTTGCCTACACTTTTACCTGATAATTTTTGTAGGCAAAAGTGCACTGTAGGCGAAAGTAGACTGAACCGGTAATTGCATACGGGTTAGAGAACAAATCGCTGTTGCTTGAATAAAAAATACTGTGCTTTTTTCTAAAAATTCCAATAACGACCCTCAAATTCCAAAGCATTATAGACCTACTTGGCCATCCCTTCCAATTTGTTCTGTTATATTCTGTTTGACAGAGCTCACTCTGTCAAACGAGATATAATAGAATAAATACTCAGGTTGTAACTAGAATGAAGCAAAATTACCTTTTTCTGGTTTATGGCATAGTTCTGTCAACTGAATATTTTTTACTCGCAAAGTGTCTATTCAGTTACCAGGATGCCACTCTATAACTAAAAACATTCATTTTTTTGCACAGAAATATAGTTAGTGACCCCTAATTGGGATGAGCTCATTCCAGTGAGAGGTGATAAGCTATTCTTTGGAGTCAAAAACTGAAAAGATGATATCTGAATGATGATTTCTGGAAATAATGCGGGCCAGATGTGACCAATACATTAGGAAAAGGGTCATAAAATGGGTACTTTAGTTTCGAGGCTAAGATGAAAGTCCCTGAATACTACACAAACCTGGGAGTGCAGTAGCTCAGTGGTTACGGCATTGGACTTCAAACCAAAAGTTCCACAGTTCGTTCCCCACCAGGGTTAACTGCATTGTGTCCTTGGGCAAGGCACTTAATCCCAATTGCCCATGTGGGGGGTGGCCTGGTGGCACTGTGAACTAAAGCACACTGCAGGTCGATGGTGCACTTATCTTCAACCAAAGCTAATGCTGCTTGTGTGGAATTAGTATTTTGGGAAGTCTGACAGTTGCTTACCATTGCTCAGTGGTTCTCTTCAAGTACTCAGGCATCCTCCACCCATAAAACTCTAACATCAGTTGATCCTAGCTGTCATAAGTGTCATTAAACTCCAATAAATAAATACTACACAGACCACTGTATGAAAGGTGAGTGGAAACTTGTACTCAACTTATTCTAGACTTTAACTGGTAGAGTACTAAATTATTTTTAGTCATCAAAATTTGTCCTCATGTCTTTGCCTTAAATTGTTACAATTTATGGAAGAGTGTCTCTTGGCACTCTCCCATAAATGAAAGAAGGCAAATCCACAAAGACTAAATGATTTCACTTCACATTCTGCTGGAAGCACATCCATAGAATATGAAGAAAGACAAAGTACCTGCACTTTAGAATAAAGCTCAAATATGGCTTCCAGCACTCAACCAGTTAACTAAAGTATGGTGAAAGAGCCAATGTCATGCCTGCATATTTAACCATCTGCACTCTGATGTCAAAATGGCAAAGTTTTCTGCAGCAATATTTCCCATGATGTAGTTTCATATTTAACAAAATATACCTATTGGTTAAATTCATAGTTCATAGTTAAATTCATAGTTAAACAGGAGAAAAAAGAGTGATTGTAGAAACTTCACTTACGCAACCAGAGTGCTAGGGGTTAAGCATGTGATAAACTAGAATCCTTTTAGAGTTTACATATATTGTTGAAACCACAACACAGATTCAACATTTGTCATAAAGCATATGAATAAAGTTTTGACAAAGTTACTTTTTTCCTGAAGGTTTTCAATATATATTTGAAAATTGATATACATTTAAGTTTTTAGGCATGCACTGCTAATTGTGCTGATGTGAGTGATAATTAATCACGTGTTTCCTGGCTTGCCTAAACTAAACCGAATGATGAGTAACTCATCTTCAGTTTTCTCATGCAGCAGCCTGCTATGTTTATTTATTGGTGCCAATGCCATATCAGCATCTACAGCTATAGCACAGCAATCAAATGTGCCTCACATAAAACAAGGAAAACTGCTATAACTCATTACAGTAGAAATTTCTTCATTAAAATACTAGGTGTTACATGGCAAACAGTTGGAAAGATCTGAAAGGGTTCTTTACAACTGTTTCACACATCAGCATTTTATTACAGACCTTTAAATTCTTCCAAATTAGTGATGGTAAATTACGTTCCCAAATTATTGAAACTGTGCCAAAACTATGTAGAGCTCAAAAACATTCTGACAAGTTTTTCGATGATCTATTATTGGTTTCATCATGATTCTTCGAAGATGCAACACTATTGCATGCTGAACCAAGGGTGCCAGAAGTATGTTAGCAGGGGGTGGGAGTGGGGAGGGGGAACTATAACTGAGAAACTCCCGAGTATTCATTTCTAAACTAATTTACTTGTGTGTGCCAATGGCTAATGGGGAGTGGAGGGTTCAGGCATAATGACCTAGGCTGGTTGATAATCATCAAACAAATAAGCTGTATAATCAGTGGGGTGAATTCTAAAAATTTATATCATTTCTTGAGTTCATCAAGGTGTCATCTGCAATGCAAAAGCAGCCAACACTTTTCTAGAAACAAACTGAGAAGGTTCTGATGTAACTTGCAAGTATATCTACAACCTACCTGTTGGAGCAACTTTTGTTGATCTAATCAGAATTAGATCTTTAAGGGTTAAAAAAAGCACACCTGTTGTTTGTCTTTAAATTCGGATGTTTATTCTTTGTTACGTTCGTAAATATTGATTTTTTGAAGGCTTATGACTGTTCAGTTCAGGCCACCAATTGTTACATTATTTTTTTTATTTGAATGGGGACTGACATTCGGAAATTTTGGGTTTGAATTGGGAAAAATCATGCTTAAATGTCATTGGGTAAGGGTCCCATATTTAGACCCTGTAGATTTTCAAAAGAATCGCTGCAAGATGTGATTAACCCTTTACCCAACGAATCTGCCGCATCCGCCCACGTAATATGCAAATTCAGCAGTTGAAAAAATATTATTTTTCAAAATATTTCAACAAAACCATATCATGTGACCCCTCGTTGGAACGAGCTCGTTCCAACGAGAGGTCACATGATATGGTTTTGTTGAAATTTTTTGAAAAATTTGAAAAAAGGATATTTAAAATAATAAATTTTGATATTGTCTGCGTTGGGTAAAGGGTTAATACTGAAATATGATTTTTGCATGACATGAGGAAAGTAACAAAACTTCATTTGGTGCTACCGAGCTAAAACTTTCCCAGTTTCTATGGACAACTCTGAATGCAATTGAAAATCATTGACATGAGTGATATGTATCATAATGTAAACTATTTTCTTTGGTATAAAGTTTTCTTACCAATGGCTGAAAAACATTTTGGGTAGTTGACTGTTATTAACACTTTACCTAACTCAAAAGGAAGATGACACTTGCAAACAGACTAGACAGTTCTGTCCAGGGTCACTGCTTTAGAGGAAGCTGAATACAAGACAAGAATTCATGTCTTACTGCTTGTAACCTTGACCTTGATAATATGACAATGAGTCAAGGTCATTATTTCCAAATGAAACAAAATACTGCATTTTGATTGGCTGAGAGGTATGGTGTAACTTGCAATCCACAGTGGGGTTTTTTTTTACGCCATGGTTAATCACGGTGTAAAAACAAGAATACACAATAGCAGGCTATATGGTTAAAAAAAAGTACCAATTTTTAATTATTAATTCATACCTTCTGCTCAGTAATGTAAGAACAAAAAAAAAATACAGGAAATTTAATATTTATGTGCAATAAAATATTACAGATATGGATGTCATTGGAACTGGCTCACTGAGCCAGTTCCGATGACATCCATACTTGTCTGGTTTTATTTATAAAGAAACTTACAAAGTACAAATTTTCTGTCAGTTTTTGCTCACAATGTTGGTTGAAGTATTATCTTCACCAAAATTCTTGGAAATAAATCCGTTATCCTTGTGTTTTCCAGGGTGTATGGGAATTTACACTGGTTTGGGAACTCATAACCCTTCGGCTTTGCCTCGGGGTGTATGAGTTCCCAAACCAGTGTAAATTTGCATACACCCTGGAAAACACAAGGATAACTAATATTACACAATGTTAGGTTATGGGTAACAATTTTGTGAAGGATGAACAAGATCTGTCACATAGATTCAATTATTCACACCAGACACAGGTTGTATAACAATATGAAGGTTTTGCTTTCAATGACCTTGACCTTGATATGATCTTGGATCAAAGTTGCAACATACCTTTGAGTCATGGTCAATAATTGTGCCAAGTATGAATGAGATCTGTCAATCACACCAAGTTATATGGCCCTGCCAAGGGCGATATAACAATATCCACATTTTGCTGTGTGTGACCTTGACCTTGATGATATGAGCTTGGATCAAAGTCGCGACACACCTTTGAGTCATGAGCTATAATTGTACCAAGTATGAATAGGAGAAGTGCAAGAAAACAAAATTTTTGGACTTTTGACATCTAGATGCGTTATACTTAAAACAGAATAATTTATTGTATTTTGTTTCTTCATTTTTTCCCTCTCGCTTTTTATGGGGGGTTGGGGGGGGGGGGAGTGAGAGAACCTTGAGTGCTGTTGTGATCCAATGCTAGTGAATACGATACTGTTTAAATAAGCAGCTCGACAGGACACAAAACAAGCTTTTATGAGCAACAGCATAACTCTGAAATGAAATTTTATGCTTACATATATTGAGCATATTTTTATTTGGTAATGTATATGTGAGCAACAGTAATAGTTTTGTGATAAATCATTTGTAGTGAAGTGCATTCATTAAGGGTGATTTAGTGGCAGCCCACTGGTTGCATACAGCATTTTCTGTTGCACACACTTTTCCCTGAAATCCATACCATTTCCCTGAAAATCGTCAAGCTCATTCCAACGAGGGGTCATAACCTATGTTTTTGAGACAAAAAATGAAAAAAATTAGTTATTCAAGAATTATTTTTGCAAGTGTCATCTGCTTTTCAGGTTAGGTAAAGGGTTAAGCTGATGAATTGTAAAATAGTGAGATTTCTGAGCAAGGATAGTGAGATTTGAATTTTGACATGGCTCAAAGAGGAATACTTATTGTCATTAACCCTTTACCCAATGAATAGCCTGCATCCGCCCACGTAATATGCAAATTCAGCAGTTGAAAAAATATTATTTTTTAAAAACTACCATATTACATGATATGGTTTAGTTGAAATTTTTGGAAAAATTTGAAAAAAAGAAATTTAAAATAATAAATTTCGATAACATCTGCATTGGATAAAGGGTTAATGGTGAGACTTGTTAACTTGTTAAGTGCGGAAAGCCCATATTTGTGGGCTTTCTTCTGAATTGCAGGTACCACAACTTGAAGGATCCATATTCTGTGCATGTGTTTCAAATTATGTTTGAAATAAAATTATTTTGTCTGCTGGGATTTGTCATGATAAAATTTATGGAGAGTCCCATAAATTGTAACAAGGTAAAGACATGTAATCAAATTTTGATGACCAAAAATAATTAAGCACTCTATGAGTTAAAAATCACATTTTTAGGCTTATTTATCAAAAAAGGGCGATTTTTGTGAATAACTCTGATGGATATCAAAAGGTAAGAGGTTGAGTAAGAAAAAGTGTGCCATTTTGAGGTGTGCAATCAACCCACCCTCTGTAGCCCATATGATTTGAAAATATGGTGAGCACCAAATGCCCACCTAGAAAATCTTGATTCTAAAATCTGTATTCGCAGAATAAACCTAATGGAAATATACAGATTCTATTTTAAACCTTAACCCCTTGAACCCCGATGGTATCTTCCATGACAGTTCAATGACAGCAATTGGAAGAGTTCAAATTCATTATTTGGGATTCAATATTTAGTCATATTCAATACACTTTGGCAAGTATTTGGATGTATTCGGTATTCCTGAAATTTTAAAGTATTCACATTCAAACACAGTCAAATTTGAGGTGCATTCAAGAATACTTTTTGTATACTTTTTGAAAACTTTTCTTATTTTTATATATAGAGTATTTTGTAAAAAGAATTGTGATTATCAATATCAGAGAATAGTTAAGAATTAAAGTAGTACATTTGAAGTGCCTGGTTTCTCAGTATATTAAAATAAAATTTGAAAATATTAAGTTAAAATATTTGATAATAGTCTGTTTTTTTATACATGTTACAATATTTTTAACTGTTGTAGGCAAATTCACAACAAAGTCTGATTGATAATAGCTTTTCTGTCTTGACCTTTAAAGAAATGTTTCCTAGCAGATGCTCAGGTGTTATGAAGACAATGATTAGATAAAAGACTAATTTGTCATAGCTGAGCACTGTAATTGTACACCCTATGTATTCATTTAGCAGAATCCCACTTAATAAAATTATGAGGTGTCATGTTCATGGCCTGAAAAAGTGGTCTCTCAGGTTCAAAGAATTAAGAGGTGCATAAATTTCCAGACTTTTTACTACACTACGCCTCATAAGTCTAGCAGGTTAGCAACAATTTCTAGCCTAGTCTTCGCAGCCAAGAAATGATAAAAAAAAATCAGTGAACGGTAATTTGACGATTTGTCGCCTCAGTGCTAGACTGTCCTTTATCCCTGATGGGACAAAGGACATTCTAGCACTCAGACGATGTATTGTTAACAAGTTCTCTTCCTGATTATGTTAAAGTGTCCCTTCAGAGACCAAAAAGCTTCTTGAAGTCAGATGAAGACTTTTCATGGCTAACAGCTCCCAATGGATGGTATTTAAGAAGAGCATATGGGATAGTGTTCAACATCATAATGAAATGACACTTAACTCTTTACCTAACAGATCGGCTACAACTGCCAGTGTAATATGCAAGGTGAAAAAATATTATTTTTCAAAACGTTTCAACAAAACCATTATCATGCAATCACTCATTGAAATGAGCTAATTCCAATGAGGGGGTCAAATGATATGGTTTTGTGGAAATTTTTCGAAAAATTTGGAAAAATAATATTTAAAATAATAAATTTTGATATTGTCTGCATTGGGTAAATGGTTAACTGGTAGAGTGCTAAATTATATCTCAATGGTAAATTTTAACTTGAGTATTTTTCTGTCATATCATGCCTCCAGCAAAAGGACCCTTAGTTCACCATGATATTGTTCATAGATTATTGGAGAGTGCCAGATGACACTACAATAAAATGTAGTAAAACAATTTTACATTAATACATTTTTCTAAAGTTGAACAAACAACAAATTAGTGCAAACAGTGTAAAACCAATGGAGTTGCTTTCATCACTTTCCAGTAGAGCCCTGATAATGGCTCCTAGCACTCAACCAGTTGAACTATGGGTACAATTGCACTGCTAAACCTTCTTCCTCGGTGGGCAGTGCTTGCTTGTGATTTTCAAAATAGCACACCAAGAGATCAAGAACAATAGAGATATTCCATAATAAGAATATTGTAGGCTATGTTTCTAAGTGAAAAAATTGAGAAGTATTACAAACATAATTATGCCAAAAAAGGTAAATAATAATAGCAGTCAACTGGATCGGAGTTCTCCTTTTGTTACATATCCAATTATACCAATCTGATGGCCTGTTTTTTATGGGAAGGAGGTTGGTAGTATCTGAATTATCTGAAATAAGATGAACTTCTCCTAATTTAGACTAAAAAATGATGAGAATGATGTTTCTTTAGAAAATAAGAGTAAATATAATCAAGGTATAATAGGGCTGCAAGGTATATCGATAAACTGATAAATACCTGTATTTAAGGTGTGAGTGTACTAAATATTTAAATTAGAGTTATCTGCCTTGAAAAGTTGCACTTAAAAATGATACAATCTTTAAAACTCAGCGGCCTTGGGAAAATGTATTACTTCAATAAATGTTTGCTGCATTCTGACATCTTGCATTATTGTTGAAGATTCCAATAAATAAAGAGGGTGATTTGATGACTTTTAAGACCTAAAAAATACTATTGGTGTGCTTTTGTTGGGAATTACCTGAAAAATATGTGCATGTGAGCAGTACTCCCCTTCCTGTCAGTTTTTCTCTCATTTGTTGCATGACTCAATGTTTTGGGGACAGAATTTAAAGTGGTGCAATCATATTTCTCAGGCCATTTTTTGTAAAAGTGCATTTGGGCGGAAGGTTTTTTGTTTTATTTTTTATTTTTGTAATTATTTCTTTGCTATCAAAAGTTCATGTTCTTGGTTTGTTTTATGTTTCAGACCACATAAAATATAAAATATCATGGGTGGTGTATTTTATCCCTCAAGTGCAAGAAGGCTTTGTAATGCTAAAGCATTATGAAGCCTTATTGCACTCAAGGGACAAATTTATCAATTTTATTAACTTAGGTAAAACATCAGACATAAACCATTTAATTTTTATTTTTTTAAGTTTGTATTGGTTATAAAAAGAGAATGTGGTAGCCAAAAGGACCATGTGGGATGCCCAAGAAACAAATTTTTAACTTCTTTAGGCCTTAACAAGTCTTTCTATTCTATTATTTTTGTCATTCCCCAAATATTCTGATTTTACAATTTTGAAATGTTGTCCAAACAAAGCTTAGGTACATTCACTGAGCTGAGAACATGTTCCCAGTTTATACATTGATTCATTTTAGCACTATTATTGAGATAAGAACATTCTTCTTTTTAGTTACATGATGATGACCTTCACTGACATGGCATGATTTAATATGTCATGAGGTTATTGTATTTGTCAATTTGTGTTCAACTGATGATCGGAACCGGCCACAACAACTGGCCAATTGTGGGCAATCGGATGACAACAGCAATGGCTCCTGGAATATTGGTTCAACCTATTGTTGCCAAGCATTTTGTGATGATTCATAAATCGCATTTTATTATCTTCTGCAATTGTTCAATTGTTAATGTAAAATGATGTCAATGATACCATTCAGTAAAGTTGAAAAAAACCCACAATGTTTGTTCTTAATCTCTTCAATTGTTAATGTAAAATGATGTCAATGACACTATTCAAAAAAGTTGAAAAAAACCCACAGTGTGTATTCTTAATCTCTCTAGATGCCCCTTTATGGGATATACAAGTTCAACAACATGTAAAGCTTACAATTGAGCATATTTGTGGCAATCACCAGTTCATACCGGAAATGTGAAAGTTGCACTCCATTGACTCAGGTTGCAGTAAAAATTAGCAGTTGTGCACACTTTTGGGCGGTAAACATGATGAATATACTGTAAACACTGTAAAATATGTTCAATTTAATGTAGTTCTTTGCAAGCCTCGATTTGTCTAAAAGTGCACGGTATTACAATCATAATCAGCATCAGAATCAGCTGATTATGTGCTCAAATAACCAGTAATCGGTCAGCAGCCATTTTTGGTAATCGGTTGAACACTAGTGTCAATCATAGAGAATAAGTGAATCTTAGTCCAAACACCTCCCATTCTGACAACTCCTGTGATAAAGTGCATGTCAATCACTCCTTCCATACACCAATCAAAATGCACATTGGGCAGTTAGTCAGTGTTTTCTTTGCAGTTTCACTTTCATTGGTCAGTATTATTAGGCAACCTACACTGTCCAAATCATTTGGTTCCAATAAGACTAAAATCCTCACCCTCTGATTGAACGAGAGCTCGATAAGTTTTTTCTATGTTTACAGCTCCAGTGGAATATGTTACCGTCTGACATCACAAAGAGAAATATTTAACAAGTTGATAACCATTTGAGGATATTCAACATGCACACTGCCTATAAAATCATACTTTTCAAGACCAGTGATCATTCTATTAATGTATATATACAATCCACTTATAAAAAGGTGAAGGTTACTCCATATTAGTTCAAATCATGAACTTGTTCACGATTTGAACTGCGATGGAGTAACTTCGACTTTAATCTAAGTTATTGCCATTTTTGTTGTCCACTGATATTGTTGGGGTACACAAGAGGTTTATTTACTAAATTTATTATTGTTAAAGTTGCCCTGTTCATTCAAGCTGATGTAAGTTTTGGGCTTTAAGTAGGGTCTTATTGGAACATATACGTTATTGTGAAGAATTTACTGTAACATGGTCTGAGGTTTGTGGCTTGGAGCATAACTTCAACCCCGACACAAACCTCAAGCCATGTTACAGTCAATTCATCACAAGTTATAATGTGTCTTAAATGAAAAATAAATAAAGGAACAATAACTAAATCTTTTATATAGATGGGTTATAACCATAATTTAAGTTCATTTGAGTAATTTACAAATGGATGTCCCAGACCTATTAATATGGATTTGCCCCCAGTCTCAATGTGGCATCTTTGTGTTAGTACACCAAAAGATTTCTTTGTGGATGTTTATGTAGCCACTGTCTGTACCATGAAACTATAAGTTCAATCTTTATTTCATAATTTATGCAAAATCTTCAAATGCAGCACTTGTATTACAGGAATAAGTTGGTACTGAGGTAAATTATCTTATAAGTCAAAGAAACAATAATTGCTCATTCCCCTTTTCCAACTGAATTAGTCTTAAATAGATGTAATGTAATGGCAGCCATCACTGTGGACCCTGTATTTAAATGGTTTGCAATTCAAACAGTATAGAGGACAGCAAAAGCTTCCTTGAGAGACTACCAGTCTTGAGAGGCCAGTTAAATGATGTACCAAATATCTGTTTTGGGTTCCAGGGTCCAGGGTATTTATATCATTATCATATTATTATATAAAAGAGATGTTTATAAAGAAAAATATTGCTTTCCAGTCAAATTTCCAACAAAAGCAGTCTGTGTGATTGTGGAGGAGCTATAAACACAGTTAATATGTTAAATTTACAAGTTCAAGGGCAATCACGCTTCAATAAACAAAATTATCGGAAAGAAATTAAAACTTGATGTGGAGGTACCCATCAAGAAGCTACATGCAAAAAACTCATTTCAATATTTTCATCCATAGCTAAAAAAAAGTATGGAAAACCTGTTTCAACTGTCAAATTCCTAAGCTCAAGGACAATAACTCTGTTATAAATATACCTATCAGAAAGCTACATACAAAAACCCATTTCAATATTTCCATCCAAAGCTGAAAAAAAGTGCAGGAAACCTATTTTAACTGTCAAATTCCTAAGTTCAAGGGCAATAACTCTGTAATGAACCAACTTATCAAAATGGAATTAAAACTTGACCTGTAAGTACCCACCAGGAAGCTACATGCATAAAATCATTTCAATATTTCTATCGATAACTGAAAAAAGTGCACGAAACATGTAACAGACTCACAGATGGATGGATGAATTGACAGATGGATGGACAGCCAGATGGACAGGCTGATCACTAAAGGGAACCCACTATAGACAGTGGAGACCCAGTAAAGAAGAGTTTAGCAGTTTGAATGTATTCGACTATATGCATAGTAGGTATTCATCATCATATTTAGATATCTAAAATAGTCTACAATATACTGGTATTTATCACCATATTTTTTTGAAAACTGATATTCAACCCATCTGTTCCAAGTGACTCCTTCACCGCAGTCAATAACATGGAAACTTGCATAAATCTTGTGCGGGAATGGATGATAGACTTTAAACTGAAAATGAATGACTCTAAAACTGAATTCTTAGTGATATCCAGGGTTCGCATGCCTACACCCTCTGTTACATCAATTCTGGTTGGAAACAACATCACTATGAAAAGTGAATTGGCCAGGAATATTGGACTGATTATGGACTCAAATTTAAGACTAGACATCCACATCAATAAAATATATCAAAAATGCTACTGGCAGCTTCGTAATGTTGGAAGACTGCGACCTTATCTTAACCAGTCAGCACTTGAAAAACTTGTGCACTCCTTCATCATCTCACAACTAGACTATTGTAATTCAGTGTTAGTGGGGCTGTCCCAGTGCCTGATTCAGAAGTTTCAAAAAGTTCAGAATACTGCTGCGAGGATAATTACTGGTACCAAACGCTCTGAACACATAACACCTGTTTTAAGACAATTACATTGGCTTCCAGTCAAACAGAGGATTGATTTCAAAATATTGATCTTAGTATTCAAATGTATCCACAAACTGGCTCCAGTTTACCAGCAGGAGCTCCTCACTGTACATAAACCAACGCGCAGTCTCCGATCTAAAAACCAAATTCAACAAGTTGTGCCTTTTAGCAGAACTAATCAGGCTCATGATCGTGTGTTCTCCATCGTGGGTCCCAGATTGTGGAATTCCCTGCCAATTAGTGTCAGAACTTCAGAAACTCTTGATGTCTTCAAAAGAAATCTTAAAACTTTCCTATTTACTGAAGCATTCTCCTAAACCTCTCCAAGAGGCAACCAAAACAGATGTGACGCTTCATTTCAGAAAAGTGTATTTATTTCTGTCAAGCATTTTAGAGCACTATTTGTGGTTTTATGCTCTAGAAAATCAATTATTATTATTACTGGTATTCAATTTCAAATACTGCACTGCCCCTTTGATGGAGCCAGGATTTTCATCTTGAGGGAGGGGGGTGTGGTATGCTATAGATCAGTCTGGGTGTGACTCTTGATCATTAGTAGAAGTCTCATATAGAGGACCTAACTGTACTTGCACATCTGACACCTCAAACATATAGAAAGCATGCCCCCCTTCAATATGTGGGGGGTGAAAAGTGAAAAATTTTGAACAATCTCTACTCTGAGAGTGAACCTGGAATATTCTGGCATGCTTGAGTGGCATTTTCTGGAGCTTGATTTCAGAATTTTGTGGATCGCAATGAAAATTTACTTGGGGTGTGTGGGGAGGGGGTGCAGACTCCTCTTGGACTTCCCATGGCTACACCACTGAGCAACCCTACGGTATAACTTGGTTAGACATTTTATTTCAGCATTGAATATGAATTATGTGAAATCAGCTAATTGACTGAACTCTCTTTTATTTAAGCTTATTTGTTTTATAAGGATTGGCGAATAAGTTAGGCAATTGTATTGAAGCCTTTTCTTGGCCTAATAGTGCAGGCATGTGGGATGGCCTTTGTAGTGGCAACTTCACTGCCTCGTTCTTCTCAAATACTACAAAAGGTTCTTTAGCCTGCTTGGAGTGTGTCTCTCTCCACACAGAGGACTGCCATTTTACATCCCCACCCGATAGGACGGGAAGCTGTAGCAGCATCATCCCCAAAACTGATGCTGACAGAGAGTGTTTTGACACCTTGAGAACTTTCCCCAACTGAAGATTGATCCTGAAACCTCTGGCATGAGAGACCAGTGCCCTTATCCACTTTGCCAACACTCTTGTGGTGGCCGCGTGGATAAGTCCAACTGAACTCTCTCATCTCTGCAATTTAAAACAAATAAAAATAAATAACCTTCTGATCTGATGCATCACTACTGATCACAATAGTGTGGCAATCAGTTGGTGTGAATTTTTGTCATCTCAGGTGCAATGTTAGAAATATATTTGGTGCTTTTATCAGAATTTGAGGCCAGCAGTTTTTTACCTTTCACAATGTCATACTGACTCAGAATATATTCATCCTCAGGCTTGTCTAAATAAATATTAGATATCTTAGAAAGTAGTTGGTCAACTTTCCATGGGAATTCATTTATTTTCCCGCCATGTAATTCATTCTTGAGTTGTCTTTCATCTATAGTTTCATCGCCATCAGCAGCATTTTCTAATGTAGGTGTACCAATACCAGTCCACATTTTGAACCGATTCAACATGAAGTCAACAATTTCATGGTCATTGCTTTGTTCTGAGATATCAGCTCTGACATTTGCAAAAGTCTCATTCAGCAGTGCCATAAACATATTGACCAAAATGAAAGTATTTGTAACCAGGAACAAAAATACAAACAGCGGTGTCAGATATGGTTCAACTGACAACATTTCATAGATGTCGAATTTCCCCATTATCATAAAAATACCTGAAGCAACAGATGACATGAATGTGGAAAATGTGTAAAGGGTACAAGCATAACTGAGATGGAGCAGCTGAATGAAAGCCAAAAACATAATCCAAAAAATAATGCTAAAATGAATCAATGGCCGTGCACCACTCTTCAGAGTGGAGCCTAACAAGGACATTTTCTTGTTGAAGCGAAACAGCTTCAGGAATTTGAGAGTTGCCAGAAATGTCAGCCAGCCAACTGCATAACTGAACATTTCATTCCAATAACCAACATACTGAAACTTCATATATGCATTTCCATGAGTTTGTGAGAAGTATTTAGTTAACCGAGTGGTCTCAAACAAACTGTAGAAATGTATAACTATGCCAAATACAGAAGTACATATAATAGACAGCTCAATCAAATTCCAAAATTCTTGAAAATAGGACATTTTTTTCTTTACAATCACCTTAATTTCTCTTATAATGAAAACCACTATATATATCATGAACATAATTTCACAAAACAGCTGAAAGATTGTATTTGCTGATGCATAAGGTAAGAGTATAGCTGGCTCAAATCTATATGATGTGAGAAAGCTATTGCTAGGCAACACCTCAGCTAAGAGTAAACAAATGCCAAACATATTAATTTCTGGATTATAAACAGTGAATTCAATGAAAAGTGCTCTTGTGTACCTATCAATCCAGTCCTCTTCCTCTAATTGTGTCAGTTTTTTCAGTGTTACCTCAAGAGAGTCCTTTAGTTCAAACACATACCCACCACCTCCATATACATGTTGGAGTCCCCAGTATGGATAACCATTCAAGTCAGATGCTGATTGGTACTTATAGTGTTTGAGAACAGTTTCATTACTCAACAAGGGAGTCCAACCTTGTCCATAAGTCGCTTGGTCTTCATTTATCATTGAGTAGCCACCATTGCATTCATCAGCTAGTAACATTCTGATACTGTCATCTATTATACATGTATCTAAAAATAAAGATGAAAAAAATCAAATTCAAAGTATTAATCAGTCATGAAACAATTAATCAATTAACCTCTACCTCCCTCCCTCACTGATTTAAAAAAAAAATTCTCTGAGAATCAGAACTATTTTTTTTTGCCCAACTTGGTTGATTTTATATCAGCCTTGATATGAGCCTAACATGTTAACAGTCTGAGACCAAAGATACAGAATCAAACAAGTAGTAACCTGTTTATTAACCCTTTACCTAACATGAAAAGCAGACAACACTTGCAAACAAAATTCTTGAATAACTAATTTTTTTTCATTTTTTGTCTCAAAAACATAGGTTGTGACCCCTCATTGGAACAAGCTCGTTTCAAAGAGGAGTCATAACCTATGTTTTTGAGACAAAAAATGAAAAAATAATGAAAATTAATTGGTGATTTTTGTGAATAGCACTGGCCAGTTTTGGCTGTTAATAAAGGGTTAATAAATGATTAAATTACAAAGAATCACAAGTGCCATTCAAGCACGGTCTATTAGTCAAGATATTATTTCCACGTTATCAACAAGAGACTTACATTACTTATTCTGAAACAAGAGAGGTGAGAAATCCAATTTTCAATTTGGTCTGATTAATGGGTTGAGTGCTATAAGCTTTCCAAACAATTGGGGTACCAGAGCAAAAACTGATATTTTCCTTGCTCACATTTCATATTCAGTCAAACACAAATAATATTTTGTTTATATGAATTTGTTTTATTTTAAATTTTGGAATAAAACAAATATTGAATAACAAATTCATACCACCAAAAATAATCTAGCCTGCAACCAGTTAAGTTTGGTTATGCTATTCCTTATGTGTGTTCCTTTAAATCTTCTCACTGCTTATTCTTCCAACACTAAACCCCATGGGACCCAAGGTGCTCACCTGACCAAAGTTGTTTAAAGAAGGATTTAATTACCAATTATGGCTTAACACTACAGAGGAATGAAGTTATTTAATTATTCATAACTCTGTTGTCCAAGCAAAATGATTTTTTCTAGTATTGGGATGCTACGACAGAAATAATGCCCAGATTTTCAGTAATACAAAACTTGGTAATCCAACTAGGAACTTAACTTGTACAAACTTGAAGGATGTTGTATACAAAGATTCTAACTGGTGGTTCTGGAGAAGATTTTGAAAATATTACCCAATTTTGCACAATGTTACAATTTGCCCCCCCCCCCCCCCCTAAGAATGCCATATGACAAATATCAAAAGATTCCAATTTTATCTCAAGAAACAGACTTTTAAAGATTTTTCCTCATATTGTACTAAGTTAACATTTGGGTTCAAATAGGGAGCCCAAATATTAACTTGATTTGGACAAGATTTTTAGATCTGACCTCCCTTCGTATGTTGTATTCCAAATATCAAAAGATTCTGACTAGTGGATCTGAAGAACAAGATTTTTAAAAATTATTTCTCTTATTGCACGAAGTTTAAATTCCTTTTAGAGAGCCCAATTATTAACCAATGAACTTGAGTTTAAGAAATTGAATCCAATCCTGAAAGGATTCTGTATGCCATATATTAAAAGATTCTGATTGGTGTTTCTGGAGAAGAGTTTTAATGATTATTCCTCATAATAGACTAAGTTAAAATTCGGGCTCCAATAGGGAGCCCAAATATTGCTCCAAGGACTTGCTTTGAACAAAATGAGATCTAACCTCCCTAAGGATACTGTATATTAAATATCAAAAGATTCTGACTATTGGATCTGAAGAAGATTATTAAAGATTATTTCCCATATTGCACTAAATTAAAATTCGGGCCCTATAGGAAGCCCAAATATCAACTGAGGGACTTGATTTGAAGAATCTTGAATCTGACTCTCATAACAATGATGTATACCAAACATAAAAAGATTCTGACTGGAGGTTCCGAAGAAGAAGAAGAAGAGTTTTAAAGATTATTCCCCATATTGCCCTAAGGTAAAATTCGGGCTCTGTATTGACCTCAAATATGAACCGATAGACTTAATTTTAACAAACTTGTATTTGACCCTCCCTATGGATGCTGTATACCAAATATCAAAAGACTCTGATTGGTGGTGGAGAATAATTTTGTTTTTAATTTTTGTAAATATGCCCTCCCTTCCCCCCCACCCCAACAGAACACTCTCACACTGGAAATGATCAATTGGTTTTAAAAACATATAATGACAAGACAGTCTAGTGTTTTTGAGTGGATACCAATCATTTCCAGCAATTATTCAACACATGTTCACCTTGAATTGATGCATGAAACTGGCCAGCTGAATCAAATTGCACTACCTGGTCTGAGTATCTGTCAAATCACTTCCACATATCAATGTGCATCAGCTGTTTAAGTTCATGCATCAATTCAAGGTTGAAATGAGTGGAATTATCAATAGGAATGATCAGATTCTTATAAAAAAGCATATAATAAAAAGAAAATCTAGTGTGTTTGAGTGGATACCAAAAATTATCTCACTCGCGACTGAGACAAATGGATATTTTCGCTCACGCAAGTGCTTGCGAAAAGTAAGCATTCATCTCAGTCACTCATGAGATAATTTTCGGTATCCACTCAAAAACTCTAGATATCCTCTATTTATTTTTCAGAGCATATTTTAATTTCAAGACTAATGTTCAACTCAGACAGACAATAACAGGTCAACAGGCTCAGCTTTCTCATTGAGATGATGTCGGTGAAAAATGTGCACCGTGTCTGCACAAATAGAGATTTACTATTCTACGTATTTCATTTTGACTGTGCACTGGGAATTGGAAACACTTTTTATTACACATCCATTCAACTTTAAACCCTTGTTTTTAAAGGAATGGCCACTATGACATAAATGATTCTGTATTCAATGGGTGATGTACAAGCCAGAACTTTTTTCCCAGCACCGTTCATATCAGTTCCTTTCCCATCGAGTCATTAGTTACGCCTCAAAAAGTTTCCAAATTTCGTCAGTCAGATGCTAAACAAGAAAAGAAATCTTGGAGTCCCAGAGTGGGTCTGACTGAACCCCAAAATATTTTTCTCACAGCACAGTGATAAAGTATTGTAATGGTCTGTACATAAATACTGACCGTAGCCTGTAACAAATGTATAGGTAAAGTATTGTAAAGGTGGGTGACAGTCAGATGCTAAACTAGAAAAGAAATCTTTGAGTCTCAGAGTGGGTTTGACTGAACCCCAAAATATTTGTTCTCATAGCACAGTGATAACAAAGGCACCCCAAAGCACACTCGTTCCTGTCCCAAGGTGATAACAAAGGTACACAAGAAGTTTCGTGAAGATCAGTTCATAAATACGGGCCATATAGAAGTTGTGACAAAAAACTGATTGGACCTAATTTCAGTACAAAATGGCCCATCTTGAATTTTGGACCGCACCCAGAAACACTCGTTCTCGTCCCAAGGTGATAACAAAGGTACCCAAGAAGTTTCGTGAAGATCGGTTCATAAATACAGCCTCTAACCCGAGCTGTATTGACATGTGCACTTACTGTGTACAAGTAGCACTGAATAAATCAAAGTTCATCTAATTTGCATAATTTCTGCACGAGAAAAAAACCCGTATTATATGTGATGTATCCCATGGTACTAAGCATTCACACAAAAAATTATTCAAATCAGCGCTTCCATATGGAAGCTCTGAGCAAAAATCTGATTGCACCTAATTTTGTACAAAATGGCTGCCATCGGCCATCTTCAATTTTGGACCGGACCCAAAAACACTCGTTCTCATCCCATGGTGATACCAAAGGTACGCAAGAAGTTTCGTAAAGATCGGTTCATAAATACGGCCTCTAGCCCGAGCCGTATTGGCATCTGCACAGTACTGAAAGTAACACTAAATACATCAAAGTTGGACTAATTTGCATAATTTACGCACGAGAAAAAAACCCCGTATTATATATGATGTATCCCATGGTACTGAACATTCATACAAAAAATTATTCAAATCAGAGCTTTCATATGGAAGTTCTGAGCAAAAATCTGATTGCACCTAATTTTGTACAAAATGGCTGTCAGCGGCCAACTTGAATTTCGGATCGGACCCCAAAACACTCGTTCTCATCCCACGATCATAACAAAGGTGTCCAAGAAGTTTCGTAAAGATCGGTTCATAAATACAGCCTCTAGCCCAAGCCGTATTGAATTGTTGACGGCCAGACAGACAGATGGATGACGGACGACTGGCCATGGCATAAGCTCAAATTTGACTTACGTCAAAGTTGAGCTAAAAAGCAATCATTTTCTAACCACAACATTAACCCAGTCCCGTGGCCGTCTCGTTTTGTGGATGCCGTTATATCTAATTGGTCAACTTTATTTTGGTGAATCTTCGGACATCTTGACACGCTTCGTACTTCTTTTAAAAACAATTCTCCTTCCCAAATTTGTACCAAAAATTTTACAAACATTAATAGCCACCAAATGGTTAGGCATGAATGGGCACCAGCCAAAGAGAAACAGCGATACGAATTCAACAAACACTGGTTCCCAAAAGGATGTTTTGATTTTTTATCGATCCATTTGATCAGTACAGTTTCAGTCAAAACAAACAGACTCTTTACCTTTGGGTTTAAACATTGGAATTAAAATTTGTTTATTTAAATGAATTTTAATGCATGAGTTGTGTAAATTGATTGTTGTTGATATTTAGAACTGACTTGTAAATATACAGACAGAATGTGATGTGTGTTTGAATCGGTCAGTGTTTTACATAACTCGTTGGAATGGCATAATCATATTTCGCTCGAGCCATATGCTCAAGCAAAATATGATTATGCCATTCCAACGAGTTATGTAAAACACCAACCGATTCAAACACAAATCACGTTCTGTCTGTATATTTACAAGTCAATCCTAAATATCTAGGTACCCAGATAGAAATGTCACCAATAATTTCAAGAGACATTTGTCACAGTGACATTTTGATCATCCATAGAGTGAGGGAAATTAATTTTATCTTATGATATCTGTGATTCAAACCAAAAGTCACATTAAACACATTCTTGTGAAACGTTATGTAACACTGTGGTGTTAACCATGTAAAGTGGCACCCTGTTAATTGAATAGCCACTTTGCCAATGGAAATCATTCAGTTAACAGGAGTATTCAATTAAGAGGGATTGTGTTACTTTCCTATATTCTAAACATATACTTTGCATTTACAGTACGTTCAACATGGATTGTAACAAAAATGCTGCTGCGGTGTGTTCTCCACCATGGAGTTCCAGTGGACCACAGTGTTTGATCAGTGGAAGACAGTTTTCAAAACACTGCGACCAACCGTGGTCACGAGAGTTAAGGATTAGCATAATTGCTTTTGCATGTCAGTTTCTCTACTGATTAATAAATACTGTCTTGTGACATCAACTGACAAGACAACTGCGTTTGATACTGGTAGTAGAAAATTTATTTTAAATTTAAATTAAAATTTGGAGGAGGCAGACAGCGACAATGCTGTGGTTTGAAATTGTAAATTGGGAATAGAACAATCAGTTCCATTTGGTTATGTACAAAGTCCTCGTCACTTTCGAAACTAAACTGTTGTGTTTGCGTGATCGATTTGATCGAGGAAATAAACAAGAGGCCCCAAGGGGCCTGAGGGCACTCACCTGACATGGTAGCCTAAATATCAACCCAGAGAATTGATTTCAACAAATTGCATCTGCTCCTCCTAAGAAAAGCTTGTACCAAATATCCAAAGATTCTGACCAGTGGATCTAAAAAAAATAAACATTTTTATATATATATTCCTCATATTGAACTAAGTTATAATTCGGGCTCCCACAGGGAGCCCATATATGAAACCAGGGACTTGGCTTTAACAAATTTGAATCTCACCCCCATAAGGATGCTGCATACCAAATATCAAAACATTCTGACTGCTGGATCTGAAGAAGAAGATTTTTAAAGAAAATTCCTCATTTTGAACTAAGTTACAATTCGGGCTACCACAGTGAGCCCAAATATGAACCCAGGGACTTGGCTTGAACAAACTTGAATCTCACCCCCCTAAGCATGGTGCATACCCAATATCAAAAGATTCTGCCTGCTGGATCTTGAGAAGAAGATTTTCAAAGACATTTGCTTGAAATGCACTAAGTTCGAATTCGAGCTTCTATAGTGAGCCCAAATATGAATCCAGGGGGTCGATTTGAACAAACTTGAATCAGATCCACCCCACAATGTTGCATACCAAATATCAAAAGATTCTGCCTGCTGGATCTGGAGAAGAAGATTTTTTAAGAAATTTGCCTGAAATGCACTAAGTTCGAAATTGGGCTCCTAAACTGAGCCCAAATATGAACCCAGGGGGCCGATTTGAACAAACTTGAATCAGATCCACCCTACAATGTTGCATACCAAATATCAAAAGATTCTGCCTGCTGGATCTGGAGAAGAAGATTTTTGAAGAAATTTGTCTGAAATGCACTAAGTTCGAATTCGAGCTTCTATACTGAGCCCAAATGTAAACCCAGGGGGCCGATTCGAACAAACCTGAATCAGATCCACCCCACAATGTTGCATACCAAATATCAAAAGATTCTGCCTGCTGGATCTGGAGAAGAAGATTTTTTTTAAGAAATTTGCCTGAAATGCATTAAGTTCGAATTCGAGCTTCTATAGTGAGCCCAAATATGAATCCTGGGGGCCGATTTTAACAAACTTGAATCAGATCTACCCCACAATGTTGCATACCAAATATCAAAAGATTCTGCTTGCTGGATCTGGAGAAGACGATTTTTGAAGAAATTTGCCTGAAATGCACTAAGTTCGAATTCGGGCTTCTATAGTGAGCCCAAATATGAATCTAGGGAGCCGATTTGAACAAACTTGAATTAGATACACCCCACAATGTTGCACACCAAATATCAAAGGATTCTGCCTGCTGGATCTGGAAAAGAAGATTTTTTAAGAAATTTGCCTGAAATGCACTAAGTTCGAAATCAGGCTCCTATACTGAGCCCAAATATGAACCCAGAGGGCCGATTTGAACAAACTTGAATCAGATCCACCCTACAATGTTGCATACCAAATATCAAAAGATTCTGCCTGCTGGATCTGGAGAAGAAGATTTTTTAATGTTTTTCCCATTACCTACAGTGTTAAAAAGTGCTGACTCAGCACTTTTTCAAAGTCCTGAAAAAAGTACCTTGTGATCAAACCGATAGGGATTTTTTTTAACCATTCTATTCTACTGGATAAAAGTAAGCTTTATACAAAATAAGAATTCTCTGTGCCATGTAGTTTTGGAGATATGGCAGTTTTAAGGTTTTTCCTATTTTTAGCTCCCAAGGTTCCCATGGGGCAATGAGAAAAACAATTTTTTGCATCAATCAACTACTTATGACCCATTATCATCTCATAACAAATTTGGTTCAAATCGACCTCACGGTTCTGAAAATAGAAATTTTAGGCGTGGCCAAAATCTTTGCCCCTCCCATAACGAAGGCAAATAATGCCTGACAAACTTTTCTTGAACAAACTTGATTCTAAACATCAAAAGGTCTCTGTATACCACATATCAAGTCTCTGCTACTGGTGGTTCATTAGAAGAAGATTTTCAAAAAATTTGGCCATTTTTTCCTCACCCCTCTGTTCAATATGGGCCGAAACCTAATTTGCATAAAAATCAAAATACCCCTATATAACCACTACTTACATGAAATTTAATTAAAATGTGGCCAGTGGTTTAGGAGAAAGAGGCTCAAACACCACCTTCACGCAGGACGATGGACGGATGGACGACGGACAAAGAGTGATAAGAAAAGCTCACCCTGACTTTCAGCCAGGTGAGCTAAAAACAATGAAAGATGAGGCATATGGTGATGTGCGACGCACAGACAGAAAAGGGCAGTAACAGCACGAAGCGGGAACTGAAAGGTCCTCTGTCTGCTCCTGCAATTGTCGCAGATAAATGGAGAAGGTAGCATTTCTCCAGTAGGCTGCCAGCATAACATCCGACAACATGACGGAGTTAGTACAAGCCCCGAGAGGAAGACAATGCACGCACCTCGAGGCAGAAAAACAATTAGTAATACAATCACCAGTAGCTAGACGAGCGGAAGCTGCACGAATAGCAAAACAAATCCATCGAGAAAGAGAGAGATCTGGCATGTGAGAAAACGCATATCCATCAGGGATAAAGGCGCGAGCCACCCCCCCCCCCCCCCCTCCTCGAGCAGAGCAGCGCCCAAGAAAGTGTCCATCTTGGAGTAAACTGCAAAGTCCTAGACCTTTTCAAGGAAAAGAGCTGAACAAGCTTGGAGAGACAAGGATGAGTGCCGAAACAATGCGGTACCACATATGAAAAAGGTCTCCGAAGCATGGACTTGTACCCATCACTGGAGACTCCCAGAAACTCTTCAATCGGTGTGATCGAAGGAGTGACAGAAGCAACAGAGCGATCGCACACCATCGACAGAAGAACCTTCTACTGAGCCACAGAGGCTAAACCAGTGGAGTGAGTGCCTCCTTGAAGAAGAAAAGCAACTCCACTGCTCGTCTCTAAAAACCACTACGGAGGAAACAAGACCCGATAAAAGACATGCGCGAAGGCACAATGAAGTCGGGTCAACTTGAAACCTCCTCGGGCGACTTTGGCAAAGAAAGTAGCGATGTAGAGGGAGACATGCCGGAACCGCCGCTAACAGAGAGTGGAGCAGATTGATCCACACCCGAGGAGACAGGGGTGTGATCGAAAGGATTCGACAACTGCAGGTTCATATCTGGGCTAGAACCTGAGGCAGAATCGCAACAGGCAGAAAGGAATAGCCGACAAGACCGTCCCAAAGGAGAGCCAGAGCATCCATGGCTTAAGTCAGAGCATCTGGACAGGGGACACGAAAGTGTCCACCTGATGGTTCCAATGAGTCGCAAAGAGATCGATGTGGGGAATACCCCAGAGATCGCAAAGAGACTGGAACACCACCATGTGGAGCATCCACTCGGTGGAAAAGAACCTGCCCTGTCGGGACAGGGAGTTGGCTAGGACATTCAGACGACTGGGAATGTGACGAACCACCACTCCGACATTGACATCCTGAGCGAGCAATAGAAGATCCCGAACCAAATCGTACATGGGAACATAGTGCGTTCCGCCCTGAATCCAAATGTAAACAACCACCGTAGAATTGTCAGACCACAGAAGAACCCGACAATCTGAAAAGCAGGGGATCCACTGTCGGAAACACAGAAGAAGATCAAGAAGCTCCTTCTGGTTAACACAAAGAGCTGCTAGATCCTGGTCCCATGACCCGTGAAGGAAAAGACCTAGAGGATCCCATTGTCACACCCCATCCGAGATCGCTGGCTACCGTCAGAACACGATCAGACATGGGAAAGTCCATCAGAACTCCCTGCATAATCCACTGAACATCTGTCAGGGGAGAAGGTGACAAGGAAGAGACTCCGGTAACAGAAGCACCAGAACCAGAGGACTGAGCAAAAAGTGTTGGAGAGGTCAGACATGCAGTTGACCTAGAGGAATGAGATCCATCACCAAAACGCAGAGACCAAGCAGTAGGGAAAGTCTCCGAGCTGATGAAGTCCATCCCAGATGACAAGACAGAGAAGGGACCAGGTCCGACTTCTGTCCGTTGACTCTGAACCCTAGTGATGTGAGTAGGCTCAACAGTGTGACAACATCACACTCCAGAAAAGCAGCATTGGATTGCCTCTGGAGGATATCAACTAGACAAGCTGAAGAAGACCCCTTGAAATGTGTGCGATGTAAGACTAACACATGCGACATCAGACAGGTGAAGGCCCAAGGATCCAAGCCGAGGCCAAAGGGAATGGCCTTGAACTGGAAAACATCCTGGGGAATGGAGCGGCGAACTGATCTGAAAGCCTCCATGCTGAACTGAGAAGCAATGATAGACTGCGTCAGAATACTCAGATCGACAACCTATCTGAGTCGGCCATCCTTCTTCGGCACCAAGAACATGCGGGAAACAAAATCCCACTGAAAGAAAGTTCTTGATGACCTCGATTGTCCCCTTTGACAATTGACAGGAGATCGCCTATCTCCGTGGTCAAAAGTTCCCAACGTGTAATGTTGAAAGGGACTCATGTGGGAAGAGGCACTCTCTACTTAGTGGAGTGGCTCAACCTGGGACAAAATCGAGGCGACTACTGCCGATGCCTACCCCACCCTGTGAGTGAGTAGAAGTGGCGGTAGGAGGATCAGCCCTTAGCTTCGCAGAGGAAGCAGAAGGGCACTTGTTAGGCTTTGGACGGCACCTGCCTCCAACAGAAGGCCGATCAAGCTGACTAAGCAGCATCAGATCAATGGAATGTCAAAGGGAGCCATCCTGAACCATCGTCACGGAACCATGGAATAGTCGCGGACCTGCCGAAAGAGGCAGATCGAAGAGCAGCGCACTGCCCCTCAAAAGGGGGACGTCTTGTGTCCAGCACAGCGTATATGCGAACTAATTCCAAGCTAGCTGTGTAACAGGCATGTGTGAGAAGATGCATGAGCACATTAAACAGCACACACAAAACAAAAACCTGTTTGTCGTCAACCTCATCTGGGAGCAGATAAGCAGCAAAGCAGAGACGACGTGATCGAAGAGAGAACGCATTCCAGCATCCCTCTCGATAAGCCCAACCTGGACTCCAGAGTCTCCATATGGTTGAGGAGATGGAGTCCCAATCCAAGACCGGCACAGTCTGGCAGACTGACAAATTGGCGAAATCGTAGGAACAATAACGCACCAGAGGCAAATAGTGTCAACCTTGATGAAGAACTACGTCTTCATAGCCTTGGAACTCAGCTTAGAGTCCAAAGCAGTAAATGCTTCAACACCTGTACCGACAGGCACGGTTGAAGGCACCCAGAAGCATGTTGCTCCACAGGCTGTAGGCGTGCGACCGATGATCACAGCCGGGCTGACACTGTTGGCTGGTTTGATGGTTTGAGACCTGGAAGGAACCCAAACACAAAGTCAAGAGCTGCCCCCAAGTCAGAAGACTGTTGGCTCTCGACGTCAGGAATGTCAGACTCATCCCATGAGTCGGAAGACACATAGCCCATCATGGCAAACCAGCCGACGCCTCCCATGGTGTGGGCACACCAGGGGATCAGAAAGTGACCTGTTTCCAATCCCGGGAGGCGGCGCCACAAGGGGCACCCAGAAACCACTCGCAGCCTCGCTGGAAGCAACAGAAAAGGCTCTTGGACACAACCGAAGTGAGCAAGGAGAAGACCTCCCTAAGCTCACTGATTGCCGAAACAGAATGACGTGGAAATGAACCGACAAAGTGGCTTCACTCCTGACCCATTTACCAGCGAAGGGTCACGATCCTCAAATACACCCGACGCGGGGCAACGGGCTGCAGCCGAAAACATCTGAAGGCAGATGTGTAGTGGGTATCACCTACCCCGAGGATCAACACAGCAGAAACTCAGGAGAGTCGCCGCGGAGCTCTGCGGGACAGAAGGTCTAGGCTGCACAACAAGTATTGGTCACACAAAACTGGCCATGGGACCAGAGTGCGTGAACGGAAACGCCACGGAGCTCATGGTGACCCCACCATGAACATCCGAATCCAATGAGAAAAACTGAGGTACTCGACGGCTGAGAGACCACAGTAGAGGGTTTGGCCGGCAGCCCCTTCCAACTTTGCCAAGTTGAAGTCAGGGAGGGCTGAGGCCAATACCCCACGTCTACACTACCAGACACCACAGCAGGCCCCTGCAGGGAGAAAACTGCTGTGCCCAACGACCGAGAGGACACAGCAGGGGGTTCGGTCGGCAACCACTTCTGACTTCGCAGAGTTGAAGTCAGGGAAGGCTGAGGCCGATAGCCCACGTCTACACTACCAGACACCGCAGCAGGCCCCTGCAGGGAGAAAACTGCTGTGCCCAACGACCGAGAGGACACAGCAGAGGGTTAGGTCGGCAGCCACTTCTGACTTCGCTGAGTTGAAGTCAGGGAAGGCTGAGGCCGATACCCCACAACCACACTACAGACATCACTGCAGACCCCTGCAGGGATAAGCCGAGGCCGGCTAAAACGGTGCCCGATGCCGTTGTAGACAGAACAGCAGTAGCATCAGATACGACAGGAACTGCTGGAACTGGTGGAAAAGGGGAGAGAGCCACCTAGCTCGGCCTCCAAAGGAGGAGTCACAACCCTAGTGACAGCCTCAGATGTCGACTGGAGAGGGCGCATAGTCCCGGAACCAGGCATCTCTTCACCAGAAATCAAACAGCTCCCGCAGTATCCACCACGGTAAAACAAACTGCACATCCCCCACAGATGGGGAATAACTCTCACCAGACGTGGTCGAGTCGGGAGGCCCCAAAATGACAGCGATCCCCACCCCCCGTGGATGTGGGAGGAGCTGCACATCCCCCATGGAGGGGGTGTAACTCTCACCAGACGTGGTTGTGTCGGGAGGCCCCGAAATGACAGCGTTCCCCACCCCCCGTGGGTGCGGGAGGAGCTGTACATCCCCCACGGAGGGGGTGTAACTCTCACCAGACATGGTCGAGTTGGAAGGCCCCGAAACAACAACGTTCCCCACTCCCTGTGGGTGCGGGAGGAGCTGTACATCCCCCATGGAGGGGGTGTAACTCTCACCAGACGTGGTCGAGTTGGGAGGCCCCGAAACAACAGTGTTCCCCACCCCGCAAGTGCGGGAGGAGCTGAACATCCTCCATGGAGGGGGTATAACTCACACCAGATGTGGTAGAGTCGGGAGGCCCCGAAATGACAGTATCCCCCCCCCCCCCACGAGTGCGGGAGGAACAGCCACGAGAACACACCAAAAGCGAGGGCAAAATTAATTGCCCTAAAGGAACCGAACTGGAAATAACAGAGGTGAGAGCAGTAGAAGAAAAAGGTGAACTCAACAGATACATAAAGTAGAAGAACACCCCCAACTACAAGATAAGGTGGCAGAAAAAATAACCAGTGGGTACACGACAGAACCCAGACGGCCGACAGGGACCTAAAAACAGAAATTCAGCTCTCAACAGAGTGAAGAAATCCTACAGTCCATACAGTCCCTCATTGACACCTAACTCCAATAATAATAATAAATTTTTATCAACCCAAAAATTTATTGCCGAACCGCGTTGACACGATGTCAAAAAAAACATTCACGAAAACGGAATATATAAATAAAATGCAATGAGAATGTGGTTGAAAATATTAACAAGAATATATAAAACACAGTCCTGTTATTATATGATCATCAGATCCATAATTCCAGTCACAGGAAAACCATTATCGACGAGTTGAATTATCACTGTTTCGTAGAGCAAAATGGTGACACTTCCTCCACAAAAAAAGAATGGTTTGATGACTGCTTGCATACTGGTTTACGGAAGTTGTGGAATTGTACTAAGAGAAGCGCGCTTGACCCAGTTTTGGCTTATTTTTTCGTGGTGTTTTTACACCACTTTTCTTTCCCAAATCTCTTGGGAAAGATTAAAATAGTGAGTATTTACTTTTCCGAGTTAGTGCAAGCCTGTAGTAAACAATTGTAAGGTAGTTTGATAAGAAATGTCTATTAACGAAGGAAAACTGGGGAGAGTCAGGGTAATTTCTCAACAGATTGCAAGATTTTTTATTCAACTGACAGGAGTTTACACTATAACCTATATTCAATTAACAGGTCAAATTTGTACTGGAGGTATGGTAAATGTTTTTGTGTTGGAAAATTGTATTCAATTAACAGGGTTATTCAGTTAAGAGATATCCAATTAAGTGGGCTCCACTCTAACACCCTCAGCTCACCACTGCTTCATTTAGTTCAAACAATATTTTATTGAAGAAAACAAGTTAACTGGACACATGCGAACAAGTGTCAACTGTTTGAATGTTTTGCACATAGCTTTTATTGAATACAATTAACACATAATGTATCAAACTAAGTTGTGGTAGTAAGGGATTCAGAAGAAAGCTGAAATCTTAGGTGAATTGTCTCCCAAGTCTGTAAGATTACACAGTTTCAATTAGACAGATAAAATGGGTGGGTTGGTTGGATATTGTTTAAACCCTGAAAATAATGAAGAAAGAAAAAGAGAATGCGTGAAAGAGAAGGTGGGCATTAAGAAAATGCATCAATATGCACAAGACATCAACACTGATCAACAACAGTTTGAGGACTGACGCACTTGGAGGTCACAGCCAAACACAAATATGTCAGGAGAATATTCTAATGGACAGGGGTGGGGTGGTGGGTGCCTGCACTGTTAGAATTTCTTGATCCAGGATGGAACAACCAGAAGAACTGCTGCCAGCACCATGAACTGCTTCATTTGAGTATTTCAGGACAACATTCCTGAAATGTTCCTATATTTTTCATGTAGAGTAACCACAGTCTGACATGAATAACCACTCTCAATTAATTTCCACTTGCTCCATTATTCATCTTCCAAATGAAAGTGTCAATGACACTGTAGCTTAACTTGTGTGTTGTGTTTGATGAAAAGGATAATGTTCAATGTTTATGAAAGGATTATGAAATAAGACAAGAATTGTGATAATTGGGAATATGTTCATTTCTGTTCCCTGTATGCTATGTATTTGATAAAAATAATATGAAGTTACAATGAAATCCCTTCATAAATATAACCTGTAGACTGTGCTAAAGGTTTTTGGGCTTTGGGCTTGGGCAGCCATCATGGTTGAATGATCGCAACCAAAAGGGGACATTCTCATCTGGGCATCATCTGGAGTGATCCTACGAAGTTACAATGAAATTCCTTCATAAATATGACCTGTAGACTGTGCTCAAGGTTTTGGGGCTTTGGGCCCCTGAAGCCGTCACAGTTGACCAATCATGACCAAAAGGGGATGTCATCATCTAGGCATTATATGGAGTCAAACTAACAGGTTACAATGAAATCCTTCCATAAATATAACCTATAGACCATGCTGAAGGTTTTGGGGTTTTGGGCTCAGGCAGCCATCAAGGCTGAATGATCGCGACCATAAGGGGACGTTCTCATCTAGACATTATTTGGAGTCATCCTACCAAGCTACAATGAAATCCCTTCATAATTATGACCAGGAGACTGTTCTAAAGGTTTTGGGCCCCTGTAGCCGTCACAGTTGCCCAATCATGTCCAAAAGGTGACGTTCTCATGTAGACATTATATGAAGTCAACCTTCCAAGTTACAATGAAATCCCTTCATAAATGTGACCTGTAGACTGTGCTAATGGTTTTTGGGCTTCGAGCTCGGGCAGCCCTCCTGGTTGAATGATCGCAACCAAAGGGGACAATCTCATCTGGGCATCATCTGGAGTGATCCTACAAAGTTACAATGAAATCCCTTCATAAATATAAATATGATCTGTAGACTGTGCTCAAGGTTTTCGGGCTTTGGGCACCTGCAGCCATCACAGTTGACCAATCACGACCAAAAGGGGATGTCATCATCTAGGCATTATATGGAGTCAACCTAACAGGTTACAATGAAATCCTTCCATAAATATGACCTTTTGCCTATGGTAAAGGCTTAGGTTTTTGGCACCCATCAAGGCTGAATAATCGCGATGAAAATGGGATGTTCTCACCTAGACATTATTTGGAGTCATCCTACCAAGTTACAATGAAATCCCTTCATAAATATGACCTGTAGACTGTGCTAAAGGTTTTCGGGCTTCGGGCCTCCGCAGCCGTCACAGTTGCCCAATCAGGTCCAAAAGGGGATTTCCTCATCCAGACAATATATGAAGTCAACCCACCAAGTTACAATGAAATTCCTCAATAAATATGACCTGTAGACTGTGCTAAAGGTTTTCGGGTTTTGGGCTCGGGCAGTCGTCACGGTTGGCAGATCATGCCCAAATGGGGAAATTCTCATCTAGACATCATAAGGAGTCATCCTACCAAGTTACAATGAAATCCCTTCATATTAAACATGACCCGCAGACTGTGCTAAAAGTTTTTGGGTTTCGGGCTAGTCAGCCATCACGGTTGACAGATCATGCCCAAAAGGGGACGTTCTCATCTAGGCATTATACAGAGGCATCCTACCAAGTTACAATGAAATCCCTTCATAAATACGACCTGTAGACTGTGCTAATGGTTTTCGGGTTTTGGGCTTGGGCAGCCATACCAGTTGACCGATCGTGACCAAAAGGGGATGTTCTCATCTGGACATGACCCCAAACCTGCAAATGAAATTTCGTGACAATCAAACAAGAACTGCGGGATGTAGCCCATGCTAAAGGAAAATGTGAACAGACTCACAGACTTCCGCACGCGTGATGGCAATAGCTTATCTTGACTATGTCAAGTTTAGCTAAATATGTAATGCAAATTGCATTTTACCAGCCAGCTGGTCATAAACTCCTTAAACACAATAAATAAATAATAATCACCTCTTTGAAATTAGTAAATTGAAAATAGTATACTTTTTAGAATTCATAATTGAGCCCTATAAAATATTACTAAGCATATATGACTCTCAACCTCTTGTGAAGACTTTTATGTATGTAGAAACTACATGTAAAGGCAGATAGCATCGATAGTGGCTTCATGAACCAGGGGAATCAGGAGCTCAACAACACAATTTTTCACCTCAAGAGAAAAATTATTTTGGGGTGGGTTGTAATGAACATTTTAAGTTCACAAATGGCAAAAAGTTAAAAATAAATTGTCTGAAAATTTAAATTGATAAAAACATGTGTTACTTATGAGAATTTCCCCTACCTTCCCACCCCCAAAAGATTAAGGCTTGTTAAAAAGCCGCACACAGTATTTAATCATACTATAGTATTATATTTTGTTTCATAATCTCAATTTGAATTCTCAAATTCGAATTGGTTAAATGAAAATTGCAGTATTTCAAGTGTTAAATCTCTATTAACATCAGAACAGTTCACTTGTAGTATCACACCTTGATTTTGTAATCACCTATCATTGAATGAGCCAGTAATATTATCAAGTATCATATATTTTTAATTGCTTGATCAATTTTTAAATCTTTGACAAAAATTGACAAACTTGATTTAAAAGTTGAATGCATCTCTGAAAATTTGGAGGGTAAAAAAATTTGTTGAATTTTGGAAAATAGAAAGTCAGTGTGGCCCTTCATGGGCTTCTTTATTCATGACTACAAATATTCCTGTAATTTTTATACATACTCATTCAAATTTTTAACAATGGAAGCCAATTAAAAAGGCTCATTATCTGTGATAACACAGGGACATCCACCACCCCGTCTTTGTGTTATCATGGCTGATGCCATGTCCCCTGGTTTCAGTACTTGTAGCGAAAATTTGAGTTACAGAAAAGAGGGTGTTGGCATGCCAAGTGTGCTCCACTTGGATCTGTCCATGGTATATGAAAGCTTATTTTGCACACAAGGATCATCAAACTTGATAAAGCCTAAAGAGTGTGCATTATTTAGTTATTTAGTTATTTATTGGTGTCCAAGGTCACATATTTCTGCAGAGTGGCTAATCGTGACCACAACACAAGGTAAAGTTAAGTTTAGTCAATTGTTTATTCTCATGTTGCCCATTTTAGAGAACTTCCACCCCAAGCCTTAGTGACTGGGTCCAATTTTACCATTAAAATAGTGCTTCTTTACCACAGTAACCAAGCAAGGCTTCACATTCTGGGATTCCCACAGGGAACTAAAGTCTGTAACCCTTTACCCAATATATAGGGTATTAAAATTTATTGTTTTAAATATTTTTTCTTGTAAATTTAAAAAAAAAAAATTTCTCAACAAAATCATATCATGTGATACCTCAGTGGAATGAGCTTAATGAGCTCATTCCACTGAGGGGTCACATAATATGGTTTTGGTGAATTTTCCCAAAAAATTTTTTCCACTGCTTAATTTTAAAATTACGTGGGTGGATGCAACCAATTAATTAGGTAAAGGATTAACATAAGTTTTTTTATTCTCTTCTAGTATATGACTGCAACAAATCACTTATCAGTATCATCGGGAGCACAGTGGCTCAGTGGTAGACTGTTGGATTTCTATGCTAGAGGTCCCGAGTTCGATCCCCGTCCGGGACTCGCGTTGTGTCCTTGGGCAAGGCACTTTATTCCGGTTGCCTACATGGGGGGCACGATGACGCTGTGTACTAAGGTGTACTCTGGCTTCCTCCACCCGTAAAACCGTCACGGTCACGTTTAGCCATTGTGCATAAGTATGTAACCTTAAACACCAATAAATAAATAATAATAAATCAGTATCATTGCAGTTTGCTCATCAAATCTGGTTGGCCATCAAATGAGAGTCTCAAATGTATATGATGCTTGTCTCAAATGAGGCTAAAGTGATATCACTGACATCAAACCTTTTAGAGGTGACAATTTTCAAAATACAAAGTAAAAACTCACAAATGTTTAAATGCTCAACATTCTGGACAAATATTACAAAATTTCTTTTTGTGTACAAGACAGATGCCATATTCAGTGTTTACCCCTTAAGGGACTGGAGATTTTTATACATTTTCGCTATACTTTGAAAGTCTACCTCCAGTGGCTTTGCAGTTGTTTCTAGGCAGGTCTTGGCTGCCTACACAGGCAGGCAACACCTGCCTAGAAAAAACTGACAAGGTACTTAGAAACAAGGTTTGAGTTTACCCAAACAATGCATGTTGGGGCACCTGTTTATTTGCATTAAAAAGTTATCAAAGTTGAAATTAGGCCCTTAATGGTTAAATATCCTTGGTCATAAAAAAATTATAACAACAGTCAATCAAACTGAGTTGTCATATTCCATCTCGTTGATGAAATTTGATCAGCCAGATCAAACATGCTGTCCATTTTCAAGCACAGTATATATGACTTCAAACTTGGATGACAGAATACCCATCTCTGCAGATATGAACCAAGCTCAATACATTACTAGGCATAACCCATTTAGTTCTCATTGAAGTTGTTTGTCGTTATTCATTGAATGCAATCAACAATGTTGATGGCAAGCCTGGAAATAAGCAATCCGTCTTTTGTAAAATGAGGACCCCAGAGGGGTGAATTGGCTGATGCTATCCCAAACACTGGGCTAAAATTCCCCCAATTTATCCTCTGAGTATGTCATTCCGTTTAGGCCGGAGACCCTGATTCAGATGAGGTTCACAGAGGGTGCATTTGGTAATGCTACCCTGCAGTGCAGGGTAGCATCACCAAATTCACCCTCTAGGGGCCTCAGTCTGCAGATGAGTCTGCTTATTTCCATGCTTGGTTGATGGTACCAGGCATAATGGAGTAGTTTAAAGCTGAGTTTTTGTATGGTGAAGAATTAATGATGGCAGTAAGTAAGGGTCAGGTGGATGAAGAGAAGAAAGAAGAAAGTTGTATAGAAACTTCAATGCAAACTGGGCTTCAGATTCATAGTCATAAGAGTAAATTCATGGAAAAAGAGATAGTTCAGCTAACCGATTATCATGGCTCGTTCCAATGATGGGATCACATGGTATGGTTTTGTTGAAATTTTTGAAAAAATAATATTTAAAATTATAAATTTTGAGATCACCTGTGTTGGGTAAATGGTTAATGCAACTTATCAGTCCATCACAAAACTTCAGCTTCAGAAATATGTGAAATACATACCATGATACAACTGTTCAACTTGTAAGAGTGCTAAATTATTTTCAATGGCCATTGGTACATGTAATATGAGTTGTTTTTTTTAAAGATACCATGCCATCAGCATGAGTATCTTGTTTTAGCAAGATACTGCTCACAAATAACTGTAATGTTTCAATTCATTGGAGAATATCAGTTGGCATTTATTTTTTTATTAGAATTTAATCCTTAGGGGCCTAGTTCCGACTCTGATCACATTTACTATAATAGACAGGTGCCCAACATGCCACCTCTAAATAAACTTGCAAGATACAGCAGGAGTACCTAGGCAGTTGTTTCTAGGCAAGTCTTGGCTTCCTGTACAGACAGCCAAGACTTGCCTATAAACAACTGCAAAGGCACAGAATGCTGACTGTCAAGGTGTTGCCAAAACGTATAGAAAATCTCCAGTCTTTTAAGGGTTAATAACACTTTCAACATCCAGGTTCACCTTGTGTCGAACAGTTTTATGGGTGAAGGAAGCAGGGATACCTTGAGAGAACCAGTGTGAAGTGACAAGCAACTGTCAGCCACCCCAATGTACTAACTATGCAAAAGCAGGGTTATGATTGGTTGAAGGTAAGTGCACCACTAATGTGCAGTATGCCTTAGTACCCTGCAGCGCTGTGCCCTCAAGTCCAGTTGGTATTCTCCAATTATTTATTTATTGATGCTTAAGGTCACATATTTCTACACATTGGTTAATCGTGACCATTGCATTCTCCAATAAATTGTAACAAAACATGTGCTATTAATATATGTTCTAACAATATTAGTAGACAAAAAGTAGAGAATGACTAGCAAGGATTACAAAAGATTAACCTGGTGTAATTCTGAGTTGCCGTATCACACCATAGCCCATCAAACGTGATGTTTTGTCATTAATGAGTCCTCTCAGGTAAAGTGGTTGATCACCATTATAATAACTTTGTGCTCGGATTCCAGGAACAAGACTTTTCTGTGCCCAACTCCAAAATTGTGCTCTATTGTGGACCTGGAAGAAAAATCAAAACATGAAACTTCACTGTATTTGAAATAAATCTGATTATTTTCAAATGAAACAAAATACTGCATTTTGATTGGCTGAGAGGAATGGTGTAACTTTTAATCCACAGTTGCATTTTTTTACACCGTGGTTAACCACGATGTAAAAACAAGAATACACAATAGCAGGCTATTTGGCTAAAAAAGTACCCATTTTTAATAAGTAATTTATACCTTCTGCTCGGTTATGTTAGAACAAAAATGAAAATACAGGAAATTTAATATTTATGTGCAATAAAATATTACAGATATGGATGTCATTGGAACTGGCTCAGTGAGCCAGTTCCAATGACATCCATATTTGTCTGGTTGTACAGTGGAGCCCACTTAATTGGATATCTCTTAATTGTATATCCCTGTTAATTGAATATAATATCCCAACACAAAACCATTTACCATGCCTCCAGTACAAATTTGACCTGTTAATTGAATATAGGTTATAGAGTAATCTCCTGTTAACTGAATAAAAAATCTTGTAACATGTTGAGAAATTACCCTGACTCTTCCCAGTTTTCCTTTGGTTATAGACCAATTTGGCCTCAGTACATCCAATACATGCATTTAATCTATTATATCTTGTTTGACAGTGCTCATGAAGCTCTGTAAAACAAAATATAAAAGAATAAGTGCTAAGTTTATCTCTAGAATACAGGAAAGTGACACAATCCCTGTTAATTGAATACTCCTGTTAATTGAATAATTTTCATTAGCAAAGTGGCTCTTCAATTAACAGGGTTCCACTGTATTAAGAAACTTACAAAGTATAAATTTTCTGTCAGTTTTTTCCAACAGCGTTGGTTAAAGTATGAAGTGCACCAAAATTCTTGGAAATTAATCTGCTATCCTTGTGTTTTCCAGGGTGTATGGGAGTTTACACCGGTTTGGTAACTCATAAACCCTTCCCCTTTGCCTCAGGGTGTATGAGTTCCCAAACCGGTGTAAATTCCCGTACACACTGGAAAAAACAAGGATAACCAATAATATTTCACTGAAAATAATTTTACAAAGTGCCCATGAACATTTTACACAATGGAAAGTCATAATTTATCAAATACTACCTGCAAGAACTGAAAATTAACACAAGTTTATAAAAAAAATACCGATGTCCTGAAATGAGTACAGCTTTGACTAAAACTAGAGTTAACCATGGTGTGGTTTGTGATACTAAAAAAGAGGAGATTAGGTTAACCGTTTACCTAACACAAAAGACAGTTGACATGTGCAAACAAAATTCATGAATAACTAATTTTTTCATTTTTTGCAACCAAAACATTGCTTATGACCCCTCATTGGAATAAGCTCATTGAGGTCATTCCAATGAAGAGCCATAAGCTTTGTTTCTGAGACAAAAAAAATGGAAGAAAAATTAAAACTGAATGGTGATTTTTGAGAATAGTTCTGGACGATTTCAGCCATTATGTTTAGTGAAGGATTGAAAGGCAAAAAATTAATCCCTTGCCTTTAGCAAAGTAGACAGTTTAGGCTGAACAAAATTAATATTTTGATTCTCAGGCAGTGGCTCATTCTTTTTTTTGGCCCGCGTTTGTTATATTTATTTCAGAGGAAAAATTCAAAATGTATAAAACCTTCACAGGGTGTGATTGCAGCAGTATCGCATTGCTTTTGTGATGCAGTATGCCATATACATTGATACAGTATTGTTATTCTCTTTGCGAAATGTGACATGATTCTCATATGTATGCACAAAATAAATACGAAAAACAATCAAAAAAGTGGGTTTTTATGCTCTGGTGGATGTTTTTGTACCTGAATCACAAAAAGGGAGTATCTTAACCCTTTACCCAACGTAACGGCCAAAACCGGCCAGCGCTATTCTCAAAAATCGTCAATTAATTTTCAAAATATTTTCATTTTTTGTCTAAAAAACATAGGTTATGATCCCTCGTTGGAATGAGCTCGTTGAGCTCGTTCCAACGAGGGGTCATAACCTATGTTTTTGAGACAAAAAATGAAAAAAATTAGTTATTCAAGAATTGTTTTTGCAAGTGTCGTCTGCTTTTCATGTTAGGTAAAGGGTTAACTTTAGTGTGAGTATAAATAAATAAAAAAATGCCAGTGATACTGTGTCATTCAATATAAAGAGAAAATGTTTGACACCACCAAAGGAGTTTTGAAGAACATTTAGCAACATTTACCACTCAAGAAACACAACTCTGGTGTCAGAAACCACAGGAATGTTTTCTGTTACTCTCAAGAACTCACACTGATTTCCATGCCAGATCAGCTGTTCTGAATCAAGTTTACACCAATAAACAAGATATTTAGGACATTAGAATAATTAGTTCATTAATATGATAATAGTGTGATATTTTATGGAAAACTCAGAAAAATGCAAGTTATTTTCTGAGTAATTTCAAGTAAACTGAAATTCGGGTAACCGTGAAGTTGCGAAAGGATCTAGGATCGATTTTGTAATAGTGCTCTATAAAATGGACATAAAAAATAATAAGAGTAGTATTTATTTAAAAAACTCTTATTATTTATTATCTCTGTTTTAGTTTTTCTACATTGATTTTGTGTTGTGTGATTACTGTTACAATAAAAACTATCAGTGAAATAAACATGGAAGCTCTAATATTTACTTTTAGGCTGTCACAACTGGATTTTAGGCATCAGTGACCATTCCATCAGAAATAAAAAATCAAAATAAAAACCACCCTCCCTCATTCATTTAAATAAAAAATGCCTGAGAATCAGTTATTTAATTTTGTTTGGCCTTATCTGTCATGTTTTATTGAAAAAGGAAATAGCAAAGCCAATGGCAACTGACAGGGCTTAAGAAGGGATCATGTAAAGTCTGTACAAACACTGGTTCTGACATATTGACCAACCTGCCCTCATTTATTGACACAATCTCTGGACTTGAGTGCATTTCATGGAAATCAGTCATTATCTCCACCTTTATGACAACATAAGGTTTTAGCATGCCAGTAGCATGCGGGTTCAATGTGAGGTTTGTTAATGCCTTGTGATGTCTCTTACAGTAAAGGGATATATGCCATGTTCAGAAGGAAGCACAGAAGTAAAAGGAGAAGGCCTAGTTTGCATTGTCTGGGGTGCTTTTTCTTCTTTTTCTTGGGCTGCGGAGGTCTGGAGGTAGATATTGGTGTTGTTATGGTATTTAAGGACTGTTCTCATTGGTACGGTCTTGTCCTTGCAACATCTGTTGCCTGTATTTCATTTATATATTCATGTGCAGGTTTCTCCACCCATTTAGTTCTTATATGAATTTTGCATGTTGTTCTTCCCATTTGCACCACTCTACTTCTGCCTTCTCTTTGTTTTCCTCCAGTTCGAGACATATGTGAATAAGATGTCAAACTCTAATACTTTGGAAACGCATTTTCTCTTCAGAAATAAAGAAATCAGTATTCCTTGTACCATGACTGACGGAGCACCTGGAACTATGTCAATAAAGGTACAATGAATTACATTTGTAACTGATCATCAAACAATGGAGAGTTAAAAAAAATACATAAGGCCACACAAAGTAGATCTTGTTTCTCAGGCCATTATATGTAAAATTGCCTGCAGGCGAGCGTTTTTTTTTATTTTATTTTTTATTTCTGTAATTATTTCTTTGCCATCAAAAGTTCATGTTCTTGGTTTATGTTTTAGGCCTCATAATCTATGGAATAGCATGGGTGGTGATGTATTTCGTCTCTTGAGAGCAAGAAGGCTTTGCAATGCTAAAGCATTGCAAAGCCTTCTTGCACTCAAGGGACAAATTTATCATTTTTTTTAACTTGGGTAAAATATTAGAAATAAACCATTTAATTATTATTTTTTTCAAGTTTACATTGGTTATAAAAGGAGAGCATGTAGCAGACAAAAGGACCATGCAGAAAGGCCTGAGAAATGGATTTTTAATTTTTTTAGGCCTAATAGAATTTACCTAACAATTCTAGGGTCATATTTTACATACATGTACCTCTAATCTCATTCACATGCCTATGTATATAAAAGAATCTTAGCAAATTTTGTACTATTGCCTAATGTCTGACAAAACTCTGGTGTGAGTGCCCCCCACCCCCAACCTGTCTGGTGAGCATGACAAAAATCTCCATTAAAACATTTGGTGAGGGAATGAGTTTATCCATCTGTATCAACACCACTGGATTAATACATTATGCATTACCTGTGTTTTGATAAAGAATTTATTGTAAGTTTTCAGTTTCAATAAAAAAAAAATAAGAATATAATTTTTCCATTCTCCTTTAATGTTAACTCTTATTCCCACACTTATGAAGGTGATTTTATAGTATGTACATACCTTTGTTATTCCCACACTTATGAAGGTCATATTTTTCATACATGTACCTCTAATCTCATTCACATGCCTATGTATATAAAAGAATCTTAGCAAATTTTGTACTATAGCCTAATGTCTGACAAAACTCTGGTGTGAGTGCCCCCCACCCCCAACCTGTCTGGTGAGGATGACAAAAATCTCCATTAAAACATTTGGTGAGGGAATGAGTTTATCCATCTGTATCAACACCACTGGATTAATACATTATGCATTACCTGTGTTTTGATAAAGAATTTATTGTAAGTTTTCAGTTTCAATAAAAAAAAAATCAGAATATAATTTTTCCATTCTCCTTTAATGTTAACTCTTATTCCCACACTGATGAAGGTGATTTTATAGTATGTACATACCTTTGTTATTCCCACACTTATGAAGGTGATTTTATAGTACATACATACATTTGTTATTCCCACACTTATGAAGGTGACTTTATAGTATGTACATACATTTGTTTGCCTATGGGAAGTGGGGCAGTTCTTGTTTACCGTGGTAAATGAGTTCTAGTTTGTGGGTAAAATAGGGCTTGATAGCCCATGGCAGGATTGGAAGTGTTCTGTAGTGGGCAGTGCAGGTATATACAATTGGCTAAACTATACTTTATACCTTTGTTGCAGCCATTTTTGTTTTTTTCTTTCATACAGGAGAAAAGAAATACAATTTTCAAGTAGAATAAAAGTGAGAAAAAAAACAATTAATGAGAAGTAATTTCTCTATTAATAGACACAGAGACCCCAGAAGAACTATATGTGAAGATATTACATATGCACACATAATAACTGGGGTTAGATTAAAGAAATAAGTAAGGATTAACCCTTTACCTAATGTAATGAACCAAAAACTGGCCAGTGCAATTCACAAAAATCAGCATCCAATTTTCAGTATTTTTCCATTTTTTGTGTCAAAAACATAGCTTATGATGACCACTCATTGGAATCAGCTTGTTACAAATGAGTGGTCATAAGCTATATTTTTATACAAATGAAAGTGTCAATGACACTGTAGCTCAACTTGTCAAGACATGTACATGTATAGTATGTGACACAGCAATGACAAACTTCTAGGTAATGACCTGATAACAAAGGTACAGATAAAGTATTGTAACGGTCTGTACATAAATACTGACCGTAGCCTTTAACAAATGTACAGGTAAAGTATTGTAAAGGTGGGTGACAGTCAGATGCTAAACTAGAAAAGAAATCTTTGAGTCTCAGAGTGGGTCTGACTGAACCCCAAAATATTTGTTCTCATAGCACAGTGATAACAAAGGCACCCCAAAACACACTCATTCCTGTCCCAAGGAGAAAACAAAGGTACCCAAGAAGTTTCGTAAAAATCAGTTCATAAATACGAGCTGTATAGAAGTTGTGACAAAAAACTGATTGGACTTAATTTCGGTACAAAATGGCCACTGGCAGCCATCTTGAATTTTGGACCGCACTCAGAAACACTCATTCTCGTCCCAGGGTGATAACAAAGGTACCCAAGAAGTTTCGTGAAGATCGGTTGATAAATACAGCCTCTAGCCCGAGCCGTATTGACATTTGCACTTACAGTGTATAAGTAGCACTAAATAAATCAAAATTCATCTAATTTGCATAATTTCTGCACGAGAAAAAAACTTGTACTATATGTGATGTATTCCAAGTTACTAAACATTCATACAGAATGATAAGTATACAAAAAATTATTCAAATCATCACTTTCACATGGAAGTTCTGTGCAAAAATCTGATTGCACCTAAGTTTGTACAAAATGGCCGCCAGCGGCCAACTTGAATTTCGGATCGGACCCAAAAACACTCGTTCTCGTCCCACAGTCATAACAAAGGTACCCAAGAAGTTTCAAAAAGATCGGTTCATAAATACAGCCTCTAGCCCGAGCCGTATTGAATTGTTGACGGACAGACGGACGACTGGCCATGGCATAAGCTCAAATTTGGCTTCGCCAAAGTTGAGCTAAAAATGAAAAAAATATAGAATATACCCATAGTAGCTTGGTGTACCAAATGTGTACCGCGAGTGGTGAAGTGGTGTTAACTGCGAGCCTTTGGTGCACCAAGCTACTTTGGGTATATTTTATTTATACCATGATTGTCAGATTAAAAAGAGTTTAAATGTTGAATAAATCAATATTGACATGTGCGATTCTGTTTTTGTTAGCTCAACTTTGGCAAAGCCAAATTTGAGGTATTGTCATGGCCCGTCACCCGTCCTGGGCGCAGTACACACGGCTCGGGCTAGAGGCTGTATTTATGAACCGATCTTTACGAAACTTCTTGGGTACCTTTGTTATCACCCACCGTGAGATGAGAACGAGTGTTTTTGGGTCCGGTCCGAAAGTTAAGACGGCCGCTGGCAGCCATTTTGTACAAAATTAGGTGCAATCAGATTTTTGTGCAGAACTTCCATATGAAAGCTCTGATTTGAATAAGTTTTTGTATGAATGTTAGTACCATGGGATACATCACAAATAATACAGGGTTTTTTCTCGTGCGTAAATTATGCAAATTAGACTAACTTTTATTTAGTGTTACTTTCAGCACTGTAAGTGCAAATGCCAATACGGTTCAGGCTAGAGGCCGTATTTATGAAGCGATCTTTACGAAACTTCTTGGGTACCCTTGTTATCATGGTGGGATGAGAACGAGTGTTTTTGGGCCTGGTCTGAAATTCAAGATGGCTGCTGGCAGCCATTTTGTACAAAATTAGGTGCAATCAAATTTTTGCGCAAAACTTCCATATGAAAGTTCTGATTTGAATAATTTTCTGTGTGAAAGTTTAGTACCATGGGATACATCACATATAATACCAGTTTTTTTCTCGTGCATAAATTATGCTAATTAGACTAACTTTGATCTATTTAATGTTACTTTCAGCACTGTAACTGCAAGTGCCAATACGGCTCGGACTAGAGGCCGTATTTATGAACCGATCTTTACAAAACTTCTTGGGTACCTTTGTTATCACCTTGGGACGAGAATGAGTGTTTTTGGGTGCAGTCCGAAATTCAAGATGGCTGCTGGCGGCCATTTTGTACCAAAATTAGTACAATCAGTTTTTTGTACAGAACTTCTGTATGAAAGTTCTGATTTGAATAAATTTCTGTATTAATGTTTAGTAACATGGAATAAATTACATATAATACGGGTTTTCCCTCGTGCAAAAATTATGCAAATTAGATGAACTTTGATTTATTCAGTGCTACTTATACACAGTAAGTGCACGTCAATACGGCTCGGGCGCGAGTCTGTATTTATGAACTGATCTTCATGAAACTTCTTGGGTGCCTTTGTTATCACCTTTGGATGAGAACGAGTGTTTCTGGGTGCGATCCAAAATTCAAGATGGCTGCCAGTGGCCATTTTGCACCAAAATTAGGTCCAATCAGTTTTTTGTACACAACTTCTATACAGCTCAGGCTAGAGGCCGCATTTATGAACCGATCTTTACGAAACTTCTTGGGTACCTTTGTTATCACCGTGGGATGAGAACGAGTGTTTTTGTGTGCGGTCCAAAATTCAAGATGGCCGCCAGCAGCCTTTTTGTACCAAAATTAGTGCAATCAGTTTTTTGTACAGAACTTCTGTATGAAAGTTTTGATTTGAATAAATTTTTGTAGGAATGTTTAGTAACATGGAATACATCACACATAATATGGGGTTTTATCTCGTGCAGAAATTATGCAAATTAGATGAACTTTGATTTGTTCAGTGCTACTTATACACAGTAACTTTCACATGTCAATACGGCTCAGGGTAGAGTCTGTATTTATGAACTGATCTTCACGAAACTTCTTGGGGTACCTTTGTTATCACCTTGTGACAGGAGTGTTTTTGGGTGCCTTTCTTATTACTGTGCTATGAGAACAAATATTTTGGGGTTCAGTCAGACCCACTCTGGGGCTCAAAGATTTCTTTTCAAGTTTAGCATCTAACTGTCACCCCACTTTTACAAAACTTTACCTATATATTTGTTACAGGCTACAGTCAGCATTTATGTACAAACCGTTACAATACTTTACATGTATCTTTGTTATCAGGTCATTACCTAGATGTTTGTCATTGCTGTGTCACAAACTATACATGTACATGACTTAAACAAGTTGAGCTGCAGTGTCATTGACACTTTCATTTACATGAGCACCGGTGGACAGTACTTCCGCTGGCAATTTTATCGTGGAAACAAAATAGAAAATGAAATGCGCAAATTACAGGGGCCTTTTTCATTTTAATAACATAATAACATACTATTTCAAGTTATGGATGCTTTATTAATATAAAACAATGTATGTTTGTTAATTTTTGGTATCTTATGAGGTAAACTTATTTAAAAACATAATAAATAATTGGCAGTTTCATTTCACTCTTCACGAGGTGACGAGTGATAAATTTAGACAAGTTTGCATTCAAGGCGAGATCACCACAGGTCAACTTAGATGTAGTTCCACTGTAGGTGTAACTTTTAACTACTGAAATCCCATTGCTGGCGTGTTCACCACTTTGGTGTGTAAAGCTAAAATTTATATCATAGGCAATTTATATATAGTAGAATAGGTAATCATGGTATAAAATGAGTTATTCAAGTATTTTGTTTGCAAGTGTTGTCTGCCTTTCATGTTAGGTTAGGGTTAGAAAAGCTTAAGAGTGGTACACATCATTTGAGCCATCACAATCAGGCATGTGAGATAAGGCATGTCTTGATGATGTAGTTGGAATATTAGGCGGTCTGGATTATAGTGAAAAAAAATCGTCAGGGTTCTTGGAAATCTGTTGTGGATAAATACATGTTGTTGTTGTGATGGACTTCCCAATTTCTTAATTATTTAGTACATACCGTCCTCAACATGATGTCCCCTCAACAGCCCAAAATCAGGAAACACAGTCTTCCATTTGTATGTGCAAAGATATCTGAACATCACCTAACAGTGATAGTTTATATATATAACAAGTCAAAAAAGAAAGTATAATAAACTATAAGGAGAAATTTTTTAGTATTATCGACTTTAATCCCAAACAAATTATTGTAAATTCCTATTTCGAGTCTAGCTGTATGAATTTGCATAATTTCATGTTCCTACTGTTGCCAGCGTCAGATCAGGTCATCGCAATTCAGACATGGGGTGAAATAAAAAGTTCACACATGCAGTCAATAGCGTTATGTCCTCTTGGATGGCAAGACATCAACAGCACATGGACCTGATAATTCTCTCGACGTCACCCTATGGTATTGCATTCCACTCCTGTCTCAGAACATTACGTAAAACGCCTAACGTCTGAAGATCATGAAGTCGTACCCGATGGTCCAATTAATCCCAAAGATGCTTGATTGGCGACAAATCTGGCAAAAGTGGGGGCCAGGGAAGAAGTTTGATGCTCTTCTCCGCCAGAAAGTCATGACAGGTGCATGCCACATGACATTGGGCACTGTCTTGCTGGAATAACTGCAATCCGACGTTAGCGTTGAACAATGGGACAACAACAGCATTCAGAATTTCGTCCCTATATCGCTGTCCATTCAGATTACACTCGATGAAGATCAACTGTGTTCGGTGGTGCAAGAAAATTCCTGCCCAAACCAATACACCACCCCCGCCGAAACGGCTGCATTCCCACACGCAAATATCCGAAAACCGTTCTCCTCATCGGTGATACACTCTTGCCCTACCATCAGTGTGCTGTAGACACAATCGTGATTCATCACTAAAAAGAACTGTGCTCCAACACTGCTGAGCCCAGCGAACACGCTGACATACCCATTCCATTCTAACGGTACGATGATGTTGGGTAAGGATTAGTCCATGGTAAGGACGCTTACTTCGGATGCCGTGTTCAGCGAGTCTGTTGCGGACAGTTTGTGCACTGATTCTATTGTTAGTTCTACCAGGAGTAATTTCTGCTGTCCTCATCACCAGAAGGAAGCAATCCCGCAAGTGAGACATCCAGATGTGTCTGTCTTGTGTCGTAATTCTTGGTTGACCTGAACGTGGTCGGTTGGCAGTAGATCCAGTCGTTCTATACCTTCCAATGAGATGGTAAATAGTGGCGACAGTAACTTCAAACTCAGCAGTGAGCTCATCTGGAGGTATTCTAGCATCATGCATACCAATGGCACGCAACCTCTGATTTTCTGTTAACCTTGGCATTTTTTAAAATGTTGGAATACAAAAACTAGCATGTTTTCTCAATAACCCAGGCTCTCTAACACAACATAACACAAAGAAAATCGTCGGCCACCCATTCAATTTGATATTATCGGGTAGCACATGCTATTTTTGAAATCCGTAGCAAAATTGTATATGGTTGGGTGGGCAACAACAACAACATGTCATTAAACTCTTTGCACAACTTCTTGTCCACAAACATGCCACATTAGAACTATTATATGTAATTTTTTTCTACTGCTGAGCAGAGAACAAGCTAACATGCACAGTGTAAAGCCACTATAGTGGCTTTCAGCACTTTTCAATAGAGCCATGATAGTGTCAACCAGTTAACAGGGAAGTGGTCTTTTACCTGTATTCTAGTGGTAAATTGAGCATTTATTCTATTGTACCTCATGGAGCTGTGTCAAAAAAATATAATAGGTTAAATACCTAACTGGATGTACAGAGGCCAAATAGGTCTATAAACTTGACAAATTTGGTGCTTTGTCAGGGTATTTTCTCAACGTATTACAAAATGTTTTATTCAAGTAACAGTAGTTTACTCTTCATCTTATATGCAGTTAACAGGTCAAGTCTGTACTGAAAGTATGGTAAATAGTTTTGTTTTATTCAATTAGGCCTAAAAAAGTAAAAATTTGTTTCTCAGGCCCTCCCCATGGTCTTTTAGGCTGCTGCATGCTCTCTTTTTATAACCAATGCAAATTTAAAAAAAATAAAAATTAAATGGTTTATGTCTGATATTTTACCCAAGTTAATAAAATTGATAAAATTGTCCCAAGGCTTTGAATGCAATTGAATCAGCAAACAGGAAGTGGCTGCATGGCAGATCTGAAAATTACTTATACGATACAACTCATAATTATGAAGCAGCAGACCAAATATAAAATCAATCCCTTGCATAGAAGCCGAGAAAACCTTGACGGAAAATTTCAATGTTCAGTGGGTACAGTAAAATTTCAAAGTATTGGCAAACAGTAAGTGGCTGCACGGCAGATCTGAAATTTGCTTACACGATACAACTCATCATTGTTGAAGCAGCAGACCAAATATAAAATCATTCCCTTCATAGAAGCCAAGAAAACTTTGACGGAAAAAGTGTTTCGGATGGACTGATGGACGGACGGACTGACAGACGGATGGATTGATGGACGGATGGACTGACGGACGGAGTCAAGCGGTTACTAGACCTGCTCTGCCGCTGGCAACGCAGGTAAAAATAAACTAGAGAATTGTAATTTGTTGGACAAATTATGGGATTTCTCAAATTTCCAATGTGAAAATGCAGACTGCATATAGCAAAGCAAAGTGTTTGAAATTAACCATTTCCAAAATGATACACAAAAAGCATTCAAAGTTTGCTAATTTTTGCATTCTATAACAGTACTCTTATTCTCACCCTCATTGTACTTGGGGGTTAAATCTTGAGATTAAAACGTAAACAGTAACTTTCTTCTGCAATCATTGTTGCATCTATCCATACCAAAATAATTGCTACAACAACCTTGCAATTAGAAAACTCACCAAAAATCAATTTCTTTCGGACAGTTCTATTCTTTAAGTGGCCAAAGCATATGTTGGGTTGAGCCCCAAAGCATAACTTACAGCAGCAGATTTGTTCATTAAGCATCCCTACTAAAGTTTTCAAAATTAACACTTTCCAAAATGACAGGAAAATGCAACCGAAGTTAGCTAATTTTGGCATTTTCAAATGGTACTCTTACCCTCATTGTGCTTGAGGGTTGAAGATGAGATTAAAAACTAAACAGTAACTTTCTTCTGCAAGCACTGTTGCATCTATGCATACAAAAATAATTGTTACAACAACCTTGGAATTAGAGAAATTTGCCCTTGAAGTTAGTCAATCTTGAAGATAAAATACTATATTCATATCATTTGTACCCACAAGGGGTTAATTTTGAAATATTTGTGTTGCGATTTTAGAGTATCATATTATGCTCTAAATGTGGGAACATCAATCACAGACTGAGTGCCTGATAAGGGACATGGAATAATCTTGAATCTTGGTATTTGAATGAACATGTGCAAGCTGAGGGTACTCCTATTCAAGGCCTGACAATTGGGTGAGGATTAAAACTTGGAATAAAAGATATTACAGCAAAATTGTTCTTGGATGAATGCCCTATCTTCTCATGGGAAACGTTTTGAGAAACTATGGCTCCAGTGCTGAGAAATCACATGAAAACGTTGGCAAAAATATAAATTTTATAGTAAATTTCCTTTCTTATTATACTGGGCAGGGTCATTTCCACCGAGTGGATGCTCCACAAGGCGGTGTTCCAGTCGCTTTGCAATCTCTGGGGTCATCCCAACATCGATCTCTTTGTGACTCATTGGAACCATCAGGTGGACAGTTTCGTGTCCCCGTGTCCAGATCCTCTGGCTTTCACCGTGGACGCTCTGTCACTCAAATGGAACAGTCTTGTCGGCTACGCCTTCTTGCCGGTTCCGATTCTGCCTCAAGTTGTAGCCAAGATACGAACCTGCAGTTGTCAAATCATTATGACTGCTCGCCTGTCGCCTCAGCGGGTGTGGTTCAATCAGCTCTGCTCTCTGTTGGTGGCGGTTCTGGCACGTCACCCTCTACGTCATGACCTTCTTTACCAAGGTCACTCGAGGAGGTTTCACGTCGACCCGACTTCATTGTGCCTTCACGCATTTCTTTTGTCAGGTCCTGACTCCTCCGTAGAGTTTTTTCGAGATGAGCAGTGGAGTGCATTTCTTCTTCGTTCGAGGAGGCACTCCACTGATTTAGCCTATGCAGCAAAGTGGAAGGTCTTCTGTCGATGGCGCGCTGATCACTCTGTTGATTATGCCAACCCTTTCGATTTCACAGCTTGCAGAGTTTCTGGTATATCTGTTTGATTCTCGGGGTCTCCAGCCTTTACCATAAAAGGGTATAGGTCCATGCTTTTGGAGACCTCTTGATATGTGGAACAGCGTCATATCGGCACGAATCCATACCTCTCCAAGCTTGTTCGGCACTTTTCTTTGAAAAGGCCTAGGACTTTGCAGCTTACCCCAAGATGGAATCTTTCTTGAGTGCTGCTTTGCTTGGGGTGGCAGGGAGGGAGGGGGTGGGGGTGTGGTGGGGTGGGGTGGGGTGAGGGGGGGGTGAGGCACCGTGCGAACCTTTATCCCAGGTGGATATGCGTTTTCTCACATACAAGATGGCTTTTCTGATGGCTTTTGCCTCAGCCAGACAGGTTAGTGTGCTTCACGCCCTCTCGGTTGACCTGGCCTTTTTCAGGAGCTCTCCCAACAGTGTTACATTTACCACTGATTGCTCTTTTCTGGCCAAGAATCAGATACCAGAAATGACTCCACCTCCTATCTGTATCAGGGCTCTTCCTTCTGCTGAGGGTAATCGCCCTTTGCTCTGTCCGGTTCGTGCAATTTGCATTTATCTCAATCGGACGCAGTTCATTAGGAAAGGCAGGAAACCATTTTTTCCGTCTCTTATTCCTGGTCGACAGAAGATCTCCCCTCAATCCATTTCTCGATGGATTTATCTTGCTATTCATGCAGCTTACGCTCGTCTTGCTACTGATGATTGTGTTACCAATCGTATTTCTGCCCACGATGTGCGTGCATTGTTTACCTCTTGGACTTATTCTAACTCCATCAAGTTGGATGTTATGCAGGCAGCCTACTGGAGAAATGCTTCTACTTTCTCCACCTTCTATCTGTGTCAGTTGCAGGAGCAGTCTGGGGACCTTTTTGCTTTGGGCCCTCTTTCTTCTGCTCAGGCTGTTGTTTACCCTAGCCATTAGGCTTCTTACAAGGTCAGTTCCAGCTCTGTGCTGTTACTGTCCTTTTCTGTACCGTACTGTCCTTTTCTGTACCATGTTACCGTACGCCTCATCTCTCATTGTCTTTTACTAATGTGTGTGAGGCTATGGTTTGATAGGCCTGGGGACTTCTTCCTCTATCCACGGTTCCAGTGCACTTGTATTATGTGCAGGTTGGTTATGTGATTCCCTCCATCCTATTGTCCATTCAGCCTGTAGTATACAATTGTAAGGTAGGTTGATAAGAAATTTAAATTTTATAGTAAATTTCCTTTCTTATTATACCTACCACAATTGTTTACATGGAGGCACTCCCCTCTTTCTTATTCGGGTAAGAAACCTTCCTCCTCGCTGATCACATAACTCCAACGTTGGCGGATTCAAAAGAATGAGTCATTAGCTACATGTCTGTGCACTGGCAACGGAAGTCATGGATTTGTACAAGGAAAAGAGCATCCCCTACAGGGTGTGTGCCGGTTGCACTCGACCCAGGTTTGGCTTATTTTTTCTTGGTGCTTTTGCACCACTTTTCTTTCCCAAAACGCTTGGGAAAGATCAAAATAGAGAGTATATTTTCCGAGTTAGAAACTTCCACTGTAGTGCAAGCCTGTTGTAAAGAACTGTGGTAGGTATAATAAGAAAGGAAATTTACTATAAAATTTATATTTTTGCCAACGTTTTCATGCGATTTCTCAGCACGGGAGTCAGCTAGGATGTTCAGATGATCGGGAAATTGACGAACCACCACCCCGGCATTGACATCCTGAGCGAGCAGTAGAAGATCCCGAGCCAATTCATACATGGGAACCGAGAGCGTGCAGCCCTAGTTCCGAATGTCAGCCACCACTGTCAAATTGTCGGACAACAGAAGGACCTGGCGATTCAAAAGGTGGGGGATCCACTGCCAGAAACTCAGAAGAAGAGCAAGAAGCTCCTTCTGGTTGATGTGAAAAGCTGCTTGATCCTGGTCCCATGCCCCGTGAAGGGAAAGATCTAGAGGATCCAACCTCGCACCCCATCGCTGGCGTCTGCCATCAGAACATGATTGGATGTGGGCAAGTCCAACAGAAGTCCCTGCATAATCCACTGAACATCCGTCCAGGAGAGAAGGTGACGACGACTAGACTCTGGGAACTGAAGCACCAGATCCAGAGGATCGTCATTAAGCCTCCAACGACTGAGCAGAAAGTGTTGGAGAGGTCTGACATGGAGCCGACCTAGAGGAATGAGATCCGTCACCGAATCGCAGAGACCGAGCAGTTGGAGAATACTCTGAGCTGTTGCAGACGTGGACTGGGACAGAGTCAGGGCAAAAGCTGAGAGAATAACAGCCCTTGCCCAGGGAACCACCGTATTGAATTGAGTACAGAACTCCATCCCCAGATGACAAAACTACTGAGAAGGGACCAGGTCCGACTTCTCCTCATTGACTCTGAACCCTAGCGATGTGAGCAGGCTCAACAGTGTGTCGACATCTGACTCCAGAAAGGCAGCAATGGAATGCCTCTGGAGGATATTGTCTAGATATGCCGAAATAGTCACCCTGGGCTGTGTGTGATGAAAGGCTATCACATGTGACATCAGTCGGGTGAAGGCCCAAGGAGCCAGGTTGAGGCCGAAAGGCATAGCCTTGAACTGGTAAACTCACCCCAGAAAAGCGAACCTGAGATACTTTCGCAATGTCCGATGAATCGGAACATGAAAGTAAGTGTCACGCAGGTCGATGCTGAAAGCGAAATCTCCCTGGTGAATGGAATGGCGAACCGACCTGAAAGTCTCCATGCTGAACTTGGGAGCAATGATAGACTGGTTCAGGATACTCAAATCGATAACCGGTCGAAGTCGGCCGTCCTTCTTCGGCACCAAGAACAGGCATGAATAAAATCCCACCGACTGAATGTTCTTGACGACCTTTTGCGAGGAGATTGTCTATCTCCCTGGTCAAAAGCTCCCGACGTGAAACATCTTAAGGAACTGGAGTTGGAAGAGGCTCTCGACAGAGTGGGGTGCTTCCGGAAGGATATTCGCAGCCCGGACCAAACGACATCTAACACCCAAGGATCGGATGTGATGGTGGCCCAATGGTCTGCAAATTCTGATATCCTTCCTCCAACCTGGGACGAATCGAGGTGAGGACCTTCATTTCGAGCCCCGCGAGAGGAGAAACCACCTCCTCTACTATATGAAGAATCTTGAGTCCTCCCTCTAGCCTGTCCACGTTTACCCTTACCCTGTGAGTAAGAAGTGGAATCGGCGGCAGGAGGATCAGCCCTTTGCTTCTCAGAGGAAGCAGAAGGGTGCTTGTTAGGCTTTGGAAGGCCCCTGCCTCCAACAGAAGGCTGATCAAGCTGATGAAGTAGCAGCTGATCTTTGGAATGACGTAGGACGTCATCTCGGACCATCGCTACGGAACCATGGAACAGTTGCAGACCAGCCAAAGAAGCAGATCGAAGAGTAGAGTGCTGCCCCTCAGGAAGGGAATGGCTTGTGTCCAGCACAGCGTCCCTGTGAACTAATTCCAAGTTAGCCGTGTCACAGGTATGCGTGTGAGTAAGATGCATAAGCGCCTTGGACAGCACATGCAAAGGAGCCTGTACGTCATTAAACATATCTGGAGGCAGATAAGCAGCTAAAGCAGAGACGACATGATTTGAGAAAGAAAGCATGCCCAGCATCTCTCTCGATAAGTTCAACACGGACTCCAGAGTCACCATAGGAGTAATGGCCAACTTGGGCTTGGAAAGCTTGAGGGAGTTGAAGTCCTGATCCAAGACTGTCAAAGTCTGGCAGACTGATGGATTGGCAGAATCGTAGGAACGATAACGCACTGGAGGCAAAAAGTGTCAATCCTGGTGAAGAACGAAGTCTTCATAGCCTTGGAACTCAGCTTAGAGTCCAAAGCTGTAAATGCTTCAACCACCTGTACTAACTGGCATGGTTGAAGGTGCCCAGAAGCAGGTTGCTCCATAGGCTGTAGGCACGTGACCGATGATCGTGTCCTGGCTGACACTGTCGGCTGGTTTGACGGTTTGAGATTTGGAAGGAAACCAAACACAAAGTCAAGAGCTGCCCCCAAGTCAGAAGACTGTTGGCTCTCGATGTCAGGTATGTCGGACTCATCCTCTGAGTTGGAAGACAAGAATAGCCCATCATGGGCAAACCAGCCGATGCCTCCTATGGTGTAGGCACCCATGAGGGATCAGAAAGCGGTCTGCTTCCAATCCTGGTGTACTACGATATCTTCCCCCCTGTACAACTTCCCCCCCCCATCTGGTTTATCTTCCCCCCCACCTGAATTTTTTTACCATTCAGATTTTTACCAGATCTTTTTTTAGAATTTGCTTGTTCACTTGTGTGTGATATTAAAAAAGCATCAAGTGTGCATTGAAAAACTCATTGGTCAGTATGCGAGAGAGCTAGATGCCCAAAAGAAAAAAAAAACATTTTAGCCCAAATTAGCATTGTGAGTGGAATATTATACAAATTTCCATTTTCAAGACTCATTTGAATATGTTGTTAATAGATGAAAATTGCACAAGAAGAACTTGCGTTTTTTTTCTCAAAATATCCCCTGGGATATATGCAAAAAACATTTTTTAAACATGTCGCCCGATGTCGCTAATTTTTTTTTATTTTCACTCAAACTACTATTTTGAAGAGAATTTCACCTGTATTTTTCAATTTTAAGATTTATTTGCTAAAAATATGACAAAGAGAATAATTTCAGTTGTAGAGGGTTGGGGGGGGGATATCCTGACCAATTTATCTTTCCCCCACCTGACACTCGAAGTTATCCCCAATTTTTTTTTTTTACCTCAAATCACTATTTTGAAGAGAATTTCATCTGTATTTTCTATTTTTAAGATTCATGTGCTCAAGCTGTTAGACTGGAAAACTTTTTGGTGGGTGGGGGGGGGGGGGGGGGGGGGGCGAGATATCGTGACCAGTTTATCTTACCCCTCACCAACACTCTTGACAAAGTCATGATTTTTGTGTGTGCTCAAAACATAATTTTAAAGAGAATTTCACCTGTATTGTCTATTTTTAAGATTCATATGCTTAAGCTGTTAGAAAGGAAAAATTTTCGGGTGGGTCGTGTTGGGGGGGGGGGGGGGGGAAGATATCGTGACCAGTTTATCTTACCCATCACCCAACACACAAAGTTACAAAAAATTTGTTTTTAGCTCAAACCACCATTTTGAAGAGAATTTCATCTGTATTTTCTATTTTTAAGTTTCATATGCTCAAGCTGTTAGAAAGGAAAAATTTTGAGGTGTGGGGAGAGATATCATGACCAGTTTATCTTACCCGCCCCCCCCCCCCCCCCCCCCCCCCCCCCCAACACTCAAAGTTATTACACAAAATTTGTTTTTAGCTCAAACCACTATTTTGAACAGAATTTAATCTGTATTTTCTATTTTTACGATTCACATGCCGTTAGAATAGAAAAATTTTCAGGTGGTGGGTGGGGGGGGGGGGGGGAGGGGGAGATATTGTGACCAGTTTATCTTACCCCCCACTCGACACTCAAAGTTACAAAAAATTTGTTTTAGCTCAAACCACTATTTTGAAGAGAATTTAATCTGTATTTTCTATTTTTACGATTCACATGCTTAAGCTGTTAGAAGGTTACATTTTTCAGTGTGTGGGGGGGGGGGAGGGGTAGTTATCGTGACCAGTTTATCTTACCCCTCACCAACTAGAGATAAAGAAGATAAACTGGATAAATTTTTTCTCTTAACAACTTAAACATATGGGTAGGTTATGACTCCCCCTATCGCTTCCTTACCTGTGGGTGACATTAGAAAAGCAATTAAGAGCACATTGAAAAACTCATCGGTCAGTTTGAGAGTTTTTATTGTTATGATAATAAAAGTTCTCAACCGAAAGATTTTTTTTCTTTATTTACTCAGAAATTATCTTATCCACCCCACACCTGAATCCACCCCACACCTGAGTCACAAAACGTTGGTTTTCTTCTGATTTTTTGCTATATTTTCCTTTCTCAAGATTCCTGTGCTTAAGTTGTAAAAAGGGACAAATATTCTGATGGGGTGGGGAGGGGGAGGGGGGGTCATGGTTAGGTTATGACTCCCCCTTCCCCCAACTGACATTCAAAGTTTTTAAATTATTTTAAATTTAAATTATTTTTCTGGCTCATACAATGATACTGATGAGAATTTTATTCATATTTTTTCAAATGAAAAAACATATCAAAATATAGGGTTTGTTGCCCTCAAGGCCAGACTAACAAGTTTTCAAATTGCCCCTCATGCTTTTTAATATAACAGAGGGGTACTAAAGCAAATTCTTTAAAAAGTTCTGTGATTAAATTGAAAGAGGGGGGGAAAGAAGATATGCAGGGGGGGGGGGGGAAGATAAACTGTTACACCGGGAAGCGGCGCTGCAGGGGGCGCCTGGAAACCACTAGTCGCCTCGCTGGAAGCAACAGGAAGGCTCTTGGACAGAACCTGAGTGAGCAAGGAGAGGGCGTCCCTAAGCTCACTGCGCGTGTCGGCCGGTTCGACTTGGGAACGAAGCGGCAAAGTGGCTTCACTCCTGACCCTTTTAACCAGTGAAGGGTCATGATCGTCAAATACACCTGAGGCGGGGCGACGGGCGGCAGCCAAAACATCTGAAGGCAGATGTGTTCTGGGGTATGACATACTTCAAGGATCTACAGAACTCACGAGAGTCGCCGCAGACCTCTGGTCCCGCAAAACTGGCCATGTGACCTGAGTTGCGTGGACGGAAATGCCACGGAGTTCATAGTGGCCCCACCATGAACATCCGAATCGAATGAAAAAACTGCGGTGGTCGACTGCTGAGAGATCACAGCAGAGGGTTCAGCCGGCAGCACCTTCTGACTTCGCCAAGTTGAAGTCAGGGAAGGCTGAGGCCAATATCCCACGTCCACACTACCAGACATCTCTGCAGACCCTTGCAGGGATAAGCCGGGGCCGGCTGAAATGATGGCGGCCGATGACGTAGCAGATGGATCAGCAGTAGCAGAAGATATGTTGGGAGTCGTTGAGGCTGGAGGAAAGGTGGAGAGAGCACCCGCCGCTCGGCTCAGAAGGAGGAGTCACAACCCTAGTGACTGCCTCAGATGTCGACTGGAGAGGGGCCGCAGTCCCGCAACCAGGCATCTCTTCACCAGACAACTCAACGGCCCCCGCAGTATCCACCACAGGAAATGACTGCACATCTCCCATGGTGGAGGAATAACTCTCACCAGACGTGGTCATTATGGGAGGCCCCAAACAACAGCGTTCCCCATTCCGAGGGTGCGGGAGGCACGGCCACAAGAATGCCCAACACGGTTCACAGTCGCCCAAAAGGTGGATGACCACGATCCACATAGCTCACAGGGTCGATCGGAAGAACTCCCATTACAAGAAGAGAAGGAAGCATGTGAATCATCCATATGCATAGGCAGAAGGCATTGCCCACAAGGAATAGTCCATGACAGAAGTAAGAGCTGAAAAGAAGAAGTTGAATTCAACAGATGACAGAAGAACACTCCCAACTAAGAGAGAAAGGTGACAGAAGAAAATGGACCGGTGGGAACACAACAAACCCCAAATGGTTGACAGGGATCCAAGAAACAGAAGTTCCCTCTCAACGGAGAGGAAAAATTCTGTCCAAGAAGCACCCTGCTGACACCCAACTCCAACACAAATAACAGTATCAAAAATGATAACATAAATTAATAATGTGAACAAATTCTATGTCTGAAATGTACGGCGAACACGGAGAAGAAAAATAATACATAATGTTGAATAAATTTATAAGCGAGAATATAAATAAAACACAGTCCTGATAATAGAGGATCCTTAGATCCAACAACTTAGCACAGGAACAAACAATCAACGAGTAGGATGATCACTGATTTCGAATGCAGAGAAGACACGTCTCGTCAACATGGCGGATGAAAAAAAGAATGAGTCATTAGCTACGTGTCTGCACACTGGCAACGGAAGTCGTGGATTTGTACTAGGAGAAGAGCATCCCCTACTGGGCATTCGCCAGTTGCACTTGACCCAGATTTGGCTTACTTTTTCTTGGTGCTTTTGCACCACTTTTCTTTCCCAAATCGCTTGGGAAAGATCAAAATAGAGAGTATATTTTCCGAGTTAGGGACTTCCACTGTAGTGCAAGCCTGTAGTAAACAATTGTAAGGTAGGTTGATAAGAAATAACAATTATTCCGACAGTACCCTTATAGGAAGTCTCAAATCTGCCAAGGATTAAACTTTTAATAATAATATATCAAACAAAATTTATCATACTTTGGACTGCTGCATGCAGCATTAGAAACATTCAGAGCTCAATTAATTAAAAATGGAGTAAATTGTTACCTAAACTTACCAAATTCTGAAAAAATGGGGAGTTTTTTTTGACGGTACCTACCTTTATGCAACCAGAATGCAATAGGGTTAAACTTTACAACCTAACTTACAACAGCAAATATGCTCGATAGTCAATAGTGAATACGTACATGAAAAGTGTTTTAAATTAAACCTTTCCAAAATGATAGAAAAAAAGCAATCAAGGATGGCTAATTGTGGCATTTTTGAACAGTACACTTATTCTCACCCTCATTGTGCTTGGGGGTTAAATCTGAGACTAAAAAGTAAACAGTAACTTTCTTCTGCGGTCATTTTTGCATCCACACATACCAAAATAATTGTTACAACAATCTTGCAAATAGAGAAATTTGCCTTTGAAGTTGGTCAATTTTGAGGAACAAACGCTATATTCATGTTGTTTTTGGCCAGTAGGGGTTAATGATGAAAGATTTGAGTCGTGATTGTGGTGTATCATATTATGCTCTATATGTGTGGAAAGTTTGAGCTAAATAACTGCAAACAATTTTGAGACTTCCGAAAAAAGGTGAAATTTTGAAGGTTTTGGCAGAAAATTTTGAAAATACGAGTTTTTCACAGACATGACGATACCACATTTCACTAGATTTTATGACGTTACATAAGTATGCCAAATTTGGTTAAAATCATACAGCTTGTCTTTGAGTAGTGCAACAGACAAAATTGACTGCGGAAAAAAAAAAAAAAAAATTTTTTTTTAAAAATAAGAGAAGAAAGATTTTCGAAAAAGAAGAATAACAAAAGTCTTTCCCAAACTGGGTTTGGGAAAGCTTAAAAACGAAATAAAAAAATGCCTGCCCATATGCAGTTTTACAAAAATTTGCCTGAGAAACAGATCTATTTTGTGGGGCCTTAACAGGGTTATTCAGTTACGAAATATCCAATCAAGTGTACTCTTAAATCATATTACCTCCTTGAATGGTATGTCAAGTCTCCCGTGGCGAGATACGTGAAATACTTTCTCTAGGCTATGTTTGAAGTAAAATGAATTTAAACTCCTGTTCTTGTAACTGATGACCAACACAATCCAAAGGAAGAAAAAATAAAAAAGGACTTCACGGATAATAGCCCACATTTTAATCTCATTGTTGCGTCTTATTCGAGCTTTCTCCAACTGTTTCTCATCCGGTGGCTGTATTGCACTGTTCTTGGAGCTGACATAATCTGAAGAACAAAAGTCAAGATTCATTCAGTTTCTTCACACTCAAAAGCAAAAGATGTAGCATTAACCTGATACCCAATGCACACAATATCAAAAGTTGTTATTTTAATACTTATTCTTTGAATTTTTATCACCATTTTACCAAAACCATTCCAGTGAGGAGTCACAAGATATTATTTTGTTGAAATACTTTTGAAAAAATTTTTTTCTCAACTTATGTCAATCAGTAAATTATGCTGGTGGATGTGGCCGGTTTGTTAAGTAAAGTAGGTAAACGGTTAATTAATTTACAGCAGATTGCATCACTCAAGTGAAATCAGCAATACGATATTCCTTTCAAATCTCTGGAAGGTGAAAGGATGCTGATTATATTGTAGATGAAATGGCTAGGATTTGAATCCAGTTGAAAGAGTTTCCCTCGGCCACAACTCCCAAGCAAAACTATACTTAAACTCTCTGAGGAAGAGTTCAAATCGAAACAATTCCATCTGCAAAACATTTAATCTGCTTCTTGACTTCCAGCAGAGAAATTACTGAGCAAGTCTGAAAACAAATGAAAATAAGCTTTTTCAAAACCTCTAACAATTATTTTGTGTCTGGATGGGAAAATGTTTGATACACTGGGTGTTTTACTTGGAAAATAGACCATGAGAAGTCAGCCTTTCGATTTTGAGGTGCACAATCCATCTTGCGCACAATCTCTTCTACAATGTTTATTTTCTGAGAGCCAAGAACAGCACCCATCAACTCAACCAAGTGAGCAATAAAAATATGATTCTTGAAAGGATTAAATGTTATAATATGTGGCGGCAGTCAGTACAATCTATTCTCGGACCTATTATTTGCTGAAAATGCAATTTAAAGATACTTTCATTGACAAAACATGAAGAATAAATTGCAAAGTACCACTCATTGTTTGTACACAATTCTACATTTGGTGACTGATGAGACTGTATCTATTTTTTCCCTGCTTTTGATTGGCTGACATTGATTTTCTGTTATTATTTACTGTTTGTACAGGCCATATGTTTTGGAGTATCCACCCTTGATGTGGGTAATAATGTAATGAATGGTGTGCTTGAAACCCCGTAGTAATGCTCCATATGCGACACACTGAAAAGACTTACTTGGTGCTAAATATCAACATGAATGTGCCCTTTAACCCTTTATCTAATATGAAAAGCAGACGATACTTGCAAAAAAAAATTCTTGAATAACTATTATTTTCACTTTTTGTCTCAAAAACATAGATTATGACCCCTCACTGGAATGAGCTCAGCGAGCTCATTCCAATGAGGGGTCATAACCTATGTTTTAGAGACAAAAAATGAAAAAATGAGCGGTGTACAGTGCACCTCCAATATTCAAAATCGAAAGACTGATGAGTTTAGTATTGTTCCAGGCCATCAAGTTAAGGTGGGTGACCGCCCTCACCCTCTGTAGCCAACATGATTTGAGAATAAGGAGAATGCAAATACCTACCTACAAGATCCAAATAAGAAAGGGGCTATAAATGACAACATTATAAGTTATTGTGATGACTTGACGGAAACATGGTCTGATGCTTCTGACTCAGAGTTTATGTTCAACCGAAATGTGGAGTGCTGAGGTTGAATATAAAGTCTGAGCTGCAAACCTCAGACTATGTTGCCATCAATTCATCACAATAACATATATGTTCCAATAAGGCCCTACCCATTGCCCAAAACCAACATCGTGAAATGAACAAGATAATTTTTAATGACAACAAGTTTAGTAATTTAACCTCACATGTACCTTCATGATGTCACTGGACAAATAATCAATAAATCAGATAACTGGAGAGGTCACTCCATCTTAGTTCCAATCATAATATGATTTGTAATTTAAACAACACATCATTTGAAACATTGTCTGCTACAAGTTTGAAAAAATAGAAAAATGAAGTGGTTTGCAAATCATTCCATTGATTAAATAACAGGCAACATCATTTCAATATTTTGCATTGTGACACCAAACGGTAACATTTACTGATGGAGCCATAAACATAGAAAAAGCTACACAAGCTCTTGTCCAATCAGAGGGCAAGGAGTTTAGGCTTAGTGGAACATACCAAGCTTCTTTAACCCCCAAAATATCGGGTAATTTTCCAGACTTTCTACTTTGGAACACTTAGTGAGTCCAGCAGCTTAACAGTTATTTCAAGTCCAATTTGTCCTGACCATCATGACTCAAGCCTTGACTGAAGAAATACACACAACGACAAACGTGTGTGAATGGGTTAATCGATATGGCATTAGTTTTAGCACGGAAGGATCAAATGAGAGGCTGCAGGCCTAGAGTTTTATCCTTACGTGATAGCAGAAGTGCCATATCGATTAACCTATTCACACACGTGTGTTATTCTGTGTTTATCACACGCCTTAACATTATAAAAGCAATTATAAGAAGGACACTTGACAATTCATTTGACAACTCATCGCCTGAGTTCCAATGTGTTCTATGTGACAGTAGGCACATAGAACACAGAGGATCTCAGGGGATGAACTATCAACAAAAAGAACAAATTTTATCGCCAACCAAATTTGCGAGGGGAACACATGTTATTATTTTTCTCTATCGCTAGCGATTCCAATTGTAATTGTGGTGCACGATTTGTAACAAATTTCAGTGAAATTTCACTTTTATTTAAAAAATAGTTTGTCAACGATTTCCATTCGGCACATTTTCATTTTCTGTATGTTTTAGTGTTGCTATAGATGGGGATTTCATAGAATGAATAGAATATATATTCTAACTACATGACCAAGTCATGGCTTCGAAGAAAGCATGCCTTGATGATGTAGATGAAATATTTTTCAATGGGGATAAAAGTTACAAAAAAAGGAAATTTGTGTATAAATACATGTAGCAGTCGTGGTGCATGAGCTTCCCAATTTTTTTTATTTAATTAGCATGTACTGGACTCAAAATGTGACATGCTGGCCAACATGAGACTGACTGTGTGTGTGGCATTAACCCTTTGTTAATTTCATGCATAAAGTATCAGCTCAAATTAGTTGTAGGAATACCACCAACAAATTCTCATCCCATTTTCTTCTCTTAAAAACTCCAGACTTTAACGCAATTTATTGGAAATTATTAACAAAGGAAAATGTGACTGAAATTTTCTTTTGATTATCCTATAACTTATTTTACCTGTTACCATAGTTCAATGACATGAAAAATGCCTTAAATGCACTGCACAAAGACAAACAGATGTGCAAGATACCTTCAGGTAGAGCTCCTGGTATTCATTCTCGATTTCTAGAAAATTTCACAGATCACAATCAATTGAAGACACATTCTCTCCTGATCCTGACCCACTGTTTTGCAATTTGGGAATGTCTGTGAATGTCTGTACCCAGGTCAGAAACTTCCTTCATCCCTCCTTCCCCATTTGTCGGACATTCTAGGTTTGATCCTACTTCAAAGTAGATGGAAGTATATATAAAAAATAAACATGTCTTACCATTGGGACTGTTATGTAAGTATTCTTCATCATCCTGAAGGTGAAGTACCTCTTCTTCATCTTCCTCTCCTTCATCACTTTCACCACCAGGATTCTTTATAATCAGTGAGAGGAAAATGGCCATCAAAAATACCTAAAAATTGAGAGTTGAAATGATAATGCAAAGTTGCTATTCTGAGCAAAAACACTTTTCCAATACATTATTGTTGGTTATGGAGCATGGTGGCCCAGTGGTTAGCACTCCAAAATTAATCCTTTACCCAATTTAATGGCTAAAACCGGCCAGCGCTATTAAAAAAAAAAACGCCAGTCAATTTTCATTTTTTGTCTCAAAAACATAGCTTATCACCCCTCATTGAACATTCTAAGAAGGGTGGCATAAGCTAAATTTTTGCAACAAATCATTTAGTTATTCAAGAATCTTTTTGCAAGTGGCATCTGCCTTTCTTGTCAGCTAAAGGTTTAAGATCTAAAAGTCGGTGGTTTGATCCTGACCTGCAACATCTGTGTCCAGTGCTCTTGGACAAGATAAGTGAGTGCATGGTGAGTACTAAAGTACAGGGTGTGACAACAGTATACTTGCCTTCAACCAATGGTAACCCTGCTTGTGCCATGTTGGTAAGTTGGATATTTACTTGTCATTGCTCAATGGTCATCCCCGTGTGTTTTGGCTTCCTCCATCCACAAAACTGTCTTGTCATGATATTACCTTTGCTATTGAAAGTGCCATTATGCCTCAATAAACTTTTAACAAACTCAGCTGGATATTTCTGAATGTTTTCAAGTTGAATTTTCAAACTATTTTGAGACAAGACCGACATGACAGGCTTGTATAATCACATTCCCCTCTTAAAGTTTCCTTTAGTAGTTGTTTACCAAACTTAATGAACATATCCAGCCTTCACTATCCACAAAAATTGTCATTCAAATTTTATTTTGTTTTCCAATTTTTGACTCTGAAACATAGCTTTTGATGCTTCATTGGAATGAATGAGGAAATTATCACATTCTCGTTAAATGCATATCCTAGTTAACAAATTACTTTTCACTGGAAAAGTGACAATTCCATTCCAGGGATTCTCCTGCACTTTTTGGGAAAGGGTCCGGGGCTCATGTCATTAGGAAAATTTGCATCATGGGGGGCTCTAATCAGGAATTTCTTTTGGAGGGGAAGAAACATACAAGGACTTAGAAATTTTACATTCAGACTGAACTGAGAGCATCAAAACCGATATCTATGCAAATGAATGTACAATATTGAATTAAGTTTTATAATAATCAGTCATATGGAATCATGTTCACCCCAGTCTCTGTAGTCTCTATTAAAGTTTTCTTTTACTATTAAAGAAGAACTTGTTATTTGTCTTTGAATTCAGACACTTTCTAAGCTTCATTAGGAAAACAATTTAAATTTAATGCATAATTGGGGCCCTGAACTGGTTGGTCATAAGGCCTTAGAAAACCACAGTGATGAACCAATAATCGGAATTGGCAATTGGAACCGGCTGGTTATGGGGCATCAGCCAATTATGACAAACAGCAGTTAAAAACCGGCAGTTTCCGGTTATTCTATATTTAACACTGACTATTAAAAAATCACTTTGATATCTGACCATTTCAATAAAGTTTCCCCATTAAAAACGTGTAGTGCATGGAAAGAAAATATAGGAATTTGCAGAGCTGAGATATTACGGAATTTACCAACTGCAATCGGTACGAGATTGCCATCATTTCCCAAAGATTGTAGAGTTCATGTAAACCTTTGAGAAACACATCACGGGAGGTAACAAGCTGAAACAAGAACATTGAATAATACATTCTGACAAACGTGTAAACCATGCGTTATACGACTTCACAACACACATTAACATCAAAATTATTATTCATTTAAGACACAAAGTATGTGTGCTCAGTATATTCCTGGTTAATACATCCAAGTGTATTGTATCCTTACACAAAACCATATTAACACTATTTACTGGAATAAAACACAATCTTCACGAGAACAATATAGTGTGATTGTATCATTAATAACGATCTTTTCTCCACACCCCAACCAAAATGCAAATATTATTTTGGCTAATGTTGCCCAGCACTAAGTATGCATACTCTGAGAACTTATGTGGTATTAAGCTTTTGTAATTGATGATTTATCAACGAAATTCTGTAGTATAACAGGCACCAACAGATTTTCTTCAGTGTCCTACTTCAACCATCAGAATCGGCATAATCGGTAGAGAAATAACCGGTAATCGGTTGATAGCAAGTTTTGATAATCGGTTCATCACTAGATAACCAATTGTTTTCTGAGGCCATAGGAGTACCCAGTTCAAGACACCAATTGAGCATTAAATTTTTCTTCGAGTGGGAACTGGCACTGAGAAATTTGGGGTTGGGAAGTTGGTAAAAATCATGCCCAAATGCCATTGGGAAAGGGTCCCACAATCGGCCCCTGTAGATACCAAAAAGAATCCCTGCAGTTAACAGGACTCCTGTGGCCATCATCTGACAGTTTTACCTGTTTTCAGTTGTAAACAATTCCTTTCAAAGATATTTCCTTCAAGTGATCAATACATGACCTAATTTTATAGTATTTTATGAGAATTATAAAATCTTCATTTTCTATTACCAATTTCAGTGGAGAACAAGTTAGGAACATTTTATATTTTTGGCAACAACCCTGAGGACTGCTAAAGCATTATCCAATTACCCATAGTTCTCATGGGAAAGAAATGACTGAGAGGATATGTGTTCTTGTCCCTATATCCCGATAAATTCTGTCTTTTGATTGGTCAGAATGCCTTGGACAAATAGCCATGGCAAAGGATGCACCCAATATCCAAGGTATATGAGAGCATGCAACATCCAGGATATATGGGCACACGAAACATTGGGGGTATATGGTTTAAATGAAAGCTTTTCACATTCACTCGCCTCGGTATAAAAATCGAACCCAAAAATCTGAAAATAGTCTCAAATATCATCAGATTTCCAACAATTCAGTCATATTTTACTGAAATTAACTAGTCGAATAATTAAATGAAACAACTTGAGAAAAATAAAACAGGAGCAAATCCCATCCCCTCAGTTCCGTGTTCTATGTGCCAGAATGAATCCGACGAGCCTCTGTTTACTTGAAACACTATACGTTTATTTTGTTAATCCCATAAAGCTTTTATAGGGCTGTCATGGAAAAATCCTGCTGTTACTCGCTACAAAGCACAGCAAGAAGTGAGGAGCACATTGGTACAATTCAATCGACCAGCAAAATTGGCAAAAATAGACAAGGTGCAGTAATGCATTTCTGTCTAAAAATAATTCCACTACAAACTTGAGCTAAACTTGCAAAAATACTTTATTAAATGAACAGTGTGTGGTGTTTTCTACTGGCATTGTGTAATACTTTCAAAAAGGTTTAAAGAAAACAACAATTGAACTATTAATTATGCTGCATGAACGTGGTAGAGGTCAGAGGTCAACAAGTCAGTCCCTACTACAGGAATAAATTCTTTCAGTGTTAAACCTACGGGGAAAATTTAACACCCTACTAGTGAATAAAGCTAAAATTTATCCAAGGCTTTTATTGTTTGAATAAACGGCCATTTATGGGATAAATTTGCTTCTCAAAATCTTAGCATTTCAATCAATGTGCTGGGAGTTAAGCCAATTCCTGTGAAGCAAATTTCTCCATAATACAACTAGGAATTATCAATCACCCTTCTTTAAGTGTTCCAATGTCTGGCTAGCCATAATGCAACAAGGAATTTAACCAATTCAATCTTGTTTGACAGAGCTCACTGAGCTCTGCCAAACAATATCAAATAGGTTTTTTCATAGTAGCTTTTTGAAATTTTAGTATTTCAGTCAGTGTGCAGTGAGTTAACCCTTTACCTAACATGAAAAGAAGATAATACGTTTAAACAAAATTATTGAATAAACATTTTTTTTTAAAATAATGAAAATTGATTGGCAATTTTTGCTAAATAACACTGGCCGGTTTTCGCCATTACATATGATAAAGGGTTAAAACAATTTCAGTGAAGATAGATGATATAACAATAACATAATTTTTAGGGCAATACACTTCCTTATGATACAGACAGCGGGAGATCAGTAGCCCTGCTGTCATTTATAGTTTGCAGCTTTGCTAAGGGCAACTAATGATTATTAGCCACTAATCAATGAGGGATGATAATGAAGAGTAACACTTGATAAAATCAGGTTATTACTACAGAATAAGTGGTATTTTTTTCAATCAAATTGTGATCTGGTCACGACACACTTATTTCTCCCACCACTAAGGTACTGATATATATATAAAATCATGTGGGACAGATGGGAGAGATATGCCTGCCTCACCCCACCCACGTGACAGTTATCTTACCCCACCTATGTGACCAACCTATTTGCATATTTAATTGGTGCCAAAACTATTTGATCATTGCAAATCACATCTGCACATGTATAAACAAATGAAATGGAAGGCCGTTTTGCATCCATAAATAAGACTTTATAGACAAAAATCGAAGAGAAACTTCAGCACACCTTAAATGGCTCTATCAGTTTATAGGAGAGAAATATACATCTGATATTGTGCCCTGTCAAAATGAAGTACAAGTCTGAAAATGACGTGGGCAGGCATGTCAATTTCATTTGAGGTCGCTTCTGTGCATTAACGCTAAACATGTGGTGCTAGTCTGTGTGTTTTGAAGTATATACCTTTGGTATATACCACACTTCTCGACAAGCTTTCCGAATATCTTATTGGTTTTCTCCTAGAATGAATGCACTACGAATTATTTTTTCCTGAAAAATATGGTATTCTCTTATTAATGGCATCGCATCCCAAAAATGGTGGGAGAAAAATCATCCCTGATGGGTGTCTGGGTGGGACGGGTAAATCTCACCCTCGGGGCAAGATATTTGAGCCAGACACTTGGCAAGCCTTGTGCCTGGCCTAAATATCTTGCCCCTCGGGTGAGATTTCCCCATCCCACCTAGATACCCATCGAGGATAATAATAATCCCAGTGTGCATACACTTAAACCAAGAAAAAGTTTCTCTGCAGATCTCCTGATTCATTCTTGTCCACAAATTTGGACTGATTTAAAAGCAGAAACTCAACAACTCAGTAGGCCCCCATTTATAAAGGCAATAATTAATTAGTCTGTGTGAAACACACAGACTATTGTTTTTTGCACGGTTTCTTTTTCTTTTTTTTTTTTCTTCTTCTTCTCCTGTCTTCTCATCACTTTTTTGTCCGCAAGATAACTCGAAAACGAATCGCCCTATCTCGTTGATTTTTGGCATGCTGACAGACAGCCACAAGTTCTCAGCCACCTATGTTTTTCTGGGGTATCAGGGGTCTCTGTAGGGGTGTTTTGAAAGTGGGTCACGCCCATATCTGAGGAGTGGTATGACATATGGACCTGGGACAAACACCAAATGAGTTGACACATGATGGAGATTCAAAATATGGGTCAAGGTCATGGGGGTCACCCAGGGGTCATTGTGTGCATTTTTCATAATTGCTGGACATCACATTTTTTTACCCCCTAAAGCATTCCTGACATACACACATGCATTTTTACGTTAAAAAAGTGGGCGTGGCTAAAATTTTTGAAAGTGGGTCATGTCCATATCTCATGCGTGGTATGACGTATGGACCTGGGACCAACTCCAAATGAGTCGACACTCGATGAAGATTCAAAATATGGGTCAAGATCACGGAGGTCACCTAGGGGTCATTGAGTGCATTTTTCATCATTGCTGGAAATCACGTTTTTTGACCCCCTCGAAGCATTCCTGATGTACACGCATGCATTTTTAACATTAAAAAAGAGGACGTGGCCAAAATTTTTAAAAGTGGGTCAAGCCATCTCAGGCATGGTATGACGTATGAACCTGGGATCAACACCAAATCAGTCAACAATCGGTGGAGATTCAAAAACTGGGTCAAGGTCACGGAGATCACCTAGGGGGTCATTGAGTGCATTTTTCATAATTGCTGGAAACCACATTTTTTGACCCCTAAAGCATTCCTGACGTACACACATCATTTTTAACATTAAAAAAATGAGCGTGGCCAAAATTTTTGAAAGTGGGTCATGCTCATATCTCAAGCGTGGTATGATAAATGGACTTGGGACCAACCCCAAATGAGTCGACACTTGATGGAGATTAAAAATATGGGTCAAGGTCACGGAGGTCACCTCGGGGTCATAAAGTGCATTTTTCATAATTGCTGGAAAATCACATTTTTTGACCCCCTAAAGTATTCCTGACATACACACATGCATTTTGACGTAACAAAAGTGGGCGTGGCCAAAATTTTTGAAAGTGGGTCACACCCATATCTCAGGCGTGGTATGACGTATAGACCTGGGACCAACACCAAATGAGTCGACACTTGATGGAGATTCAAAATATGGGTCAGTCACGGAGGACACCTAGGGGTCATTGAGTGCATTTTTTCATAAATGCTGGAAATCACATTTTTTGGCACCCCCAAAGCATTCCTGACAAAAACACATGCATTTTCACGTGAAAAAAGTGGGCGTGGCCAAAATTTTTGAAAGTGGGTTACGCCCATATCTCAAGCGTGGTATGATGAATGGACCTGGGACCAACACCAAATGAGTCAACACTTGATGGAGATTCAAAATCTGGGTCAAGGTCATGGGGTGTCACCTTGGTGTCATTGAGTGCATTTTTCAAAATTGCTGGAAATCAAATATTTTGACCCCCTAAGGCATTCCTGATGTACACACATGCATTTTTATGTTAAAAAAGTGGGCATGGCCAAAATTTTTGAAAGTGGGTCACACCCATATCTCAGGCGTGGTATGACGTACAGACCTGGGACCAACACCAAATGAGTCGACACTTGATGGAGATTCAAAATATGGGTCAAGGTCACGAAGGTCACCTAGGGGTCCACCTGAAAGAGGTCATCAAAGTCATTAAGTGCATATTCAGAAAGACTGGGGAATGTATTTTATTACACCTTAATGCATTTCTAAAGTTTATGAACGTATTTTATCACTCACATTAGTAGGCAGAGCCAAAAATGTCCATTTCTGATTCGTGTATTGAACCCTTTGAATGCTGGTCACATATATGCCTTTTCTGGTTTCTTATAAAAAATTGTTCTGATTCCATTATGAATATCTGTAAATACTATTAACGAAAATCCATTTCTCATTTGTTTAAAAATATTTTACTCCTGAAAATAAGCCTCCATAAATTCTCTTTCTCTATAGTTTATTCCTGATACTTTAAGCCTTTTCACGCAGACTTGAATTTACTGGGTGCAGTAAATTCTGTTTCTCTAGTACAACCCTACATTTGTATTCCTCCATCATTACTTGTGCCGATCCGTCTTGTCCTGATTGCTTTTTATAACAAATGAACTCATCTTCCAAATCCATTCTTTCTTTTTTCAAACTATCAGGCTGTTAAACTGATATGACTTTAGCAAGAAATGTCCCCAACTGAGGATTGTTTTTATCTTATTTTGGCAAAACCATCGAAAAAAAGACAGAAGGATAAGGCTTTGGTGTCAAGAAATCTGGTGTATGGGAATGCCAGGAAGACAGCCTCTCCAGCTATGCCATTTCCATGCAGTGGACATTTACCTTGTTATTTGTCAATTAGTCTGTGTGAAACACACAGACTATTGTTTTTGTACGGTTTCTTTTTCTTTTCTTTTTTTTTTTAATCTTCTTCTTCTTATTTTCCTGTCTTCTCATCACTTTTTTGTCCACAAGATAACCTGAAAACGAATTGCCCTATCTCGTTGATTTTTGGCATACTGACAGAGAGTCACAAGTTCTCGGCACCTAATGTTTTTCAGATTCCTGGGGCATTAGGGGTCTCTGTGGGGGTGTTTTGAAAGTGGGTCACACCCATATCTCAGGCGTGGTATGACCTATGGACCTGAGGCCAATACCAAATGAGTTGACACTAGATAGAGGTTCAAAATATGGGTCAAGGAGGTCACATAGGAGTCATTGAGTGCATTTTTCAGATTTGCTGGAAATAACATTTTTTGACCCCCTAAAAGCATTCCCGAAGTTCATACATGAATTTTTACGTAAAAAAGTGAGCATGACCAAAATTTTTGAAAGTGGGTCACGCGCATATCTCAAGCATGGTATGACGAATGGACCTTGAACTAACACCAAATGAGTCAACACTCGATAGAGGTTCAAAATATGGGTTAAGGTCATGGAGGTCACCTAGGGGTCATTGAGTGCATTTTTCAAAATTGCTGGAAATCACATGTTGTGACCCCTAAAGCATTCCTGAAGTCCATACATGAATTTTTACTTAAAGTAGTGGGCGTGGCCAAAATTTTTGAAAGTGGGTCATGCTCATATCTCAAGCATGGTATGACGAATAGACCTGGAACTAACACCAAATGAGTCGACACTCGATAGAGGTTCAAAATATGGGTCAAGGTCATGGAGGTCACCCAGGGATAACTGAGTGCATTTTTTAGTATTGCTGGAAATCACATTGAGTGCTTTTTTCCGAATTCATTGAAATCACATTTTCTGACCCTCCTAATGCATTCCTGAAGTTCATACATGCATTTTTACACGAAAAAAGTGGGTGTGAGCAAAATTTTTGAGAGTGGGTCACACTCATATCTCAAGCATGGTATGACACATAGACATGGGACCAACACAAAATGAGTCAACACTCCATAGAGGTTCACAATATGGGTCAAGGTCACTAACGTCACCCAGGGATAACTGAGGGCATTTTTTGGACCCCTAATGCATTCCCTTGATCAAACCTTTTGAATGCTGTGCTCATATATGCCTTTTCTGGTTTCTTAGAAAAATTGTTCCGATTCCTTTATGAATACCTGTAAATACTGTTTACGAAAATCCCTTTCTGATTTGTTTAAAAATATTTTACTCCCGAAAATAAGCCTCCATAAATTCTCTTTCTGAATAGTTTTTCCTGATAGGTACTTTAACCCTTTTCTTACAAGCTTGAATTTACTGGATGCAGTAAATTCTATCTCTCTACTAGTGACATTATTTTGTGTTTCAGTGATTTTTGTCTGATGAATTTCATACTATTCTACTCAAATTTGGCACATATATAGAGCTTCATTGGAAGTTTCTCACCTGGGTCATGGCATTTCTGAAGTTTTTCGTTTTCTGCCAAAACCGTGCAAAATGTTGTTACAATGTTACATTTTGGCACAATTCTCAAACAAGACCCTGGATGATTTGGCTGGAGCTTCCCTGCATTTAAAATTTCCATGGACTGGTATGGAACATTTCAGAATTCCTTGGAAATCCAAGGAAATGGCATGGAATTCATGTGATTGGTAAAAAATTCCTTGCTACCATGGAACTTGTTCCATGTTATTACCATGTACAACTGATGTTCACCATGGACATACCTTGGACACAGCCCGGAAATGGCACGGAAAACTGGACTTAGAAAATTTATCAGTTGAAATATTTTTCATTTTTGGACTTAGAATATTTTCAGCATGGAAATTTGAATGGGAGCACGGAAAAAGACTTAGAAAAAATACCCTATGAATATGACTGGACTTACAACTTAAATATACTTCTTGTGTTTATGTGAACATGTTTATCGCTGAATCTTAAATAAAGAGTTGCTTACGCGCTTTGTATTTTTCGTGTTTTTTTTACATGTGCAACAAAACTGTAATCAGGCCTCTTGCTGTCGTGAAGGTTTTCAATGTCTATGTTGAAAAACTCAAATCAGGTCTTCACTTCTCAGAATAAAGAAAGAAAGAGCCTAATGTTAACCTTGTTTTCAAACTTCAGAGTCGCAATACCCTTTTTTCAGAACAGCTGCTCTAATTAGGCCTAATATTGCATTCGAGCGTGTCATTTACAGCAAGAATTGGTGACAAATTTACTTCTTACGCATTGTATTTTACCTGCCCATCTGTTTTTCAAATGCGATTTCCTTTGCAGAACTGGAACTTGTCACTTGTTCCACATTTATAATGACAAATATATCTATTTCTACACGTAATTTTGAAAGCTTGAACTCTAAAGCCAGCATCAAAATCACAGCTGAAGTTGGATGGAAATTTAGAGTTACAATGACCTATATGAGCAACTTTACTCGATCAAGTTTTTATGATCGGCATAATTTTTTGAGTCGGTCAGGTTACCCTAGACAGAGGTAATGAGGGGGGGGTGGGGGGGGGGGGGGTAATTTTGGAATAGATTCAAGGCAAACATCATTGTTCTCAAACTTGAAACTCTTGAGGTAATTTATGAAAAAAACATTATGCTCAGGAAACCAGAGTACCTGTATAGACCTATTATGTACACAGGTGCGTTGCCCTGGAAAGAGAGTCACTGTGGTGACTGGTGACAAATAATCTTCCTATATGCAAATGCAATGTATTATGTTTGTATAATGAAAACCAAAATCGGAGCAGACATGCAATTTGAAAACTGCTGATCTCCATATAGAAGTAACCCTGTGAATGGTCAATGTCAGGATGGCATGAGCTGCATGGCCACTCGTTTCCACCCCCCCCCCCCCCCCCCCTCTCTGCCAAATGGCCTACTGTCGGCTTATGCGACAAGCAGCAATTAATGTAGGCTACATGACTGATCACCGGTCTATGTACAGATAATAGGCCTATACAACATTTCGTTTAGAATTTGTTGTATCGATCCTCAATAAGTCCATAGGCCTAAACAGCCACATTGAGGCGTAGGCCTAACTTGTCAAGTAAGACTATATCTGGGATGGGCTCTAGGGCCATATATTCAGTCCCCGCCCTCTCAATCAGGCTTCGATCTTTGTTAGCCAATATGTCGGTGACATAAAGTCCCCCCCTCTCCCATCACGTCGCGTCACAGACTGCTACCTAGTCTGGGCCTATGCATCGTGAATTATTCAGTAAATTTAACAAGAATAAACTGAGTGTACAGTACTTACATTCTTTACAATTAAAAAATCCACTGCAAGAATTTATAAATCCTTCAAAGATGACCAAACGCAGAAAGACAGAGTTGGCTTGGGCAACCGTTATTCTAAATTGGGGTTAGGCTATTGCACCATTTTGCACACCATGCAGACCTATAGCCTATTAAAGATGACTTCTTCTCAGCCTACTTATCAATTTCTGTTCAAAATCAGTTTGACGAAGAACAATCGCATTGAAACGTATTGTCGCATGACACCATTTCATAAACCACATGCCCAATAAAAAGTGCATGGGCGAACACGTGCAAACTTTCCCCAGATCTATGGGCATTGCCATTTTGAATAAATTAATAAACCCAATGGCTGACATCGTTGGGGAATGTCCAGTTCACCCTTGACTCGAAGCATGCACCACAGAGAAGTTAGTGTAGTACAGACCCAAATTTTCTTTCTTTCTGAAACAAGCAGACATTTGGGGTGATCTAAACGTCTTTGCTGAAAGAAATTACCCATGTGAATATATCGAGGTATAGGGAAGTGCACCAGCGGCACGTGCCCTCTTATTTTTGTAACTTAAAACTTTTTTTCACAAAAACCATTTGACACAGAGTACACGGTGCATGTTACCCACGAGAACACATGGGCACCCACTTCAGGAGGACGGGGGTATATTGTTATCGCTGATAACATGACATATTGCACACCGTAGTCCATCCCAGGCATAGGCCTATAGCTTAGTCTGCACAGGTCTCATGCCAACTGTTAGTCTAAATTGTTTTTGCTTTTGTTTTGTCCTGCACAACAGGGTAGAAAGGCACCATACCCCTTCTTGTGTGTGCATCAATTCACCACTAAGCACGTGGGATGATGCTTTGCATCATGATTGAGAAGAGGCCGTTAGAAGCGCCCCTTAAACCCAGAACCTTGGATGCCAAGTGATCATGATTATAGTTGGGGTTTAACCATGTTCAGGTGACAACCCCCTAGTCTTCCCAGTTTGTCTGTGCGTAAACATCTTTTGGCAAAAATATAATTTCTGTTCTATTTTGAACAGTTTCACCAACAAAAAGCTTCAAACTTTTCCCTGGTAAGAGAAAAATGTTTTTGTTTTTTTTTTTTTTGGGGGGGGGGGGGGGCACAGTGCCCCCCCCACCCACACCCTCGTATCTACGGGTAATGCCACTGTCTTCCACCATGCCCAATAAACTTCCTTGGATCCTGCATGATGCTCAGTGGATATTCTTTGTGGTGACACTCACCTCGGTCGGAAAAACGCTTACGCCTATAGGCCTATATTTCCTCGGAATGCTAGGCAAAAGACAGAGTGCGTGGTTCGTGCAAATTATCTTCAGTTCACAATTAGATCTTTTTATCGTTCTTAACTTATTTATCTACTTTGTGCCACTACGTTGGGTAATAATTAAGCAACCCTCCCCTATAGACAACCAATTAGCCTACAAAATACAGGCCCAAATGGTTGCCTTGTAAATTGAGGAGAGAGAGAGAAGAGAGAGAGAGAGAGAGAGAGAGAGAGAGAGAGAGAGAGAGAGAGAGAGACAAATAATGGGTACATAATGATGCATAAGAGAGAACAGCCTGTGTTTCAGTGTGGATGACAGCTTTTCCTTGGGGATAGTTGGGCATTAGAGAAGATGAGACCACAACAGCGTCGACATAAAAAGTTGAGTTCTAAAGACGAGGGTTCCATGATGACCTATATTTTTGTCTATAGACTTATGCTCTAAACACCCTGGGGTAGAGGCCGACTTCATCCTTTCTCAGACTTGATAAATGTAGCCCTACCCCTCCCCCACTCCCATAGGCCTACCCGAAGAAACCATAACCTAATCTCTGCGTTTCCCCTATACGTTCAGAAATAAAACACGCCTACATAGCCTATGATCACAAAGGAGTGCCTTATCAGTAAGAATATTGAGTTTTTAAAATTTGCCGTAATGGTAGGCCTATATAGCCTCGCCCTCTCCGCCCCATGGACTTGTACACCTACATGTGCCTTCATGCCTTTGCATGAGGAGCTTCTTTGATGTTGAATTCTGTAATAGCAAATGCGCATATCATTTTGCAGTTGAAACTGACCAGGTCATTCTTTCCGAGAATCGATTTTATCTTTAGGTCTACACTTAGCCTAAATGAAAATCCTGCACCATGCTAGCAAACTGTAGATTAGGCTATTATGCATACCAGCCATAGTTTGATTCATTTCACAATGAGAATAGGCCTATGTTATAAACTAGTGTACCACACCTTAAAAATAGGCCGATGAAATCGTCAGATGTGTACCCATACGTGCAACTAGTAGAAAGCTATATGACGTAGGGCCACCACGGATGCTGACATTATGTACACCATACAAGGTATGGGTACATATAGAAATGGATTGGAGGAGTGTCTAATTTGATGGATGTTCGAATCCCACCTGCGGCAACCGCATTGTGTCCTTGGGCAAGACACTTCATCTCCATTGCCCGCATGGGGGCACGATGACGCCGTGTACTAAGGTGTACTGCATGTCTATGGTACGCATGTCTTCAACCAATCTAACCCTGCCTATGCTGCAGTGCGGAGTTACGATGTTGGGGAGCTGGCAGCTGCTCGTCTTTGCTCGGTGGTTCTCTCCGGGTACTCCGGCTTCCTCCACCCGTAAAACTGTCACGGTCATGATTAGCCATTGTGCATAAATATGTGACCTTAAACATCAATACATAAATAATACATAATTTGATGGATAAAGGGTTAATATCTCCAGATCAAATTATCAGATTTACATAAAAAACTATACAGCACAGCACATCAGTAACCTGAATAAATATATAAAGAAACATGACAATCGGATTGATCTTTTTTGAGTTATCTCATGCCAAAGGGATTGGAGGAATTTTCAATTTGAAGGATAAAGGGTTAATATCTCCAGATCAAATTATCAGATTAACACCAAAAACTATACAGCTCAGCACATCAGTAACCTGAACACAATTATAAAGTAACTTAACAATCCAAGCAATATTTTTCAAGTTATCGAATGCCAAAGGGATTGGAGGAATTTTCAATTTGAAGGATAAAGGGTTAATATCTCAGGATTAAATTATCAGATTTACACCAAAAACTACACAGCTTGGCACATCAGTAACCTGAACACAAATATAAAGTAACCTGACAATCCAAGCAATATGTTTCAAGTTATCGAATGCCAAAGGGATTGGACGAATTTTCAATTTGAAGGATAAAGGGTTAGTATCTCAGGATCAAAATAACAGATTTACACCAAAAACTATACAGCTCGGCACATCAGTAACCTGAACACAAATATAAAGTAACTTGACAATCCAAGTAATATTTTTCAAGTTATCAAATGCCAAAGGGATTGGAGGAATTTTCAATTTGAAGGATAAAGGGTTAATATCTCGGGATCAAATCATCAGATTTACACCAAAAACTATACAGCTCGGTACATCAGTAACCTGAACACAAATGTAAAGTAACTTGACAACCCAAGCAATATTTTTCAAGTTATCGAATGCCAAAGGGATTGGAGAAATTTTCAATTTGAAGGATAAAGGGTTAATATCACAGGATCAAAATAACAGATTTACACCAAAAACTATACAGATCAGTACATCAGTAACCTGAATACAAATATAAAGTAACTAGACAATCCAAGCAATATTTTTCAAGTTATCGAATGCCAAAGGGATTGGAGGAATTTTCAATTTGAAGGATAAAGGGTTAATATCTCAGGATCAAATTATCCGATTTACACCAAAAACTATACAGCTTGGCACATCAGTAACCTGAACACACATATAAAGTAACTTGACAATGCAAGCAATATTTTTCAAGTTATCGAATGCCAATGAAATGGATACGGATGCCGGACGGACAGACGGACGGATGGACAGACGGACAAAGGATGGACGAATGACGGATGGTCACCCCAGATGCCGGCATTATGTGTACCATACATAGTATGGGTACACATAAAAATTCTATATAGGCCTATACCCTTATAGAATGGCACGAGGAACTGAACAGGCTGTCCACCCTCTTTATTTGAGAGCTTATAACCTGTAGCCCACCTTTGGTGTTCAGACCAGAGAAACTATTCAGGACGATTGGTCAATTGCTCAAAGTCCAGCCCCCCCCCCCACCCCCCCACACACACCTCTGTTGTATTAAACAACCGTAGTAGTACACTTGATTTCATTTTCACCTTAGTGTGTTCATTGATTAATTTTATTCCTCATGCTTCATATTTCGTTGATTGGTTTTTAACTACCTCATGGCAAATGGTAATCTATTTTAAAATTCGTACCTTTCATCGCCACGATATAGCCTTAGCTGCTGATGTGGCATAAAGCACCGATAAATAAATAACGACTGCAGTAGGCAATAGGATCTCATGGATCTGGGGCTAGGCCTATAGTGTCGCCCAGTATATATGTAGGCCCTACTGCATCCATAAAAATGGAAGGCTATAGAGGTCTAGATGGTACCCAAGTCTGATCATCGGGCCAACTACCACAGACTGAGTAGGTCAAACACATATTGGTCTATTAGTAGGACATGAGTAAAAGTTCATCTGTTGGTAGGCTCACCCCCCCCCCCCCCCCTCCCCACTTCTCCTGTGGATTTTAGCCTCTAGGTATAACAAGCATCTGATGGAGATTTTGCTACCAGTAAAATTATAATTCCAGAGGCTCTGAAAAGCCCTCTGAATGCATTTCTTTTGTGGTCCTCCATCTTGCCCCCACCCCTTAGTAGGCTACGTTCCAGTAAAACAATAATTTGTAAAGCTGAAAACTCTTGAACTGAATGCTACTTGTTGGGGATAAAACACTCCAACATACAAGGATATTGCCCAATGCCCGGGATGTGTGTGTGTGTGTGGGGGGGGGGGGGGGGGGGGGGAAGGGGGGCAAGGTGACAATACTAGTACTATTTCATTCAATTCTGCTTTAGCAGATTAATACCATCTTCCACCCTCACCCCCACCCCAACAGAAACACCGTGACGTGGGTGATTCAGGCTTCGGAGATTGAGAGACAATTTAACTTTAAAACAGTGCAGTCTGTTGACCAATGCACATCAAACGAAGGCAGTTGGGCTACAGATCAGATGCTAAATAGAACTTGGGCATAATAGGGCCTAAGTCAAAGCCTGTTGTGCCTTTAATCTTATAAAAATAGTGGATACTGCCTTTCAATCTTATCAAAGAGGTACTATGAATGCTTCCGTAGCAGCTGTACAATCACACTTGTGACGACCCATAATCTCAAACACAACAAACAAATCTAGTTCAGAAACGAGCACGTGTACTCCTGTGACGTTTCATGGCGTTAAATTTAGGGCATTTCTTTTGACTCTTTGACCTTGAATGGTGTTGATTTCGCATTGGTTCAAAATATTCATTTTTATGTCTTACCCAGAGAAATTTTTGTCTCGACATGAAGACTTTTAACAACTACATCGGGACAATGACCAACATATTTATATTCTGGTTATGATGACAAACAACACACCACGCATCTTGCTGAAGAACTAATGTCTGCAAAGTTGGAGTTTCGAAAAATACCAGCGTCCAGATGACTTTGGCAGTTCACATATTTGTTCTGCGTGGAAGAACTACAAATGTCTTGTGAGTAGTTTGTTTGGAATTATCAAAGCCCTATATTTCTGTTTTAGTTTGATCAAACACTGAATTTGAATTTAGTGTAATTAGGCTGTGGAACTCTTGCCATTGACATTTTGCGTGTGTCGGTGGTTTCCTGAATTTCAAAAGTCAATGTTTATTTCCTCAAGTGCAGTTTGCAAGTTCCCGAATGTCTGTTGGCTTTCAATAGTAGATGCCGCAATCCCCAATTTATGCAAATATACACATGATACCTACTTTTCTTCTATTGTTGTGGGGCCCCAAGCATAGAAATTAGCCTAGAATGTTTTGATTTTAGAATTTAGTTGCAACTTGCAAGTGAAATGAAAGTCAAAACACTGTTTGATTTTTCTATTTTGCTAACCATGTATTAAATTGTTATAAATGAAACCAATCACAGTTACACAGCATCTTCACAATTCAAATACATTTAATTTCAAAATCTGGGAGAGTGCCAAAGCTTACTGTTCTCACAAGTGAAGTGAAGAGTCAGTGCCACAGGAAATCGACAACAGAATGACCTGAAGTAGTCTTTGAAATGGACAACTGATATTGATAATGCCTTGAAATGCAAATGTCAATAAATGACCTTCAGTTTTCACTGCATTTAAGTTTAAACTTGAAAGCAACACAATGTCAGTATTACAAGAAAGCTTTTTTATTGGACAATTACTGAATTAGGTTGAATTAAATTAATTGTTTGCCCCTCCCATTTTATAACCAAGTAATATCATCATGCATCATCAAAGATCATTAAACCCCATGTTGTCCATCGTGAAGGTGGTGTTTGGGTCTTTTTTATTCCCCCACTTTCGAAGAATATGGGGGTATACTGGATTACATACGTCCGTGCATCTGTGTGAGTCCGTCTGAGAATATTCATAACTTTCATAACTTAAGTAAATTATTATTTTCTATAATATTTGTTGGTCATATGTATGCCCACACTAGTTATTTTTAGCTCATCTTGACAAAGTCAAGCTGAGCTAATCTCATCGCTCTCCGTCCGTCGTCCGTCAACACCATGTTTTGGTCTTCTCCTCCAAAGCCACTGGGCCAATTCAAGTGAAAGTTTGTGTGAGTGATGGTCCCAAAGGGGCATTTCATTTTTGTTCAACTCAACATGCCCAGCCCCATAGGGAGGGAGTGGGGGAAAATGCTCCAAAATATTTTTAAAATCTTCTCAAGAACCAGTGTGTACAATGACTTGATATTTGCTATGGAGCTTCCATATGAGGTGTAGAATCAAGTTTGTTCAAACTAATATTTGGCTTTGTAATAGGAGGGGTAAGATTTTTGGCCCTGCCCAAAATTTCTATTTTCTGAACCGACTGTCCGGTATGAACCAAATTTGGTTTGTGGTAGTATTGGGTCATAAGTACTTGACCAATGCAAGAAAAAAAAAAAAAATTCATGCATCCCCATGGGAACCCTGGGAGCTAAAAATAGAAATATTTTCAAATGCCCATATTTCCCAAACCCCACGGAACAGAGAGCTTTCATTTGGTATGAAGTATCCCAGTAGAATGAATGGTGAAAAAAATTGCCATCGGTTATGTTAGGGTGTTTCTGTAATGGGCATCGAAAAAATGCTGAGTCAGCATATTTCAAAAATTTTAAAAAATCTTTTCTTCAGAACCAATCATCAGAATCTTTGGATATTTGGTATACAGCATTCATAGGGGGAGGGGGGGGGGGGGGGGTCAGATAAAAGTTTGTTGAAATAAAGCTCATTGGTTCATATTTGGGCTCTCTACAGGAGCCCGAAGTTTTAACATAGGGTAATATGGGGAATATTCTTTAAAAATCTTCTTCTTCAGAACTACCAGTCAGAATCTTTTAATATTTGGTATACATCATTGTTATGAGTGTCAAATTCTAGATTGTTCAAACCAAGTCCCTAGGGTTAATATTTGGGCTTCCTACGGAAGCCCAAATTTTATCTTTGTTCAATATGGAGGGTAATTTAAAAAAATCTTCTTCTTCATATCCACCAGTCAAAATGCTTTGATATTTGGTATGCGACATCTCTATGGGACTCAGATTCAAATTTGTTCAAATCAGATCTCTAGGTATATATTTGGGCTCACTATGGTAGCCCAAATTTTTACTTAGTGCAAGTATGAGGAAATTTCTTTAAAAATCTTCTTCTTCAGATCCACCAGTCAGAATGCTTTTATATTTGGTATACAACATCTCTAGGGGGGGTCAGATTCCAGGTTGTTCAATTTGAGTGTCTAGGTTAATATTTGGGCTCCATATGGGAACATGAAATTTAACTTAGTACAATATGAGGGGAATTTCTTCAAAAATCTTCTTCTTCAGATTCACTTGTCAGAATGCTTTCACATTTGGTATACAACACCTCTAGGGGGGGTCAGATTCAAGTTTGTTCAAATCGGATCCATAAGTTAATATTTGGGCTCGCTATGGTAGCCCAAATTTGAAACTTAGTGCAATTCGAAGAAATTCCTTTACAGTTTCTCTTCTTCAGATCCAACAGTCAGAATGTTTTCATATTCGGTACACAACATCTCTAGGGAAGTCAGATTTAACTGTGTTCAAATCAAGAGCCTGGGTTAATATATTGGGCTCTCTACGGGAGCTGCAATTGGCCCATTTTGCTGAAGAATTAAAAATTTTGTATTCAGTACCCTCTAGAGGTACTAAGATTAATCCACATAGGTTGTATCAAGGGGCTTCATAGGGGAGCTCTACATTTTACATTATGATCAACTGAAGAAAAGGCATGATGCCCAGATTATTTTTGTCACTCCTGAGGGACTCAAAGATTGACAGTGTAGCCTATGGAGATGGCTTGCTTAATGTAGACTCATTCTTGGACTCTGTTTAAATTGTGTTCTGTACAAGATGAGCACATCAGGCCCCGTGGGATCTCTTGTTTTATTTTTTTATTACTTGTTCACTTAGAAATTGTGTCCGTCCAAGCCAAATTTTGTCTTTTCAGTCTGTATCTCGGGTATCGATTGTTCTATTGCAATGAAATTTGCCATGAACACTGCTTATGGTATAGGCTTTAAAAAAAAGGATTCAACAATATTTCTCACATTCTCCTTTTTAGAGTTATCCCCTTTTTTTGACTTAGAAATTGTAGGAAATAGACATTATTAGTCTGCTTCAGCCTGTATCTCGGGTATGGATTATTGGATTTCAGTGAAATACGGCATGCAGTTTGCCGATAACAAAGGCTTCTGCCTCATTGCATAAAAATTTCCAAACACCAAATAATTTACCATACCTTTTGACTTATAAATTGTTGAAAACTTTCAAAAAAAATGGGGGGGGGGGGGGGGGGGGGGGTGGGTGGGAGGGGGGATACTGGATTGGGGTTATCGGATTTCAGTGAAATATGGCATGCAGTTTTCCTATGACAAAGCCTTCTGCCTCACTGCATAAAACATCTGAACACCAGAAACAATTTACCTATACCTTTTGACTTAGAAATTGTTGGAAATTGTTGAAAACTTTTGAAGAAAATGGGGGGGGGGGGGGGATTGGATTGCGTCCGTCCGTCTGTGCATCCATCCATCTGTCCATACAAGAATATTCATAACTTAAGGTAAATCACTATGGAATTAAATGAAACTTCGTATGCAATTAAATTGTAACATTGCCCAAGACTAGAATGAATTTTCGGTGTTGTCAAACTAATTTTTTTTTATTTCATTAGATAATTGTACCCCCCACTTTCGAAGAAAATGGGGGTATACTGGATTACATGCTTCTGCCTCATTGCATAAAACTTCCAAACACAAACAATTTTAACATACCTTTTGACTTTAGAAATTGTTGGAAATTGTTGAAAACTATCGAAGAAAATGGGGTGGGAGGGGGGGGGGTGGTGGTGGGTATACTCGATTGCATTCGTCTGTCCGTTTGTCCATCCATACGAGAATATTCATAACTTAAGGAAATCATTATGGAATTAAATAATTGAAACTTAGTATGCAATTAAATTGTAACATTGCCCTACACTAGATTGAATTTCACTGTTGTCAGGTAATTTTTTTTTTATTTTATTAGATAATTATACCCCAACTTTCGAAGAAAATGGAGGAATACTGGATTACATGAGTCTGTCCGTATGTGCAATCCATCCGTATGTGAGTCCATCCGAGAATATTCATAACTTTCATAACTTAAATAAATTATTATTAGGCTTTTCCCTCTGGAAAAGACTATTGTTTTTCTACGGATTATTATTATTATTTGTTTTTTTTTTTTTCCACACATTTTGTTCGCACGATTCAGAAGCCATTTTCAAACCAATTTTCAAAACATTTTGCACACTCATAGAGGGGAACAAAATCTCAAAATGTACCAAAGCGGAATTTTCAATTTAACCCTTATTTCGTCAGAATTGGCAAAAAAATGTCAAAATTGGGGGTTTATTGGCACTTTCTCGAAACACGTCTTGTAGATTTTTTTAAACATTCATCATTGCAAGACCTGCCTGTGACACAACCATTGGTACACAAGAGATATTAGGCAATGCATATGGTAACCCTCCACAGGGCTGCCAACCATCAAAATATTGATGAAATGGGCTGTTTTTCGGGCCCCCACAGCACCCAAACGATACACGAGAGGTAAACATGTGTTTGTTTGTTGGTGGTTAACGTCACATATTTATGCACCATGGCTAATCGTGACACAACATGGAGATGAAGTCAAGTTTAGTCAATCGTTGATCTACATGTTGCGCATTTTAGAGGACTTTCACCCCAAGCATTGGTGACTGGGTCCTATTTTACTAGTAAAGCTGAACTGGTTTACCACAGTAAACAAGGAGAGGTAAACATAACTTCCTTTATTGGGAAGTGGAATTCACCGAGAATCATTTTTGTAAGTAATAAGGGTGTTCAGAAAACCAAGCGTTAACCCATTTTGGCCTGGTTTGAACAGCAATACCCCCCAAAGATCAAAAATTCATGTTTTCCGTGGATTTCTCTAAATGAGTCTTGTAGATTTGCAAGAAAAATTAGTTACCTCCCAGGTCTTGGTGCGACATTACAAGTAGCATGGACAAAATATTCCGGGTCAGCATTAGTTAACCCTCCCCAGGTTGCTAAACGTAAAAATTATTATTAAAATGGGTTATATTTAGACACCAACAGGACCAATGGGTGTAACACTGAGAAAGGTACCTTCTTTTGTCGGATGCAAATTGATGGAGAAACATTTTTGTAAGTGGTAAGGGTATTCAAAAGGCAAAGTCTTAACCCATTTTGGGCTGGTTAAACCCCTTAAAAGCTAAAAATTCCCATTTTCTGTGGGATTTCTCTAAAAGCAACTTGTAGGTTTTCAAGAAAAATTGACTATTCGCAGGTCGTTTGTGTGACATTACAAGGTGCATAGATAAAATATTCTGGTGAGCATTTATTAACCTTCTACAGGCTATTAAGCATTGTAATTGTGTTGAAATAGGCTGTTTTCGGACACGCACAACACCCAATGCATACCCGAGAGATAAACATAATCTACTTTGTTGGAAGTGGAATTCACCCGAGGACCAAATTTGTTAGTAATAAGGGTATTCAAAAAACAGAGCATTAACCCCATTTTGGGACTGGTTATTAGCAATACCAATCAAAAGTTTTAAAAAAATCATTAGGCTTTTCCCTCTGGAAAAGACTATTGTTTTTCTACGGATTATTATTATTTTTTTTTTTTTTTTTTTTTTTTAGGCTTTTCCCTCTGAGAGAAAAGACTATTGTTTTTCTACGGATTTTTTTTTTTTTTTTTTTTTTTTTTTTTTTTTCCACACATTTTTGTCCGTACGATTCAGAAGCCATTTTCGAACCGATTTTCACACAATTTGGCACATGCATAGAGTGGCAAAAAATCTAAAAATGTACCGAAGCGGAATTTTTGATTTAACCCTTATTTCGCCAGAATTGGCAAAAAAACTGCCAAAAATTGGGGTTTATCACTTTCTCGAAACACGTCTTTAGGATTTTTTTCAAATACTCATCATTACTAGACCTGCCTATGACACAACCTTTGATGCACACGACATATTAGGCGATGCATATGGTAACCCTCCACAGGCTGCCAAACATCGAAATTTTGATGAAATGGGCCGGTTTCAGACCCCCGCACAGCACACCAAACGATACCAGAGAGGTAAACATAACTTCCTTTATTAGAAGTGGAATTCACCGAGGATCATTTTTGTAAGTAATAAGGGTGTTCAGAAAAACCAAGTGTTAACCCGTTTTGGGGCTGGTTAAACAGCAATACCCCAAAAAAGCTCAAAACTTCATGTTTTCCGTGGATTTCTCTAAACGAGTCTTGTAGATTTTCAAGAAAAATTGGTCACTCTCAGGTCTTGGTGTGACATTACAAGCTGCATGGATAAAATATTCCGGTCAGCATTAGTTAACCCTCCCCGAGCTGCTAAACGTAAAAATTGTGATAAAATGGGTTGTTTTTAGGACACCAACAGCACCCAAACGATATACCACAAAGAAAGGGGCCTTCATTTATCGGGATGCAAAATTGATCGGAAAATATTTTTGAAAGTGGTAAGGGTATTCAAAATTTGACGTCTTAACCCATTTTGGGCTGGTTAAAGAGAGATACCCCATTAAAATCTTAAAATACCCGTTTTCTGTGGATTTCTCTAACAACATCTTGTAGGTTTTCAAGAAAAATCGGCTATTTGCAGGTCTTGGTGTGACATTACAAGTCGCATGAACAAAATATTCTGGTCAGCATCATTAGTTAACCCTCCCCGGGCTGCTGAAGGTCAAAATTGCGATAAAATGGGCTGTTTTTGCACACCAACAGCACCCAAAGGGTACACCACAAAGAAAAGTGCCTTCTTTTATCGCGCGTACAATTTATACGGAAACATTTTTGTAAGTAGTAAGGGTATTCAAAAGTCGACGTCTTAACCCATTTTGGGCAGGCTAAAGAGAGATATCTCTTGAAAGCTTTAAATTCCCATTTTCTGTGAATTTCCCTAACGGTAACTTGTAGGGTATCAAGACAAATTGACTATTCGTAGGTCTTTATGTGACATTACAAGTTGCATGGACAAAATACTCCGGTGAGCGTTTTTTAACCATCTACAAGCTGCCAAGCATCGTAATGTTGTTAACATGGGACTGTTTTCAGACACGCACAGCACCTAATGTATACATGAGAGATAAACTTAATCTCCTTTGTCTGAAGTGGAATTCACAGAGGACCATTTTTGTAAGTAATAAAGGTATTCAAAAAGCCAAGCGTTAACCCCTGTTGGGGAGGTTAACAGGGATATCCATCAAAAGCTTAAAAAATCGTTTTCCCTGGATTTCTACAAACATTTTGTGGGGTTTTCAAGAGAAAATGGCCGTTGATAGGTCTTGGTGTCATATGACCAGTTGCATGGATCAATTATTCTGGTAGGCATTTGTTAACCCTTCATGGGCTGCTAAATGTAAAAAAATTGAGAAAATAGTCTGTTTTTGGACACCGACAACATCAAATGGAAATGCCACAGAGAAACGTAACTTCTTTTACCGGACGCAAAACTTATAGGGAAACAATGATATTGATATTAACCCATTCTACCATTAATGATGGGTTTTACCTAAACATTTTTTTATTAAACCCAAACCGAGTCATTTGAGACTACTATACTCACCTTTCTCATACATCAATGAAGGAACTTTAGTAAGACAGTTAAAAACAATTCAGCAGACACTGTGGGGTCAAGAAAAATCATGGAATCTAATCGGGAAAAGCCATGATTCTCCAGAATCATAAAGTCTAGTTTTGGGGTTTTTTTTTTTTTTTTTTTCCCACACATTTTTGTCCGTACGATTCAGAAGCCATTTTCGAACCGATTTTCACACAATTTGGCACACGCATAGAGTGGCAAAAAATCTAAAAATGTACCGAAGCGGAATTTTCGATTTAACCCTTATTTTGCCAGAATTGGCAAAAAACTGCCAAAATTGGGGTTTATCGGCACTTTCTCGAAACACGTCTTTAGGATTTTTTTTAAATATTCATAATTACTAGACCTGCCTATCACACAACCTTTGGTACACACGACATATTAGGCGATGCATATGGTAACCCTCCACAGGCTGCCAAACATTGAAATTTTGATGAAATGGGCCGGTTTCAGACCCCCACAGCACCCAAACGATACCTGAGAGGTAAACATAACTTCCTTTATTGGAAGTGGAATTCACCGAGGATCATTTTTGTAAGTAATAAGGGTGTTCAGAAAACCAAGTGTTAACCCGTTTTGGGCTGGTTAAACAGCAATACCCCAAAAAAGCTCAAAACTTCATGTTTTCCGTGGATTTCTCCTAAACGAGTCTTGTAGATTTTCAAGAAAAATTGGTCAATCTCAGGTCTTGGTGTGACATTACAAGTTGCATGGATAAAATATTCCGGTCAGCATTAGTTAACCATCCCCGCGCTGCTAAACGTAAAGATTGTGATAAAATGGGCTGTTTTTAGACACCAACAGCACCCAAACAATATACCACAGAGAAAGGGCCTTCATTTATCGGACGCAAAATTGATCGGAAAATATTTTTGAAAGTGGTAAGGGTATTCAAAATTTGACGTCTTAACCCATTTTGGGCTGGTTAAAGAGAGATACCCATTAAAATCTTAAAATACCCGTTTTCTGTGGATTTCTCTAACAACATCTTGTAGGCTTTCAAGAAAAATCGGATATTTGCAGGTCTTGGTGTGACATTACAAGTCGCATGAACAAAATATTCCGGTCAGCATTAGTTAACCCTCCCCGGGCTGCTGAAGGTCAAAATTGCGATAAAATGGGCTGTTTTTGCACACCAACAGCACCCAAAGGGTACACCACAAAGAAAAGTGCCTTCTTTTATCGCGTGTACAATTTATACGGAAACATTTTTGTAAGTAGTAAGGGTATTCAAAAGTCAACGTCTTAACCCATTTTGGGCAGGCTAAAGAGAGATATCCCTTGAAAGCTTTAAATTTCCATTTTCTATGAATTTCCCTAATGGTAACTTGTAGGGTTTCAAGACAAATTGACTATTTGTAGGTCTTTATGTGACATTACAAGTTGCATGGACAAAATACTCCGGTGAGCGTTTTTTAACCATCTACAAGCTGCCAAGCATCGTAATGTTGTTAACATGGGACTGTTTTCAGACACGCACAGCACCTAATGTATACATGAGAGATAAACATAATCTCCTTTGTTTGAAGTGGAATTCACAGAGGACCATTTTTGTAAGTAATAAAGGTATTCAAAAAGCCAAGCGTTAACCCCTGTTGGGGAGGTTAACCGGGACACCCATCTAAAGCTTAAAAAATTGTTTTCACTGGATTTCTACAAACCTTTTGTGGGGTTTTCAAGAGAAAATGGCCGTTGATAGGTCTTGGTGTCAGATGACCAGTTGCATGGATCAATTATTCTGGTAGGCATTTGTTAACCCTTCATGGGCTGCTAAATGTAAAAAAAAATGAGGAAATAGTCTGTTTTTGGACACCAACAACATCAAATGGAAATGCCACAGACAAACGTAACTTCTTTTACCGGACGCAAAACTGATAGAGAAACATTGATATTGATATTAACCCATTCTACCATTAATGATGGGTTTTACCTAAACATTTTTTTATCAAACCCAAACCGAGTCATTTGAGACTACTATACTCACCTTTCTCATAACATCAATGAAGGAACTTTAGTGAGACAGTTAAAAACAATTCATCAGACACTGTGGGGTCAAGAAAAATCATGGAATCTAATCGGGAAAAGCCATGATTCTCCAGAATCATAAAGTCTAGTGTTTTCCCTGAATTTCTTTACAAACATCTCATAGGTTTTCAAGAGAAAATGGCCATTGATAGGTCTTGGAGTCACATTACCAGTTGCATGGACAAAATATTCAGGTAAGCATTTGTTAACCCTCCATGAGCTGCTAAATGTCAAAATTTTGAAAACAATAGTCTGTTTTTGGTCATCAACAACATCAAATGGGAATGCCGCAGAGAAACGTAACTTGTTTTATCGGGCGCAAAACTGATAGGGAAACATTTTTGTAAGTAGTAAGGGTATTAAAAAATAGAGGTCTTAACCCATTTTTGACTGGTAGAGGAGATATACCCCTTAAAAGCTTAAAATTCCAGTTTCTGTGGATTTCTCCCAAAAATTTTTCAAGAACAATTGACCATTCGCAGGTCTTGGAGTGACATTACAAGTTGCATAGACAAAATATTCCGGTAAGCATTTGTTAAACCTCCAGAGAGTGCCAAGTATAGACATTTTGAGAAAATGGGTTGTACTTGGGCACCCATAACACCCAATGTGTACCTGCAAGATAAACATAACCTCCTTCATTGGAAGTGGAATTCAAGGAGGATAACTTTTGTAAGTAATGAAGGGATTCACAAAACCAAGCATTAACCCGTTTAGGTCTGGTTACAGAGCGATACCCCTCAAAAGGTTAAAAATTCATGTTATCCAAGGATTTCTCTAAAAACATCTCGTAGATTTTCAAGAAAAAATGGCCATTCTCAGATCTCAGTGTGACATTACAAGTTGCATGTACAAAATATTCCAGCAGCATTTGTTAACCCTCTACAGGTTCTCAAACATCAAAACTTTGATAAAATGGGCTGTGTTTGCGTACCCACAACACCCAAAGTTAAGAGGAGAGATCAACATAAGTGGAAGTAGAATTCACTGAGAATTATTTTTTGGAAGTAATAAGGGTATTCAAAAAACAACACTTGACCCATTTTGGAATGGATAAACAATCATACCCATCAAAAGCTTAAAATTCATGTTCTCCCTGGATTTCTCTGAAAACATATTGTAGACATTAAAGAAAAAATGGACATTCAAAGCTCTTGGTGTGACATTACAAGTTGCATGGAAAAATATTCCTGTCAGCTCTTGTTAACTCTCTACAAGCTGCCAGACATCAATATTTTGGATACATTTGAGATAAAATGGACCATTTTCAAATAGCTGCAGTACTTAGTGGGTATGTGTCAAACAAACATAACTCATTTTGTCGGTCATTAACTTGTCGGACGACGAAATTGACATTAACCCTCTCCAACATTAATGATGATTTTTACCTAAACATTTTTTTATCAAACTGAGTCATTTGAGACTACTATACCCACTTTGTCATAACATCAATAAAGAAAGTTCAGTGAGACGGTTAAAAACAATTCATCAGACACTCTGGGGTCATGAAAAATCATGGAATCTCATCTGGAAAAGCCATGATTCTCCAGAATCATAAAGTCTAGTTTTCTATAATATTTGTTGGTCATAGGTATGCCCACACTAGGCGGTACACCATGTGGGGGTATGCACCAGACGACAGTCCTGCTCTTGTTATCCCAAACCAATGGTCCGATTTTAATGAAATTTTTCATGAGTAGTTATACAGGGGCATCTGCGTTTTTCTTAAAGTTGGGTTTGAACTTTCTGCTCATATTGAGGAGGGGGTGGGGCCAAAATGCTCCAATTTTTAAAAAAATATTCTTCTCACGAACAAGCAGTAGCAGATATTTGGTATACAGCTTCCTTTTGAGGTGTAGACTCAAATTTGTTCAGGAGAAGTTTGATGGGCAATATTTGTCGTCGTTACAGGAGGGGGCAAGAATTTTTGCCCCACCCAAAATTTCTATTTTCCAAACCAAGAGGCCGATTTGAACCAAATTTGATATGAATTATAAGTGGGTCATAAGTACTTGATTTTTGCAAGAAAAAAAAAATTCCAAATGCCTCGTGGAAGCCTCAGGAGCTAAAATTATAAATATTTTCAAATGCCCTTATTTCGCAAACCGCACAGAACAGAGAGCTGTTATTTGGTGTGAAGATTCCTTAGGACCAGAAGAATGGAATTATAAAAAAAAGATTGCCATCGGTTATGTTGGGGTGTTCTGTAGAGGGCATCGAAAAAATGCAGAGTCAGCATATTTGCAAAAATTATTAAAAATCTTTTCTCCAAAACCAATGGTCAGAATCTTTTGATATTTTGTTTACAGCATCCATATGGGGGTCAGATACAAGTGTGTTAAAATGAAGCCCATTGGTTCATATGTAGGCTCATTTATACTGGAGCCCATATTTTTAACTTAGAGCAATATGGGGAATATTCTTTAAAAATTTTCTTCAGAACCACCAGTCAGAATCTTTTAATGTTTGGTATGCATCATTGTTATGAGGGTCAGATTCCAGATTGTTCAAACCAGGTCCCTAGGTTAATATTTGGGCTTCCTATGGAAGCCCAAATTTTAACTTAGTGCAATATGGGGGATAATTTTTAAAAATCTTCTTCAGATCCACCAGTCAAAATGCTTTCATATTTGGTATACATCTCTAGGGGGTTCAGATTCAAGTTTGTTCAAATCGGGTCCCTAAGTATATATTTGGGCTACCTATAGTAGCCCAAGTGTTAACTTAGTACAATATGAGGAAATTTCTTTAAAAATCTTCTTCTTCAGATCCAGCAGTTGGAATGGTTTCATATTCGGTATACAACATCTCTTGGGAGAGGGAGGGGGGGGGGGGGGGGGGGGGTCTGATTCCAGTTTGTTCAATTTGTGTGCCTGGCTTAATATTTGGCCTCCATATGGGAACCTGAAATTTAACTTCATACAATATGAGGGAGTTTCTTCAAAAATCTTCTTCTTCAGATTCACCTGTCAGAATCCTTTCATATTTGGTTAACAACATCTCTATGGTAGTCAGATTCAAGTTTGTTCACCGGATTTTTAACTTAGTGCAATATGAGGAAATTTAAAAATCTTTTTCAGGTCCACCAGTCAGAATGCTTTCATGTTTGTCAGAATGCTTTCATATTTGATATGCAACATCTCGGGTGGGGGTGGGGGAAGTGGCAAATTCAAGTGTGCTCAAATCAGGCCTGTAGATTAATATTTGGGCTTGCTATGGTAGCCCAAATTTTAACTTCGTGCAATATGAGGAAATTTCTTTAAAAATTTTCTTCTTCAGATCCACCACTCAGAATGCTTTCATATTTGGTATACAACATCTCTGGGGAGGTCATATTCAATCAACTTTGTTCAAATCGAGTGCCTGGGTTGATATTTGGTAGCCTGAATTGGCCATGTAGTTGAAGAATTAGAATTTTGTATACAGTACCCTCTAGAGGTGTGTAACTAAGATTAATCCACATAGGTTGTATCAAGGGGCTTCATAGGGGAGCTCCACACTTTACATTATGATCAACTGAAGAAAAGGTATGATGCTGGGACTATTTTTTTCTCTCCTGAGGGGCTCAAGGATTGACAATGTATCCTATAGAGATGGATTGCTTAATGCAGATTCATTCTTGGACTCTGTTTATATCGTGTTCTGTTCAAGATGAGTACTTCAGGCCCCATGGGGCCTCTTGTTTTTCTTTTTCTCTGCTTTAAACAGTTTTGAAGGATTTCAAGCAATTTTATGCAGCAAAACAAGTTTTACCACATAAGTGGTTGGGGGTGAGGGGTGCCATTGGGTGTTTTTTTCTACACTTCAAAATGAGTTTATTAAAAACTACATTACAATTACAATTTATGGTAATGGGTGGTTCAGATGTACCATTTTTCGAACAATGAAGTAACACAAGTTATAATAAAATATAATTGTAAGATGTGTAACTTATAAGTGGGGGAAACCTTTCCTTTCAAATATTTGTGTCATAAAAAATGCTATTTCTGGGGCTTTATTAAAATGACTACCAAATAGGTACCAGAATCAATCTCAGTGCATTGATTGAATTATCAAAATCCTCTCTAGGAATACCCCCTGACTAGGGCCCTGCGAATCGGGAAATTTATGTTCGAATCGAATCTCGAATCGAATCGGGACTGATGTCGACATCGAATCGAATCTCGAATCGAATCGGGATAAACTCGAGAAATAATTATAACTGGCATTATCTTGTGCAGAGATGTCCGGAAAGCACTGCGAGAAGAGATCGTTGACATAACTTGACAACTTGGCGTTGTTTTAATTTTCTTTCTCGTTGAATGGCCATCCAGATGTTCACTTGGCCCGACAATAAATTCAAGACATAAATATGGACAAATTAAGGTGTTACTGCCCAGAGACATTTAAGACAAACCACTAAATTGAAACATGAGACTTAAAAGCACAAATGTAATACAAGTGGCACATTAATTCCCATGGGTTGAAGTCTGCTACAGCCGCTAACTTCAGGTACGTTAGCATGCCTAAATACATTATTGTTATGTTTAGTTGTTTTGTATTATCAGAATTTGGGTCTTGTAGATTTCGGTCCGTTCTCTATTCAATAACACAGTATACATCAAAAGCAGCGAAGGCGTTAAACTGTGTTAGTTTCTGCATTAGTTAACTCGAATAGTGACGCAGTGCTCATTCACACAAATTGCCTTTACTTCATTCCAACTTCCAAGTACCAACTCCGAACAATGCAAAGAAACTACAGAGGTTTTCCTCCCACAGTTTTCTAACACAATAATGGAAGCGCTCCAGGCGACATGTCTCCATTATTGTGTTAGAAGATTCCGGGACTGGGAGCAGGCCTTAGGCCCATAGCTGGATATTTCGGTTGTATAGATGGGCGTGAACAGGTTACAACTTGGACAGAGCCGCTGAGCAAACGGGATTCCGCGAATAACTCTCACACGAATTCCTGGAAATCTATAAATAGAGAATTTGCGGTGAGTGGTTTTCTGGGAATCTGAAACTGAAAGTGAAACGACAGAAATTTGCAATGAATTTGACTATTTTCCTGATAGAAACATTAAAACTAGAAGAGTTCGCTCCTTATTTCAACTGATGTCGACATTGTCGAACACTGATTCATTTTCCTCGAAGCTTCGTTTGACTAACGAATCGGCAAACTATTCGAGATCGATATACGAATACCAAAGCGATGTCGACATCGAATCGAATACTCGAAGCTTCGCAGGGCCCTACCCCTGACCTTCCGCCTCACCAATTGATAGGAGAGGGACACCTCCCCCAGAGTCCTCCCATACCCAACTGACCTCTGGCCTTTGTGGAAATAAAATGTACCTGTCTCCTGGTACAGGTAGAATTTGAGAACATTCTGATCCTCGGGTACCACAGGGGACATAACTCTGTTTGCACCCATACTATTTTTTAGCTCACCTGAGTGAAGCTCAAGGGGAGCTTTTATAATAGTGATTACTTTTCTTCCATCATCTGTCCAGCATAAACTTTACATCATCGACTTCTCTTAAACTAATGAACTGAACCAAGTTTTAAATGCAGGTACCTCATCTTATGTCAGCTCATACAAGTTTGTTCAAATAAAGTTATCACGACCATGCATCCCTACAAGGGGCATAACTCTGTTAGACAGTGCCTCCCCCCCCCCCCCCAACAATTTAAAGGAAAAATTGAAAATCTTTTTTTTCAGACCCACCAATCAGCATCCTTCGATATTTGGTATACAGCATCCTTAGGAGGGACAGACTGAAGTTCAAATCAAGACCCTGGGTGTATATTTGGGCTTCTTACGTGCAATGTGACAAAATTTCCTTGAAAATCTTTTTCAGATCATCATCCACCAGTCATAATCTTTTGATATTTGTTGCACAGCATCCTTGAGGAGGTCGGATTCGAGTTTGTTAAAAAAGACCAAGGATTGATAACTGACCCCAAATTTGAACTTTGGACAATACGAGGAATATTCTTTAAAATCTTCTTCAGATTTCCCTGTCAGAATCATCTGATATTTGGTATGTAGCAACCTTATGGGGCAGGTTTAAGTTTCTTCAAATCAAGTCCCTGGGTTCCTATTTGGGCCATCCTGGAAATGAGACGGGCGAGAGTGCAATTGCTCCTGTCAGCACCCATGTTTTCTATTTTACGAAAGCTAAAAAATGCACTCATTGAAAAATATTGTGAAGCTAAAAAATGCACTCATTGAAAAATATTGTGAAGCACTAATATACTTTGAGGGCAATATAAATGTGTGTCATTTTGAGAAAGTAGCACTCTGTGGCCAGTGGTAAATTACTGTCATAATTCAGCAATTCCTTATACATTTGACCCTTTGAACACTAGTGATATCTGCCATGCCAGTTCAGTGGCATTGGCAGCAATCAGAAGAGTCCATATTCATTATTTGGGTGAGACGAATAAATATTTTCAACATGCAGCCTAGGGGCTGCACACTGAAAATACAGATTGGTCTACCCCACACATTTACTGACAGCCATCCTATTTAATGAAGTTATGACATATCATGTTCCTGGCTTGGAAAGCAGTTGCTCGCAAGCCTGAAAATAAGCAATTTGTCATTTGCAAAATTAGCTCCCCAGAGGGTAAATTTGATGATGCTATCCCACACAGTTGACCAGTTTATCCTCTGGGTTCCTCTTTTTGTTTAGCTTTGAGACCCTGATTCAGATTGAGGTTCACAGAGGGTAAATTTAGTGATGCTACCCTGCTGAGCAGGGTAGCATAACCAAGTTCACCCTCTGGAGGCCTCATTTTGCAGATATTTTCTGGCTTGGCTGCTCGGGTTCAAAGGGTTAAGGTTTCTGGTGACAGCATTTCCTCGAAAATTCATATACTAGCATTTTACGGGAGCAATTTACTCTCGTCTCTCATTTCACGGGAGCTTAAAACTGCACTCGTCAATTTTAATCATTTCCAGCACTAATTTGGGCTTTTTACGTGAGCCCAAATTTTACTTTAGTGTAACATGAGGAATACTCTTTCAGAATCTTCTTCAAATCCACCAGTCAGAATCTTTTCAAATTTGGTTTCCGTCATCATTGGGGATGCATCAGATTCAAGTTTATTCAAATCAAGTCCCTGGGTTTATATTTGGGCTTCTTGTGCGAGTGCAACTTTTAACTTAGTGCAGTATAAGATTTGTTTAAAATTCTTATTCTGCACCACCAGTCAGAATCTTTTGATTGTGGGGGTGGGGAGCTCAGACTGAAAGTCCCCGAGTTCATATTTGGTTTAAAATGGGGGTCTCATTATGAGAGTCCAAATATTAACTCACTGCAGTGTGAGAATTATAAAGTTTTTATTCTGAACTAGCAGTCCAGGCCTGTCGATTTGAGGTGAACTGCCATTTGGCTTGCGTGGAAGTTACCTAAAATGAAAAGCATACAAATGAAAAGTGTGTCGTGCTAAATTGTCGTCAGGTCACGCAAAATTTTCACCAAGTAGAATGATCAAGTATGAATGAATGGTGAAATGATGTTATTTGCCAACAGAGCAGCTATACTTAAGGCACATGGACACACCTATGCTGATGATTGGTTGATGCTTAACATCCTTTTAAACTTGTTCTTCTTAGGATGTAGCATAGGTACAAAATCAGGAAATGTTAATAATTCTATTATTCATGTCTCTGCTACAAATAGTGATTGTGGGTGCCATATTTTTCTGCAGCAATCTAGCCCATGCCAAGATTAGGCTATAATTGCAACTAATTTGTATCTGAATTGCTGCAACACAGCCTCATTAATGTTCCTAAGGATTCATTTTTATTCATCAGTATATTGCGCATAGGAGCAAGAACTTTGCTATGATACAACAGTTCATATATCAGAATAATTGCAACATATATATATATAGGTTACCTAATTGGTGACCTGAATCAAGTACATGGGAATGAACGATGAGTTACCAAAGCTCAGACCAGGTGAATGATAAATAGGTTACGCAAAATTTTGAAGAAAACAGCATGACTGTAGTCAGAATCTTTTGATATTTGGTTGAAAGTGTCCATAGGGGGTTCACATTGAAATTTGTTGGAATTAAAATCAAGTCCCTGTGTTTATTTGGGCTTTCTTTAGAGGCCGAAATTTTAACTTTGTGCAATATAAGGAAAATTCTTTTAAATTGAATTTCAGTTCTTGCAAGGCATGGCATGGGATTCTCAAAAGAAATCTCATGAATCCATAGGTACACTGAGACTTGATAGTACATTTCATCTTTGAAAGAAAGATGTTTATCAGTTTGTTATTTGGGTTCTTTTGCAAGCTCCCTAAACCTTATTTCTTAATGCACACATTTTTCATTCATTATTTCTTGCTATAGGCATTTTTCATACATTCATCATGATTAATCTGTTTTCTAATGTGTTTTTCTTCTAAAGTATTATTCTGCACTCAGACACATTACTTTTCTTTTCTTTTCAGAAATGGTCAACAAAAAGTACCCTGCTATAACAGCAATGATGATAAATATTTAGCTTGGGGAACAGCACCCTACTTCTTGAAACTGTGAAATACTGGAAAATGAACAAAATGGTTTCCAATTTCCAGGCCTTGAAAATTCCTGGGGAAATGCCGGTTTTCTTTAGGCTGAACTGGAAAGTCTTGAAAAATATGATTTTTGTTGCTCCGGGTGCATGCTGTGCAATCTTTTGAGTGACACTGTTTCCATTCTTTTTCGATGAGTCAGATGAACACAAGCTAAAAGTGTCACAAACTTCTCTTTTTAAATCATGGAACAAACGAACAACCTCTCCCACCAATCAAAAAATTTACAATAGTTGGAAATTCAAAGCTCTGAATTTGATAAAGTTGGAAATTTCATAAGTTGCTAGTGGAAATTTCCAAACATGATGTCTAAAATTTGGCTAAAATGTAGAGTTTTTGGACTGAAAAGTAGCCAATGTCCTCCAAATATTGATTGAAATTGAAAAGAAGTAAAAAATCCTCCCCTCCCTCCCACCCCCAACTGATTACCAACTACCAAGAACCCCCAGTTAGATAATTCAGTCAAGGGGTGTATAAAGGGAAAATTTTTAGGGAGGGGGGGGGGGGGGCAGTGCTAATTGTTGAATTTTCCTCTCAGAAATTATGTGGTGGTAATGCAAATTTAGACGTGGATCCCCCCCCTCCCCCCCCACAATCAAAGTCCTCTTTAGGGCTGTCACAATTTTTTAATTAATCACCACAAATAATTGATTAATCGTAGCTAGATGAACCCCCCCCCCCCCCCCTCTCTTTGAAGTCATTAAAAATGAAATTCAGGTCAGTTGACCTACCTCAAGTAAACAAAGAAGATGATCCTCTTTTAGGTGCATTCAAAGCTTTGTTGTTCTGAACTTTTGAACCGTCAGTGTAATAATAAAGACCGGACATCAGTTGCGAACTGCGACCAGTCTTTATTACACTGACAGTTCAAAAGTTCAGAACATCAAAGCTTTTCTGTATGGCAAGGCCATAAAAGTTTGCTGTAGTGTATGTTTTCAAGGATATACCACACCAAAAAAATTATTTTATGGGCTCACCAACAAAGTTTGAACAAATCAGTACTGAATATGATGTACAGTTTGCGATTTTAAGGGGATTTGGTATTCTACCTGTTCTATAGACATTCACATGCAACTGAAAAGTACTAGAAAATTTTTGTCATTCAGTCCTAGAAAAGTACTTGAAATTTTTACGTTTTGTGCTGTAAAAGTTTGAGAGTTTAATTTACTCTGGCAAACTGTGTGCAAACCATGGAATATTCAATAAAAATGTAGTCATCAATTAGTGTTTTACTTTGATGTGTAGAGTTGTGCATCCTACAGGTGTCAGATGACATCATTTGTATATTAGGTAGTGGATTTAGTTCCGGAGGCAATTTTTAAACTGGTCTGAAAATGTTTTGTAAAAAAAAGTAGCCTTACTTAACCTGCAGTAGCCCTAAAGGTATCAGGCGTTTGCCTTAAAAACTGCCAAAAATTTTTAAACGCCCATACTTATCTTGGATTTGCCCTGCAGATACCATTCCCTTACTTACCCTGAAAATAATTCTTTATTACTTCTTCAAAAGTAGAGCATATGCTTAATCCTGAGGAATAATATTGTTCACTAAATTTCATTGCAAAAGATAAAACAGGTGCTTCAGGCAACCAACCTTTGGGGTAACTTTTTAAGTCAGATTCTAGGTGCCTTGTTAGTTGTTTCCAGGTATTGCTTAGCTGCCGTTATAGGCAACCAAGACTTAAGTAGAAGCAACTGCAAAGCCACAGATGTTTACTATCAAAATTGTAGGAAATAAAAGTTAAGCATTATTTCAGGTGTAATCCATGGGTATACCAGTTTCATTGGGAGCTTGGCAATAGAGGGAGGGCATTTGGGGGTGTATTAGCCCCCAAGCCTGAAAAAAAACAACGAACATTTGGAAACACACAGGTAGCAGTTGGAAAATACTAACTTGAGGTGATGGAGGCGATAATGATTTTATTTGGTAAAAGAATGTGATGTTTGGTGGATGGGGGGTGGGGGGGCTGAACAGTTATTTTTTCAGAGGCAATCGGCGCTCCCCTCCCTCACAAGAAAAGCCAAGCAAGACCCTCAATCCATGCCCCTGAGCTCCTTGGATTTTCATTGTCAATGGCCATGGAAAACCATGGAAAGTCAGTCTTCCTGCATGGTATGTATTTCCAGGTCACCTCTTTAAATTTTTCATGGAATCCATGGACCCAAACCATGGAATTTGTCCAAATACGCCGTGGTAAAAATCCATGGACAAGCATGGAATTTTATGTTCGGCATTTTCCATGGAAGTTGTCTGAAGTTCCATGGACAGAAACCATGGAATTCATCTGAATACTACATGGAGAAAACCCATGGAAAAGCATGGAATCTTATATTCAGTTTTTTCCATGGAACTGACTGGACTTCCATGGACAGAAACCATGGAATTTGCCCGAATACTCCGTGGTAAAAGTCGATGGAAAACCATGGAATATAAGGCACAAACTTTTTCATATGGAAACTATCTGAACTTTCCATGGTTTTCATTTTTCCTTGGTCAAAGAGGACCACGGAAACTGTCCGAATACTCCATGGAATTAATTTTCAAGGAATTCCATGCTATTTTCCGTGCAATCCACAGACATTTTAAAGCAGGGTTTCGTAATGTTTGTAGCATGACTTACCACATCTGACTACATAAGCTCTATTACCCACGGTGATCCCTTTTGACCACAAAATTCTGAGCAAAGTGCATTTTTGGCAAAACTGGCCAATTTTCACAAGCAATTTCTCAGCACTGCGGCCACATTTTTTCAAAACGTTTCCCATGAGAGGTTTGGGCATTCATCCAAGAATAATTTGGCTGTTATATATTTTATTCAAAGTTTTAACCTTCACCCCATTTTCAGGCCTTGAATTCGAGTGCCCTAAAATTTTTCATAAAATTGGCTCATTTTGAGTTCATTTTTCTTCCATTTATGAATGGTATAACAAAAAATAATTTACATGTTCATATTCACAATTACCTACTGAGCATATTTGCTGTTGTGCACTTGGTTGTAAAGTTTAACCATGTGCCCATTCTGTTTGCATAAAGATAGATGCTGTCCAAAACAACTCTTGTTTTTTTCAGAATTTTGTACGATTAAGTGACAATTTACTCCATTCCTAACTGATTGAGTGCTGAATGTTTTCTATGGCTGCATGCAGCAGTCATAGTATGAAAACTTTTGTTTAAAGGCTCAGAGAGGGAGCACAACCACAACCTCAGACAACCATCCAGTGCCATCTCATACTCGCTGGAAAAAGACTAAATTTAAACAATTACCCCCCCCCCCCCCCCCCCCCCCCCTCATCAAAATGTTATATCTCAGCATTTCATGGCCGATTTCCATGAAATTTTCACTCAATTTCCACAAATAGTTATCGGAGGTTCCCACAGGGCAAGTGCTTGGTTTCAGGACTTTCTTATAATACAACTGAGCTCAGCCGAGCTTCAAGAACAAACGCTGAAAAGTTTGGAGTCGCTGTGTGTTGTGTGTGTGTTTCCCACATTCTATGATACCTGATACACACAGGTTGTTATTATTAAGTATACAGGATCTGTTAAACAGTTTCATCCCTCCCATGTATAAAAGCAGGTACTGTCAGCTGAGAAACTCCAATTTGCAGCTCTGCTGAGCTGACTACAAGCATTACTCTCAAAAGTACTGCCAGTGCAGATGACCACTCCCACTGAACTCTCTTAAAGAGATAATCTCTCCTAAAGAGCTCATGTATGCTAGATTTTGGGGTCAGTTTTAATTAGCTCTGTTAGGCTAATTGGGCTAAAGAGCTTATAATCTGTTTTTATTACAATAAATTACTAATTATGGTCTACTTTCCTGAAAGAACTATAGCTCTCTTGTAGAGCTATAACCCCTTTTAGGTGTGCCTTGATGTGTATGAAAATGTTTCTCTCATCTGGAATGTAGAATGTAGAATAATAGTTTGATTTTTACAATAAAATGCATAATATGAATAACATGTTTTAGACCAATTAAACCAAATAATTTGTGAAATTTTAAGTAGTCTTTGTTGGTTTGTTAGATGAAATATCTTTTAACCCTCAGTGGCCAAGTCCAGTTTCAAATCTGAGTATTGTCCTTTAATTTTACCCATAGACATCGCTTGAGAATCGGTCCTGATTAACCCCTAATTGTCATTGCCAACCACTTAGGAACTCCTGTGCTCTGTTACATTATTTATTCTCAATCATAATTCCAGATCAATGGGTTTCAAGAAGCAATGGTGCGTGGCTTTCATGAAACACCTATCACACTTATAATAAAATAGAATATTTAAATGGCCTTCTCTTAATACTTCAATGTGGGTCCAAATACTTTCATTTAACTCATGACAGCAGAACGTTTTGTAGGTTTTCTGTCACATTGCCCCTCTGTTCACAACAGCCATTCTTAAAATCCAACCATCTTCTTATTTCCTGTACGCCTTGTTTAAAACCCTAGATGCATTTAAGGCCTTTTAAATGGATCAGACAGGCGCATGTTGGCGATGAGCTTACAGCGTTGGACTTCAAACTGAAAAGGTTCACGGTTCCCACACAACCAGATGTATCTGCATTGTGCCCTTGGCAAGGCACATAATCCTGATTGCCAGTGAAGAGGCACGGTGACGATGTGTACTTTTTAAATGGCTTGCTTTTAACCATCTCAATAAAGCATTCATAACTCTTTACTCAACGTAACGGAGAAAATCGGACAGGGTTATTCACAGAAATCCCCATTCAATTTTCATTATTTTTTTATTTTTGCTTGAAAAAAACATAGCTTATGACCCCTGATTGGAATGAGGTCATTTTTAAAGGGTTAATATAGAGTATTTAAGCAGAGTATTTTAATCCTTTTTAGGTCTTAATAAGGGTCCCAAAAATTTTATTTAATGCAGCGTGGGAGTAATCTTAACCCTTTCCATACTCACAATGTTGCTCTAAACACATATGGGCATCGATGGGGCCTCGGTATTTTGCAAATGCCACTAAGCCTTCAGATAGGCTCTTGGGGGCTTTTAAGGCCTTTTGACATCTATATTCCATCATTACTGAATTTATTTCACTTACAATATATTTTCCAGAGGTGCTATGTGCCTTAACATTTTTAGCTAATATGAATATTTGCTCTCATCTACAAATATGGTAGATCCGGAGTTGGTGGAGCCAATATTTTTAAAGTGGTTTATGCTCATACTTCAGGCTTCGTATGACTTATAGACATTGGACCTACATCAAATGAGTTGAACTTGCTGGAGGTTCAAAATAAGGTCCACCTCAATGCGGTCAACAGAGGTCATTAAGTGCATATTTTGCAGAACTGTAAGAAATTGCATTTTATAACAGAGCACCGCCTAGCGAGGCAACATATGCCCTTCAAAATTGGAACATGCACAAGTTTCTCTGGAGTAAAGTTTGAAAATTTTGTTGACTTCACTATGTCTGTCCCTCCCCCACCCCTCCAATCATTGCCCATTCCCTGCCCTGTCTGAGGTAAAAGGTTATTCACCTGTTTTCAGATTTTCAAATTAATCGATCTGATGTCTTCACAAAATAAAAACAAGGCTGCTGTAGAAGATTCTCCTCGCCGCTTACAATGGTAGCGTCCATTCATTGACAGGTTAACTTCATTGATAACAATTGACGATAGGTGGCACAGGGAAAGGGACATTTTGAGGATCACAATAGCTATAAACGGTGAGGATTCTCGTTGTTTAAAAATAAAATGGTGTTATCTGCCCCTGTCACATGCACAACGACAATTGATGATCAACATGGGTGCAAAGTTTGAACAATAAAGCAAATAAAATGTTAGATTAGGTGACAGAATAGTGTAATGTTTCAAGCATTAAAAGGGGGCATAACTCTGGAAATACAAAACTGAGTTACTTGCTCTTGTCACAGGCACAACGGCAATTGGCGATCAACATGTGTGCAAAGTTTGAACAATATAGCATGTAAAATGTTGAAGGAGAAGGTGACACAATACTGTAATGTTTAACTCTTAGCACTCTGCCGGTGCCTTCAGTTTCAGGAATGTCTGCCACAGGACAAAATGGAGAAATTTTATGAAATTGATAGTGGGTATATTCATACCTTTGCAACCTTTTTATTATTTAAGCTACAGAAATAACCCATTGTAAAACTTGTTCACATGGAAATGGGGAATAACATTATGTATTTAGATTTACCATGAATGCCAATATAAGACAACTCTGCCACCTGGTGGTGAAATGTTTCAGTGAAATTTGTTGAAACTTTTTCAAACAGAAATACCCTGTGTATTTTTTGTGCATATTTAAATTCTGCAGATTTTGGTACAAAAATTTTTTCTCTAGGGTGAGTAGTTTTTTTTCAACGATAGATTATATGTGATGACGTGTGTTGAAAAAAAACTTTCTTGCTCGTGCACTGTTTTGATAAACTTTTCCTTTTGTGAGAAGTGTATTGTTATTGATAAACTCAGTGAGTGGATTTTCCCTTACAAACATGTACACTAGTTAACTTTCCATTACATGGTTAACATGGTTTTCAGTTGATAGACCACCAGATTTTCAGTTAATGGACCACCGTGGGTTTTTTTCTTGCAAAAAAAATAAAAAACATTATGAAATCTTTCCCACAGAATTTTTAATAACAATACACTAAAGTGAATCAACTATTGCAATATAAACTACTTAATAATTTTACCATTGATTTCTTTTTACTCTTTCCAGCACACCCGACACAGAAAAGTTCAAGAACTCTGTAAAACTGTTTGTGCAGAAAATTTTGAAATAAAGTTTCAACATTTTTACAATTGTTTGTTGCTTTCTGAAATAAAACTTCTCCAACATATTTACAGCTGTTTGTTTTTACTGTTAAAATTATTATTCTTTATGAAGAGCTTTTGTGCAAGTAGTTTTATAGTTTTGAAGTGTATGGTACCGCTCAAAACAAGGGACAGGACACATAGGCTTGTGACACCCTTTACAAATGTATTGAGTTTGATGCCGGCAACCCGGTGTCACATGTCATCTTCCCCCCTGGATATCTTCCCCTCTGGGGGGAAGATATCCTAGTATATCTTCCCCACCACCCTGAATATCTTCCTCCCACACCACGAAAAATTTTTTTGGATTAATTTAACATTATTTGATGATGAAATGGCGAGAAAAATGTTTTTTGGGGGGGCAGAATGTTGTTTTTTTTCAGGTTCAACCTGGATATCTTCCTCTCATCCAGTTGAAAACCTGTGACAAAAATTCATTTCAATATTTTCTCAACTATTCTGATTCATGTTGTCATGTGACATGAAGTGTAACTGTTTTGGGTAGAGGAATTGGTTTTGGATATAAACACTGAGTTAGGGTTGGTTGGAATGGGAGATGGGGGGAGGGGAAATATCCAGGCCTGAATATCTTCCCTCCACCATGACAAAAAATGTTTTGTCAAACATTTGACACTAATTGATAATGAAATGGTGAGAGAAATAGATTTGGGACTTTAAAAATGGTTTCGGATAAACACTGCGTTAGGGTTGGTTGGAATGGGAGGTGAGGAGGAAGATATCCAGGCCTGGATATCTTCCCCCCCCCCCCCCCCCCCCCCCACCATGACAAAAAAATTTTTGTCGAACATTTGACACTAATTGATAATGAAATGGTGAGAGAAATAGATTTGGGACTTCAAAAATGGTTTCGAATAAACACTGTGTTAGGGTTGGTTGGAATGTGAGGTGAGGGGGAAGATATCCAGGCCTGGATATCTTCCCCCCCCCCCCCCCCCCCCCCCCACGATGACAAAAAATGATTTGTCAAACGTTTGACACTAATTGATAATGAAATGGTGAGAGAAATAGATTTGGGACTTTAAAAATGGTTTCGGATAAACACTGAGTTAGGGTTGGTTGGAATGGGAGGTGGGGGGGGGGGGGAGATAATCCAGGTCTGGATATCTTCCCCCCCTCACCATGACAAAAAAATTTTTGTCGAACATGACAAAAAAGAAAGAAGATATCCAGGCCATCTAACTCAGTGTTTATCCGAAACCATTTTTAAAGTCTCAAATCTATTTCTTTCACCATTTCATTATCAATTAGTGTCAAATGTTTGACAAAAAATTTTTTGTCATGATGTGGGGGAAGATATCCAGGCCTGGATATCTTCCCCCTCACCTCCCATTCCAACCAACCCTTACTCAGTGTTTATTCAAAACCATTTTTAAAGTCCCAAATCTATTTCTCTCACCATTTCATTATCAATTAGTGTCAAATGTTTGACAAAAATGTTTTGTCATGGTGGGGAGGGGGGGGGGGGGGGGGAAGATATCCAGGCCTGGATATTTCCCCCCCCCCACCTCCCATTCCAACCAACTCTAACTCTGTGTTTATCCGAAACCATTTTTAAAGTCCCAAATCTATTTCTCTCACCATTTCATTATCAATTAGTGTCAAATGTTTGACAAAAATTTTGTTGTCATGGTGGGGGGGGAAGATATCCAGGCCAGGATCTGTTCTCACCATTTCATCATCAAATAATTTCAAATTAATCAAAAAAATTTTTTTTATGGGTGGGGGGGGGGGGGGGGGGGAGGGAGAGATATCCGGGGGGGGGGGGAGATATACTAGGATATCTTCCCCTGGGGGGGGGGGGGGAGATATCCAGGGGGGGGGAAGATATCCTGTTACACCGGTTTCCTGTCTAAACAGACAACACAGTCTGGGTAGACTTGTTTTCCCCCTTTTATTTTATTATTGTTTATTCCCAAGAAATGGCGAGCTACCAAATGGTTTGGAGTATCAACCAATTCAGACATGTCGGTACTTTGTCTTGCTTTTGATGTGGTAGGTCTGATATAATCTTCCATAAGTTGGTGAATCAAATGAAGGTGAACTTTGTATTTGTTTACGCACTTTTGAGCGCTTTTGAGGGTGAATGTATTGTCAGAGTACAGAGAAATTTACAAAAGTGACCTCCAGAAAGTAAAGAAACACTTTCTTCCACCATTTTACTGTCCTATGTTCAGGCAGGTGAGTCCAAAGTTTTTGGTCTAACAAGTCCACCCCTCCCAGGCTTCTATTGCTACTGTTTTTTTCACAATGCGACGATGGTTTTCATGCTCTTGTGACCTTACAGTTTTGTTCATTATTTGAGGGTTGTGCAATGTAGTAATAAAGGTCAAGGATCTTTTGTCCGGCCAAGAAATAAACAACAGAATATCATCTCTTTCAAAAACAGGGGGTCATTTTTTTTCAATGTTTTCCGAGCCTGTTTGATTTTGTTTGGTACACCCTTGCGATTACATCTTAGTGTCCCACAGGCCCAGATATCGAAGGCTGCTAATTCATCAAATAAATCGGGAGAGGAAAAATAATTGTCCGTCTACACAGTACCCTTTTTCTCTTATTGGTCTACAATTGTCTGCGACAACATCAACAGTTGTGGCCACCTCACCGGCCACCTTTCCTGTGTATAACACCCAGTTATAACAATAACCGGTCTTTGCTTCAGATAGGGTCCATGCTTTGATGCCCCACTTATGCGGTTTGTTGGGCACATACTGGACAAATGCAGCTCTGCCTTTATAGGCGATGAGTGACTCATCAACTGAGAGTTCACATGAAGGCATGTACAAATGTTGAAATTTTTCAACAAGAAAATTAATAACCGGCCGAATTTTCCCTGCTCTGTAGAAATCGATATCATCCCTTGGAAGTGCTTGCATATTGTCAGCTATGTGGAAAAACATCAAAATTTGTAACCATCTGTCCCGGCTCATGATATCCCTGAATCCCCTAAGTTCAGTTAGTTTGTCGGTTGACCAGTACGAGTCATACGTAGGCAGGTTTATGAGTCCCATGAATAAAAGTATACCAACAAAGGCCTTCATTTTGCCCATATCTGTATCTACCCAGGAACAAGCGAGTACAAATGGCTTCAAGTTTTTGTGTTCTACAAAGTACTGTTCAGCAAATAAATTTGTTTGCATCACCAACATTTCGATAAAATCATCGTCCAGAATTTTAGAAAAAATATCTAACTCCCGCTCTGTACCACCAAAAGAAAATTGAACTCCGGTCGGTTCAATAAATTGTTTCAACCACGAATGCTGGTAAGAATCAGTGAGAATTTTGTCAACATTGGTCACGTTGCTGGCACATGTGCTTGTCAAATCAGCTGTTTCAATATTGTCAGATTCATTTTCAATTTCACAAGTTTCATATTCGTCCGACAAATTATTGTCATTTTGAATTTCTGAATACCCATCAAATTGATCATCCTCTGAGTCAGTTTGGTCAATTATGTCATAAAAAGCAGATAAACCATTTTCGTTCAAACTCAAAATTGAAGATGCCATTGTTTACAGTGAAATTTAAATGAGACGATTCGACCCTAGAAGATTTAAAATTGAAATATAATATTCTTTTTTTGGAGATACATTAATAATTACGCAGAGAATGGATAATTTTTATTGGATATTAAATGTAAACAGGTCAGGAAATTAATATAATGTTATTAATTTATGCGATGAATGACTTTTTATGGGTTATACAAATGTCGGAGTTTCTCCACATCCATATTTGGACGATTCGTCCCTGTACCGGACAAAAAATTGGAATATCTCCATTACTTTATGTAGTAACACACAGGGGTTACCTTCGTACTTGAAAGACTTTCAATGGCTCTAATTCATAAACGAACGGGAATACCCCCCAGTGTTGATATTCAGCAAGCTGACAGGCTAATTATGGGATATGGAAATGTCAGATTTTCTCGATAACGGTGGCTTGTATAGAGTACAACTGCCATGGACTGGTCACTTTCCACAAGGGTGCAATATTTCTACGGACGCAATAATATTATATTCCAAAGACTGATTATAGGAATAATCATCAAAATTTAATTAACGAAGCACCGGGTACAACCCGGTGTTTCATTAATTAAAAATTTGCTACTGATGATTTTTATTACCTGGTAAACGCATTCGTGGACATCACTGCCCATGCGTGGATTAGGACCAATCCATGGCGACTGTACTGTATGTGTTTCGAATGTCAGATTTTCTCAACAACAGAGTGCAGAGAGTTAAGTACAAAAAGGGGCATAACTCTGGAAATGCAATATGGAGGTACCTGCTCTTGTCACATGCACAACGGCAATTGGTGATCAACATGTGTGCAAAGTTTGAACAATATAGCATGTAAAATGTTGAAGGAGTAGGCGACACAATACTGTAATGTTTTAAGTACTAAAAGGGGGCATAACTCTGGAAATAACAAAATTGAGTTACCTGCTTTTGTCACATCCACAATGGCAATTACTGATCAACATGTGCACAAAGTTTGAACCATGTAGCATGTAAACTTTTGGAGGAGTAGGCGACATAAAAATTGTTTATGGACAGACGGATGGACAGATGGATGGACAGACAGACAGACAATGCCATAACATAATACAATCGTTTTTTCAAAACGGGCGTATAAAAAACTATAATGCAAATCTCAAGAATATACATGTATGTCTTCATTCAAATAAGTGGCAGAACTAGTAATGTCAATTTCTGATGCCTTGATCAAACCCTTTAAATGCTGTGCACATATATGCCTTTTCTGACTTCTTAGAAAAATTGTTCTGATTCCTTTATGAATACCTGTAAATACTGTTAACAAAAATAGGCCGATGAAATCGTCAGATGTGTACTCATATGCGCAACTAGTGGAAAGCTGTATGATGGAGGGCCACCATGGATGCCGACATTATGTACACCATACATGGTACGGGTACATATAGAAATGGATTGGAGGAGTGTCTAATTTGATGGACAAAGGGTTAACATTCCGGATCAAATTATCAGATTTACATAAAAAACTATACAGTACAGCACATCAGTAACCTGAATAAATGTATAAAGTAACATGACAATCGGATTGATATTTTTTGAGTTATTACATGCCAAAAGGATTGGAGGAATTTTCAATTTGAAGGATAAAGGGTTAATATCTCAGGATCAAATGATCAGATTTACACAAAAAACTATACAGCTCAGCACATCAGTAACCTGAACACAAATATAAAGTAACTTGACAATCCAAGCAATATTTTTCAAGTTATCGAATGCCAAAGGGATTGGAGGAATTTTCAATTTGAAGGATAAAGGGTTAATATCTCAGGATCAAAATAAAAGATTTACACCAAAAACTATACAGCTCGGTATATCAGTAACCTGAACACAAATATAAAGTAACTTGACAATCCAAGCAATATTTTTTAAGTTGTCGAATGCCAAAGGGATTGGAGGAATTTTCAATTTGAAGGATAAAGGGTTAATATCTCACAATTAAATTATCAGGTTTACACCAAAACTATACAGCTCGGCACATCAGTAACCTTAACACAAATATAAAGTAACTTGACAATCCAAGCAATATTTTTCAAGTTATCGAATGCCAGAGGGATTGGAGGAATTTTCAATTTGGAGGATAAAGGGTTAATATCTCGGGATCAAAATAACAGATGTACACCAAAAACTATACAGATCGGTACATCAATAACCTGAACACAAATATAAAGTAACTTGACAATCCAAGTAATATTTTTCAAGTTATCGAATGCCAAAGGGATTGGAGGAATTTTCAATTTGATGGATAAAGGGTTAATATCTCACGATTAAATTATCAGATTTACACCAAAAACTATACAGCTCAGCACATCAGTAACCTGAACACAAATATAAAGTAACTTGACAATCCAAGTAACATTTTTCGAGTTATCGAATGCCAAAGGGATTGGAGGAATTTTCAATTTGAAGGATAAAGGGTTAATATCTCGGAATCAAATCCTCAGATTTACACCAAAAACTATACAGCTCGGCAAATCAGTAACATGAACACAAATATAAAGTAACTAGACAATCCAAGCAATATTTTTCAAGTTATCGAATGCCAAAGGGATTGGAGGAATTTTCAATTTGAAGGATAAAGGGTTAATATCTCAGGATCAAAATAACAGATTTACACCAAAAACTATACAGCTCAGCACATCAGTAACCTGAACACAAATATAAAGTAACATGACAACCCAAGCAATATTTTTCAAGTTATCGAATGCCAAAGGGACTGGAGGAATTTTCAATTTGAAGGATAAAGGGTTAATATCTCGAAATCAAATCATCAGATTTACACCAAAAACTATACAGCTTGGCAAATCAGTAACTTGAACACAAATATAAAGTAACTAGACAATCCAAGCAATATTTTTCAAGTTATCGAATGCCAAAGGGATTGGAGGAATTTTCAATTTGAAGGATAAAGGGTTAATATCTCATGATTAAATTATCAGATTTATACCAAAAACTATACAGCTCGGCACATCAGTAACCTGAACACAAATATAAAGTAACATGACAATCCAAGCAATAGTTTTCAAGATATCGAATGCCAAAGAAATGGATACGGATGCCGGACAGCCAGACGGACAGACGGACGCTCCAACATTTTGGGTTTATGGGCTACCAAAAAAACATTTTGTAAGTCCAAAACCTTATTTTACCCAGAACCCCACCCCCTCCACTCTAGAACTTATATTTAACCCTAACCCCACCCCTCCACCCAAAAACCACACCCTAACCCTATCCCACCCTGACCCTAAACCCTAAAAGCCCACCCCTGACCCTAACCCCCACCCCTGGGACCTAACCCCCCCCAACCTTAAGCCCTACTCTGAGGCTACCCCTAACCCTAACCCACCCTTGACCCAACCCCACCCTAGCCAAACAAATAGGATTAGGAACTATTTTTCGGTTTAGGGGCTACTAAAACTAAAACCCCACCCCTGACCCCAACCCTCCCCAACCTTAAGCCCTACTCTGGGGCTACCCCTAACCCCACCCCACTCCTAACCCTGACACTACCTTAATTTGGAGGTAGCCCCTAATAATAATATTCCCTAAACCCCCAAAGTTGGCCCACACAGACGGACGGACAAAGGATGGATGAACGACGGATGGCCATCCCCGGATGCTGGCATTATGTGTACCATACATAATATGGGTACACATAAAAATTCATTTCTGATTTGTTTAAATAATATTTTATTCTTGAAAATAAGCCTCCATAAATTCTCTTTCTATATAGTTTTTTCCTGATACTTTAACCTTTTTCACATAGACCTGAATTTACTGGTGGCAGTAAATTCTGTTTCTCTAGTTGATATTGTATTTGTGCATGTTGCAACATAAAGTTTCATTCATTCATTCACCCTAACCCCACCCCTCCACCCAAAAACCACATCCTAACCCTACCCCACCCTGACCCTAAACCCTAAAAGCCCACCCCTGACCCTAACCCCCACCCCTGGGACCTAACCCCCCCCCCAACCTTAAGCCCTACTCTGAGGCTACCCCTAACCCTAACCCACCCTTGACCCAACCCCACCCTAGCCAAACAAATAGGATTAGGAACTATTTTTCGGTTTAGGGGCTACTAAAACTAAAACCCCACCCCTCCCCAACCTTAAGCCCTACTCTGGGGCTATCCCTAACCCCACCCCACTCCTAACCCTGACACTACCTTAATTTGGAGGTAGCCCCTAATAATAATATTCCCTAAACCCCCAATGTTGGCCCGCACAGACGCACGGACAAAGGATGGATGAACGACGGATGGCCATCCCCGGATGCTGGCATTATGTGTACCATACATAATATGGGTACACATAAAAATTCATTTCTGATTTGTTTAAATAATATTTTATTCTTGAAAATAAGCCTCCATAAATTCTCTTTCTATATAGTTTTTTCCTGATACTTTAACCCTTTTCACATAGACTTGAATTTACTGGTGGCAGTAAATTCTGTTTCTCTAGTTGATATTGTATTTGTGCATGTTGCAACATAAAGTTTCATTCATTCATTCATCTCAGTTGCTTGGGATTTCATGAATGAAACAATGCAAAATCAAGATTGTATCATGAAAAACAAGCCTTTAAAAAATTCTTGTTTCTCAGGCAATTTTTCCTCAATTTTATGATGATGGAGGGTGGCTTTTTTTTATTCACAAAACAGTTTAAAAAATAGTTGGAAGCAGAGATTTAACTACTTACACTATGATGTGGCAAATCAACGTTTTCAGCATTGAAAATTTACCATCATGTAGTTGAAAATTTAATCAACTATATCTTATTTGACAGAGCTCTGTGAGCTCTGTCACACAAGATATAGTTGGTTAAATATTTTTCCTACAAGCGCAAAATAGTTTCATAGAAAAGAGTTCCAAGAGAAAACAAGAGGCCCCAGGGGGCCTGAGGGTGCTCACCTGACATGGTAGCCTAAATATCAAATATCAACCCAGGGAATTGATTTCAACAAGTTGCATCTGGTCTTCCTAAGAAAAGCTTATACCAAATATCCAAAGATTCTGACCAGTGGATCTAAAAAAAAAAAAGATTTTTAAAGAATATTCCTCATATTGAACTAAGTAATAATTTGAGCTCCCACAGGGAGCCCAAATATGAGCCCAGGGACTTAGTTTGAACAAACTTGAATCTCACCTCCGTAAGGATGCTGTATACCAAATATCAAAAGATTCTGACTGCTGGATGTGAAGAAGAAGATTTTTGAAGAATATTCTTCACATTGAACTAAGTTATAATTCGGGCTTCCACAGAGAGCCTAAATATCAACCCAGGTACTTGGCTTAAACAAACTTGAATATCACCCCCCCCCCCCCCCCCCCCCCTCCCTAAGGATGCTGCAAACCAAATTACTCTCAATATCATGTTGGACAGAACTCAGGACAAACAAGACACAACAGAATATATAAATGCCAAGTTTATCATAAGAATACAGGAAAGTGACCAAAATTCCCGTCAACTGAATACTCCTGTTAACTGAATAATGCTAACTGACAAAGTGGCTCTTTAATTAACAGGATTCTACTGTTCCAGTTCTCATTGGCAGATTACATTCACACAGTTTCTTCATCAATTCAACTGAACTTTAATAATAATTTATGTTTGCAATCAATGTCACCATATATAGTTTTATTCCCTTTACTATTTCATTTTTGGGGGATCACATAGCCAGATGAGGTGTTTTGAACCATGAATAACAAGTCTGAGAAATACATTTCTCATCAGCTTCAATTTCATTTATCAGAGCTGCTTTACAACAAACAAGCTATTAATTGAAAATAGAATTTATTTTTATTTTTGGAATTCACTTCAAAAATATTTCCACAATCCAGTGTAAGTATTTCTATTAGTACCTTGAATCCTGCACCCTTTAAATCAAGTAACCAACTTCCCCTGCACATTTTTACAGCCTTAGCCAGTGTATATTTTTATGTATTGTGGAATACGGCAGTTACCGATTTTCATTATTAACTGAGTACTAACCCTGTGCAGTGTATAGCCTTATTGAAAAACTCTTTACCCCAAGTAATGACCCCAAACCATCCAATACTATTCTCAATAAGCATTTTAACTCAGCTTATAACACCTCATTGGAATGGATAGTGGAAAGTATTTTTTTAGTGAAATTCAAAAATGAAAACATAAACATATTCTGTTTTCAGTTTATTATAAGTTATCTCCGCCAACATGCGGACGGATTGGTTTCGCGTGCTGAAGGCGCACAGGGACGGTTTGGGGCAAGCCCCTTTCACCCCTCAGTGGCTGTATATATCAATTTTGTCTCATGTCAAGGCATGTTGAAGGAGGAAGAGGTTCTGGTATTCGGCAGGTGTCTCCAGTTGAGGTGTAACGGGTGTGTGGCTTCGTTGACTGATGTAGGTTGAACCCTCAGGTGAGGACCAGTGTGGGATGTTGGGTCCTCTCACAAAGGTACTACCTCTCCCCCAGGATGCAGTGGTCTTAAGTTTTCGGGCAAGTATAGTCTGCCACTTCGAAGATGATTTCAATCGCGGGCCATCACTGGCAAGTATAATCTGCCTCAGGCTGTCTTTGTTTGTGTGGTAGAACATCTTAGAAAGAAAACAACAACGACCCATTTCGGGGACCACCAGAAAGAAGACCCGACCCTCCCTGGTTCAGGGGCAGGCCTGCATATAATCCTATTTGGTTGGGACAAAAGATGCGCAATGTGGATGCTTACAAAAAGGGGCAGAGGTGGGGCGAAGGGCCAACGCTCGCCTCCCTTGAAGTGGTCGACCACTTTTCCGCCAACATGTATTTTATATGGAGATTTAATACCTGGATGTTGGTTTTTAAACACCGAGCTGCAGGCGAGGTGTTTAAATGAGACATCCAGGTATTAAATCTCCATAAACCATACATGTTGGCAGAGATAATGTTTTTGTCGCGTTTGAAACACAATACAAACATAGTGGAAACAAATTTGTAGATACATTTCTCATACTCCACAATCAGTTGGACCAAACTCACATAATTATTTTATTTTTACAAATGCAGAACACAACAGATAGAGTTACATCCCTTGGGTCATTATTGGAAATGCATACACAGATCGGGGGTTATTTTGTTGACAAATTTGGTCTTATTTTATTTTCTCAAGTTGTTTGATTTAATTATTTGGTTATTTAATTTATAACAGCAAAATATGATCGAATTGTCAGAAATCTGACGATATTTGTGACTATTTTTGGGTTAGATTTTTATATCAAGGCAAGCGAAAAGCTTTCATTTAAACCATACACCCCCGATGTTCCGTATGCCCTTATACCCTGGATGTTGCATGCTCTCATATACCTTGTATGTTGGGTGTGCCCTTTGCCATGGCTATTTGTCCTAGGCATTCTGACCAATCAGAAGACAGAATTTACTGGGATATAGTGACAATGCTTTTTATCAATGATTTCAGTGACTTGTAGCCTTTTGGGATGAAACCATTGGTATTATCATTAGAATGCAATGAAAGTGTAGATTACTGTACAGCAAACACATCAAACTTGTTGAAACTTGGATGATCTGTTTCATCCCTTCTTGTTATACCACATCCCATGGGCAGGCAAAGTTCCATATTCAGAGGAATATTATTTACTAAACAGCTACTTTGAAAACAACAACTCTGAAGAGTTAGAGAAGATCTCAACCTGTGGTAATACTGTATCTGGTTGCTTGAAGGGTACAGCCTAACCAGTTTGGGCTAGGATATGGTCTTCGTTAGAGGCACTGGTCGACTACTTTTGAGTCTGATTTATATTTATATGTATGTTTCAGTGGATGTATTTTGGTAGATTTGTGACACTCACCATTTTGGCAGATGCATAATGCTCTGTCAATCGCTTGATGGATGCATAACCTTTTTTTCATTTCATTGTGTTGTTGGAGGAAAGTCACAAAATCAGGAAGGGGTGGGGGAATTTTGAAAATGGAACTTGAGAGCAAACGAGAGAGTTACCTCCCAGAAAAATCCCAAACATGCATACAGGACATACTTATCCATGAAGGTGAAGAGACTGTACAAGCCACAGGAACTATACAAAGGATTGCATATGCTTAACTGCATAACATGAAACTACAATTACTTGCAACAATGCTACAATGCAACAGATATAGTAAACATTATTTGGCAAAACTAAAAGACACTTCAACAGCCATATCCATGAACACATTACAGACATCAGACATTCATGCAACATACCTGTAGCTATTTGCTTAAACCAAGATAATTACAGCCTATCAGATCTCTATTATCAAATATTACATATCCTCTACACAAACCCTGAAAAACCTGATATGAGATACCAGTGCCGAATCTATGAAATACATTGGATATTAACATTCAATATGATAACCACTCTGCATAGAAAGGACTTTTAGTGCTTTTTAGTAAACAGCCATTTTGCCAGTTAAAAATTTCAGTCATCATTAATATTCAATTGATTAAAATGTTGTCATTTTCCTACATTCTGATGATACAATCTGGTGTAAATCAAACAGTTATTCTCAGTGACCAGCCTGGGGGGGGGGGATTGAAGGAGAAGTCACTTCTCCCTTTTCATACTTTAGGGAGAAGTAGTGGGGGGGGGAATTGAAGGAGAAGTCACTTCTCCCTTTGCATACTTTAGGGAGAAGTAAACTGACTTTAGGGACAACTGAGCCAGGAAAAGTATGAATAAAAGACTTCTGCATGACTGTTCCATTAGAAAGTTTTCTCACTACTAAAGCTGAGAGAAATAAAGAGAGAAAAAAACATGTTCATGCAAGTTATTTAGAGAAAAACAAATTCTGCAAAAAATTTCTGGAGGTGTAGAATTTCTACAAAGTACAGATCACCATGAGTAATTCTATGTCATTCCAGACCCTTTTCTACAGAAACTACACTTGGAAACTAACAGAGGACACTCTGATAATGTCAACAAGATGGGTTTTTTTCACCCACTTTACACTTGAAATGAGAATTAAAAGAAGTTTTTACCCAGAAGTGTTGTTTTCTAGAAAAGTTAAAAAATTTATAGTAATTTATATATTTTTTATACTTACCAATGACCCAGACATAGCTGGTGCTAACTCTTAAAATATAGGGCCAAACACAAATTTTGCCCCCCAATCCCCAAAATTTGCATCTAAAACTAAAGAAAACATGTCCTGAAAGGCCCTCCACACTTCGCCCCTACTGCGCATGTGCAGTGTCAAGGACGTTCCGAAATTGGCGCCATTAATCATTCTAATAACCAGTGCCTGGTAAGCACTATGTACTCAGCGGGGAGGCAAGAGTTCCCAACTCCTGGGAGGGCCATCCCCGTCTGGGTCATTGGTAAGTATAAAAAATATATAAATTACTATAAATTTTTTAACATTTTTATACTGTACCAATGACCCAGACATAGCTGAATAGTAAAAAGGCTGGAGGGCCAAGGACATAGAGCAAAATGGAATACGCTCAATAAAATAAAATAGAGTCATCCCCTGTAGGGAAAAAGAAGTAATAGGCCTTACATGTATCTTTCTTATTTATGATAAATTAGAAAGATACAACACCTTCCAAAATTGAGCTTCATACATCCATGTACTCTATTAATATCCAATATAATCCTTATACTAATAATTTTTAAAGTAAGCCAATAAATAAAGTAAGTCTAGAGAATAGAGACTCTTATACTCCTAAAAGTGTCTGAGGATTGCATAATCATGTCCGTTGACATATGCAATATTCAAAAGCTATACTTTAAAAACTAAGACTTGAATGAATTTTAAAAACCTAAACTTCTCACTAAACAACCATCCCAATAACAGCTCAGAATTACTAACTCCGGAGGAGGTATCCCCTTGTTTTCATAGTAAAACAGGTGACCCAAGGGAACACCCTCCCCCCCCCCCCCTTTTTCTTGCCCTGGGTCAAATAGCCCAGAGCGAAGAGGGCAGCCGAACGGAGACACTGCCGAAACAGACAGCCTACCTAGCTATAGTAGCAACTGTTAAGTGAATGACATTCTGAGCAGTAGATAATAGACCTAACAATAGAGGCCTCCAGAAATGGACTCGATATTTCTAAGATAAAATTCATGAATGTGGATGGCTGAGCGCGATGAGCGGCCTTCAAAAATCTATAATAGCGACACTATTAATGTAAGCCCAAGAAGTAGAAGAACTCTTACTTCATGAGCCGAAATCTTAAGCACAACTGCTAAGTCAATGATATACCATAAGCAGTACCGATAGTTAATAGAATCCATTAACAATAAAATGGAGCGTAACGTCCTTCTACTAGACATCAAAGACAGAAGAAGCTTACGCCCTTTGTAATAAACAGATATCTGTTTATAAATACATAAACTGTACCCGGAAAGAGTAAAGGCCTATGCCCATACGAAGACGGAAGGACCTTAAATAATAGGTTCCGGATAATAGGAGCCTAACTCTTATGCAACAATCCAACCTAAATAGTAACGGAAGTATTGATTCCGAAACTATGAAAGTGAAAATCATCCATCGATAGTGCATGAAACTCACTGACTCTACAGTAAAAGAGAAACCAACAGAATTACTGTCTAAAAGGTCAGAATTTGAAAACTACTGTTTCCAGAGGCTCAAATGATTACTTAGCTAAATAAGAACCGAAGTTAAAATCCGTATAGGAATTTAATCTAAAGATTCTAAGTCTATTTATCAAGAAGTTACTAACTGACTTAGATAAAGAGACAAAAGACTCAATTGTAAACTATCGTAGAGTGCATAGGTATGAGGTAACATAAACCTATAACCTAAATAATAACAGGCTGCAGTAGATCTTGTGAAACAAGTATACTAAAAAATAGCAATGAGTAGTATGGAGGGATCAACAATATGAACATAATGATCCCTACACCACGACGGAAGAGCCTCCACTTTAGCCGCATAGAATAGCGAAGAAGAGGATCTCCTATAGTAAGAAATCGCGTCCAGAGCTCGTCCAGTACAGTGCTTACAATGCAATACGGACCACACAACGGAATACATGAAGGTTGCGACCTTGCTGGTTGTGATAAAGATGACACGATTTACCCAGTGAAAAAGATCCTCACATAGAGGAAGATTTCACGTTAAGACCCACAGTAGACAAGAGAGTAAATTACTCATGATCTCTGTGAAGATAGAGATGCTATCAACAGAAATGTATTGTGGTTGTTTATCTTAGCAATACCTGCTAAAACAACAGCGCCGGAGGATACGCGTATCCTATCATTCCGTCCTATAGATCAATAGAGCGTTAACAATATTAGCTCAGAGATCTGGACAAGCCAACACATACGTCTGCAATTGATTAGCAAGCTGTGTCATAAATAAATCATCATTGGGCGCTCCCATAGATAGCAAATCTGATTGAATACTTGTTTGTTGAGAGTCCATTCTGACAGCAACAAGCGACCCGTAAGAGAACGGGAGTCCGATAAAACATTCAGACGACCCGGAATATGACGGACCAAAACTGAACTTGGTGTACTATAACCAACAGACGGATTCTTTCCATTAAGTTGAATAACGGAAACGAAAGAGTGCCTCCCTGGTTCCGGAGATACGCCACTACTGTCGAATTAAAGGACAGGAATTTGGGCATGCGTTTCTGAATAATGTTCATGCAATGACATAAAGCAAGCCTAAAAAACATTATTCCGCGGAAGTTAAACTGATTGCTAAAAGACTGCGGAACCCAAAGACCCTGGCACTTCGAATCCGTAGGGATCAGTATTATATCCCAATCTGTTTGACTGGCAACTGTCATAACAGCCACACTCGGGTCCGGCAACTGCGGCGGCACTCTCTGAGTCAACCACCGAATGTTTGCCCTAGTCTGAATCTCTTGTAACACTAGATAGACAAGAGAACGTATAAATCGAGCAATTCATGGATTGCCGAAAAGTTGCCGTCGAAGAGAAGCTCCTCCGAGAACGAAGCGACTCTGAGAGAGTTCTTAACCTTACTATCCACGCGTGTGGATGTAGCTAGGGCTGCGTCACGTCTAACTAACTCCAATCAGCCACTGAAGGGCGGAGTTATACGTGAACAAACTACTGCCCTCAAAAGAAATTACATTGAGAATAATATCCCGTAAATCTTTTCTTGAAGACGTAAAGATAACGTCTCAGTAAGGCGGATTACGTATAATAAAGCGTCTAAGTTAAGTCTACTATACATAATGTCGTTCCCAACATTGAAATTGGAAAAGACATAAACGGCGAAAAAGAATATATGCAGTCTTTAATCACACCGTCTAGACGCATATGAACTCTCGGTATGCCCTGCTCTGCCAAAATAAACTATTTGTATAAATGATAAAATGGCAGAAATGAGCAACGCGGACAAGAAACTAAACTATCATGCTTAGTAGCAGGCTTGTATATATATATATATAGCGTCGAAAAATAAAACACATGTTGTAATGACAATATTGGACTGCGTCGGTAAGTCAGGGACAATGTCCCTGAACCGATCGAAAAATCCGAGTCCAATGACGCTATAAGTCTCTTATCCAAGATCGCAGCAATGAAGTCCGAAATAATAATCACTGGAAGATAATGCCAGAAGATATGAAAGGCATCTTCCGATACTACTAAAGGGAAAACTCGAAATCTTTCGAATCCCTTTCGCCATCCTGTCGGACCCTATAAAGCGTTCGGTCGTCCGTAGCTGATGCAACCGCGGACCGCACCGACCCAGCGCCGTCGGATAATTCCTGATTCAACCGAGAAACTGTCAATTGCTGGGATGCTGCGAAACAACTGTGCTAACTCGGATAGCACGTCCGTCACTGAGGCCTGAGGAGAAGCGGTCTTACGATGCATTGCCGCTGGAAGCTCCGTGATCGTTACCCCGTGCGTACTACCAATATGCGAGCGAACGGAGTGTATAGGCCTCGTGTCCCTTGGCTACCGGATGGCGCGACCTATTCGCCGTGGAATCACTGAATGCCGAAACTGATCGGATACTCGAGGTCACGTAGCCAATGTGCGGTCGTGTGCCCTGCTGTGAGGATGAGGAAGCATTAAAGACAGTCTCTCGGACTGTCAATATAACGGAGCGTCCCGACCAACGGACATATGCTCCGAATGTAAAATATCTGAACCACAACATGCGGTCCCCTATGTTGTTGGGCGAGAGAGGGACCTCTCTCGCTCACAGCCCGGACGGACCTGGACAAGCCAGGAACCGGACTAACAGGCTTCCTCCGATTTGTCCTCAATCTGCCGTCACTGGGTGAGTACTAAAGTAATTAAAGTGCTCGCATCACCCAAATCTCCTTCCTAGACCGCAACGGACAAACCCGGCAGCCGAACCATTCGATGAATGTACGCTACACCGGGTGAGCTAGCGAATGTCACTCCGTAGGCGATAGACATATTCCATGAGCACTTATTGCCGCTAACTCTTCATTAACTATGACGACAGAGGCACACTTTTGAAAGACATCTCCATAACTCTTCGAACAAGAAACCAGAAATGCTTGGATAGCAAGCATAAAATAATAATATATATAGCGTCGTTCAATAATTCGAAAGTTTGTGTGACATTATTGGACTATGTCGGAACTGAGGGACGATGTCCCTGAACCGAACCAAAAATTTCTAAGTCCACCGACGCTATCAGTTTCTTATCCGGCATCGCAGCATTCTGGTCCGACGAAAGAAGCTGTAGAAGACCAAGTCAGATGACATACACAACAGCATATGTTGTTCCGAAAGGGAAAGCTCGAAATCCTCCGAATCCCTTTCGGTATCCCGTCGGACCGGATGAAACTTTCGGACGTCCGTACCCGCTTCCGCGGAGCGTCCCGACCCAGCATCGTCGGATAAAATATATGCGACAGATTCAGTTGATGCTGGGATGCTGCGATAAACTGTGCTATTAAGGAAAGCACGTCCGTTCCCGAGGCCTGTGCAGTAGCGGTCTTACGATGCATTGCCGCCGGAAGCTCCGTGTACGTTGACTCCCGCACACTTCCTATGCGAACGTCCGGAGTCTGCAGGCCTCGTGTCCCTGGCTACCGGATGGAGTGACCTGGTCGCCGAAGAATCCTTGTTCGGCGAAGCTGGCAATATATCGGCGGTCACGCAGCCAAGGTGCGGTCGTGTGCGCTGACGAGAAGAGGAAGCCTTAGCAGTCTCAGCGGACTGCCTATACAACGGAGCGTCCCGAGCGACGGACGTATGCTCCGCTTGCGACACATTATGTACCACAACATCTGGGGCCAGATGTTGTTGAACAAGAGAGGGGCCTCTCTCGCTTGCCGTCCGGATGGACCCGAACGAGCTATGAACCGGACTAAAAGGCTTCCTGCGTTCTCTCTCCGATCCGCCGTCACTGGGTGTGCATTAGGTTAATTTATAGTGCTCGCATCACCCCAAAATTCCTTCTAGACCGCAACGGATGAACCCGGCTGCCGAACCATTCGGTGAATGGACGCTACACCGGGCGAGCTAGCGGACGTCAAAGGCCGTCGAACCTACTAGGGTCCTCTTAGGCAATTGGCGTATTTACATGAGCACTTTTCCGCTAGCCCTTCATTAATTGTGACGACGGAGGCACACTGTTGGAAGACATCACAGATACATCACCCTAATCTTGATCGTCTGAAATAGAAATTGATAAAGTAGAGTGACCCTGCGGGGAAAGGACCGGAGTGTCCAAATCCCCAACAACATACCGTGACATACGCTTCCCATATTGTCATCGAAATCATACGATACAGAACAGGAGTTAATGCGAGTACACTGACCACATATAGAATGATAATAAAGTCAGAGGAAGACTTCCTCTTAAAACAATTGATCAATATCCTTTCAAAGTGAAAAGAAAACAAGTCCTGGTACTCGCACTAACCCCTGGCAATCAAAATACATAATAATAATATGATCCATTAATATAGAAAAAATAATTGAAATCAAAATATTTTGAAAAAATATTTTTTCAGAATAGCCCAAGTTTCTGAAAAGTAACGTTGAGCCCCAATGGATCCCAAGCCTAAGTGTGGACAAAATTTTTTAAAAATATTTTAAACAATTTATTCAACACTTACGAACAATAATAATGTATCTAGTTATGATTAAAATAACATCAAGATATTATTTTTTAGAAATCCCCCCCTCACACAGAGGGCTGTTGTAAATGTAAACAATGAGTGTAAAAACACTAAAATAAGACTCCAGGCACCCAGGCCCGAAATCAGTTACCAAAAATACACTATCTGATGCAAAACAGAGACTTCCAGAGAAGAAACTGCAGAACATCAGATGGTAGATGCAGAACACAACGCCTAACCACCCGTAGGTGAAGACGTAAACATGGGGAAAGAACAGAATTCATTCTGTTATTCAGCTAAAACTCCCAAGAAAATTTTGTAATAATAATTACAAAAACTATGCCAAAAGCATGGGAGAATAGCAAGGGGGAACTTAAAGGACAGGGAGAGAGGAAAACACTTAAAAAAACAGTGTAACTAAATAATCAGAATGACAACAAAATGGCTGCTGCCTTGAAAATAGGTAACTTAACATAATTTCATTAAAAAATTTTAAGTTACAGCCCTGATAATATTCTGTCACACATTCTTTTCCTCTCCTCCTTCTCTATCCTCCTTAGAATCACCATTTCACTAATATTTATGTGTCTGGCATCATTTAAACTGAGATTTATAAGCACAAAGATCAGTCAGATGTTAACTGATGAAGGGCCAAACTTAGAATGATTAATGGCGCCAATTTCGGAACGTCCTTGACACTGCGCATGCGCAGTAGGGGCGAAGTGTGGAGGGCCTTTCAGGACATGTTTTCTTTAGTTTTAGATGCAAATTTTGGGGATTGGGGGGCAAAATTTGTGTTTGGCCCTATATTTTAAGAGTTAGCACCAGCTATGTCTGGGTCATTGGTACAGTATAAAAATATGCCCTCTAAAAAGGTTTTTATTTCAATTTGAAAGAATGAATGATTACAAAATCATATGTGTTTTGCCGGTTGTCACCTATTTTCACTGAATGCATAAACATGTTGGGTTTGACTGATTTTCAATGTTTTTTTCAACTGCTGATTTTATTTTTAGTTATTATGAATATTAGCTCAAACATCATTTAAGGTGCTATATAAGTAAGAGAATTTTGTTTTATTTTGAAATTCCCACCTCTGATATTCCTTGAATTCAAATTAAATATACACAAATATACATCAAAATGAAGGTTGAGATGTATAGAACATGAAACACATATGTAATCAACTCATAGAGTTAACAGCAGGTACCACTGGTTTCTGGAAGTCTGCTACCGTATTCGTACCAGAACTTATAATAAAATAATATTTCATGAAAATTACTAGTGGCCAAATGTCTAATCTAATCTATGGGTAAATAATAATAAGACTTGCCTACTAGACAGCAGGCATAGGAGCATTTATTGAATTGAGATGAAATGAAATGATTTGTGAAAATGCAAATGAGAAATGAACAGGGAACCAGAGCAAAACTGATCAACATCTTGCCGAAAACAGAAAGTTATCTACACCGGAGGTTACACTTTAGTAACTTGCCCTCACTTAAAGCAGCCAAGCTGAGCAGGAAAAATCAGGTCTAAATAAACCCTGGAAACCTGTGCCCAAAGTCATGCAAGGATACCATGAGGAAGTGTTCAGACCTACACTTAAAAAGAAGAAACTGTTAAAAGACTATAAATAAATACTAACTGTTTGCTCCTATTGAGAGATTGTCTAGGAATGACTTCAACAACACTCTCAAATAATCACATCTTGTGCATATGGCTCTGATTATTATCCATACAACCATGGAATATCATGCTATAATTAATTCACAATCTGTATAATAACATTAACACATAACCCAAATGACAAGACAATATTTTCTCTCTATTCTACAAAACGTGAGAAAAACAGTCTAGAAACAATTGCTAATGTACTGAGAATATAGGCCACTATTTGCCAATTTAACCAATCACGTCATGTTGAGGCGCCCTGATCTAAATTAGTAGTACTAAATTTTGACCAGAATTTAAAAAAAAAGTTAAAAAATTTATAGTAATTTATATATTTTTTATACTTACCAATGACCCAGACTTAGCTGGTGCTAACTCCAACAAAACCAGGGCCAAACACAAATTTTGCCCCCCAATCCCCAAAATTTGCATCCAAAACAAAAAGAAATCATGTCCTAAAGGACCTCCATAGTACGCCTCTACTGCGCATGCGCAGTGACGCAGTCGTCCCGAAATTGGCGCCAATTATCATTCTTACTGGCAGTGCCTGGTCAGCGCTATGTACTCAGCGGGGAGGCAAGAGTTCCCAACTCCAGGGAGGGCCATCCCCGTCTGGGTCATTGGTAAGTATAAAAAATATATAAATTACTATAAATTTTTTAACATTTTTATACTGTACCAATGACCCAGACTTAGCTGAATAGTAAACAGGCTGGAGGGCCTAGGACATAGAGGAAAATCCAATAAGCTCAATTATATAGTAAAGAGGTAACCCCTTAAGGAGAAAAGGAGTATTAGGCTTTACATGTATCTTTCTTATTTAATATTAAATTAGAAAGATACACTACCCTTAATAATTGAGCACAATAACATTCATGTTCTCTATTAACATCCAGTATAACCCTTATACTAATTATTTTTAAAGCAAGCCAATAAATAAAGTAGTCCAGAGAATTGAGACTCTTTATAATCATTTAAAAGTGTCCGAGTATTGTATATTAAAGCCCGTTTGACACTTGACATATACAAATGCTTCACACCGAGCTACACTTTAAAAATAAGACATGAATGAATTTAAACATTAATATTACACTTTAAAACCATCCCGGAAGCGACTCAGAAATACTGACTTGGAGGAGGCATTCCCTTGCTTTTCACTATAAAGCAGGTGACCTAAGGGAACACCCGCCCCCCCCCCCCCCCCCCCCCGTCCCCTTGCCCTGGGTCAAATAGCCCAGAGCGAAGAGGGCAGCCGGACGGAGTCACTGCCGGAACAGAAAGCCTGCATAACTATAGTTGCAACTGTTTAGTGGACGACATTCTGAGCAACAGATAACGGACCTAAACAATGCAGGTCTCCAGAAATGGACTCAATATTTCTGAGATAAAAATTCGTAAATGTGGATGGCTGAGACCAATAAGCAGCCTTCATTAAATCTGTAATAGCAACACTATTAGCATAAGCCCAGGAAGTAGAAAGAGCTCTTACTTCATGAGCAGAAATCTTAAGCACAGACTGCTGAGAAGAAGATAAATCTTCATAAGCAGTACGGATAGTTAACTGAATCCATCTAGCAATAGAATGGACTGAAATGTCCTTTCTATTAGGCATCAAAGACAGAAAGAAACGTTTCCGTCCCTTTCTGATAAACTGAGATCTCTGTTTATAGATACGTAGTGCTCTAACAGGACAGAGTAAAGGCCTACGCCCGTCTGAAGACGGAAGAGCCTTAATAACAATAGGTTCCGGATATTTATTAGGAGCCTGATTCTTAGCTAAAAAACCCACATTAGTAGTGAAGGTGATAGTGTTCCCAACACTACGATAATGAGAATCATCCACCGATAGTGCATGAAGCTCACTGACTCTTCTGGCAGAAGAGAAAGCTAAGAGAAAAGCTGTCTTATAAGATAAGAATTTGAAATCTACTGTCCCAAGAGGTTCAAATGGCTTTTCCTTCAATTTAAGGAGAACCCAAGCTAAATTCCACTTAGGAATTAATCTAAGAGTTCTGGGTCTATTTATCGAAAAGTTTCTAACCAATTTCGATAAAGAGACATTAGATCCAATTTGTAAACTATCATGATGTGCATAGGTATCAGATAACATAGATCTATAACCCTTTATAGTAACAGGCTGCAGTTTGATTTCGTCAAACAAGTATACTAGAAAGTTTGCAATGTCTGGTATAGAGGGATCAAATATATCTACAGAATGATCCCTACACCAACGACGAAAAACCTTCCACTTAGCCGCATAGTTTAGCGAAGAGGAGGTCCTCCTACAGTTAGAAATCGCGTCCACTGCTCGTCCTATAAAGTGCTTGCCATGCAAGAAGGACCGCACAACGGAAAAACGTGAAGGTTGAGACCTTGCGGGTTGTGATGGAGTTGGCGCGATTTCCCCTGCGAAAGAAGATCCTCTCGTGGAGGAAGCTTCCGCGGTAGGTCCCACAACAGACACCTGAGTAGATTTATCCACGGTCTCTGTGGCGACAGAGATGCTACCAACAGAATCTTGCATTGAGATTGTTTTATCTTTAGCAATACTTGTTGAATTAACGGCGCTGGAGGATACGCATATCCTATCATTCCGTCCCAAGGGACCGACAGAGCGTCTACTGCAAATGCTCTTGGATCCGGACACGGAGACACATACGTCTGCAACTGATTGTTGAGATGTGTCGCAAATAAGTCTATCATTGGCCGTTCCCATTGGTAGCAAATCTGATTGAATACTTGTTTGTTGAGAGTCCACTACGACGGCAACAAGCGACCCTTTCGTGAAAGGGAGTCTGCTAGCACATTCAGATGACCCGGTATGTGACGGACCGAAAGAAGAACGTGATGTTCTAACGCAAACAGAAGGATTCTTTCCGTTAGATTGAACAACGGAACTGAATGAGTGCCTCCCTGATTCCGTATATACGCCACTACTGTCGTATTGTCGGATAGGATTTGGACATGAGCATCGTGAATAATGTCCATCCAGTGACGTAACGCAAGCCAAATTGACATCATTTCCTTGATGTTTATGTGCTTGCGCAGGAATTGCGGATCCCAAAGACCCTGGCATCTCGAATCCGTTGGGATTAATGATGCACCCCAACCTGTTTGACTGGCATCCGTCATAACGGTAAAACTCGGATCCGGCAACTGCAGCGGAACTCCTTGAGTTAACCACTGAATGTTTGCCCAAGTCTGAATCTCTTGTTTCACTTGATCTGACAAGAGAACGACTACATCGAGCGAATGAATTTTCACACTCCAATTCTGAGTCAGGAAAATTTGAAGAGGACGTGTGCGTAGCCACCCCATCGGAATGAGATCCGCGGCGGCTCCGCACAGACCTATCAGTCTCATAAATTCTCTCGCCGTGACTTTGTCTGCGTGCAGACAATAGCGAGCGTAACAACTGACTAATTTCGCTCTGGTTAACGGCAGACGAACGAGATTGCTGTGCATCTCGAAGCTCATTCCCAGATGAGTGAATGACTTGGACGGCACCAGATCCGACTTCTCCTCGTTTACTATAAAACCGAGACGTCGGAGCAATAGAAGAAGATTCTGAACATCGTTCTGAAGTGTTAACTCGTTGCCGTACCTCTGAAGAATGTCGTCCAGGTAGGCCGACGTTACCGCAGACGAATGAGCTCGGAAATAGATCATTACCGAGTTCATTACCCGAGTGAAAGCCCAGGGTGCTAGATTCAATCCGAAGCACATGGCCCGGAACTGATACACCACTCCTAGGACTGCGAAGCGTAGATACTTTCGGAATGTCGGATGTACCATGACGTGAAAGTACGCATCTTTGAGATCTATGCTCGTTGCATAATCGTTCACCCGAATACTCGCTCTGACCGATCGAATCGTCTCCATATAAAACTTCGGAGTGACGATCAGCTTGTTTATCCAGCTCAAATCTATGACTGGACGGAACGAGCCGTCTGGTTTCGGAACCAGAAACAGATGGCTGTAGAATCCCAGAGATTCCTGGTTTTCTACGACCTCTACCGCGTTCTTCATTAAAAGAGACTGCACCTCTGATAACAGAGCGTCTCTTTTCTGTGGATTTGACGGAAGATGAGTCCACTTTGGACTTCGAGTTAATGGAGGCTTTCGTTTGAAGGATATCTTTAGACCTTCCGAAGTCACTCCTCTCACCCAAGGGTCGTCCGTAATCGACGCCCACTCTTGTGAAAAACTCGACAACCTTCCGCCAACCGGAACGCGATAGAGGTTTAAGCCATCACCTCCTGGACCTGCGAGGCCTGCGGTAGGAGAAACCACGTCTTCCACGACCCGCACCTCGCCTCGTCGACCTCGGGGCGTCCGACCGATTGTCCCGGCCTGAAGGACGTCCCGAACGAGAGTCGCTATCCTGACGGTCTCTCGAATAAGACCAAGAGGACGCACCGGAACCTCTATAGGAACCTCTCTTGGGCGCATTAGACCCAGAAGTGCCTGTCTTATTCGTGTCTGCTGTATCCGACTTTTTAGGAGCCGATCTGAACAACAGAGAATCATTAGCTTTCTTTTTAATTTTATCATAAATAGCGGAAAGCTTGCCGTCAAAGAGAAGTTCTCCTGAGACCGAAGCAACTCTAAGAGAGCTCTTCACCTTAAAATCCACTAGTGTGGATGTAGCTAGGGCTGCGTCACGTCTAACCAACTCCAGATTTGCCACTGAAAGGGCGGAGTTACACGTGGAATAAGCTACTGCCCTTGAAAGAAGTCTTAAAGAGGATTGTATATCCTGAAACTCTTCCCCTTGAAGGCGCAGTGATAACACCTTAGTAAGGTGATCTGCGTAAGATAAGGCATCTAAATTGGCTCTGTTAGACGCTATAGCTGTTTCCAACACCGCGGTTGGAATAGAAGCTGACGACGGTAATGATAGCTCTAAGTCTTCCGCCTCGTCGTCCATACGCAGAGGAACTCTCGGTATACCCTGTCCTGCCGTATCAAATTTATTCCTTGCATTAATGAAAGGCAGGTTAAGAGTATTTGCGGACAAGAAACCTGCTTTCCCCGTCCTGGAAGCAAGTTTAAATATAGCGTCGTTCAATAATTCAAATGTTCTTGCAACATTATTGGACTGCGACGGAAACTCGGGAGCGATGTCCCTGAACCGCTCAAAAAATTCAGAGTCCAATGACGCTATAATTCTCTTGTCCGGAAGCGCAGCAGTCTGGCCCGACGGAACAACTTGAGGGAGAAAGTGCCGGATGAAGTCCACGGCAGCTTTATGTTGTTCCGAAAGGGATAGCTCCAATTCATCCGTATCCCTTTCACCATCCGGTCGGACCTCCCGATGTTCCCGGTCGTCCGCCCCCGATGCTTCGGCGGAGTGTACCGACCCAGCGCCGTCGGATAATTCTCGATCCGACACCGTTTCTGTCGGCTGCTGGGATGCTGCGATAAGCTGTGCTATCTGCACAAGAATGTCCGACGTCGAGACCTGCGGAGGCGCAGTCTTTCGCTGCTTCGCCGAGGGCAGCTCCGCATCAGATGGCTCCCGCATACTTTTCCTATGCGAACGTCCGGAGTCCATCGGTCTCGAATCCCTGGCTGCCGGATGGTGTGACCTGGTCGCCGAAGAATCCTTCATCGGCGAAGCTGGTAAAATATCGGCGGTCACGCAGCCAAGGTGCGGTCGTGTGCGCTGACGAGAAGAGGAAGCCTTAACAGTCTCTGCGGACTGCTTATACAACGGAGCGTCCCGAGCGACGGACGTATGCTCCGCTAAAGACACATTTTGTACCACAACATCTGGTCCCAGATGTTGTTGTACGAGAGAGGGACCTCTCTCGCTCGCGGCCCGGCTGGACCTGGACGAGCTAGGAACCGGACTAAAAGGGTTCCTCCGTTCTCGTTTACTATCCGCCGTCACTGGGTGTGCATCTATTATGTTTATAGTGCTCGCATCACCCAAAATTTCCTCTTGGACCGCATCGGACGAACCCGGCTGCCGAACCATTCGGTGAATGGACGCTACACCGGGCGAGCTAGCGGACGACATTTGTCTAATCTCCATGAGCACTTTTGCCGCTAGCTCTGAATTCATTTGTGACGACGGACGCACACTTGAAGAAGATAACATGGAAACATCACCCTGTTCTGGTTCCTCTGAAATAGAAACTGAGAGAGTAGAGTGACCTTGTGGAGAAAGAGCCGGCATCGCTCTTTCTCCAGAAACAACATATCGTGACACACGTTTCCAATGTTTCTCATCCCAATGTTCACATATAGGACAGGGATTAATGCGAGAACACTGACTACAATTAATACAATGATCATGAAAGTCAGAGGAAGATTTCTTCCTATTACAATTTGAACAATGTCCCTTCATTGTGAAAGAACAACAATAAGTCCTAGTTACTCGCAAAAACCCCTGACACAAAGATACATAATAACATGATCCATTAATAAATGAAAAAACAATTGCAAAACAAAATAATTTTGAAAAAATATTTTTTCAGAAAAGCCCAAGTTGCTGAAAAGTAACGTTGAGCCCCGATGGATCCGATGGCAAAGTGTGGTCAAAAATTTTAAATTTATATAAAATAATTAATGAGACACTTTCGGATAATATAAATGTATCTTATAATGAGATAAACTACCACAAAGGCAAACAGCCCCCCTCAAAAAAGGCTGTTGCCAATGAAAACAAACAGTGTAAACACACTAGAAAACATGACTCCAGGCACTGAAAAAACTGGCCCGGAATCAGTCATCAATTACACTCTATCTGATGCAAAACAGAGACTCCCAGGGGAGAATCTGTAGAACATCAGATGGAAGATGCAGAACACAAACGTTATACACCCATGGGTGAAAACGTAACTATGGGGAAAATAACAGAAAACATTCTGTAACCAAGCAACTCTCCCAGGAAATTTTAGAAATGAAACTTCTCAAAAATATGCCAAAAGCATGGGAGAATTGCCAGGGGGGACTTTAGAAGGCTAGGGGAGAGGAAACACTGAATAAGCAGTGCAACAATTAGCAAGAATGACAACAAGAGGCCCATGCCTCGAAAATAGGCAACGTAACATAATTTCATCAAAAAATTTTAAGTACAGCCCTGATTATTTTTTGCCACTTCTTTTTCCTCTCCTCCTTCTATCCTCCTTAGAATCACATTTTCTCCAAAAATTACATGTCTGGCATCCTTTAAACTGAGATTTACAAGCACAAAGATCAGTGAGATGTTGACTGATGAAGGGCCAAACAGAGAATGATAATTGGCGCCAATTTCGGGACGACTGCGTCACTGCGCATGCGCAGTAGAGGCGTACTATGGAGGTCCTTTTGGACATGATTTCTTTTTGTTTTGGATGCAAATTTTGGGGATTGGGGGGCAAAATTTGTGTTTGGCCCTGGTTTTGTTGGAGTTAGCACCAGCTAAGTCTGGGTCATTGGTACAGTATAAAAATATCAGTGTTCATACTGTGTGCGTTGGGTAAATGGTTATATTCCAAAAGAAGTTTCAAAAATATTTGCTACACTACAATAGATTATGCTCAGTGACTTTGCAGTTGTGGCTATGCATGTCTTGGCTGCCTATAAAGGCAGCCAAGACTTGTCTAGAAACAACTGACAAAGTGTAGCCATCTTCTGAAAATCTTCTGAAAATTTACCCAAAGGTTGCATTCTGAGGCAGCTGTTCTAAGGTGGTAGTAAAAAATGACCAAATTTGGAAATAGGCCTTTATGAGTTAACATATATTCAATCAATAAATTAAATATGTAGTATAGGTATGGTAAATTGTTTGGTATTTGAAATGATTCCACTGAGTAAATTCAAACTAAATGAGCCCATGTGTATCAACAAAAAGAACCAAACACCATATGCACTTTCTGAAGGCACCGTTCCTTTACAAACATGTATCCACATCACTGTGGAGTTTGAACTTACCTTAAGTGGCTGTGTTATAAATACAGATGTAATAAATGCTATGAGCATTGATGTAATCCACTTTCTGCATTTCTCATCCCTGAAAGATATTCCATAGGCAGTAACAAAAAATGCTGACATCAAAACTAAAGCCCCTAGCAACAACCAGGTAACAAATGACATCCACCATGGCAACAGAACTTTCTTTTTCTTAAGTTGTGCTGGTTTTTTGGAGTAAAGAGATCTAGTTTCTAAATCCTTATTCATTTTAGAACTTATTGACAGAGAAGTGTCTGGTCTGTTGGGATCATCTGTGCTGGCTGTTGTTTCCTCTCTGAGATTATCACTGCTCTTGAAAATGGGTTTCACATCTACAACTGATCTAGCACTGTCAGGACTAATTTTCTTCAAAGCTTCCATCACCCGAGATGGTCTCTTCTTTCTTGGTTTTGTTTTACGGAAAAGAAGGATCAGCAAGAAGTTTGCAGGAAAAACTATGAGGTTTGTTATCATCCCAATAAAAACCTAAAAAATAGAAGGGTCGAAAAGTCATATGGAGACTGGTTTGAAAATCTAGACAATTTCCCCATCTGCCATACCATTTCACAAGATACATTTGTAACTACAGAAATAAACTCCCCAAATTCTATTACTTTCTGCTGAATCATATCTTCTTAGGGAAGTTCGATTTATTTCACCACCCTCCTTTGGCGGTGGCAGGACAGAGAACACTATGTGTTCTCAGCCTTGCCTCCCCAATTCAGTCGGTTACCTGGTCTGCAATACAAATCTTCATTCACCCTCGGTGGATCTTGCAACCCGGTAATCAATCAGTCAATCAGATTTCTAACCTTTCAGTTTATCTCTGTCACGTCCACGACTGACAGCTTTTCATCGATCACATCATCATGATTTCAAAATCTCTGACCTTTCGTCAGACGTCTGTCACGTTCATGACTGACAGCATTTCATTCGTCACCTCATGATGATTGATCCAGTCTAAATTGTATTTGTGAAGCAGACCGAATTGCCCTCAATAAGGCCAAAAGATTATATGATTTTATGTAATGTACAGATATGATTTCATAACCAATGACATTTTTTAAATAAAAACAAATATAATCCATTCTAATCCTTGTGTTGTTTTATTGCTTAAATTGAACCATTAATATACTGGTATTAATGATAAGTGTGAGTGGAAACAACAGGGTTTGCAAAGAAAGTTCTCCTTCATCTTGCGCACCATAAACAGGCATCAGTGTTCTGAATATTTACCTGTTTATATACAACAATATACATGTACAAGAAAATATAAGTCTTGGAAGTCTTTGATTATTACCATAGGGGGCCTCAGTGTGCTATCATAGTTGTGTCTGAAGCATACTTGTGTAATATAAACTCATTCTCCAGAAAAACACATTTCATGGTGATATTTGTCATCCTTAGCATCATTGTTAGCTATTTCTGGGAGGTTGAAGATTATAAATACACACCTTTAATGAATGAATGGGCCTATTGTTTTAAATTAGGACAGAGCTTGCAGTAACATGCCAGTCTGTATATGGGTCAGTCACAAGCAACTACTATCAAAGACCTGAATCATTTCAGCTGGCTCACTGGCCTGACCAATTAAGGTTATAGTTTTTGATAATGACATTCCAATCTCATGCAATGTGTCACAGTCAGCTAAATTTCCAGGAAAAACCCTGAAGTCTTTACCAAATATAGCACAAGGACTTGAAAGCTCCACTGTTAATATGCTAAGAAACTACCCATTCTCCCAGTCTTACTCAGATGTGTGCACAGTGTCTTGGTATTCAGTGTGCTTTCTTAAACCACCCACCATCCCCTCCTTGCACCCCTTTCTCATCTTCTCTGCCATCCTGTTCTCTTTTTGTTCCCTGTTCTTTCCTCAGGTTGCTTCATTAGCACTTTGGTGGTTTGGTTTGCTTCCTGTTTTGCGGTGGCAGTGGCAGTGGCAGGACAGAGAACACTATGTGTTCTCAGCCTTGCCTCCCCAATTCAGTCGGTTACCTGATCTGCAATACAAATCTTCATTCACCCACGGTGGATCTTGCAACCCGGTAATCAATCAGTCAATCAGATTTCTAACCTTTCAGTTTATCTCTGTCACGTCCACGACTGACAGCTTTTCATCGATCACATCATCATGATTTCAAAATCTCTGACCTTTTGTCAGATGTCTGTCACGTCCACGACTGACAGCATTTTATTGGTCACCTCATGATGATTGATCCTGTCTAAATTGTATTTGTGAAGCAGACCGAATTGCCCTCAATAAGGCCAAAAGATTATATGATTTTATGTAATGTACAGATATGATTTGATTACCAATATGACATTTTTTAAATAAAAACAAATATAATCCATTCCAATCCTTATGTTGTTTTATTGCTTAAATAATTGCTTTACAAGTAAAAATGTGATTATCAGAAAAACTGATTAACCCAACCCAAAATAAAAAAAAAACAAACTTACCCCATATCTGGTTGAGTTCTAGAAGCAGCGGTCATGGCTCTGGTGAAAAGTGCTGAATGTCATTTTTATTGGCTGAACAATACATGTATTAGTTAGTTGTTTGCGCAGCAGAAGGAAAATTTATAAAAAATTGTTTATTACAATTTATTGGAGAGTACAACATGCACTTTCCAATAATCGGTAACAAAGCAATTATTTATGAACAAACTGTTGATAATTTTCAAAAAATGTTATTTCTATCTATACCAACCAGCTGACAGGGCAACTTCAATCGACAAATTTTGCTCTTTAATCAATAAAAAGTGACTCTGAAGTCGCCTTGGACAAAAAATTCAGTCAACCTTGAAATTAGGTGAATTTCACACATAATTTTTTAAAAAGTAAACATCTAAAAAGTATTCTGTTGGAATATATTATTTATTTATTTATTTATTTATTTATTGGTGTTTAAGGTCACATACTTATGCACAATGGCTAATCATGACCGTGACAGTTTTATGGGTGGAGGAAGCCAGAGTACCCGGAGAGAACCACCGCTGCCAGCTCCCCAACATCGTAACTCTGCACTGTAGCATAGGCAGGGTTAGATTGGTTGAAGACATGCGCACCATCAACGTGCAGTATGCCTCAGTACATGGCATCATCATGCCCCCATGTGGACAATCAGGGTTAAGTGCCTTGCCCAAGGACACAATGCAAGAGTCCGAATCGATCGCTCAGACGGTCACCCATCTGAGGATTAACCAGGCTCGACGCTGCTTAACTTCAGTGATCTGATGAGAACCGGTAACTGCAATGCCGCTGTGCCCCCATTCTGTTGGAAGTATTAAATGATGTTTGATCTAATTTATATAATATTCATGGTAACTAAAAATAAAGTCAACCAATAAGGAAAAATGAAGGGTTTTGGTTCACAGGCCTGGCACATTGATAAAAATCCTGCGCATTGGACAATTTATTGACTGGTTGGACATGCATCCACTTGTCAAATGCAACCATGTTCAGACTTAGTCTGAAGTGATAATTTTTACATGTGCTAAGCCACCACTTCCGTAATATAGTGCAGTCACATGGGTAACTGTGGAATAAAGGTGATAATGTTTAGGTTAACCCTTGCTGAAAAACAATTTATTTTGACAAAACAGACTAAACTAAACCACTGATATTTTGCCCAGAATATGTATTAAAAACCCTGTTTCATTGTTAACTGGCACATTTTCTAGGGTAATAATGGCTGATAAGCTTCCTGTATGATAAGCTGTATGTTTTTGGTACTGCATGTATTGTAAATAGTAATGACTGCGTCGAATTTGAGCACCACTATCTAAAAGTTAATACTGAAGTTACAGTATTCTGTATACATCTGCTTAAAGACTCTTCTTTCAATTTTCTTTGTTCTTCAACATAAATTTCTTAAACTTCCTTCCACCTCTTACACCACCTCAAAAGCCAACTATTAGTCCAGGCACATTAGACATAAAAATGAGAAAGTAAGGAAAAAAATCGGAGAAAGCTGATTTTTTTATATGTTTCCGGGACACACATTGCGGATAAAGTGTGAAAAATCCCCGCGAATCCGAGTTGAGCTTTTTTAGTTATAGCGTTTTTTTGATGAAAAAAAAAATTTTAAAAAAAATTCGACCCAGCTCCATATTTCTCATTCTTATTCGCCTTAGTAGGGTGAGAATCATAAATATCGTGCTGAATTATATTGAGAATACATATCCCCAACAGAAAATGCCAACTTTGTACCAATCCTCACACTCAATGGTGAAATATTCACGAAAATGTACAAAATTACGAAAAAAAATTTATTGTTTTCATACACACAACGGTACACAACGTCCATTAAATCAAATCTACGACTACTTTGGGAGTTAAATTATATATCAAAAATTGCAGAAAAGCAGTGGCTTTATAATGATATATAACAATAGTCATTCATTCCATAATGAACTGGTGAAACGTGTGAAATATTAACCATACCCCCTAAACTCAAATTCAAACGGCATCGACTTTTCTCATTCAAATACCGTATTATAGCATCATTGTTTCAATTTCCATGTTCGATTAAATCACATAATGTGGTGTTCGCCTCCACTCAAGATGCATTGGCATGTAATGTGTGCACGGTCATGCATATTCAAGAGCAGTTCGTGCCCATTTGCTAACACAAATTGCCATTACAAAACTTGTGTTTGAAGAAAGCACACTAGATAACATAGACTGCACAGAAGTCAATGAAATATTATGTGGACTTGCCAGAGGTGACTGTACAACAGCTGACGCTGTCAATCAAGAAAGTGTCAACCATCTACTGTCAAAATTACACGAACTGCTCCAGAATGCGTCCGTAGGACGCACAGGAAAGCTTTGGGTACAATACTACGAGCAAATAGGTCTTCTCCAGTTGTTCTTGAGAGCAGAGCGCACAGGCGACTGGGAACTCCACACATATTGTGTTCGCAATATGATTCCAGTATTTCACGCAGGTGGTCATTTTGCATACGCAAAAAGTTCTCATCTCTATTTGCAGCAGATGAATGAGCTAACAGAAATAATGCAACAGGATGATTTGAAGTTGTTCACTGAGAAAGGTTACTTTACCATAAGGTGCTCAGATGAATTCTGGGACGGGATATATTCTGATCAGACCATAGAGCAGTGTTTAATGAGAATGTTCAAGCTCCCTGGTGGTCTCACACATGGCAGGGGAATAACCGATAGCACTGTTGCGAAATGGGTACATGGACTACCTCTTTGCCTTCCGATATGTAATGCTCTCGAAAATTTTGTTCATGTTCACACTGGTCATGGCGAACAACATCGGGATCTCCGTCAAAGTTCACAATTGACTGATGCCAATGATATCACCAAATTATTGAACTGGCTCAGAGTGCATTCCCCCTTTCAGAATAGAGATCCACTACAATTAGTCTCTATAGCGACCGGGCTTGTGGCCGACGAAACTGTGAACTGTGACCAAGTTCGCAAAATTGGTGAATGTTGCGTATCGAATGTTGTAAGCAAAATGTTCAACAGCATCAAACTACGACGTGTTGACACTGTGAAGTCTTTCGCATCGATGGCAAATAGCATCAAAGTCCGTGGAAGTAAGGTAGTGATTGACCCCACAATTCTGTTCAACCGCATCACATGTGTTATTCAGTCACAAGCAGAGATGGAAGAGTATCTCAAATATGAACTCGCCCCGAAACCACCAGCATTGTTTGATTCTGCTGGAATGAGGAAGACACAGAAAAGCACGCTCGGTAAGATCCTCAAAACATACGGTTCCGAGCAAACTAAAATCCCAGAACATTCTCTGTTTGTTGTAGATGGTGGATTTTTATTGAGGGCAGTTGTATGGCCTAAACAGTCATCATATAAGGACATATGTACATCATATTCCAATTATCTAGTGAGACATTTTGGGGCGAACGTCGTGGTTGTTTTTGATGGTTATGCTTGTACAATGTCGACAAAGGGCATGGAACAAGCCCGTAGATCTAAAGACAGGTATTCCATTGATATCAATATCTCACCCGAGTTACCAGCCACCACACCCCAATCCGATTTCCTTGAAAATGCCAAGAACAAAACCCAACTGATCGATCTTCTAATGCAGGAGCTATCTGCTATCAATATTCAGTCCAAGCAGGCCGAGGCTGATGCTGATGTACTGATAGCCGAAACTGCACTTGACATCGCTCAAGATGACAACAATGTTGTCGTTGTGGGAACAGACACAGACTTGTTAGTCATTCTTACCTCTCGAGTTCAACCGGGATGTAATATTCACATGATGTATTCCATTACCCCAAACTTACTAGTTTCAGTTAGTGAAATAGCAACCAAAATGGGTGACCATAAAAGCAACCTCCTTGTAGCACATTCTATAAGTGGTTGTGACACTACTTCTGCACTCTTTCGAGTTGGTAAGAAGAAAGTATTCAGTACAATTGTCTCCGATGTTACTAGCGACTCACAACAGTATGTCAACACAATTTTGGCGGATGACAGTACACCAAGTGCAGTAGCCGCTGCCGGGGAACAACTTCTCCTGATCTTATACGGGAGTAAAACTGTTTCCTCTCTCGACCAATATAGATATGTCACTTACAAGCGTTATGTAGCAAAATCTAAACTGAATAAACCCATCGACCTAGCCTCAGTCCCACCAAGCAGCAATGCTGCACAACAACATGTCTACAGATGTTATCTCCAGGTCCAACAATGGCTGGGCACTTCGCTTCCTCCGACGGATTGGAGGTGGTCACTAGACAATGGACTTCTTGTACCGACTGCAGCCACAAAGCCATGTGCCCTCGATAACCTACTGAATCTGATCAGTTGTGGTTGCAAGAGTGCTTGTACAAAAAGGTGTGGGTGTAAGAAGGCAGGACTCTCTTGCTCAGGTTTGTGTAATTGCAGTTCGGATTCTTGTAACAACCACAGAAACACTGTCCTGTCGGAAATTTCTGAGTTCGATGAATAATATGTATATAGGTCATGTCATTTCTGTATATAGCGTTGATAATAGTCAATGTAACTTAATCCATGTTGATTGATTTGTACATTCTGTAAATATTATTTATTGATTTTTGTACATTCTGTAAATATTATTTATTGATCTAATGCTGCCAGACACAGACGTGTCTGTTCGGTCCCAAGCCCGAAAATAGTTGAGTTCTCAAGCTGATGAATTTTATGCCAAAAGGGGAACTCGGCCAGAAGCAGAGGGGGTCTTCCATAATGTCTATTTTGTAAGCAATGATGAAAGTCTTCAAATGGTGGTGGATTTTTTATCGTCTGTCCAACTAACATCCCGTTCTGTACTACGACCCTTTGGGCAAATCCGTTAGGAAAATCGTCATTTTTTGCGTAAATCCGATACTTTTTTGTGAATTTTCAATAATTTTTCGCAGAAATTGTCACAGAATGCACATTTTCCTCTAGGTAAATGTATATTAGACATTATGTAGCTCGAAATACGCGTAAACAAAAAATACAGTTGGATCAATTCGAGGTTACAAAGTTCGTGCGATTTTTTTAAATTTTTTTCAAACGCGTTTTCGAAAAAAGGCTGTAGAAAAAAAAGCTCAACTGGGATTTTAGGGGACTTTTGTCTAATCGTTCAGTGACATGTACTCGACATTCCCTGAAAAAATCAGCTTTCTCCGATTTTTTTCCCTAGTGAAACCTAATGTTCTTGGGCTATATGGTTCTTTTCCTAAAGCCATCCTGAATACATCTTGCTTCCAGCACACACTCGTCTTGTCATATTTAATAATTCCTGGTACCAAAATACAAGCACTACGTTTTTATTACCACTTACAGATCATACAATGTGTTGTCTTGATTTACACCATGCTCGAATTCGTACCTCTAATATTACAGTTTATATTCGCAGCCTAAAGTATAGACTTCAGATAGGCTAGTCTATCTGTGTTCCAACTGTCCATCTTCATGCGTCTGATTGGCATTGCGCTGCATAAAAGTATTAGTGCTATAATTGCGCTGTCACCATGGCAATATACTGAGACCTCTTCCATAACTCCTGAACATGACCTTTACACCCATTGGCTGGTAAGTTGTACTAACATTTATCCAAATCTTTATCAAGATTTGGATGTCTTGGACATCAACATCAAGAGCCTGAAACCCAAACTGGAGTTTATCGAATATGAATTTTCACCCTATGATGCCCTGGCTTTAACTGAGACTTGGTTACAAAATAGGAAACCAACAACTGATATCCTAATCCATGGGTTCCAAGAACCATTGAATTCAAACGTCTGACTGGAGGTGGCAGGGTCGTTATCTACTTTAAAGATGGTATTTCATTTCGACTCAGACCTAACATTGAAAAGATGAATACAGAGTGCTTATGGGATGAAATTTTCACAATACAATTTTATTAGAGGTCTTCCATCGACCACACAACAGCTTCGAAGTGACATAGGATGCCATATTAGCCTCAATTGAAAAAGCAAGGGATACACAAGTCGACAATTACAGGTGATTTTAATGACAACCAGCTAAATGCCACACAAACAAGTTTTACCGAAATTATGAATTATTTTAATCTCAGACAGTTTGTGAGCAAGCCAACGTGTTTTACCAAGTCGTCAGCCTCCTTGATAGACCTTTTTGCAGTAAGTGACTCAGTCAATGTGAAAAACTGTGAGGCACCAGAACCGATTATTCCTGACATGATCTACTACCACTGTCCTATTTTCTTGAAGTCGAGTTTCCACAACCAATATCTCACACTTTCATGAGACGGGTATGGTTGTACTCTCAATGCAATTATGATGCATTAAATGCTGCCTCTCTCACGAAGACTGCAATTCTGTATTCGACAATATTGAGAAAGCAGAAGCACTTAATGAATGTTTCTGTTCTATCTCTACCGTCAATAACTCCCATGCATCCCTGCCAGATATTATACACCACCCTCCACAAACAATTGATAGTATAACATTTCAGTGTAGTGAGGTACACAAAGCACTGAAGTCTTTGAAGTTGTTCAAGGCATCGGGTCCTGATCTTATCAGCCCACGCCTACTTGAAGAATGCAAATCCTCCTTAAGTGAACCACTTTAAGTTTTATTCAACATACTTCTGAATAATTCATATTTCCCCTCAATGCTTAAAAGGGCAAATGTTTCTCCAATCCTTAAAAAACAACCTGCAAACATAATTAGTAACTATCGACCCATATCCCTGATTAGCTGTATTTGTAAAGCCTTTGAAAAACGCATTTTGAAACGACCATGGCAATTCCTAAACAATACCAATGTTCCTGGTCAATTTCAGTCAGGTTTTGGACCAGGCGATTCAACTGTTCTTCAACTAACTGACATATACTGAGTCAAAAAAGAAAGTATAATAGAAACAAATGTGAAAAAATAGCATAAAGGATGAAATATAATAGTTCTAATGATGCATGTTTGTGGACAAGAAGTCGTGCAAAGAGTTTAATGACATGTTGTTGTTGTCCACCCAACCGAATACAATTTTGCTACAGATTTCAAAATAGCATGTGATACCCGAAAAATGTCAAATTGAATGGGTGACCAATGATTTCCTTTGTGTTATGTTGTACTAGAGAGCCTGGGTTAATAAGAAAACATGCTAGTTTTTGTCTTCCGACATTTTAAACTAGAGATACTGTGAGCAAGCTCACAAAGTCAGAACGGAATTATATTACTTCATGCACATCTTCATATGGAGTTCTTCCATTGTGTAAAGTTTCATGAAAATTCTTCAAACGGTTTAAGGAGTTGCGCTTATAAGGATGGACAGACGGACGGATGGACGGACGGACGGATGGACAGGGTGATTCCTACATACCCCCCCCCCCCCCAAACTTTGTTTGCGGGGGGGGTATAAAAATGCCAAGGTTAACCGAAAATCAGAGGTTGCATGCCATTGGTATGCATAAGGCTGGGATACCTCCAGATGAGCTCGCTGCTGAGTTTGGAGTCACTGTGGCCACTATTTACCATCTCAGTGGAAGGTATAGAACTACTGGATCTACTGCCAACCAACCGCGCTCCGGTCGACCAAAAGTTTCGACCCCTGCACAAGACCGACACATCAGTACAGTATGTCTCACTTGTGGGATTGCTTCCTTCCGGCAATGAGGACAGCAGCAATTGCTCCTGGTAGAACTAACAATAAAATCAGTACACAAACTGTCCGCAACAGATTCGCTGAACATGGCATCCGAAGTAGGCATCCATACCACGGACCAATCCTTACCCAATGTCATCATACCATCCGAATGGAATGGGTACGTCAGTGTGTTCACTGTCTATGGCGCACTGATGGTAGAGCAAGAGTGTATCACCGATGAGGAGAAGGGTTTTCTGATGCTTGCATGCAGGAATGTGACCGTTTTGCAGGGGTAGTGTAATGGTTTGGACAGCAATTTCCGTGTACCATCGAACGCAGTTGATCTTCATTGATGGTAATCTGAATGGACAGCGATATAGGGACGAAATTCTGAACCCTGCTGTTGTCCCATTTTTCAATGCTAAGGTTGGATTGCAGTTATTCCAGCAAGACAATGCCCGATGTCAAGTGGCGCATATCTGTCGTGACTTTCTTGAGGAGTAGAGCATCAAACTTCTTCCCTGGCCCCCACTTTCACCAGATTTGTCGCCAATCGAGCATCTGTGGGATCAATTGGATCATTGGGTACGACTTCATAATCTTCAGACATTAGGTGATTTACGTAATGTTCTAAGGCAGGAGTGGAACGCAATACCACAGGGTGACATCCAGACTTATCAGGTCCATGCGGCGTCGATGTCTTGCGATCCAAGAGGCAAACGGTGGACATAAACGCTATTGACTGCATGTGTGAACTTTTCATTTCACCCCATGTTTGAATTGCGACGTCCTGACGTGACGCTGGCAACAGTAAGAACATGAAATTATTCAAATCCATACAGCCAGACCTGAAATATGAATTTACAATAATTTGTTTGGGATTAAAGTCCATAATACTAAAAAAATTGCTCCTCAAAGTTTATTATACTTTCTTTTTTGACTCAGTACATATAATGAATTCCACTGAGTGTTAGATGAAGGAAAAGAAGTTAGAGTCGTCTTTTGTGATGTAGGCAAGGCCTTCGATAAGGTATGGCATGCTGGTCTCATTCACAAGCTGGAGAGTATTGGTATTTTGGGTGAACTACTGTTATTTATAAAACCATACCTTTCAAATAGATCCCAACAAGTGGTTGAGACATCAGAGGCATCTTCATGGCAACCTATTAATGCCGGAGTGCCACAAGGATCCATTCTTGGGCCCATTTTATTCTTCATCTACATTAACATAAAGCTAGAAACACATAACCACTGTTATTTTATAGTGGGGCTAAATCTTGTACAGCCCAAATATTCCACTGTAGGTTGCAGTTATGTTGCAGTAGTCTTAACATCCATTTATATGAAAACCATCCAGCACCTAGTCCACTTTGTCAGTGTGGTGAGCATGAGACTCCTGAACACTTTCTCCAACATTGTCCAATCTTTCTCAGCACACGTAATGAAATTATCAACTTACTTCCTTTTACTATAGATATTTCCATACTTCCCTTTGGTTCTGAATTTTTGAATAAGGAGGATAACAGTCTAATGTTTGATGTTGTACATTACTTTTTCTTATCAAGAGGCAGATTCTGATGACAACAACTTATATTTTAGTTTACTTCTTCTCCCCTTAAATCTCTAATCACAGTATTAACACCTTTAAGACTAAACTTTAGTTACCTGTCATGCAACCATTGAATTAGTTGCCTAATGACAAGGATCTGAATATTTTTTGTTGTTGTTGGCAATGCATCATGAATTCTGGATGGCTTACTTCTAATTCTTCTTCCCCAATTCTTTCCTCTTTTCTCAGACCTTTTCCATATTGTGTAGTTTAAACAATCTCATATACCACTGGCTAGGGGGATGGCCCAGTTGGTCAAGTTCTATTATCAACAAAACTAGCACTGACTTCCTTCTTGACTTGTTATAGTGAAGGCCTGTAAATTCCTTCCAGTTCTGTCAACATAAGTTACAGTGTGCCTCAGTATTGTTGCCTCAGTATTGTTGAATGTACTTGAACATCTGTACCCTAATGACCCATTTGGCTGAATCTTCACTGATTGCATGTTTTCTTTTTCAAGGACCAAGGATGAACTACACCCATTGTCAGTTGGATATCATATCCCCTGGTGAGCGATATATGAGGTTCACTACTGATTCATACACCATTATTATTGCAAGTGTTATTGATCTAAGGAGATGACTCATATAAGCCCAAGGCTTTCTGCCGAATCCTTGTCTATTTATACATCAACTACTATTACTGTTATACCGTGTGCAATTATGTTAACTGTTGCTGTAATATTATACCATTGTGTAATGCATACGTGTAACATTATTTCCTTCAATAAATATTGTTTAAACTAAAACAGAATCGCATGGTACTAAAAATAGAGCACTCATTCAGTATGACAGTGAGGTCATATGCTAATTAACCTTGAAAGGCTGGGCAAAAAATTGGCTAAAGGCCCCCTAAAAGTTCATGTTCTTGGTTTGTTTTATGTTTTAGGCCTCAAAATCTACAGAACAGCATGGGTGGTGGTGTATTTTGTCCCTTTCACTCAAGGGACAAATTTATCAATTTTATTAACTTGGGTAAAATATCAGCCATAAACCATTTAAATTTTATTTTTTTAAGTTTGCATTGGTTATAAAAAGAGAACATGTGGCAGCCAAAAAGGCAATGCAGGTGGGCCTGAGAAACAAATATTTAAATTTTTTAGACTTAATGTAAGTGAATATTACTGTTAATTACAAATTTTATCATTGACATTTGTTTTATTTAGTTAACAGGGACCCATTGTATATGACTTACCTGTTCAGGGGTCAAAGAAAATGGCCCAAATGTAAATGCAGCTTTACCACTGTTACTTGTATCTTTGCCATAGTACATTGCGTTGGCCAACATGGTCAAAAACAGCATACAAAGACAACATGACACTCGTTGTACCCGTGTAAATCTACTCTGTGGTGGGCGAGCAACAACAGAAAACCAGATATGACCATCAGTGAGATTTTGTCTTGCTTTCTCTGGAAACAAATAGCTGAACTCTGTCTTCTGTACAGTCCCAGCCACTGGTATAATTCTATCAATCTGAAAAATATGAAGTTAGTTAATCCTTTACCTAACGAATTATCTGCATCCACCTGCATAATATGCAAATTCATCAGTTGAAAAAATATTTGACCCCTCATTGGAACGAGATCATCAAGCTCATTCCAATAAGAGGTCATGTGATATGATTTCTTGGACATTTTTTTAAAAATTAAAAAAAATAATATTTAAAATAATAGATTGATACCATTTAAGCAACTTATTAAACGGAAGTCTCAGAAAACTATACTTGCTCTTGACAAAATTTGATTAACTCTGCATGTCAAAATACAAAAAGTCATGTCAAGGTGTAAGTATTACTGTTAATGCCTCATAATGCAACTAGAAATTTAGCTTGGTGAGCTCTGTCAAACAAGTCTGAATTGGTTAAATTTCTAGTTTTACCAAAAATGCCAATAACGATTGTCAAAATATTAAAATTTCAACCTGCAAATATTTCCCATAATGCAACAAGAAATTTAACCAATTCAGTCTTGTTTGAAAGATCTCAGTCACTGACAATTTCCAGTTGAACAATAATTAAAATCCTTTCAGTTCTGGCTGAATGGGGTCAGCGGATGTAGCTCGTATATCCATTGGATTTCTTCTGTTTTTCTTCTTGTCTCAGAATGGTGACTTTCAGGATCTGAGCATAAGATATAAATTATGAATTATGCAAAGTTGGACATCAGTAATCAAGTGGTTGGTGCCGTTGAAATGTACTGTGACAGATGTTTGTTGGAGGTATTTGATGTCGGCTAGGTGTTCATGCAGGCATATTCCGAACTGTCTTTTTGTTTCACCCACGTATAGTTTTTTGCACTGGCAGCAAGTTTGTAGATAAATGCAATTGCAGGTCATACAATTAGTGTGGTGTGGTCCTTTGTATCGTTTCTTGGTGGTTGAACTGGGAATCCATGTGTGTTTGGGTAATTTGGTACAGATGTCGCAGTGAACGTGTACACTGGATGTGTGTGGGTTTGGTATAGTGAAGCCACTCTGTTGGGCTAGTCTCGGCAACTTTGCTCTGGTGAGAGTGTTGGCATGTGCATATTCCATTGTCTTGCGAGCAGGGCTTTGTTGCCAAATATGGCGCAGCCTGCTGTCGTGCTTTGTAGTATGGGCCACAGTTTGGTGACAAACTTGAAGATTTCTATGCTCTCCGGGTGGTGGTTGGCCACAAAGGGTGTAAAGCTTGATTGTGGTGTGCATTTTGTTGGCTTGAGGAGGGTGTCTCGATCCATATTGTTGGCTTTAGTTATAGCTTTTTGTAGTACTTGTTCTTTGTAGCCTCGATCTGTTGGAGCATCATTTGGGCATGGTGATTGTAATCATTTGGATCACTCCATATGTGTTTGACCCTAAGTAATTGGCTGTATGAAATTCCATTTATTTGGGTGGTGGGGTGGCATGACTCTGCTCGGAGGTAGGCATTGGTATCGGTTGGTTTGGTGTAAAGGTCCATTGTGATGGTGTTGCCATGTTTGATGACTTTAACATCTAGGAATTGACTGATTCCTTGGAATATTCATGTGTGAATTTAATGGTCAGGTGAAACGGAGATATAGTTCGGGTTTCAGTGTGAATTCCTGAAGTAGACATGTTTCAAGTTCGACCATGAATATTCTTGCTAGGCTGGGGGCTACCCATGTGCTCATCACAGTGCCTCCAGTTTGGAGGTAATTTGCACTGTTGTATTGAAAATTGTTGCTGCGTAGTACAATTTTAAGCAGGCTCGGCAGTCCTGTTGGTGTGATGTCCCATTTCGGGTGGTGGCATCTTATGCATTTGGCAACAGCTACTAAACCTTCTTGGTTGGGTATATTGGTATAGAGGGATGTCACATTTAGAGTGCAGAGTATGAAATCATTGCGCAATGATGGTAGCGCTCTGAGTTTTTGAAGAAAGTAGGTGGTATCCCGTATATAGTTTGGGTAATTTGGGACGAAGGATTTTATATATTCATCAACAAAACTACTATTTTGTTCAGTTGGGCTTCCATTGTCGCTGATGATGAGTCTCCCCAGTATGGCACCTTTCGTCAAAGTTTTGTGTATTTTGGAAGCAAATACAGTTCTGGGTTTCGTGTTGATGAGACCTGTTTTGATTTTTTCTGTGATTTCCTTTTTGTTAAGTAGATGTGTGAGGGCTTGTTCTACCCTGGTGTTGTGATCTGTTGTCAGATTGGCTTTGGTGCAAATGTAGTGTCTTTCATCAGAAAGTTGTCACAGGCCTTCTTTGATGTAGTCCGTTCTATTTTGGATCATGACTGATGAGCCCTTGTCAGTGTGTTTGATCACTATGTTTGTTGTTTTTGGCCAAAGAGTGGAGTGCTCGGTTGAGGGCTTCAAGACATGGATCTTGGCCTGGGTTAGGTGTCCAGGAGCTTTTTGGGTCGAAATTTCCTTTCCATTATGGCCTGGAGCTCATCAGGAGGGCTAGTGTCACTTTCATGGAAGTATGCTTTAAGGCGAAGGCAGTCAAAAAAAGACTTTAGTGTCATGGGAGAGTGTGGCTCGGTCATTACCAATTGGTGTTGGGCAGGTGACAGGTTATGTCGGACACATTAATTACAGACTTGAAATAATGGGAATTGTTATTTTCATTGTCCGAATTTACATTGTTGTTGTTCTTGGTTTAGTGTGCATCGCAAAGATTTCTTAAGTCATCAAAGCCCAACAATATGGACCGAGACATACTCCTCAAACCTACAAAATGCACACCACAAACAAGCTAAGGCTGTCATGATTATGAATTTTCATAAACGATTATTTTGTCATAAAAATCGACGGTTATTCGTTTATTTATGGTTAATATTTCTGTCTCGTTTCCCAGAACTTCGTCTATGAAATAACTTGGGAGGTGTTAAAAATTAAAATATCCTAATCGTAAATGAAGCAAACGAACACCAAACCTTGAAAAATTTGACAAAACAGAATCTGAATCACATAGATTCAAACTTCAAATCATAGAAAAATGCATACTACACTCACTAATGTACCCATCTGCGCTCAATGCGTAATGATTATGAATTTAGCCTCAGGGAATGTCAAATCAACAAAGCTTTACATGTGGAAATGAAACTTCCGGTTGCGGTACGCCGGAGAACAAAATAAATCATCATAGCACGTTTTACTTCGACTTTTATAAATTTTATGTATCGGTTGGAAATTGAGTAATTTGAGTTCAAAAGGAGGGGAAAGATCAAAGACATGCAATCGACAGCATGCTTTTGATACTCAGCAGAAGAATACAACCTCGTAACAACGTTGATGTTTTTTTGGCAGGTCACATGACTCACATCAAAGGAATGAGAAGTATTGGAAACTGAGTGATCACGCATACAATGATGACTGGGTTTCGGCTAACTTTAACTTGCGTGGTGCCGTGACTTGAAGCTATATATTGGTTTTATGTTTTAACCCCGTTCACACACACATTTGTTGTCGAAATAGGTCCTTCATGTGAAACAATAGCTTGTGAATCAATATTTCCCCTTTGTATAACAAAGAGGTATGACAGCACATGTCCAGTCAAATAATCGATCATTGAAAAAAATCGTCGATTATGACGTCAATCGACGGTTGATCGATTTTTCGATCATTCGAGACAGCCTTAAAACAAGCATTACACCCTTTGTGGCCAACCACCACCCAGAGAGCATAGAAACCTTCAAGTTCATCACCAAACTATACTATACTACAAATCATGACAGAAGGCCGTGCCGTATCCAGCGCAAACCCCTGCTCGCAAGACAACGGAATACGTCACTTGCCAACACTCTCACCAAAGCAAAGTTGTTGACACTAGCCCAACAGAGTGGCTTCACCATACCAAACCCACACACCCCCTGTGTACATGATCACTGCAACATTTGTACCAAATTACCCAAACATGCGTGGTTTCCCAGTTAGACCACACCACAATAATTGTATGACCCGCAATTGCATTTATCTCCTAACTTGCCAATGTGAACCGACATCGAATACCGCCGACAAATTCCTGTTGCGGTACATTTCAATGACACCAACCACTCAATTACCGATGTCCAATTTCATATCATTTATGTCTTCTGCTCAGATCCTAAAAGTCATCATTCTGAGACAAGGAGATAAACAGAAGAAATCCAATGGATATACAAGCTACGTATGCTAACCCCATTCGGCCTGAACAGAAAGGATTTTTAATTTAATTATTTCTTGTTAGCCTTCTTCCGCCTTTCTGTTCGAACATCAATTGCTCATGACAAGGCTTGAGTTTTGTGTATGCACCTTTGACATCACAATAAGGATGACGTTCCCTAAGTCTTATGCGCGAGGGGCAAGGGACGCAAAACAATTTCAAAAATGGTTTTCCAATGTGTAATCTGTCAAACAAGCTACAAACAATATCAAGGGTTACAGCAATACAATAGGGTCACACACAGACAAACCAGACAAAAGGAGTGTCCCATATGCCACTCATTTTTCAAACGCCAAGAATATCTCAAGAAACATCTGGCCAAACAGCATAAAATACCCCATGGGCCAATGACATCTTCAAAAGACTCCGGCACACAAACAGAGACCCCTACGCCCATCACTCACCAAGATTGTGGTTCTCAAACGGACATAAATTTTCAACCGACCACAAACTCCAGCCATACTTGGCTATCTAAAGCGACAACCTCATATGGTGAAACATCTTCAACAAACACCAATCAATGGTAAAACATCCACGATGGATTCACGACCAAGTGGAAATATCATTGACTTTTCTGAGTTACATAATAAAGGACCCGAGCCAACACCAACCACAACCATGAAGACGTCGGAAAAAAAAAGTGTCATGGGAGAGTGTGACTCGGTCATTGCCGGTTGGTGTTGGGCAAAAGTTCAGTCCCTTGGAGAGGATGGATTTTTCTGCAGGTGAGAGGTTGTGGTCGGATACATTAATTACAGACTCGAAATAATCGGATTTGTTATTTTTATTGTCCAAATTTACATTGTTGTTCTTCTTGGTTTGGTGTGCATCACAGAGATTTCTTAAGTCGTCAAAGAATCTGGACATATTGGAGGAGTTTCTGGGTCTCTGGCAATTGTAATTTGGTGTGTTCCAATTTTCGGTTCTGTATCTATCTTGACTACGTCTATATCGGTTTTGGAATCGGGGTCTCTGTCTGGGTGGTCTTTAACTTTTGCTTATTGTTTATTGGTTTTTTGGCAAGTGCTGTTTGTTGATCACTTGTTGATCTGTATTTACGGGGTGTTAGCATGTAGAATCTTGGGTTCTGACGTTGGTTAAGTAGATGAATCATTCTTTTTTCGTAGTTGTTATTAAGTTCGGTTTGGTTTCTGTTTACAGTTATTCCAATTGCTGAGTTCAATGCATTGACTTGCTCAGCTGTTGTGTGTTGTTCAAATTGTGAACGTTTGGTATTGATAGCTTCAACTAGTTTGGTGTTTTCATGCTGAGCAGTTTCCAGCATGATTTTAGTGATTTCCGTGCTTGCCTGGATGAGTGTTTCTTGGATGCATTCTTTTATCAGAACTGTTCGGTTGGCTTTTGCTGGGGGAATTGTTGTGCAGAGTCCTTTTGGTGGTATATTATTGGTAATCCATTTTTCTAAGAATAAGGCTTGGGTTTCTGTTTTGATTTGTTTGGTCGCTAGTGACCGTATCTCCTTGTTGAGTAGTTTGCTCTGTTCGTTGATTCACACCATCTCTTGTTCCATTCTCCTTGACCACGAACTCCAGCCATACTTGGCCATCTAAAGCGACAACCTTAAATGGTAAAACGTCTTCAACAAACACCAATGGTAAAACATCCATGATGGATTCATCACCTCCAAGTGGAAATATCATTGACTTTTCTGAGTTACATAATAAAGGACCCGAGCCAACACCAACCACAACCATGGACATTATCAATTATAAAAGAAGCCTGGAATACAATTCACACACCGGATCCATCCAGATACTGACTCAGGTGGGAAACCAGTGATACCGGTACACCAATTACACCACAAGCACAGTGCATGGACTCTACAACATCAACAGCCGCCAACCCAGATTTAACGAACAGTTACACCATCAACCCAGACACTGGCACACCTCATCCTAGAATAGTCAGCCACCAGGGAAATGCACCACCAGAACTAAGAGACATTTCAACCCTATACGCCACTGATAGGGTCATCAGATTTGCAGCCAATAGCCTCACACAATGGCAATCTACCAACCATCAATTTATGAACCAATAAATTGAGTTACACCCCACCCTCAGGATTTTTTCATCCATTCACTGTTCAGAACTAAACACCAAATCCTTAACCTTCCCCACATACGATTGATTCCCCCACCCTCCACCCCCCCCCACCCCCATACAACTGCCCATGTACAACAGGGAATCACCCCAGAACTAACCACCCACAAATATTGGAGTTGGGCACAAAACAGTGCCCCCCCCCCCCACAACTGCCCATGAACAATAGTAAATCACCCATGACAACCGCCTACAAACATTGCAACTGGCCACATAACATCAGGCCCCCTCCATACCACCCACAAACCATGGTAAATCACACACAACCGCCCACAAACACTGGAGCTGACCACAACAACCCCAGCCTCAGCCCCGCTCACCCTCATTGCAACCACCCATGAACAAATGACGAATCACCCATATACAACCGATATGCCCACACAATCATTTAGACAACCACCTGAACAACCGCCCACAATCAGCATTCCTCTATGCACAACTGCCCACGAACAATGGGAAACCACCCAGAAATAAGCATGGGAAACCACCCATCCAACCGCCGAACAAATCATCCAGGACAACTGCCCACCAAACAACAGAAACAGCCCAGACCTCATCCACACAACCACCTAAGAAACTGCCCAATCAACCGCCCACAAAGGTATATATACTGGGGTAGATCCAACAACAATAAAAACAAAAAACCCAAAAAATATTAACCTCTGATCAGCTCACGTCTGAAAGAAACTGGTCAGGTTACAACACAACATATTTAAACTGGACACTGCCTTGCGAGTGCCATCTAACACAAGGTGTTCCTCTCTGGTCATCTTTACGACAATTTTCAATTAAATTTCTAGCTGCATTATGGGAAAACTGTTGCTTGAGATGCTGATGTTTCACTGTGCAGTGGGTTAAAATAGCCAAGCTCTTCTTACAAAATTACTTGCAGGAAACAATTATGTGCAACATACTGATGGCAACAGGTGAAGGATAAAGGATCAATGAAAAGAACAACCTATTTGATACTTTGGACAAGGTGAGCTAAAATGCTGAAATTACTCTTTTAACCATTCTGCTAATAATATTGGAGGACAGCATTTATCATAATTTTTTTAAAGAACTGAAAATTATGGGGGGTCATAAACTATGTTTTTGAATGAAAACAAAGTTAATGACAGGAGTTGATTAACCCTTTACCTGACACAGTATTTTTAGAAAATAAATTAAATTTCACATTTTTTGAAGACAAATTTCACTTTGTTTGTTGTTATGGCTGGCCCCACGGTGTAAAAAAACCTATTGATATTTTTGAAATAGTAGCTATGTTTTTTGGATGGGTGAGGCAGAAGATATGGAGGTTGGACATCTCACCCACCCCTACCCCATCCACGTGTTTGGAAAAGTCCCCAAAATTGCTGGAAAGGTTCTAAGATAGCCTATTTTCAATTCACTGGTCATTATTCAATGGTATAAGCCAAGTGGAAACTGTTTTTAATTTGTTCTATATTTTTTGACATGGGTGGTGGGGGGGAAGATAACCAGGCCTGGATATCTTCCCCCCACCCATGTCAAACTCCCAATAGACATTCATAGAACCTTTTGCAGCCATTGTTTGGACTTTGTTATGGCTGGCCCCACGGTGTAAAAAACCTACTGATATTTTTGAAATAGTAGCTATGTTTTTTGGATGGGTGAGGTGGAAGATATGCAGGTTGGACATCTCACCCACCCCATCCACGTGTTCGGAAAAGTCTCTGAAATTGCTGGAAAGGTTCTAAGATTTCCTATTTTCAATTCACTGGTCATTATTCAATGGTATAAGCCAAGCTGAAACTGTTTTTAATTTGTTCTATATTGCAGCCATTGTTTGGACTTTGTTTTGGTTGGCCCCATAGTGTAAAAAAAACCTATTGATATTTGTGAAATAGTTGCTTCTGAAATTGCCTATTTTCTGTTCACTGGTCATGTATATATTAAAGAATTGAACCACGTTTTTGTGTTAATTTCAATGAAAATTCCATAAATAAATGTTCTTATCTTTATCTTTTTGTTCAGTTCTTTTCATATTTTATTTTTGAGGTGGGGGGAGAAGATATCCAGGGTGGGGGGGGGGGGGGGGGGGAAGATAACCTAGGTTATCCCCCCCCCCCCCCCCAGGGGTGAAGATAACCTAGGTTATCTTCCTCCTGAGGGGAAGATATCCAGGGGGGAAGATATCGTGGAACACCGGTATATCGTAAGAAACGGTATCGGATCAAATTATCAAAGACAAAGTTGATATATTATTAGGGAAACAACAGCCAATGCATTCTATCATGTCTGTCAACTTCTGTGATAAAGTATATGTCAATCAATCTTCATTCGAATGAAAACACAGTTTGTAGCGTACTTGAGCTGCGTAAGTTACAAGTAAGTATACACGTACCAGCAATTTGAAACTGAAACTTAAAGTTGAATATTTCGGGAGTGCATTGAATTCAGGGAATGAATACTTTGACACATTTGTGTATGTAATCTTAACGTTTTCCCGTGTGGATAATAAAATTTCTCACAAAATCATTATAGGGATTGTTTGTTTTATTTATTCTATTCCTCTCAAAAACAGATAAAACCTGAAGCCATGTTGATCAACATTTTCATGAACACTGTCATTGTGAACTTTGAACTTATGAATATTAATAAGCTGTTCAATGGCAATGAAGGCATGGGTTGGACGTCCCTGTCACTTTTCGCCCCAGTTTTAAAACAACAACCAACAACCTAAAACTCAACTATTTTTTGTAATTTCAAATATTTTTTTTACAGATGTTATCCCAGAAATTAATAATGAATTCAAATAAATATATATCTTAACCAGACATGTTAACCTCCCAATTTTTTTTCAGGGAGATTGAAGAAAATTTTCAGGGAGATGACATGATTTTCAGGGAGATTTTTTTTTGTGTGTAGAAACCATGTGTGGATTGATCAATTTTAAATATAAATTAATACCAAATACCCCCCCCCCCCCCCCCCCCACACACACACATAACAGGAAACAGCCCAACAACAATACATCAAAGGAACATACGTCAACGTTCTACTAACTGGTGGTGAGTGACCCAGACCTGTTAACCTCTGGAGGTGACTGTCAGTGAGATTTTGATAAGCTCCCAGTGAGACTCAGATGCTTGTCAGTGAGATTTTTGCACGTGGGCAGCACATCAATAATTTCCATGTTACCCCCACAGCAACTCATATGTTTGAGCCGTTTGTCTCCAAAATTGGCTATAAATTATAGTATAATTATCTGAAAGTGAAATCCAAAATGCACAATAAATTTGTGCGTATTTTTGCACATTTTTCGATTGGACAAGATTTTATACGTATGGAATTTATTTTTCGATTTGACTGCTACCTGTATACAAGCAAAGGTGTGCCTTTAATATATAATCAATTTCAGCAATTATCCTGCATCTCAAATTCATTTAATCCGCCTGTCAAACGTGTTGCAATAATCACAACACGGCCATTGACAGAAATGAGAATTGGTCATCAGTTCTTACGTAAGTGGTGACGTTTCACACAAACTTAATGACCTTGCCATTGAGAGTAGAGCACATGCTTTTGTATTTGTAAACAAAAGCTGGTGGATTCAGTTTTTGTCTGGTATGTCGACTTTCCGGGAGATTTTTGGTCCAAATTGACTCCCGGGCGGGAGGGCGGGAGGGGATAGCTAATTCCGGGAGAATCCCGGGCATTCCGGGAGAGTTAACATGTCTGATCTTAACCCTTTAAGAACTGTGCTAACCACGCATCACATCAGGTGAAGGTTTGGGGGCATGAACATACACGGTACAGAAACAGAAACAAAGGGAAGAGGAAGCCTGCTCATAAATAATCCATTCAGACATTAATAATTGCTGCTCACATGAACATTAATTACTAACACAAACACACCACTGACCATATCCATCAACACTTAAAATACAATAGGTCATAAGAAGAATAAAACAATGGAGAGGTAAATGCACGCACTCCATAAAACAGCTGTTTTAATTAATATTCATGAACAAAGGAAAAATAAACACTACAGTCAGCTACAGTGACAAATTGTGGGATATTCTTTTCGAACAGAAACGTCATGGCACTTTAATGTTTTCCCTCATGTCTGAGCTGTCTCTGTGATGTGATTTTAAATCAAAATAAAATAATGCTATGTAAGTTTGTAAAAAAAAAATGCTTTCTTAAAGATATTGGTTTCAGCTGAACATAAGGTACTGGGTACAGTAAATTTTATTAAATTGTTAACCGCCCAAAATAAAACTGGGTTGTCAATTGTTTACAAACTCAGTTCCCCAGAACATCGCCCAAGTTTTTCACCCTCTGAACTAGTCTACGATATACCGGTATATCATGGTATTTTTTTCAATACCGATACCGGTATTGAAATTTGAATACCGTGCAGCCCTAGATGACATCTTACCAAATATTTTATGAATAATTAAAATTTTAATTTTTGATCCCTAAGACATAAAACATAGCTTATGATCCCTCAGTGGAAGAAGTACATTCCAATGAGAAATAATAAGTTATGTTTTGGGGACAAAAATGGGGAAAATAAAAAAAATCTGAATTATAGTGCTTTTTTATGAATAGCACTAGCTAGATATAACCATTATGTTAGGTAAAGATTTAATATTATTAAATAGTGTTTATGGTCACTTTCAGCATAATAGGCTATATCATGACCACACTGAAATTATGAAGTCAAGTTTAGCCAATTTTTATTCCTAAGCCACCCACTTTAGGACTTCCACTCCAGATGATGGTTAACATATTCTATTTCGCACACCAAATATGTATTGCTCCACTTCCCACAGAGGTGGTCAAGGATTAAATACCCTCTATTTTGCCTAGCAATAAACATTGTTCTCAACTCTGAATACTGGACAAAATGTGACTTGCCTACAGTCACAAAAGACTTGCTTGCGCCAAGTGCTGAATCTCCACATGTACAGAATTATATATGCCAAGAAACAATACAAATCACAATTTCAGCATGAAGTAGCCATGAACCAACAGGAAATGAAATTTTTACAAAGGAAAATATGGATACAAATTATATGAACACTTGAATATTTTACATAAACAATGTTGTTAAAGATTTTGTGCCAAACAAAAATTAATTAATCTTTACAAAGTTTTATATCGCACAAGCGTAACCATCTATCTGTCACAACAATTTTATGCAGAATTGTATCTTGGGTTTCAGAGCTCCGTAGAGCTCCTTATCCTACTGATGACTTCATGTTTATTTTAGACTTACCAGTCCATCACTTTCTTCGACAGCCAGCCACTGATTATTGATAAAGAAGAATTTTTCATCAGTTTTGATATCTCGAATTATTATATAGTTCAAGTACCAGGAGCCAAATTTTCCTTTACCACTATTGTCATGCCATATCCGCAAATAATTCAGTGGACCTAGTGGCCTGAAAAGTAAAATTCATGTACATACACTTTTTCACAAGGGGACATTTCTTCAGGAAAATCACTTAGAAACTTTATGTGCACAATTAGAATTTCGATGAGGGGACATTTTCACTGATATAGTGCTAAATTACTTTTGGTCATCAAAATGTGTGGTTGTGTCTTTGCCTTGTTACAATTTATGGAAGAGTGCCTAAAAATTGTAACAAAGCAAATCCATACAAACTAAATAATTTCACTAGAAAGGTTACATGATGCACAGCCACATATTAAGAAGACTTTAATTTGCAATACATGCTCTACAGAATAAAGCCCAGTTATGGGCTTCCAACCCTTTATCACCTAATAATGTCTATATTTGGGGTTCCAGGACTGAACCAGTACAAGAGATTTGCACTATCTACTGCAACAGACACATTCTGTGCTGTTGCTGAAATAAAATTCAGTGCCCAATACTTGATCCATTTTCCTTTTACAAATCAGACAAATGAACACAGTGCTTTACAAAAAAAACACCAAAGACACACAAAGAACATCCTTTTTTTTGCAGACCAAAATTTTTATTGCTTTGTCTTTTTTTTAAAGTATTTACTCTGGCAGTTTCACATATCTTTTGTTTTTAGGACGCTTTATCAACAATCAACAAACATATAATAGAATGTAAAATAGACATAATACAAGGGGATGTCAAAAAGTTTTGTGCCTAACATAAATAAAGCTGGAATATCAGTACAGAACATATTTATTTTTCAACATAGTCTCCTTGTAATTCAATACACTTGTTCCACCTGGTCTGCCAGTCATTGATGCCGCATCTGTAGAAGTCTATATCTTGGTCCTGTAGCCATGCCTCCACAGCAGCAAGAAATATTTCCTGAATAACTAAAAATATCCATTTTTTTCCTAAAAAGTAGCTTATGTCCCCTCAACATGCTCATTTCAATGAGGGATCAACAGCTGTGTTTTCATAGCAAAAATTAAAATAATAATAAAATTAGGTTGGCAAGTTTTGTGAAAAACTGGTTTTGGACATTACATTAGGTTGAGGATTTTCCCTCTGCACACCTGATATCAAAATGGTAAAGTTTCCAGCAGGAAATATTTCCCATAGAACAGTTATGGTATTTAACCATATATACCTTGTTTGATAGAGCTCAGTGAGGTGAGATCTGTCAAACAAGATATAATTGGTTAATATCATACATATACAAGAGAAAAACAGAGTAATTGGAGAAAATTCTGTTGAACTACCAGAATACTAGATTATACATCATGAGATAATATACTGAGTCAAAAAAGAAAGTATAATAAACTGTGAGGAACAATTTTTTTAGTATTATCGACTTTAATCACACAAATTATTGTAAATTCATATTTCGAGTCCAGCTGTATGAATTTGCATAATTTCATGTTCTTACTGTTGCTAGTGTCACATCAGGACATCGCAATTCTGACATGGGGTGAAATGAGAAGTTCACACATGCAATCAATAGCATGTTATGTCCACCGTTTGCCTCTTGGATGGCAAGACATCAGCAGCGCATGGACCTGATAAGTCTCTGGATGTCACCCTGTGGTATTGCGTTCCACTCCTACCTTACTTCTGAAGATCATGAAGTCGTACCCGATGGTCCAGTTTATCCCAAAGATGCTCAATTGGTGACAAATGTGGTGAAAGTGGGGGCCAGGGAAGAAGTCTGATGCTCTGCTCCTCAAGAAAGTCACGACAGACACGTGCCACATGACATTGCGCATTGTCATGCTGGAATAACTGCAATCCGATGTTAGCATTGAACAACGGGCAAACAACAGCGTTAAGAATTTCATCCCTATATCGCTGTCCATTCAGATTACCATTGATGAAGATCAACTGCATTCGATGGTGCAAGGAAATTCCTGCCCAAACCATTACACTACCCCCGCCGAAACGGTCACATTCCCATACGCAAGCATCAGAAAATCGTTCTCCTTATCGGCGATACACACTTGCCCTACCATCAGCACGCCGTAGACAAAATCATGATTCATCACTAAAAAGAACGCCAATGCTATTGAATCCAGTAAACATGCTGATGTATCCATTCCATCCTGACGTTACGATGACGTTGGGTAAGGATTGGTCCATGGTATGGACGCCTACTTCGGATGCCGTGTTCAGCGAGTCTGTTGCAGACAGTTTGAGCACTGATTCTATTGTTAGTTCTACCAGGAGTAATTGATGCTGTCCTCATCACCGGAAGGAAGCGATCCCGTAAGTGAGACGTCCAGATGTGTCAGTCTTGTGCAGGGGTCGTAACTCTTGGTCGACCTGAACGCGGTCAGTCGGCAGTAGATCCAGTGGTTCTATACCTTCCAATGAGATGGTAAAAATAGTGGCCACAGTGAATCCGAACTCAGCAGCGAGCTCATCTGGAGGTAATACAGCCTCATGCATACCAATGGCACGCAACCTCTGATTTTTGGTTAACACTGGCATTTTTTAATATGTTGGAAGACAAAAAATAGCATGTTTTCTCAATAACCCAGGCTCTCTAGCACAACATAACACAAAGAAAATCATTGGTCACCCATTCAATTTGACATTCTCGGGTAGCACATGCTATTTTGAAATCCGTAGCAAAACTGTATACGGTTGGGTGGACAACAACAACATCATGTCATTAAACTTTTTGCACGACTTCTTGTCCACAAACAGGCAACATTAGAACTATTATATTTCATCCTTTATGCTATTTTTTCACATTTGTTTCTATTAAACTTTCTTTTTTGACTCAGTATATAATCTGAAATTCAACAAAATTTGATGTGAATTTCTGAGTCTTCATCACTAAAATCAGCCTGAACCTTGGTAAACCTTGCCTCAGATCAAATTTAGCAAACTTGATTTTAGAAATTTCATATGAAATCTGAACTCTTGAGAAATCTTCTATATCTGTGCATAATCCACCAGGAGTGAAAAATTTTAATCAAGTCCATACAATTAACTCATTTATTTCAAAATTAAGATCACACTTTTGATGAATACTTCATTTTCCAACATGGTCAATGATCTCACAGAATTCACCTGATGAAAAGCCACACACAGTATGATCAATAATAAGTAACTCTATTCTAAAATTACCTTGGTGTTGTCATGAGGAAACTATCTACAGAGCCACGGTCAAAAATGGAACGGTGATCATCAGATAGTGCTCTCACATCTGTTTCTTCATCTTCACCAGAGAGAACAAAATAAACCTGGAAAATCAAAGACACAGATAGGGGTCTCAATTTCTTAGCATTATTTTGCCCCTGAAGTGCAACAAGGTTTAAAATTGTAGATGACACCCTTGATGTGCACAAGGAATGATTTATCACATGATCTGATCATATACTCACCCCCATTAAAATTAAATCTTTCCAGTAAAATTTGCTTCTTTATATACTTTCCACACAGACACATGTTTATCTCTATCCACACCTCTGGCATGGAAAATGTGACAGTTTGGGTGTCCCCAAGGTGTGAGCCCTGGAAAGACTGAAAAGAGTCTTTAAGAGCGGTATAAAAAGGTTGCAATTAACTCAGCCAGTACGTTAGTTCACATTTACTTCCCAGCCCCAGACCAAATTTGAGAATTGACAATTACTGAATTTTGGGGGAATTGTAGTTAGTGGTGATTCATAACTGTGAGATTTACCTGCTGATCATTTGTCTTAACATGGAAGGCAGCTGGAAGAGATTATGGTCATAATGGTCTCTGGTCCCAGCTTTTAAACAGGGAGTCTCAATTCATGGAGGATATTTGAAGAAGCAACTGCTTGAATTTAATTTTATATCGATAGAAAATTAAATCAAGAAGTTGGATTTTCACAGATCTTCTATTAATTGCGATTCCTGTGTTTAAAACCTGGAACAATAGATCATTATATATACTTACATGCATATAATGACAACATACAAATAACACAAAGCATATGTAGACATTTACATATGTTGTTTTGTCCAAATATAGAACTTACTCTTAACCCTTTGAACCACAGCAGTTGCATTTCCGGCCAAGAACAGGATGATACCTCATAACCTCATTAAATAGGATGGCTGTTCAGTAAATATGTGGGGTTAGACCAATCAATATTTTCAACGTGCAGCCCCGAGTCTGCAGGTTGAAAATATTGATTGGCCTTCCCCAAATAATGAAAATGGACTCTTCTAATTGCTGCCATTGAACTGGCATGGGAGATACCACCATAGTTCAAAGGGTTAATGCTGTGAAGCTTAACTATTCTGTAAAGAAAAAGCATGCTGTTACACAAAACCATCATTTGGGAAAAGAGTATGGATGTAAACCTATATAAAAATGATTTAGGGGGCCATTCCTTGTTCTGTGAATGATACATTCATTCAACGTCTAATTCCTACAACAAGTTTTGAATAGTATGCCTAGCTACCTAAGTATATCAGCTTTAAGTAACATACAAAGCCTAGGTTACATTCCCCATACAACATAGGCATTGTAAAGCATCTCTTAATGTAATATGCCAAGCAATCGATAACACACTTGGACGAGTTGCAGTCAAGAATGTCTTGCACACTATGTTAATATCAGCTAAAGACAAAACAAGACAAAATAATAAATAAGGCAGACGATGTGGTATCTATTACTGACAGGATATAACAACTTCTGAGCAGCAATTAAAGAACCTAATGAATGTAAGTGTCTAGATTGTTGTTGCAGGTTCCTTATGCAGAGAGTGATGAATATAGATTGCATTAGCAAATATGCTACCTTCATGAATTCAGGAACAGAAACTGAGCAAACATAAGCCCATGAAGTAGCCAGGGTCCTGACTTCATGAGCTGTGAAATTGATGGATATCATATCAGTGGGAGTAAGATGCTTGTAAGACATGCAGATGGCTGCATGAATCCAATGAAAAATGGAGTGTGGAGAGACATCTTTCTTACTGAGAATTAGAAAAAGAATCTCTTCCTAAAATTCCTAATAAATGTGTTCTTATATTGAAATATGCTTGAGTCTGACAGATATGATAGATCTTCTGCCAGGTTGATTGTCTGGAAGAAAATCCTGAATGCAGATTGGTAAAGGAGCAACATCTGGTAGTTGATTTTTAGCTAAGAATTAAGTGTCTGTAGTAAATATACTACTCAAAGTTTGCTAAGCACCACATATTTGACACATCATTGTGGAATTTGCTTGTGACATATTTGCGATATATTTGGTGGATATGATTGAGGAATGTATTGAGATGGTCCCCAGTATTTACATTAGCTCTCTTGACAGGCAGACTCTTCATGACAGTCATGGAAAGCATGTACCCCTTGATTTTCATGATGTTTTCGTGTACTGTCTACATGTACATGACATGTGTAGGGTATTCAATCTTCATTTTAACACAAACCCTTGTGATTTAATGATTGAATATGGCGAGTGGAAATGTAAGAAGACATTTGTCTGAAACAGAAATGTGGCGGGCTGTCGGGATGGTGGAGCGAGGGGCTATGCATTGTTAAGGTTGGCAAAGCCCTTGGTGTGAACCAGAGCCTGAGCAAGATTTCAGCAGTATGGAACACCAGTAAGACGGCATGGTGGTGGCAGAGACAGGGCAACATCTGCAGCTGAAGACCGGTTTTTGATCATTCAGGCCCATAGGAACTGCTTTGCAACCGCAACCCAGCTTCGCAAAGACCCTCAGAATGCATCCAGGGTAAATGTTTTGATGCAGACTATTCGGGCAAGGTTGCACAAAGGTGGTCTCCAATTGTGAAGACCACGTATTCGCATTCCACTGTCCCAGAACCTCAAAGCCTCTAGCCCGAGCCGTATTGACACCTGCACGTACTGTGTATAAGTAGCAATGAAAAACCTGCATTATATGTGATGTATTCATGTTACTAAACATTCATACAGAAATTTATTCAAATCAGAACTTTCATACAGAAGTTCAGTACAAAAAACTGATTGCAATAATTTTGGTACAAAATGGCCGCCGGCAGCCATCTTGAATTTCAGACCAAATCCAAAAACACTCGTTCTCATCCCAAGGTGATAGCAAAGGTACCCAAGAAGTTTCGTGAAGAGCGGCTCACAAATACAGGCTCCAGCCCTAGCCGTATTGACATGTGCACTTATGGTACAAAATGGCCACTGGCAGCCATCTCGAATTTTCGACCGCACCTGGAAACACTCATTCTCGTCCCAAGGTGATAACAAAGGTACCCAAGAAGTTTCATGAAGATCGGTTCATAAATACAGACTCTAGCCCGAGCCGAGTTGACATGTGCACTTACTGTGTATAAGTAGCACAGAATAAATCAAAGTTCATCTAATTTACATAATGTTTGCACAAGAAAAAACTCATTATATATGATGTATTCTATGTTACTAAACATTCATACAAAAATTTATTCAAATCAGAACTTTCATACAGAAGTTCTGTACAAAAAAACTGATTGCACTAACTAAAGTACAAAATGGCTGCTGGTGGCCATCTTGAATTTTGGACCGCACACAAAACCACTCATTCTCGTCCCACGGTGATAAAAAAGGTACCCAAAAAGTTTAGTAAAGATCGGTTCATAAATACGGCCTTTAGCCCGAGCTGTATTGGCATTTGAAGTTACAGTGCTGAAAGTAATATTAAATAGATCAAAGTTAGTCTAACTGGCAACATTTATGCATGAGAAAAAAACCAGTATTACATGTGATATATAATCCCATGGTACTAAACATTCACACAAAAAATTATTCAAATCAGCGCTTTCATATGGAAGTTCTGTGCAAAAATATGATTGCACCTAATTTTGTACAAAATGGCTGCCAGTGGCCATCTTGAATTTCAGACCGGACCCCAAAACACTCGTTCTCATCCCACGGTGATAACAAAGGTACCCAAGAAGTTTCGTAAAGATTGATTCATAAATACGGCCTCTAGCCGAGACGTGTGTATGGCGCAACAGATGGACGGACGACAGGCCATGACAATACCTCAAATTTGGCTTTGCCAAAGTTGAGCTAAAAATATATACACTCTTCATAACAATATTTCAACTAAAACATAAAACAGGTAGTTGGATATACTTGGTGCTTAGCAAACTTTGAGTAGTATATAATAACATAAAGTTCACTAGTTGCATCTACACAGAAGCAAAGCCAAGAAAAAAAGCAGTGGTGTTTGTGAGGAAGTTAATATCTACCTCATCTAGAGGTTCAAAAGGTCCCCCCCCCACCCCTAACAGTAAATTCCATCAGATTTTAACAGGTTGAGTGCTATAAGCCATTATCATGGTGCTATTGAAAAGTGCTTGAAGCCACTTTAGTGGCTCTACACTGTATGCATTAGCTTGATGTTCGCTCAGCAGTGGAAGAAAAATTTCTTATATAAAATTATTTGGTTGCAAATTATTGTAGAGTGCTATTGGCCATGTTTCAAATCACGTTTAAAAAATAATTTAGCATTCAACCAGTTAGTCTAAATGTTCTGGATCATTTTAATACAAAGTGTTAAAATAGGTTCAAAGGGCAAGGGATCACAACTGATGCGGGCCTCCCCACATACAAAATATTTTCAACAGTACAGAGTGGTAGCCTTTGGTAGTAATATGTTGTAGACCTTTAGAATCGAAAAAGAAAACTAAGAAATCTGCAATCTGAGCAATGGACAGATGTTTGAAGTTGATGTCATTCTTCTGACACTATTTAGCATGAAAGATTAATCATGAAGATCATCGGATTGATGCAGAGGGGCAGACCATTGGTGGAGAAACCTTTACATCTGAGGTGGGACCTGATAAGACAGGCATCACTGGGCGATGTCTTAAGGAAATCTTCTGGGATGACCCTGCTGGAGATTATAATGTAGAGAGAGGCAGATTGGAATGTCTTTAAGAGGTCTGATAAGATTGATCCATATTTTTGGAATTGTGAGTGCAACAATCAGAATGATCTGGTGGTGTGATGTGTCAATTTTGATGAGAACACATGGAACTATGGTGTTGGAGGAAAGGAATAGCAGTCTATATATTTCAGTCAATCAATAAAGCATCAACAATGAAAGCAAGAGGGTCTGGACAAGGTGAAAGAAACATGTCTTGTTGGTTGTTCACTTCTTGTCACAAACTGCTGATGTGAGGAATTCCCCACCTTTGGCAAATCAACCTGAATACCTTTTTGTTCAACGTCCATTCCAACGATAGATTCTTGCTTTTTTAGGATACAGAGTTAGTTAACCCACTGAGGTGACCTGGCATTTGTCCGACTAGCATTTATTCATTTTCTTGTTGTGCTAGTAGATGCAGCTCCCTCATCAGCACATACATGGGAATCAAATGTGTTCCTCCTTGATACCTGATATACGCCATAACTGTCAGGTTGTCCAACAGAATGAGAATGTGGTGATCTGACAAGAGGTGACCCCAGTGCCTTAACCTCAGAATGACTGCTAACAAATCCTTCTGGTTGATGGCAGATCCAGAAGATGCAAAATCACTTCCCTGGTGAGATTGCCCATTGTGAGCATGTGATTTGGATTCGGGAAGTACAAGGGAACTCTTTGCATCAAACATTGTAGATTTGCCCACCTGGATGTGCAACAGACAATTGACTTGTTCACCACGAAGTAGTCTTCATGAGAGTTGACATTGGGTTTCCATAGCTGGAGCAGATAAAGCTGAAGAGGATGTGTGTATGACATCTGCTCAGTGGAACGAGATCTGACATGGAGATGCAAAGGTCAACAAAATGTAGGAATTTCCTGGCCATGACTCAAGTCACTTTGGTGAAGACTATGCAAAAGCTACCTTTATCTTTGCTCTGGTTAGTGGGACACTTACTACTTTCCAGAAGGTAATGAGTTCCATGACCAAGTGAGTGAGTGAAATATTTAGGCTGAAGGCCCAGTGACTGAAGCAGCTGAAACATGCAACAACAAATTTCATTCTAAAGACAACTTGATTTGGGATGTCTGTGGAGATGTCATTGAGGTAAGCCAAAGAAGTTATAAAAAAATAGGCCCAGTGATAGGACATCACTTGATTCATCAGTTGGGTGAAGACCAAATGAGCTAGATTGAGCCGAATGGCATGGCTTTGAATTATTGCTGGTTGTGCCTTTGAACAACATTATAAACTTCTGAAATGATATGTGAATGGGAATATAAAATGAAAGTGTCAATGACACTGTAGCTTAACTTGTCTGTGTGTTTTGTTTGATGAAAAGGATAATGTTCAATGTTTATGAAAGGATTATGAAATAATACAAGAATTGTGATAATTGGGAATATGTTAATTTCTGTTCCCTGTATGCTAAGTTTTCAATGAAAATAATATGTGGCATAGACTGTTCTAAAGAACTGAGGGGTGGGTTAATGTGGCCCTCACAGTTAATGTATGTGGCCCTCACAGTTAATGTTTGTCAACAAAAGTTACCAAGATACAGTGAAATTATTCCAAAACGAGTCATGCTATCAAGTTACAATGAAATCCCTTCATAAGTATGGCCTGTAGACTGTACTAAAGAGTTTCGGGCCTGTTTAGCCATCACAGTTGACCGACCGCAACCAATAGGGGACGTCCTCATCTCGACATTATACTGAGTCATCCTACCAAATGACAATGAAATCCCTTCATAAATACGACCTGCAGTCTGTGCTAAAGGTTTTCGAGTTTTGGGCTCGGCCAGCCATCATGGCTGAATGATCGTGACCAAAAGGGGACGTTCTCATCTGGGCATTATCTGGAGTGATCCCACCAAGTTACAATGAAATTCCTTCATAAATATGACCTGTAGACTGAGCTAAAGGTTTTTTGGGATTCGGGCCCCTGTAGCCGTCACAACTGACCAATCATGACCAAAAGGGGACGTTATCATGTAGACATGATATGGAGTCAACCTACCAAGTTGCAATGAAATCCCTCCATAAATACGACCTATAAACTATGCTAAAGGTTTTCGGGTTTTGGGCTTGGGCAGCCATCATGGCTGAATGATTGCGACCAAAAGGGGTCATTCTTATCTAGACATTATTTGGAGTCATCCTATCAAGCTACAATGAAATTCATAAATATGACCTGTAGACTGTGCTAAAGATTTTCGGGCTTCGGGCCACTGTAGCTGTTACGGTTGACCAATCGCGACAAAAAGGGGACGTTCTCATCTAGACATTATATGAAGTCAACCTATCAAGTTACAATGAAATCCCTCCATAAATATGACCTGTAGCCTGTGCTAAAGGTTTATGGGTTTTGGGCTCGGGCCGTCGTCATGGTTCATAGATCGTGACCAAATGGGGTAAGTTCTCATATAGACATCATATGGAGTCATCCTATCAAGTTACAATGAAATCCCTCCATATTAAATATGGCCTGCAGACTGTGCAAAATGTTTTTGGGTTTTCGGCTTGGACAGCCATCACGGTTGACAAATCATGACCAAAAGAGGACGTTCTCATCTATATATTATACAGAGGCATTCTACCAAGTTACAATGAAATTCATAAATATGACCTGTAGACTGTGCTAAAGGCTTTTGGGCTGTGATGGCTGCCAAAAGGGGACATTCTCATGTACACATGACTCCAAACCTGCATATGAAATTTTGTGATGATCAGACAAGAACTAAGGGGTGTAGTCTGTGCTAAAAAACAAAAATGTGAACAGACTCACAGACTAACAGACTTCCGCACGCGTTAAGGCAATAGCTTATCTTTGTCAAGTTAAGCTAATTATACATCTTTGATATTTATGCTGGTTAAAAAATCATTCTCGTGAATAAAGCTGCTTACGGACCTGAATGTCTCCATACTGAAGTTTGGAGCTTTGATTTATTTATTTATTATTTATTGGTGTTTAAAGTCACATGCTTATGCACAATGGCTAATCATGATCGTGACAGTTTTACGGGTGGAGGAAGCCAGAGTACCCGGAGAGAACCACCAAGCAACTACGAGCAGCTGCCAGCTCCCCAACATCGTAACTCTGCACTGCAGCAAAGGCAGGGTTAGACTGGTTGAAGACATGTGCACCATCGACGTGCACTATGCCTTAGTACACGGAATCATCGTGCCCCCATGTGGACAATCAGGGTTAAGTGCCTTGTCCAAGGACACAATCTTGAAGCTTTGATGGAGAGGTTCTGAAGACTCCATTTGACAACTGACCAGTTTGAGTTGTCCATTTTTCATCCACATACGAAAGAGCCAACTATAAAATCATGGTGACTCTCTCTAAAGAGTTGATATTTCTGCATCTTATAGAAGCTTCACTGACATCTGCAAGAACATGAGTGTGGATAGGACTGCAAGTCATAGGTGGGCGCTTGGTGAAAGAGATGAAGTCCATTATGAACTACCTGTCAAATCCAAGGATCTGACATTACGCATTTCCACTGATCCAAATAGTAAGTAATCCTTCTACCAACAGGAAGTAGACTGAGGTGGAAATTGTCACTTGCCACCACATCAAGGCATGTTGGAGGAGAAAAAACATCCTCCACCTCTAGGGTCCGACTTCTTACTTCTTGGTGGACCTGAGGATTTATTATGATCAAACCAAATACTGCTAGGTGACCTCCTATTAGTATTAGATTTGACAGCATTACCAAAAAGCTTGCTGGCAGAACCCAATTGTTAGAGACAAAGTTGGGCCTGAGAGCATCGTAGGATGTCTTGGTGAACTGATTCAATTAGCCCATTGAATAGTTGCATCCAGGAATGAGAGGATGACCTGAGTTGAAGGCACTGATGTAGAGGCAGAGATCTGTAAGATTGAAATATTTGATCTTTGTGCTGATTTGATCATTCACAGATGTTTTCTTTGATATGTGTGATGCAAGCATTGCCACCAAATAAACTGAGGGTTCTAGGATTCTGATCATTTTGTGAGATAGTCCCAAAGTGCTCTCTAAAAATGTCTCTGGCATGTTAAAGTTCTTTGCCAAAGACAGTCAAAGAGGGTCAGCATCCTGGTCCACAAGGAGGAGGTTGGGATACTCCCACTATGTCCTACATCTCTGGTACATATACATTATCATGACCATGTGCATGTCCTGTAATTTGTATCAGATTCGAGGTTGTGTTTACAATCAGATCGCAATGAGCCCATCAGGGCAAGTTGTGATCTGATTGTAAACATGACCGAGAATCTGATACAAATTACAGGACATGCATTTAGTCACGATGATACATTTATCTAACAATCCTGTTATATAAAGCCTGTTTTTTTCATTTTTCAGTTTAAATTGGGTTGAAATTGGTCAAAATTTTGAATTTCATATTTTTATGCGTAATAACAATGCATATAATGATATTATTTGTCATAGGAAGTTGAATCTGTGTGATACGGAATCAGAATAAGTCATCTACGATATATGATACGGAATCGGAACACATTATGTGATACATACCGTTTCTCGTGGTTTTCAGGCCAAAATCTATATGATTGTTAGATAAAAGGTATGAACCTGACCTGGGCAAATATGTATTCTTTAACAACTTTAAGTTTGTTGTCGATCAATTTGAATGAATCACATATCTGTGAAGACTGTAAAGGCCTCTGTGTAGATATGGAGGAATTGTTAACCACTGGGCATTTGCCTACCAGTAAGACAGGTCTATAATAGAGATAGATGGATTGACCTGTGGAATAGCGTCCAGAAGATGGGTAAATAAGAAGTGTACAGAGTTGTGGTAGTTTGTAGATTGTCGTGGAAAAAACTTTGTTATCATCAGCACTGTCAGAAGTGTGATCAGAGTCATCGGTAGTAATGTAGCTGAGTGGTAGAGATGTACAACCTGGGCTAAGCAATCACTGTGCTTTTTAGCATAGCCTTATCTATGAATAGGTGAAGAGGATCTGGATATTTACTAGAATTTCCTGTCTCAATGGGTACATGTAAAACACATATTCCAACATCCAGGTTTTGGGTGGTCTTCCTGATGGGATATCACAGTACTTTGACAGTGGTTTCTAGTGAAGTCTTGACTGCCTGTCAAGTGAAATAGTTACCTTATTATGAGGGGGTGAAAAGTAAGTAGAATTCACCAAGCCTTTAACCCTTTACTCAATGAATCACCCGCATCTGCCTACGTAATATGCAAATTCAGCAGATGATAAAATATTATTTTTCGAAAAAATTCAACAAAACCATATCATGTGACCCCTCTTTGGAACGAGCTCGTTGAGCTCGTTCCAGAGAGGGATGACATGATATGGTTTTGTTGAAATTTTTTTTTTTAAATTAAAAAATGGTATTTAAAATAATAAATTTTGAAATCGTCTGCATTGGGTAAAGAGTTAAGGATACTTTGAAAATCTACCACAAGAATGAAATGAACATTTTGCGAGAATAAAAGTTGATTCTCGTTGTTTTCCTTGAGAGAATCATTTGCCAGAATCAATTCTAATTCTCACACAAATTTTAAGCCCCTAGAAGAGGAACAACAGTGCTTGATGGCATATTCACTTGGTAACAATACTGAATAGTTTATGAAATGCTACACTTTTATCCCATTATGAAATGCCAAACTTACAGTTAAAACTAGAAGTCCTGTCATGAACTGTGCGCTTATCTAGGTATAACTGTGCATAGGAATTGCGTGCAATTGCCATATCGTATGGCATCCGAAACACGGCAGGTTCTCCTGGTTACTCATAGCAAACACAGGCAATGTTTCTGCCAATGGACCTTCGGGTAAAACATTGCTTGTGCACAGGCCATATGTACAGAATTTGATAGTTTTACTATGGTCACAATGCGTAGATTAACACGCAGATTGACGCACTATTTGTGCGCATTTCATGACAGGACTTCTAGTTTTAACTGTATTTTAAAAGCATCCAAGCAATACTTACTTTGGATTTGGTGGCTGCATTTCTTCTCATTCCAGTTACTACAACAAGTTCATAATAGTATTTATCTTTTGAGCTGTTATCAGCTAGCGGAATCAATCCAAGCTGAAATAACAAATAAACATCAAAGATGTTACTAAACTAAAAGCACTTTCTGGAAATGTATAATGATATAAACTCATCCATCATCTCACTTGAGCTTGTTTGTTTTAACCTTTTACCTAATATAATGGTCACATCCAGCCAACAAAAATTGTCATTCAAATTTTATTATTTTCTAAATTAGTGCCTCATAAATATTGCTTACTTATGGTCCCTTTTATGTTGAGTTTCTTTCAATGATTCTTTCTTGATTTACGTAATATAAACAACAGAAACATTTTTAAAAAACAATTAATCACAAAATTATTGTCCCAATACTCCGACAACATCGACTGTAATAATCCTTACTGTATTGACTGTGCTTTTAACAATAGGTAGAATATTTTCAGAATAAACCGAGTGGGTGTGCATTTTTCATTTTCATTTTTATGCATTTCCAAGATAACACAAATTTAAAGCTTTCCAAGTGCAGAGCCGACAGACGTGGGCAGCAAAATAACAATAGGGGAATTTTGTACCTGGTCTACTCCTGTTGGGGACCCCAATTCTCAGCGTCGGTCCGTGGGAGTCTCTCTCTGAGAGCACCCCACAGAGAGGCGTCGGGGTTTGGAGTTGTCAAAGAGGGAGAAGTAGTTACTATTGACACATTTCTGCTGGTACTGTATACGACTGGACAAATTCTCATCTCTTGACCCTTCGCCCAACGTGGCGGCCGGGGCCGTTCAGTGCTATTCTCAAAAATTGCCAATCAGTTTTCATTATTTTTTTCGTTTTTTGTCTCAGGAGCATGGGTTATGGCCCCTTATTGGGGCGAGTTCGTCGAGCTCGCTCCGGTGGGGGTTCGTGACCTGTGTTCTTGGGAATGAAAGAATATAGTGATTCAAAAGTTTTGTTTTGTTTTTTTTTTTTTTTTTTTTTTTTTTTTTTTTTGCAAGTGTCGTCTGCTTTTTATGTTGGGTAAAGGGTTAACTCAATGCTCGTCTCTGAACTAAATTGTGTGAGTTACACAAGCCACCAGCGACCAAGACAAAGTATAGATGAACGATTGTTGGACAGTCCGATTCCAATGTTGCATTATATAATCCCCGGGAGACGACAGGTAGACAGCCAATCTGGCTATGCCGTCTCCCTGCAGTATACAGGTTTATTAGATTATTTTTGTCTATAATTCTGTATGTATATTTTTGTTCTATAATAATGCATGTATACTTTTCTGTTTTCTGTTGTATACTGCTAAATAAAGATTCATTCATTCATTCATTCATTCATGAGGAGTCAAGAGCTATGTTTTGGAAGCAAAAACCTGAGTAGTTTCAAGTATCTCAGAATGTTTTTTCACAAGTGTTGTCGACTTATCATGTTAAGTAAAGGGTTAACCATTATTCAAAATTACAGTACAGGAAGAAAGATGAGTAATGCAATTGCTCAAGTAGTGGAGTTTGCACAGGGAAAATTTTGAAAACATATGAGCAGTGAAAATTCTGTCAAGAAAATACTTTGAATTTTGTCAAAAAGAATAAATGGCTTCAGCAAAGTTTCATTTACTGAATCTGTAGGTAGAATATCTTTATGACTGGATATTTAGAAATACAAAATTTTCCTACACTCTTTAGAAATACAAAATTTTCCTACACTTCTTTGCCAGAAAATTAATATCAAGATAATTAATACGCATGATTAGTAATAAAATCTACTATATTTTATAAAATATATGGAAATTACTTGTTAGAGAATCAGAATCAAGTTTCAGAGTTCAAAACAAAACAACCTTAAAGTGCGTTTAAAAATCTGATCCTGCACAAAGGGTTTTGTTTAAAAATTCACCTATAGTGCTCTTACAACTTGTTACACAATTTGATACAGGAATCCTTGTTTCCCACAAGGTGACCCTGCCTGTTGAAAGTGTCATTAAACCCTAACAAATAAATAAATAAATAAATAAATAAATAAATAAATAAATAAATAAGAGGCCCCAAGGGGCCTTAATCACTCACCTGACAAAGTGATTCAAAGAACTATTTGGATCACATTCAGTTAGTCATGGTTCATCAACACTACAGAGGAATGAAGTCATGAAATTATTCATAATTCTAGAGTCCATGTCAGATGATTAATATCCTGGGTCTTCCTGACTGCTTCCAATTCTATCAGCTGTAGACTAGCACTGCCAAACTTCCAAGGGTTGTTATGTCACAGCCCCCGATCAAATAGAGCACAAATATATATTAACTCAGGGAACCAATTTGAACAAATTTAAATCTCACACACACACCCCAACCCCCTCCCCTCCCCAGATGCAGTACCAGATATGAAAGCATTTGGATGGTGGATCTGATGATTTTCAAAGAAATTTCATCATATTGCACTAAGTTAAAATTCAGGCTCCCATAGGAAGCCCAAATATTTACTCAGGGATGCAATTTCAACAAACTTGAATCTGACACCTGCACTCCCTAGAGATATTGTGTACCAAGTATCAAAAGATTCTACCTGATGGTTCTAGAGAAGAAGATTTTTAAAGAAATTCCTTCGTATTGCATTTCTTCCCCTGCTTAATTGACCCATGGGGGTTGGGAGTGGGATTGGCGGTCATAGGGGTATTAATTTTGGGGGGTTGCATAAAATCACTTTAAATCTTTCAAAATATATTTTGCAGCCAAATATTTTGTTACATCTAACTGCCCCCACCCCTCTGACAAGGAAGGGAGGGAGGACATAGGGTAAAAACATTTTTTCAAAAAAACAATCTAATTCATCTAGGAACTCTATTTTGAAAACAATCGAAAAAATCATTTCCGAATTTTGGTCCAAATTTTTTTTTCCAGCCCAAAATTGAACAAAACACAAAGAAAACAAATTTTTTTTCTCCAAATTTTCCAAGTCGGAACTGCACCCAAAATTTTCAGTCTTTAAAAAAAAAAATTTGTCTCAAAATTGAACAAAACACATAAAAAATACCCCCAAAAATTTACGAATTTTGGACCAAAATTTCGGAGGCCAAACCAGACCCAAACTTTTCAGGCTAAATATGTTTTTTTCTGTCCCAAAATTAAACAAAATGCATAAAAATGAGATTTTTTTTCTCTAAATTTTGGTTCAAATTTTCCAAGTCGGAACTGCACTCAAAATTTTCAGGCTTTAAAAAAAAAAAATTTTGTTTCAAAATTTAACAAAACACATAAAAAATCCACCCCAAAATTTCCGAATTTGGGACCAAAATTTCGGGAGTCCGAACCAAACCCAAACTTTTCAGGCTAAAAATGTTTTTTTTCTGTCCCAAAATTGAACAAAACGCATAAAAAACAGAATTTTTTTTTCTAAATTTTGGTCCAAAATTTCCAAGTCTGAACCAGACCCAAAATTTTCAACCCAAGGACCCGATTTGAACAAACTTGAATCTAACCCCCCTAGAGATGATGTATAGTAAATGTTAAAGGCTTCTGACTGGTGGATCTGAAGAAGATTTTTAAAGAAATTTCCTCATATTGCAGTAAGTTAAAATTCGGGCTCACATAGGGAGCCTGAATTTTAACTGAGGAACTCGATTTGAACAAACTTGAATCTGGCCCCCCCCAGTGATGATGTATACCAAATATAAGAGGATTCTGACAGGTGGATCTGAAGAAGAAAATTTTTGAAAAAATTTCCTTATATTGCACTAGGTTAAAATTTAGGCTCCCATAGGGAGCCCAAATATTAAGTGAGGAACTCGATTTGAACAAACTTGAATCTGGCCCCCCTAGAGATGTTATATACCGAATATGAGAGGATTCTGACTGGTGAATCTGAAGAAGAGTTTTAATGAATATTCCACGTATTGCACACAGTTAAAATTTTAACCCAGAGACTCGATTTGAACAAACTTGAATCTGAACCCCCCTCCACCCCCCACCCTCCCTACAAGATGTTGTGTACCAAATATGAAAAGATTCTGGCTGGTGGATCTGAAGAAGATTTTCAAAGAATATTCCATGTATTGCACTAAGTTAAAATTCAGGGTCCAATAGGGAGACCAAATATTAACCCAGGGACTCGATTCTCATTTTGAACAAACTTGATTCTGATCCCCCCCTCCCCGGAGATGTTGTATACCAAATATGAAAAGATTCTAACCACTGGATCGAAAAAAGATTTTTTGGATATTTTATGGATGCTATCAGAGTTGTGCCCCTTGTGGGCATGGCAACTTTATCTGAACAAACTTGAATTAATATATGATAAGAAAGATGCGCACCAGATTTGGTTCAATTTGGTCCAGGAGTTTGTGAGAAGTCGATAATGTAAAGTTTACGCCAGACGGACAAAGGACAGAAAGTGATTAGTAAACTCCCCTTGAGATTCACTCAGGTGAGCTAATAAATAAATAAATAAATAAATAAATAAATAAATAAATAAATAAATAAATAAATCTTTGTTGACAGTAACCCACAAAAAACACTTCTCCATCTCAAAACTTTGACTTGATAATTCAAGTCTCTTTTCTTAATGAATTCAAGTGGATATGCAGTAACACTTATGCCCACTTATTTAGCTATCTTTTACCTGAATAACCCTGTTAATTGAATACAATTTCCAAACAAAAAACTATTCACCATACCTTCAGTACAAATCTTCTAGATGCATACAGATTAAAGAGTAAAATCCAGTTAAATAAAGAAAAATCTTGCAATCTGATGAAAATTACCCTGATAATCATCAATTCCCTCTTGTTTATAGACCTCAGCACATCCATGAGTTCTGACAAACAAAATATAAATCTATTTTGTCTCAATATATCTTGATAAATTCTGTCTTTTAATTGGTCAGAATGTCTTGGACAAATAGCCAAGGAAAAGAGTGCACCCAGCATTCCAGGTATATGAGAGCATGCAACATCCAGGGTATAAGTGTACGCAAAACATCGGGGGGCATATGGTTTAACTCTTAACATGCTGAGTATTTTATAGATAGAAAATAAATCTAACTGTAACACAAGAAATCATTGGTGAAAAAATCCATTCCATTTATAGGGAGACAATATGATTAAAAATGCAATAATTATACTAATTTCAGAGACAAGAGAAACTCTGTGCTGGGCAGGAATATCTGCCAGCAGCATGCAAAGAGCTAAACAAAAGCTTTCCACGCTTGCTCGCCTTGATATAAAAATCAAACCCAAAAACCTGAAAATAGTCACAAATATCATCAGATTTCCGACAATTCGATCATATTTTGTTGTTATAAATTAAATAGTTGAATAATTAATTGAAGCAACTTGAGAAAAACAAGCCAAGACCAATACCGGGTCTGGACCTGCGTTGCTGCTTGCAATTGAATTGACAAACAGGAAGTGGCTGCACGACAGATCTGAAAATTGCATACACGATACAACTAATCATTATCAGGCTCCAGATGAAATATAAAATCAATCCCTTGCATAGAAGCCAAGAAAAGTTTGACGAAAAATTTCAATGTTCAGTGGGTACAGTAAAATTTCAAAGTATCAGCAAACAGGAAGTGGCTGCACGGCAGATCTGAAAATTGCTTATACGATACAACTCATCATTATGAAGCAGCAGACCAAATATACAATCAATCCCTTGCATAGAAGCCGAGAAAACCTTGACGGAAAATTTCAATGTTCAGTGGGTACAGTAAAATTTCAAAGTATTGGCAAACAAGAAGTGGCTGCACGGCAGATCTGAAAATTGCTTACAAGATACAACTCATCATTATGAAGCAGCAGACCAAATATAAAATCAATCCCTTGCATAGAAGCCAAGAAAACCTTGATGGAAAATTTCCATGTTCAGTGGGTACAGTAAAATTTCAAAGTATCGGCAAACAGGAAGTGGCTGCACGGCAGATCTGAAAATTGCTTACACGATACAACTCATCATTATGAAGCAGCAGACCAAATATAAAATCATTCCCTTTCATAGAAGCCAAGAAAACTTTGACGGAAAAAGTGTTTCGGATGGACTGATGGACTGATAGAATGATGGACTGACGGAATGATGGACTGACGGACAGAGTCGAGCGGTTACTAGACCTGCTCTGCCCCTGGCGATGCAGGTAATAAAATAAGAGCAAATATCATCCCCTAGTTCCAATGTGTTCTATGTGCCAGTAGGCACATAGAACACATAAGAACTCGGGGGATGATATGTCAACAAAACACTATTTACTCGTTTCCTTAACGACCCAAGGGATAAAACTCTATCTGTTGTCTTCTGTGTTTGCTCTAACTGATTGCGGAGCGGTGTTTAAATCTTCATATACCATACATGTTGACGGAGATAATTCATAATCTCTTGTTTGACAGAACTCTATTAAACAAAATATAATAGAATAAAAACTCATTTCATCTCTAAAATACAGGAAAATAATCAAACCCTGTTAACTGGATATCACTGTTAACTGAATAATTTTTCGCTAATCGCAAACAAAGTAGCTATTCAATTGAAAGAGTTCCACTTTGAAATGACTGAATCATACATTTTTCCTGTCTTCAGCCCTTTACTTAATGAATCTGCCACATCTGTCTGCGTAATTTACAAATTAAGCAGTTGAAAAAAAAAATTTTCAAAAGATTTCAACAAAACCGCCTGAGTTCAAAATTCTGTGGACGGTAAATGTCTGCCAAACTCTGATTTCTGCGGCGCATTAATTCAGTCGAAGCCACCTCAAAACTGGCCGCCTGAAATGGCAATTTTCGCAGATTGAAGGAGGTACAACAAAAGCACAGTTTGAGAAGTTTGTAGTGTGTCATTAATGCAGTCACCAAGAGACAGTAAGTAACTTTCCAAAATATACATTACGTGATGACATACATCATAATTACACAAACCATGTACAAACCATGTACAGTACATGGAGAGTGTATTGTTACTAAATCACCCACAGAGTGGAGATTCCACCCAAGCAATAATTGCAAATTTGTTGCAAAGCATAACAAGCACAGGCAAAGTTTCAACCAATGGACCTTCGGGTTAAAAGGTCCATTGGCTGAAACATTGCTTGTGTTTTTTGTCAGTTTGTATAAAATTTGAAAGTTATAGTTTGGGTGATAACTCCACTCTGTGGGTGATTTAGTTACAATCCTCCCTCCAAATACCTTAAAATGATATTAGATGTCTACCCATCAGACTGAAACAAAATGGCCCCTGCAAATCATAAATGACCCTCCTGGGTCATTTTAGGTGAACCCAAAATGGCCATCCTGTGGTGATTTGAGGCGAACCATAATGGCCCTCCTGCAGTTTTCAAAATGACAAGTCTGTATAGTAGAGCCCACTTAACTGGTTGAGTGCTAGGAGCCACTCTAAGGGCTTTCATAAAATGAGGGTATCAGATCAAAAGACAACATTTTCCTTGTTCATGTTTTATATTCAGTGAAATGCATATATTTTATTTATATAAATTTGTTCAAATACAAATTACTGGAGAGTACTCACCAATAATTTGTAATAGAATAAATTTTGAATAAAGTCAGCCACCAAAAACAATCTTGCCATCAATCAGTTAATTGGATATCTTTTAATTAAATAACCCTGTTAACTGCATATAACTCACAAACACCAAAGCATTTACCAAACCTTGATACAAATTTAACCTGCTGATTGCATGTCAACTATGGAGTGTCTTGGAATCTTCACAAACTTACCCTGACAACCAGTAAATTTCTCATTTTTTTAAATTTGTTTGGGTTCAGTACATTCAAAATGAGTATTTATTCTAAACAAGTTATTAACTGAAAATAGAATATATTTTCATTTTTGGAATTCACATTGAAAAAAGTTCCACAATCCATTAGTTCCTTGAATACTGTACTCTATGTTACATGTAACCAACTAACCCTGTGCATTTTTACAGTCTCAGTGAGTGTACATTTTCATGTAGTGTGTGATATGGCAGTCTGTCAACTAATCTTGTGCAGTGCCTATGATTAGCCAGCTTATATTAGCTTACCAACAAACACTGTGCACTCCACAGGGTTAGTCACTCTTTTCTTCCTGGTTACAAATAAGATCACCTCTACTAGGCAATTCATCCTGAGCATGCACAGTCTTAGTGAGTGTACATTTTCATGTAGTGTGTGATATGGCAGTTAGCAATTTTTTTACAACAAGACAGTGTGCAGTGCACGAGTTAGTTGGTAAGCTAACTTACACTGATTGACCATGGGCATTTTTGGTTACAAACATTTTTCATTATTAACTGAAGAACTATTCCTGTGTCCTGTACATCCTTAGTGTAAATCTCAACTATAGCAACTCTTTGCCCAGAGTAATGGCCAAAACCAGCCAGTAATATTCTCAAGTGGCATTTAAACTTAGCTTATGGCCCCCTCATTGCAATAGATTGTGAGGAGTTTTTTTTAATAAATTCCAAAAATGAAAACATATTCTATTTTCAATTAATAGCTTATTTCTATTGTAACTTGTTTGACAGAGCTCCATGATCGCAACATAATTTTCTCACTCTGTTTTTATCTTATTTAACAATCAATTTAACCCATTACATCTTGTTTGACAGAACTCACTGAATATCAAACTGGAAATATTTGTTTCTGAAAACTGTGCCATTTTGATATCAGGTGCAGAGAGTTAAATAAAAAATCTAAATGCTTCAAAATATGTATGTTTGCCCCCCCCCCCCCCCCCCCCAAATAGGTTTTCAGATCTCAGTCAATCTGTCAATCAAATTATCCCTCCCACCCCTCTTATTGAGCATTTTTATTGGTCTTCCAAAATTAGTATGAAATAGGGAGACTTTAAAATTTTATGCTTATTGATTGATGTAATTACAAGCATTTTCAACAAAGCATGATTAATATACAATGCATGTTTGTTAAATTGGTTTTGTAAACATCCAGTTTGCTCTATTCTACCGAAAATAATACAAATATTATGTAGATGTATTTATTTTTGAAAAAAGGTGCATAAATATAACATTTATATTTTTTTATTAACTGGTCGAGTGATGGATGTTCAAATTTTGGCTTTTTTCTTAAGTGCAGGCACTTCAATTTAAAACTGAGCAATTTATTTTATTACATCTTGTTTGACAGAGTTCACAGAGCTTTGTCAAACAAGATGTAATTAAATGTTTATTAGCTCACCTGACTTTCAGTCAGGGTGAGCTAAAGTGATCACTCAGCATCCGTCGACCATGAACATGGTGTTTGCGCGTTCTCCTCCAAAACCGCTGAACAGATTTAAGTAAAATTTGTGATGCTTGTTTGTTATGACATCGCATTTTGATTTTGTTCAAATCAAGTTGCCCCGCCCCTCAGTTGGGCCATGCCCCAAAAATATGCCCAGATCTTAAAATCTTAAAAAAATCTTCTTATCATGAACCAGGAGTAACAGGGACTTGATATTTGGTGAGCAGCTTCCTTTTGAGGTGTACTCAGATTTATTTATTCAAGAGAAGTTTGTGGGGGTTATATTTGCCATCATTATGGGAGGGGCATGAATTTTCGCCCTGCCCAAAATTCCTACTTTCCACACCAAGAGGCTGATTTGAACCAAATTTGATATGAGGTCTTATTGGGTCATAAGTACTTAATTTATGCCAAAAAAATGTTTCCTGTGGACCCATGGAAACTGCAGGAGCTAAAAATAGAAAAAAAATTTAAACACCCATATCTCCAAAAACTACATAGCACTTAGAATTCTTATTTGGTGTGAAGGTTCCTTGGGACCAATGGAATGGAATGATCCAAAACCATTACTATCAGTTTTATCATGGGGTACTTTTTCGGGACTTTTGAAAAAATGAAAAAATTTAAAGTAATTTAGGTATTTGTTATACTTACCAATGGCTCAGACTTAGCTGGTGCTAACTCAAAAATATCTAGGGCTAAACACAAATTTTGCCCCCCAATCCCCAAAATTTGCATGCAAAACCAAAAATTAGAAGTCCTATCTGGCCCTCCATACATTTACCCTTTGTGCATGCGCAGATGCCAGGAAGTCACCGAAACTGGTGCCAACATCATTCTTTGTAAAAAGATTATAATATAATAATTCAGCGGGGAGGTATGAGTGCCCAGTACTGCCCACTCATGGGAGGGCCATTCCAGTCTGGGCCATTGGTAAGTATAAAAAATATATAAATTACTTTTATACTGTATACCAATGGCCCAGACTTTGCTGAATCGTAAAAAAGGTGGAGGGCCTAGAACTTCCGAAATAGTGGATCAACATAGATCAAATCCTTCAATCCATGATGAAGAAAATTAGAATAATTAGAATTTACAAGTATGTCTCTTTATACCATAATAGAGGAGACATATCCTAACATGGATCCCAATTATGTAAATCCTAAATCTGAGCATGAAATCATGCTAATTAATTAGGATGTAACGAGTTCACAAATTTTTAAGGCTAGTCTGGACTAAGTCCTAAAAATTAGGATGGCATATTTGAGAATGAGAGAAAATTACCCATAAACCTACACCATACAATAATACTACAGCTGAATGCCGAATATAGTACGGACAAAACAGCTTCATTCATAGTTACATACCCAATAAGCCAGAGAAGTGGAGAAAATGCCCCCCTCCTTTTTTTTTTAACATATCTTCAAAAGAAAGACGGGAGAGCTCTGGAATCAATAAGCGGTACCAGGAAACAATATAAATAAATATTGATCAGGCACTCAGGAATGAATTCATGAATAAAAAATGGTGCTTAACGACACTTAACAAGCCAAGGCTATAGCGATGATTTTGGTAAATAACATTATCTGCTACAAAATATGCACTGCAGATGGCGTATACAGGTCTGACGAAATCAGTAAAATAATAAAATAACACACATATTAAAGCAAGATACGATGAACAATCTCTGCAGAGAAAACACGCTTCAAAGATCATTCACAGGTGGCCTCTGAACAATAAAATCTAGTAAGAACACTCTCCAGCGTGTACAATTTGGTATCTACAACTATAAACATGTGAGAATATGCGATTTGAGAACCGACAAAATGGAGACCAGGATCTAGAAATGGAGGTAGGTATGATTAACCAGCTCCAACACAGACCGCACCCGAAATATATAATAATTTCAAGGTCCACCAAAATGATAGCGTAATAAAATATTGTGTGAGTGCATTAAAATCCAGCCTGTAATCATCTAAAAAACCACTAAGTGGTTATGCAGTCACCTATGAACTCAAATAGCAGCAATTATGATGATTTAATAAGCACTTGTATATTAGAAACCGGAAACTAATCGCAACACAACTGCATATATGCCATCCAACATGACCCAAACGCAAAGTATGTATGAAGATATATATATGCAACAGTGTGTGAGTGTGGGGGGGGGGGGGGAGGAATTCGAATACATGTCAAAACCTTCTCACCCACATTACTTAATCATTGCTGGTCCAGACAGCAAAAATATAGTAACCGCAAAGCTCCCTCACGCCTGACATACTCCGTTATGCCACTGAGAGTGGAGAATGATGTGAAGAACAAAACCTCCCCTGAAGAAGAAGACCCTCTCGTGGGAGAAGCTTCGGGTGAATGTTCAATACCAGGCACTTTAACCTCAATGTAATCAATAGAAACAAATGAATTGAAGGATACACATATCCTATCATTCATTCCCATGAATATGGCTAAGCGTCAATAGTATGTGCTCAAATGCCTAATACTGGCAACACAAATGATGGAAACTATTATTCCTGTGTGCCGCAAACTTAAACTATCCTGAAGTGATCCTACATAAGATCATGTAATAGCCATACAGTTAGAATAAGCCCAAGATCCTGCCAGCGCTTTTACTTCATGCGCTGAAATCTTAAGCACTGACTGCTGATTGGAAGATAAATTTTCCTAAGCAGTACGAATAGCTAATTGAATCCATCTAGCAAAAGAATGAACCGAAATGTCCCTTCTATTGGAAATTAATGACAAAAGAAGCGTTCTTCTGATAAACTCTGATCTGCGTCTATAAATACATGATCGCTAATAATATAAATTCAATGATGTAGCGTAAACAATAAGACATCATTTCTGAATATGTGGTCTCGAAGAACCGAGGGTCCCAAGAACCCTGCATAGCGAGACCATCAGATTGTAACCCAATATATGAACTCACGTCCGTCATAATTGAGAAAACAGTGAAATATATGCCGAAACTTGACCTTATGTTAAAGTATTTGCTAAAACAAAACAGGTCTAGAGTGAAAAACGCCTACGACTCCAGTTAAGAAAAACTGGAGGGAACGACCCATCAAAATAACATTCATAGCTGCGCCGACAACTCCATCCGACTTATAAACTCTTCCGATGTTAATGCGTCTGATAAAAGATAAAAGCGAGCCAAACAACTGGCTAATTCGCTCTGTGAAACAACAGACGAACCAGCTTGTTGAAAATGAATTGTTGGATACGTGTATCACCATCCCATGATATATTATCTAGTTCATTATTCAAGTGATCTAAAGAACTATACTCGTCGCATCGCCGATCATACGAACGCTCGCTTTTTGACTGAAAGATTATCATAAATAACCTAATTATCCAGTTCAGTCGAAATCAGTCAGACTGAGCTCTATAAGAGCTTCGAGCCATCGGATCAGGGGTGTCTGATTAGTACACTCAAACAGACCTAAACCCCCTATCCAAGTGGCTGTATAGTCAATCCCTGAAGTAATATAAAGGAGGAATACCTAATATACCTTTGCTATGAGTCCTTATAGACGCTCTGAGTCTAGGACAACCTCTCCTACTCTTTCTGCTGGTGTTGGTCGATTAGACCCCAACTTAAAGAGCCAAGTATTGATGCTTTCTTGTAGCTTAATCCTACATTAATGAAAGCTTACCATCAAAGACTTAGTGTCTGGAAACTAAAGCGACCTGTAGCAAGTTTTCCACCTAGTCAAATGTTAAAGATGACGACGCAAGGCTTTGTCACATCAGAGAATAGCCCCACTTAACATCTGTTAAGTCAGAGAAATATATGATAAATAGGCCTGGAAAGAATTTTTTAAAAGGTACAAATGTCCACAAAATTCTTTTCCAAACAGACGTTGCATCACAGTACTTAAAATTGAAGTACATAGGACCGTGAGTCTAAATTCGCTCTGAATAAGAAATTATCTTCTCAATTGAAACCGAGCAAACAGCGAAATGATGAAGGTAAGGCTACAACTAAGATCTTAGCCTGCTCATTTAACGCAAAGAAACTTTCAACACATCTTCCCCGGTCGTTTTTTAAATGTATGTGATCAAAAAACAGTTAAAAATACAGAAGATGATGATAAGAAACCGTAATACTTCTTCCCACAGGAAGTTAAATATGGCATTGTCTACATAATCGAAGACCTTTGAGATCCGTGTAGACCTAACCAGAAAAGAGATCTTATTATCATGCTCTTTGTCCGGAGGGAAGGTTATCCTCTTCCATATCCCTTTCATTATTCGTTTACATCAGTTTAGAATCACAGTCACTGGCATCTGAACAGGCAGATGACTGGAGATGACTGGACCGATCAAGCACCATTCAACAGCTCAAGTTTTGAGACTGACGTTGAGTGCTTCTGCCTTAACAGGAATATTGCGATGAGCTGCGCAATTTGCGACAGCAAGTCCGTTACGGAGGCCTGAGGAGCAGTGGTCATGTAGTGCTTGTCTGCCAGCTGCTCCTGGGACAGTGTGTCCGAGATGGCTCTTTACTGCGGACATCCCGATGAATGAAGCCTCATCTCCTTGGCTAGATGGTGCGACTTTCTTCACAAAAAGTGGACCTCTTGATGATGAAGACTAGATATCTTAAGTCACTTAGCCAAGGTGCGGTCGGTAGTGCTTGGTAGACGTTGAAGAAGCCAAACTGTAGCCGCCTCCGGCTAAGAATTGTACTGATTGTACCGGACAATAGGTATGTACATAAGCTCTGACTGACGCAAGTTCCTAGCAACAACACCTGGCCCCAGATGTTGTTAAAAGAGAGAGAGGGGTCTCCCTCTTGCTCGTGGTCCTGCAGAACTTGCCGGCTTCTTCCTTCCATCGACACAGGGTGAGCATGGTTGGATTTTATAGTGCTCGCTACACCCTTATTTCTCTCTCGACCGCTGTGGACATACCCAGCGTCACACTACCCACATTCTGAGAAACGATCTACCGGTTGAGCTAGCTGGAGACATGGTCGTAAACCCTATATTCTAAGGTCTAGGAACTTGTCTTTGAGCACTTATGCCGCTAGCTCTGAATACAATGCACATGAGACACATTCGGTGTCACGGTCCTCATATTCAATCTTAACTGCTTCACCAGCGACAGGGAACTGAAACCACTTATCGCAGTTTATAGCCCTGTGCAATATAAAGAGTCTTTAGCCATTATGAAGAGGAAGCCATAAGACTAGCCGACCCCGGCTGCCTATTAGACAGGGCGTCCCGGACAGGAGGCATGGACGTAAACTCCAACTGATGCAAGTTCCTACCAACAACATCTGTCCCCAGATGATGCTGTAAGAGAGAGAGACCTCTCTCTTGCTCGCGGTCCTGGCTGACCTGGACGAGCGTACCTCAGAACTTGCCGGCTTCCTCCTTCCGGTGTCACTGGGTGAGCATGGTTGTATATTATAGTGCTCACTCCACCCTATATCATCTCCTAGCCTGGAGCGGACACACCTGGCGTCACAATTCTCAGAGGCCTGAGTAACCGCTTCATCGGTCAAGCTAACTGGCGACAACAGACTTTGTGCAGTCGTTTGTGCTTTTCAAATGTAGAGGAAGTTATTAGACTAGCCAACCCCGGCAAGCCTATTAGAAGGAGCATCCCGGACAGGAAGGCATGGACGTAAGCTCCAACTGACACAAGTTCCAACCAACAACTTCTGACCCCAGATGTTGTTATGAGAGAGAGGGGCCTCTCTCTTGATCGCGAGCATACCTCAGAACTTGTCACCTTCCTCCTTTCCATCGTTGCAGGGTGAGCATGTTCAGATTTTTGTAGTGCTCGCTACACCCTTGTTCCTCTTCTCGACCGCTACGGACATACCCAGGATCACACCACCCATATTCTATGTGATAGATCTGCCAGTTGAGCCAGCTGGAGACAAGGGATGTAAACCCTATATTCTAAGGCCTAGGCCCTTGTCTTATATCACTGAGCACTTTTCCGCTAGCTCTAATAGTATAATGCGACGACGGAAGCACACTCTCTCACGGCATCACAAAACCACACCATGTTCTTGTTCCTCTCTAAATAGAAACTAAAAAACTATAGTGACATTTTGGCGAGAGGACAAGCAGTGTCCCCTCACCACGAGAGGACCGATAGTGTCCACTCGCCTAACACAAACAAGTCATCAACATTGTCAAAATCTGACACATGGAGTAAGAATTAGTGGTAGTACATCGAATATAAGCACGACTCGGCCATATAAATAGAGGAAAGGCTTCCTCTTATTTGCCCTACTATTAGATAAAAATTATTACCTAAAATCTAACATAGGTCAATTGTACTACCACCAAATCTACATAAATATAAGAAAACATTAAAATACAATCGATGAAATAAATGCATCCAAAAGAAAAATTCCTTCAAAAAATTTTTAAAAATTTTTTTCTTATATAAGAGCCCAAGTTCCCAAAGGGAACGATGAGCCCAAAAAAGCCTAAGTGTGGACAAAATAATAATAATATGCCATAAAATTAACTATCACTCTATCAGAATACTTAATATTACTTACAACCGTTGTTTCTTAAAAACAAGAAAATACAGCAGTGCTGTGCAAAAAAGGAAGATGAAAATATGCCAATGCAGTTTTACTGAAAAGACGTGACATCAACATTGACCTGTATGTTTTTATTTGCAATACATTTTGGGTCCGTATATCGAATATGGTCAAAATCGGCCCAGTAGTTAGCCCATTGCTAAGGTGGTGCTCTGGTTGCTAGGGAAGTCGCCTGACATCAAAACTGACCTATCGGTTTTCATTTGCAATGCATTTTGGGTCCGAATACCCAATTTTGTCAAAATCGGTCCAGTAGTTAGCCCGTTGCTAAGGGGGCACTCTGGTTGCTAGGGAAGTCACGTGACATCAACACTGATCTGTCTGTTTTCATTTGCAAAGCATTTTGGATCCGTATACCGAATTTGGTCAAAATCGGCCCAGTAGTTAGCCCGTTACTAAGGGGGCGCTCTGGTTGCTAGGGAATTCACGTGACGTCAACATTGACCTCTATGTTTTTATTTGCAATAAATTTTGGGTCCGTATACCGAATTTGGTCAAAATCGGCCCAGTAGTTAGCTCGTTGCTAAGGTGGCACTCTGTTTGCTAGGGAAGTCACGTTACGTCAACATTGACCTATCTGTTTTCATTTGCAATGCATTTTGGGTCTGTATACCAAATTTTGTCAAAATCGGCCCAGTAGTTAGCCCATTGCTAAGGGGGCACTCTGGTTGCTAGGGAAGTCACGTGACGTCAAGATTGATCTGCCTGTTTTCGTTTGCAAAGCATTTCGGGTCCGTATACCGAATTTGGTCAAAATCGGCCCAGTAGTTAGCCCATTGCTAAGGGGCATTCTGGTTGCTAGGGAAGTCTTGTGACGTCAACATTGATCTGTCTGTTTTCATTTGCAATGAATTTTGGGTCCGTATACCGAATTTGGTCAAAATCGGCCCAGTAGTTAGCCCATTGCTAAGGGGGCGCTCTGTTTGCTATGGAAGTCACGTGACATCATGATTGATCTGTCTGTTTTCATTTGCAATGCATTTTGGGTCCGTATACCGAATTTGGTCCAAACTGGCCCAGTAGTTAGCCCGTTGCCAAGGGCGCACGCTGGTTGCTAGGGAAGTCATGAGACGTCAACATTGATCTGTTTATTTTTATTTGCAATGCATTTTGGGTCCGTATACCGAATTTGGTAAAAATCGGCCCAGTAGTTAGCCCGTTGCTAAGGGGACGCTCTGGTTGCTAGGGAAGTCACATGGCGACACCATTCACCTGTCTGTTTTCGTTTGCAATGCATGTTGGGTCCATGTCTCAAATTGGTCAAAATTGACCCAGTAGTTTGCCCATTGCTTGGGGCGTGCTTTACTTGCTACGGTCGTCAAGTGACATAATCAGTGACCCATTAACCTCCCCCCCCCCTCCCCCACTCAATAAAGTTTTCTTTCTGTTATATTTTAGAACTCGGAGGACTGATTCCAAGGCTTTTTAGAACTCGGAGGACTGATTCCAAGGCTTTTCATGACCTCTTCAGTTACTGAAGAAATTTTAACACCTTAAACAAAAACTGCTTCAAAATTTAAAGACATTCAAAGTTTGCAATGCTCAACAGTAACAATGTCTTTAAGATCAATTACACAGCTTGATTTTGCCTCCAGAATGCAAGGACTGTGTACATAATCTAGCTGGACTCACAAAGCACCAACCTTTTTCACATCTTTCTTGTCTTCTCGTCTTGCCCAGATCACTGCAAGTATGTAAACAAAAACTATAACAATCTCTGTCACATAAAGAGTTGGATTCTTCATGAATTCCATATTGGAGAAAACAAAATTCCAGTCAATTGTGTTTGGAACAACCACCCATCCACCACTGAATGTTGTCAAGTGTGTACAGTTGCACTGAATTGATGAGTGGCTTGTTTCTGGACCAACCTAGAATAAAAAAATTATTAATTTTAAAAAATTAGTATGAAATCGTGAAACATTCAAATTTCACCTTTTCTGATTGATGTGCACTTATTTGCATGTGTTCGCAACAAAGAATGATTAATATATAGTGTCGCTTTATTGTAATTGTTTTGTAAACAACCATGCCATCCATGTTCTGCAGAAAATAAGCCAGACATTATGTGAACATTATTCATTTTAAAAAATGATGCTTAAGGCCCCACAAAGTAGATCTTCTGTTTCTCAGGTAATTTTTTGTAAGGCAGGCAGTTTTTATTTTATTTATTATATTTGTAATTATTTCTTTGCTATCAAAGACTCATATTCTTGGTTTGTTTTATGTTTTCGGTCTGTCATCCATCCATCTATCACACTTGTTTGTCCATCACGAAATTTGGAGTTAGGTATTAGTGTGAAGAGTGGATGTGTGTGTGGAGTTGAATTCAATTCCACACTTTTTTTCAGTTTTGGCAATTCAATTCCACACTTTTTTCAGTTTTGGCCCTTTTTATTGTTTAATGTCAATTATGGTTGTCTGCTTAGCTCCTCCTACATTTCTTGACTGATTTTCATGAAATCTGATGCCATGTACAAGTGCATAGTGTAGATATGCATTGCAGAGGAATTTTCATACACAATTTTTTCCAAAGTTATGGACCTTTTTATTGTTGAATGTCTGTCACAAATGTTAGTCTGTATGAAGTTTAGATGTGTATGTTGAAAGGATTTTTTAATTTTTCCGTTTTTTTCCAGAATTATGACCCTTATGTTGTTAATTGAGCCCACAAAGTAGATCTTCTGTTTCTCAGGCCCCTTTTTGTAAAATTGCATGTGGGCAGGTGTTTTTTTATATTTCATTTTTGCAATTATTTCTTTGCCATCAAAAGTTCATGTTCTTGGTTTGTTCTATGTTTTAGGCCTTATAATCTACAGAATAGCATGGATGGTCGTGTCCTTTGAGTTCAAGAAGGCTTTGCAATGCTAAAACATTGCAAACACTTGTTATGTTCAAGGGGCAAATTTCACAATTTTATTAACTTGGGTAAAATATCAGACACAAACCATTTCATTTTCATTTTTTAAATTTGCATTGATTATAAAAAGAGAGCATGTGGTAGCTAAAAGAACCATGTCAGAGGGCTTAAAGAAACAGATTTTGTTTTTTTCCAAAACATGGTATGAATTATGAGTATGAAGTAAACTGAGTTTAAATTTGATTAGACAAATTACAGTGTCATTGCATAAATGCTCATTTTTTTGCATGTTATAGTGATGAATCTGACAAGGGATACTGAAATCACTAGACTATATTTTTTCTTTAGCCTTATCAAAATTAAACTTTTACAAACAATCAAGGACCATAAAAGTAGAATTATATGCATTAGAAATCTCTGGATTTGAATACAGCTTTTATTTAATAACATTACGAAATAACACTAAAAGCCCTTTCTGTTCAGCCCGAGTGGTTGAAGCAAATATCCAAAGTATTTCACAAGTACAGCGCTGATATGTCGTATTGGGTTTCTCGAGATTCAGGTATAGGACCTGTATAACAGAATAGTGGCGATCTGATAATCTATGGTTGGTGTTGGTTAATGTGGATGGCTATTGGAGTGCCACATTTTTGTTTGATGTTTGCAATATGTTTGCAGGTGTGGCTAAGGAAGTGCCATTTAGTTTCACGGACGTGTTGTTTGCTGCATGCATTGTATTGTAGCAGATATGCACTTTGGTTTCAACGGTCCTTTTGTACTATTTTTACATCTTTTTATGCACAGGTTTCTAATTCTTCTGTAGAATGGTATACGTACTTCATCTACCAGAATAGGTGTATTGTTGGCAGTTTCTGGAAGGTCTCCTCTGGGACGTTTTGGTCTGTGTACCAGACTATCAGATTCAATCATTGTTTGCATACACAAGCTGGAGCCCAAGCTGATGTCACATCTTTAGCTTTCGGATGTAAGAGATGTTGCCATAACAGTCAAGATTTCAAAACAGTCAGCTGAAGGGGAGTCAAGAAACTAAAAAATATTTCACTTCTTGCATATCAAGTGCCATACTTATGCAATAATATACTGAGTCAAAAAAGAAAGTATAATAAACTTTGAGGAGCAGTTTTTAGCTCAACTTTGACGTAAGTCAAATTTGAGCTTATGCCATGGCCAGTCGTCCACCAGTCCATGAACAATTCAATACAGCTCAGGTTAGAGGCCGCATTTATGAACTGATCTTTACAAAACTTCTTGGGTATCTTTGTTATCACCGTGGGATGGGAACGAGTGTTTTGGGGTCCGGTCCAAAATTCAAGTTGGCCACTGGCAGCCATTTTGTACAAAATTAGGTGCAATCAGATTTTTGCGCAGAACTTCCATATGAAAGCTCTGATTTGAATAATTTTTTGTATGAATGTTTAGTACCATGGGATACATCACATATAATACAGGTTTTTTTCTCGTGAGTAAATTATGCAAATTAGACTAACTTTGATGTATTTAGTGTTACTTTCAGCACTGTAAGTGCAAATGCCAATACGGCTCGGGCTAGAGGCCATATTTATGAACCGATCTTTATGAAACTTCTTGGGTACCTTTGTTATCACCGTGGGACGAGAACGAGTGTATTGGGGTCTGGTCCAAAATTCAAGATGGTCGCTGGTAGCCATTTTGTACAAAATTAGGTGCAATCAGATTTTTGCGCAGAACTTCCGTATGAAAGTGCTGATTTGAATAATATTTTGTGTCAATGTTTAGTACCATGGAATACATCACATATAATACAGGATTTTTTTCTCGTGCGTAAATTATGCCAATTAGTCTAACTTTGATCTATTTAGTGTTACTTTCAGCACTGTGACTGCAAATGCCAGTACGGTTTGGGCTAGAGGCTGTATTTATGAACCGATCTTTACGAAAATTCTTGGATATCTTTGTTATCACCGTGGGACGAGAACGAGTGTTTTTGGGTCCGGTCCGAAATTCAAGATGGCCACCAGCAGCCATTTTGTACAAAATTTTGTGCAATCAGTTTTTTTTTGCTCAGAACTTCTATATGAAAGCTAGGATTTGAATAAATTTTTGTGTGAATGTTTACTAACATGGGATGTATCACATATAATACTTATGTCCTATTCTTTAGGCCATAGCAGTCACCTTGTAATTGATTTACTATGGCTGACATGGTCACAACAAAACTCCTTTTTCTCTTATTCATTATTGTTGACTTGGTCACAACAAATACTGATTCCTGTCATATTCATTATTGTTGACATGGACCCCGCAAATACTAATTCCTGTTATATTCAAAGTGGAGCTACAGTGTCACTGAGACTTTCATTTTTAATATTATCGACTTTAATCCCAAACAAATTATTGTAAATTCACATTTCAAGTCTAGCTGTATGAATTTGCATAATTTCATGTTCTTACTCTTGCCAGCATCACGTTAGGACGTCGCAATTCAGACAAAGGGTGAAATAAAAAGTTCACAATGCAGTCAATAGCCTGTATGTCCACGTTTGCCTTTTGGATGGCAAGACATCGACGGCGCAGGGACTTGATAAGTCTCTGGATGTCACCCTGTGGTATTGCGTTCCACTCCTGCCTTAGAACATTACGCAAATTGCCTAACATCTGAAGATCATGAAGTCGTACCCGACAGTCCAGTTTATCCCAAAGATGCTCGATTGGTGACAAATCTGGTGAAAGTGGGGGCCAGGGAAGAAGTTTGATGCTCTGCTCCTCAAGACAGTAATGACAGATATGCGCCATCGGCCATTATCTTCCTGGAATGACTGCAACAACCGACAACAACAGCATTAAGAATTTTGTCCCTATATCACTATCCATTCAGATAATCATCGATGAAGCTTAACTGCATTCGATGGTGAAAGGAAATTCCTGCCCAAACCATTACACTACCCCTGCCGAAATGATCGCATTCCCACACGCAAGCATCAGAATCCGTTCTCGTCGGTGATACACTCTTGCCCTACCATCAGTGCGCCGAAGACAAAATCATGATTCAAAACTAAAAAGAACTGTACTCCAATGCTGCCGAGTCCAGCGAACATGCTGACGTACCCATTCCATTCTGACGGTATGATGATGTTGGGTAAGGATTGGTCCATGGTATGGGTGCCTTCTTCGGATGCCATGTTCAGCGAGTCTGTTGCAGACAGTTTGTGCACTGATTCTATTGTTAGTTCAGCCAGGAGTAATTGCTGCTGTCCTTGTCACCGGAAGAAAGCGATCCTGCAAGTGAGACATCCTGATGTGTTGGTCTTGTGCAGTCGTAACTCTTGGTCGACCTGAACGTGATCGGTCGGCAGTAGAACAATGGTTCTATACCTTCCAATGAGACAGTAAATAGAGGCCACAGTGGCTACGAACTCAGCAGCGAGCTCATCTGGAGGTATCCCAGCCTCATGCATACCAATTGCATGCAACCCCTGATTTTCAGTTAACCTTACCAAAGAAATGTAAAGTTACTACTATGCAGAAATGAAAAAATAAGGCAGTTTTTACTCAGTCAAGGGCCATATCTATGCAGTTGTATTCACTTGAAATCTTAAAATTAAACTTAAAGTTACTTTCATCATTTTGATGTTATGTGATGTGTTTGGCCAAATAAAGGTAAACCTATCAGGTGGAAGTAAATTTATTTATTTATTTATTGGGGTTTAATGGCACTTTTGGCAGCCAGGGTCACCTTGTGTTGGAAGGTGGAAATAAAAAGAATAGTAAAGTTATGTACAATCAAGGATCACTATTTTGAAATTACTTATACAAAATGCCTAAAAATTAAAACTTGACCTTTGGGCTTTGGTCATAAGAATAGAAAAAAAAAAATGAAATCTTTCTACTGATTGAAACTAAAGTTCTTGCTTACAGGGCTTACAGATGTACATATAGATGTACAAATGTATGAGATGACATAAACATGCAACACTTAATTTTCCATATATGTGGCAGTGGCATAAAAAACAGGTAAAATTTGTACTAAAGATATGGGAAATGGTTTAGTATTTCAAAATTATATGCAAATAACAGGGTTATTCTACTGGGGCAATATCTGATTAAATGGTTGTGTGTTGGTTTATCAGTTACATTTGCATTTTACTGGATTTTTTTCAGCCTATCACCCAATTACAAGTTGCCACACTGTATTCCTGAATAGCAGGATTTTTTAGCTGCAACTGGGATATAAGCAGCTTAGCCCTTTACCCAAAGAATCGCCTGCATCCACCCACGAATATGCAAATTCAGCAGCTGAAAAAATATTATTTTTCGAAAAATTTCAACAAAACCATATTATGTGACCCCTCTTTGGAACGAGCTTGTCGAGCTCGTTCCAAAGAGGGGTCACATGATATGGTTTTATTGAAATGTTTTGAAAAAATTTTAAAAATGATATTTAAAATAATAAATTTTGAAACTGTCTGTGTTGGATAAAGGGTTAAGAAGTATTGGTGTTAGTTTCTCCATTCATATATTTGTCTGTCCATCCATCTGTCTATTCACCCATCTGTTCATGTTCTATAGTATGGAAATACATGTAAGAGTTCTCACCTGTTAATGACAAGCGATTTGTAGTTACAGGGAATTGTTTTTCTTGTTCTGTCGGTTTGAGCACTTTGGTTTTGGTGTAGAGTTAACCCTCTGTACAAAGATGTCAAAATACCAAAACTTCAAAATGCAGATTTCTCCTATAATGCAACTGGAATTAAACCAATTCATTCTTGTCTGACAGAGCTTGAGGAGCTCTATCAAACAAGATTAAATTAGGTAAATTCCACTATGGGAAAATATTTCAGGTTGCAATTTTGATATTGCAACATCAGTGTACAGAGAGTTAAATGGTCATCAATGCAGTTCTGTTCAGATAAATGTTAGATTAATCCTCTACACGCTGATACTGAAATATCAATATTAATTTCAGGCTTCAAATTTTTCCAATAATGCAACTATGAATTTACCCAATTCAGACTACACTGTTCACGTTTTTGGGTGCTAAAGTTGCCAAGTGCTCTAAAATATTTAATTTGGCACCACAAATACAGCATTTGGTACCAAAACTTGGCACCTAAAATATATTTTTGGTTCTTCTCAAAGGCTTTGTGGTTTCTTATTTCAATGTGTAGTTTTCAACAGAATCGCTGTGTGATGATACAGGTGAGACAGAATTCTCACGCCTGTCAAATAACCTACAGGTGACAACCAGGCATAATCATTGTTCTTTGTTAACAATTTATCAATTAATCTGATTCTTCTCACAACATTTCTTTGTTACTTAAATCTTTTTTTTATCTTTCTTAATCATTTTTATAACACTTACTTTAAAACCCTTTATGCAACGAATCGCCCACATCCGCCTGCGTAATAGGCAAATTGAGCAGTTGAAAAATTTTTATTTTTCAAAATATTTCAACAAAACCATATCATGTGACCCCTCAATGAGCTCATTCCAAGGAGGGGTCAAATGGCATGGTTTTGTTGAAATTTTTTGAAAAATTTAAAAAAATGATATTTAAAATAATAAATTTTGATATTGTCTGCATTGGGTAAAGGGTTAAACAATATTTTATTTCCAAGAAAAAGACACACAAAAAGACAGACAATAATTGATTTAGCATTGGTTAGCATTGAGAACAAAAATATCTTGAACATGGAAAGAGGATTCAGCTGTAAGCTAAGTGCTTATTCAAGGCTATCTCCTTTATAACACTTCTGGAAGATAATATATTATTTGTTACTAGTTTGTTTGGAGTGTAGTGAGTATATAATTCTGAAATTATTTTGTGAACATTAATAGTAGCTTTTACTATTTTATTAGCTATATTTTCATCATGGGGGTGGGGTGGGGGGGGGGGGGTGCAACTAAAAAACTTGAAAAGGCCAGGCAACACTTAATTAAAATGCTGTATATTGAGTGAAACAAAAGTGCCATCTACAATCCTTTATTAATCCCACCTGCGGCAACCGCATTGTGTCCTTGGGCAAGACACTTCATCTCTATTGCCCACGTGGGGCCACTAAGGCGTACTGCACGTCGATGGTACGCATGTCTTCAACCAATCTAACCCTGCCTGTGCTGCAGTGCGGAGTTACGATGTTGGGGAGCTGGCAGCTGCTCGTCATTGCTCGGTGGTTCTCTCCGGGTACTCCGGCTTCCTCCACCCATAAAACTGTCACGGTCATGATTAGCCATTGTGCATAAATATGTGACCTTAAACATCAATAAATAATGTCGCACTCAAGGAACAATACAAGGCTATTTATTTATTTATTTATTAGTGTTTAAGGTCAGATATTTTTTCACAATGGCTAATTGTGACTGCAAGATGGAAAGAAAGTCAAATCCAACCAATTGTTTATTCCCATGCTGCCCATTTTAGAGGACTTCCACCACAAGCATTGGTGATTGGGACCTATTCTATCAGTAAAAAAGAGTCATTTTACCACAGTAAACAACTACTGCTTCCTTTCCTGGTGTTCCCATGGTGCAAAACGTGGTTAATTTATTCTCAGTTATGATCAATTCCTGTTGGCACTAAAATCATTCATTTGGCAAAAATTCATTTGGCACCGAACAAAATTCCACTTGGCACCAAAATACTTCAGGCCAGTGTAAACACTGCTTGTTTGACAAAGCTTATCAAACTTTGTCAAACAAGAATGGATTGACTGAATTCCAAGATGCCTTATAGGGAAAAAATGTGACTTGAAATTTTGCAGTAAATAATTTTATCAAAATTGTTGCAAGTAATCTGTACTGTATTTTGCAATTGTTTGTGTGGGGGGTTTGTTCACCAACTACTCAGGCACAATTAATTGAACCACCACCAAACCTGGTATGTGTACTCACTTAAGTCCCAAGAGTGTTAATGGGGGTGGGGGGAGAGGCATTAAAAAGGTGGCCAAATGGGGGTGGGGGTGCAAAATCAATTTGTCACCTAACTCATGACTAGAGTCTCAACTGAAGACATATTCCAACTGCATCATTGAGTCTTGATGATGTAGTTGGTGTAACCGTCAATGGGGATTCTAGTTAAACAAGAAGCCCCATGGGGCCTGAAGCGCTCATCTTGAACAGAACACAATATAAATGGAGTCCACGAATGAATCTACATTAAGCAATCCATCTCCATAGGCTACACTGTCAATTCTTGAGACCCTCAGGAGTGACAAAAATAATCCGGGCATAAAGGCTTTTTTTCAGTTGATCATAACGTAAAATGTAAAGCTCCCCTATGAAGCCCCTTGATACAACCTATGGGGATTAATCTAGTTACAAACAACTAGAGGTTACTGAATACAAAATTTTTAAATCTTCAGCAAAATGGCCAATTCCGGGAAACCATATGGTGCCCAAATATTAACCCAGACCCTCGATTTAAACAGAGTTGAATCTGACCTCGCTAGAGATGTGGTGTACCAAATATGAAAGCATTCTGACTGTTGGATCTGAAGAAGAGAAATTTTAAAGAAATTTCTTCATATTGCACTAAGTTAAAATTTGGGCTACCATAGGAAGCCCAAATATTACCCTATGGATCGGATTTGAACAAACTTGAATTTGATCCCCCTAGAGATGTTGTATACCAAATATGAGAGCATTCTGACTAGTGGATCTGAAGAAGAAGATTTTTGAAGAAATTCCCTCATATTGTACTAAGTTAAATTTATTAACCCAGGCTCTTGAAAGGAACAAACTGGAACCTGACTCCCCTAGAGATGCTGTATACCAAATAAGAAAGCATTCCGACTGGTGGATCTGAAGAAGATTTTTAAAGAAATTTCCTCATATCACACTAAGTAAAAATTTGGGCTACCACAGTGAGCCCAAATATATACCTAGGGATCTGATTTGAACAAACTTGAATCTGACCCCCCTAGAGATTTTGCATACCAAACATGAAAGCATTCTGCCTGGTGGATCTGAAGAAGAAGATTTTTAAAAATTATCCGCCATATTGAACAAAGTTAAAATTTGGGCTTCCATAGGAAGCCCAAATATTAACCTAGGGACTTGGTTTGAACATTCTTGAATCTGACCCTCATACCAATAATGTATACTAAACATTAAACAAGAGGCCCCAGGAGGCCTGAGGCGCTCACCTGACATGGTAGCCTAAATATCAATCCAGAGAATTGATTTCAACAAGTTGCATCTGCTCCTCCAAAGAAAATCCTATACCAAATATCCAAAGATTCTGACCAGTGGATCTAAAAAAAAAAGATATTTTTAAAGAATATTCCTCATATTGAACCAAGTTATAATTTGGGCTCCCTGTCATATATGAACCCAGGGACTTTGCTTTAACAAACTTGAATCTCACCCCCCCTAAGGATGCTGCTCACCAAATATCAAAACATTCCGACTGTTGGATCTGAAGAAGAAGATTTTTAAAGAAAATTCCTCATTTCGATCTAAGTTACAATTTGAGCTCCCACAGTGAGCCCAAATATGGACCTATGGACATGGCTTGAACAAACTTGAATCTTACCCCCTAAGGATGCTGCATAAAAAATATCAAAAGCATTCATCTGCTGGATCTGAAGAAGATTTGTCATTCGGGCTCCCATAGTGAGCCCAAATATGAACCAAGAGACTTGGCTTGAACAAATGTGAATCTCACCCCCCTAAGGTTGCTGCATACCAAATATCAAAACATTCCGACTGCTGAATCTGAAGAAGAAGATTTTTAAAGAAAAATTCCTCATATTGAGTAAGATATAATAATTCGGGCTCCCACAGTGAGCCCAAATATGGACCTAGGGACATGGCTTGAACAAACTTGAATCTAACCCCCAAAGGATGTTGCATACCAAATATCAAAACATTCCGACTGCTGGATCTGAAGAATAGTTTTAAAGCATGCTGCATACCCAATATCAAAAGATTCTGCCTGCTGGATCTTGAGAAGAAGATTTTCAAAGAAATTTGCCTGAAATGCACTAAGTTCAAATTTGGGCTCCTATACTGAGCCCAAATATGAACCCAGGGGGCCGATTAGAATAAACTTGAATCAGCTCCACCCCACAATGTTGCATACCAAATATCAAAAGATTCTGCCTGCTGGATCTGGAGAAGAAAATTTTTTAAGAAATTTGCCTGAAATGCACTAAGTTCGAATTCGGGCTTCTATAGTGAGACCAAATATGAATCCAGGGGGCCGATTTGAACAGACTTGAATCAGATCCACCCCACAATGTTGCATACCAAATATAAAAAGATTCTGCCTGCTGGATCTGGAGAAGAAGATTTTTAAAGAAATTTGCCTGAAATGCACTAAGTTCGAATTTAGGCTCCTATACTGAGCCCAAAAATAAACCTGGGGGGGCCGATTTGAACAAACTTGAATCAGATCCACCCTACAATGTCGCATACCAAATATCAAAAAGATTCTGCCTGCTGGATCTGGAGAAGAAGATTTTTTAATGTTTTTCCCATTGCCAACAAGTGTTGAAAAGTGCTGACTCAGCACTTTTTCAAAGTCCCGAAACTGTACCCTATGATAAAACCGATGGCAATTGTTTTTGACCAATCCTTTCTGTTGGTCCTAAGGAAGCTTCACACCAAATAAAAATTCTCAGTGCCGTGCAGTTTTGGAGATATGGGCATTTTAATTTTTTTCTATTGTTAGCTCCTGCAGTTCCCACGGGGCTGCAGGAAAAAAAATTTGGCATAAGTTAGGTACTTATGAACCAATAAGCCCTCACATAAAATTTGGTTCAAATCAGCCTCTCAGTTCGGAAAATAGAAATTTTGCCCCTCCCATAATGACGCCAAATATAGCCCATCAAACTTCTCTTGAACAAATCTGAGTCTACACCTTAAAAGGAAGCTGCATACCATATATCAAGTATCTGCTACTGTTGGTTCATGAGAAGCAGATTTTCAAAGATTTTGGTGCCCCTTGGGGGAATGGCACCACCCAGGAGGAGGGGCAATTTCATTTGAACAAATCTGAATTGGAATTAGGTAATAAACATTTACCCAACATTTGAATAAAATTGGGCTAGTGTTTTTGAAGGAGAAGTCGATACTGTAAAGTTAATGCCGGATGACAGACGATGGACAGAATGTGATCAGTAAAGCTCCCACTGAGCTTCACTCAGGTGAGCTAAAAATTCTGACTGGTGGTTCTGAAGAAGAAGATTTTTAAAGAATATTCCCCATATTACCCTATGTTAAAAATTCGGGCTCCTATATTGAGCCCAAATATGAACCAATGGGCTTTATTTTAACAAACTTGTATCTGACCCCTCTATGAGTGCTGTATGCCAAATATCAAAAGATTCTGAATATTGGTTCTGGAGAAAAGATTTAAAAAAATTTTTGCAAATATGCTGACTCAGCATTTTTTTCGATGCCCATTACAGAACACCCTAACATAACCAGTGCCAATTTTTTTACCATTCAATTCTACTGGTCCTAAGGATACTTTATATCAAACAACAGCTCTCTGTTCCGTGTGGTTTTGGAAATATGGGCGTTTGAAAATATTTCTATTTTTAGCTCACAAGGTTCCCATGGGGATGCGGAAATTTTTTTTTTGCATGTGTCAGGTACTTATGACCCAATAATACCACATACCAAATTTGGTTCAAACCGGACCATCGGTTCAGAAAATAGAAATTTTGGGCGGGGCCAAAAATCTTACCCTTTCCATCACAAAGCCAAATATTGCTTCACAAACTTCGTTTTTAAAAGTATTTTTTGAGCATTTTACCCCCACTCCCTCCTTATGGGGCTGAGCATGTCAAGTTGAACAAAAAATGCAATGCCCCTTCGGGACCATCACTCACACAAACTTTCACTTGAATTGGCCCAGTGGCTTTGGAGGAGAAGACTAAAACATGGTGTTGATGGACGCATATGGATGATGGATGACGGATGGAGAGTGATGAGATTAGCTCAGCTTGACTTTGTGAAGATGAGCTAAAAATTGTTTGTTTATGGCATCAATAAAAATCTTTGGAACTCCCTGCTTCATGCTGTCTTGAGAGGATTAAATTAAAGACATGCACACAGGAATCAGATAAATGTTTTCCAGCATAGAAAGGGTTCATTCAACATGAAATAACTTATATGTGCACAGTAGAGGAGAGTCCATCATGAGAGAAAAAAATCTTTGGAAAAAAACACACTGAAGTCATGAGAGGGTTAAATTAAAGATATTCAGACAGGAATCAGATCAATTTTTTTCCAAGGAACCAGAAAAAAATACATCTACAGTACTGAAAGGGTTTTTGTTTGTTCATGGCATCAATAAAAGTCTTTGGAACCCACACTGCATCTTGAGATGGTTAAATTAAAGACATGCATACAGGTATCAGATGTTTTCCTGCACTGAAATGGATCATTCAACATAAATAAAAGTCTTTCTAAAAAAAAAAGTCCCACAGAATTGATAGATTGGAACAGATTGGAATAACAAGATAAAATGTTCATAACAGAATTTTTGTTAATTTAAGAACAATATGTCAATCTTTTTAAAAAGTTCTGTAAATGAAAAATCCTCCAGGATAAAACAAATGCAAAAATGCTGAATCATCATTTTTTCAAAACCCTCTACCGGACACCCTGATTGAACTGGTGGCTGTTTTTTTTTCAACAAATCCCTTCTTCTGGTCCTAAGGATGTTTCATATCAAATACCAGTTCTCTGTTTCTTTTGGTTTGGGATATATGGGCTTTTGAATTATTTTCTGTTTTTAGCCCCTGGGATTGTCACAGGGCTGTGAAATTTTTGTTTAAGCATCAATTAATTACTTAGAACCCACTTAAATTTCATGCCAAATTTGGTTGAAGTTGGCCCACCAGTTCTGGAAATAGAAATTTTGGGTGGGGCCAAAAATCTTACCCCTCCCATTACAAAGCCAAATATTGTTTCACGAACTTTATTTGAACAAACTTGATTCTACACCTCAAAAGGAAGCTCAATAGCAAATATCAAGTCATTGTACACACTGGTTCATGAGAAGAATTTAAAAATATTTTGGAGCATTTTCCCCCACTCCCTCCCTATGGGGCTGAGTATGCTGAGTTGTACAAAAATTCAATGCCCCTTCAGGACCATCACTCACACAAACTTTCACTTGAGTTGGCCCTGTGGCTTTGGAGAAGACCAAAACATGGTGTTGATGGATGCCGGACAGACGATGGACAGAGAGCGATGAGATTAGCTCAGCTTGACTTTGTCAAGATGAGCTAAAAAAAAAACCTCAGGAAAGTTTATTGATGAACCAGACTCAAAATTGGTCATGCTGGGATCCTAACATCCCCAGTCACCTACATCCCTCCAATTGTATGAGACCGACTCCATGCGTGATATTAGTCCAAAAAGCAAGAAAAATTAGAAATTATATCATTCCAGCAAGATCAAACTGATATCCGACTCCAATCCAGATGAAAATATCCAGACTGGAAAATTATTGGGGGGGGGGGGCATAACCCCCCAATACACTCATAGTTATGTCCTTGCTGTATAGGGCTGAGGCCTCCATGCACTGGGCCAAAGAATTTGAATGGGGTTAAAAGTGATGAAGTGTCCAGGGGTAAGACATGGGGGTTGGAGTTTCCACATGTGTGGGGCCAAAGGGTGAAAAGGACAGGAAATGCATAATTTGCTTCTAGAAATATCTTTAACACCTTTGATGGGCCATCTCATAATAGTGAATGTATTTTGTAAAAAAAGTAAGACACATATTGGTGAATGTAATGAAATTATTAATTGAAAATATTTTAATTTTGTTTCAAAGAAAGAAATACAATTCAGTATTCTATCTTCTGTTATTAATCTTTTTAACTCTAATATTCTGAGAGATGTCAACCCACACAATACTCTCTATAGTGAAACTCACTAGAATTCTGCTTGTTATAAGGCTCAGTAGGAATTTAAAATCTAGCTGACCTTTGAGGCCATTGAAGAATATTGTTGGTGTTCTATTACCAGTTTATTATTTATTATTTCATTTACTCCGACAACTGATATCAAATTTTCCTTTATGTACAGAGGTTTCAAAGATAGTGGGACATAATGTCCATAGGACAAAATGTTAATTTTCAATCCAACTGATTTTATAGTCTACTATATTCATAGTATTTATATTTATCAAGGGGATTTCATATTCACTCAACTCAGTCGATTTTGGTTAATTTTCAACCCAACTGATTTTATGGTGTACTACTATATGTACATTTTGTTCATGGACATTTTGTCCATGGACATTATGTCCTATGGACATTTTGTCCACCTATGCAGAACCACCATGGACATTATGTCCATGGACATTTTGTCCATGGACATTTTGTCCATGGACATTTTGTCCTATGGACATTTTGTCCGGATACCGTTTCAAATACTGAATCTTTCTACGATAACTTACCGTGCAACCCTCATATGACCATTTGTTCTCTTTTTCATCTAGATAATAGCATCCACCTGACTTAGTTTTCAGGGAATAATTGCCTGTGAACTGTCCTGTTTTGGGTGGAAATGACAATGGAATCTGTGAATCATCTGTGTAGTTGTTGTTGTCTGAGATGTCAACTTGTCTTGCACCAATATAAACTGCACCAGTAAAATTCTTCACAATTTCTGATGAAACAAAGAATGTATACGGATCTCCTGAAAAAGAAATTATAATCAAAAATGTTATGTGTAGTTGTAGACTTTCTGATCAATTAAAAGTCCACTAAGGCCTCACAAAGTAGATTTTCTGTTTCTCAGGCCATTTTTTGTAAAAATGCATCTGGGCAGGCGGTTTTTTATTTTTTTTTTATTTTTTTAAATTATTTCTTTGCCATCAAAAGTTTATGTTCTTGGTTTGTTTTAGGTCTCATAATCTACACAATAGCATGGGTGGTGGTGTATTTTGTCCTTTGACAAATTTATCAATTTTATTAACTTGGTTAAAATATTTGACATAAACCATTTAATTTTTATTTTTTTAAGTTAGCACTGGTTATAACAAGAGAGCATTCGACGGCCAAAAGGACCATGAGGGAGGGCCTGAGAAACAGATTTTTAATTTTTGTAAGCCTTAATGGAATAAAATGAATAAAACAAATTGGTAGTATATAAAGAAGTAATACTGACAACCATAGTTTTAACTGGTGTACAGTACTTCTGTGTATAAGCATTTAACAATGACAGTGTACTGGAAAATTGTCAATACACCTGAATGCACTGGCAAATTTTGAACTCGACAGGTGCTCAGTGAAACAATGAAACTTTCTTTTATTGATGATGCTATGACAGTGTTTAACTCTTAACCTGCTGAGTATTTTAAAACTATTTTTTATAAAATTTAGTCATGGCTGCTGTGCAGAAAAATTCATGAAAATGTGAAACGAAGAAAAACGCCCAAAACACGCTGGTCAAAAGACCAATCCAGTTTGCAGGGGAAATTTTTAGGAAGTGTCTCCAAATTTTACATATTTTGGAGGCATTTCCAGTAATGGGCAGGAATATCCACCAGTTAGACTTCTCATGAATATCAGTGTTAGGAGTATTTTATTACATTGAACATTTTCTCTTAAAAATATGAATTTCTACCTTCTTTTTGTATCATACTGAGGTTTGTCAGCAAAACCACCAAGAAAACAATATTGTAAATAATTTAAAGCAATTGTAATTTAATTACTTATTTTTGAAAACTGATGCAAATGTCATTTTAACAGTTAACTGCAATGTATTTAATGACACTTCCACGGCAATTTATTCCAGCACTGATATCATTAATAAAATCTGATGGAAACTAGAACATAGCCATCTGTCATGCAAAGATTTTCTCGGGTTCTCTAATTAGCAGTAGCCAAGGTCCACACCCTGTCAGTTTAGTATTTATGTATTTATTTATTGGTGTTTAAGATCACATACTTATGCACAATGGCTAATCATGACCATTATGTGTCAGTTTAGTGTGTAAGTGTGTGTATGGGACGTGTCAAAACTGGCCTTCAACGCCTATTTATTTATTTATTTATTTATTTATTTATTTATTTATTTATTTATTTATTTATTTATTTATTTATTTATTTATTGGGGTTTAATGACATTTTGACAGCCATGGTCACCTTGTTGAACAGTTTTATAGGTGGAGGAAGCCTGAGTATCCAGAGGGAACCATCAAGCAGCAGCAAACAACTGTCGGACTCCCCAATATACTAACTCTGCACAGGCAGGGCTAGCATTGGTTGAAGGCAAGTGCACCATAGATGTGTAGAAACCTCTGCCACTGTGCCCCTACATGGGCAATCAGGATTAAGTGCCTTGCCCAATGACCCAATGCAATTACCACTGGAAATGGCTGAACCATGAAATTTTCTGTTTGAAGTCCAGTGCTCTAATCACTGAGCCACTGCACAAACACCCAAACAGTTAAGTGCCAGGAAAATATAATATATTTATTAGGCCCCACAAAGTTGATCTTCTGTTTCTCGCCATTTTTTGTAAAATTGCATGTGGGCCAGTGTGGGTGGGCGTTTTTTATTTTATAATTGTAATTATTTCTTTACCATCCAAAGTTCATGTTCTTGGTTTATGTTTTAGGGCTCGTACTCTAGAGAATAACATGGGTGGTGGTGTATTTGGTCCCTTGAGTGCAAGATGGCTTTGTAATGCTAAAGCACTGCAAAGCGTTTTTGCACTCAAGGTACAAATTTATCAATTTTATTAACTTGGGTAAAATTTCAGACATAAACCATTTAATTTTTATTTTTTTAAGTTTGCATTGGTTATAAAAAGAGAGCATGCGTCAGCCAAAAGGACCATGCAGGAGGGCCTTAGAAAGAGATTTTTAACTTTTTAGGCCTTTTAATGATAATGGCCTCAGAATAGCTGATTTTACTTCAAATCAGTTTCAGGAACAAATCTTGACTTGTTCATATGAAGGGTGAATAAAGAAATAAAAATGTTGTTATTGTCAAAAGTCTTACCACTTTTAGGGTCATTTACAGGAACAATTGTGAAGAAATCCCATGTTCTGTTGGCAATGCTTGGAAGATAACCACATTTCACAAAAACAAGAGCTGAAACACTTGGCTCAAGTGAAAACTGGATATACAAAGCTCTGTTCTGTCCAGTAAGTGTAAATTTATGATAAAATAGGTCTGCCGTTTCTGGAATATTTTCTGAAATCTTAACTGCTTCATAGGATGGTGAGAAAGAATCTTCTGGTATAGAAAACACAAATGGTTCTGCACTATTCTGAATGACTACTGGTTTTTTGTTTCTTGTTACATCAACTGAGATTGCTCGAGAATACTGAAGGACATCTGAACCGCCATGCAAATACAATTTAGGAGGTGCTGATATAATAGCTGCCTGAGGAAACAAAATAACAATTGATATGAATTGCAAATTGAATAAAATTGAAATAGTTATTTAATTGATACAGTGTTAATTAAAGTTTTGCAATATAATAAATAAATTTGGATTCATCCACTTCATTGAGAACCAAAATTGAAAAAAGTGCTGCCCAGAAAAGTATTAAGGGATCTCAAAAAGTTATCAACAATTTTTTTTGTTTATAACTTATTTGGTGTTGTCCCAAATATGAAATATAAGCATACCGCACTGTCAGAATTTTGAACTCAGCTCACTTGATTGAGCAGAGGTGATTTCCAGAATTTAAAAATATAAACTCAATGATCCCCATAGATCTTCAGTGACCTTGATCCATATTTTGAAAACCCAATGAGTTTTGAGTTATTCAGTGTTGGTCCAACATTGGTATGTCATACCACGCCAGAAATATGAGTATGATCCACTTTCAGAACTTTTAGCTCTGCATGTACACATTTCCAGCACTAAAATTAAAAAAATGAGATGTATGAAGATATTGTAGGGGGGGGGGGGGGGGGGGAGGGGGGGAGTGGGGGGGTTTCAAAATATGATTTCCAGAATGTCTGAAAAATGCATTCAATGACTCATGGGTGACCCAAATGACCTTGTCACATATTTTGAATGCCAATGCCTGACAAGTTTTGACTTCTTTGGTTTGTTCCCAAGTTGACATGCCATACCACTAGCAATTTTAACGCCAAACACAGCTGCTAGCATCTCATTGGTATGGTGGCTGGAGTTGTATTTTTCATTGGTAACTTAAATAAGTGAAAAAAAGAAGAATTTCCAATTAATAATGTTGGAGAGAGCCATTTTTTTTTAAATTTGAGATGACATAAAGATCTGCCATTTTGAACAAACTAATGAACACACATGCAGACTAACACTCTTAACCCTTAACCTGCAGAGCATTTTGAAGACATTTTTCATCATATCTAGTCATGGCTGCTGTGAAGCATCCATGCCTTGATTTGATGAAAAATTCATCAAAATTTAACTCAAAGAATCAATGGTGAAAAAATCTATTCAATTTACAGGTGGAAAATTTGATTAACTCTTTGCATGCAGCTGGCAGATATTCCTGCCCAGAACAGGATTTCTCTTGTAACTTGTAACTAAAATATGTATAATATAGGCATATTTAATTGAATTTTCACCCTGTAAATTGAACAGATTTTTTCGCCAAGGATTTTTTGAGTTAAAATTTAGATGAATGTTTCATCAGATCTAGTCATGGCTGCTGTGAAGCAGCCAGGACTAGATCTGATGAAAAATGACTTAAAAATACTCAGCGGGTTAAGGGTTAAATGTGTTAAAATTATACTTATTTCAGTTGCAAGAGAAATTCCTTCCTGGGTAGGAATAACCATCAGCAGTGTGCAAGGAGCTAATATCTCCAACAAACTCATGTGACATGGATGATACAAAACATTTTCCGATGCCACTCAAAGAAAATAATTCCCGTAGACAGAAAACTATAAACATGAAGCAATAAAAAGATTTATGGACTCCAAGTGATTCATTTCAACCCAACAATTAGTAACACTGCTAAAGTACTAAAAGTTGGGAGCATTTGTTTTACAATAGAATCTTTTTTCCCTTGATGAGGTGAAACCATACTATAAAATATCTGAATCCAACAAACAGTGGTGGAGCAAGAGACCTGCATACAAACAGTTTGGCTGAACACAATGAGTTATGGACAAATAAGCAAATATGGGAAATTCAAGTAATTTCTATATTTATTGTACCTAGCACTGACCCAGACTAGCTGTGTTCAAGTCTTGAGAATTACAGGCCAAACACTTAGTTTTTTTTAATGCCCCCCCCCCCCCCCCCCCCCCCAAAAAAAAATTATGTAAAATAACAAAAAAGAATGAGTCTTGCATGATGCACCATAGATGTAGGGACCTGCGAATTGAAGATTTTGATCAATTCGAATGTCAAATTGAATTGGAGAAAATAATCAAATTTTGAATCGCACTTTAAATCGAATCACAGTTAATGGATATGTCTCAAAAGAAAAGTTTTTTTCTAAAATAATATCCCCGATTATTAAAAGACACACAGTTATGTAGAGTCCATTTTTCGCCTCACCACTTCCCACACTATAAATAGAGATATAAACCAATATACTAGCTATTGATTGAAACTATTTGAATTGTTGACTTTATAGCTTTGAAACAGCAGTAATGTCCATTTTTAAACAAACCTGGCTGATAGGTCTGATACCTCACTTTTATCAAATGTTTTCTTGGAAAAAAACTTTGTTTCAAATTAGATCGACTCCATTCGGTTGTGAAGCCATTTGTTTTAAATAAAAATGTGGAATGACTAAAACAAAATGACAATTCAATGCCAAATGGAATCGATCTGCTTGTAAATTAAAGCCTGTTCTACTTCTGTTAAAATAATAATCAAGGGTATCTTTTTAGAAAATTGTTGCTTTTGACAATATATCCAGTAACTGTAATCGAACAGAACAATACTCAATATAAAATAATGCGATCATGTTGTGGAACAAATCATTTACTGAAGTTGAACAGCTGAATAATTTTTTAAGGTTCGAAACTTGAAATTTTTATAAATGGTCACTGTTCATAATGCACAATGAGTTGGAATGAACACACTTCATCTGTGATTAACTGGTAGAGTGCTAAATTATTCTTAATTTGTTCTTTTGTCATAGCCTTTTTACAATTTATGGGAGAGTGCCTTAAACTGTAACAAGGGAAATTCTAACAGACTAAACAATATCACTTCAAATGAAGCAAAGCCACTAAATTTGAAGCCTTTAAGTTGGGGTACCTGACTTTGGAACAGAGCCCAAATCTTTAACTACTACTGTCAGTGTGCTGCAATTTAATTGCAATCTGATAGCAAAAAAGACTGCATTTTTTATTGCTGTACTCTATACATGAAGCAGAGCTGCTCAATACAAAACATCAAAATGTGATAACTGGTGAGATTTGTAAAAACTGATCAATGGTCATTCCATCATTTACAAAATATGACCTTGTTCAGACACTCAAATAAATGTAAGTGGCACATAGCATGCCTTCCATTCCTATATGGTTGTGTGATTGTTGTTTGTGAAAGAAGTCGAAAGATGTACAATAAATTGATTAATTAGAGTTCTTTACAGTCTAAATGTAATTAAATTTAATATTTTAATAAAAAATAAATATCAAATCACCCACAGAACTCCATATCAGAGCTGTGGATTCATGTGTTTACTTCAATATGCTGTAATACTGGATATGACCAGATATTTTAGGGGTTAGGGCAGTGTGCAAAATATTATGATATGGTCCTGTATACATCATCAAATCTTTAATATATACAAGGATTTGATAATTTTTATTAACGGAAATCGTTGACAGACTGCTTTTTAGTAGAAGTGAAATTTCACTGGAATTTTCTACAAATCGTGCGATGCACGGTAGCTGAAAATCATCCCCTGAGTTCCAATGTGTTCAATGTGCCAGTAGGCACATGGATCACATTGGAACTCGGGGGACAAAATAGTAACACAGGTTCCCCTTGCAAATTTGGTAGTCGATAAATGTTTTTGTTGACAGCTGTCAAATGAATTGCTGAGTATCCTTTTAATAATTGTTTTTTACAGACATGAAGGCATGTAATAAACAGAGAATGACACACGCGTGTGAATGGGTTAATTGATATGACACAACTGCCATTGCAGAAGGATAAAACTCTGGGCCTGTGGCCTCTTGTTTTATCCTTCTGCGCCGGCAGTTGTGTAATATCAATTAACCCATTCACACGCGTGTGTCATTCTGTGTATATATAGCGATATTTTGAAAAATTGTCTTCACAGACTTCAAATTCCCAACTTCCTACATTACAGAACTATTTGGCATCAGAACATTCAAAATAAGACTTAATTTATTCTATCATGTTTGGCACAACTATGTGAAACAAGATATAATAGAAGAAATACTAAATTTATCATCAAAATGAAGCAAATTTATCAAATTCTGATTAACTGAATAATGCTGTTAACTCCTTACCCAATGCAGATGATATCTAAATTTATTATTGTTTTTTTTTCAAGAAATTTCAACAAAACCATATCATGTAACCCCTCATTGGAACAATTTCACTGAGATCATTCCAATGAAGGGTCACATGATATGGTTTCGTTGAAACTATTTGAAAAATATATATTTTTTCAACTGCTTAAAATGTAAATTACATGAGTAGATGTTCCCAATTCGTTAGGTAAAGGGTTAATTGAATATTTTTTACTGACAATATGCCTATTAAATTAAAAGGGCTTCAATGTAGTACAGGTTGCTCATTTTACTGGGTTGTAGTTAACAGAATTTATCCCATCAACTGCCATCTCCTATAACAGGGCTGAAATCCTTTTCTTTTTTATCACCATGCTGCATTCTAGGAAAATAAATTTTCTTTGTAGCATTCAAACTGAAAAAAGTAAATACCAAGAGAAACTGCAACATCACTAATATCATTACACTTTCACAATAACAGTGCAGAAGCACCCCTCCTCCCCTCCCCCCATCGGTATGCAAAATGTTAAAAGTTGAATGGAGCAGTCTTTGCATTTTAAAACTTTATCTAACATGGTTAACAAACAACAGTTGTAAAACGAAATTGGAAAAACAAAAAAGTATCATTTTTTGGTATCAAAAACATAGCTTATCACTGCTCACTGGAATGAGCCAATGAGCCTATTCCAGGAGGGAATTCCAAACTGCAAATATAATAAATAAAAGTTAAATGGTAATTTTTATGAAGCGTACTGACCATGTATGGTCATTATGGTGGCTGAAGGGCTAAATTTTTATCTCATATCTATTTTATTTTTGTTTCATCACAGAAAATAAAAAAAATGCTATGAGATAAAGGAAATGAAAAGACAATTTTTTTCAAAATAAATTTCCAATCCCTCTCGTAGGATTAGTTATTTAACCTACTCACCAAGGCTTATGGGTTTATAAATAATTTTGCTCCAGCGATAAGGAATGATTCACAAGTTAGGAACAAGCCTGAATATAAGCAACCTGTCATTTGTAAAATGGGGACCCCAGAGGGTGAATTTGCTGATGCTATCTCATACAGTGGGCCAATTTATCCTCTTGGTACATCTTTCTGTTTTGGCTTGAGACCTTGATTCAGACTGAGGTTCACAGAGGGTATATTTTGTGATGCTACCCTGCACAGCAGGGTAGCATCACCAAATTCACCCTCTGGGGACCTCATTTTGCAGTTGACAGTCTGCTTATTTCCAGACTGGTTAGGAATAATGAAATTTTTTTAAAAACTTCTCTGAACACCTGAGAGTTAACAACATTTCATATGATTTTTAAAATTCAGTTGCATAGTGCTTGAGATGATCACTCACATTAATGCTCAAACTCTCTGTATCATTACAAGGTCTTCCAGAAGGAAACATATTGCAATAGTGCTCAGGTAATTTGACAGTAGCATCACCAAGTTTATAAGTCTGATTAGCAAATAAATTAGCCTTATTCTTCAGTTTCTTCAATATGATGTTATTTGTCTGAATGTCAACAGTTTCTCCAGCTACCATAAAGTCATCAAGAACTTCAAGGACTGTTGTTACAGTTTGCTTCATGCCCCCATATACTCTATCCATCTGAGATAATAAAAGAAAAACATGTTATTTTATGCAATTTTATTCTGATATCAGCAACACCTGTATACATATATAATATACATTTTTTGCTCTTATCTAACACAACACATAGATGACATTTTTAAAAAAAAATCTTGAATAATAAACAAATAAATAAATAAATAAATAAATAAATAAATAAATAAATAAATAATTAATTTTATATAGCGTGAAACAACCTAGGGTGCTCTAAAAAGCTTAACAGATTGTGTTTGTGGAAATTATGAAATAAGTAATTTGAATAGATGAGTTTTAAGTTTAAACAGAAATTTCTGTTTTTTGCCTCCAAAACATGGTTTTTGACCCCGCATTGGAATGAGCTGTAGTAAGGGGACAGCCATTATAAAATGGTCAGACCTTATAGAGGGCCTCTTTGAGAAAGGTAGTGGTATTTGCTGGAGGCTAACTATTCCGAAAACATTAAAATTTCTACGGAAATGCAGTAAATAAAAAAGCCGTAGATCTCTAAACTGGTAGAGTGCTGGAAGCCCATATTTGGACTTTACTATGAAGTACAGTAGCCCTAATTTGAAAGCGTCATATTCACTGGATGTGTATATTATCTTTGAAATTAAAGTATTTACTCTCTATGGATTTCCCTTGTTACAGTTTATGGGAGAGTGCCCATAGGTATTCTCCCATAAATTGTAATGAGGCAAAGATATGTGAACAAACTGTTTGACTAAAAATAACATTGAACTCTACCAGTTAATTATGAGTGAATCAAAGAGTCGATTGGTTGGATGATGGATGGATGGAGAAACAGTTAGATAGATGGACAAACAGACAGTGGTCTTCCCTGCAAGGGATAGTGATGTGAAACAGATAGATGGACAAACAGACAGTGGTCTTCCCTGCAAGGGATAGTGAGGTGAAAAAAAAATCCAGTTAAACCACAAGAACAGCTTATGTAAGGTAAAAATCATTTCATAATCTAATCTATTTGTTTTACAAATCACAAATCAATTCCTATCATAACATGGTATTCTCAGAGTTTCATGAATTAAGGATCTTTTTAGAGTTGAATTTAGAATTTTCAAGGATGTGACTGAAACCAAATTCAAGAATATGCCAGGACCTTCAGTAAAACAAGAAAAAAGATCAATGTGAAATGCTGCATATGATACAATTCCACAATACCACACACATTGTGGCTCATTGGAGTGGTCGCATTTCTTAAGATGGTATGATTGTCTGGCATTTGCACACACACACACACACACAGAGTCTTGTTTTCCCTACATACCGAGGTACCCCATTGTTTGTCTTTTGTGTGGATTAACGGTTTCAACCTTGTTTTGCCGGTACAGTTCTGGGAAAACAACCGAGGTAAAGGGTTTCTTTTGTCTTTTGTACCTCGGTAAGGCGAAACACGCAAACTCTTTTGTCTAGTTACCTCGTCAAGTTGGTAAGACAAACCCACACACACACACACACACACACACACACACACACAGTCTTGTCTTCCCTACATACCGAGGTACCCCATTGTTTGTCCTTTGTGTGGACTAACGGTTTCAACCTCGTTTTGCCAGTACAGTTCTGGGAAAACAACCGAGGTAAAGGGTTTCTTTTGTCTTTTGTACCTCGGTAAGGCGAAACACGCAAACTCTTTTGTCTAGTTACCTCGTCAAGTTGGTAAGACAAACCCACACACACACACACACACACACACACACACACACACACACACACACACACACACACAGTCTTGTTTTCCCTACATACCGAGGTACCCCATTGTCTGTCCTTTGTGTGGACTAACGGTTTCAACCTCGTTTTGCCGGTACAGTTCTGGGAAAACAACCGAGGTAAAGGGTTTCTTTTGTCTTTTGTACCTTGGTAAGGCGAAACACGCAAACTCTTTTGTCTAGTTACCTTGTCAAGTTGGTAAGACAAACGCACACACACACACACACACACACACACACACACACACACACACACACACACACACACACACACACACACACACACACACACACACACACACACACACACACAAGCAGACGCCTTGACTAAACTCCCCCTGCATACTCATTCAACATGGGGGATATTAAAATTATTTGATTTTATGCTGCCATTCAATAAAATTATTCCAATGGACAGAAAACAACAAAGCAAAAAGTTCATATGGAGAATTTTCTAAATCTAACAAGGGACATAACTGTGATTAGCATGTGTATGAAATCCTCAACATGTGGATAACCTTTCTCCCAAACTGGTCTATCACCATACAATATGTGGATATCCTTGCCCCCATATTGGTCTATCACAATACCAAAGGAAATTGTCAAAGCCTGACAACCAATGCTCGAGTTATAATGAAAAAATCATTCACAGGGAACAGTTCAGTAGATATGACAACGGACATAACACTGGTATGTATGTGTGGGTAAAAACCACAATATTTGGATATCCTTTCAACCATACAATACATACGTCTCATACTATACCATATGACATCACAATCCAACAACCAGTGTGAGTTTTAGTGCAAAATGTTTGTTCATAAAGTTTTCTAATTTAACAAGGGCCTTACCCCCAGTGGGTATAGGTGGATAAGACTCACAATATATGGATATTCTTTTGCTAATGTTTGTCTTTCAACATACCAAAGGACATCAAAATCTGACAATTGATGCTTGAGTGATAAAGCAAAATGTCCATAAGGAAAGTTTTCTAAGTGTAAAAATGATCATAACTCTAGTATGCATACACAAAGGTACAGATGCAGCTCTCGACTATATGCTGACCGAAATCTCAGGGGTATAAAATTTCATTTCTGATCTACAAGTCAAGTTTTAATTTTCAACTAATTCTTAACTTCTTTAGAGCAGTCACACCTGAAATATGAGCAGATGTGAAATATGACATAGAGGCTGTCAATGTGATAAGTGAAACTAACAACAGACAGTGGGGGTTATAACAAATGTTATTTCCCTGAATTTATAAAAGTTCTACTTTCAGGAACAGTGACATCAATGTTTTGACCACAAACATGAAAATCAAAGGAGATATTTTTAAACTCCTAAAAAGCACTCAAGTTATTGCCTGAAAACGAATGTTTGACAAAATTCTATTTTAATTGGTAGAGTGCTAAATTATTTTTCAAAAGTGATTTGTAACATGAATATTTTATTTGCTGGATACCATTTTACCAGCAAGAGGAGCCACATATAAGCAAGATTTTATTCATAATTAATTGTTTTATCACAATTTATTGGAGAGTGCCAAGAGGTGTAAACATTTTTTTTCAACTGCTGAGCAAAGAAAAAGCTCTTGCATATAGTGTTAAGACAATTAGAAACCATGACAGTGGCTTCCAGCACTCAACCAGTTAATAACTGTTGAGTCCTGTGACCTTTGTCCTTATGGCTACTGACTCCCAAATCAATTGGGTTCCTCCTTTCCATAAGCAAATACTTTCTGTACATATAGTTGACTATATGATAAATGTAACCAGTGGTATCACTTGAAAACTAACAAAAGTTTTTGGCCATAAAAAGTAAATACCTAGATTAGGCGACACAAAATAAATTAATTGATTCTCAGGCAACTGTTTGGTTTTTTTTAAACAGGGAGTGTTTTTTTTTGTTTTAAATTTATATATTTTTCTTGCATGTAGTGAGCATGGATTGAGGATTGAGAGGCTTTCCATTGTCTTTTTATGTTACAAAAATATAGAAAATGCATACTTTTCAAATAAAGTCATTTAATTTTAAAAATAAAACTGTTGTGTATCTTTAGTTTTGTTTTTCAGATTTCAGTTTCAGAATCCCTTCCTTGTAAATATTAAAGCCCTGTCTCTGAATCCTCCTATTCTGTAATAATATTGAAAAGAAAGACATCAGTTTAGGCATGTGTTGACCATCATCTGTATATTATTCCACAAAAGACAGCTATATGGACAATAATATTACTATTTATTAATGCTATTACTTCATTAACAAATGATGTTAGTTTAACTGGTTGAGTGCTGAAATCCCATATATGGGTTATATTCTAGAGTGTAGGCATATCTAAAGCTTCATATTCTATGGATGTGCTTCAAATTAACTTTGATGTGAAGTTATTTACTTTGTGTGAATTTGCCTTGATACCATTTATGGGAGAGTGCCTGTAGGCACTATCCCATAAATAGTAAGAAGGAAAAGAAAGGTGAATAAATTTTGATGACTAAGAATAATTCAGCACTTTACCAGTTAATGCATACACATATGTGTATACTTTGCTCACTGTTTGATTCCCTGAAAATACCTACTAAAAATAAAGTTCTTTCCCACTCCACACCAATTTAAAACAAGAGCTATTGCTGAAGGCATAAATGAATTAAAAACAAAGTAAGGACTCTGTTGAAAAAATGTGGGCAACTTTTTTATAGCATTTGCAGAAGCGGCTAGTCACAAGAATGCCTCATACCAAAATTCACTGAGATCCATCTACTCACTGCTGAGATATTGCTTTGGATGGAAAAACAATCCTGAAAAATTCACAAAGTATGGACCATAACTCTGGTGAAAAATATGTGGGCAACTTTCTAACAGTATGTGCAGGTGCTGCTTGTCACAAGAATCCCCCATACCAAAGTTCATTGAAATCCATCGACTTACTGCTAAGATATCACTGTGGACAGGCAGATAGAAGGATTGATGAAGGGACAGATGGATGAACAGTAATCCACTATACCTTCCATTCTCTTCAAGAGTGAGGGTATGAAAAATCCAATGATAATCTTGATATTCAATTTTTATGGCCTAATAAGTAACAGTATCAAATGCACTTCTTGGTCTATTTTTAAAAGATGAACATTAATGCAAGTATGTTCAATAGCATGGTGATTACCTCAACATGACATCAAAGATGAGAGACAACTTCATCCATGCCATAAGCTGACTGTCATCTGTAAAAAGAGGTCCTCAGAGGGTGAATTTGGTGATGCTACCCTGCACAGCAGGGTAGCATCACTAAATTTACCCTCTGAACCTCAGTCTGAATCAAGGTATCAAACCTAAACAGAAAGAGATACCCAGAGGATAAATTGGCCTACTGTATGGGATAGCATCAGCAAATTCACCCTCTGGGGACCTAATTTTGCAAATGACAGATTGCTTATATTCAGGCTTGACAACAACTGAAATATTATTTATTTATTTATTGGTGTTTAAGGTTACATATTTCTGCACAATGGCTAATCATGACCACAACAGTTTTAAGGGTGGAGGAAGCCGGAGTACCCGGAGAGAACCACTCAGCAATGGTGTGCAACTGACAGCTCCCCAACATACTAACTCCACATAAGCAGGGTTAGCATTGGTTCAAGACAGGTGCACCATCGACGTGCAGTATGCCTTAGTGCACAGTGTCATTGTCCCCCCACATGGGCAATTGGGGTGAAGTGTCTTGCAGGTGGGATTCAAACCGAGGACCTCTCAGCTTGCAGCCTGCACCTCTACCTACTGAGCCACCGTGCCCCACTGAATTATTCATAACAGTACAGAAAAATTGGATGTTAACAGTTGGGATATCGTCGCCTGAGTGCTAGAATGTTCTATGTACCATAGGGGGACATAGAACATTCTAGCACTCAGGCGACGATATTGTGGTTCTGGTATGTTTATATTTATGCTTTACTCTACATGCCACCTGGAACAAAACTGACAAGGAGATCATTTAGTTACATAATAACCCTCCAAATCTGTAACTGTGGTAACCGTAAGGATCAGCTGGAAATATACTCACCTGCTTAGTGGGTAAGGTTGAGAAATATTTTAAAATCAACTTCTATGAACAGATGCTATTGAATCACCAACCAATTAAACTTGTGTATTCGAGCAAGTCAAATCTTAGTGTTTTCTACAATTCACTCTTTCGGTAACAGTAAGTACACTCCCTCAGAGGACAATGTTTTGAACTCACCACAGCCATTGACCTTTTAATTTTCCATTGAATCCATGCTTGTATCTCAGAAACCACTCTGGATGCAAAATTGTTGTAAACAATCAAACCTTTGTGAAATACATGACATTGGGTCATGACTTTTCTCCTGAAACTCTGAAATTGTGACATGCACTTTTTACCAATTTTCATCATATACAGAGCCTATAAGCCACTGGAATAGCATGAAGGTGCAAGTACTGAGTCAACCTCATCCTGATGTAGGGTTGAAAGTTTATAGATCATTGCTTAGAGTTTTCTCTGAGAAAAGGGTTTTGAACAATAAATCTCCACCATTTCTGAAAAGTTAAAAAATTTATTGTAATTTATATATTTTTTATACTTACCAATGACCCAGACTTAGCTGGTGCTAACTCTTAAATATTTAGGGCCAAACACAAATTTTCCCCCACAATCCCCAAAATTTGCATCAGAAACCGAAAATTACATGTCCTATATGGTCCTCCATACTTTTACCCCACTGTGTATGCGCAGTGTCAAGGAGGTCTCGAAATTGGCGCAATTATCATTCTTACAACCAGTGCCTGGTAAGCGTTATGTACTCAGCGGGGAGGTATGAGTTCCCAACTCATGGGAGGGCCATCCACGTCTGGGTCATTGGTAAGTATAAAAAATATATAAATTACTATAAATTTTTTAACATTTTTATACTGTACCAATGACCCAGACTTAGCTGAATAGTAAAAAGGTTGGAGGGCCTAGGACATAAGGAAAATCCAATAGGCTCAACTACATATAACAGAATTATCCCCTCGAGGAGAAAGGAGAAATAGGCTTTACATGTATCTTTTTTATTTGCATCAAAACGAGAAAGTCACAACACCATTCTGTAATTGAGCACAATAACATCAATAATCTCTATTAACCTCCAGTATAACCCATTATGCTAATATTTTTAAAGGAAAGCCAATAAATAAAAGAAGTCCAGAGAAATGAGACTCTTTATACTCATTAAAAGTGTCCGAGGATTGTATATTAACGCCCGTATGACACGTGACATATACAAATGCTTCACATCGAGCTACACTTTAAAAATATTACATGGATGAGTAAACATTAGCTTTACACTTTAAAATCATCACGGTACCAACTCTGAATTACTGACTCCAGGAGAGGTATTCCCTTGCTTTACACTATAAAGCAGGTGACCTAAGGGAACACCCTCCTCCCCCCCCCTTCCCCTTGCCCTGTATCAAATACTCCAGAGCGAAAGAGGGCAGCAGGACAGATTCACTGCCGGAACAGAAAGCCTGCATAACTATAGTTGCAACTGGTTAGTGGACGACATTCTGAGCAACAGATAACAGACCGGACCTAAACAATGCAGATCTCCAGAAATGGACTCAATATTTCTAAGATACAAATTCATGAAAGTGGAAGGCTGAGACCAATATGCAGCCCTCATTAGATTTGTAATAGCAACACTATTAGCGTACGCCCAAGATGTACAAAGAACTCTTACTTCATGAGCTGAAATCTTAAGCACAGACTGCTGAGTTGAAGATATATATCATAAACAGGACGGATAGTTAATTGAATCCATCTAGCTATAGAATGTACCGAAATGTGGAGGAAGCTTCCACGGCATGTCTCACAACAGACACCTGAGTAGATTAATCCACGGTCTCTGTGGAGATAGAGATGCTACCAACAGAATTGCATTGAGACTGTTTAACTTGAGCAATATCTGCTGAATCAACGGCGCTGGAGGATACGCATATCCTATCATTCCGTCTCACGAGATCGATAGAGCGTCTATTGCAAATGCTCGAGGATCCGAACATGGTGACACATACGTCGTCTGCAACTGATTGTTGAGATGTGTCGCAAAAAGTCCATCATTGGCCGCTCTCATTGGTAGCAAATCTGGTTGAATACTCGTTTGTTGAAAGTCCATTCTGACGGCAACAAGCGGCCCCTCCATGAAAGGGAGTCCCTAGTATGCTCAGACGACCCGGAATATGATGGACCGATAGAACTTGATGTTCTAGTACAAACAGAAGGATTCATTCCGTTAACTTGAATAACAGAATGGAATGAGTGCCTCCCTGGTTCCGAATATACGCTAATACCGTCGAATTGTCGGACAGAATTTGCATGTGACCATTCTGAATAATGTTCATCCAATGACATAGCGCAAGCCAAATTGACATCATTTCTTTGATGTTTATGTGCTTGATTAGGAACTGCGGATCCCAAAGATCCTGGCACTTCAAATCCGTTGGGCTCAATGTTGCTTCCCAACCTGTTTGACTGGCATCCGTCAAAACTGTAAAACTCGGATCCGGCAATTGCCATGGAACTCCCTGAGTTAACCACTGAATATCTGCCCAAGTATGAATCTCTTGTTCACTTGATTTGACAAGAGGTTATCCGTATCGAGCGGATGAATCTTCACCCTCCAATTCTGGGTCAGAAAAATTTGGAGAGGACAAGTGCGTAGCTGCCCCATTGGAATAAAATCCGCAGCAACTCAGCACAAACCTATCAGTCTCATGAAATCTCTCACTGTAACTTTGTCTGTGAAGACAATAGCGAGCGTAACAACTGATTAATTTCGCTCTGGTTAATGGCAGATGAACGAGATTGTTGTGCGTCTCGAAGCTCATCCCCCGGTGGGTGAATGACTTGGACGACCCCAGATCCGACTTCTCCTCGTTTACTTATGAAACCGAGACGTCGGAGCAATAGAAGCAGATTCTGCACATCGTTCTGAAGCGTTAACTCATTGCCATACCTCTGAAGAATGTCGTCCAGGTAGGCCAACGTTACCGCAGATGAATGAGCTTGGAAATGAGTCATTACCGAGTTCATTATTCAAGTGAAAGCCCAGGGCGCTAGATTCAGACCGAAGCACATTGCTCGGAGCTGATACTCGACTCCTATGACAGCGAAGCGAAGATACTTTCTGAACGCCTGATGTACCATGACGTGAAAGTACGCATCTTTGAGATCTATGCATGTAGCATAGTCGTTCACCCGAATACTCGCTCTGACTGATCGGATGGTCTCCATGCAGAATCTTGGAGCCATGATCAGCTTGTTTATCCAGCTCAGATTTATGAGTGGACAGAATGAGCCGTCTGGTTTCGGAACCAGAAAAGGATGGTTGTAGAAACCTGGAGATTCCTGGATTTCTACGATCTCTATCGCGATCTTCTCCAGAAGAGACTGGACTTCTGATGGAAGCGAGCCTCTTTCCTGCGGACTTGACGGAAGCTGAGTCCATCTTGGACAATTTAGTCCTTCTGAAATCACCCCTCGAACCTAAGGGACGTCCGTAATCTACTCCCAATTGGTTGAGAAACTCGACAGTCTTCCGCCCACTGGAACACGATAGAGGTTAATACCATTACCTCCTGGTCCTGCGAGCCTTGCGGAAGGAGAAACCATGTCCTCCACAGCCTGCACCTCGCCTTGTCAAGCTAGGGGTGTCTGACCGGATGTCTCGGCCAGTATTACAGCTCCTACCTGAGTCGCTACTCTGACGGTCTCTAGAGTAAGACCTAGAGGACGCATAGGAACTTCCCTTGGATGTATTCGCCCCAGAAGTGCCTGTCCTACTCTTCTCCACTGAATCCGACTTTTTGGAAGTGGATTTGAATAGCAGAGAGTCTGAAGCTTTCTTAGATATCTGATCATAGATTGCGGAAAGCTTGCCGTCGAAGAGAAGCTCTCTGGAGACCGGAGCGACTCTGAGAGAGTTTTTCACCTTACTATCCACACGCGTGGATGTAGCCAGGGTCACGTCACGTCTAACCAACTCCATATTGCCACTAAAAGGGCGGAGTTATACGTGGAGAATGCTAAGGCCCTTGAAAGAACTCTTAAGGAGGTTGTACATCCTGGAATTCTTTTCCTTCGAGACATAATGATAATGCTCTGGTAAGGTGATCTGCGTACGATAATGCATCTAAGCTAGCCCTGTTAAACGATATTGTCATTTCCAACGTCGTGGTTGGAATTGACATAGACGATGGTATAGACAATACTAGGTCTTCGGCCTGGTCGTCTAGACACAGAGGAACTCTCGGAATGCTCTGTCCTGCCGTTTTGAATTATTCCTTGAATTGATGAAAGGCAGATGTAGAGCATTTGCCGATAAGAAACCGGACCTACCCGTTTTGGTAGCAAGTTATATATAGCATCAATCAATAGTTCAAATGTCCGTGAGACATTTCTGGACTGTGTCGGAAACTCGGGGACGATGTCCCTAAACCGATTAAAGAATTCTGTGTCCAGAGGCACTATCAGTCTCTTATCCGGCAATGCAGCATTTTGGTCCGGAGGAACAACGTCAGATGATAATGCCGGATGCACTCTACGGCAATTTATGTTGTTCCAAAAGAGAAAATTACAGCTCCTCCATATCCCTTTCACCATCCTGTCGGACCACTTGAAATTCTTGGTCGTCTGTGCCTGAACCTGCAGCGGAACGTACCGACCCAGCTTCTGATTTTCTGTCGGATGCTGCGATAATTTGTGCTATCTGTGATAGCACGTCCGTAACGGAGGCCTGTGGAGCTACGGTTTTACAGGATTTAGCTGCTGGAAGCTCCTTGGACGTTGACTCCTGCATATTTCTTATATGCAAACGTCCGGGGTATGAAGGCCTCATATCCATGGCTACCAGATGGCGTGACCTGGTCGCCGTAGAATCCCTGGTCGGCGATGTTAGTTGGATATCACTGGTCACGTAGCCAAGGTGCGGTCATGTGTGCTGCTGTGAGGATGAGGAAGCCCAAAGAGAAGTCTCTCCGGACTGTCTATATAACGGAGCGTCCCGAGCGGTGGACGTATGCTCCGACCGAGGAACGTTTGTTTTGTATCACAACATCTGGGCCGAGATGTTGTTGTATGAGAGAGGGATCTCTCTCGCTCGCAGCCCGGATGGACCAGGGTGAACTAGGAACCGGACTAATAGGCTTCCTCCATACCATCCTCGTATCTGTCGTCACTGGGTGTGCACATTGTATTTTTATAGTGCTCGCATCACCCAAATCTCCTTCCTGGACCGCAACGGACGAACCCAGCTGCTGAGCGATTCGATGAATGGTCACTACACCGGGCGAGCTAGTGGACGCCAAAGCCGTTGATCCTACTTGGGACCTCTTAGGCAATTGACATATCTGAATGAGCACTTTTACCGCTAGCTCTTCATTTGACTGTGATGACAGAAGCACACTTTTCGAAGACACCACGGTAACATCACCCTGTTCATGTTCCTCAATGACGCCTGTGGAGCCGCGGTCCTACGTAATTATCCGCTGGAAGCTCCAGGGACGTTCATTTCTACATTTATATAATATGTGAACGTCCCAACTGGAAAGGCCTCGTGTCCTTGACTAGCAGATGGAGTGACCTGGTCGACGTGTATTCCCTAGTCGGTGAAGCAGGAGCACCAGGGACGTTCATTCCTGCATTTATATAATATGCGAACGTCCCCTGGAAATCTGTGGTCACATAGCCAAGGTGCAGTCGTGTGTGTTGACGTGAGGATGAGGAAGCCAATATAACAGCCGCGTCGGACTGTCTATGCGACGGAGCGTCCCGAGCAGGAGGAGTGGACGTAAGCTCCGACTAACGAACGAACATACAACAACATCGTGGCACAGACGTTGATGTAAGAGAAAGGGAGCCTCTCTCGCTCGCAGTCCGGGTGGACCTCGTCGAGCTAGCTACCGGACTGACAGGCTTCCTCCGTACTATCCTTCGGATCCGTCGTTGCTGGGTGTGCACATTCGATGTTTTATAGTGCTCGCATCACCCAAACTGCTTCCCTGGACCGCAACGGACGAACCCGGCTGCTGAGCCATTCGACACCGGGCGGACTAGCGGATGATCAATGCCTTCGATCCTACTAGGGAACTCTTCGGCAATTGTCGTATTACCTTGAGCACTTAGCCGCTAGCCCTAATATTGCAATGATGGAGACACACTTGTTGAAGACATCACGGAAACATCACCCTTTTCTTGTTCTTCTGAAAAAGAGACTGATAAAGTAGAGTGACCCTGCAGAGAGAGGACCGGAATGGACCCCTCACCACTAACAAAATACCGTGACACACGTCTCCAACGTTGTCATTCCAATCAACACACACACAGCAAGAATTAGTGCGAATACATTGACTACAAGAAACGCAATGAACCTGAGAATTAGAGGAAGATTTCCTCGCATTACAATTTGAACAATATTTTTTCGTCAAGAAAAAATATACACAGTCATAGTACTCGCACTAACCCTTGAAACAAAGATACATAATATAATATAATCCATTATAACATTTCGAAAGAAAATAATTTCAAAAAAAAAAAATTTTTTTTAAATTTTCAGAAGAGTCCAAGTTCCCAATGGGAACAATGAGCCCAAATGGACCCCAAAAAAACCTAAGTTTGGACAAAAATTTTAAAACCATTTCAAAAAATTAATGTAACACTTACGGACAATATTAATGTATCTTGCTATGAACTGAACTAAGCAGAGGACAAGTAATCACTATCAGAAGCAACCGTTGTCAACATAACCAAAAAGTGTACAAAAACTGGAAACATGACTCCAGGCACTGATATGTTTGTTTGTTTGTTGATGGTTAACGTCACATATTTATGCACCATGGCTAATCGTGACACAACATGGAGATGAAGTCAAGTTTAGTCAATCGTTGATCCACATGTTGCCCATTTTAGAGGACTTTCACCCCAAGCATTGGTGACTGGGTCCTATTTTACTAGTAAAGCGGAACTGGTTTACCACAGTAAACAAGTGCTGCTTACTTCTCGGGGTTCCCACGGGGACCAGGCACTGATAAACATGGCCCGAAATCAGTTACCAATTTAAACACTATCTGATGCAAAACAGAGACTTCCAGAGAAGAAACTGCAGAACATCAGATGGTAGATGCAAACCAAAATGCCTAAACACCCAAGGGTGAGGACGTAAACATGGGAAAAAAACAGAATATTATTCTGTTACCAAGCCAAAACTCCCAAGAAATTTTAGTAATCAACATTACAAAAAATATGACAAAAGCATGGGAGAATAGCTAGGGGGGAATAAAGGAAAGGGAGAGAGGAAACACTGAACAACAATGGTACATTCATAGCAAGAATGACAACACAAGGGCCATGCCTCGAAAATAGGCAACATGAAATAATTTCGTAAAAAAATTATAAGTTACAGCCCTGAACATTTCCTGTCACTGTTTCTTCCTCTTGTCCTTCTATTTCCTCCTTAGATCCACCATTTCTCTCATAATTATGTGTCTGGCATCATTTAAACTGAGATTTACAAGCACAAATATCAGTGAGATGTAACTGATGTGAGGGCCAAACAAAGAATGATAATTGCGCCAATTTCGAGACCTCTTTGACACTGCGCATGCGCAGTGGGGTAAAGGTATGGAGGACCATATAGGACATGTAATTTTTAGTTTTTGATGCGAATTTGGGGGATTGGGGGGTAAAATTTGTGTTTGGCCCTAAATATTTAAGAGTTAGCACCAGCTAGTCTGGGTCATTGATATAGGATAAAAATATGCCCATTTGTTAAATTCTCCACATTATGACAGTCATGGCAACTATTTGCCTCTCATAAGTCTAACACTTCATGTTAGGCACATAACTGCAAAAGTGAAAGCATAGTTTTATGAGCACGCATGCGTGCGTGCATGCATGCGTGCGTGCATGCGTGCGTGCATGTGTGTCTGTCAGTTACTTTTGTAAGCCATAGAGCACAATGTGGATTTTAGGCTTAAACATTATTATTATTATTGTTATTAAAAGAAAAATACAATCATACTCATACCAGCTGATGCTGAAGCTCTTTATTTGTAATCACAAGAAGCTCATCTGCACCAGCTTCATCATCATCTGACTCTATTCCTGAAAAAAGAGAGAAAATATGTATGTTTATATAGTGAAGTACTTAGTGCTTTTTTCTGACCTGAAAAGGAATACTAGAAAAATAAAACTATTTTAACCTTAACCTTCTGCACTCTGCAGGCCTGGCATTCTTTAGGAGTGCTGCACACCTACTGCACGCCTAGAAAAAGTTGAGGAGGGCAAATTTTTGCACCCTTTGATTTTCTGGAATGCCAGACCTGTTTGGGACTGCCTTTAAAATCTCTTATCATTTTGTCCCTGGAGTTCCAATGTGTTCTCTGTGCCTACTGGCACAGAGAACACATTGGAACTCAGGGAACAATTTGTCAATGTTGCACTGATTCGCAATAATTCATGGCCCATTCTGTGTCACATTTTGAGTGTAGAAGACAGTCAAATAAGAATTGAATTTAACATTTTGAATAATGAGAAGATGTGTGTGCCAATTTATCCACTATGTCGCTAAATGTAGTACAATTTTTCAGTCATGATATTAATACCTTGAAGTGAATATAAACAAAATAGTATACAAGTTTTTGCATTAAAAATTTCAGGTGCAATTGCACTCCCAAGCAATCTTAGGAGGGCAACTATTTGCACTCCTTGATTTTCTACACTGCCAGGCCTGACTCTGATGGCAAAACAGCAAAATTTTCAGCAGCCAATATTGCCCATAATGCATTTTGACATTTAACCAAATATACCTTGTTTGACAGAGCCCAGTGAGCTCTGTTAAACACGATATAATTGGTTAAATTCATGGTTAAAAAAAAATTCTGATGCACTACCAATTCAACCAAAACTCAAAGTACATCCTCTAATTATTTTTTATAACTCACAATGTAATATAAGGATCATATGTATCCAGCTGTAACAAAAACCACAAGTCAAATTTTGTTGTTGCTTTTAATTTTTGCCTAAAAACAGTGCTTATAACACCCCATGGACCTCCTTCCAAATGAGGGAAGACTGGTTATGTTTTGGAAACAAAAACTGAAAATTATTATGTTGCAAGAAAACAAATTATTTATTATTTATTTATTTATTGGTGTTTAAGGTCACATATTATTGCACAATGGCTAACCATGACCACAACATGAGTATTAACTCAAGACCAGGAGAGAGCATTAATAAGCCATGTTTCCCATTTTAGAGAGGGTTTGCACCTCCCAAGCATGGGTGACTAGTCCTATTTTACCAGTAAAACAGAGCCTGTTTACCGCAGTGAACAGGCACATCTAAGGAAAGAAAACAAATACAAACATTCATGTTGTGTTAGCTAAAGTGTTAAAGTTCTCTCCTCAGATAGGGAATATGACACAATACTGAAAGAAGCTTGCAATGCTCATTCAATAAAGGAAGGTGGGGCACATTAAAAGATGGAGCCACAAATGTGAATTTCCTTCAAGCCTTAGAGGCCTGCTAAATTTCCAAGCAATTCCACTACACCATAAAACATATATGCAGTGACCTGGAAGTGATTATAAGTCTAAGCTTAGCTGTCTGCATTGGCAGCCAAGACCTGACAACAAATCAGTTCAGGATGGTTTTCTAATTATCTTAAAGAGGGTTTTATTGAGCTGCATGTTGGTCACAAGTTCACTCTGAGGTCTAAGTCTATCTTGTGGTCCATAGAATGAAAATTTGATTGGTGGGCCCTCCAACTTCAGATGGACTAACAAATATGGTAGGGCGCGGAAAATCACTATTTTTTAGCCTGAAATAGGGCAAGACACACATACTTGATGTACTAACATTTGGTGCAGTGAAAACAACCAAGTCTTATCAAAATAAAAAAAACAAATTAGCAAAGAAAACAAAAATTTTGCATTTTTAAGCCCAAATGAAAATTTAGGCTACCAAAACTAACCCAGATATGGACACAAACATTTGACTTGAACAAACTTCTGAGGGAAACATAAACTTGCCAAAAATCAAAACTTTTGGTTTGATGACAAAATGCATAAATTTCACAAAATTGAATATTTTGTATCAATTTCATAAAAAATGCAAGTTATATCCCCTTGGGAGCTCAAATTCAAGCATGGCACACATATTTGATACAGTAACATCAAAGCAACAAACAAAAAATAATTGCTAAATATTACAATTTTTGAATTCTGAATCTCAAAGACAACTTTAGGGGTCCCAATCCAACCAAAATGTGGATGTAGAAACATCACTTGAACAAACTTTGGATGTGTATGAGTGAAAGATGCTGCTTAGCCAAAATTAACACTTTCTTTCTGTGCAGTGCTTCTGAAAATTACAACTTTTGCTTTTTTCAGCCAAAATATGGATGCAGCAACTTGGCTTGAACAAATTTAACCCTTTACCTAACATAAAAAGCAGATGACACTTGCAAACCAAATTCTTGAATAACTACTTTTTTTCACTTTTTGTCTCAAAAACATAGGTTATGACCCCTCATTGGAATGAGCTCGATGAGCTCATTCCAAAGATGAGTCATGAACCTATGTTTTTGAGACAAAAAATGAAAATATAATGAAAATTAATTGGCGATTTTTGAGAACAGCATTGGCCAGTTTTGGCCATTGCATTGGGTAAAGGGTTAAATGTATATGAGTGAAAAAGATGTGCAGTGGCACTGTAGTTACAGCACTGGACTTCAAACTAAAAGGTGCATGGCTCAATCCCCACCTGGTGTGACTGTGTTGTGTCCTTTGGCAAGACACTTAATCCCTATTGCCCATGTAAGGGCATAGCAGCTCTGTGTACAAAAACATACAGCACATCGATGGTGCACTGGTCTTCAACCAATGCTAACCCTGCTTCTGGGGAGTTAGTATGTTGATGAGTCTGGCAGTTGCTTACTGCCACTCAGTGGTTCTTTCTGGGTACTCAGGATCCTCCACCTGCAAAACTGTCTGACATGAGGTGGCCCTGGCTGTCAAAATTGTTATTAAAACCACAATTATAATGAAAGTGTCAATGACACTGTAGCTTAACTTGTCTTGTGTGTTGTGTTTGATGAAAAGGATAATGTTCAATGTTTATGAAAGGATTATGAAATAAGACAAGAATTGTGATAATTGGGAATATGGGCTCAGGCAGCCATCATGGTTGAATGATCGTGACCAAAATGGGACGTTCTCATCTGGATATTATATTTAGTCATCCTACTAAGCTACAATGAAATCCCTTTATAAATATGGCCTGTAGACTGTGCTAAAGGTTTTCGGGCTTCAGGCCTGTCTAGCCATCATGGTTGACCGATTGCAACTAAAAGGGGACGTCCTCATCTCAACATTACACTGACTCGAGCAGCCATCATGGTTGAATGATCGCAATCAAAAAGGGACGTTCTCATCTGGGTATTATCTGGAGTGATCCTACGAAGTTACAATGAAATCCCTTTATAAATATGACCTGTAGACTGTGCTCATGGTTTTTGGGCTTTGGCCCCCTGTGGCCATCACAGTCGACCACTCACAACCAAAAGGTGATGTCATCATCTAGGCAATATATGGAGACAACCTAACAAGTTACAATGAAAGCCTTCCATAAATATGACCTATAGACTATGCTAAAGGTTTTGGGCTCGGGCAGCCATCACGGTGGACAGATCATGACCAAAAGGGGCAATTCTCATCTAGACATTATACAGAGGCATCCTACCAAGTTACAATGAAATCCCTTCATAAATACAACCTGTAGACTGTGCTAATGGTTTTCGGGTTTTGGGCTCGGGCAGCCATCAAGGCTGAATGATCACGACCAAAAGGGAATGTTCTCATCTAAACAATATTTGGAGTCATCCTACCAAGTGACAATGAAATCCCTTCACATGACCTGTAGATTGTGCTAAAGGTTTTTGGGCTTCGTGCCCATGTAGTCATCTAAGTTGCCCAATCGCATCCAAATGGGGATGTTCTCATCTAAATATTATATGAAGTCAACCTACCAAGTTATAATGAAATCCCTCCATAAATATGACCTGTAGACTGTGTGCTAAAGGTTTTGGGGTTTTGGGCTCGGGCGGTCATCACGGTTGACAGATTGGGACCAAATGGGGCAGTTCTCAACTAGATATCATACGGATTCATCCTCTCAAGTTACAATGAAATCCCTCCATATTAAATATAACCTGCAGACTGTGCTAAAAATGTTTGGGTTTCGGGCTTGGGCAGCCATCACGGTTGACAGATCATGACCAAAAGGGGACGTTCTCATCTAGACATTATACAGAGGCATCCTACAAAGTTACAATGAAATCCCTTCATAAATACGACCTGTAGACTGTGTTAATGGTTTTCGGGTTTGGGGCTCGGGCAGCCATACCGGTTGACCGATCGTGACCAAAAGGGGACATTCTCATCTAAACATGATCCCAAACCTGCATATGAAATTTCGTAACAATCAGACAAGAACTACGAGGTGTAGTCTGTGCTAAAGGAAAATGACTCACAGACTAACAGACTTCTGCACGTGTGATGGCAATAGCTTATCTTGACTTTGTCAAGTTAAGCTAAAAACCAGCAGGCACCCAACACCATAGATAAAGTACCCAATGCCGGCTCAGGGGTGATGACATTAAATTTCAAACCGAAAGGTCCACAATTTGAACTCTACCAGGAGTACCTGCATTGTGTCCTTGGGCCGAGGCACTTAAACCTGACTGCCCACATGAGGGCATGGTGGTACCGTGTACTGATGCATACCACACATCAATGGTGCTCATGTCTTCAGCCAATGCTAACCCTGCTCATGTGGAGTTAGTATGTTGGTGAGTCTGACAGATGCTCACCGCTACTCCATGGTTCTGTCTGGCTACTCCAGCTCCTCTACCTGTAAAACTGTTTGACATGAGGTGACCCTGGCCATCAAAAGTGTTGTTAAACCTCAATAAAAACAAGAGGACCCTGATAAAAATGTTTAAAGAAGTATTTAAGGTTGCATTCAGCATCTGCATTTTAATATAGTTAATCTAATTTAGCTAGGGCAGCAGACATAGGAGGGCGAGAAGGTTCTGTTGGGTGACATTTTGTTTTGTTTTGTTTGCTTAAAATCACCCAAACTACTTCTTCAAAATACATTTCAAAGCAAAGAGAAAATGGAGGCTTAAGTGAGACTAAAATGCTCAGCTGGCTCAAACTGTCAAAGGAGATGAGTGTGTCAGTAAGTGACGACAGCCAGAACAAATTTTTTGATTTGCCATGACACAACCAAAAGCAATTTTTTGGCCATTCATTTTCACTGGTCCCAGGAAAGCTTCTTGGGCAAAAACAAAGCTCTGTTCTGTTATGTCTTAAAAAGTGTTCATACAAATTTTTTGGTTTGTTTTTAACTTCTTTTGGTTCTCTCTACCCCACCTTAAAAATGTTTCCAACATAAATCAAGTACTTATGGCCCAATCAAGTAATACACAACAAATTTGGTTCAAATCAGCCCATTGGTTCTGGAAACAGAAAGATTGTGTGGAGCCCAAAATGGGCATCCATCCACAAGGAGTCCAGATATTGATCTACTGAGTTCCTTTGAACAAATTTGAACCTGCATCACTAAAGTAAATTCGATACCAGAAATCTGAGCATTATTGCAAGTGGTTTAAGGGAAGATGATTTTTAAGAATTTTTGGCTTTTGGGACATTAACCCCACCCGAAGGAACATAGTATTTTTTTGGTAAAAAAAACTCAGAGTGTACTCCAATATGCTCTGTACCAAATAAGTTTAGATTTGGACAAAAGATTCTGAAGAATACTAAGTTGATGGAGCACAAGAAAGATTATTGAGCTTCCTCATACGGCACCCCATGACAAATTCGACAGCAATTGTTCTGGTCCAACTGATTCCACTGGTCCTAAGAAAGCTTCATACCAAAAAATAATTTTCTGGTCTATGCAGTTTTTGAAATATTGGCATTTGAATGTTTTTCTATTTTTAGATCCTGGGGTTGCCATGGGGCAGCAAAAAATGTTTTCGGGCATACATCAAGTACTTATTACCCAACTTAAACAACATGCGAAATTTGCTTCAAATCAGCCAATCTGTTCATGAAACAGAAATTATGGGTGGAGCTCAAAAAGGGTATGCTACCACAGAGAGCCTGGATATTGACCTTCCAACTTTCAATTTCCACTACCAAAGGTTGTTTCATACCAAATGGCAAAGCATTCTCTCTGGTAGTTACTGAGAAGAAGATTTTTACAGATTTTTAGCCTTTTTTGGGCATTAACTCCAGCCCCCCAAGGGGAGTAGCAACGTTTTGGGAGAAAAACTCAGAAGAATATACTCCACCAATATGCTTTGTATCAAATTAGTTTAGATTTGGCCCAAAAGTTCTTAAGAAGAATGCTTAGTTGATGGATCACAAGATGATGAGTCAGCATTTTCCCATTGTCAACAGTGTTAAAATGGGTATCCCCATATGGCACCCCATGGCAAATGTGACGGCAATTTTTTTCTGTCCATCTGATTCCATCTGTCCTAAGGAAGCTGAATACCAAAAAACAATATTCTTGTCAGTGCAGATTTTGAAAAATGGGTATTTGACTTATTGTCCATTTTTAGCTCCCGGGGTTCCCACAGGGCAGCAGCAAAAAAATATTTAGGCATAAATCAAGTACTTATGACCAAATTATACCAAATGACAAATGACAGCCCATTGATTCAAGAGACAGAAATTTTGGGTGGAGCCCAAAATGGGCACCCTTCCACAGGGAGTACAGATATTGACCTTCTGAGTTCCTATAAACAAACTTAAAATCTGCATTACTGAATGCAAGTGGTTTATGAGAAAATAATTTTTAAAGCATTTTAGGGTTTTTAGGCATTAACTCTTTGCTTGCTGCTGGCGGATATTCCTGCCCAGCACATGGTTTCTCTTGTCTCTGAAATAAATGTAATTTGTTCATATTTAACCATATTACCTCTTGGTAAATAGAATGGATTTTTTCAGCAATGATTTCTTGTATTACATTTAGATCAATTTTTTATCAAATCTAGTTATGGCTGCTTTAAAGCAGACATGACTAGATCTGATGAAAAATATCTAGAAAATACTTAGCGGGTTAAGAGTTAACCCTAGCCCCAAGAGGAGTAGCAACATTTTGGGAAAAAAATTTAGAAGAGTATACTCCACCAAGATGCTTTGTACCAAATTAGTTTAGAGTTAGCCCAAAGGTTCTGAAGAAGAATATTTATTTGATGAAACACAAGAAAGATACTGATTTTTCCAGTGCCCACAGTGTTAAAATGGGCATCCCTGTATGGCACCCCCATGACAAAAGTTGTAGACATTTTTTGGTCCATCTGATTCCACTGGTCCTAATGAAACTGCATACTAAAAGACAAGATTCTGGTGCATGTAGGTTGGGAAATATGGGCATTTAGAATTCCTTTCTGATTTAGCTTCTGGGGTTGCTACAGGGTTGTGAAAAAGATTTTTGTCCAGGCATCAATCAAGTACTTATGACCCAATTATACTACATGCCAAATTTGGTTCAAACCAGCCCATCATTTCGTGAAATAGAAATTTGGGGTGGTGCCTAAAATGGGCATGCTCCTACAGAAAAGGCAAATATTGACTTATAAACTTGCCTTGAACAAACTTTAATCTCCACAACCAAAGGAAGTTTCATACCAAATATCAAAGCATTCTCTCTGGTGGTTCATGAAAACAAGATTTTTGTCTTTTTGGGCATCAACACCAGTCCAAAGATGGCAGCAGCTTCATTTGGACAAAGTAGAAGTAAACCCCTGTAAGGATGTTGTATATCAAGTATCAAGAGATTCTGATTGGTAATTCTGGAAAAGAACATTTCTGTAATTTTGTATAAAACAAAATTTGGGTGCTAACAGAATTATGCCACTTGTGGTGTCCCCTGTGGGCAAAGCACCTTTATTTGAGCAAATGAAAATTGACATAATGATAAGAAATATGCATATCAAATTTGGTTCAATTCAGCCCAGTACATTATGAGGAGAAATCGCTAAAGTAAAGTAAAGTTCATGCTGGATGGATGGATGGATGGAACGATGGATGGAACATGATAACTAAAGCTTCAGGTGAGCTAAAAAAGAAGATATGAGCGAAAGACACTGCTTCCTAAAAATCAACACTTCCTCTACAGTGGTTCTAAAAAGATTTTTTAGGTTTTGTTTTTAATATTTATCTCCCTTTTTGGGGGACAGGGCAGATCAGTTTGATCAAAATTCAATTGGCAAGACAGAGGGAATATATATCTCAAGTTTGGTTAAATTTGACCTAGAAGTAATGAGTGTGATGTGATGTGTCATGATGTGTTATGATGTAACTTGACATGATGTGAATGACGGGGGATTCATACATACTCACCTATCATGGGTATAACAACTTTTGAAGTGACTCAGTGGTTACGACATTGAATTTCAAACCAAAAGGTCCATGGTTCAATAATCCTCGGCAGGGGTAACTGCATTGTGTCCTTGGGCAAGACACTTCATCGACTGCCCACGTGGGGGCACAGTGGCACTGTGTACTGAGCACCTTCATGGTGCATTTGTCTTCAACCAATGCTAACCCTGCTTGTGCAGAGTTCTTCACCATAAAACTGTCCGACACAAGGTGACCATGGCTGTCAAAAGTGTCATTAAAACCCTAATAAATAAATAAATAAATAAATAAATAAATAAATAAATAAATAAATAAATAAATAAATAAATAAACTAGAGGTGAGACTGTCCCAGATGGGCCTGCCCACAGTCTCTGCTGCCATCATTATTTTAAGATGAAATAAGGCACAACTCTGGCAAAAAATGTCAGATCGAAGCTATAATTGCAGGTGCACAGGTTCCCATGGTAGTGAACATCCATTCCAAGTTTCAAAGGAATCAACTGATAAACATCTGAGAAAATCTCCAGACAAAATTCAGGCATTCTAAGATGAAAAGAGGCATAACTCTGGCAAAAAATGTTCAATTAAAACTATAATCATAGGTGCACAATTTCCCATGGTAGTGAACATCTATACCAAGTTTCAAAGGAATCAACCTATAAACATCTGACAAAATCTCTGGACAAAATTTAGACAGTCTAAGAAAAAAAGGGGCATAACTCAAGCAATAAAAGGCTGATAAACTATAATTGCATGTGCACAGGTTCCAATGGTAGTGAACATCCGTACCAAGTTTTGAAGAAAATGGCACAAAAACATCTGAGAAAATCTCCAGACAAAATTCAGGCATTCTGAGATGGAATAACTCTGGCAAAAGGTCCAATCAAAACTATAATCGTAGGTGCACAATTTCCCATGGTAGTGAACATCTATACCAAGTTTCAAAGGAATCAACCTATAAACATCTGACAAAATCTCTGGACAAAATTTAGACAGTCTAAGAAAAAAAGGGGCATAACTCAAGCAATAAAAGGCTGATACACTATAATTGCATGTGCACAGGTTCCCATGATAGTAAACATCCATACCAAGTTTCAAAAGAATCAACCCATAAACATCTGAGAAAATCTCCAGACAAAATTCTAGGCTGCTTTTTCAAGTCAAAAAGGGGCATAATTCTGAAAAAACATTCCGACTGAAACCATAATCACAGGTGCTCAGGTTCCCATGGTGGTGAACATTTATACCAAGTTTCACGCAAATTGATCCATAAATGCCTGAAAATCTCTGGAGGAAAAGATTATGTCTACGGACAGACAGATGGACAGACAGACAAGGTGACTCCAGTATACACACCCTCCCAACCCAAAACTTGTTGTGGGGGGAGGGTATAATAACTTCTGAAACTAAGTAACACAGGAAACATTTTGTTCAGGTAGATATTTCTATCACTAGGAAATAAATAACGAGGACTCAAAATAAATCATTTCATTTTAATAAGAAGTAACTTTAACCCTTTGCCAAACAAACTGCCCGTATCTACCTTCATACTTTACAAAATGAGCAGTGGAAAACATATAATTATTCAAAAAATTTCAACAAAACCATATCATGTGACCCCTCATCGGAATTAGCTCCTTGAGCTTGTTCCAGTAAGGGAATCCCATGATATGATTTTGTTGAAACTTTTTTAAAAATTTGAAAAAAAAAAAAAAATAATAATAAACTAGAGAATTGTAATTTGTTAGACGAATTACGGGCTTTCAGAACTTTTTAATGTGAAAAAGGCAGACTGCATATAGCAAAGCAATGTGTTTGAAATTAACCCTTTCGAAAATGACATAAAAAAAGCACCCAAAGTTGGCCAATTTTGTCATTTTCAAAGGATACTCTTTTTATAGCAACCAGTGTCCTGGGGGTTAAATGTGAGACTAAAACATGAACAGCAATTTTCCTCTACATGTGCAAATTTTTTTTCGCCAAACAGTTAGTTACATTAATAGTCATTTCAGCGGAAACTAGAAAAACTGTGAGCACTGCTCACTGATACCACCCACTCCCACCAAGAAACATTTTACAACAGTAAAAGTGTGTTTAATGTAGAGAGCACAAAGACTGACACTTCCCCACCACACCTCCACCCCAAAGCTTGAATTGACAACGGCCATTTTTGAATATGGGGAACTGTAAATATGAAAATATCTGAAGAGAAAATGGGAGGTGCACATCTGCAATGTATGTAAAACAAGGTCTGAAAGTTTCAATGAAATCTGTTCAATAGTTAAGAGGAGTTGCAGATAGCAGATCTGTACAGAATGTCAACTGTATTTGACAAAGTTCATTTTTCAATATGGGAAACTGTAAAGTGTCAATGAAACTGTAGCTCAACTTGACAAACTTGAACTTGGTAAGTTATAAGTGAAATGGCAAAATTGAAGATCATTGGTATCAATGTTATTTGGTGAAATTTCAACATAACAGCATTGTGTGTGCACAACGTCAAGAGTAATCCTTGAATTTATAAATGTAAACTGTAAGACTGGCTAAAGGAAGAATGTTGATACCCAAATGCAGTAAGTTCAGAGGTTATTGTAAATGGTAGCTTTTTTCACAGGAATGAATGCTAATCAATAGCTCTTATCTAAAGATCTCGCCCAATGAGCACACCAAGTTAAATAAAGCATCACAACAATTTGGCTAAGTTCATTTCGCCCTTTGGGAAAGAGTAAAAAATAAAAATACCTGAAAGCAAAATAGGAGGTGCACATCTATAATGTATAGAAAAGAATGCCTGTAAGTTTCAATGAAATCCACCCACTGGTTTAAGAGGAGTAGCGGATAGCAGATGTGTACCCCCAAAGCGTCACGGACGTACGGACGGAGTAGCAGATAGCAGGTGTGTACCCCCCACAAAGCATCACAACAATTTGGCTAAGTTCATTAAGACCTTTGGGACAGAGTAAAAAAAAAAATACCTGAAAGTAACATAGGAGGTGCACATCTAGAATGTATATAAAAGAATGCCTGAAAGTTTCAATGAAATCTGCCCACTGGTTTAAGAGGAGTAGCGGATAGCAGATGTGTACCCCTCAAAGCATAATGGATGTATGGACGTACGGACGTACTAAGTTCATTTTGCCACATGGGATAGAAAAAATAAAAATACTTGAAAGCAGAATAGAAGGTGCACATCTATAATGTATATAAAAGAATGTCTGAGAGTTTCAATGAAATTCGCCCACTGGTATAAGAGGAGTAGTGGATAGCAGGAGTGTACCCCCCTAATGCATCACAACAATTTGGCTAAGTTCATTTCGCCCTTTGGGAAAGAGTAAAAAATAAAAATACCTGAAAGCAAAATAGGAGGTGCACATCTATAATGTATAGAAAAGAATGCCTGTAAGTTTCAATGAAATCCACCCACTGGTTTAAGGGGAGTAGCGGATAGCAGATGTGTACCCCCAAAGCGTCACGGACGTACGGACGTACGGAAGTACGGACATACGTAAGTACGGAAGTACGGACACCATGAATGCTATATACCGCCCACTTTTCAAGTGGGTGGTATAATAAAGTTGTGTGGGTTTGGATTTAATGACAAGGAAAAACGAGTATACATGTAGAATGCTATCAAATTCATGAAAATGAATGGGTTTTTTCTGGATACTGCTGTCAAAACGTGTTGGACTATGTGTGACACCAAAACTTATCACAGAACATTTGTTTCCCAATAACACACAATGCACATTTGCAAAGGAAAATAGACTATTCCAATCCCACTCAGGGAAACTGGGTACAGAAAAATACAAAATTAATTGGAAAATAAATTTTGTCTGACCGTACTCATGTTTGTACAGCCAAAAACGGTATTGGATAAAGCGAAACACTACTATTCTTTAAGTGGCCAAAGCATATGTTTGGTTAAGCCCCAGTGCATAACTTACCACAGTGGATTTGTGTTCATCAAGCATCTCTACATATAGCAAAGCAAAGTGTTTGAAATTAACCCTTTCCAAAATTTTAGAAACAAGCAACCAAAGTTGGCTACTTTTGACATTTTCAAATGGTACTTTCATTCTCGCCATCATTGTGCTTGAGGATTAAATCTGAGGTGAAAAGTAAACAGTAACTTTCTTCTGCAGTCATTGTTGCATCTATCTATACCATAATAATTGTTACAACAGCCTTGCAATTAGACAAATTTGCCCATGAAGCTAGTCAATTTTGAAATTCATATCAGTTTTGGCCAATAGTGATTAATTTTGAAATATTTGTGTGGTGATTTTGGTGTATCATATTATGCATTAAATGTGTGGACATCAATCACAGACTGAGTGCCTCAGAAGAGAAATGGAGGAATCTTGATATTTGAATGAACATGTACAAGTTGAGGGTACTCCAGTTCAAGGCCTGACAACTGGGTGAGGGTTAAAACTTTGAATAAAACATATAACAGCAAAATTGTTCTTGGATGAATGCCCTATCTTCTCATGGAAAACGTTTTGAGAAAATATGGCTCCGGTGCTGAGAAATTGCATGTAAAAGTTGGCGAAAATAACAACTAATCCAACAGTACCCTTATGGGAAGTCACTAATCTGCTACGGGTTAAACTTTTAATAATAACAAAATTTGTCATACTTTGACTGCTGCATGCAGCCATAGAAAACATACAGCATGCAATCAATTAGAAATGGAGTAAACTGCGACTTAAAGTTACCAAATTCTGAAAAATGGGAGTTTTTTTGGATGGCATAGGGTTAAACTTTACAACCAAACTTACAACAGTTAATATACTCGGTAGTCAATTGTGAATACGAACATGCAAAGTGTTTGAATTTAACCCATTCCTAAAGGATAGAAAAAAGAAACCAAAGTTGTTTAATTTTGGTATTTTCAAACAGTACTCTTATTCTCATCCTCATTATGTTTGAGGGGTAAATCTAATATTAAAATATAAACAGTAACTTTCTTCTGCAATCACTGTTGCATCTATTCATACCAAAAAAATTGTTACAGCAACCTTTCTATTAGAGAAATTTGCACTTGAAGTTGGTCAATTTTGAAGACAAAAAATGTATATTTATATCATTTTTGGTCAACAGGGGTTAATCTGGAAATATTTGTGTGGTGATTTTGGTGTATCATAGTATGCTCTAAATGTTTGGAAAATTTGAGATAGATAACTGTGAACAATTTTGAGACTTTTGAAAAATGGTGAAAATTTGATGATTTTGGCAGAAAATTCAGAAAATAAACGTTTTCACGAATATGACGATACCTCATTTCACTAGATTTTGTGACAATACATAAGTTTGCCAAATTTGGTTGAAATCGTACAGCTTGTTTTTGAGGTATGTTGAAAAAATGGTGAAATTTTGAAGGTTTTGGCAGAATATTTTGAAAATAAGCATTTGCACAGACATGACGATACCTCATTTCACTTGATTTTAACGCATTACATAAAAAATGAAAGTGTCAATGACACTGTAGCTCAACTTGTCAAGACAAAGACATGTACATATATAGTATGTGACACAGCAATGACAAACATCTAGGTAATGACCTGATAACAAAGGTACATATAAAGTATTGTAACGGTCTGTACATAAATACTGAGCGTTGCCCGAAACAAATGTATAGGTAAAGTATTGTAAAGGTGCGTGACAGTCAAATGCTAAACTAGAAAAAATCATTGAGTCCCACAGTGGGTCTGACTGAACCCCAAAATATTTGTTCTCATAGCACAGTGATAACAAAGGCACCCCAAAACACACTCATTCCTGTCCCAAAGTGAAAACAAAGGTACCCAAGAAGTTTCGTGAAGATCAGTTCACAAATATGAGCTGTGCAGAAGTTGTGACAAAAAACTGATTGAACCAAATTTCGGTACAAAATGGCCACTGGCAGCCATCTTGAATTTTGGACCACGCCCAGAAACACTCGTTCTCGTCCCAAGGTGATAACAAAGGTACCCAAGAAGTTTTGTGAAGATCGGTTCATAAATACAGCCTCTAGCCCGAGCTGTATTGACATGTGCACTTACAGAGTATAAGTAGCACTGAATAAATCAAAGTTCATCTAATTTGCATAATTTCTGCACGAGAAAAAACCCCGTACTATATGTGATGTATTCCATGTTACTAAACATTCATACAAAACTTTATTCAAATCAGAACTTTCATACAGAAGTTCTGTACAAAAGACTGATTGCATTAATTTTGGTACAAAATGGCTGTGGTGGCCATTTTGAAATTCGGACCACACCCAAAAACACTTGTTCTCATCCCACGGTAATAACAAAGGTACCCAAGAAGTTTCGTAAAGATCGGTTCATAAATACGGCATCTAGCCTGAGCCGTATAGAAGTTGTGTACAAAAAACTGATTAGACCTAATTTCGATACAAAATGGCCACTGGCAGCCATCTTGAATTTTGGACCGCACCCAGAAACATTCGTTCTCGTCCCAAGGTGATAACAAAGGTACCCAAGACGTTTCGTGAAGATCGGTTCATAAATACAGACTCTAGAAAGAGCCGTATTGACATGTGTACTTTCTGTGTGTAAGCAGCAATGAAAAAATCAAAGTTCATCTAATTTGCATAATTTCTGCACGAGAAAAAAACCCGTATTACATGTGATGTATCCCATGGTACTAAACATTCACACAAAAAATTATTCAAATCAGCGCTTTCATATGGAAGTTCTGTGCAAAAATCTGATTGCACCAAATTTCGTACAAAATGGCTGCCATCGGCCATCTTGAATTTCGGACCGTACCCCAAAACACTCGTTCTCGTCCCACGGTGATAACAAAGGTACCCAAGAAGTTTTGTAAAGATCGGTTCATAAATAGGGCCTCTAGCCCGAGCCGTATTGGCATTTGCACTTACAGTGCTGAAAGTAACACCAAAAAACATCAAAGTTAGTCTAATTTGCATAATTTACGCACGAGAAAAAAACCTGTATTATATGTGATGTATCCCATAGTACTAAACATTCATACAAAAAATTATTCAAATCAGAGCTTTCATATGGAAGTTCTGTACAAAAAACAGATTTCTGCATCGTCGGTACAAAATGGCAGCTGGCAGCCATCTTGAATTTCGGACCGCACCCAAAAACACTCGTTCCCGTCCCAGGGTCATAACAAAGGTACACAAGAAGTTTCGTAAAGATCGGTTCATAAATACGACCTCTAGCCCGAGCCATAGCCAATTGTTGACGTACGGACAGACGGACAGACAGACAGACGGACGGACGGACGCCTAGACGGACGACGGGCCATGACAATAGCTCAAATTTGACTTCGTCAAAGTTGAGCTAAAAAAGAATGAAGAAAAATTTTTGAAAAAGAAGAATAACAAGAGTCTTTCCCAAACTGGGTTTGGAAAAGCCTAATTGTGACAATGTGTGCATTGGTTTAAGTGTTAACTAAGAAAATGGCAAGAATATCTGAAATTGTAAAATTTGAATTACTAGACAAGACAATCTCAGTCCATCAAAGTTGCTAGTGCATGTACAGAGAAAAAAAAAACATTTACTCTCTTGGGATGTATCTAAATTGACATCATAATCCTGGAACTTTTTGGCATTTTCTTTCTCCTGTATCATAGGTGTTGATGTATGATATTTTTCAGCCTGAAAGAGATTATGAAAATATAATTAACTAACTCAACTAGAGGATGACACTTTGCTAAAAAAAAGAATCTTGAAATACTAAATATTTCATTTGTTGTCTCCTTAACACAGCTGATGAACCCAAATTGGAATGAGATCATTGAGCTTATTCTTATGAGGGAGTCATAAGCTATACCTTGAAGGTCAGAGCTAAAAAAAATTATAAAATTATAATGGCTAATAACTCTGGCCATTATGACAGAAGCAGCAGCGTTCTACATTTTCTCATCTCCAACAAAAAATACCACAAAGTAACTGGCAGAATGCTTAAATGTAGGCTACAGATGTTATCACGAATTGGGGAAGATATTCATGCAGACATCTCATCTTATATAATTTAAGGTGGATGTATCATAACAAAAATGGGTCGGATTACTGCATAAAATCTATTGTTTTTATCTGTACTTCTTCAGAATCCTTCATTTTTATGAGAATACTGTGACTTGGTAAAAGGAACCAACCCAAGTGACATCGCATTTTCTTCTAAAACAGTTCTGTTGATGGGATTTCTGGATGAAATGTATTGCAGACATGGTTGTAAAATACTGAAGTACGTCACAAATTCAGAAATGTTTATGCCTGCGTATTATGCTTGTGCAATATAGAAACAGTTTATGTGAAAGGAATACAACAGTAAAAATGAAAACAAAATTAGTAACAAATTCTGCATAATAGTGTGCCAAGTATATGTAAGGTTCCATTTTTGGGGGTTATCCAAGTCAACTGAATCGACCTGAGATTTCAGTACTGTATGATTTGGGCCAATTTTAATCCCAACATACATGCACACACACACACACTAAATGAATGGGCTGCTTAACCCTTTGAACTCTAGTGGCATCTTCCATGCCAATTCAATGGCAGCAATTAGAAGAGTCCATATTCATTATTTGGGGTAGACCAATCAATATTTTCAATGTGCAGCCTTGGGGCTGCACTTTGAAAATATTGCTTGGTCTACCCCACACATCTACTGAACAGCCATCCTATATAATGATGTTATGGCATATCATGTTCCTGGCCGGAAAAATGGCCGCTAGGGTTCAAAGGATTAATAACTGGAAGAAAGGTTAGATCAATCGTACAATAAATTTCATTAGATAATTGTAGAGTTTCTGATTTTTTAAACTCTTATTCGCATGTGCTGATGCAGTTTTACATGCTTAATTTGTTATACAAGTAAATGATAGAGTTCACCACTTTGTGATAAAAATAGTTGGATTGAGTTAACATGCAATTAAACACTTCAGATCATTATGCATATATACAGATTATCATGACAATGTGCATGTCCTGTGATTTGTATCAGATTCGAGGTGGTGTCCAGAATGGGATCTCAACGAGCCGGCTTTTCTGGCGAGTTGTGATCCCATTTTGAACACCACCGAGAATCTGATGCAAATCACAGGACATGCACATTATCATGATAATTCATTTATCTAACAATTCTGTCACATAAACAGATTAAATCTTGAATTATTAATGCAGTTTTGGGACATAATGTTGAGGGAGAAAAAGTTTTAAAAAATCCCATATTTTATGGAACAATAATGTTGTGCACTTTAACAAACAATGAGTAACGTGGTCACTGCAAATTTTCAAATTTGCGTGCCTTGTAAAAATTATTCACTCTCAATGTCATTTCCTATGATGATACGCTTGAATTTACAAGTGTATAATACTTAATTGTGCAGTTTTTGTTTATTGTGTTATGGAGGGGGAGGGGGGTCATTGGCTATTTATAGGTCTCTTGCTAATTGTAAGGAATTTTGGTTTGTTTTGTAAGCAAACAGCTGAGTTGATCACTGAAATGCACATCGAACATATTCATGCGCCTGTTATGATAGCCTGTTGCGTTACCGGAAATGAGTCGTCTATATGATATGGAATCAGAATAAGTAATCTCTATAATACGGAATCTAACACATTATGTGAGATTTACCACCGTTTCTTGTGGTTTTCTAGCCAAAATGAATATGATTGTTGGATAAAAACTTCTGATCAAGCAAAGTGGTGGTTTTAAACTTGTTTTGATTTCTAGTTGTGTTCAAAAGCAAACAGGATGTTTATTGTTTGAATCAGTTTAAATGTTGTTTTAAGCTCAGATATGTTGGCATTCGTTGTTTCTTGTATTCATCCCTACAGCATGTTGTGACTACTATAACAAACCAGTTTTGGACTCCTAATTTCCATTGCAACATGATCAAATGGACCAAAACACATTTTATTTACAGCTAGGACTTTCATTAGCCAGTGTCATATCAAACAGTTTTACTGGTGGAGGAAGCCAGACCACCCAGAGAAAACCAGCCAGCAGCACCGAGCAACTGTCAGTCTCCCCAATGTACTAACTCTGCACGAGCAGTACACCTTAGAACACAGTGTAACTGTGCCCCCACATGGGCGAGTGGGATTAAGTGCCTTGCCCAATGACACAACTCAGTTACCCCTGGTTACTCTGAATTTTTTGGTTTGAAGTCCAGTGCCATAACTACTGAGCTACCATGCTCCCATCAACCTGATTAAAAGTCAGTAACTAACTGTCAAGAACAGTATTGATCCAGATAGAAAAAAAAAAAACTTGACCAATTTTTTACCAGTTTATCCATATCCACAGATGACTTCATATGTCAAGTTGCAAATATGATAGGTAAGATAAGGCTATCAGAAAAAAATCTTATTTCTCAGGTAATTTTTCCTGAATTTCTTGATGGGGTATTCAACAATTATTTCTTGAACATTCCACTTTCCATGATCTTGCGCGTCAATTTATTTATTATTTATTGGTGTTCAAGGTTACTTTCAATATTTCTTGAACATTCCACTTTCCATGATGTTGCATGTCAATTTATTTATTTATTTATTGGTGTTCAAGGTCACTTTCAATAAGGGTATATCATAGATATAAAGTCAAGTTTAGGCAATTAATTTTATCTGTGCTACCCAACATAAATGACTTCACCCCAGGCAGTGGTTGTGTGATACCATTTTACCTGTGAAATAGAACTTGTTCACCACAGAAAAGAATCAGTGCGCCACTTCCCAGGATTCCAACAGGGAATTACACATCAAATGTTGAAAAAAATTAGCTTTAGTCAGTCAAAAATTTGACTTGTTAAATAAAAATAAAAGTTAAAAAAAATATCAGTTTTGCTTTTGTAGAAATGTAATGATGAAAAAGATGCTTGAGAAACAATAGCATGAACCCCTAACTCCTTGCATGCTGCTGGAGGATATTCCTGCTCAGGACAGGAAATCTCTTGTCACTAAATAAGTAAACTCGGAGCAGTTTTAACCCAAATTTTCCCCTTCAGATTGCACCAAATTTTTTACTAATGATTTCTTAAAACAAATTTACATGAATTTTACATCAAATCTAGTCATGACTGCTTCACAGCAGCCATGACTAGATTTGATGAAAAACATTTTTAAAATACTCAGCAATCTTAAGAGTTAAAGGCCTGAGCAATTTTCTAGGATTTTGCTTCATCTTACAAGTTATGTCCTGTGGCTTTGCAGCAGGTTCTAGTCAAGTCTTGGTTGCCTTCATGGGCAGTCAACAATTGACTACATACTCCCACCAATAAACTAGAATTTAACCCTTTACCCAATGCAGACGATATCAAAATTTATTATTTTAAATATAATTTTTTAAAATTTGTCAAAATATTTCAACAAAACCATATCATGTGACCCCTCATCGGAACAAGCTCATTCCAAAGAGGGGTCACATGACATGGTTTTGCTAAAATATTTTGAAAAATAGTATTTTTTTCAGCTGTTGAATTTGCATATTAAGTGGGCAGATGTGGTCAATTCGTTGGGTAAAGGGTTAACTGGCAAGTTAACTGGTTGAGTGCAAGATTAAATTTGGTTGATCTAATTGTGTCAGATGAGTTTGTCTTGTAACAACTTGTTGGAGAATGACTATGGTCAAATACATACGAAAAACTTTTTTTTTTCCCACGAGAATATGAGGCACCTCCACCAGAGGTGAAGCCTTCTAATCGAGGCACAAGAACCTTTCAGCTGAGACAATATATGGGCTTCTAGCACTCAACCAGTTAACAAGAAGGCTGTGAGTTTACCTCAACAAATAGCCCAGGTCATGGCCTGTCAGTGGAACGAGCTCATTACAGTGAGGAGTCATAAGCCAGGTTTTTGAGGAGATAAATAAAATATAATTAAATTTGAAATGGTGATCAGGGTTGGGGTTGTAGACCTATCGGTGTGCCTAGGTTATTTATTAATCTATTTAATGGGGTTTAACGACACTTTCCACAGACAGGGTCACCTCGTGTGGGACAGGTTTATGGGTGGAGGAAGCTGGAGTACCCAGAGAACCACTAAGCTATAGCAAGCAACTGTCAGATTCCCCAACATACTAACTCCACACAAGCAGGGTTAGCATTGGTTGAAGACAAGTGCACCATCAACGTGCAGTATGCCTTAGTACACAATGCCACTGTGCCCCCACATGGGCAATTGGGATTAATTCCTTTGCTGCCACCCTTGCTTAAATGCAAAGCTCAGGGCCAATACCACTCTTGCATTATTGCAAATTTCGCATGTGTCTATGGTGAACTGTGGTCTAAGAGGAGCAACTATATTGGTGTCTTTTTTCATATGTGATGCACGTACATGCACGTACATTCTAATTTTGGTGACTGGCGATTTGAAGCCAAAAAGAGAAAAGAGGTCAACGTCAAGCCAGGCGACAACAGTCAAGGTCAAATCATTCATCCATGCTGGAGCAAGATAATTTCTCGGAAACATCACTTGCATTTTGTTTTCCACATACATTGTTTCAGAAAGTCTTCTCACAAACGACTGAGCCTGGGAGAAGCTATTGGCTGTATATTTCAGACAGTGAATATCTTGGGAATGAAAACCCAGATGAGGATGGTGAGAATAATAATAATGATGATGATGATGATGATGATGATGATGATGATGATGATGGATCCTCTTCTGTCTCAGTCAGAGGGGGTGGCTAGGGATGGTAGCAGTGGAGATTAAAGTAGTCAGGCAAATGCACTGGAGGTCGATTATTCCTTGCAGTGGGAAACATATCCTGAATGTCATCCTTCTGAAAGTTGTTGGTTACCCCAGTGCGCTCATCACCTTAGTGTGTTGGTAGACACTGATGGTCTGGACACAATTGATTTCTTCAAGCTAACTTTTCAAGGGAATATTCTCATAAAATAATTCCTGTTTTTCTGTCATTGGGGCCAGAAAATTACAAACTCTTAAAGCAGATTTCTAGATAGTTATAAGCCATTGTCCATATATCCCACAGCAAAAATATGAAAAATCCCTAAATTCTTGTCAAAGCCAAGATGATCACCAGGGTCACGTGACCTATGTGACATCAGCAAAGCGGCTATGCATAGGCCATAGCAATATGTAACTACCTGGGAATTTTCAACATTTGGTACAGGAGAAACCACACATTTGCCCATTCAAACCCACAATGCAAGTTCATATAAGAAAAATTTGTTGACCAAGGGGGAAGTCCAAATAAAGTGTCAAATGATATAAATGACAACAAATATCTTCCCAATATATCATTTTATTGTCCGTCATCGGTCTAGATTAACAACTAAGTCATTTTAGACACATTTCAGATGATATTCACCCATTGCTCATATATCAAACAGCAATAAAAGGTGAAAATCACAAACTTTTTGTAAAATCCAAGTGGCACTGAAGAGTCTGTTTCTGGTGGCATCTGGCAGGGAAAGTGCTAAGTGCCTTGCCCAATGACACAATATTAATGCAGTTGCCGCAGGTAGAACCAAGAACTTCTCGGCTTACAGCCTGCATCTCTACCTTCTGTGTGTGCCTAGGTAATTAATGTGGCAAACAAACAAAAAATAATGTGAATGAATTTCATTGTATGTGAATTTCAATACCCCATGGGCCATCTCCTTCTGAAGCTCTTCTTTTATGATTTTGTTTTCACTTTTAACTGAAACTCAGGACAAAGTGTAGGTCTACACAAAGTTTTATTGGAGGACATTTTGTTTGGGTGGATGGGGTCAAACTTTGCCCTAAAATCTTGGCAACATTCACTGATGGCCCTTGGAAATACTGCTCTTACCTACCAAGGATTTGCCCTGAAAATACCTTCCCTTCCCCTGAAAACATCTAAATTTCGTGGTGGGATTTGGGGCTGCATCCTCCCCCACTTCACATATCTATGAGTAAAAGTTCATGTCAGTTTCTACAGCCATAAATGCAGGGTGCTAGTTTTTCCATAAATAAAAGATAGGTGGAGTTGAGGCTGTGAGCTTAATATTCTTTCATGCTCCTTTTCATGAGGACAAGGATTTATCTACACAGACTAGGCCTGTTCTTGTGCTAGTGCTGACCTGTTCATACCCATTCAAATCTCTGCACTGGGAATCACTTTTGTTTCCAAATTTTCACCTTTCCTGAGTTTTTTTTGGGGGGGAGGGAGGGAGGGGGGGAATGTTTTTGTTTCTCTAAGTAGCCTACTTTGTGTGTTTATTTCAAATTAGGATTATGGAATTAGAACTTTTCTGAACATGTGTCAAATCTCAACTTTACATCTGTCATGGTATTTTTTTTATTTTTACTTCCGATTTAATTGCATGTGGAATTGCAACATATACTGCCTGAGTCTAGGCATTTTCAAACTCATCACATGTTTCAGGTAGAATAACATCACTTTTTAAATCTATTTCTATTGAATATTAACTTGCAGCAGTGGTGTGTGGATGTTAAGAACCTGTGGTAATACTCAGAAACTGAATTCTGCAATCAACTGGCCTTCAAAATCATTCCAAAAATGATGTCTCAGACTTCCAGCATGAAAAGATATATCATTTATTTGTGTTTCCCACTACGTTTGCAAATGAATAACAAAGACATTCAGGCCTGTTGGTTTTAGATCCATCCAGAAACATAACATGTATTTATAAAATTGTTTATGTCTGTGTAAAAAAAAAACAACTTCTGATACATTGTGTAATGTTTATCAGGAGTGTTTGTGTACTGGATTAACTGCATATTGCTCAATTTTTAGAGACATTGGGAATTATATTAATTGCATTCACACAACTTAAAGCAGGCGTGTTCACTGAATTATCGTTCAGGGCATTTTTGCAAATCAGGCTGCAGGTGCAAAATGATTCATGATATTTTTCTGGGATTATGTGAAACCTGGACACTCCACAACAACTATACTCAGGGTTCATGTAGTCCTTGTAGTATGTACAAATTTTCCATATCCCTATACCCATTAAACTACAGAATGCATGGGAAACAAAGGGGTGGGGATCTACCTGTACCTTCACTTTTATAACCAATAGTGATGAGGATCCAACAAGCAAATTTAATATTCATGGATCATCAGGTATTTTACCCGGTGATCTATGATTAGCAGATTAGTTTGTTAAGTCATCATCCACAGCAGATTAGTTTGTTAGGTCATCATCCAAAGGAGTGGAAATCTACCCGTACCTTCACTTTCATAACCAATAGTGATGAGGATCCAACAAGCAAATTTACTATTTGTGGACCACCAGATATTTTACCCGGTGGTCCATGATTAGAAGATTAGTTTGTTAAGTCATCAAGTTTTTACAGATGTATCAGTTTTGGATACAGGTATGTTTGGTAACATGCTGTTTGAAAATATAATTAAATGGTAGGATGGCTGCTCAAGAATCTCATTATGGTCAATAACAACACAAAATTCTTTGTACATATAGGACCCCTCCCAGAACCTGCATAAAACTTCAACGGTTGGAGTTCAGCGATTTGGGACATATACATGCAGAACACCAACATAAAATGTGAATTTACATTGCCTTTCTAGAGTCTGTTAAAAAAAACTTCAGATTTTCCATAACTTTCTGGGTCCTGAAAAATGAAATTTCACTTTTCCATAACTTTCCAAGAGTTTCCAAAGCCTGTATGAACCCTGTGTACTGTAATAAGACCCTTTGCCTGCAATCTTTATGATTGTCAAACTGAAGATTTACTGCAATAATAGCGCTAGAGTTACTTGGCCAACAGAGCAGCTATACTTCAGGAAGATGAAAACACCTATGAAGGTGATGATTGGTTCATGCCCCACTTCATTCCACCTTTCATTCATACTAGATCATTCAACTTGGCAAAAATTTTGCATGACCCGGCAACAATTTGGCGTGACCTGTTCTTTGTTAGGTAAAGGGTTAAAAACATATAATTAAAATAACAACTTTTTATATCATGTATAATGGGTAAAGAGTCAAATCCCTAGTTGCATTATGGGAAAAAATTAAATTACTTCTTGAAATTTTGATATTTCAACATCAGCGTGCAGAGGGTTAAGCTCACAATGGTCACTACATATGATTTCTTAGGAGAAATTCTAAAAAAACAGATTTCTTACATTGTTAAGTTGTACTACAGATTCCAGTATATTTTCAATGCAATGAAGTGATTCTTCAAAAGTTGCATCTGCTGCAATTTCTTTCAAGGCTTTAGCACTGTTTACAAGGGCTTCTGCACCTGCAGCCTGAAAAAAAATTAATAATTACACATCTAAAAAAATTCAAGCCCCAAGACAATAAAGCTTGTTTCCAGACAGATGGTGAATTTTTAGCTTTTCACACACACAGATATATTCAGGGATTAGAAATGAATGAAATGTAGATAACATCTTAATTTGCATGCCAATAAAAATATCTCAAAATATTACAAGTAACTGGAAGAGAAATTTTTCAAAAGAAACATCTTCCTAACAAACCAGTGATTATCTTTTTTTTGTTTTTGTTGAGAAATCAAGTAATATCTGCTATAAAATTTGTTTACATTGTCTCAATGTGTGTAGAGCTAAACTGATTTCATGGAGGGTAAACAGGAATTCTGGAAAAAAAAAATCATTCTCCAATTTTCTTCACCGAAGGAAGAGAAGGTCAACTGTAGTTTATCGACCTATTTGTGTTCTCGGTATTTGGTACATATATGTGTTGTATACGTCAATTGAAAGATTGCAAATTACTTCTGAATTTGAGGTTTGTTTGAGGCTACATTTGTGATAGTTTGTCGTATTTATTGAAACACACATTATTTCTATGGTAGGAGGCAGGACAAAATCGTTATCTCAGGCATCACTCATGGTACATGGAGATTTAATACCTGGTTGTCTCTTTTTCAACCCTTCGTCTTTTGACTCAAGGTTGATAATCAACATCCAGGTATTAAATCTCCATGTATCTTGGATGTTGTCCAAGATAACTTATATTGTTTAAATGTATAATAATAAATTTTGTCTATAACTAGCGTGAAACTTACAGGACCATTATTGGATGGTAAATGGTTTGGTGCTTCAGATAGAGATATACTAACAACCAGTAACCAGGTAAAAGACACAGGCAGGGTTCAATTTGTGAGACAACTACTTCGGTAATTGCAAGCCAGTCAAAGTACAGCACACACAATTGAGTCTTTAAATTAGTAGTTTCATTTAATATAGACCATTTTAAAACTGCACTCCAAAATAATCTTTACAAATTTATTCTATAAATAACTGAAAAATTTAAATTTTATTGTAAATTTACTTTCTTATTATACCTACCGCAATTGTTTACTACAGGCTTACACTACAGTGGAAAACCCTAACTTGGAAAATATACTCTCTATTTTGATCTTTCCCAGGAAATTTGGGAAAGAAAAGTGGTGCAAAAGCACCACAAAAAAATAAGCCAAAACTGTGTCGATTGCCATTGGCACACACCCAGTTGGGGATGCTCTTCTCTTAGTACAATTCCACGACTTCCGGAAATCAGTGCGCAAGGCAGTCACCAATGAATCATTCTTTTGAGTCTGCCAACATAGGAGTTATATGATCAGCGTAGAGGAAGGATTCTTACCTGAATAAGAAGACGGGAGGGCCTCCATGTAAACAATTGTGGTAGGTATAATAAGAAAGGAAATTTACTATAAAATTTAAATTTCTTATCAACCTACCTTACAATTGTTTACTACAGGTTGAATAGACAATAGGGTGGAGGGAATCACATAATGAACCCACACATAACACAATTGCACTGGAACCGTGGACAGAGGAAGAGGTCCCTAGGCCTATCAAACCATAGCATCACAAACATTAGTAAAAGACAACGAGAGATGAGGCGTATGGTTATGTGCGATGCACAGATAGAAAGGGCAGTAACAGCACAGAGCTGTAACTGACCCTGTAAAAAGCCAAATGGCTGGGGTAGGCAACAGCCTGAGCAGAAGAAAGAGGGCCCGTGGTACAAAGGTCCTCTGCCTGCTCCTGCAACTGTCGCAGATAAGTGGAGAAAGTAGCATTTCTCCAGTAGGCTGCCAGCATATCATCCGACAACATAACAAGTTAGTATAAGCCCCAAGAGGTAGACAATGCATGCACCTCATGGCAGAAATACGATTGGAAATACAATCACCAGTCGCTAGATGAGCGGAAGCTGCATGAATAGCAAGACAAATCCATCGAGAAATGGATTCAGGAGAGATCTTCTGTTGACCAGAAATAAGAGACAGAAAATCATTCCTACCCTTCCTAATGAACGGTGTCCGATTGAGATAAAAGTGAATTGCACGAACCGGACAAAGCAAGGGTGTTTACCCTCAACAGAAGGAAGAGCCCCAATACAGATAGGAGGCGGAGTAGTTTCTGGTATCTGATTCTTGGCCAGAGAGGAGCAATCACTGGTAAACATAACACTGGTAGGAGAGCTCCAGAAAAAGGTCAGGTCAACTGATAGGGCGTGAAGCTCACTACCCCGTCTGGCTGAGGCAAAAGCCATCTTGTATGTGAGAAAATGCATATCCACCAGGGATAAAGGCTCGAATGGAGCACCCCTCCCCTCCCCCCCCACCCCACAAGCAGAGCAGCACCCAAGAAAGATTCCATCATAGGGTAAGCTGCAAAGTCTTAGGCCCTTTCAAGGAAAAGTGACGAACAAGCTTGGAGAGGCATGGATTAGTGCTGATACAATGCTGTCCCACATACGAAAAGGTCTCTGAAGCATGGACCTGTACCTTTGATGGTAACAGGCTGGAGACCCTCAGAATCAAACATATACCTGAAACTCTGCAATTTGTGTGATCAAAGGAGTGACAGAATCAACAGGCTGATCCGTACACCATCGACAGAAGACCTTCTACTTGGCCGCATAGGCTAAACCAGTGAAGTGCCTCCTTGAAGAAGAAAAGCAACTCCACTGCTCATCTCGAAAAAACAGCTACAGAGAAGACAGGACCTGACAAAAGATATGCGCGAAGGCACAATAAAGTCGGGTTGACGTGAAACCTCCTCGAGCAACCTGGGCAAAGAAGGGCGCAACGTAGAGGGAGACGTGCCGGAACCGCCACCAACAGAGAGTGGAGCAGATTGATCCACACCCACGGAGGTGACAGGGGTGCGATTGAAATGATTCGACAACTGCAGGTTCAGATCTTGGCTAGAATCTGAGACAGAATCAGAACTGGCAGGAAGGCCTAGCCGACAAGACCATTCCAAAGGAGGGACAGAGCATCCACGGTGAAAGCCAGAGCATCTGGACACGGGAACACAAAAGTGTCCACCTGATGGTTCCAATGAGTCGCAAAGAGATCGATGTGGGGACGACCCCAGAGATCGCAAAGAGACTGGAACACCGCCATGTGGAGCATCCACTCGGTGGAAAAGAATCTGCCCCGTCGGGACAGGGAGTCGGTTAGGACGTTCAGACGCCTGGGAATGTGACAAACCCCCACTCCGGCATTGACATCCTGAGCAAGCAGTAGACAAGCCCGAACCAATTCATACATGGGAACATAGTGCATGCCGCCCTGGTTCCAAATGTAAACAACCCCTATCGAATTGTCAGACAACAAAAGGACCTGACAATTCAAAAGGTGGGGGATCCACTGCCGGAAACCCAGAAGAAGAGCAAGAAGCTCCTTTGGTTGACATGAAGAGCTGCTTGATCCTGGTCCCATGACCTTTGAAGGGAAAGACCTAGAGGATCCAATGTCACACCCCATCCAAGATCGCTGGCAACTGCCGTCAGAACAAAATCAGACGTGGGGAAGTCCAACGGAACTCCCTGCATAATCTACTGAACATCTATCAGGGGAGACGGTGACGAGGAAGAGACTCTGGTAACTGAAGCATCAGATTCAGAGGATCGATATTTGGCCTCCAACGACTGAGAAAGGGTTGGAGAGGTCTGACATGCAGCCGACCTAGGGGAATGACATCTGTCATCGAACCGCAGAGACCGAGCAGCCGTGGAAGACTCCGAGCTGTTGCGAACGTGGACTGGGACAGAGTCAGGGCAAATGCAGAGAAAATCACAGCCCTTGTCTGGGAAACCGTCACCGTATCCACCTGAGTACGGAAGCCCATCCCTAGATGACAAAACAACGGAGAAGGGACCAGGTCCGACTTCTCCTCGTTGACTCTGAACCCTAGTGACATGAGCAGGTTCAACAGTGTGTCGACATCCGACTCCAGAAAGGCAGCATTGGAATGCCTCTGGAGGATAATGACTAGATATGCCAAAGAAGACAACCTGGACTGTGTGCGATGTACGTAAGACTAACACATGTGACATCAGACGGGTGAAGGCCCAAGGATCCAGGAACTGGAAAACTCTCTGGTGAATGGAGTGATGAACCGACCTGAAAGCCTCCATGCTGAACTTAGGAGCAATGATAGACTGGGTCAGGATACTCGGATCGATAACCTGTCCAGTCGGCCGTCCTTCTTTGGCACCAAGAACAGGCAGGAATAAAATCCCACTGAAAGAATGTTCTTGATAACCTCGATCGCCCCCTTTGACAGGAGATTGCTTATCTCCGTGATCAAAAGTTCCCAACGTGTAACGTTGAAAGGGACTTGTGTTGGAAGAGGCACCCTCGACTGAGTGGAATGCCTCAACCTGGGACGAATCGAGGTGACTACTGCCGCTGCCTACCTTGCCCTGTGAGTAAGTAGAAGTGGCGGCAGGGGGATCAGCCCTTGGCTTCGCAGAGGATGCAGAAGGGTACTTTTTAGGCTTTGGACGGCCCCTGCCTCCAACAGAAGGCTGATCAAGCTGACGAAGCAGCAGCTGATCTATGGAATGAAATAGGGAGTCATCCCAGACCATCACCACGGAACCATGGAATAGTTGCAGACCCGCCGATAGAGGCAGATCGAAGAGCAGCGCGCTGCCCCTCAAAAAGGGAACGGCTTGTGTCCAGCACAGCGTCCCTGCGTACTAATCCGAAGTTAGCCGTGTTACAGGCATGCATGTGAGAAGATGCATGAGTGCCTTGGACAGCACACACAAAAAAGCCTTACATCGTCAAACTTATCTGGGAGCAGATAAGTAGCAAAGCAGAGAACGACGTGATCGAAGAGAGAAAGCATTCCAGCATCTCTCTCGACACAGAGAGTCTCCATATGAAAAATGGCTGGCTTGGGAGTTGGAGTCCTGATCCAAGACCGTCAAAGTCTGGCAGACTGACAGATTAGCGGAATCATAGGATCGATAACACACCAGAGGCAAAAAAATGTCAACCCTGATGAAGAACGTCTTCATAGCCTTGAAACTCAGCTTAGAGTCCAAAGCTGTAAATGCTTCCACCACTTGTACCGACAGGCACGGTCGAAAGGCTGACACTGTTGGCTGGTTTGCCGGTTTGAGATCTGGAAGGAACCCAAACACAAAGTCAAGAGCTGCCCCCAAGGCAGAAGACTGTTGGCTCTCGACGTCAGGTATGTCGGACTCATCCCCTGAGTCGTATAGACATATAGCCCATCATGGTCAAACCAGCCGATGCCTCCCATGGTGTAGGCACACCAGGGGGATCAGAAAGCAGCCTGTTTCCAATCCCGGGAGGCGGCACCACAGGGGGTGCCCAGAAACCACTTGTAGCCTTGTTGGAAACAACGAAAAATGCTCTTGGACAGAACCTAAGTCAGCAAGGAGAGGGCCTCCCTAAGCTCACTGTCTGTGTCGGCCGCTTTGATGTGGGAACGAACCAACAAAGTGGCTTCACTCCTGACCCATTTAACCAGCGAAAGGTCACGATCCTCAAATACACCCGTCGCGGGGCGACGGGCTGCAGCCGAAACATCTGAAGGCAGATGTGTATTGGGGTATGACATACACCGATGATCTACAGAGTGGAAACTCAGGAGAATCACTGCGGACCTCTGCGGGACAGAAGGTCCAAGCTGCACAAAAAGCGTTGGGCCCACAAAACTGGCCATGGGACCAGAGTGCGTGGACGGAAATGCCACGGAGCTCATGGTGACCCCACCATGAACATCCGAATCCAATGAGAAAAACTGCGATACTAGACGGATGAGAGACCACAGTAGAGGGTTCGGCCAGCAGCCCCTTCCGACTTCGCCAAGATGAAGTCAGGGAAGGCTGAGGCCAATACCCCACGTCTACACAACAGGACATCTCTGCAGACCCCTGCAGGGATAAAACTGCTGTGCTCAATGGCTAAGAGGACACAGCAGGGGGTTTCGGTAGGCAGCCACTTCCGACTTCGCCGAGTTGAAGTCAGGGAAGGCTGAGCCCAATACCCCATGTCTACACTACCAAATACCTCTGCATACCCCTGCAGGGATAAAACTGCTGTGCTCAACGGAGAAGCCACAGCAGAGGGTTGGTCAGCAGCCACTTCCGACTTCGCCGAGTTGAAGTCAGGGAAGGCTGAGGCCGATACCCCACTACAGACATCGCTGCAGATCCTTCCCCCACAGGTGCAGAAGGAATGGCCACGCAAATGCACCAAAGTGAGGGCAAAAGGCATTGCCCTAAACAAACTGTACTGGACATAACAGAGGTGAGAGCAGTAGAAGAAAAAGGTAAACTCAACAGATATAAACAGTAGAACACCACCAACTACGAGAGAAAGGTGGCAGAAAAAGTACCGGCAGGAACACAACTGAACTCATACGGCAGACAGGGATCTAAAAAAACAGAAATTCTGCCCTCAACAGAGTGGAGAAATGCTGTCCATACAGTCCCCCATTGACACCTAACTCCAATAATAATAAAATTCATAAACGAAAAATTTTATGTACGAACCGCACGGCACGAAAAAGTCATGCGCGGTACTAAAATATATAAAATACAATGAAAATGTGGTTGAAAATAATAATGAGAATATATAAAACACAGTCCTGTTATTATACGATCCACAGATCCATAATTCCAGTCACAGGAAACCATTATCGATGAGTTGAATTATCACTGTTTCGCAATATAAATGGACGCACGTCAACCTTGGACTGCGGACGAAAAAAGAATGATTCATTGGTGACTGCCTTGCGCACTGGTTTCCAGAAGTCGTGGAATTGTACTAAGAGAAGAGGCGTCTCCTACTGGGTGTGTGCCGATGGTGCTCGACCCAGTTTTGGCTTATTTTTTCGTGGTGCTTTTGCACCACTTTTCTTTCCCAAATCTCCTGGGAAAGATCAAAATAGAGAGTATATTTTCCGAGTTAGGGTCTTCCACAGTAGTGCAAGCCTGTAGTAAACAATTGTAAGGTAGGTTGATAAAAAACTTTATTCCATATTTATCACAAACTGTCTCTATAAAAATACACAAACATCTCCAAGAAAAATGCGTGATTAAATCAAAAGTAAATGTGTAATTTATTCATTTATTAGGGTTTAACGACACATTAACAGCCTGGGTCACATCATGTCGGTGACAGTTTTACAGGTGGAGGAAGCTTGGGTACACGGAGAGAACAACCGAGCAACATCGAGCAGTTGTCAGCTCTCCAACATTGTAACTCTGAACTCTGCACCGCAGGCAGGGTTAGATTGGTTATAGATATGCAGACCATCGACGTGCAGTACGCCTTAGTACAGAGCGTCATCGTGCCCCCATGTAGGCAATCAGGGTTAAGTGCCTTGCCCAAGGACACAAAGCAGCAGCACAAATCAGTTGCAGAAATGGTCACCCATCCAACTACTAACCGCGCTTGATGTAACTTCGGTGATCTGATGAGAACCGGTTACTGTGACACCCCCAGTGCATGTCTAAACCCATACACATGTATTGAATACTAAAACTGGCATGCTGAAGTCTGAAGCCTTTCCAATCAAAAAGACACAACTAACAATGTTTCATTATAACAGTGGAGGGTTAGTACATGTTGGTACAATTTCACTGGGGCAGGAAGAACTGTGATACTAATCTGTCTTTTTCTCGCTGTTAAGAAACTGTCCATGGTTAAACAGTTGAAATATTTATGGAAATTTCAATTTAAGTGAATTCATACTTCAAAAGAACACTACTATAATTGATGATTCATGTGATTGCTGTTTTTACTGACCACTTCATAAGTATGTGGTGTCATCAGTATTACATCTATTTACTAATTCAGGGAATGAGGTTATGGCATTGAACTTTAAACCAAAAGGTCCATGGTTCGATCCCCACCTGGGGTAACTGTGTTGTATCTTTTGACAAGGCACTTAATCCTGATTTCCCACAAGGGGGATATAGTGGCACTGTGTACTAAGGCATACTGCACATCAATGGTGCACTTGTCTTCAACCAATACTAAACCAGGTTGTGCAGAGTTAGTACATTGGGAAGTCTGACAGTTGCTTACCACTGTTCAATTGTTCTCTCTGGGTACTTCGGCTTCTTCCATCCATAAAACTGTCTGGCAGGAGGTGACCCTGGCTGTTGAAAGTGTTGTTAAACCCGAGACAAAAGAAAAAAAAATACCAATTCAACCTATTAGGCCTAAAAAAAGTTAAAAATCTGTTTCTCAGGCCCTCCTGCATTGTCCTTTTGGCTGCCACATGGTCTCTTTTAATAACCAATGAAAACTTTAAATGAAAGAGTCAATGACTCTGTAGCTCAACTTGGATATAACAGGAATTAGTACTTGCTGTGACCAAGACAACTGAATAATGAATATGACAGGAATTAGTATTTGTTTTGGCCCAGTCAACAATAATAAAAGAATTACAAGGTGACTGTAATGGACTACAGATTAAGACCAATCATTGTAGATTATTATTTTTGTGTGGAAATTTTCAGTCCCAAACAAAATATTTTCAGACTAAAATTTTTTCTTCTTCTTCTTAAAATTGACCAAAATGCATCAAAACACAAAAAACTAATTTCCGGATTTTGGTCCAAAATTTTCTAAGTCCGACCCGGACCCCAAATTTTCAGTGTAAAAAAAATTTTTTTTTTTTGTCTTAAAATTGACCAAAACGCATAAAAAACCAAACAACTAATTTCCGGATTTTGGTCCAAAAGTCCCACCCGGACCCCTAATTTGCATAATTTATTCACGAGAAAAACTCTGTATTATATGTAATGTATCCCATGGTACTAAACATTCATACAAAAATTTATTCAAATCAGATCTTTCATTTGGAAGTTCTGCGCAAAAATCTGATTGCACTTAATTTTGAACAAAATGGCTGCTAGCGGCATTCTTGAATTTCAGACTGTACCCAAAAACACTCCTTCTCGTCCCACAGTGATAACAAAGGTACCCAAGAAGTTTCGTGAAGATCGGTTCATAAATATGGCCTCTAGCCCGAGCCGTAATGGGATTTGCACTCACAGTGCTGAAAGTAACACTAAATAAATCAAAGTTAGCCTAATTTGCATAATTTACGCACAAGAAAAAAACCTGTAATATATGTAATGTATCCCATGGTACTAAACATTCATACAAAAAATTATTCAAATCAGAGCTTTCATATGGAAGTTCTGTACAAAAAACAGATTTCGGCATCGTCGGTACAAAATGGCTGCTGGCAGCCATCTGGAATTTGGGACTGCACCCCAAAACACTTGTTCTCGTCCCACGGTCATAACAAAGGTACCCAAGAAGTTTCGTAAAGATTGGTTCATAAATACGGCCTCTAGCCCGAGCCATAGCAGCTTGGCACTTACAGCTCTGAAAGTAACACTAAATAAATCAAAGTCAGTCTAATTTGCATAATTTACGCACGAGAAAAAAACCTGTATTATATGTGATGTATCCCATGGTACTAAACATTTATACGAAACTTTATTCAAATCAGAACTTTCATACAGAAGTTCTGTACAAAAAACTGATTTTTGCATCATCGGTACAAAATGGCCACTGGCAGCCATGTTGAATTTCGGACCACACCTAAAAACACTCGTTCCCGTCCCAGGGTCATAACAAAGGTACACAAGAAGTTTCGTAAAGATCGGTTCATAAATACGACCTCTAGCCCGAGCCATAGCCAATTGTTGACGTACGGACAGACGGACAAACGGACGACGGACGGCGGGCCATGACAATAGCTCAAATTTGACTTCGTCAAAGTTGAGCTAAAAATAAAAATTAAATGGCCTATGTCTGATATTTTACCCAAGTTAATAAAACTGATAAATTTGTCCCATGAGTGCAAAAAGGCTTTGCAATGCTTTAGCATTGCAAAGCCTTCTTGCACTCAAGGGACAAAATACACCATCACCCATGTCATTCTGTAGATAATGAGGCCTAAAACATAAAACAAACCAAGAACATGAACTTTTGATGGCAAAGAAATAATTACAAAAACAAAAACTGAATTAAAAAACCGCCCGCCCACATGCAATTTTACAAAAATGGCTAAAGAAACAAAAGATCTACTTTGTGGGGCCTTACCAACTGTAATAGACACCACAGTACTATTCACAAAGGTTGTGAGTCAAATTTTAGTATTGTTCGTTAAAGTTTTCCCTCTAAAAACACAGTGTACGACCTCTTATTGGAATGTGCTTGTTGAGCACATTCCAAGGAGGGGGTGATAGGCTATATTTTTGAAAGAAAACAAGAGCACCGCTGGGCATTGCATCATCCGCCCGTGAACTGTTCAAATTGTACCATTTTAACACATTTGCAATTTTTTTAGAGTGCGAGAAATTTATACTGGCATATATATATATGTTACGGTCAGACTTTGAAATCAGTGATTTTGTGAAATGACTAAATTTTTTCAGTCATTTGAGAAAAAATACTAACAAGTTTGAAGCCAATCGAAAAACAAATACTAAAGTTATCATCCGGAAACCAAATATTTGACGAAGAATTCTAAGTCCAACAAGGGCCATAATTCAGGCAAAAATTGTTCAGACCGACCCCATATTCAAACTTGACCTGTATTTTGTTGTGATTAAACCACATACCAAGTTTGGAGCTGATCGGAAAACAAATACTAAAGTTATCATCCTGAAACCAAATATTTGACGAATTCTAAGTCCAACAGGAGCCATAATTCAGGCGAAAAATGTTCGGACTGACCCCATATTCAAACTTGACCTGTATTTTGTTGTGATTAAACCACATACCGAATTTGGAGCTGATCGGAAAACAAATACTAAAGTTATCATCCGGAAACCAAATATTTGACGAATTCTAAGTCCAACAGGAGCCATAATTCAGGCGAAAAATGTTCGGACCGACCCCATATTCGAACTTGACCTGTATTTTGTTGTGATTAAACCACATACCAAATTTGGAGCCGATCGGAAAACAAATACTAAAGTTATCATCCGGAAACCAAATATTTGACGAATTCTAAGTCCAACAGGAGCCATAATTCAGGCGAAAAATGTCCAGACCGACCCCATATTCGAACTTGACCTGTATTTTGTTGTGATTAAAACACATACCAAATTTGGAGCCGATCGGAAAACAAATACTAAAGTTATTGTTCGGAAACCAAATGGACGGACGGACGGACGGACGGACGGACGGACGGACGGACGGACGGACGGACGGACGGACGGGCGGACAGACGGACGGACGGATGGATGGACAATGCCATACTATAATACGTCCCATTTTTCAAACGGGCATATAAAAATGAAATAATTTTCTAGTTATTTGTGAAATTTTGGCCAAGGATAGTCTGCTATTCATGTTAGGTATGAGGTGAAATAGATATTTAGCCCTGAGACACTACAAAATACAAGTAAAATTAATCCACTACTTTGAAGAAAATTTATCTTTTTCAATAATTACACTTTTTACCTGACATTCTCTAGAACACTCTTCTGGATATTCCATGTTGTTTGCAATTGCATTAGTGACCATTGTAATGTGACTAACTGATGTCAGGGGCATATTAGCACTCGCTCTGTTGATGTCATATCGGACCTACAAAGAATTAATTATACCGTACTATATTCAAGGAAAAATGAGTCTGAGAGCAGAAGAGGACCAGAGTGTTCAGAAAACCTGTATATAGTTCATGGTTGTTATTTGAACTTCATCAGAGATGAACTAGCAGCTGCTTTGCTCTCCTTTATTGATTTCCCATATAACGGGCTGGCAGCAAAACAAATTGGCAGCCACAATTAGTTTTGGCAGCCACATCCTGTTCACTGATTGCTTTACATTTGCTGGCCATAATGTTAGGTGAATTATTATTGCAGCCACAAAAATTGGTGGCCACAATTAGTTTTGGCAGCTACACATTTTTGACTGATGGTTTATGTTTGGTGGCCATAATGCTAGTTGATTTATTTTTGGATGCTACATCATTTTGGTGATCTTTGGTGGTCACAACCATAAGTGAGCATGCTGTTTGATTTTGATGGGCTATGTGAGCTTTATTGTAGCAGAATTAGTTTATCAATTTTCATTTGTTTGTTTTTCTATAGATCACCAGTTTGGGAGAGTATTTGTGAAGGAAGCAGTAGACAAAGGAACAAATTGGTGTAGCGTTACAAACAAGGTGTAGCTAAGGCGACAAGAAGCGAACTATTGGTTCATGCAGCGTTATGTGTAAAAACAGATGCAAATAATAAGGATTTAACTCTTTGCATGCTGCTGGCGGGTATTCCTGCCCAGTACAGAGTCTCTCTTGTCTCTAAAATTAGTATAATTTGTGCATATTTAATCATATTGTCTCCCTGTAAATGGAATGGATTTTTTCTCCAATGATTTCTTGTGTTACATTTAAATTTATTTTTCATCAAATCTAGCCATGGCTGCTTTAAAGCAGCTATGACTAGATTTGATGAAAAATACCTGTAAAATATGCAGCGGGTTAAGAGTTAAAAATACAAGTCTCACTTTTTATTTGTTATTTCCAGTATGTGAGCATACTCACTTAGTGTGGACTTCCAAATGTCACAAAAACAGTGTGGTCGCAAGAAATAATTCTTGAATTATGTACCCCAAATGGAAACCATCGAACAAAATCACATTACTCAGAACATCTTGAAATATTATTCTAATGTGATTACAATAGCTTTTCAGCACTACAAATTTGTTATACAGATGTCTGGCAGGATACACAACCTCCATGTACCCTGTCAGAACTTTATGTAAAATTGTGACTGTCCATGTGCTACATAAGCGGCCAATCTCCTCTGTAACTAACAAGATGCCCCCAAAGAGCCTGAAGTACTCACCTGACAAAGGACCATTGATACTTCACAAAGAGATTTAAGGATTTTTTTAAAAAAATAATTAGTCGCATATTATTTACTTATATTTTATTTCAATGACTGGAGCAGTGGTTTGAGAGTACAAGTGCTCAGAGTTAACGTTCCCACAGAAATTGTATTATTACATAAATGTCATATGAACAGGAAAATACCAATCTCCACAACATACTGAGTAATAAGGACATAAGGTTTAAATTGAATGGAGGCCTGATTGGTAGGAACTTGATTTGAACAAACTTGAATCCAACCCCACTAAAGATGCTATATACCAAATATCAAAAGATTCTGATATTTAAATCTGACACCAGTAAAGATGTTATATACCAAATATCAAAAGATTCTGACTGTTGGATCTGAATAAAAAGATTTTTAAACAGGTTTCCTCATATTGCCCCAAGTTAAAATATGGGTTCTCATTAGGAGCCCAAATATGGATCCAGGCACTTGAATCAACTTTAGAGGACTTACACCCCAAGCATTGGTTTGGAGCAGAATTTGTGTAATGCAGGAAACAAGCACTGCTCAACCTCTCTAAGTTGCCATGGGGGAATTTTCCTCATATGGTACCAAGTTAAAATTTGAGCTCTGATAAGGAACCCAAATATTAAACCAGAAACTTGATTTGAACAAAGTTTAATCTATCACCCCCACCCCCCCTCCCCCCGGCCCACCCCCTTTGATATTCTGTGCCAAATATTGAAATATTATGGCTGGTGGATCACATGAAGATTCATAGGGAGTCCATATATGAACCCAGGGACTTGATTTGAACAAACTTGAATCTGACCTCCAAAAGGATGCTGTGTACCAAGTATCAAAAGATTCTAATTGGTGAATTTGAAGGAGAAGAGTTTTGAAGAATATTCCCATTATTGCAAGGAGCTGAAATCTCACCCCTATTGAATCTGATCCTCACCTCTATTGATTCTGATCCTCACCCCTATTGAATCTGATCCTCACCCCTATTGATGTTGTGGACCAAATATCAAAAGATTATGATTGATCTATTTATGGTTGATCTTAAGAACATTTCTGACAGAATTTTCCTGATATTGCGCTAAGTTAAAAAGGAAATCCAAATATGAACTAAGGTACATGATTTGAATAAACATGAATCTGACCCTGTAAGGATGATGTAACCCAAATATCAAAAGAGTCATCAGAAGAAGGACTTTCAAGAATATTTCCAATACCGCACTAAGTTAAAATTCCAGCTCTCACAAGAAACCCAAGGACTTGATTTGAACTTGAATATGGCATCACAAGAATACTATATACGACATATCAACAAATTTTGTTTAGTAAATCTGAAGAATGTGATTGTCAAAGAATATTCGTCATACTGCACACATTAATGAAAGTGTCAATGACACTGTAGCTCAACTTGTTAAGACATGTACATGTATAGTATGTGATACAGCAATGACAAACATCTAGGTAATGACCTGAGAACAAAGGTACATATAAAGTATTGTAACGGTCTGTACATAAATACTGACTGTAGCCTGTAACAAATGTATAGGTAAAGTATTGTAAAGGTGGGTGACAGTCAGATGCTAAACTAGAAAAGAAATCTTCGAGTCCCAGAGTGGGTCTGACTGAACCCCAAAATATTTGTTCTCATAGCACAGTGATAACAAAGGCACCCCAAAACACACTCATTCTTGTCCCAAGGTGAAAACAAAGGTACCCAAGAAGTTTCATGAAGATCAGTTCATAAATACAAGCTATATAGAAGTTGTGACAAAAAATTGATTGGACCTAATTTTGGTACAAAATGGCCACTGGCAGCCATCTTGAATTTTGGACCGCACTCAGAAACACTATTTCTCGTCCCAAGGTGATAACAAAGGTACCCAAGAAGTTTCGTGAAGATCGGTTGATAAATACAGCCTCTAGCCCGAGCCATATTGACATGTGCACTTACAGTGTATAAGTAGCACTAAATAAATCAAAATTCATCTAATTTGCATAATTTCTGCATAAGAAAAAAACCTGTACTGTATGTGATGTATTCCATTTTAGTAAACATTCATACAAAAATTTATTCAAATCAGAACTTTCATACAGAAGTTCTGTACAAAAGACTGACTGCACTAATTTTGGTACAAAATGGCTGTGGTGGCCATCTTGAATTTTGGACCACACCAAACACACTCGTTCTCATCCCACGGTGATAACAAAGGTACCCAAGAAGTTTCGTAAAGATCAGTTCATAAATACGGCCTCTAGCCTGAGCCGTATAGAAGTTGTGTACAAAAAACTGATTAGACCTAATTTCGGTACAAAATGGCTACTGGAAGCCATCTTGAATTTTGGACCGCACTCAGAAACACTCGTTCTCGTCCCAAGGTGATAACAGAGGTACCCAAGAAGTGTCGTGAAGATCGGTTGATAAATACAGCCTCTACCCCGAGCCGTATTGACATGTGTACTTACTGTGTGTAAGTAGCACAGAAAAAATCAAAGTTCATCTAATTTGCATAATTTCTGCAAGAGAAAAAAACCCGCATTATATGTGATGTATCCCATGGTACTAAACATTCACACAAAAAGTTTTTCAAATCAGCGCTTTCCTATGGAAGTTCTGTGCAAAAATCTGACTGCACCTAATTTTGAACAAAATGGCTGCCATTGGCCATCTTGAATTTTGGACCGCACCCAAAAACACTCGTTCTCGTCCTACGGTGATACCAGAGGTACCCAAGAAGTTTCGTAATGATCGGTTTATAAATATGGCCTCTAGCCCGAGCCATATTGGCATTTGCACTTACAGTGCTGAAATTAACACTAAATACATCAAAGTTAGTCTAATTTGCATAATTTACGTACGAGAAAAAAACCCGTATTATATGTGATGTATCCCATGGTACTAAACATTCAGGCAAAAAATTATTCAAATCAGCGCTTTCATATGGAAGTTCTGCGCAAAAACCTGATTTCACCTAAGTCTGTACAAAATGGCCACCAGCGGCCAACTTGAATTTCGGCTCGGACCCCAAAACACTCATTCTCGTCCCACGGTCATAACAAAGGTACCCAAGAAGTTTCGTAAAGATCAGTTCATAAATACGGCCTCTAGCCCAAGCCATATTGAATTGTTGACAGACGGACAGACGGACAACTGGCCATGGCATAAGCTCAAATTTGGCTTCGCCAAAGTTGAGCTAAAAATGGTAATAACTCTTGTAAAATTCAATGAACAGAACCCATATTCGAACTTGGTCTGTATTACCATGTGGAGAATATACAAACCAATGTTGGTTAAGATCAAATAAGCCAAACTGGAATTATCGGTTGGAAACCAAAAATGTTAATAGAAGGTCAAATTCTAAGTCAAAAAAATTCCATAACTCCTCTAAAAATAATCAAACTTGGTCTGTACTACTAGCTGGGGAATACACATACCAACTTTACCGGTAATTGAAATCAATTAATCCAAACTGGAGTTATCAGACAGACAGAGACATACAAACAGAGACAGAGGGACAGATGGATGGATGGATGGATGGATGGATGGATGGATGGATGGATGGATGGATGGATGGCTGGACGGATGGATGGATGGATTGACGGATGGATGGAGACAGACAGACAGACAGACAGACAGACAGACAGACAGACAGACAGACAGACAGACAGACAGACAGACAGACAGACAGACAGACCATTTACATAGTACATCCGTTTTTACAAACGGGCATATGAAAATAAGTACAGACAAGAGCAACGCAAAGCATGGAATATGCCCCCTCCTGCAATACCATGGACAGAATTACAAAAAAAACAACAACAGTCTTGCAGAACTTTCGTTATAGAGCGGAAACCAATTTCAAGTGTATTTAACATTGGAGGTCACTGTGACCTTGACCTTTTGCACATCATGGTCAAAATAAATAGGCTTCTTCCACTCATCATACCTGTCAGAATTTTGTTTGCAAGCAAAGGGTCAAGGTAAGTCTGTGAATATATATATATATATATATATATATATATATATATATATATATATACACTTCATCAAATATTTTATATAACTTCGTCAAATTGCCGTCATGCTCGGAAGTTTACTTCCTTCTAAGCGGCTTTCATTTTTGACTAATACTTATTCCGTTACGTTAAGTGCCGTACCAATGTGTATCGCGTCATGGGAACGTAAAATTTAGCGTCACGCTGATCCTAATTGTTGAATGGGAATTATAAAATTGATCGTGATACGCGTACGTCTTACAGATCGATTTATTATTTGGCAAGTGGCTGCCTAGCTCCTAATCACGAACCTGTCTATAAAATCGCCGATGCATGTCTTCCTTGGGTGGCAACAAGTAAAGATATGTTCCGCATTACACGTTGTTCACCTTCTTTAATTGTAAATTATGGACAAACAAGACCGTATCATATCTTCCTAAGGTGGTAACGAGTGGAGATATATTCCGCGTTATCTCGCGCATTTTTTTGTTCTCAGCCTTAGAATTAGAAACATTCAATCATTTATCTCAACCTCGCCCTGGTAACAGAGGCAGAAGCGAGTTCGCATGCAGTATTCACACATTCAGCCATTCCTTGACCCGAATTGTTTACACGCGTTGTTCTCCATATTCAAGTGTATTGCTTATAAAACCACTGTATCATATCTCCGTTGGGTGGTAAAGATATGTTCCCCGTTTCATGTTGTTCCCCGTATCCGAGTCTATTACGCGCAAAATAACCGTATCATATCTTCCTTGGGTGGCAACAAGTAAAGATATGTTCCGCGTTATTACGTAAAAAGCAAATATGAATTAGACACTATTTCTAAAACCTCGCCCTGGTAACAGAGGCAGAGGCAAGTAACTTCGTATACCGTATTCACACATCCAACCACTCCGCGCGCCTCCATATCTCCGCCCCAGTACCCAAACCGCGTCAATCAGACATCAATACCGCTGATGGAAAATATAATTTTTCATACCCTCCTTGCGTAGTAATACCCCCCCCCCCCCCCCAACCCCGCCCGATCCTTCCAGGGTGTGTAAATGTCTTGTCCCAACCCACTATTGCAGCATATATATGCCCTCCACCACTGATCTAAGTGCAGTCCCTCCTATAATGTCTACACTGACAATCGTAGGCTAGGGTTCCATACCACCCCCCCCCCCCCCCCCCACACACACACACACACACACCACATACACATGATGTACGCACTGACATGTACCAAATGATCATAATCTCGCAACATATACACGCTATGTCCAACACCAATGCGTGCGTGTTTAGGTGTAATTGCTCTGTACACTAATTTTTGTCCCCACCCCCCCCCCCCCCCCCCCCCCCCCCACCCCCCGTTCAGCAAGTTTATAAATGAGAATATTTGGAATTATTCTTGTCTATTGAGCCCATTGGGTTCTAGTGTTTGAAGTTTGTTAATCCAAAATGCTTCACGACCCCTCCTGTAAGCTGTATTTTGTTTATTAATTTGTTCAATCCCAATAATCTTAAAATCGTTTATACTATGGTTTTTGGTCAGAAAATGATGTGGTATCGGTTCATCCATAACCTCAAGTTTTATTCTACTCAGGTGGTTTTGCATTCTCTCATACAATTTTGTCCCCGTCTCTCCCACGTACACGACTTCATTGCACTTGTCGCAGAAAATCCCATATATCACATTCCTGGACATGCAGGTGATTTTTTTGCCTATGTGGTAGGCCGTCCCGTTCTTGTCTGCGAATTGTTTTGTTTGGAGCATAAACCCACAGATTGCACATTTTCTCTCGCATCTATCAGATCCCGTCCCTTGATTGTTGAACATTTTATTATGCTTGCTGTGGACTATGATATCTCCCAAATTTTTCAGTCTTTTGTACGAAATCAGGGGAGGTTTTTCGAATGCCAACTTCATGCGTTTTGAGCGGTGTAAAATGGGCATCCGTTCCCGCGTTATTTTCCCGATGTCGGGGAGGCGCCGCGAGTATGTGACCACAAACGGGACTCTTTCGCCGGTTGAATTGTTGGATCGTTTTTCAAGTAACTGTTTGCGCTCGATTTGATCGACCTTCTCTAGTTGTTCGCTTACAAACTTTTCGTCGTAACCTCTGGCATGCAGGTGCTGTTTTATATTATTTTTGTGGCATTCATATTCAGCATTATCGGAACATATTCTTTTTACTCTTGAAGCTATTCCATATGGTATCGCTCTTTTAGTGTTGATTGGGTGATCTGACTTTGCGTGTAGGTATTGATGCGTGTCCGTGGGTTTTGTATATAAACCGGTTTTAAGAAATCCGTCTTCAATTTTGACTACCGTGTCTAAGAATTCTATCTCATTTTCAGACCACCTTAAATCGACCTGTATTCTTGGGTGTATCGTATTTGCCAAAGAATGATATTGTTTCAGAGACTCCAACCCATGCGTCCATACTCCCCAGATATCATCAACGTACCGTACCTGTTCAAGGGGGTGTAACTTCGATGCTTTTGACAGTTTCTCTTCCCATTCACCCATATATGTGCACGCATAATTCATCCCTAATCGCGAACCTATTGCAACGCCGTCGGTTTGTAGATAATGTCTTCCTTTAAATGAAAAATTGTTGTTGTCCAAAACAGTTTCTATTAGTTTAAGACCTATCTCTGTTGGGAATAATTTTCTTTTAGAGTTTTCTAGTGCTTTTTTACATGCTAATATACCTTCATTACGTGGGACGCTTGGATATAGTTTCTTGACGTCCATACAGTACATTATGCTGTTTTCAGGGAGTGGTTGGGGTATACTGTCCAGTCTGTTCAAGAAATGTGTGGTGTCGCGTATGTAGGATGGTAATGACTCAACGTGTTGTTTTAATTCAGACTCCATCACTTCTGCTATTTTCTCTGTTGGGTGGTTTATTCCCGAAATTATTGTTCTTAAAGGGGCTTCATTTTTATGCATTTTGGGGTTACCTTTTACTCTTCCAGCCTGTGGCTGCTTAGGTATCATGTACGCTAATACTTTTTTGTCTATCAGTTTGTTTTTTTCTAGTTTTTTTAGTTGGCTTTTAATCTTGTTTGTTATTTTCTCTGTCAGATTTACAGGTACTTCTTTGTATGTTGTTTGGTCCCCCAACTCCATCAAGATCTCATTTTCATATTTACTTGCATCCAAAACGGTTATTCCAGACCCTTTATCGGCTGGTCGCACGACTATTGTATTATCATTTAACAACTCCCTCAGAGCCTTCTCCTCCATTTTTGTTATGTTGTTTCGCATGCGTTTTTTTATGCCCTTCAAAATATCTTCCCGTACTATCTCTAAATAAAGGTCAAGGTGCTTATCTCTACCTTCTTTAGGGGTCCACGGGTTACGCTCTTTAAATTTATCATTAATATATTGCTGTTTATTGTCTAGGAAATACTCACATAGTCGCATTTTTCGCTCCCATTCTTTTATCTCAACGATAAGGTTCGCCATATTCAAAGTTCTTTCCGTTGGGACAAACTTGAGACCCCTTTTAAGTAATGTTCTTTGGTGTTTTGTTAGTTTCTTACCGGATAAATTAAACACGTTATTTTGCTGATTTATTTTAGTTTCGTTGTGCAGAATTTTACTCTTTATATCTACATACATGTTATTTTGATCATCGCTCATATCCTTAACTTCTACAGATTCATCCTTTATGGAGGGTTTCTCAGACTTTTTGTCGGTAATTTTTGTTGTATAACCCCGGGGATTCACAGATTCGTCCTTTTTGGAGGGTTTCTCAGGCTTTTTGTCGGTAATTTTTTTTGAATAACCCCGGGGATTCAGTTTTGGTTCATCCCTACGGAACGCGGAAATATTTTGTGACTGCAAGTATTTGTATTTGATTGTTTTAGGCCCATTTGTCTTTTTCATACTTCCAATCATTTGTGCAACCTGAAAATGAGAATCATTCAAAAAGAGATAGAAATTTAATTCATTTGTACTCACCTGTTTTTCAGGTTCGAATCGCACCCACCTGTAATTTTGACCATACTTACAATATACATGAATCCCTATTCCCAGCATATTCACCAAACCTATTATATCCTCATCTGTTGCCCAGCTCTCAATACTACCATTCGTTTTTGATCTCTTTCTAATGAATCCTGATACTGGCCCATCTATATATTTAGACATTATTTTCGCGTGATGTTCCACATACTCCATTACTCGTTTCCGTATTACATGATGATATTCTTCATCGCCTGTACAGATTTTGCTGATGCATCTATAAAAGCAATTCCCATCAGCTCTAACATTTTGCAATCCAAACCCTTGCCTTCTCAGTTCAATGTTGTGTGTTGCGATATCAGTGTGGCTGGGAAGTTTCTTCTGTAATTTTATTCCTAATACTTTTAACACATTATTTATTTCCAACAGCGATACATTCTTTCCAGGTAGGTCGGTACCGTCTGAATCACCCAGTCCCGCTATCTTCTTATCTTTTGTTCTTTCTGTAAGGACTTGGATTTTATCACCATGGTTCTTTATTATCTTCAGAATTGCCTCTTTATCCGAGATGTTGAAACGGGAATTTATCGAATTTTTTAACTTCGCGAACTCATCCCTCAGAAGACCCAACTGTTCCTCGAATTCTAATCGCGTAATATCTACCAGTCTCTCTGATGTTTCATTTAAAAGGTTTTCATATTCCGATTTTCGTCTTCCACTGACATCCGATGTCATATTCCATTTCACTTTGAATCCTCGCGGTATTATATTTTCTTCCTGGCATTTTTTAAGAAATTTTATGTGTGATTCGCGTTTGTTTATTTTTTCAATTAGTTTCCGTCCCACATTGCAGACCGTCTTCCCTTTCCGCGATAATTCCTGAAAATCCGATTTTGTACGTTCCTTTCGCGCATTACTTGGTACGACATCTTTCCTTGGAATTCTTTTAGTCGGCATAAACATACACTTCATCAAATATTTTATATAACTTCGTCAAATTGCCGTCATGCTCGGAAGTTTACTTCCTTCTAAGCGGCTTTCATTTTTGACTAATACTTATTCCGTTACGTTAAGTGCCGTACCAATGTGTATCGCGTCATGGGAACGTAAAATTTAGCGTCACGCTGATCCTAATTGTTGAATGGGAATTATAAAATTGATCGTGATACGCGTACGTCTTACAGATCGATTTATTATTTGGCAAGTGGCTGCCTAGCTCCTAATCACGAACCCGTCTATAAAATCGCCGATGCATGTCTTCCTTGGGTGGCAACAAGTAAAGATATGTTCCGCATTACACGTTGTTCACCTTCTTTAATTGTAAATTATGGACAAACAAGACCGTATCATATCTTCCTAAGGTGGTAACGAGTGGAGATATATTCCGCGTTATCTCGCGCATTTTTTTGTTCTCAGCCTTAGAATTAGAAACATTCAATCATTTATCTCAACCTCGCCCTGGTAACAGAGGCAGAAGCGAGTTCGCATGCAGTATTCACACATTCAGCCATTCCTTGACCCGAATTGTTTACACGCGTTGTTCTCCATATTCAAGTGTATTGCTTATAAAACCACTGTATCATATCTCCGTTGGGTGGTAAAGATATGTTCCCCGTTTCATGTTGTTCCCCGTATCCGAGTCTATTACGCGCAAAATAACCGTATCATATCTTCCTTGGGTGGCAACAAGTAAAGATATGTTCCGCGTTATTACGTAAAAAGCAAATATGAATTAGACACTATTTCTAAAACCTCGCCCTGGTAACAGAGGCAGAGGCAAGTAACTTCGTATACCGTATTCACACATCCAACCACTCCGCGCGCCTCCATATCTCCGCCCCAGTACCCAAACCGCGTCAATCAGACATCAATACCGCTGATGGAAAATATAATTTTTCATACCCTCCTCCCCAACCCCGCCCGATCCTTCCAGGGTGTGTAAATGTCTTGTCCCAACCCACTATTGCAGCATATATATGCCCTCCACCACTGATCTAAGTGCAGTCCCTCCTATAATGTCTACACTGACAATCGTAGGCTAGGGTTCCATACCACCCCCCCCCCCCCCACACACACACACACACACCACATACACATGATGTATATATGTATATGTTGCGAGATTATGATCATTTGGTACATGTCAGTGCGTACATCATGTGTATGTGGTGTGTGTGTGTGTGTATTAGTATGGCTTAGTGCCTGCATAGTGTTTATGAGCTGAGTGCTTACTTGCTAAGTGCAATTCCTACTTAGTGCAATTCCTGCTTAGTGCAATATTGCTTAGTGCATACCTGCTGAGTGCAATTTAGTTTTAGTTTGAATAATAAGTCAAAGTCAATGATACAGCTGAAAGCTGATGTTTCATATTTCGACCGTGTAACATTGTGTCATGTTCTAAAGAGCAAACCTTGTATCATCATGTAAATAAATAATCATCGAAAAATCAACAATATGTTTGTTTATCACAGAATCTCAAGACAAATGGGGGCAGCAGTGTGATTCTTCGGTGATTAGATGATTCTGTGACAAAAAGTTAAAATAGTTCCTGAATAATAATACAGTGAATACTTATTCATTGAAAGATAATTTGATTTCCAGTGCTGATCTACATGAAGGAGGTATTTCACTGAGGATTTCCAGAAACCTCTAGAAACAACTAAAAACAAATATTGATTTCTTCCAACAGCTAGTTCATGAAACGTGATAACAAATCAAAGTGAATTGTGATACTAAGTGCCCAGATAGTTATTAATAAAAGCAGAAGGTTAAAGTCACCAGTGGCATTGTTGCTTCATGAAATACTGTTCTTGGGAGTACATGCATCCCTTCATGTACATTTTGCAAACATTACATTAGTAACTAGGTCATGAAGTAATGAAATATTTTGGTGGAATATCTGGTGCGAAAGTGATAATTGGGATTTTTGACTGGTTATTATATTTTTCGCCCAATATTTCATGTTGAATGATTGAGGTTCTAAAAGATAACAAAAATTTCAACATTCATTTCTGATTCTCATGAATTATACATGGGTGAGCATTTGACATTTGTTAAGGTTGTTTACATCTTATTGTCGTGCAGGTTTGGTACAGAAGTACAAACTTCTTATATCAGGGTGGATGTCAAAGGCATTATGAGTTTAGGAAAGAGTTGGGTTTGAGTGGTAAAGACTTATTAGAATTTATAGAGAAAAAGGAAAATGACTGATGCTGAGAGCAAGAGGAGAGAAAGGAAAAAGATGGTTAGACAGGGAAGAGAGAGTAAAGGAGCATGAATTGAAAATTAAATTACAGGAGATTGAAAGTAAATGTAAAATTGATGTACTAGACATACAAATCGAATTAGAAAAAGTCAAGAGTGAGAAAAGCAATGAATCGGCAGGTAAACAGTATGTAAAAGGGCCAAAATTGTCTCCTTTTGATGAAAGTCATGATGATATGGACGCTTACCTCTGTCGTTTTGAAAATTATGCAACATGTCTTATGTGGCCACATAAAGACTGGGCATTGCACTTAAGTGCATTATTGAAAGGTAAGGCCCTAGATGTTTACTCTAGATTAACCCCTTTGGATGCAGGGAACTACAACGAGGTTAAGGATTCACTGTTAAAACGTTTTCAGTTGACTAAGGAAGGGTTTAAACAGAAATTAAGAACTTGTACAGCAGAGAGGGAGGAGTCTGCTCCTCAATTTGTGGAACGTTTGGAACATTCTTTGAACAAATGGGTAGATTTGGCTGGTATTGAAAAGTCTTATGAAAGCCTGAAAGATTTGCTACTCAGGGAACAGTTTTTAAATGTATGTCCGAAACATTTGGCTGTATTCTTTAAAGAAAGGAAACCTGACAGTCTTGGTGAGATGTCAATTTTGGCAGAAAAAATATATGGAAGCCCATGGGGGTAACTTAAGTAAATGTGACAATCAACTAGGATTACACGATAAGAGTAACTCTTGTGCTATTAAACAAAATACAAATACTAAGAACAGAGGTCATGAAAGTGGGGTGAAAGGGGCAAATGTTAGAGCAATAAAACAGTGTTATTTTTGTCGAAAGACTGGCCATGTGATAAAAGATTGTCATGACAACTGTGAGTGTTGTGGACATGATGATGGACAAACTATTTAAACAATTAATGCCTGTTTTTCTGATCGTAAATGGAAACATACTTGTTGCACGAAAGATAACAAGGTTGAACTTCATGTGGTAATAAGCTCCCATTGATTAGTGCGGTGTGTGAGAACAGTTGCAAATGTAGATATATGCCAACAGAATTTGGTTGTCTTGATGGCAAAAAAAATAACTGTACTTGGAGATAGTGGTTGTAGTGGAGTAGTTGTCCGTAAAGAATTGGTTAATGTTAACCAACTGACAGGTAAAAGTCAGAGATGTATTCTTATAGATGGTATGGTGAGGAATGCACCTCTGGCCAATATTACAGTTGACACTCCGTACTATAAAATACTGATGAGTCGCTCATTAGATACTAGCAGAATCCAAAACTTGAACATGGAAAAATTCAAAAGCAAGTTATAGTTCCAATAAGTTTTAGGGATATAGTTTTGAAATTAGCTCACACATCACTGTTGGGTGGCCATTTGGGAATGAAGAAAACTGCTAATAAAATTTTAACACAGTTTTATTGGCCAGGCATACAAAGAGATGTGAAATTGTTTTGCCTCTCATGTGATATTTGTCAGGGAACTTACCCCAAGGGAAAGGTAACACAGGTTCCCTTAGAACAAATGCTGATAATTTTTTTAACATTTTTTTTATTAGGGTTTAATGACACATTAACAGCCAGGGTCATGTCATGTCGGTGACAGTTTTACGGGTGGAGGAAGCCGGAGTACCCGGAGAGAACCACCGAGCAACGACGAGCAGCTGTCAGCTCTCAAACATCGTAACTCTGAACTCTGCACCGCGGCACAGGCAGGGTTAGATTGGTTGAAGAGCACCTTTGACGTGCAGTACGCCTTAGTACACAGCGTCATCATGCCATGTAGGCAATCGGGGTTAAGTGCCTTGCCCAAGGACACAACACGGGAGCGCGAATCAGTCACTGAAATGGTCACCCATCCAACTACTAACCACGCTTGACGTTGCTTAACTTCGGTGATCTGACGAGAACCGGTTACCGCGATGCCACCGCGCCCCCTGCCGATAATTGACACCCCATTTCAAAAGTGTGGCTGTAGACATCATGAGGCTAATTAAACCAGTATCAGAAAGTAACAAGAGGCCCAAGGGGCCTGAGAGCGCTCACCTGACATGGTAGCCTAAATTTATATCAACCCAGAGAATTGATTTCAACAAGTTGCATCTGCTCCTCCTAAGAAAAGCTTATACCAAATATCCAAAGATTCTGACCAGTGGATCTAAAAAAAAAAAGATTTTTAAAGAATATTCCTCATATTGAACTAAGTTATAATTCAGGCTCCCACAGGGAGCCCATATATGAACCCAGGGACTTGGCTTTAACAAACTTGAATCTCACCCCCCTAAGGATGCTACACACCAAATATCAAAATATTCCGACTGCTGGATCTGAAGAAGAAGATTTTTAAAGAAAAGTCCTCATTTTGAACTAAGTTACAATTCGAGCTCCCACAGTGAGTCCAAATATGGACCTAGGGACATGGCTGAAGAAGATTTTTAAAGATAAGTCCTCATTTTGAACTAAGTTACAATTCGAGCTCCCACAGTGAGTCCAAATATGGACCTAGGGCCATGGCTTGAACAAACTTGAATCTCACCCCCTAAGGATGCTGCATACCAAATATCAAAACATTCCGACTGCTGGATCTGAAGAAGATTTTTAAAGAAAATTCCTCATTTTGAACTAAGTTATAATTCGGGCTACCACAGTGAGCCCAAATATGAACCCAGGGACTTGGCTTGAACAAACTTGAATTTCACCCCCCTAAGCATGGTGCATACCCAATATCAGAAGATTCTGCCTGCTGGATCTTGAGAAGAAGATTTTCAAAGAAATTTGCCTGAAATGCACTAAGTTCAAATTTGGGCTCCTATTCTGAGCCCAAATATAAACCCAGGGGCCGATTTGAACAAACTTGAATCAGATCCACCCCACAATGTTGCATACCAAATATCAGAAGATTCTGCCTGCTGGATCTGGATAAGAAGATTTTTTAAGAAATATGCCTGAAATGCACTAAGTTCAAATTTGGGCTCCTATACGGAGCCCAAATATAAACCCAGGGGGCCAATTTGAACAAACTTGAATCAGATCCACCCCACAATGTTGCTTACCAAATATGAAAAGATTCTGAAGCTGGATCTGGAGAAGAAGATTTTTTAAGAAATTTGCCTGAAATGCACTAAGTTCGAATTCGAGCTTCTATAGTGAGCCCAAATATGAATCTAGGAAGCCGATTTGAACAAACTTGAATCAGATCCACCCCACAATGTTGCATACCAAATATCAAAAGATTCTGCCTGCTGGATCTGGAGAAGAAGATTTTTTAATAAATTTGCCCGAAATACACTAAGTCCGAATTCGGGCTTCTATATTAAGCCCAAATATAAATCCAGGGGGCCGATTTGAACAAACTTGAATCAGATCCACCCCGCAATGTTGCATACCAAATATCAAAAGATTCTGCCTGCTGGATCTGGAGAAGAAGATTTTTGAAGAAATTTGCCCGAAATGCACTAAGTTTGAATTCGAGCTTCTATAGTGAGCCCAAATATGAATCCAGGGGGCCGATTTGAACAAACTTGAATCAGATCCACCCCGCAATGTTGCATACCAAATATCAAAAGATTCTGCCTGCTGGATCTGGAGAAGATGATTTTTTAAGAAATTTGCCTGAAATGCACTAAGTTCGAATTCGAGCTTCTATAGTAAGCCCATATATGAATCTAGGGAGCCGATTTGAACAAATTTGCATCAGATCCATCCCACAATGTTGCATACCAAATATCAAAAGATTCTGCCTGCTGGATCTGGAGAAGAAAATTTTTTTAAGAAATTTGCCTGAAATGCACTAAGTTCGAATTCGAGCTTCTATAGTGAGCCCAAATATGAATCAAGGAAGCCGATTTGAACAAACTTGAATCAGATCCACCCCACAATGTTGCATACCAAATATCAAAAGATTCTGCCTGCTGGATCTGGAGAAGAAGATTTTTTAAGAAATTTGCCTAAATGCACTAAGTTCGAAATCGGGCTCCTATACTGAGCCCAAATATGAACCCAGGGGGCCGATTTGAACAAACTTGAATCAGATCCACCCTACAATGTTGCATACCAAATATCAAAAGATTCTGCCTGCTGGATCTGGAGAAGAAGATTTTTTAAGAAATTGGCCTGAAATGCCCTAAGTTCGAAATCGGGCTCCTATACTGAGCCCAAATATTAACCCAGGGGGCCGATTTGAACAATCTTGAATCAGATCCACCCCACAATGTTGCTTACCAAATATGAAAAGATTCTGCCTGCTGGATCTGGAGAAGAAGATTTTTTAAGAAATTTGCCTGAAATACACTAAGTTCGAATTCGGGCTTCTATAGTAAGCCCAAATATGAATCCAGGGGGCCGATTTGAACAAACTTGAATCAGATCTAACCCGCAACATTGCATACCAAATATCAAAAGATTCTGCCTGCTGGATCTGGAGAAGAAGATTTTTGAAGAAATTTGCCTGAAATGCACTAAGTTCGAATTCGAGCTCCTATAGTGAGCCCAAATATGAATCTAGGGAGCCGATTTGAACAAACTTAAATCAGATCCACCCTACAATGTTGCATACCAAATATCAAAAGATTCTGCCTGCTGGATCTGGAGAAGATTTTCAAAGAAATTTGCCTGAAATGCAGTAAGTTCAAATTTGGGCTCCTATACTGAGCCCAAATATAAACCCAGGGGGCCAATTTGAACAAACTTGAATCAGATCCACCCCACAATGTTGCATACCAAATATCAAAAGATTCTGCCTGCTGGATCTGGAGAAGAAGATTTTTTAAGAAATTTTCCTGAAATGCACTAAGTTAGAAATCGGGCTCCTATACTGAGCCCAAATATGAACCCAGGGGGCCGATTTGAACCAACTTGAATCAGATCCACCCTACAATGTTGCATACCAAATATCAAAAGATTCTGCCTGCTGGATCTGGAGAAGAAGATTTTTTAATGTTTTTCCCATTGCCTGCAGTGTTAAAAAGTGCTGACTCAGCACTTTTTCAAAGTCCCGAAACTGTACCCTATGATAAAACCAATGGCAATTTTTTTTTACCAATCGTTTCTGTTGGTCCTAAGGAAGCTGCACACCAAATAAAAATTCTCAGTGCGTGCAGTTTTGGAGATATGGGCGTTTTAAACTTTTTCTATTTTTAGCTCCTGCGGTTCCCATGGGGCTGCGGGAAAATTTTTTTTAGCATAAATCAAGTACTCATGACCCAATAAGCCCTCACATTAAATTTGGTTCAAATCAGCCTCTCGGTTTGGAAAATAGAAATTTTGGGCGGGGCAAAAAATTTTGCCCCTCCCATAACGACGCCAAGTATAGCCCCACAAACTTCTCTTGAACAAATCTGAGTCTACACCTCAAAAGGAAGCTGCACACCAAATATCAAGTCTCTGCTACTGCTGGTTCATGAGAAGAAGATTTACAAATATTTTGGTGCCGCTTGGGGGCGTGGCACCACCCAGGAGGAGGGGCAACTTCATTTGAACCAATCTGAATTGGCATTAGGTAATAAACATTTAGCCAACATTTGAATAAAATTGGGCTAGTGGTTTAGGAGGAGAAGTCGATAATGTAAAGTTAATGCCGGCCGGACGACAACGGACGACGGACAACAGACAATGGATGACGGACAGAAAGTGATTAGTAAAGCTCCCCTTGAGCTTCGCTCAGGTGAGCTAAAAATAGGTATATTCTAACCATGGTTGATTATGCCACCCGGTACCCAGAGGCAGTTCCATTACCAAGTATAGAGGCTGAAAGGGTGGCAGAAGCCCTGTTTAACATGTTCACAAGTCTTGGTTTTCCTACAGAAATATTAACTGATATGGGATCTCAGTTTACTTCAAAAGTCAAGCAAGAGGTAAGTAGATTACTGTTAGTACGTATGTTAACTACTACACCATATCATCCTAGTAGTAATGGTTTGGTACAGAAATTTAATGGGACGCTAAAAAGGATGTTGAGAAAGATGTGCTCAGAACGGCCACAAGACTGGGATCGATATGTCCCAGCATTATTGTTTGCCTATAGAGAGGCAGCACAAGACAGTTTGGGATTCAGTCCATTTGAATTACTATATGGAAGAACGGTGAGGGGTCCAGTGGCAATATTAAAAGACTGATGGATTGGAGAAGTGGCAGAAATGCAAGTAAGGACCACTAATCAGTATGTTTGAGACCTAAGGAAAAAGCTTGATGATACTTTAGAGATAGCTCAGAGAGAACTTGAATTATCAAATAATTAAGAAATATTATAACAGGAAAAGCAGAGATAGAAATTTTGAAATTAGTGATAGAGCTTTAGTTTTGTTGCCAACAGATAATAAAAAACTTGTGATGCAATGGCAGGGACCTTATAAGGTTATTGGAAAAGTTGGTAGGTGTGATTTTTAGCTAGACATTCATGGAAAAAATAAAACATACCAAGCCAATTTGTTGAAAAAGTATATTGATAGAGATACACAAAAGTCATTATTGAGTGGGAATAGTGCCAATGATGAGCAAACTAGTAACAGCAAGGGTGGTTTGATGGAACTTATTTTTATTGGGGTTATAGATAATGAGGTGGACATGGATTTTTCAAAAGGAGACAGTGACGAGATAAGGGAAGATGGATTGCTTAAGATTCCAAATACAAAAGGTAAGGAAACTATACTTGACATACAATATGGGGATACTATTTCTTCGTTGCAAAAGTCAGAGATAGAAGACTCTGTTTTAACTGATGTACCTGGTGAAACAAATATTGTTGAACATGAAATAAGACTAGTGTCCTCTGATCCAATATGAACTAAACAATAACTTTTGCCAATGTAAATGAATCAAACTATAAAAGATAAAGTGAAATACATGCTAGACATGAAGATAATTGAATGATCGCAATTGCCATATTGTTCTCCTATAGTTTAGTGAGAAAACCAGATCAAACAGTCCGATTTTGCATTGACTGATTTGCAAAAATAACAAAATTACTGCTTTCGATACAGAACCAATCCCAAATCCACAGGAAATATTTTCAAGATTGTCCGAAAGTAAGTTTTTTCAAAAATAGATTTGAGTAAAGGTTATTGGCAAAATAAATTGTCGGAAAATAGTAAAGAGAAAACTGCCTTTCAAACTCCCATAGGATTATTTCAGCTCAGGAAACTTCCATTTGGGGCCGTGACAGTACCCGCAGTATTCACACAAATGATGAGAAAACAGTTAGATGGAATGGAGAATGTAGATAATTTCATTGACATTCTGGTGTATACTAAAACATGGACAAAACATTTACAAATATTGGAGGAATTATTTGAACGTTTAAGGAAAGCTTATTTAACAGCTCGTCCAAGTAAATGCATGTTAGGATACACCATTTTGAAATTCCTTGGGTATGTTGTCGGAGAAGGAGAACTGAGGCCTAACCCTGAAAAAGTAAAAGTTATTTCCGAATCAAAATGACCAAAAATGAAAAAACAATTGAGGGCATTTTGGGTATGGTAGGCTTTTATAAAAAGTTCATGCCAATTTTTTCAGAAATAGCCATTTCATTAACGGATCTAACCAAGAAAGCAGGCCTTGAAAATTCCATATTTTGATTAACCCATTAACAGCTTACCCATTTAGTTGCTCATTAACCTATTCTGAAACTTACGTAAATTTGTTTCATTAACCTATTGGTTAACTAAAAATCCAAACACGATATGCCACAGGCATATCCCGAAAGCCGTAGGCCTATGCTGGTGGGAGAGTTTGGGAGGGAAATGTAAAGTTATGCCCCTTCTGTTTGCAACATGTGATGACTTCCGACGATAAAAATATCAACGAAACAAATACGCAATCACTAGAAATATAGAGTTGTGCCTCTTCTGTTGGCAGCATTGCATATAAGAGTTGTGCCTTTTCTATTGGCAGCATTGCATATAGCGGTGAATAGGTCCAGAATTGATTTGTCTGTGGACCCATCATACATCAGGCTGCAGTACATTTCAATTTTCATAAACTGTAATAACCTGTTTCTAATTATGCTTACAGTAGCCCAAACATGGCCTGAAAGTCCGTAATATAATTTTTGGGCTTGGTACGTCCTTGAAAGGACGTACCAAACCAACAAATTATATTACGGACTTTCAGGACATGTTTGGACTATGCTTACAGCTGAATAATAAGCACAAATTTAATATTTGTATGTGTACTACTTTCTGTTGAGGCATCTAATATGCCAATCATAAAAAAGTTGGTTAACTGATGGATCCTTGTGGTTAACTGATAGTCCGTTCGCCTCAGTTTTTGTTTGCATAACCTCTAGGGGAATGGAACGATTGTTCGCCTGAATTGTCGAGGCTTGGAAAGGTATGCCAAGCAGGTTAGTATGGGGCAAATCTCAGGACTTGGCATTTGAAGCTTTGAAGGGTTACTTGGTAACAAGCCCAATTTTCAAATTGCCAGATATAATGAGGACATTCATTTTAAGGACGGATGCATCAAATACAGGAATCGGTGCAAGTTTATTGCAAGAATGGGATGGAGTCAAATATCCTGTTGCCTATGCAAGCAAAAAACTTTTACCCAGAGAAACTAAATATTTTGTGATTGAGTGAGAATGTCTTGCGTTGGTTTGGGGTATCACAAAATTTCAGATTTACCTTTATGGTAAAATGTTTGAGGTTGAAACTGATCATAACCCTCTCATCTATATGAACAAAGCTAAGTTGACAAATAGAATTATGAGATGTGTTCTTGCATTACAGTCGTATAGGTTCACAATAAACAGTTAACAAATCACTATATTCAGTTATCAAATCTGTACGGGATATCCAGCTTCAGAGTCCTTTTGCACTTTCGAGTGACTTTTGCTATATTTATCAATTAGACTTTATAAGATGGACATGGCTTCTGATGTACCAGCCAGAAGCTCCTTCAGTGACCTTAGCTTGGGTTCCAGCACAAGCAACATCACCATTCTAATGGCGGAAACAACGGACCGTCCAAACAAGTGCCAGAAACTCAATGAAGACCTACCGGCAACAATGCTAGTGATCCGCAATCTTACGTCCAAGCACAACAGACTAGAACTCCAACAAGAGGCCCCAAGGGGCCTGAAGTGCTCATCTTGAACAGAACACAATATAAACAGAGTCCAAGAATGAGTGCATTAAGCAAGCCATCTCCATAGGCTACACTGTTAATCCTTGAGCCCCTCAGGAGTAACAAAAATGAAAGTGTCAATGACACTATAGCTTAACTTGTGTGTTGTGTTTGATGAAAAGGATAATGTTCAATGTTTATGAAAGGATTATGAAATAAGACAAGAATTGTGATAATTGGGAATATGTTCATTTCTGTTCCCTGTATGCTATGTTTTCATAAAAAATAATATGAGGTGTACACTGTACTACAGAGCTGAGCCTGCTGAGGGGTGGGTTAATATGACCTCACAGTTAATGTATGTGGCCCTCACAGTTAATGTATATCAACGAAAGTTACCAAGTTACAGTGAAATTTTTCCAAAACGAGTCATCCTACAAGTTACATTGAAATCTCTTCATAAATATGGCCTGTAGACTGTGCTAAAGATTTTCGGGGTTCGGGCCCCAGGAGCCATCAGTTTCCCAATTGCGTCCAAAGGGGACATTCTCATTTAGACATTATATGAAGTCAACCTACCAAGTTATAATGAAATCCCTTCATAAATATGACCTGTAGACTGTGCTAAAGGTTTTTGGGCTTTGGGCTTGGGCAGCCATCATGGTTGAAAGATCGCAAACAAAAGGGGACATTCTCATCTGTGCATCATCTGGAGTGATCCTACGAAGTTAAATGAAATCCTTTCATAAATATGACCTGTAGACTGTGCTCAAGATTTTCTGGCTTCGGGCACCTGTAGCCATCACAGATGACCAATCATGACCAAAAGGGGATGTCATCATCTAGGCATTATATGGAGTCAACCTAACAAGTTACAATGCAATCCTTCCATAAATACGACCTGTAGAATATGCTAAAGGTCTTTGGGCTCGGGCAGCCATAAAGGCTGAATGATCGCGACCAAAAGGAGATGTTCTCATCTAGACATTATTTGGAGTCACCCTACCAAGCTACAATGAAATCCCTTCATAATTATGACCTGTAAACTGCTCTAACGGTTTTTGGGCTTCAGGCTCCTGTAGCCATCACAGTTGCCCAATCGTGTCCAAAAGGGGACGTTCTCATCTAGACATTATATGAAGTCAAGCTACCACGTAACAATGAAATCCCTTCATAAATATGACCTGTAGACTGTGCTAAAGATTTTCGGGCTTTGGGCCCCTGTAGCTGTCAAAGTTGCCCAATCGTGTCCAAAAGGGGATGTTCTCATCTAGACATTATATGAAGTCAATCTACCAAGTAACAATGAAATCCCTTCATAAATATGACCTGTAGACTGTGCTAAAGGTTTTTGGGCTTCGGGCTTGGGCAGCCATCATGGTTGAATGATCGCAACCAAAGGAGACAATCTCATCTGGGCATCATCTGGAGTGACCCTACAAAGTTACACTGAAATCCCTTTATAAATATGACCTGTATACTGTGCTCAAGATTTTCGGGCTTCAGGCACCTGTAGCCATCACAGTTGACCAATCACGACCAAAAGGGGATGTCATCACCTAGGCATTATATGGAGTCAACCTAACAGGTTACAATGAAATCCTTCCATAACTATGACCTTTTGCCTGTGCTAAAGGTTTTTGGGCTTGGGCACCCATCAAGGCTGCATGATAGCGATCAAAATGGGACTTTCTCATCTAGACATTATTTGGAGTCATCCTACCAAGTTACAATGAAATCCCTTGATAAATATGACCTGTAGACTGTGCTAAAGGTTTTTGGGCTTCGGGCCCCTGTAGCCGTCACAGTTGCCCAATCAGGACCAAAAGGTGACTTTCTGATCTAGACATTGCATGAAGTCAACCCACCAAGTTACAATGAAATTACTCAATAAATATGACCTGTAGACTGAGCTAAAGGTTTTCGGGTTTTGGGCCCGGGCAGTCGTCACGGTTGGCAGATCACGCCCAAATGGGGAAATTCTCATCTAGAGATCATAAGGAGTCATCCTACCAAGTTACAATGAAATCCCTCCATCTTAAACATGACCTGCAGACTGTGCTAAAAGTTTTTGGGTTTCGGGCTTGGGCAGCCATCATGGTTGATAGATCATGCCCAAAAGGGGACATTCTCATCTAGGCATTATACAGAGGCACCCTACCAAGTTGCAATGAAATCCCTTCCTTAATATGACCTGTAGACTGTGCTAATGGTTTTCGGGTTTTGGGCTCGGGCAGCCATACCGGTTGCCAGATCGCGACCAATAGGGGACGTTCTCATCTAGACATGACCCTAAACCTGCATATGAAATTTCGTGACGATCAGACAAGAACTGCAGGGTGTAGCCCATGCTAAAGGAAAATGTGAACAGACTCACAGACTAACAGACTTCCACACGCGTGATGGCAATAGCTTATCTTGACTATGTCAAGTTAAGCTAATAATCCGGGCATCATGCCTTTTCTTCAGTTGATCATAAAGTAAAATGTAGAGCGCCCCTATGAAGCCCCTTGATACAACCTATGTGAATTAATCTTAGTTACACACCTTTAGAGGGTACTGAATACAAAATTTTTAATTCTTCAGCAAAATGGCCAATTCCAGCTCCAATAGGGAGCCCAAATATTCACTCAAGCTCTCGATTTGAACACAGCTGAATCTGACTTCCTTAGAGATGTTCTGTACCAAATATGTAAGCATTCCGACTGTTGGATCTGAAGAAGAGAAATTTTAAAGAAATTTCTTCATATTGCACAAAGTTAAAATTTGGGCTACCATAGCGAGCCCAAATATTAACCTATGGATCCTATTTGAACAAACTTGAATCTGACTTCCCTAGAGATGTTGTATACCAAATATGAAAGCATTCTGACTAGCGGATCTGAAGAAGAAGATTTTTGAAGAAATTCCCTCATATTGTACGAAGTTAAATTTCAGTTTCCCATATGGAGCCCAAATATTAACCCAGGCACTCGAATTGAACAAACTGGAATCTGACCCCCCTAGAGATGTTGTATACCAAATATGAAAGCATTCCAACTGGTGGATCTGAAGAAGAAGATTTTTAAAGAAATTTCCTCATATTGCACTAAGTAAAAATTTGGGCTACCATAGCAAGCCCAAATATATATCTAGGGATCTGATTTGAACAAACCTGAATCTGCCCCCCCCCCCTCCCCCCCTAGAGATGTTGCATACCAAATATGAAAGCATTCTGACTAGTGGATCTGAAGAAGAAGATTTTTTTAAATTATCCCCATATTGAACAAAGTTAAAATTTGGGCTTTTGTAGGAAGCCCAAATATTAACCAAAGGACTTGGTTTGAACAATCTTGAACCTGACCCTCATAACAATGATTTATACCAAACATTAAGAGATTCTGACTGGTGGTTCTAAAGAAGAAGATTTTTAAAGAATATTCCTCATATTACCCTATGTTAAAAATTTGGGCTCCTGTAGTGAGCCCAAATATGAACCAATGAGCTTTATTTCAACAAACTTGTATCTGCCCCCCTCCCCCCCCCCCCCCCCCCCCCCCCCCCCCCCCCGCCCCCTCCCTATGAATGCTGTATACCAAATATCAAAAGATTCTGATTATTGTTTCTGGAGAAAAGATTTTTTTAAATTTTTGCAAATATGCTGACTCAGCATTTTTTCGATGCCCATTACAGAACACCCTAACATAACCAATGGCAATTTTTTTTTATCATTCAATTCTGCTGGTCCAAAGGGTACTTCGTACCAAATAACAGCTCTCTGTTCCATGTGGTTTGGGAAATATGGGCATTTGAAAATATTTCTATTTCTAGCTCCCAGGGTTCCCATGAGGATGCGGGAATTTTTTTTTTTTTTGCATGGGTCAAGTACTTATGACCCAATAATATGACAGAAAATAGAAATTTTGGGCGGGGCCAAAAATCTTACCCCTCCCATTACAAAGCCAAATATTAATTCACGAACTTCGTTTGAACAAACTTGATTCTACATCTCATAAGGAAGCTCCATAGCAAATATCAAGTCACTGTACACACTGGTTCTTGAGAAGAAGATTTTAAAAATATTTTGGAGCATTTTCCCCGACTCCCTCCCTATGGGGCTGAGCATGTTGAGTTGAACAAAAACGCAATGCCCCTTTGGGACCATCACTCACACAAACTTTCACTTGAATTGGCCCAGTGGCTTTGGAGGAGAAGACCAAAACATAGTGTTGACAGACGACGGACAGACGGATGACAGACGGAGAGTGATGAGATTAGCTCAGCCTGACTTTGTCAAGATGAGCTAAAAATTCTTTCTAGATAAGTGCATGGAAGACAACCTTATACCAACGGGACTCCGGGCAACTGTACCCAAGGTCCGTAGTCTCAGAATGGACATCACTAAAAGAAGGATTCAAGATGGCCTCATACAGACATCGGGCGACATAATACAAATTACCTTGGATCAAGTCGAACAGGAATTAAATGCAACATTAACAAAAATCAATGACGTGAAGGCTAAATTTAACAACCAAACAATAATAAACCAGATTAACGCTATGAACTCATCAATCAAAAGTGTTATAGAACGACAAAGCCGGACACTAAATCGCACATACGAAAAAAGACTACTTTTTCTCCAAAATGAGAAACAGAATTGCAGATTTTACATGCTACGCATTGAGAACCCCAGAGTAAAAAACACACAAGATAATGCACACCAAAACAATTACAGAAATCAAACACAACAAGGACGTAGAAACCACTACCAGAATAGACGCCAGAAAAACAGAGAACAGTACAGAGGACGTGGGCAACCGAAAACAGATCACGCCAAAGCATCAATGGACTATCAACATTTGTTAATGCCCTTAGAGATTTGTGTAATAGTCACTATCCTGCGAATACCAACAACAATGCAATTTATACTGACTTAATCTTCAATCTAACCACACCTTTACTCCCGAAGAAGCCAGCCTCCTCGAAAAGGGCATCACCTTTTGCCCAACACCCAACAAAAATGACCGAGCAACTTTAGCCAAAGACACCAAAAGGTTTTTTAGACATCTCCGCCTCAAGATGTTCTTCCATGATTTCGAACCTATACCATCCACTGACCCCTTTCAACAACAACTTGAACGCCAATTCCAAGCGCCTTCCAAGTGGTCCCCACCCCCCAGACAGGATCCCTGCCTAGAAGCCTTATATCGCACCACCAATTATCACATTCTAACGAATCGAACAATGAACTTCAAGCACAATAACCTCATCCCAGGAGAACGTATTTCATTGAAAAACCTACAAAATAACACAGACGATGTCATCAAGTAATTTGCTAAGGGCTCTGGGGTGGCTATCCTGGACCGCCAAGATTACATCAATGAGGCACATAGACAACTCAATAACTCCAGGTTCTATTGCAAAACAAGGAATAACCTTACTGAACATCACAACACAATAATCCAAAATACCCTCCAGAAATTAACTGATAAAGGGGAAATAACTGAAAAAATCCAAACGGGCCTCACTGTTACGGACCCAGGTACACCGATATTTTACCAACTCCCCAAAATATACAAAAACAAAAATAAGGGGGAGGTACTCGGGAGACCCATCATCAGTGGCAAAGGAGTACCGACAGAACTTATTAGTGGCTTCGTCGACGAGCACATTAAACCTTTTGTGTCTTTATATCCCAGCTATTTAACTCTTTACCTGACGAATCGCCCATATCCGCCCGCATAATATGCAAATTGAGCAGTTGAAAAAATTAAATTTTTCAAAATATTTCAACAAAACCATATCATGTGACCCCTCATTGGAACAAGCTCACTGAGCTTGTTCCAATGAGGGGGTCACATGATATGTTTTTGTTGAAATTTTTTGAAAATTTAAAAAAATTATATTTAAAATAAATTTTGATATCGTCTGCGTTGGGTAAAGGGTTAAGGGACACCAACCATCTTTTGTCCATATTACACACTCTTCCACCTCTACCGGAAAACTTTATACTCTGTACGATGGACGTCATATCTATATACACAAACATTCCCAACCAAGAAGGACTCATAGCGGTAGCAAAATGCATCCGCAAAAATAAACCGCAATGGCAGATTTCAATTCCAAACCTTCTAAGCTTACTGAAATTCGTTCTACACAGCAACAACTTTGAATTTAATGGCGAAAATTACCTCCAAGTAGGCGGCACAGCTATGGGCACATGATTTATGAATTCATCGATTACTTTATCTCGGCACATCCGACAATTAAATTTACAGCTGAAAAGTCTTCCACATCAGTCAACTTTTTGGATTTCTCAATCTCAAATAGGGGGAACTCAGTGAAAACTGACCTATACACAAAACCGACAGACACACAAGCATACCTAAAATCAGATTCCTGTCATCTGAAAAGCCAAACCAACAGTATACCCTACAGCCAACTACTCAGGATCAAGAAAATTTGCAGTGACGACTCAGACTTTGAACGCAATGCAAAAAGTATGCTGGAACATTTCCGGAAACGGGGCTATGCAGACAAAATCCTGCACACCGCATTTGAGAAGGTCAAATCGTTAGACAGAAATGAACTGATAAGGAAGCAAAAGTCCACACAAGACACAAAAGATAGGACACCTTTAGTGGTCAATTACCATCCAGAAAGTTGTGACATATACAACCACATTAAAAAGCTCTGGCCGATACTATCCAGCGCAACAGTATTTCAAACACTGTTTGAACATCCACCCTTATTAGCCTACAGACAGAATCCTTCATTACGGGACACACTTATGAAAGCCAAACGCCCATCACTCAACCAAATAAGCAGTAAAGCAATTCATAACTCTAGGTTAAAAAGTACCTCACAGAACTGCAAAATTTGCAGACAATTACCAACTGGCATCTGGTTCACTTGTCATATAACGAAAAAACGATTCAAGGCAGCCCCCAGAACAAACTGCATGACTCGCAACTGCATTTACCTTATCACATGCCACAGATGCAGCAAACAATATGTTGGAGAAACCAAAATAAATTTTTATGTCCATTTTCGCGAACATTTAGCCGATATCCAACACATAAGGGACACGCTAATAGCGTTCCACTTTAACCAACATGACAACACCATTGAGGATCTCGGTTTCCGCATTATACAGGTACCTAGCTCCGACCCAGAAGCGCCTAATACTGTGAAAAAAAGGCGTAAACGCGAAATAGAATGGATATACACACTGAAAACGCTCATACCACTCGGCTTGAACAGAAAGGACTTTTAGTCACTTTTTAAGGTTTTCAATAAAAGCAATCAGGGCAATTGATAACATTGGTGCAGATTACTTAAGTAGACTTTGAAAAAAAAAGGGTTTTTTTTTCTGTGGAAAATGGGGATAATGTCACAATTTTCTTGACACTGGATACACAATCAGAATAATGGTGATAATTCGGGGAAGTTCACATTAAAGTTTAGAACCATTGTTGCCAATAAAGGGTTAAGGTGAGATTGTAAAATAGAATAAAACTGTTGTTTGCAAGCAAAGGGTCAAGGTAAGTCTGTGAATATATATATATATATATAAAGTACCGTTTGCCATACAGGATTTAAAGGTAACTGTCAATATTAGTGTTATTCAGTTCTAGAGGTGTTAATATTGCACTAAAGTCCTGTATGGTAGAGTGTGCGTGGTGTGTAGAAAAGGAAAGAAAAAGGAAAAATCGTGCGAGTGACGTTAAGTGATACATGGTGTGTGATGGTATGGAGAAACAGTGTTGACATGTACACAGAGGAGGATGATATGCTGATATTGTATGAATATTCAATGAATTCTATATTATGTAAATGTTAAATCAAATTAGAAAAGCTAAATAAAATTAGAATTCACTGATGAAGTTCTTTATATGGCCACGTTTGGGTGTACAACAATTCGCACCAACCACAGTCAGTACCATAGAAAATTTGTATCCTCTGAACCGTCCATTATTTTATCAACTTTTCATCAACTTTGTTTTGAACTCAGTGACGTGTGATTGTGTTACATGTATGGTGTACAAAAATTCAATAGCTGGTGGTTATCTTTGAAGTATGTGATATATGAAGGTTGTGGCTTTGATGTTGGAAGCTGTATTAGTATGGCTTAGTGCCTGCATAGTGTTTATGAGCTGAGTGCTTACTTGCTTAGTGCAATTCCTGCTTCGTGCAATTCCTGCTTAGTGCAATACTGCTTAGTGCATACCTGCTGAGCGCAATTTAGTTTTAGTTTGAATAATAAGTCAAAGTCAATGACACAGCTGAAAGTTGATGTTTCATATTTCGACCGTGTAACATTGTGTCATGTTCTAAAGAGCAAACCTTGTATCATCATGTAAATAAATAATCATCGAAAAATCAACAATATGTTTGTTTATAACAGAATCTCGTGACAATTCCTAACCCACATATGAAGTTTGGTAAAGATCCGGTTGGTAGAACTTTAGTTAACTGACGGAATGCAAAAAGTTACGGACGGCGATGGATGACAGACATCGGACAATGGACAACAGATACCGGACATGGTGATAACATAATGCCCCCTCCTCAAAGAGGGGGCATAAAAACTGCAAAATTTTTAGAAAATCAAAGTTTCTGTCACACTACTATTTTTTTATGCAAACAAAACAGATATTGGAAGAAGCGGGATACCCAAACATATAAAACAAAATTTGTTCTCCAATAATTGCTCAATACAGTTATAGAAAGCAGATTGAGCTATGTGTTTTTGATTTAAAAAAAAAATGAATACAGAAAACTGCAAAATTCATTGAAAATCACAATATTTCAAACTGCACTATTCTTTCAATGGCCAAAGCCAAGTTATGTTGAGTTAAGTCATAGAGAAAAACTTAAAACAGATTTGTTCAGTGAGCATCTCTAATCGCAGCAAAGCACACTTTGGAATTAACCCTTTCCAAATTAACAGAAAGTAGCAACCAAAGTAAGTCAATTTTGTCATTTTCAAATGATACTCTTTTTATAGCAATCAGTGTCCTGGAGGGTTAAATGTGATACTAAAACATGAACAGCAACGTTCCTCTACACCTGTAAAACATTTTCTGCCAAACAGTTAGTTACTTTAATAGCCATTTCAGGGGAGATCAAGTTGTTTGGGTTTGAATTTAATGACAGGAAAAAATGAGTATAGAATGCAGCAAAGTTCACGAAAATTAATTCTTTTCTGGATAATGCTGTCAAAACATATGTTGGATTGTGTGTGACACCAAAACTTATCACAGAAAATTTGTTTCCCTATAACACATAATACAGATATGCAAAGGAAAATAGACTATTCCAATCGTACCTCGTGAAACTGAGTTCAGAAAAGTATGAAATTAATCTGAAAATTAATTTTGTGTGACGGTACTCATATTTGTATGGCAAAAACTGGTACTGGATAAAGTGTGACAGCAAAATACACAACAGAAAATTTGTTACCCTATAAATACTGAATAAATGTATGGAAAGCAAAATGGGATGCATGCTTTCTGTTTTGAAAAACAGTACCGGAAACTGCAAGTTGTTCTGGCAAGACTATTTGTTAAGTGGCCAAAACTGGTATTGGATAAAGCAGGACACCAAAACATATAACACAAAATTTGTTCCCCATTGATTATTGAATGCAGTTATGGAAAGCACAATGATCTCGTTCCTTTTTGTTTTTGGACAAATGAGTACAGAAATTTGCAAAATTCACTAAAAATCAATTTTTTTCAGACAGTGCTATTCTTTAATTGGCCAAAGCATATGTTGGGTTAAGCCCCAGAGCATAACTTACAACAGCAGATTTATTCATTAACCAACTCTACATATAGCAAAGCAAAGTGTTTGAAATTATCTCTTTCCAAAATGATAGAAAAAAGCAACCATATTTGGCTAATTTGGGCATTTTCAATCGGTACTCTTATTCTCACCCTCATTGTACTTGAGGGTTAAATCTGAGATTGAAAAGTAAACAGTAACTTTCTTCTGCAATCATTGTTGCATCTATCCATACTAAAATAACCCTTATATTTTTGCAGTGTGGTTCAGGTATGGATAAGATACTCCTGGTGTTTGGGCTACAAAATTGATTGAGGTGTGACACCCGTCTGAGTTGTGGATCTATTTTTTTTTTACAAACAGATAGTTGGGGTATGTTTAAAGTATGGTTGAGGTATGGTTAGGGTGTGGGGCCAAACATTTAAATGAGCTCAGAGGTGTGGTTGGGGTACCAAATATGAGGTATGATTGCAATATGCCTGAGGTGTGCTTAGGGCACTGTCATAAGGTGTTCCTGGGGTAGGGTTGTGGTATGGTTGAGGTACCACTATTAAGTTACCCCAGGGTGTAGTTAGGGTATGCCTGGGGTATACTTAGGGTACCTCCATGAGATGTGTTTGGTCTATACTGAGGTGTGCTTAGGGTACCATCTGAAGGTGTGTGAAGGATGTGGTTAGGGTATGGTTGGGGTACCACCATTGGGGTGTGGTTAGGGCATGCCTAAGGTATGCTTTGGTTACCTACACATGATGTGTGTGGTGTGTGCTTGGGGTACCTCCACAAGGTTTGCCACAGGTGTGCCGGTGGTGCATCTAGGATTTACCAGCACATTTTGTGTACATGCAGTGCTCCATCTGAGGTATGCTGACAGCATGAATTTATATATTTAAATATAATAAACCTTACACTTATTGGTTTGGAATTTGCAGTATAGGAAATAATAAACATATCATGATTTACTTATCAGATTATCCAGAGAATGTCTAAATGCAAAACTAGAGATGGCTGCCGGGGATGGCAGATCCCCCTGAAAATAATCCCTGGTGCAGTAATACAGTAACCACACCTACGTTTATCTCTGGCGCATTGGCCCCAAACTAAATAGGGTTCATTCTTCCTGTTATTGTACACAGCCAACACAAAAAGATTGCATGTTTTGTGAAAAAACAATTTGTACAAAACCCTCAGACGTTTTGTCAAATTCTATCGGCCATTTCGTCCAATCCGGCCAGACGTTTACCCAAATTACAGTTTTAGTGTTTAGTGAAAAAAAAAATTCAGGCATTTTTTCCAAGCCAAAAATATTTGGTTCGAGGATTCCATTGTTTTGTACATGATATCCAGTGACAAACTGGTACAAGTCATCACATTTTGGTTTCAATAGTTGTCTACAAATCGCAATGTTCATGAGCCAATGATGCTCCCTAACAAAGTTAGGGAACATGAATCTTGCTCGCATTTTAGATGTAAATTGTAACGAGTGATCTTAAACACAATATTGTCCCCCACAAGTTGCACACGTATGTGAATACACCCTACCTTACTTTCTTTCACAAAAGTTGATACTACATGCACAGTCCCTGGGGTATGCTTAAGGTGTGTTACCTTTATAGAGAATCTGCTCTAAGTCATGGGGGTATGTTTGGGGTGTGCCGGTTCCAACATGATTGTTTTTAAAGTCTATAGGGTGTACTTGGGGTACTTTTGAGGTACCTTTGGGGTGTGTCTTGCCTAAAAATGAATTTGCAGTGGTTTCTGCTAGGTATGGATAAGGAGTGTGGTGGAATCAGGCATGCCAAAGTACTACCAGTACCAACATATAAGTTACTGGGATGGGACAGAGTCTGCCCCACCGAAAATGGTACCGGTACCGGTACCAGAAAAATCTACAATTGGATGACATATCGCAATCAGATGGGAGAAATTCACATTTAAACTGCCCATGTCCCCTGGATCACAAGACAAACATGACATCATGCCAATTATTCTGTTGTGACATCAAAGTAATCATAAAGCATGAAGATGGTGCTTTATGATTACTTTGATGTCATTATAGAATAATTTCTTTGAAGTAACCGATGACAGCACTTTTACTGTCTTTGATGCGACATTTGAAAAGTCCAAATGGTTGGCCTTATCAAGGTCATGGTGCAGACAAAACATGCACCAGTCGTGTGTTTTGATATGTTTAATCACAAATAAGTTCAAAGTATGTCATTCAAGTGTGCCATAATGATTATCAGCCTGTTTACCCTCGTTCAATTAGGAATTTTCCGTGATAATTTTGTCCCTGTACCAGCAGGACAAAAGCTTCAGTACCAGTACTGGTTGACGCATGAGGAAACCGGCAGTAACAGAACATGCATGCATACCGGTAGACACGCCAGGGTGGAATTATGATGTGTGGTTAAGGTGTATACCCCAGAAGTTTGCATAGCAGGTACCATACCTTAACCACACCCTAACCATACCTACCTTTGGGTGAGGTGTGGCACTGCAAAAGTACAAGGGAATTGTTACAACCACCTTGCAATTAGAGAAATTTACCCTTACAGTTGGTCAGTTTCAAAGAAAAATGCTATATTCATGTTGTGTTTGTTCAACACAGGTTAATTTTGTGATATTTGTGTGGTGATTTTGGTGTATCATATTATGCTCTAAATGGTTGGAAAATTTGAACTACATAACTATAAACAAGTTTGAAACTTTTGAAAAATGGTGAAATTTTAATATTTTGAAAACAAGTGTTTTTCCGAATATGACGATACCTTATTTCACTAGATTTTAGGACATCATATAAGTATGCCAAATTTGTTTGAAATCGTTCAGCCTGTTTTTGAGCTATGTTGAAAAATGGTGAAATTTTGATGGTTTTGGCAGAATATTTTGAAAATAAGCATTTTCACAGATATGATGATACCTCATTTTACTAGATTTTATGACATTACATAAGTATGCCAAATATGGTTGAAAATGTATAGCCCGTTTGTGAGCTATGTTGAAAAATGGTGAAACTTTGATGGTTTTGGCAGAATATTTTGAAAATAAGCATTTTCACAGATATGACGATACCTCATTTCACTGGATTTTAATGACATTACATAAGTATGCCAACTAGGAAAGCCTAATAAAAATGAAGAAAAAATTTTGAAAAAGAATAATAACTAGAAAATTGTAATTTGTTGACCAAATTACGGGCTTTCCCAACTTATTAATGTGAAAAAGGAGGCGGTTTTGTGTACATATGAAACTATCAGCCATATTAATTATTTAACCCAATTTTTCTGAACATTAATGATGAATCATCAGGGTTTACTTTGTGTGTACACACTAGTGTTTCTAAAATCTAGTCAGTAAAGTGTTTGAAATTAACCCTTTCCAAAATGATAGAAAAAGCAACCAAAGTTGGCTAATTTTGGCATTTTCAAATGGTACTCTTATTCTCGCCCTCATTGTGCTTGAGGGTTAAATCTGAGATTAAAAAGTAAACTGTAACTTTCTTCCACAATCAATGTTGAATCTAGCCATACCAAAATAATTGTTACAACTACCTTGTAATTAGAGAAATTTGCCCTTGAAGTTGGTCAATTTTGAATAAAAAAGCTATATTAATGTCATTTTTGGCCAGTGGGGGTTAATATTGGAAAATTTGAGTGTTGATCGTGGTGTATCATATTACGCTCTAAATGTGTGGAAAATTTTAGCTAAAAAACTGTAAAAATGTTAAAATTTTGAATGTTTTGGCAGAATATTTTGAAAATATGCATTTTCACAGACTAGGGATGAGCCGATCTATCAGTAAGCAATCGGCTAACGGCCGATAAAAGCCTACCGGCAATCGGTATGAATAGCACAAAAAATATTGGCTCTTGCCGATTGTTGAAAAAAATTATTGGGTACCTATTCTAACTCCATCTCACAGCCATTTTACTGTTCTGCTAATAACTAACAAACGTGCCATGCATTACACTATGTAGTCTGTAGATCAGACCCCCGACGTAACATTTAATTTCTACTAGCAACAACCAAAAAAAAAAAGAATCGCTTGTCCCAGGCGACAAGTGCTATTTTTGGCTTGAGTTTCATATTAAACTTAAAAAGCTATGTGCTGTTAAAATCATTAAATCATCTAAGTTGCCTTATGTATTGAAATATCTATTATACGGTCTATTAATAATGATACTATGACCGTTTTTTTACCACGAGGACGAATCCGGGCATCGGCGCCGCCCCCCTTCTCCCCCCTCCCCCCCACTATTTTTTTGCATTGTGGATATCTGCATCAGGTGCGAGGTAATCGCATTTTTTCAGATTAAACTTCAAAATGTGGTTGACAGTACACGCCAGTAAACTTGAGCCTAGGTGCGCCTCAACCCTTGCCCCGACCCCCCTTGCCCCGACCCCACAGTTTTTCGTAATGTCCTTCATCCGCCACTCAACCAACTCTGAACTGGTATTGGGATGAAATGACTGTGCAAATGAACTCACCAGAAGCATAAAAATGTCTGTAATGTAGAAAGGTAATTCTAGTCTAAGGGAGGTAATCAAATTAGCTATCAAAGAACTCAGCTATTTTCGAAATTGCTGACAGGGCATTCGGCTCGCCATACGTGGTGCCCTATATCTCTCACAAAATTTAATTTGCTTCATTCCATGGCTGATATTAAATAATATAAGTGATCTCAGACTTTGATATCACGAACCTTTTCAATTTTTTTATTGAGTTTTGGTCATTAAAGCCTTTAAGGTCACGCTGGTCACCATTGCAGTGTCTTTAAGCTGACAAGTCACAACAACAGAACAAACCTTTTCCCCTCAAGTGAAGTTTAAGACGCCAGTATTGCAGTCTCTCTGGCGAATTGCTGGTTTGGGGTTCCAGCCTTAAAACGTCCCCCGCGCCAGTCACTTAACTGTGGCTAAATTCCGAAAGTATATTCAATATTGTCACAGCACTTTTTTCAATCATTTTCACGGAAATAATATGGGTGAACAAAACTATTTGGAATCGGCATCGCTATCGGCCGATAGTAAATCAAAAAACTATTTGGTTTCAGATGAATAGGCAAATCTCTTATCGGCTCATCACTATCACAGACATGGCAAATGGGATTTTGTGAGTTCCCATGGTGCTACATAAGTGTGCCAAATTTGGCTGAAATCGTTCAGCTAGTTTTCGATCTATGCCACAGACAAAATTAGGGAGGATTGCTTGAGGGTTAAAGTCGAGATTAAAAACTAAACAGTAACTTTCTTCTGCAAGCATCTATGCATACAAAAATAATTGTTACAACAACCTCACAATTAGTGAAATTTGCCCTTGAAGTTAGTCAATCTTGAAGATAAAATGCTATATTCATATCAATAGAGGTTAGTTTTGAAATATTTGTGTGGTGATTTTAGTGTATCATATTATGCTCTAAATGTGTGAAAATCAATAGTCTTCCCAAAGCCTAAAAATAATCTCAATACTAGATTTTTCTATTTCAAGAAATCGAGAGATTCACCTATCGCGCTTGTTTTTTTTTAGGCAGCGGCGAATTAAGATTGCATATAGAGCTGGTAGGTTTTTTAGGCTATATTAAGTGCATAGCCGATAGAAAACTCTCTACAGTCTAACAATTCTTTCGGCAATACTCTTGCAAAATTGGTGTCGCTCTCCATGTGAAACAATGCGGTAACTATTTGTGAAGAACGAGTGAAAAATTCATGGAAATCAGCCAGGAATTGGCTGAGATATAGCATTTTGATAAGTGGAGGTAATTTTTTGATTGAATTTGGTCCTTTTCTAAGGGTGCAACCTGGCACTGGGTGTATGTCTAGGGTAGTTACGTTTGAAACTTTGGATTCTCAGTTACTGGTGGAGAGATGCTTGTGACTGAAAGATGCATTGTGTACACTGGCACCAAATGGACCCTGCCAAGCTGGGAACAGTTAGATAATTGCCAAAAAAGAAAAGTGGACAGAAATCGCGCATGGGTTAATGGCAAAAATGCGGTAATTTGGCTAATTTGACATTAAAATTGAACAGACAGCAGTGTCACTCATACGCTCACTGTGTCCAGACCAGTGAAGGCAGATATACGAAATCTTCAGAAGTTCTTCTACTATCTCTGCTCGACAGGACAGTATCTTTGTCAAATGGCGTGACCACGTGGGAACAATGTGGATCATGTGAAAATGTCCCTACTCTATTCCCAATGCAATGCCGTTTCCATTCACTATTTACCTATCACCAGTTGAGTTTGGCATTATTTCTGTCTATTTGATGAACTGTTCAGCTTTAAATATTCGCACATTCATATGGGACAGAAAGTTTTGAGTTAAACTGCTTATTTTAGACCGTCCCGGCAGAAACTGACAACTCGACCCGCTGGTGAAAAAGCAGTCATCCAGCTAATTTGAAATTCAAATTGAACAGATACAATGTCGCATATAACCAATTATGTCCCGACCATGCAAGGCAGCAACTTGAAATTCTCAGAATGTTTTCTACTGTCCCTGCCTGACAGTTTAGTATCTTTGTCAAATACCGTGGATCAGGTGGAAACCGAGGGCACGATTCGTCCCTACTTTATTCTCAATTCAACGACTTTTCCATTCATTATTTACCTGTCACTGGCTGAGTTAGGCATTATATTTGTCTATTTGATGAACTTTTCAACCTTAACAATTTGCGGCTTCATGTAGCACCACCGAAAGGCCACTGCACGGTTACCAAGAAATTCAGGGATTGATTTTACAAAAATAACAATTATTCTGACTACACCCACATGGGAACTCCTAAATATGCCAAGGGTTAAACTTTTGATAATAATGTATAAAACAGAAGTTGTCATGCTATGCTTGCTGTATGCAGGCATAGAAAACATTCAGCGCTCAATGATTAGGAATGGAGTAAATTGTCACTTAAACCTACGAAATTCTGAAAAAATTAGAGTTTTTTTTTGACGGCACCGATCTTTATGCATCTGAGAGAGGGATTGCATTAAACTTTACAGCAACTTTATAACAGAAAATATTCTTGGAATTGAACTGTGAATCTGAATTTCGAAAGCATTTTCAGATATTCTATTCCAAACTACCACTGCACGCTTATAAATATTCAGTGATTTATGAAAATATCAATTATTCCGATAGTATCCATATGGGCAGTCTCGAATCTGCCAACGGTTAAACTTTTAATAATGACATATAAAACAAAAGTTGTCATACTATGACTGCTGCATACAGCCATAGAAAATGTTCAACGCTCAATCAATTAGGAATGGAGTAAATCGTCACTAAAACTTACCAAATTCTGAAAAAACTGGAGTTTTTTTAGACGGAACCTACTTTTATGCAACCAGAATGGAATAGGGTTAAACCTTACCACCAAACTTACACCACAAATATGCTCGGTAGTCAATTGTGAATACGTACATCAAAAGTGTTTGAAATTAACCCTTTACAAAATGATAGAAAAAGCAACCAAAGTTGGCTAATTTTGGCACTTTCAAACGGTACTCGTATTCTCGCCCTCATTGTGCTTGAGGAGGAAATCTGAGATTAAAAAGTAAACTGTAACTTTTGTCTGCAATCATTGTTGCATCTAGCCATACCAAAATAATTGTTACAACTTTCTTGTAATTAGAGAAATTTGCCCTTGAAGTTGGCAAAAATAACAACTATTCCGACAGTACCCTTTTGGGAAGTCTCAAATCTGCCAGGGGTTAAACTTGTAATAATAACATATAGAACAAAATTTGTTATACTTGGACTGCTGCATGCAGCTATAGAAAACATTCAGAGCTCAATCAAGGGGGGGGGGTGGAAAAAATTTGCAAAACACTGATGCCGGGGTGGGTGGGTGGGTGGGTGGGTTTTGGGTGGTCAAGGAGGACAAAAAAATTTTTTTCCGATGCTTGCAAATTATTTCCTCAGACACTTTTGGGCAAAATTGTATACCATAACCAGTGAAGTATCATTCAAAAACCAATAAAAAGACATTCAAGTTATCAGGGGGTACCTACCATGGGTTATATACAATTATAAAACTGTTATTGTATTGTGGGTGAGTTATGATTCCGCTTATAGTGATACAATGTATGACATATTGAATAATGCAAGATAAAATGCATCACTAATTGCAATTATCAAATACTGCACTCTAAGGATAAGTAATCTTGAGGGTGTTCCATTTGATTAAATTTCTAATATGTTCACCATGGTGAGATCGGCTGGCTTAGATGAGGAACAAAGACAAGAACAGATGCACAGATGGACGGACGCAATCCAGTATAACCACCCCCCCCCCCCCCCCCCACTTCCATTTTCTTCGAAAGTTTTCAACAATTTCTAAGTCAAAAGGTATGGTAAATTGTTTGGTGTTTGAAAGTTTTATGCAATGAAGCAGAAGCCTTTGTCATAGGCAAACTGCATGCCATATTTCACTGAAACTTGATAACCCCAATCCAGTATGCACCCTCCCCCCTACCATTTTCTTCGAAAGTTTTCAACAATTTCCAACAATTTCTAAGTCAAAAGGTATGGTAAATTGTTTGGTGTTTGGAAGTTTTATGCAATGAGGCAGAAGCCTTTGTCATAGGCAATCTGCATGCCATATTTCACCAAAATCCGATAACCCATACCTGAGATACAGGCTGAACAGACAAATAATGTCTATTTCCTACAATTTCTAAATCAAAAAAGGGGGATAACTCTAAAAAGGAGAATGTGAGAAATACCGTTGAATCCTTTTTATAAAGTCTATACCATAAGCAGTGTTCATGGCAAATTTCATTGCAATAGAACATTCGATACCCGAGATACAGGCTGAACAGACAAAATTTGGCTCGGCGGACACAATTTCTAAGTGAACAATTAATAAAAAAAATAACTAGTGTGGGCATACCTATGACCAACAAATATTATAAAAAATAATAATTTACTTAAGTTATGAATACTTTCGGATGGACTCACACACGGATGCAGACGCACGGACGCATGTAATCCAGTATACCCCCATTTTCTTCGAAAGTGGGGGTATAAATTATGTGAAGTCAGGAACAGTTACAGATTTCAGCTGCAGGAACAATTCAGTACAACGATGTATCCAGACCTATTACGAAAACACCAATGACTCTTATTGCCATTGTAGGAAGTATGTAACACAAAAACTACTAAACATTGAACCTGACTGAACTGCTAATTTATTTCAAACACATCTGAGAACACAGGTGTCAATAAAATCATGTACCAGACCTTCTAGGGCTGGACTTAAAATAAGTAATAAATCCCCTCCCCCAACCCAGCCATGCCTCACCAAAACCTTCGTCAAAAATATAAACAATTTGTATGATATTTTACAAAGCTCTCTAAACTCTGTCGAATACCCTATATATTGTTGGTTTCTACAACATGTCTGAACACATGGAGAGATAACTATAGGTAAAAAGTTAATGATATGACATTCAGGAGTGTTAATGAATTACAATAGAACATGCCTTAAGAGACCGATGTCTTTGGAGACCATGTTTTATATGGACATACCTGGACATACCAGCTTTACTCTATATTTGATTTGTTATGGGGGACCATCTGCCTTAAGAGACCACTTTGGCCTGATAAAACGGATGTTCTTTCAAGACCTGTCCTACTGTACAAGATCAATCACTCAATACTGCATGATAAAATTGGTTATGGTGCAGTATGGTGGGAAGGATGATGCAGAAGCATGTATTTAGTGGGGGTGGGTGGTTCAGATAACCCCGGAAAAAAAGGAAAAAAATTGTAAAACTGGAAAAAAATTACATAGGTTGGTGGGTGGGTCCTCCGACCAGTCAAAAACAAAAAATGATAGAAAAAGCAACCAAAGCTGGCTAATTTTGGCATTTTCAAACAGTACTCTTATTCTCGCCCTCATTGTGCTTGAGGGTTAAATCTGAGATTAAAAAGTAAACTGTAACTTTCGTCCACAATCACTGTTGCATCTATCCATACAAAAATAATTGTTACACCAACCTTGTAATTAGATAAATTTGCTCTTGAAGTTGGTCAATTTTGAAGAAACAATCTATATTCATGTCATTTTTGGACAATGGGAGTTAATGTTGAAAGATTTGAGTGGCGATTGAGGTGTATCGTATTATGCTCTAAATGTGTGGAAAATTTGAGCTAAATAACTGTGTAAACAATTTTGAGACATTCGAAAAATGGTGAAATTTTGAATGTTTTGGCAGAATATTTTAAAAATACGCATTTTCACAGACATGACGACACTGCATTTCACTAGATTTTATGACATTACATAAGTATGCCAAATTTGGTTAAAATCGTACAGCTTGTTTTTAAGCTATGTCACAGACAAAATAATTTTTTTAAATTTTTTTAAATTTAAGAAAAACTAGAGAATTATAATTTGTTGGACAAATTATGGGCTTTCTCAACTTTCCAATGTGAAAATGCAGACTACCTATAGCAAAGCAAAGTGCTTGAAATTATCCATTTTGAAAATGATAGACAAAAAGCATCCAAAGTGGGCTATTTTTTGGCATTCTCTCACAGTTCTCTTATTCACGCCCTCATTTTGCTTGGGAGTTAAATCTTGAGATTAAAAAGTAAACAGAAACTTTCTTCTGCAATCATTGTTACATCTATCCATACCAAAATAATTGCTAAAACAACCTTGCAATTAGAGGAAATGAGTACAGATGTCTGCAAAATTCACTGAAAATCAATTTTTGTCGTCCAATACTATTCTTTACGTGGTCAAAGCATATGTTGGGTTAACCCTTTACCCAACGAATCGCCCGCATCCGCCCGCGTAATATGCAAATTCAGCAGCTGAAAAAATAGTATTTTTCAAAAATTTTTAACAAAACCACATCAAGTGACCCCTCGTTGGAATGAGCTTGCCGAGCTCGTTCCAACGAGGGGTCACATGATATGGTTTTGTTGAAATTTTTTTTAAAAAATTTAAAAAAATGATATTTAAAATAATAAATTCTGATATTGTCTGCGTTGGGTAAAGGGTTAAGCCCCAAAGCATAACTTACACAGCAGATTTATTCATTAAGCATCTCTACCTATAGCAAAACAAAGTATCTAAAATTAACCCTTTCAAAAATGACAATAAAATGTTACCGAAGTTTAGCATTTACGAATGGAAATCTTACCCTCAATGTGCCTGAGGGTTAAAGAAGAAATTAAAAACTAAACAGTAACTTTCTTCTGCCAGCATTGTTGCATCTATGTGTACAAAAATAATTGTTACAACAACATTGCAATTAGAGACATTAGCGCTTGAAGTTAGTCAATCTCGAAGATAAAATGCTATATTACTATCATTTGTGGCCAATAGAGGTTAATTTTAAAATATTTGTGTGGTGATTTTAGTGTATCATATTATGCTCTAAATGTGTGAAAATCAACCACAGACTGAGTGTCTGATAAGAGACGTGGCGGAATCTTGAATCTTGGTGTTTCATAGAACATGTACAAGTTGAGGGTACTCCAAGTCAAGGCACGGCAACTGGGTGAGGGTTAAAACTTGGAATAAAATATACAACAGCAAAATTGTTCTTGGATGAATGTCCTATCTTCTCACGGGAAACGTTTTGAGAAAATATGGCTCCAGTGCTGAGAAATTGCATGCAAATTTTGGCGAAAACAACAATTATTCTGACAGTACCCTTATAGGAAGTCTCAAATATGCCAAGGGTTAAACTCCCGATGAAGCATATAACATCTTCATAAATATATTCCTACAGGCCTTCAATGAGAGTTTCCCCTTAAAAGAAAGTCAGCAAAAAAAATCGATATGTCAAAAAACAACCTTAGATGACCAATGGTTTAATAACCTCCTCAGTAAACAAACTTAAACTCTACCAAAAAACAACTGAAAAGCCCTACCGATGAAAATAAAGGTCCTAATAAACAGTTTTGCCAAGTCTTCAACAAAACAAAACGGAAAAGTAAAGCCTCTCATTATAACTCTATACTCAAAGAAAATCAATATAACCTAAAGAAAACATGGCAAATATTAAATGAAGCAATCCAAAAACCCCATTCAAAAATTAAATTATCAGTAAGTTTCAAAGTTAATGATACAGAAATCTCTAATGGAATTGAGATCGCGCGAGAATTTAATAACTTTTTCACTAGTGTGGGAGAATCTACGTCCGCACAGATAGCAGCTTCGAATAAACATTTCTCAAGTTACCTTCAAGGGAGCTATCACCCGAGCAGCTTCTTCATTGAGCCCACAACCCCTGACGAAGTTGTCAACATAACTAAGAAAATGAAAACTAAAACAAGCAAAGATTGTAATGAATTGACCTCTAGACTCATCAAGGAAATTATTAATTCTATATCGACCCCCCCCCCCCCCCCCCCCCACCCCTATCACATATAATAAACTTATCTTTCGAAACTGGCATAGTACCCGAGAAGATGAAATTAGCTAAAGTAATTCCAGTATTTAAATCAGGTGACGCGAGTGTTCTCAACTAATCAGCATACTCCCTATTTTCTCCAAACTCTTAGAAAAGATAATGCAGGTTCGCCGTGACACATTCCTAGTGAATAATAACATCCTTTACCAACACCAATACGGATTTAGAAAATGACATTCAACTGTGCACCCGATACTACACCTTCTGGACCATATAGGAACTCAAAATAACAAATCCACTAAAGATAGTAAAATCTCTGTTTTTTTAGACCTGTCAAAAGCCTTCGACACAATAAAACATGATATTCTCCTCAAAAAGTTAGAGCTTTATGGTTTCAGAGGTGTTGTAAACAAATGGTTTCAGAGTTATCTCAGTGATAGAAAGCAATATGTAGAGTATCTGAATAAAAAATCATCACATACCACAATAACTTACGGAGTTCCACAGGGTTCAATTTTAGGACCTGTTTTATTTTTAATTTACATTAATGACATATCAAATAGTACTAACTTGAATCTCCTTTCGTTCGCCAATGACACAACGGGATATACATCCCATCATAATCAAGAAATCTTATATCAGTCTGTCAACAATGAACTAGAAAAATTAAATATGTGGTGTAGAGCCAATAACCTACTCCTAAACGCAAAAAAATCGAAATATGTCATAATCAGCTCGTCACATATCAAACTTAAAAATAATAATAATATAATTAGCATCGATAATAATCCCATAATCAGGGTGGGTATTAAAGAAACAGAATCCTCTGTCAAATTTTTAGGAGTTCATCTCGACGATAAGTTGAGTTACTCCACCCACATTTCAATGTTGTGCACAAAAGTAGCAAGAGCAGTTTGGGCAATAAATAGAGTTAAAAAAAATCCTACCACATGCATTAATTCATAGTCACTTCCTGTTTGGTATCCAAATATGGGGTCACTCCAAACATATAAACAAACTGTATCTCTTACAAAAAAGAGCAATCCGAATAATAAACAACAAAGCTTATAACTGTCACACAGATCCCCTATTTCTAAAAGATAAAATACTTAAAATTCAAGACCTTTATACACTACATGCATTGTTACTGGTACATGACTGGCATAACAATGCACCTACCACCTTTAATAATTACTTCACTTCTATTACAAACCAAGATGGAGTTGTGATTAGACAATCAGGATTATTAAAAACAAACACGCCTAGAACCAAATTTGTTGAATGGCTACCAGCGAACCACTTTCCGGCATTATGGAACAAATTAGACAATGAAATACGGAATATACACGATAGAAATGTTTTTAAATTGACCTTAACCAACTTACTAACAGGCTCCTATCTCACTTCTGTCTCCTGTTCAAATCCTTATTGCCAAGATTGTAACGTTTGATTAAATACTCGCTTGACTCTGAATCTCATCACTTTGTCGACCAATAACATTGTCGACCAATAACTTTGTCGGTCAATAGCTTATTTCTCCATCGCTTGAAGGCAATTTCTCGTGAAGTCTGGACATTGCGCGCGATATGGTGATGTAACAATTAGCATTTTTCAGTCACTCTCTGAATACTTCAATTGAGTCAAGAAAACTTAGCAGTGAGACATTGGCTCACCCGACACAATTCGGAAGGTACACGATGATGGGACGGACCTGTGTCTGATGATTTGGTGTCTCGCTCGCCATATCAGTCTCTGTATTGTCGTTCAGTATTTTTGACAAATCTTTGGTTGTCACCCTGCTGCGTCTCCCGCCGAATTCTGGTTGCCTCCTGTGAGATGAGGCCTTCTGACTCTTTTTCCCCTTAAATTAACTAAACAGAAAGCGATGGATACTCAGAACATTGTGAATTTATTTGGCCAATTCCACATTTCATAGAACAAGTAGTAATATTTACTAAAGGAGACAAATTATTTTTTTGTGATCAGCAGATCTCCAAGAGATAAATCCGACTTGTATTAAGGAGATGGCAGGTAGACAGCCAATCTGGCTATGCCCTCTCCTTGTAATTTTTGTACCACATAATCAATACATATTGTTTATAATTTGTATCACTATTTGTAACTCGCATATGCTTTCAAATTTATTGTATGCTATTAAGGTACATTTATTATTAAATAAATATTGAATTGAATTGAATTTCCTCCTGAGATTCAACTTTTTCGGGCTAAAAGGGTTCATCCCCGTGAAAAATAGCCCTGTACGCCTATGCAATGAATACCTGGACTTGAATAAATTCCTATATTATGGTCATGATATAGCTGTAGATGCTGAAAGTGACCTTAAATATCAATAATTAATTTATTCTCTATCATTTTGTCTGTTTGTGAATGTGTGGGATTTGTCAACAAACGAGGGTAAGCTTCCTACTCCATGATTTCACAATTTTTCCAACATATCTGTTTCAGATACAATGAAACACATGTAATACGAGTTACTGTCACACACAAATTAGTTGTTTATTTGATATGGTTTAAACCATCTAGAGAGCTAATATACACAGTGATTGGTACAGTTCAAGTCAAAATGAGTTGTTTAAGGGATGTTGAACAGCTTGTTAATATTTCTTGCACTACATTACTACTTTGCTATTTATTGACAGAAGGATTTCACAGAGGGTTTCCCTGACGGTATTTATTTATTGGTGTTTATTACGGTCACATACTTATCCACAATGGCTAATCGTGACCATGACAGTTTTACGGGTGGGGGAAGTCGGAGGACCCAGAGAGAACCACCAAGCATCGACGAGCAACTGTCAGCTCAACATTCTATTTATGTTCAAGCTCTGCTGAAGCAGGGTACCAGCGGTTGAAGACATGTGCACCATTGACATGCAGTACGCCTTAGTACATGGCATCATCGTGCCCCCATGTTGGCAACCGGGATAAAGTGCCTTGCCCAAGGACATTACGTGGGTCGTCCCAGATAGGGATCGAACTCGGGACCTCTATCATAGAAGTCAAACAGTCTACCACTGAGAAAATGTGCTTTCTTTCCTGGCGGTATTCATATTTGTACGGCCAAACTGGTGTTGGGTAACACGGAACACCAAAACATATAACACAAAATTTGTTCCCCATTGATTTTTGAAAGCAGTTATGAAAAGCCCCAAAAGCTCTTTCCTTTTTGTTTTTGGACAAGTGAGTATTCACTCAAAGTCATTTTTTGCAGACTGCTATTTTTAAGTGGCCAAAGCACATGTTTCATTAAGTCCCAGAACATAACTAAAGCCGGATTTATTGATTAAAAATATCTGCATATAGCAAAGCAAAGTGTCTCAAATTAATCCATTCCAAAATGATAGTAGAGAGTAACCAAAGTTGGATAATTTGGGTATTTCCAAATGGTACGCTTATTCTCACTCTCATTGTGCTTGAGGGTTAAATCTGAGATTGAAAAGGTATACCAATCTTACTCAGGAAAGGTGAGTACAGAAAAGTACGAAATTAATCAGAAAATGAATTTTGTCTGACTGTACTAATATTTGTACGAGCAAAACTGGCACTGGATTTATTTATTTATTAGGTTTTTACGACACATTAACAGCCAAGGTCATATTATGTCGGTGACAGTTGTATGGGTGGAGGAAGCCGAGTACCCAGAGGGAACCACTGAGCAATTACGAGCAGCTGCCAGCTCCCCAACATAGTGCCTCCGCACTGTAGCACAGGCAGGGTTAAATTGGTTGAAGACATGCACACCATCGACGTGCAGTATGCCTTAGTACACAGCGTCATGGTGCCCCCAGGCGGACAGTCGGGGTGAAGTGATCGGGACATAATTGGAACATATCCGACAGATACAATGTTGGATATATTCCAATTATGTCCGGATCATGCAAGGCAGCAACTTAAAATTCTCAGAATGTTTCCTACTGTCCCTGCCCGACAGTTTAGTGTCTTTGTCAAGTGCCGAGACCGCGGGGAAATACCATGGATCAAGTGGAAACCGAGGGCATGATTCGTCCCTACTTTATTCTCAACTCAACGACTTTTCCATTCATTACTTACCTGTCACCAGCTGAGTTAGGTATTATATTTGTCTATTTGATGAACTTTTCAACCTTAACTATTTGTGGCTTCATGTAGCACCACAGAAAGGACACTGCACGGTTACCAATATATTCAGGGATTGATTTTACGAAAGTAACAATTATTCCAACTATACCCACATGGGAACTCCTAAATATGCCAAGGGTTAAACTTTTGATAATGACGTATAAAACAGAAGTTGTCATGCTATGCTTGCTGCATGCAGGCATAGAAAACATTCAGCGCTCAATGAATTAGGAATGGAGTAAATTGTCACTTAAACCTACGAAATTCTGAAAAAAATGAGTTTTTTTCGACGGCATCTACCATTATGCATCTGAGACAGGGATTGCGTTAAACTTTACAGCAACCTTATAACAGAAAATATTCTTGGAATTGAACAACTGTGAATCCGAATTTCGAAAGCATTTTCGGATATTCTATTCCAAACTACCACTGCACGCTTATCAATATTCAGTGATTTTATGAAAATTAAAATTATTCCGACCATACCCATATGGGCAGCCTCGAATCTGCCAACGGTTAAACTTTTAATAATGACATATAAAACAAAAGTTGTCATACTATGACTGCTGCATACAGCCATAGAAAACGTTCAGCGCTCAATCAATTAGGAATGGAGTAAATCGTCCCTTAAACTTACCAAATTCTGAAAATGAGAGTTTTTTTTGGACTGCACCTATCTTTATGCAAACAGAACGAGCATAGGGTTAAACTTTACAACCAAACTTACGACAGCAAATATGCTCGGTAGGCAATTGTAAATACGAACATGTAAATCATTTTTCGATATTCCTTTCGAAAATGGAAGAAAAGTGAGCTCCAAATTAGCCAATTTTATGAAAAATTTTAGGGCACTAAAATTCAAGGTGAAGGTTAAAACTTTGAATAAAATATATAACAGCAAAATTGTTCTTGGATGAAGGCCCAATCCTCTCATGGAAAATGTTTTGAGAAAATTTGGCTCCAGTGCTGAGAAAGTGCATGTAAACGTTGGCGAAAATAACAATTATTCTGACAGTACCCTTATGGGAAATCTCAAATCTGCCAAGGGTTAAACTTTTAATAATAACATATAGAACAAAATTTGTCATACTTTGACTGCTGCAAGCAGCTATAGAAAACATTCAGAGCTCAAGCAATTAAAAATGGAGTAAATCGCCACCTAAATTTACAAAATTCTGAAAAAATTGGAATTTTTTTGGACGATACCTACTTTTATGCAACCAGAATGGGATAGGGTTAAACTTTACAACCAAACAACCAAACTAACAACAGCAAATATGTTCGATAGTCAATTGTGAATACGTACATGACAAGTGTTTGAAATTAACCCTTTCCAAAATGATAGAAAAGGCAACCAAAAATGGCAAATTTTGGCATTTTCAAACGGTACTCTTATTCTCGGCCTCATTGTGCTTGAGGGTTAAATCTGAGATTAAGAAGTAAACAGTAACATTTTTCCACAATCACTGATGCATCTAGCCATACCAAAATAATTTTTAACGTTGGCGAAAATAACAATTATTCTGACAGTACCCTTATGGGAAATCTCAAATCTGGCAAGGGTTAAATTTTTAAAAATAACATATAGAACAAAATTTGTCATACTTTGACTGCTGCAAGCAGCTATAGAAAACATTCAGAGCTCAAGCAATTAAAAATGGAGTAAATCGCCACCTAAACTTACCAAATTCTGAAAAAAATTGGGAGTTTTTTTGGACGGTGCCTACTTTTATGCAACCAGAATGGGATAGGGTTAAACTTTACAACCAAACTTACAACAGCAAATATGCTCGGTAGTCAATTGTGAATACGTACAGGAAAAGTGTTTGAAATAAACCTCTTTCCAAAATGATGGAAAAAGCAACCAAAGATGGCTAATTTTGGCATTTTCAAATGGTACTCTTATTCTCACCCTCATTGTGCTTGGGGATTAAATCTGAGATTAAAAAGTAAACAGTAACTTTGAAGAAAAATTCTATATTCATGTCATTTTTGGCCAGTGTAGGTTAAAGTTGAAAGATCTGAGTGGTGATTGTGGTGTATCATATTATGCTCTAAATGTGTGGGAAATCTGAGCTAAATAACTGTAAACAATTTTGAGACATTCGAAAAATGGTGAAATTTTGAAGGTTTTGGCAGAATATTTTGAAAACACGCGTCTTCACAGATATGACGATACCGCATTTCACGAGATTTTATGAAATTACATAAGTGTGCCAAATTTGGTCAAAATCGTACAGCTTGTTTTCGAGCAGTTCAACAGACAAAATTCAGGGAGGAAAAAAAAAAAAAAAAAAAAAAAAAAAAAAAAGTTTTGAAAAAGAAGAATAACAATAGTCTTTCCCAAACTGGGTTTGGGAAAGCCTAAAAAAAAAAATAGAGAAGAAAAATTTTGAAAAAGAAGAATAACAAGAGTCTTTCCCAAACTGGGTTTGGGAATGCCTAAAAAAAAAAAAAAAATAGAGAAGAAAAATTTTGAAAAAGAAGAATAACAAAAGAGTCTTTCCCAAACTGGGCTTGGGAAAGCCTAATAAGAGTTTTCCCAAACTGGGTTTGGGAAAGCCTAAATATATGAACCTCCAATAGAAAAATAAGGGGGGAAAAAAGAGATAAAACTTGAAAAATGTTTACCCAAATATATTTTGCAAATACAGGAAAATTACTTTGAGAGGTCATAGGCATCCAAAAGTCAGCACGAAAAAAAAATCCACTGAAGACTATTTGGGGATGGGATATATGGATAGCTGCTCTCTGGTTTCCTCGAAGGTTGATAAGAATGCATCATTAAACAGACAGCATATCACAAAAGCAATGTTGATACTGAGAACTGGAGTGATTAAATCTAAAGCTACATTTAGGGTGTTGTATCCAGATGAAAACAAGAGCTAGACTGTCATCCGGTGCATACCCCCATGTGGTGTACCGCCTAGTGTGGGCATACCTATGACTAACAAATATTATAGTTATGAATATTCTCAGACTCACACATGGACGGATGCATGGATGGACACATGTAATCCAGTATACCCCCCTCCCCCATTTTCTTTGAAAGTTTTCAACAATTTCTAAGTCAAAAGGTATGGTAAATTGTTTGGTGTTTGGAAGTTTTATGCAAGGAGGCAGAAGCCTTTGTCATAGGCAAACTGCATGCCATATTTCACTAAAATCTGATAACCCATACCTGAGATACAGGCTGAACAGACAAATAATGTCTATCTCCTACAATTTCTAAGTCAAAAAAGGGGGATAACTCTAAAAAGGAGAATGTGAGAAATATCGTTGAATCCTTTTTTAAAAGCCTATAACATAAGAAGTGTTCACAACAAATTTCATTGCAATAGAACATTCGATACCAGAGATACAGGCTGAACAGACAAAATTTGGCTCGGACAGACACAATTTCTAAGTGAACAAGTAATAAAAACAAGTAATAAAAAAAAAATAACTAGTGTGGGCATACCTATGACCCAACAAATATTATAGAAAATAATAATTTACTTGAGTTATGAAAGTTATGAATATTCTCGGATGGACTCACTCACGGATGCACGGACACACGGACGCACAGATGGACAGGCGCATGGATGCATGTAATCCAGTATACCCCCATTTTCTTCGAAAGTGGGGGTATAATAAGTGTGTTTGGAGGGAGTGGGGAGGGGATATTTTGCTGACTGCCAATACATGAGAAAGTTTTTGTCCCCCATTTAATTCTGCCTGGCACAGAGTCGAGAGGGTTCGTCCCTCACAGGTCAATGTTTCAAACCAACTGGACTCTTAACTGGGAGAGTGCTACATTATTTTGATCATCAAAATTTGCACACATGTCACTGCCTGGTTCCAATTATTGGGAGAGTGCCCATAGGCAGTCTTCCATAAAATGTAACAAAGCCTTTCCTTATAGATAAACATTATTTCCCTTCAAAGGTAATATGAAGCACATACACTGAACATGACGCCTTTAAGACGCAATACCTGCACTTTACAATAAAGCCTAAATGTGGGCTTCCAGGATTCTACCAGTTGAAGCTTAAGTATCAAGAATATGATGATATATTTGTATATAAAATTGTAATGAAATAAGCAAACAAATATCAGGACATATGTACATAAAACAGTGTCTGAAATTTCAGGCATAAGTGGGATACAAAGTTTATACATCTTAGGAAAAGAGTGTGTGGGTGGGGAGGGGAAGTGGGGATGAGTCCCACTCAATACCCTCAATAGGTGCTGGCTAGACTTACTTCTCCTCTCAGATTTCTTTCCACTTCATACTTCTGTCTCAATACTTCATTGGGTATTGTCTGAAAGATAGAAATTCAGTAAAAATTTTAACTGGTTGAGGGCTAGGTTATATTTCGGTGGTCTGAATTTGTTATTCAAAATTTGTTCTATTACAAATTATTGGAGAGTGCCCACAGGCACTCTCCAATAATTTGTAACAAAACAAATTTATGCAAATAAAATATTATATGCATCTGACTGAATATGAAACATGAGCAAAGAAAATGTAGGCTTTTGATCTGGTACCCTCATTTTTTTGAAAACCCTGATAGTGGCTTCTAGCAATCAATCAGTTAAAGCAACACTGCAGCCAATAACTTGAAACAAGAGGGCTAAGGGGTCCGAAGTGCTCAACTGACAAAGTTCCAAATTGATTTAAGGATTTTTTAACAATAATTTGTTGCTTATTATTTACTTTCATTCTTTTTCTACTGACTCGGACAGTGGTTTGAAAGAACAAGCATTGCCAAACATCTCAGAGTTCCCACAAGGAAACTGCTTTATCACAAGTCCTTAACAGAACAAAAAATTACCAATTGCCACAGAATACAGAGTAATTAAGTTGAAAGGGTTAAAATGACTGAAGACCGGGTTAGTGAGAACTTGATTTGAACAAACTTGAATCTGACCTCCCAAAGGATTTCAAATACCAAATATTAACAGATTCTGACTGGTGAATTTGAATAAGAATATTTTTAAATAAATATACTCATTCTGTTTTCAGTTAAAATGCAGGCTCCCATAGTGAGCCCAAATATGAACTTATGGACTCGATTTGAACAATTTTGACTCTGACCTCCATAAAAATGCTATATGCACACATCAAATGATTTTATCTTGTGGATTGGGTTTTAAAACAAGAGGCCCCACGGGCCTGAAGCGCTCATCTTGTACAGAACACAATTTAAACAGAGTCCAAGAATGAGTCTACATTAAGCAAGCCATCTCCATAGGCTACACTGTCAATCCTTGAGTCCCTCAGGAGTGACAAAAATAATCTAGGCATCATGCCTTTTCTTCAGTTGATCATAAGTAAAATGTAGAGCTCCCCTATGAAGCCCCTTGATACAACCTATGTGGATTAATCTTAGTACCTCTAGAGGGTAATGAATACAAAATTTTTAATTCTTCAGCAAAATAGCCAATTCCAGCTCCCATAGAAAGCCCAAATATTAACCCAGGCTCTTGATTTGAACACAGTTAAATCTGACTTCCCTAGAGATGTTGTGTACCGAATATGAAAGCATTCTGACCATTGGATCTGAAGAAGAGAAATTGTAAAGAAATTTCTTCGAATTGCACTAAGTTCAAATTTGGGCTACCATAGCAAGCCCAAATATTGACCTATGGATCCGATTTGAACAAACTTGAATCTGACTCCCCTAGAGATGTTGTATACCAAATGTGAAAGCATTCTGACAAGTGAATCTAAAGAAGAAGATTTTTGAAGAAATTCCCTCATATTGTACTAAGTTAAATTTCATGTTCCCATATGAAGCCCAAATATTAACCTAGGCACTCAAATTGAACAACCTGGAATCTGACCCCCCTAGAGATGTTGTATACCAAATATAAAAGTATTCCGACTGGTGGATCTGAAGAAGAAGATTTTTAAAGAAATTTTCTCATATTGCACTAAGTAAAAATTTGGGCTACCATAGTGAGCCCAAATATATACCTAGGGATCTGATTTGAACAAACTTGAATCTGACCCCCACAGAGATGTTGTGTACCAAATATCAAAGCATTCTGACTGATGGATCTGAAGAAGAAGATTTTTTTAAATTACCCTCCATATTGAACAAAGATGAAATTTGGGCTTCCATAGGAAGCCCAAATATTATCCTAGGGACTTGGTTTGAACAATCTAGAATCTGACCCTCATAACAATGATGTATACCAAATATTAAAAGATTCTAACTGGTGGTTCTGAAGAAGAAGATTTTTAAAGAATATTCCCCATATTACCCTATGTTAAAACTTCGGGCTCCTGTACAGAGCCCAAATATGAACCAATGAGCTTTATTTCAACAAACTTTTATCTGACACCCCCCCCCCCCCCCTCCCCCACCCCCCTATGAATGCTGTATACCAAATATCAAAAGATTCTGATGATTGGTTCTGGAGAAAAGATTTTTTAAAATTTTTGCAAATATGCTGACTCAGCATTTTTTCGATGCCCATTACAGAACACCCTAACATAACCGATGGCAATTTTTTTTACCATTCAATTCTACTGGTCATAAGGATACTTCATACCAAATAAAAGCTCTCTGTTCCGTGCGGTTTGGGAAATATGGGCGTTTGAAAATATTTCTATTTTTAGCTCCCAGGGTTCCCATGGGGATGCGGGAATTTTTTTTTTGCATGGGTCAAGTACTTATGACCCAATACTACCACAAACCAAATTTGGTTCATACCGGACCATCGGTTCAGAAAATAGAAATTTTGGGCGGGGCCAAAAATCTTACCCCTCCTATTACAAAGCCAAATATTACTTCACGAACTTCGTTTGAACAAACTTGATTCTACACCTCATATGGAAGCTCCATAGCAAATATCAAGTCATTGTACACACTGGTTCTTGAGAAGAAGATTTTAAAAATATTTTGGAGCATTTTCCCCCACTCCCTCCCTATGGGGCTGGGCATGCTGAGTTGAACAAAAATGAAATGCCCCTTTGGGACCATCACTCACACAAACTTTCACTTGAATTGGCCCAGTGGCTTTGGAGGAGAAGACCAAAACATGGTGTTGACGGCTGCACTGAAAGGACAGCAGGGACAGAGTCATTGGTGACTCACCCATATTGGGAGGGAGGAGTAAGTCTAGGGAGGCATCAGGATCCCAGGGCTCTCAAAATGTTTGAAGAAAAAAATATTTTGTTACTGAAAAAAGACATTTTTGAAAATATTTGGAGGCCCCAGGAGTCTGGATAAGTTTTAAAGGATATCAGAGCATTGTTTTTTATGCTACTCTATCCATTTCAACTAGTAATACACAAAATGTGTCCCGTATTTGCAGTACTTGCTTGCAAGCCCTATTCTGAGTATGCAGCCCCTAAAATTTAGGTGTTAGATACAAGCCTTCCAAAATATCTGAAGTCAAGGATGCGTGGAGTTTCATACAAAATAAAAAAAATGGCTCAGCTTGGTGAGTTTGGGGCCCTATCTTCCCCAAATCTAGGGAGCCCAATAACCCTTGGATATCACTGCCTAGAGTATTGAACATGTGGATTTCAAAAAACTTTTCTTGTTGAGTTGACATTAGTGGACATATAACAGTGGCAGATTAGGTTGCAGTGGATCCGGTGCATGATCCGTCTAGAATTTTCCAAGCACAAACATGTGAGTGCAATAGAGTATTTTGTTTTCTTTTCAGTAACTTGTGTATCCGTATTAGAATCTTAATATTCATTTTTCACAAAATTCATGAAGAAATGGTCTAGTATTTCCCCTATTACTAACAGTGTTAAAATGAGGATCCCCATATGGTGGCCAACGAGGATCTGTTAATAGTTTGTCTCTGCATGTGATTCTCCTACTCAAAAGGAAACTTCACACTAAATAACAAGTATCTGTCTTGTAAATTTTAGGAAATAAAACCATTTAAATTTTAAAAAAAATTTTTTTATTTTTACCTTTTGTGGTACCCTTGGGGGAATGCATGTAAATTTCTTTTTCTTTTCTTTCTTTGAACTAGAGTGATGTCACGCATGCAGCCCGACTGTCCCAGCAATGGCAATGCTTAGACACAATGGATTTTTAACCACAAACTTTTATGCAGAAATCTAAAAATGCATTTTTGACGAAAGAAAAAGAAAAAAGCCTAATTGGCGCCCCGGGAGGGGGGGGGGGGGGGGGGGGGGGGGGTTACGTGAGTTTAAAAAAAAATTCCACATGAAGTGACTGTAAATAGTTAAAAATGCATATTGGAGGAAAGAAATTTTTAAAAAATGCCTAATTGGCGGATGCTGGGCAGGGCAATAACTTCAACAATTTTCATTGGATGATTGTGATCATCAAACTTGATCTAGAGGCATGTACTGAAAAGAATTGAAATCTGTTAACTTTTGTTTAAGTTATGGCATAAAGAAAGTTCAGACAGACAGATGGACTGACGAATGGACGGATGGACTGATGGACAGACTGACTGACAAATAGACAGACGGAGCGAGCTCTGTGCTATATCCCTCTCTTGTGAGAGGGGATAATGAAAGTGTCAATGACACTGTAGCTTAACTTGTGTATGCGTTGTGTTTGATGAAAAGGATAATGTTCAGTGTTTATGAAAGGATTATGAAATAAGACAAGAATTGTGATAATTGGGAATATGTTAATTTCTGTTCCCTGTATGCTATGTTTTTAATAAAAATAATATGAAGTGTACATGGTACTAAAGAGCTGAGGGGTGTGTTAATATGACCTCACAGTTAATGTATGTGGCCCTCATAGTTAACGTATGTCAATGAAAGTTAGCAAGTTGCAGTGAAATTATTTCAAAATGAGTCATCCTATCAAGTTACACTGAAATCCCTTCATAAATATGGCCTGTAGACTGTGCTAAAGGTTTTCGCGCTTCAGGCCTGTGTAGCCATGACGGTAGATGGATTGCAACTAAAAGGGAACGTCCTCATCTCTACATTATACTGAGTCATTCTACTAAGTTACAATGAAATCCCTTCACAAAACCGACCTGTAGTCTGTACTAAATTTTTTGTGGGTTTTGGGCTCGGGAAGCCATCATGGTTGAATGATCACGACCAAAGGTGGGCATTGTCATCTGGGCATAATCTGGTGTGATCCTACGAAGTTACAATAAAACCCCTTCAGAAATATGACCTGTAGACTGTGCTCAAGTTTTTGGGGCTTCGAGCCCCTGAAGCAATCACCATTGACCAAACACGACCAAAAGGGGATGTAATCATCTAGGTATTATATGGAGTCAACCTAACAAGTTACAATGAAATCCTTCCTTAAATATGACCTACAGACTATGCTAAAGGTTTTGGGGTTTTGGGCCAGGGCAGGCATCAAGGCTAAATGACCGCGACCAAAAGAGGATGTTCTTATCTAGACATTATTTGGAGTCATCCTACCAAATTACATTGAAATCCCTTCATAAATATAACCTCTGGACCGTGATTAAGGTTTTCAGGCTTCGGGCCCCTGTAAGCATCACAGTTGCCCAATTGCGTCCAAAAGGAGTCGTTTTCATCTAGACATTATATGATGTCAACGTACCAAGTTACAATGAAATCCCTTCATAAATATGACCTGTAGACTGTGCTATAGGTTTTCGGGCTTTGGGCTCAGGCAGCCATCATGGTTGAATGAGCACAACCAAAAGGGGACATTCTCATCTGGGAATCATTTGGAGTGATCCTACAAAGTTACAATGAAATCCATTCATAAATATGACCTGTAGACTGTGCTCAAGGTTTTCGGGCTTCGAGCCCCTGTAGCAGTCATAGTTGACCAATCATGACCAAAAGGGGATGTCATGATCTAGGCATTATATGGAGTCAACCTAACAAGTTACAATGAAATCCTTCCATAAATATGACTTATAGAGTATGCTAAAGGTTTTTGGGCTCGGGTAGCCATCAAGGCTGAATGATCGCAACCAAAAGGGGATGTTTTCATCTAGACATTATTTGGAGTCATCCTACCAAGGTACAATGAAATCCCTTCATAAATATGACTTGTAGACCATGTTACAAGTTTTAGGGCTTCAGGCCCCTGTAGCTGTCACATTTGCCCAATCGTGTCCAAAAGGGGCCGTTATCATCTAGACATTATAAGAAGTCAACCTACCAAGTTACAATGAAATCCCTTCATAAATATGGCCTGAAGACTGTGCTAAAGGTTTTTGGGCTTCAGGCTCGGGCAGCCATCATGGGTGAATGATCACAACCAAAAGGGCACATTCTCATCTGGGCATCATCTGGAGTGATCCTAAGGAGTTACAATGAAATCCCTTCATAAATATGACCTGTAGACTGTGTTCAATATTTTCGTGCTTCGGGCGTCTGTAGCCATCACAGTTGACCAATCATGACCAAAAGGGGAGGTCATCATCTACGCATTATATGGAGTGAACCTAACAAGTTACAATGAAATCCTTCCATAAATATGACCTATAGACTATGCTAAAGGTTTTTGGGCTCGGGCAGTCATCAAGGCTGAATGATCGTGACCAAAAGGGGACGTTCTCATCTAGACATTATTTGGAGTCATCTTACCAAGCTACAATGAAATCCCATCATAATTATGGCCTGTAGACTGTTCTAAAGGTTTTTGAGCTTCAGGCCCCTGTTGCCGTCACAGTTGCCCAAAAGGGAACGTTCTCATCTAGACATTATATGAAGTCAACCTATCAAGTTACAATGAAATCCCGCCATAAATATGACCTGTAGACTGTGCTAAAAGTTTTCGGGCTTTGGGCTCGGGCAGCCATCATGGTTGAATGATCGCAACCAAAAGGGGACATTCTCATCTGGGCATCATGTGGAGTGATCCCACAAAGTTACAATGGAATCCCTTCATAAATATGACCTGTAGACTGTGCTCAAGGTTTTTGGGCTTTGGGCACCTGTAGCCGTCACAGCTGACCAATCACAACAAAAAGAGGATGTCATCATCTAGGCATTATATGGAGTCAACCTAACAAGTTACAATGAAATCATTCCATAAATATGACCTTTTGACTATGCTAAATGTTTTTGGGCTCGGGCAGCCATCAAGGCTGAATGATCGCGATCAAAATGGGACGTTCTCATCCAGACATTATTTGGAGTCATCCTACCAAGTTACAATGAAATCCCTTCATAAATATGACGTGTAGACTGTGCTAAAGGTTTTTGGGCTTCGGGTCCCTTTAGCCGTCACAGTTGCCCAATCATGTCCAAAAGGGGACTTTCTCATCTAGATATTATATGAAGTCAACCTATCATGTTACAATGAAATCCCTCCATAAATATGACCTGTAGACTGTGTTACAGGTTTTCGGGTTTTGGGCTCGGGCAGTCATCACGGTTGATAGATCACGCCCAAATGGGGAAATTCTCATCTAGACATCATATGGAGTCATCTTACCAAGCTACAATGAAATCACTTCATAATTATGGCCTTTAGACTGTTCTAAAGGTTTTCGGGCTTGGGCCCCTATTGCCGTCACAGTTGCCCAAAAGGGGGCGTTCTCATCTAGACATTATATGATGTCAACCTGTCAAGTTACAATAAAATCCCTCCATAAATATGACCTGTAGACTGTGTTAAAGGTTTTCTGGCTTCGGGCTCGGGTAGCCATCATGGTTGAATGATCGCAACCTAAAGGGGACATTCTCATCTGGGCATCATGTGGAGTGATCCTACAAAGTTACAATAAAATCCCTTTATAAATATGACCTGTAGACTATGCTAAAGGTTTTTGGGCTTCGGGCCCCTGTAGCCGTCACAGTTGCCCAATCACGTCCAAAATGGGACTTTCTCATCTAGATATTATATGAAGTCAACCTATCAAGTTACAATGAAATCTCTCCATAAATATGACCTGTAGACTGTGCTAAAGATTTTCGGGTTTTGGGCTCGGGCAGTCGTCACGGTTAATAGATCACGCCCAAATGGGGAAATTCTCATCTAGATATCATACGGAGGCATCCTTCCAAGTTACAATGAAATCCCTTTGTAAATATGACCTGTAGACTGTGCTAATGGTTTTCAGGTTTTGGGCTCGGGCAGCCATACCGGTTGACCGATCACGACCAGAAGGGGACGTTCTCATGTAGGCATGACCTAAAACCTGCATATGAAATTCCGTGACGATCAGAACTACCGGGTGTAGCCTGTACTTGAAGGTTGAATAAAACACTTTAACCACAAACTTTAACCAAAAATCCAAATGTCAACTAAACAGGAAAAAAAACAAACACTTGAACCTTCAGTAAAAAACTTTAACCACAAACTTTAACCAGTACTCTAAATGTTATCAGCCAGACAGATGGACGGACGGATGGACAAAAGTCATTACTATAGCCCTCACTCTAAACAGTCTGGCTAATAAAATGGATCCTTCATCAGTTAAAGGGTGCATATCAAATATCAATTTACAGCAGCCAATAGGTCATGAGAGGATTTCAGGCAGATGGTAACATGGATGGAAAGACAAATATATGGATGGACAAAAAGGACAAGGAACTGTAGGATTCTAGAGTCCAACTTTCCATTGGGGACAATTATTGGAAGAGTAATACTGACCTCATTAAATGCACCAATTCTGTTTCTATGATTTGGACCAAATCCTGTTGTCGTTTGATGAGCAGCAACATTAGCAATACCTTCGTAATCTGAAATTTCAAGTCAAGTTACGCTTCAAAACATAAAGTAATTAAATACAATCACTGCAGGGGTAGCACCAGGATTTCCCTGATGCAGGGCACATGGTCCCCAATGGGGGTGGGGGAGGGCTAGAGACCCCAGACCCACCAGATCGACCGTGGCTCAGACAGTTGGGAGGAATTTTTTTTTAACATGAAAAAAGTTGCAATAGCCGTGACTCTAGAGGCTCTGAGAGAGTCAAAATGAAACACAAAAAAAATGATAAATTTCAAGTAATTTGTATATTTTTAATACTTACCAATGGCCCAGACTTAGCTAGTGCAACCTCAATATTATTAAGGGCCAAACACAAATTTTGAACCCCCCCAATCTCCAAAATTTGCATACAATACCAAAAATTAAAAGTCCTATCTGGCCCTCCATACTTTTAGTACTTGCGCATGCACAGTACCCAGGAAGAAACCGGAGTTGGCGCCAACATCATGCTTCCTAGTTGTGCCTACCGAAGTTATAACTCAGCGGGGAGGTATGAGTACCCACTCATGGGAGGGCCATCCCTGCCTGGGCCATTGGTAAGTATTAAAAATATACAAATTACTTTAAATTTATCATATTTTAATACTAAAACCAATGGCCCAGACTTAGCTGAATTGTAAAAAGGTGGAGGGCCTAGGACTTAAAGAATTAGCAGACCAAAATACAGCTCCTTAGACTGCAATAGAACTCCCAAAGTGAAAAGGAGTTTCAAATTTGAAGAAATTACATATATGTCTCGGTATACCCCAATATAGAAGACATACCAACAAAATAAGGAGCAATATCCAAGTAATTCCCTATTACTTAGCATAAATGATTATGCCAAATGGTTGTGACAAGCCCCCAATTTTAAGACTAGTCCGGAATAAAACACTTAAATTTAGGAAAAGCATGTCAGAGAGTGAGAGACTAATGCCCACAAACACAAGCCAAATATAATGTAATAAGCTGTCCATAATATCAGAATAATCTACAGACGATAACAGCTTAACTCATAGTTACACACTTATTAAAAGGCCAGAAGAGGTAAGGAGAAAACACCCCCCCCCCCCCTTTTTTTTGAAGGAATAATCTTCAAAACAAATAGGGCAGCAGTCTGGAAACAGTGAAAAAGCGGTACCGAATAATATATATATATATATATTTGCCTAAAAGGCACCCGGCTATTAATTATTATTAATTTATTGGTGCTTAATGCCACATCAGCAGCTAAGGCTATATCATGGTGATCACGGTTATTAAAATCGCAAGCTTCTAAATGTATGCCACATCTGGAATACGTAGATTGGTCGAAAATTGGTGATATAAATATGTACAACCTTAAACTTGTCCAATTGAATCCCAATGGAAATTTAAATTTTATAGTAAATTTCCTTTCTTATTATACCTACCGCAATTGTTTACTACAGGCTTGCACTACAGTGGAAGACCCTAACTCGGAAAATATACTCTCTATTTTATCTTTCCCAGGTGATTTGGGAAAGAAAAGTGGTGCAAAAGCACCACGAAAAAATAAGCCCAAACTGGGTCGAGCGCCATTGGCGCACACCCAGTAGGGGATGCTCTTCTCTTAGTACAATTCCACGACTTCCGGAAACCAGTGCGAAAGGCAATCATCAATGAATCATTCTTTTGAGTCCGCCAGCATAGGAGTTATGTGATCAGCGGGGAGGAAGGATTCTTACCAGAAAAAGAAGACGGGGAGGGCCTCCATGTAAACAATTGCGGTAGGTATAATAAATTTACTATAAAATTTAAATTTCTTATCAACCTACCTTACAATTGTTTACTACAGTTTGAATAGACAATAGGATGGAGGGGATGACATAACCAACCCACACATAACCCAATTGCACCGGAACCATGGACAGAGGAAGAGGTCCCTAAGCCTATCAAACCATAGCATCACAAACATTAGTAAAAGACAATGAGAGATGAGGCGTATGGTTATGTGTGATGCACAGACAGAAAGGGCAGTAACAGCACAGAGCTGGAACTGACCTTGTAAAAAGCTGAATGGCTGGGGTAGACAACAGCCTCAGCAGAAGAAAAAAGGCCCGTAGTACAAAGGTCCTCTGCCTGCTCCTGCAAATGTCGCTGATAAGTGGAGAAAGTAGCATTTCTCCAGTAGGCTGCCAGCATAACATCCGACAACATGACAGAGTTAGTATAAGCCCCAAGAGGTAGATAATGCATGTACCTCATTGCAGAAATACGATTGGTAATACAAAGCTCACTAACCCGTCTGGCTGAGGCAAAAGCCATCAGAAAAACCGTCTTGTATGTGAGAAAACACATATCTACCTGGGATAAATGCTCGAATGGCGCCCTCCCCCCCCCCCCCCCAAGCAGAGCAGCACCCAAGAAAGATTTCATCTTGGGGTAAGCTGCAAAGTCCTAAGCCTTTTAAAGGAAAAGTGCCGAACAAGCTTGGAGAGGCATGGATTAGTGCCGATACGATGCTGTCCCACATACGAAAAGGTCTCCGAAGCATGGACCTTTACCCTTGATGGTAACAGGCTGGAGACCCCCAGAATCAAACATATACCAGAAACTTCGCAATCTGTGTGATCGAAGGAGTGACAGAATCAACAGAGTGATCCGCACACCATCGACAGAAGACCTTCCACTTAGTCGCATAGGCTAAACCAGTGGAGTGCCTCCTTGAAGAAGAAAAGCAACTCCACTGCTCGTCTCGAAAAAAAACGCTATGGAGGAGACAGGACCTGACAAAAGATATGCGTGAAGGCACAATGAAGTTGGATCGACGTGAAACCTCCTCGGACCACCTTGGCAAAGAAGGTGTGACATAGAGGGAGCTGCGCCGGAACCGCCACCAACAGAGAGCGGAGCAGATTGATCCACACCCACTGAGGTGACAGGGGTGCGATTGAAATGATTCAACAACTGCAGGTTTGTATCTTGGCTAGAACCTGAGGCAGAATTGGAGCCAGCAGGAAGGCACAGCCGACAAGACCGTTCCAAAGGAGGGACAGAGCATCCACGGCGAAAGGCAGAGCATCTGGACACGGGGACACAAAAGTGTCCACCTGATGGTTCCAATGAGTCGCAAAGAGATTGATGTGTGGATGACCCCAGAGATTGCAAAGAGACTGGAACATCGCTATGTGGAGCACTTGCCCCGCTGGGACAGGGAGTCGGCTAGGATGTTCAGACGACCAGGAATGTGACAAATCACCACTCCGGCGTTGACATCCTGAGCGAGCAGCAGAAATCCTGAAACAATTTGCACATGGGAACATAGTGCGTGCCGCCCTGGTTCCGAATGTAAACAACCACTCGAATTGTCAGACAACAGAAGGACATGATGATTCGAAAGGTGGGGGATCCACTGCTGGAAACTCAGAAGAAGAGCAAGAAGCTCCTTCTGGTTGACATGGAGAGCTGCTTGATCCTGGTCCCATGACCTGTGAAGGGAAAGACCTAGAGGATCCAACATCACACCCCATCAGAGATCGCTGGCGACTGCCGTCAGAACACAATCGGACATGGGGAAGTCCAACGGAACTCCATGCATAATCCACTGAACATCTGTCAAGGGAGAACGGTGATGAGGAAGAGACTCTGGTAACTGAAGCACCTGATCCAGAGGATCGACATTCGGCCTCCAACGACTGAGCAGAAAGTGTTGGAGAGGTCTGACATGCAGCCGAACTAGAGGAATGAGATCCGTCACCGAACCGCAGAGACTGAGCAGCCGGGGAAGACTCCGAGCTGTTGCGGATGTGGACTGGGACAGAGTCAGAGCAAAGGTTGAGAAAATCACAGCCTTTGCCCGGGAAACCGCCACCGTATCCAGCCGAGTGCGGAAGCCCATCCCTAGATAACAAAATGACGGAGAAGGGACCAGGTCCGACTTCTCCTCGTTGACTCTGAACCCTTGTGACGTGAGTAGGCTCAACAGTGTGTCGACATTCGACTCCAGAAAGGCAGCCTTGGAATGCCTCTGGAGGATATCGACTAGATATGCCAAAGAAGACTCCCTTGACTGTGTGCGATGTAAGACTAACACATGCGACATCAGATGGGTGAAGGCCCAAGGATCTAGGTCGAGGCCAAAGGGCATGGCCTTGAACTGAAAAACTCCCTGGTGAATGGAACGGCAAACCAACCTGAAAGCCTCCATGCTGAACTTCAGAGCAATGATAGACTGGGTCAGGATACTCAGATCGATAACCTGTCGGAGTCGGCCGTCCTTCTTCGGCACCAAAAACAGATGGGAATAAAATTGCACTGAAAGAATGTTCTTGATGACCTCGATTGCCCCCTTTGACAGGAGATTTCCTATCTCCGTGATCAAAAGTTCCCAATGTGTAATGTTGAAAGGGACTTGTGTTGGAAGAGGCACTCTCAACTGAGTGGAATGACTCAACCTGGGACAAATCGAGGTGACTACTGCCGACGCCTACCCTTACCCTGTGAGTAAGTCGAAGTGGCGGCAGGAGGATCAGCCCTTGGCTTCGCAGAGGAAGCAGAAGGGTACTTGTTAGCTTTTGGATGCCCCTGCCTCCAACAGAAGGCTGATCAAGCTGACGAAGCAGCAGCTGATCTATCGAATGACATAGGGAGTCATCCCGGACCGTCGCCATGGAACCATTGAATAGTTGCGGACCCACTGATAGATGCAGATCGATTAAGAGCAGTGCACTGCCCCTCAAGAAAGGAACAGCTTGTGTCCAGCACAACGTCCCTGCGAACTAATTCCAAGTTAGCCATGTTACAGGCATACATGTGAGAAGATGCATGAGTGTTTTGGACACCACACAAAAAAGCCTGTATGTCATCAAACTTATCTGGGAGCAGATAAGCAGCAAAGCTGAGATGACGTGATCGAAGAGAGAAAGCATTCCAGCATCTTCCTCGATAAGCCCAACACCGACTCCAGAGTCTCCATGTGAAAAATGGCCGGCTTGGGAGTTGGATTCCTGATCCAAGACCGTCAAGGTCTGGCAGACTGCTGGATTGGCAGAATCACAGCAATGATAATGCACCGGAGGCAAAAAAGTGTCAACCCTGATCAAGAACCTTGTCTTCATAGCCTTGGAACTCAGCTTAGAGTCCAAAGCTGTAAAAGCTTCAACCACCTGTACCGACAGGCACGAAGGCTGTAGGCACGTGACCGATGAACACGGACGGGCTGAAACTGGTCGGCTGGTTTGACAGTTTGAGATCTGGAAGGAACCTAAACACAAAGTCAAGAGCTGCCCCCAAGTCCGAAGACTGTTGGCTCTCGACATCATGTATGTCAGACTCATCCCCTGAGTCGGAAGACACACAGCCCATCATGGGCAAACCAGTCGACGCCTCCCATGGTGTAGGCACACCAGGGGGGATCATAAAGCGGTCTGTTTCCAATCTCGGGAGGCGGTGCCACAGGGGGCGCCCGGAAACCACTCATAGCCTCGTTGGAAGCAACGGAAAAGGCTCTTGGACAGAACCTAAGTGAGCAAGGAGAGGGCCTCCCTAAGCTCACTGACTGTGTCAGCCGGTTCAACATGGGATTGAACCGACAAAGTGGCTTCACTCCTGACCCATTTAACTGGTAAAGGGTCACAATCTTCAAATACACCCGAAGCGAAGATGTGTATTGGGGTATGACATACCCCGAGGATCTACAGAGCGGAACCTCAGGAGAGTCGCCTTGAACCTCTGTGGGACAGAAGGTCCAGGCTGCACAAAAAGAGTTGGTCCCACAAAACTGGCCACGAGACCAGAGTGCGTGGACGGAAACGCCACAGAGCTCATGGTGAGCCCACCATGAACATCTAAAACCAATGAGAAAAACTGCGGTACTCGATGGCTGAGAGACCACAGTAGACGGTTCAGCCAGCAGCCCCTTCCGACTTCGCCAAGTTGATGTCCGGGAATGCTGAGGCCGATACCCGACGTCTACACTACCAAACACCTCTGCAGACCCCTGCAGGGATAAAACTGCTGTGCTCAACAGCTGAGAGGACACAGCAGGGAGTTTGGTCGGCAACCACTTCAGACTTCGCTGAGCTGAAGTCAGGGAAGACTGAGGCCGATACCCCACATCCACACTACAGACATCACTGCAGATCCCTGCAGGGATAAGCCAAGGCCAGCTGAAATGGTGAGCGATGACGATGTAGATGGATCAGCAGTAGCAGCAGATACGACGGGAGCTGTTGAAACTGGCAGAAAAGGGGAGAGAGCAACCGAGCTTGGCCTCCAAAGGAGGAGTCACAACCCTAGTGACAGCCTTAGATGTCAACTGGAGAGGGACCATAGTCCCGGAACCAGGCATTTCTTCACCAGACAACTCAACAGTATCCATCACGGTTAAAAAACTCCACATCCCCCACGGAGGGGGTATAAGTCTCACCAGACGTGGTCGTGTTGGGAGGCCCCAAAATGACAGTGCCCCCCCCCCACGGGAGGAACTGCCCTCCCCCCCGCCCCACAGAAGGAACTGCACCCCCACACCCCACCCCCCAAAGGGGGAGGGGAGTATAATTCTCACCAGACTCGGTCGCATCAGGAGGCTACGAAACGACCGACATAAATACGGCCTGTAGACTGTGCTAAAGGTTTTCGGGCTTCGGGCCCCTGTAGCTGTCAGTTTCCCAATTGGGCATTGGGTTCGGGCAGCCATGAATGATCGCCACCAAAAGGGGACATTCTCATCTGGGCATCATTTGGAGTGATCCTACGAAGTTACAATGAAATCCCTTCATAAATATGACCTGTAGACTGTGCTCAAGGTTTTCAGGCTTCGGACCCCTGAAGCCATCACAGTTGACCAATCACGACCAAAAGGGGATGTCATCATCTAGGCAATATATGGAGTCAAATTAACAGGTTACAATGAAATCCTTCCATAAATATGACCTATAGACTATGCTAAAGGTTTTGGAGTTTTGGGCTCGGGAAGCTATCAAGGCTGAATGATCGCGACTAAAAGGGGACGTTCTCATCTAGACATTATTTGGAGTCATCCTACCAAGTTACAATGAAATCCCTTCATAAATATAACCTGTAGACTGCGCTAAAGGTTTTTGGGCTTCGGGGCCCTGTAGCCGTCACAGTTGCCCAATCGCGTCCAAAAGGGAACGTTCTCATCTAGACATTATATGAAGTCAACCTACCAAGTTACAATGAAATCACTTCATAAATATGACCTATAGATTGTGCTAAAGATTTTCGGGATTTGGGCTTGGGCAGCCATCATGGATGAATGATCACAACCAAAAGGGGATATTCTCATCTGGGCATCATCTGGAGTGATTCCACAAAGTTACAATGAAATCCCTTCATAAATATGATCTGTAGACTGTGCTCAAGGTTTTTGTGCTTGGGGCCCCTGTAGCCATCACAGTTGACCAATCACGACCAAAAGGGGATGTCATCATCTAGGCATTATATCGAGTCAACCTAACAAGTTACAATGAAATTCTTCCATAAATATGACCTACAGACTATGCTAAAGGTTTTTGGGTTCGGGCAGCCAAAAAGACTGAATGATCGCAACCAAAGGGGACGTTCTCACCTAGACACTATTTGGAGTCATCCTACCAGGCTACTGTGAAATCCCTTCACAAATATGACCTATAGACTGTGCTAAAGGTTTTTGGGACCCTGTAGCCATCACAGTTTCCCAATTATGTCCAAAAGGGGACGTTCTCATCTAGACATTATATGAAGTCAAACCTACCAATTTACAGTGAAATCCCTTCATAAAACTGTGCTAAATGTTTTCGGGCTTCGTGCTCTGGCAGCCATCATGGTTGAATGATCGCAACCAAAAGGATAATTCTCATCTGGGCATCATCTGGAGTGATCCTACAAAATTACAATGAACTCCCTTCGTAAATATGACCTGCAGACTGTGCTCAAGGTTTTCAGGCTTTGGGCACCTGTAGCCGTCATAGTTGACCAATCATGACCAAAAGGGGATGTCATCATCTAGGCATTATATCGAGTCAACCTAACAAGTTACAATGAAATCCTTACATAAATACGACCTATGGACTATGCTAAAGGTTTTGGGGCTCGGGTAGTCATCAAGGCTGAATGATCGCGACCAAAAGGGGACGTTCTCATGTAGACATTATTTGGAGTCATCCTACGAAGTTACAATAAAATCCCTTCATAAATATGACCTGTATACTGTGCTAAAGGTTTTCGGGAACGTTCTCATCTAGACATTATATGAAGTCAACCTACCAAGTTACAATGAAATCCCTCCATAAATATGACCTATAGACTGTGCTAAAGGTTTTCGGGTTTTGGGCTCGGGCAGTCATCACAGTTGACAGATCGCGACCAAATGGGGAAGTTCTCATCTAGAATCATCCGGAGTCATCCTACCAAGGTACAATGAAATCCATCCATATTAAATATGACCTGCAGACTGTGCTAAAACTTTTGGGGTTTTGGGCTTGGGCAGCCATCACGGTTGACAGATCATGACCAAAAGGGGACATTCTCATCTAGACATTATACAGAGGCATCCTACCAAGTTACAATAAAATCCCTTCATAAATACAACCTGTAGACTGTACTAATGGTTTTCGGGTTTTGGGCTTGGGCAGCCATACCGGTTGACCAATCGCGACCAAAAGGGGACATTTTCATCTAGACATGACCCCAAACCTGCATACGAAATTTTGTGATGATCAGACAAGAACTGTGGGATGTAGCCTGTGCTAAAGGAAAATGTGAACAGACTCACAGACTAACAGACTTCCGTACGCATGATGGGAATAGCGTATCTTGACTTGCCAAATTAAGCTAATAAAATTTATCAACCGAAAAATTTTATGTACGAACTGCACGGTACGAAAAAGTCACGCGCGACACGTAAAATATATAAAATACAATGAAAATGTGGTTGAAAATAACTAGAATATATAAAACACAGTCCTGTTATTATACGATCCTCAGATCCATAATTCCCATCACAGGAAACCATTATCGACAAGCTGAATTATCACTGTTTTGTAATACAAATGGCTGCATGTCAACCATTGACTGCAGACGAAAAAAGAATGATTCATTGATGACTGCCTTGCGCACTGGTGTGGCTTGATCCAGTTTTGGCTTATTTTTTCGTGGTGCTTTTGCACCACTTTTGTTTCCCAAATCTCCTGGGAAAGATCAAATAGAGAGTATATTTTCCGAGTTAGGGTCTTTCACTGTAGTGCAAGCCTGTAGTAAACAATTGTAAGGTAGGTTGATAAGAAAGTTATCTAATAGAACTATACATTTCTCAGCCAACACACAGGCGACCACGTTCAGGTGTACAATTCCAATAACGAAGCACCCAATTGTAACCGTACAATTATATGAGTGTAGGAATATGCCTTGTGTACCACTTTATGATTGAAAACTGGATTCTGAATATGGAACAGGATATGATTAAAAAGCCTATCACAGACCGTCCCCAACAATTCATTGTTCCCTAGGTCCGTTAAAAGCAATGACTGTTCAGAGAAAGAATTTACCACTCTGAATAATGAAGTCAAAAATAGAGATCGTATACACAGACGGCCTGTTGGAAACTCCATAACTGATCCAACTAGCTCCAAAATTATCATAAGCTCTATAGTAATGCAGAGCCATAATCAAGAGAATCTATCCCATAATATTATTTATTTATATTTATTTATTGGTGTTTAAGGTCACACACTTATGCACAATGGCTAATCATGACCATGACAGTTTACGGGTGGAGGAAGCCAGAGTACCCGGAGAGAACCACCGAGCAACGATGAGCAGCTGCCAGCTACCCAACATCGTAACTCTGCACTTCAGCACAAGCAGGGTTAGATTGGTTGAAGACATGAGCACCATCAATGTGCAGTACACCTTAGTACATGGCGTCATCATGCCCCATGTGGACAATCAGGGTTAAGTGCCTTGCCCAAGGACACAATGCGGGAGTCCGAATCAATTGCTAAGACGGTCACCCATCCGAGGACTAACCAGGCTCGACGTTGCTTGACTTCGGTGATCTGACGAGAACTGGTTACCGCAATGCCACCTCGCCCCCTATTCCATAAGTCTACCTAATAATGTATAATTATTATGCACATAATCAACAGAATCCCACCTTAAAACGATGTTAATGTGATTAACCTGACGAAAAGACTCATACATCATAAGAGAAGCAAACAGCTCTGACCATAACGTCTCAGAGTAGACTAATTGCCACATTTGGAGAATGTCGCCCAGATAACCGACATGCCTGCCATACAGGAACATGAAGGCTAGTAATATCAACCAAATGTATTCATGATAGAAATTGGAATCCATGAACAGTTACTGTTCAGGAATCATATGCTCATATATCACTTATGAACGATCAATCACAGGAAGCAAACCAACTAGAGCGGCTGGGTTCCTGATGTCGCCGTTAGACCACAACCCACCTGCCAATCGAAGAGCAATGGAAGGCATACATACAATTGAATGCATACGAGGCTTACAGGAAGAGCACCACATCCTGCCCAGTAATCACCTCTTAACATATTGGGGAGGGGTTAATGAATAAATCATATCGAACCCACCCTCACCCTAATTACTTGAATCGCTAGATAAGTAAGGGCAGCGCAGTAATATTAAGGCTTAGGACAGTGACAAATTTCTTTTTTGCTATAAGAAAAAGAAACTTCACGCTACATTCCCAAGCTATACTGCTGCTGCTATTCTCAATAAAGAGTAATACAGCTAAAAAGCTTGTAGTTAGCCCAAGCAAGAAGAATGACACTGAAACAGCATCTACATATCCCTTGAAATCAAGACTACTTATGCCATGTCGTCAAATAATACACTGTATAGACATAATATCCAATAATCAAGTGGAAATATAATCCACAACATTAGATTTGATAAAAATGAAGCGGGAGATGAAAACTATGTTCTGGCACCCAATCACAAGAAACCTAGATGAACTCCTTGCGTCTCGTACCAATTATAGCAGGAATATAATCCTGAAAAGGAGTTAACTATAGGCATTCGAAAGAATGCTCATTAACACTAGGTTAATATGGCATTATCAATAGGGCTAAACACCTCAGACAACTAACATAAAAACAATACTGCTAAGGAGAGAACAAACACTTCTCATGTAATGGTACCTTGTATGATAGGACAGTGGTCATCTAAAGGTCTTTCTATTAGAGAGGACAATTAAATGGCAGATAACTGCAGCCTTATAAGCTCACTAAAGGAGACTTACAATGCTAGCCGCTGATGACAGGGATAAAAACACTGTTCAAACTTTTGGCTAGGCTACTAAGGTGTCAACAATAAGAATAAAGTCTATAACACTTAAGAAAACAACACCGAGAAGGAAAAGAGCAATCTTTTCCCTTAGCGGTTCTATTCCCAAAAGACAGCGGTCTCAACCTGGCTAATGGAGCTTAGAAGACTTCATCTCCGTGAAGACAGATATCTCGGTGTAAATTTTGTGACTTTAGACAGCTCACTATATGAAGACTTACAATGTTAGTCGCTCAAGTTAAGGGAAAAAAGGGCCGCACTTGATTCTTATGTGTCAACAAAAGGACTAAAAGTCCCAGATGCCTAAGAATACATCACCGAGAAGGAAACAACATACTCTTTCCTTTCAATGTCCCTAATTCCAAAGAGACAGCAGTCTCCTATTAGATAGCGTAGCTAATAAGTCTTCATTCCGTGAAGACAGATATCTGGATGAAACTGCGACCTTGAAAGCTCACTAAACGGAGACTTACAACATCAGTTGCTCAAGGTAAGGAATAAGGATGGCTCTAAGAACCGAAATTCCAAAGAGACAGTAGTCTCAGGTAGCTAACGCAGTTATTAGTCTTCATCTCCATGAATACAAATATCTGTTTCACCTGCAGCCTTGGAAAGCTCACTAAATAGAGACTCACAACAGTAGCCACAATGTATAAGAAAAAGACTGCTAACAATATATAAGGCCACTATGACATTACCCACTAATGATATATAGACACAGACCACTCTTAATTCACATAAGCCAAACTAAGGCGACAACAATAGGTCTAATTGCCTGTGCCGCTTAGGAATATTACACCGGGAGGGAAAACGTAATTCTTTCCTTCTAATTATTCCAAAAGGCTAGCGGTCTCAGCATAGCTAACAGGGCCTAATAGTCATATATCAGTGAAAAACATATCTGTGTGTAACCCTGTAGCCTTAGACAGCTCACTAGACAGAGACTTACAACATTAGCCGCTAATGTATAAGAAAAGACTGCTCTAACTGTACATAGGGCTACTATGGTGTCCACAATAGCACTAAATGCCTCAGACGCCTAGGAATACAACACCGAGAAGGGAAATACATACTTACTTCTTCTAATGGCTCTATTTCCAACAAGACAGCTGTCTCAGCCCATCTATGAGTTATCAATCTTCTATTCATAAGGAATAGATCATTGCCTTTCTTATACTACTGCTAAGCCAAGGGAGGCGCTGTTAATCGTACCAAAAGCCTTCAACACCTGAGCCGAAAGATCCGGGAAGAAAGATCTTCATCTTTCCTTCGCCTGGTACCTTAAGCTGTTTTTTGCCTAGCAAACACAGACTTTTGTTCAGATGGAACAAGATTCGAAGAATACAAATTCAAAGTCTTAATGTGCGGTTCCGTGAGGGCTGGAGAATCAACCTCCATAGCCTTCTCACCATCTGAATGTTCCATCTGAAATATGGTCAACACCATCCGAATGTACTGATGACTGCACCAACCCAGCACTATCTGAAAGCTCACTACTGGACTGCACAATCTGCAGCAGCAGGTCCGTGAACGAGGCTTGCAAAGTAGCGCTTATCCACTTCTTCACTATATGCTGCTCACAGGACGGAGATCTGTCCACAGATCTTCGATGCATGACCCATATAAAAATGCCTCAAATGACTAGCTACAGGTTAATCTGACGTCGGTGGTGAAGACTGGGAACATCTCCATGGAACAGCATGAAAATGTGAAGTCGGATACCTAGTCTGCAGTCTAACATGCTAACATGCTTCATCGATGAAGCAGAGGAAGAAGCCATAGCTGCAACCAGACCCGGCTGCAGTGTGGAAGGAGCTTCCCGAACCGCAAGCGTGAAAGGGCATCCCAACTCACAAAAGTTCTTTGAAGCGAAAACAGTTGGCCCTGACTGCTGACAGAATATAGAAGGGTCTCCTACTCGCGGTCTGGCTCCAGACTTCACCGAGTGTTCCGTTTAGAAACTTGTAGGCTTCTACCCCTTAATGTGCTTTTTCATGGAAGTAGAGGAAGCCGTAACAACAGCCGACTTGGGCTGAAGTGTGGAAGGAGCATTGCTCCGACTCATAAAAGTTTCTCACAATAGACAAACAGTCGACACCGACTGCTAACGGAATGGAGAACGCTCTCCACCTCACGATCTGGCTCCAGATCTCACTGAGTATCCCACTGAGAAACTTGTCGGCTAATCCCCTTTGCATGCGCTTCCATGTAAGAAGAAGCCATAACTGCAACTGACGCCGGCTGCATTGTGGAAGGAACATCCGAAGCGTGTTCCGACTCATTATAGTTTCTCACAATGGACACAGTCAACTCCGACTGCCAACAGGATGGAGAGGTGACCCCAGATCTTGCCGAGCATCCCATAGAGAAACTTAAAAGGCTTCTTCTCCTTATTGCTATCATTGATTGCTGGGTAAGCTTTATATTATAAGGTGCTCGCTCTACCCACATTATACTACTCAACTGCAACAGATCTACCCGGTGTCTCGGCTCCCTTAAGAGGGCCAACCACTGCACTGGTCGCGCTAGCTGCATGCAGAGAATTAAGCTACTGCATGCAGAGAATTAAGCTGCAGAGAACTAAGCCCAAATATCAACCCAGGGACTTGGCTTGAACAAACTTGAATCTTACCCTCCTAAGGATGCTGCATACCAAATATCAAAAGCATTCTGACTGCTGGATCTGAAGAAGAAGATTTTTAAAGAAAATTCCTCATTTTGAACTAAGTTATAATTCGGGCTCCCACAGTGAGCCCAAATATGAACCCAGGAACTTGGCTTGAACAAACTTGAATCTCACCCCCCTAAGGATGCTGCATGCCAAATATCAAAACATTCTGACTGCTGAATCTGAAGAAGATTTTTATAGAAAAATTCCTCATATTGAACTAAGTTATAATTCGGGCTCCCACAGGGAGCCCAAATATGAACCCAGGGACTTGGCTTTAACAAACTTGAATCTCACCCCCTAAGGATGCTGCATACCAAATATCAAAACATTCCGACTACTGGATCTGAAGAAGAAGATTTTTAAAGAAAATTCCTCATTTTGAACTAAGTTACAATTTGAGCTCCCACAGTGAGCCCAAATATGGACCTATGGACATGGCTTGAACAAACTTGAATCTAATCCCCCCTAAGGATGCTGCAAATCAAATATCAAAACATTCTGACTGCTGGATCTGAAGAAGATTTTTAAAGAAAATTCCTCATTTTGAACTAAGTTATAATTTGGGCTCCCACAGGGAGCCCAAATATCAACCCAGGGACTTGGCTTGAACAAATTTGAATCTTACTCTCCTAAGGATGCTGCATACCAAATATCAAAAGCATTCTGACTGCTGGATCTGAAGAAGAAGATTTTTAAAGAAAATTCCTCATTTTGAACTAAGTTATAATTCAGGCTCCCACAGTGAGCCCAAATATGAACCCAGGGACTTGGCTTTAACAAACTTGAATCTCACCCCCTAAGGATGCTGCATGCCAAATAGCAAAACATTCTGACTGCTGAATCTGAAGGAGAACATTTTTATACAAAAATTCCTCATATTGAACTAAGTTATAATTTGGGCTCCCACAGGGAGCCCAAATATGAACCCAGGGACTTGGCTTTAACAAACTTGAATCTCACCCCCTAAGGATGCTGCATACCAAATATCAAAACATTCCGATTACTGGATCTGAAGAAGAAGATTTTTAAAGAAAATTCCTCATTTTGAACTAAGTTACAATTCGAGCTCCCACAGTGAGCCCAAATATGGACCTATGGACATGGCTTGAACAAACTTGAATCTAATCCCCCCTAAGGATGCTGCAAATCAAATATCAAAACATTCTGACTGCTGGATATGAAGAAGATTTTTAAAGAAAATTCCTCATTTTGAACTAAGTTATAATTCGGGCTCCCACAGTGAGCCCAAATATGAACCCAGGGACTTGGCTTGAATAAACTTGAATCTCACCCCCCTAAGGATGCTGCATGCCAAATAGCAAAACATTCTGACTGCTGAATCTGAAGGAGAACATTTTTATAGAAAAATTCCTCATATTGAACTAAGTTATAATTCGGGCTCCCACAGGGAGCCCAAATATCAACCCAGGGACTTGGCTTTAACAAACTTGAATCTCACCCCCAAAGGATGCTGCATACCAAATATCAAAACATTCCGACTGCTGGATCTGAAGAAGATTTTTTAAGAAAATTCCTCATTTTGATCTAAGTTACAATTCGAGCTCCCACAGTGAGCCCAAATATGGACCTAGGGACATGCCTTGAACAAACTTGAATCTAACCCCCCCCCCCCCCCCACCCCAAGGATGCTGCATATCAAATATCAAAACATTCTGACTGTTGGATCTGAAGAAGATTTTTAAAGAAAATTCCCCATTTTGAACTAAGTTATAATTTGGGCTCCCACAGTGAGCCCAAATATGAACCCAGGGACTTGGCTTGAACAAACTTGAATCTCACCCCACTAACCCCACCCCCACCAACCCCCTAAGCATACTGCATACCAAATATCAAAAGATTCTGATTGGTAGATCTGAAGAAGAAGATTTTTTAAAGAATATTCCTCATACTGCACTAATTTAAACATTTGGGCTCTCATAGAGAGCCTAAATATGGACCCAGGGATTTTATTTCAATAAACACGTGAAACAATCTTTCAAAGATGTTATATGTGAAATTTGAAAGCTTTTGGAGCAGTGGTTTGGGAGAAAAGTAGTTTTAAATGTTTTTTCCATTACCCAGTGTTAAAAAATGCTGACTCAGCACTTTTTCAAAGTCCCAAAAAAGTACCCCATGATAAAACCGATAGCAATTTTTTTCTACCATTCCATTCTGCTGGTCCTAAGAAAGCTTCACACCAAATAAGAATTCTCAGTGCAGTGTAGTTTTGGAGATATGGGCATTTTAATTTTTTTCTATTTTTAGCTCCTGCAGTTCCCATGGGGTGACGGGAAAAAAATTTGGGCATAAATTAAGTACTTATGACCCAATAAGCCCTCATATCAAATCTTCCTCTCGGTTTGGAAAACAGAAATTTTGGGACGGGCAAAAATTCTTGCTCCTCCCATAATGAAGGCAAATATAGCTCCTCGAACTTCTCTTGAACAAATCTGAGTCTACATCTCAAAAAGGAAGCTGCACACCAAATATCAAGTCTCTGCTACTGCTGGTTCATGAAAAGAAGATTTTTTAAGATTCAAGCACCCTTTTTGAGCGTGGCCTTACCGAAGGGCGAGGCAACTTATTTTGAACAAAATCAAATTGCAATGTCATAACAAACTATTATCTCAAATATCAATTAAATTGGTTCAGCAGTTTGGGAGGAGAAGACGCAAACACCATGTTCACGGACGACAGATGGTGAGTGATCACTATTGCTCTCCTGACTGAAAGTCAGGTGAGCTAAATACCGGAAACTAACCAACAACAGGCACAACAAAGGCCCAGAGTCAGTAACCGATCAACAACCACCTGACGCAAAGCTAGATTTCATATGAAGAAAAAACAATGCATCTGGTAGAAGATGCACGAGTACAAAAACTTCCTGAACTGAAATAGACAGGATGTAAATATAGGGGATGAACAGAATATCTATTCTGTTTACAAGTTAAACTCCCAAGAATTTAATAAAAAATTCTTCAATAAAAAAGCCAAAAGAGCTTGGTAGTATAACAGGAGGGTTCAGGAGAGGGAAGGGAAGTAATAGTAACAAAACAACAGTGGAGTCATATTATAACGACGATGTTCAGAAGTATATCATGAAATTGGGTTACATGAATAATTTACATAAAAATTATAAACTGAACATCCAAAACCACTGTTCACTTCCAGCATCCTGTTAAACTGTCGATTTCATGAAAACCATCATTTATTTGTGTCTGGCACCTTCAGAAATGAGAATTTAAAGCACAGATGTCAGTTCAGTTGTTACTGACTTTGGGCCAAACAGAAGAATGATGTTTGTGCCAATTCCGGTCTCTTCCTGGGTACTGCGCTTGTGCAAGTACTAAAAGTATGGAGGGCCAGATACGACTTTTAATTTTCAGTATTGTATGCAAATTTGGGGGATTGGGGGGGGGGGGAGGGTTCAAAATTTGTATTTGGCCCTTAATAATATTGAGGTTGCACCAGCTAAATCTGGGCCATTGGTTTTAGTATTAAAATAGAAGTTGTGGCTTGTAAAACTTGGGTGTTAAAAACAGGTATCATGGCGATTTGGCAAGACACCTTTTTTTGGTTCCCTAGTTCCACAAGCCCCAAATTTAAGTATGATATAATTCACAACAGAGACGCAATGTGTGTCGACCAGTGATTGTGTTGAAAGTTTCTGGAATCAGACTAAAAACTCCCACAGTGCTCTGAAGTATCATCTCTATCTCTATGATGTTTGCATAATTTTATCTCCCGGCCAAATTTGGCCTATTTCCCCCGATGGGGTGGGGGTGGGGGTGACAGTGGCCTGATCCCCCCCCCTAGCACCCCCCACCCCTTAATCACTGGTTTGCAAGGTATTTTGTTTTTCTCAATAATATATTATACTTTCCTGTAAAATTAGTTAGACAAAATACATTAATTTCCAAAAAATATAATAAATATTTTAGTGCAATCAACATGATTAAATCTGAAAGCCAATATGAAACAAGGTGCAATGCAACTGGTATCCCCGCCAAGGGGTTTCTAAGTTGAAAAAAGTGGAAAAAGGACCATAACTCTAGAATAAAAATGGACAAAACCTGTTACTTGTGAATATCCTTTCCCATCTATCAGCATACCAAAGATCATTTAAATCCAACATCCACTGACTGAGATATGAAGGTTTAAAGTTGTTGCGATGGACAGACAGATGGACAGACTGTGTGGCTAAAATTTTTGAGGAATTTAAAATGCACAGACAACCACTAAAAACTCATTTTTAAGTCTAAATTCTGGGTGGTATCAGACTAACCCTTTTAACTTACTGACCTTACCCTTACCCCAACATAAATTTTCTGAAAATACAATACCCACTTTTTGTCACTTTTTAGCCACATAAACCATTTTAACTCTTAACCCACTGAGTATTTTCAAGATATTTTTCATCAATTCTAGTCATGGCTGTTGTGAAGCAGCCATGACTAGATTTGATGAAAAATTAATCTACCTTTTACTCAAGAAATCATCAAGTGAAAAAATCCATTTAATTTACAGGGGCAAAATTTTATCAAATGTGCCGAATTCTACTTATTTCACTGGCAAGAGAAATCATGTCCTCGACAGGAATATCTGCCAGCAGCATGCAAGGACTTAATTATCATTAATAATATTGTACCATGGATACTTGTATTTGGTACCAGTTTGGATAAGACAGAACATACATAAATGAAAGTATTTAGTTATTCAAGAAACTCTTAACACGCTGAAGATTTTAAAAGTATTCTTCATCAAATCTAGTTATGGCTTCTCTGAAGCAGCCATGACTAGATTTGATGGAAAAATCATGTAAGTATGTTTCAAGAAATCACTGGTTAAGAAGTTGATGCAATTTGCAGGGGAAAATTTAGTTAAATGTGTTCAGATTTTACCTATTTTAGTAACAAGAGCTTCCTGTCTTGGGCAGGAATATCTGCCTGCAGCAACTAAGGAGTTAAATAGGGATTTAGTGTCATCCTGAGTCATGTTAACCCTTCACTTCATGAATTAATCACATTTGTCTACATAATTTACAAACTGAGCAGCTGAGACTAAACAAAATTAATCTTTTGATTCTCAGGAGGTTTTTCGGCCCATGTTCATCATATTTATATTGCAGGCAAAATTGAAAATGTATAAAACCATCACAGGGTGTCATTTTAACTGTATCGCATCACAATTTGTGATGCAATATGTCGTATACAGTATTGATATAGTATTGTCATTTTCTTTGCAAAATGCAACATGATTCTCATATGTATGTACAAAATAAAAACAAAAAACAATCAGGTAATTTTGGGGGGTCATTAATACATGATAGCAGTGTGAAATTTTATGGAAAATTCAGAAAAAATGCAAGTTATTTTCTGAGAAAATTGGGAATTGCAAGGTTGCGAAACAATCTAAGATTGATTTTGTAATAGTGCTCTACAAAATGGAGATCAGAAATAATAAGAGTATTATTTACATGTACTTGAAAAACTCATGTTACACAAACTGACGAAAATGGAACAAACATCCTTTAATTTCACAGTCGAAAATTTCTGAAGCGCCATTCTGGGCCGCTACTTCAAAGTCGGTCACTACTTTTGACGGCACTAGGGGAAAATTCAATTCTGCCGCCTTCTCCTTTATTGCACTAAAGAAGCGTCTATACGTTGCCTGCTTTTTGTCACGCAGAAGTCCATACACCAAAGGACACATTTTATCAGTCACAAATGCATGCATTGAATATAGTTGGTAGAACAGTTCTGGAGATTTGTCAAAAGTTCCATCACAGAAATATGTATCAGCAGCAGATAAATGATAAAGATTGTCCGTAGTTGAGAAAATTAACATGGTTTCATCCTGGTATAGTAAGAATTGTTCGCCAGCAGTTGTTTGTGAATATTCTTCTGACAGTTCTATATCTGATGCTAGACGTGGTAATCGTGGACGATTCTGGGCCCTTGCTCGATACAGACTGGCTTGTAAAGTAAAATCAGATTATATACCTAATAATTTTTCTCTCTTTCTCTCTCTCATATACACCCATTACTATTATTTATTATCTATTATCTTTGACCCGCATTTAACTACCCCCCCCCCCCCTCTCTCTCTCTCTCACACATACACCCATTATTATTATTTATCATCTAATTATTTATTATTAATTTTAAATTACTGTTGTAAATATTAGATAATTACCTGCTATTTCTTCTTGGTAAATTGTTGGGACGGTCTTTGACTCGCATTTAACTCGTTCCTTCATACTCGCCCAAAAAAGAAAGTGTGCATTGCAGAAATTGATCAAACTCCAAAAAAATAATTTCATAGGTGTAAAGAGTGTTAACCTGTTCATGAATAAGTTATATTGAACACAAAAACAGCTTTCCCCGCTAAAATTGCATTAACGTTAAATGACGTGCTGCACGTTTGTGAAAAGGCATGTTTTGCACGTGGAGAGTCTGAAAATTCATGCAGCAGTGTGAATCCTTGGGTATTTAAACACTAAAGTAAGGCCTTCCTATCGTTCACATTCAAACTTGCGCTGCTCTTAAAACAACTCCACATTAGCATGCCAAGATTGACAATGAATCAACGTCTCCTTGCCCTGGGTATGATTAGAGCTGGCAGAACACACAGAGAGGTTGCCCAACATTTGAACTGCCACCGTAACACTGTAGACAGGCTAGTCCATTGACATGCACAACATGATGACGTTCGAGACCGACCCCGCTCCGGGAGACCCCGAGTTACCACCCCTGCACAAGATCGGTATATCTGTGTCGTCGATCTCCGGAACCGGCAACAAACGGCAACGACGACAGACAGGAACATCCCTAACCTGAGACGGATACATCCTCAAACAGTAATCAACCGGCTGAGAGAATACGGCTTACGTCCTCGAAGACCTGCAATTCGTCCGATTTTGATGTTATGTCATCGTCGAGCTCGACTGCAGTGGTGTAGACAACATCTCAGGCATCCCTTACACTGGTGGCGGTGTGTTTTCTTCACAGATGAATGTCGTTTCCATCTTTCATCATCAGATGCCCACCAGAGAGTGTACAGACGTCGAAATGAACGCTACGCAGATCCATGTGTCGTGGAGCGAAACCGTTATAGGGGAGGGTCTCTCATGGTGTGGGGTGGCATCACTGCCCGTAACAGAACTGAGCTGGTCATTATTGATGGCAATCTTAATGCAGCCAGATATCGTGATGAAGTGCTTACACCTGTTGTCCCATTTCTGCAACATCACGGCCCCGGCATCATTCTACAGCAGGACAACGCCCGACCCCACGCAGCTCGTGTTGTTCAACAGTATCTGCAGCAACAACAAGTGGATGTTCTTCCCTGGCCCGCAAATTCGCCCGATATCTCACCCATTGAGCACGTATGGGACAAAATGAAACGTCAGCTACGCCGGCTTCCCCATGCACCACCAACGCTTGTGGAACTCCAAAGACAGCTCATCAGAATATGGAACAACATCCCACAACACTTCCATGCTAACTTGTTCGCTTCCATGAGGCGTAGATGCACAGCAGTAGTCGATGCAGACAGAGGTCATACCAGATATTGAGTGTGTGACTTTTGTGTTTGACCCTTAGTGTCTTTGACTGTCCATGGCACCAAGAGTATTCGTCATAGCGTAATGAAATTTCTCATGTTGATCACACATTGATTCATCTGTGATTGAATAAAATTTCCATGAATGAAAATGATATATATCTTTTTTTAGTGTTATTTTTTAGCATGCACACTTTCTTTTTTGGGTGAGAATATTTTGCAAGAATGTCTGGACAGCAATATTTGTTCTTTCTGCTGGGTGGTTGTGTATGTTGCGATAACTTGTGATGAGACCATCTGCTGTGTTTATTGTAGCTGGACAATTTTGTTGGCTGCATCTCCAGTGGATTCGAGAATTTTTCTTGTGTTTTATACGAAATTTATATCCATCGTATACTAAATTTTGACCTCCACTCTATTGGGAATAAATCTAACATCAACTTGAGCATTTGCCATTGTAAACTAGTTTGAATTTAGAATCAGTGATGGATTTATATAATATACGCTGATATGTAATCATAAATTATGCTTTCATTAAATCAAAGAAAAAAAGTATCAAACACCTCAACAAACAAACAAACAAATAAACAAACATACTGACTTTTAATCAACTGTTGAGCAGCTCGTTATAATTTCTGTCTGAATCAAAGACAGAAAATCATAGTCAGTTAATTGATACAGACTTTAACAGTTTGACTGACCACTCATCCCCTTGTATAAACATTAGAGGGATGGCGTTCCGAGGTTAAACCATCATGAGACCCCTCATTGAAATGAACTTCACTAGCTCATTCCATTGAGGAATCATGATATAGTTTTGTTGAAATTTTTTTAATTTAAAAGAAAAAAAAATAATAGCTAATGTGATGAATTGTGGAGAAAAAAATAAATAAAAGTCACACACACACACACACAAAAACTAAGTCAGACAGTATATAACAAGAATGTTGGTTAACCCACTCCCCCCCCCCCCCCCCCCCCCAACCACCACTCACACCCACCCCTACAAATTAAATGTGTCTTTCATGGTTTCTGAATGCCCAAACTCCTATCCTACCAGTGATGACTATGGTTACTACACATCTGATTTTGTATTTGCCTCAATGCAGTAGATTTGAAATTTTGCATTACCCATTGTGAGAATGTTTTTCTCTATAAGAGGTGTATTCTTTTCAAAAAAATATTTAAAGCATTTGAAATAAATTTCAAGTTCACATAAAAAGCTGGGTCATTCATGGTTTCGAAATACCCTAACTGAATTGAAAAGCGTAGATACAGTTTTCGATATCCTTCATTAATTAAGCATTATTAACAGTTTGAGTTAATTTATTTCTAAGGTAAATGACAAAATATTTAAGTTGTCTCCCTTTCCTTCTGTGCTGGATAATAATACCAATGCACTGTGCAGAGAAATTACAATTTCTGCCGACCATCGTACATTGACACGTGCGATTGGTGCTTTGAAGGCCTGCCATTCTTATCCAACCCGATATTTGTGATTTTTATCGTAGCCTTATTACATTTTACACCCTTTCAACACAAGTTTTCAAAAAAAACTTTTAATGCAAATTGCAGTGCAAATTTCAATGGAACCAATTTTTCAATGGAAAAGAGTGTAACCATAAGCATTTTCGCCATTTTATGGATGAACTGTCTCCTACACATTTTTGTTTTGTTTTGAAACAGTGATTAATTTTAATAAATTCCAATTGACATGATGCATGTCTTGTGTGATTCATTGTTTTTGCTGGCACTTTTTTTTAAATAGCCATTTTGTGCTGGTTGCTACCAGTTGGGGCGAATTGTTCGAAAGACTATGCCATTACAACTCTTTTCAGAAATATAAAATTGGGCTAGTTTAGGCTATTTTTAGAACCGTATGATGGATTTTAACAACAGCCATGTTTACTTTGTTATTAATGCGGAAGCGTTTTTTGGGGGGAAATAAAACATAAAAATGCATAAAATTGCCATGTCTCCAAAGGAAGTTTTGAAGGCCCCTAATGTACGCCAAGGCGACTTGAGGAATGACAAGGCAACTTCTTTGCCTGCTATCTGCCCACTCGGCTGACCCCTGCTCACCGGAAGGGTGCCATAGAAAAGAATTTCATCAGGAAATGCCAAAAAATAAACAAATATATTGTTATAATTTTAGAACAGATAAATGTCTCAATAAATTACAAAAATTACTACAATCAATTAAAAACAACATTAACCAAAACCTATAAATCTTCCATGAATTATTACCTGTTTGATCTCGTCTGCTGGCAGTATTTATTGCAGATACCACATAAATAGCCAAATTTCCAAATTCATTTATTTCAGCTTCTGCTGCTGCAAGCTTTAATGAACTCATCTCATCTTGTAAAGATTCTATCAATTCTTTTGTTTTCTTCACTGTAACTTCAACCACCTGCAATGAGAAAAAAGAAGATATTTCACAATACTTTAATTAAGAAATCTGACCTGTTTTTCAATCAGATAATGATATGGTTGTGACCCATTTGGATTGAGATTACCGTATTTACTCTATGTATTGGGACAGCTAAAAATAATTATTTTCACAGGTGTCCCAATTCTTAGAAAATGGGAAAAGAACACAGCTTGGTCTTGATTTGATGCTGAATAAAGTTGTGTGTGATTCATTTTCCATCACTATATACAAAAATCGCAGTCCAATTTTTTTTATATTTTCATTTTTTGCTTCCAAAACATAGCTTATGATCCATCATTGGAACGAGCGCAATGCGCTCGTTCCAATGAGGGATCATAAGCTATGTTTTGGAAGCAAAAAATGAAAATTTTTAGTTACTCAGGAATTTTTTTTATGAGTGTCGTCTGCTACTAGCAACGGGTCAATTGGAAACAAATCTCCTGAATGTCCCAAACTTGAGAGCATAAAAAAATATAGTTTTCTGGAAAAAATGTGTGTCCCAAATCATAGAGTGTCCCAATACATAGAGTAAATACGGTACATAAAGAAAACATTGTGAAAATCAAAACCAAACAAAAAAATAAAAAAAAATTGCATTTGATAGTTTGAGGTTATTATTTGGTTAGTTTCATATCGACTGAGATATCAGCCCCCGGTAACTTTACATCAGCATTTGATCTTCAGTCTCAGACTAATTTGAAGACACCTTGGGCTGATATCTCAGCCAAACTGAAACTAACCAAGTGATAACCTCTTTATTTATTGAATCAAAAAATATAATTACATAAATAAAATTCTCAGATCTGTTACAATTTTCTAACAGTGTTATTTATTGTTTCTCATTCTCTTCACCGAGTATGAAGTTTTCTCTTCTCCTACTCCTAGTTCAGCTATCCAAACCTCTCGGCCTCCCCAGTGGGGAAGCGGGAATGTTCAGATAGCTGAACTACCTCTTCTCTCACTGAACAAATGTCCGCATATGACTCTGAATTTTAGTTTGCGAAGAATTTTCTGCATAACTCTTTTCCTTCTACACTTCATCACCTAATCATTACTTATTAACATCATTAATTCCTCATTACCTATACCTCTGCTTCAAACCACTCCACCACGCCTTTTAGTGGTAATGCCAGTTATCCTTATTGCACTCAACACATAAATGTGAATAATTTGATGTTAAAAAAACTGGTCGCACCTAGTAATGCATGAAGGGGGACAACTCAAGTTAGGTTCAAATCAGTTGCGACCAGCATGGTATCAGCCAAGTTTGAAATCAGCCAATCTTGATTATGGACAATTCTGGGAAAGAAAATCCTATCTAATAAATAAATAATGTTATCATATGACTCATCTGTTTTGTTCACTTTAAAATATTTGATATTTTGTTTTCATATTAATCAGTGATAAATAAAGCCTTCCATCAATAACATTGGTCAATTTCAAAACTAGACAATTTGATTGGCTGAACAAAATACAACTGGGCCACATTTTCATAATTTGCATAATTAGAGTTGGGATCTTTCATTGGTCAATTTCAAAACTGGACAATCTGATTGGTTAAACAAAATACAACAGGGTTACATTTGCATAATTTCAGTTGGGAGAATTTACGTCATCTGTCCTATTAAGGTGGGTTATATTGTATTAATCTTTTACCTAACGTAACGGCAAAAACTGTTTCGCGCAATACAAGAAAAACGCCATTCAATTTTTTTTATATTTTCACTTTTTGCTTCCAAAACATAGGTTATGACACGCTAGTTCCAATGAGGGTTATAACCTATGTTTTGGAAGCAAAAAATGAAAATTTTTAGTTATATGAGGATGTTTTTTTCCAAAACTCATACTGTACTAAGTGGCTAATTTGTGCATGTGTGTCATATGATAAATAGATAATGAAATGAGTGTTTTTCTCATATAATATTTATGAAACTCGTCTGAATTTTCCGTTTGGGCTTGCCAGAGGCTCGCCCAAATGGAAAATTCTTAGACTCGTTTCATAAATATTATATGAGAAAAACACTCATTCCATATCCTCTACTTATCACGTTTCTTTTTCAAAAGGTGACATTCTAGTGATGAGAGCAGAAAGTGATCCAGCACATGGACACAGGAGGTGAAATTAATTCTCTGTCTGCTTTTGTGATCACATTACTGTAGCTAGAAAATACAAATTTAACCCTTTGATTTCTAGTGGTAGTCCGGCAGCTAATGCACCGTTGCGTGTTTTAGCATCTAAAGTTTTTCTCAACAAATTATGGTTGTCCACAACATCCATTTGAAGAATCAATCGGATGGCCTTTTGTCAACCTTGAGGAATTTGTGATATTTTGGTTTTTAATAATGGCAGTCAAAATTGCAGTTAACCAATGCAGAGTGCTAATTGAAGCAAACTAGCATCTTTCTTATCCAACAGATACACCTTTTTAATTTAGTGCAAAATCAGACTGCCTAAATCCAACATGGTGGACGAAATGGCAACAAAGTCAGAAAAAATGATTTTTTTTTCACAAATTTCACCAATATGTTCCAGATTACTAATGCCATTCAGGTATGAAGTTCGGAATTGGTACTAATATATCGCCCATAAATTATCAATGGTAGCATTGGTATTAAAAATATTAGAAACAGAGAGTCCTGGTATATGGTATGACAAGAAAGATTGTGTTGACCACTGGGTAGTTTCTAAAATTGGTAAGTATCCAAAAGTATGACAAAAAGGCAGCCAAATGTAATGTCCAATATGGTATTTTCTAAACATTTAGGCAATGATTCGTCTTTATTTTCAGCAGACTTGCCGGTAGCCCCACTCGTCTGTTCGTAACAGTACTCAATTGTTGCTGGGCAAGTACAGAAAACAGTGTATGCTAAGCTTGAGGCAACACAGCTGCACCTTGACATGTGACATGGTTGTTTGCTGGAACACGGGCATCGAATCAGTTTTAAGATATTGTCAGATGCTAGCGATACATTGAGGCAGAGTCAATGGGAGAAGTGACTTTGCCTTCTCGTCTCCAACAAACCCATAATTTGTAGGTTCCATTTTGGGTGGATCTGAATGCAGTGCATGTTTCCAAACGCAAGCCTGCATGTGGCCTCGTTTGGCATTCTCTGCAAACGACTCAGTACTTGCTCCTGGTCATCCTACTTTGGATATCCAAATACTGACTGTTGCATCAGACATTGATTTGGATGTAGGACACCCATAATAGGCAGCCATGAACTGTGTGCAAGACGTCCCAAGGAACATCATTTTTTCCAAATGACTCTAGCAATATACAACCCTCTTTCAAAATTTTACGGACCCAACCTTTACCTATTCCAAAGCACCCGTCGATGGTATCACACCCAGAGATAGCATACATGGCAAGAATGCTTGGAATAATGTCATGATCCTTCTAAACAGTGGTACCAATTTCTATCACAGACCTATCCCTAAAGAGTGACTCCATAAACATGGGAGATGTTATGTTCTGTTCCAGATGCAGGAGTAGGGTATACACATCTGGCTCATCTGCAAGGACGACAACCTGCTTTCAGTCATCCATAGCAAGTTTCATTGCCTGTTGAACTATAATATTATCAGCTTCTTTGTGACTAGTTTTCATGTCATGCCTTTTTATGAGGACACCTTTGTTAATTTCAGGTGGAACGTTGCCTGGACAGTAATAACAATGAGTACTTTCACCACCAAAACTCTTATGTGACTTGAAATACTGACAAATTATACTGTTGAGCTGCCTTGTATTATCAGTGATGGTCAGCATAAGTTTCTGAGATGGCAATACTGGTGTTGTGCTCAACCTGAATTCTCAGCAACAGCTTTCAACACTCCTGTGAGTCCTCATACAACTATGCTGAACTCATTGTACCTGTTAAAAATAAGATAAACGTCACCCAACAACAACTTCTGTTTCAAAGATTTTTGATCCAGCACAATAGGACTGTGAAGTTTATTTTGGTGCCAGACAGTGAGGAATCCAGAGTAGGGCACATCCATCAAGTTCCTTACAAACATCTTCACCTGTCGGTGTGGATTTCCTTGCTGATATTGTACAGGCAGTTCTTGTTTTGAGGTCTGATGTCGATTTTGGTATATGCAAATCACCAGCTTCATTGAACAGTGCAGTTGGAACTGGCGCCATCTCATAAGAGATCACTTCCTTTATGTCAACATCTCTCATACTCGATTGAAGACCCATTACCCTTGAATAAATCAAGTTGCAATCATAAACGTAAGTCAGCTACTTTTATAACCTTTTTCATGACAGACATTGTCACCACTGGTGTGGACATTGTGTCATAAAACCCAGCTGGTAACCGCCTCTCGAACTCAACCAAAGTGATACTGACTGGATTGATTATTCCAGATTTACCATGCCCATAACGCATGAATGTGGTTTCGATGTACATGTCGCTCTAAATTCCATTCCAAATTCCATCTATGCATCTCATTACATGATTCCCTTTCATGAAATGTTTGAGAATGTCTTGGCGCAGAGCTTGCATATCTCGTAAATATTCAAGGCCACATCTAGCATAGTTAATGCTCTTTATGTAACAATTTCCGTGTTTACGCATCATTGTGTTCATCAGGAAATGATATGGGTGGGTTCTACGCCAGTATGGGTCATGAAATTCATGCTAAATTTTTCAAATGTTCGAAACATGATTTTTTTCAGTCATATTTGTGGCCATGTTATTTGGGCCTAATATTTAAAATTCCTCAAGGCTGACAGGAAGCCAGCCACCGGAATATTGATGCGGGATGTGTAAACTATCGGAAACCACTGAGAAAAAAACTTTAGATGCCAAAACACACACAAGTAAAAAAAGTGAGTTTGGCTGCTGGACTATGGTATCTTCCATGCCAGTTCAATGGCAGCAATTAGATAAGTCCATATTCATTATTTGGGGTAGACCAATCAATATTTTCAACGTACAGCCTCGGGGCTACACGTTGAAAATATTAGTTGGTCTACCCCACACATTTACTGAACACCCATCCTATTTAATGATATTATGACGTATCATCTGGCCAGAAAAGCGGCCGCTCAGTTTCAAAGTTTTAAACAATATACAATAAAGTGAACATTAAATTTATCACCAGAATATAGAAGAATATCCAATATCCTATTAACACTTTACTTAACATGAATAGCAGACATTTGCAAACAAATTTATTGAATACATAAAATTAAAAAAAAAAATTAACCTAAAAATATTACTTATGACCCATCATAATCTGTTTTTGAGGTAATTAATAAATTAGACTGAAGGATGTCCCAGCACACGAACACAGTAGCTTGTTATTCATACATGTACTGTCTGTAAGACACATTTGATTTGATGCCCCCAAGTTCTACCATGTTCTTTAATTTACATATGTATTGTGGGAGGAGAAAGCTCACCAAATCATGTTGCCTATATTCAAAATTTCACAAAAATTTACTACGTTCAACAACACATATTTTTGTGAAAATTGAACAAATTCAAATTCCATGCAAGATGTATTTCTTTGGTATATGCATAAATACCCTGTAAAATAAAATGGTTCTAGCTTGAAAACTGTGGGAGGAGTTAGGTGGACAAACCTTGTACCCTATATTCAAAATTTCACAAAAATTTACTAAGTTGAAAAAAAACCAGTAATTTAAAAAAAAATTAACAATATCAAATTCCAAGCAATATGCACACCTTTGATATATGTATATATACCCTGTAAAATAAAATGGTTCTAGCTTGAAAATTGCGAGAGAAGTTAGGCGGACAAACCTTGTGCTCTATATTCAAAATTTCACAACAATTTACTAAGTTGAAAAACCAATAATTTTAAGAAAAATTAAACAAAATCAAATTCCTGGCAACATGCAAACCTTTGGTATATGTATAAATACCCTATAAAATAAAAAGGTTTTAACTTAAAAACTGTGGTAGGAGTTAGGTGGACAAACCTTGTACCCTATATTCAAAATCATCACACAAATTGACTAAGTTCAACAACCCACAATTTTGTGAAAAATTTAACCAAATCAAATTCCTGGCAATATTCAGACCTTTGATGTATGTACAAATGCCCTGTGAAATTATAAATTTAAAGTAATTTGTATATTTTTTATACTTACCAATGGCCCAGACTTAGCTGGTGCAAACTCGATAAAATCTAGGGCTAAACACAAATTTTGAATCCCCCAAATTTGCATACAAAACCGAAAAATTAAAGTCCTATCTGATCCTCCATACTTTTGTTTACTGCGTATGCACGGTAACCGGGAAGGTACCAGAATTGGCACCAAGCATCATTCTTTCTATAACACCTGCTAAATGTTATAATCAGCGGGGAAGAATGAGTGCCCACTAATGGAAGGGCCATCCCCGTCTGGGCCATTCGTAAATATAAAAAATATACAAATTACTTTAAATTTATAATATTTTTATACTACAACCAATGGCTCAGACTTAGCTGAATAGTAAAAAGGCTGTAGGGCCTAGGACTTAGAGGAAAATCCAATCTCTCAATTACTTCGATAAAGAATAGCTCCTGCAGGAGAATAGGAGAAGACAGAGGAATTACTTATGTCCTTCTCTTTTAAAAAAAAGAGAATGACATAACACCAACAATGTAATTGAGAAGTACTTAATTTCTCCATTTAATGCCAGCATAACCTCTTATGCTAATTCGGTGAAGGAAACCAATTATAAGGCTTATCCAGAGAATGAGATGTTTTATACTCATTTAAAAGTGTCCGAGGATTGTATAGAAACTCTCATTTGACACGCGACATATACAAATGCTTCACAGTGAGCTACACTTTAAAAACAGTACATAATTGAGACATAGTTATTGCTTCACACTGAGCTACATATTAAAACCACCCAGCACCGATGCTGGACTACTGTCTCTGGAGGAGGTATTCCCTTGCTTTTCACTATAAAGCCAGATAACATATGGGAAAAACCGTCCCCCTTCCCCTTGTTCTGAAGGAAAATTCCTCAGAATGAAGAGGGCAACAGAACGGCATTAGTGCTCGAGCAGACTGCCTAAGACATTTTCTGGATGTAAGATTAATGGACAAAATTCTGAGCAACAGAAAGTGGACCCAAAATCTAAAGTCACTGGAGATAGACTCTAAATTTCTAAGGTAAAACTTGGTAAATGAAGAGGGCTGTGTCAAGTAGGCAGCCTTCATAAGATCAGTAATGGCTATACTGTTAGAAAAAGCCCAAGAAGCAGACAGTGCTCTAACCTCATGCGCTGAAATCTTGTTGACAGAACGTTGATCCGAAGATAGACTTTCATAGGCAATACGTATTGCCAGATGAATCCACCTAGCAATAGAATGAACAGATATATTCTTTCTGTTAGGAATCATGGAAAGAAAGAATCCTTTTCTTCCCTTTCTAATAAAACTTGATCGACATTTATAAATGCGCATTACTCTAACTGGACACAGCAAAAGTCCACGGTTGTCCGAGAAGGGTAAAGCCTTATGATAATAGGCTCTGGCCGCTTATCTGAAATCTGATTCTTAGCCAAGAATCCCACTTCCGTAGTGAGAGTAACAGTATTACCCACACTACGCTAATGAGAATCATCAACAGATAATGCATGAGGTTCACTCACTCTTCTGGCAGATGCAAATGCTAAGAGAAAGGCTGTTTTATAGGTCAAGAATTTGAACTCTACAACATTTAACGGCTCAAACGGAGCTCCTTGAAGCTTCAACAGAACCAGACCTGTTAACTCTCCCGGTTTCACCATGGGTCTCCCGGTTTGAGACACCAACTCACGCTCTCACGGTTACATCCTATTTTCTCCCGATTTAACACTTTTCAAAAATAGTTGTCCTGTTCAATTTTGAAAATTAAACAAGCTGTATGCCAAAAATATTCTCATACTGTCGCAGTTACGTGAAATCAAAATTATATAAACTCAAAATATAAATTAAATAAAAACATAATCTCTCAAGTATAATTAATTTCAGCTGAACTTTTATATATACTATTGTTATGGTCCATACCAAATTTATCCGTTTTGTGTTAAAAAAAATATAATTGAAAGTTTGTTGAAAACTGAAAAAAATCTGTTGTGAGATATCACAAGAATTAAGTTACCTCCCCTTACTTATATACAAACAGATTCAGAACAATCATGTCCAGGCTCCAGCAGAGTATTTTGTCTTCATTTTGAACCAACAGGATTATTTTGTTTGTTTTTTTTTCACAATGGGAGTTATGAATACTGAGGGCACCTTCTCTAATGTGAGTAATACAAAACACAGTTCAAATATTTTTTTAATAAAAAACGAAAACGAAATTACCACAATCACACACAACTTCATTGTACTGGCAACAACAGGTTTTTTTTTTTTGGTTGTTAGCATTGAGTAATTTTTATTGTACAATAAAACCTGTCTAAAGATAATAAGAATGAATATTTTCTCACTAAAAATGTACAGACTGAACAAAGAATTTACATGAATAAATGGCATGAACGAAGAAGGAATGCTTGTGTTGGTTCTTGAACGTTTTGGTCCTGGGGCATTTCAGCCCAAGATGTTTCAGCCTCCATGTTTTGAAGCACCGGGATGGGCTTGCATTAGCAAGGAAAAATGGCCAGACTGAGGGGGCGGGGAGGGGGGGAGGGGGTTGGTACAGGCAAAGGCTAGATAGGCATCCACTCACATAAACTATGTGTGTGTATCAGGGGGGGGGGGGTCATTGTCCCTCGGGGTGGGGGCTTGGGCCAGTGATATCCATATTTGTATGCTTTTACTGACAAATACCATTAAAAGTGTTAAAATAAATTATTAAAATGAAATATATAATGCATTTGGGTTGGGGGGGGGGGGGGTGCCCGGGTGGGACTGTGGAAGGCATAAGGAAAATATTTATGTATTGGCCGCGTGCAAAAATGTCACTGACAAGCATCCAAATTTCACTGAGAGCTCATCAAAATCTCACTGACAGTCACCTTCAGAGGTTAACAGGTCTGAACAGAACCCAAGACAAATTCCATTTAGGAATTAATCTGAGGGTTCTAGGTTTATTAATAGAGAAATTTCTAACTTGCTTCGATAAAGAAGAATCTGATCCAATAGTGAAGTTATCATCATGAGCATAAGTGTCTGATAACATAGACCTATAGCCCTTAATTGTGACGGGCTGCAAGTTTAATATATCAAACAAGTAGACCAGGAAATTGGCAACCTGAGGAATGGACGGATCATAAATGTCTACAGACTGGTCCGTACACAAATGGAATAAAACCCTCCACTTTGCAGCATAATTCAACGAAGAGGAGATCCTCCTAGTTAGAAATTGCATCCACTGCTCGTCCTGTAAAATTTTTCCGTGCAAGAAAGACCGCACAACGGAAATACATGAAGGTTGAGACCTTCTGGGTTGTGATGCAGTGCGCAGGACTTCCCCTGATATAGAAGGTCCTTTCGAGGAGGAAGCCTCCGGGGAATGTCCTATAAAAGACACCTGATAAGATTGCTCCAGGGTTTCTATGACAACAGAGGTGCTACTAGCAGGATTTTGCAGTGAGACTGTTTGATTTTTAACAGAATCTGCTGAATCAACGGAGTCGGAGGATATGCATATCCTATCATTCCGTCCCATGAGATTGATAGAGTGTCTACTGCATATGTTTGATGGGCATGGCGACACGAACATCAGTAATTGATTGTTCAGGTGTGTCGCAAAAAAATCTATCATGGGACGATCCCACTGGTAGCAGATCTGACTGAATACTCATTTCTTCAGAGTCCACTCCGATGGTAACAGGCGACCTTTTCGAGAGAGCGAGTCTGCTAGTACATTCAGATGACCCGGTATATGATGAACTGAGAGAAGAATGTGATGACTCAGAGCGAATAGGAGAATCTTCTCTATTAATTCGCATAATGGAATCGAATGAGTGCCTCCCTGGAGATAAGCCACTTCCGTCGGGTTGTCCGACAAAATCTGAACATGGACGTTCGCTACTTTAGCAATCCAATGTTGTAGTGCTAGCCAGATAGATATCATCTCCTTGATGTTTATGTGCTTCTCTAGCAACCGAGGGTTCCAAAGACCCTGACATTTCAAGTCTGCAGGACTTAGGGATACAACCCAGCCCGCCAGACTCGCATTCCGTCATATTCGTGAAGATCAGATCCAGCAGTTGAAGCAGAACTCCCTGAGTCAGCCACTGGAGATCCACCCAAATCTGAACCTTTTGTTTTAAAAGGTCTGTTAAAACAATCTGGGTTCAGTGCAAATGCGTCTTCACACTCCAGTTCTGAGTAAAGAAAATCTGGAGAAGACGCGTGCGCAGACGGCCCATTGGAATAAGATCCGCAGCCACTCCGCACAGCCCCATCAGTTGCATAAACTCCCTCGCAGTCACTGCGGGTGAGTTTAGACATTAGCGAGCATAACAACTGACTAATTTCGCTCTGGGTAATGGCAGATGAACCAGATTGAGTGAGTCTCGAAGCTCATTCCCAAGTGAATGAAGGACTTGGATGGAGCTAGATCCGATTTTTTCTCATTTACTATGAAACTGAGACGTCAGGACAACTGAAGCAGACTCGGAACATCGTTCTGAAGAATAATTCTGTCGCCGTATCTCTGAAGAATGTCATCCAAGTAAGCCAACATTACCACTGCCCAATGAGCTCAGAAGTATGACATTACCGAGTTCATTATTTGAGTGAAAGCCCAAGGAGCCAGGTTCAGACCGAAGTACGTCGCTCTGAACTGATAAACCTCTCCTTGCATGGCAAAACGCAGGTAATTTCTGAATGCCGGATGTACCAGGACATGAAAGTATGCGTCTTTTAGATCTATGCTTGCCGCACAGTCATCCACTCGAATGGTTGCTCCTACCGACCGAATGGCTTCCATATAGAACTTTGGGGCTATGATCAATTTGTTTATCCAGCTCAAGTCTATTACCGGTCGGAACGAGCCATCTGGCTTCAGTACGAGAAACAGGTGACTGTAAAAACCTGGAGAATTTTGATTCTCAACGACCTCTATTGCTTTCTTTGATAGGAGAGCCTGTACCTCCGCAAGGAGAGACTCTCTTTGGAAAAATTTGCCGGAAGATTTGTCCAACGTGGACTTCTTGTGAGTGGGGGCTTTGCTCGAATGATAGCCGCAGGCCTGTCAAGACTACATTTCTCACCCACTGATCTTCTGTAATTTCCATCAAGTTTTTCGCGAAGTTTGATAACCTTCCGCCAACTGGAAAGCAACAAAGGTCTAGACCATCACCTGTATGGCTTACAAGGCTTGCAGGTGGAGAAACTACATCCTCTCCATGAAGAACCTCGTCCTGTTAGCCTAGGGGTGTCTGATAGTCTTGATAAGACTTGCACCCCTTTCCCAAGTTGCTATATTGACGACCTCCGAAGTAACTGAAAGAGGGTTTCCTAAACACTCGAAATGAGCTCCCTTTCGGTGATTGGGAACTGGAATGACCTCGCTTACTCCAGCCAGCTGATGCATGTTGTTGAGACGCTGATCTCAAAGCTTTTTAGGTAGCTTGTTCATAGACAAAGGAAAGCTTATCATCAAACAGTGTGTGTCTGAAGACCGGAGGGACTCGGAGAGAGCTTTTCACCCTGTCATCGATAATTGATGACAACACAAGGGCTGCATCACATCAAACCAACTCCAAATTTGCCACTGAAAGGGTGGAGTGATACGTGGCATACATGAGTGCCCTGGAAAGAACTCTTAGCGAGGAACTAACATCCTCAAATTCCTTTCCATTTAGACACTGCGCCAGAGTCCTAGTGATATGATCTGCCTAGGACATAGCGTCCAGAATCACTCTATTAGATGAAATAGAAGATTCCATCACATCCGAGCATACTTTGAATGATGTAGGAAAGGATATATTCAAATCCCCAGCTTGCTCATCCAGAAGCAGAGGAGCTCTCGGAACATCTTCTCCAACCATTTTAAAATAACATTATCCAGGAAATGGTATACTGATTGAAGATGCAGATAATAAACCGCCTTTCTTTTTCGAACTTGCTAGGTTGAATATGGCATCGTTAATGTGGCCAAAGGCCTCCAACACTTGCCAAGATAGTTCTGGGAAGGAAAGAATGTCATCTTTCCTTCACATGACATCTCTGTCTATGGTTGACAGCTGTTTCTGCCTAGCAGAAGCAGCTTGCTGATCAGGTGGAACAAGGTCAGGATAGTATTGATGAATGAAATTCATCGCTACCATATGTTGTTCTGAAAGGGAAGGGTAATCCTCCTTCTTCTCTCTTTCAACATCCGACTGATTCAGCTGAGAATTTTGGTCAACAGCATCTGAATGTAGAGATGACCAGACCGACCCAGCACCGTTCAACTGCTCACCACCAGAGTCTGCGGAAGGCTGCGCTTACACTTGCTGGAAAGCTGGGATGATCTGTGCAATTTGCAAAAATTCTGTTACAGAGGCTTGAGCAGCAGCATTTTTTGTTTTGTTGCCGCTTGCGGCTCCTGGGACAGAGATCTGGACGTAGATCTCTTCTCTGAACGTCCCAGTGATTGAAGCCTCGGATCACTAGCTACCGGATGGCCCGACTTCATGGGCAAAGACGTTCGCGGCTGCCTGGTTATCGAAAGTCAGGTAGCTAGTGTGCCGTCGTGTGTGCTTATCTGAACCTGAGGAAGAAGCCGTAACTGTAGCTGACCCCAACTGCAGTTTAGACGGAGCATCCCGAGCGGCGAGTGTGGACGTTAGCTCAGACTCAGTGAAGTTTCCCCAAATGTTGCTGGGTTAGAGGAGGCTCTCCCACTTGCGGTCTATCAGACCTTGCCAAGCTTCCCAAAGAGAAACTTGCAGGCTTCTTCCCTTTTGGCATCGTCGCCGGGCGAGCTTTAGTTTTTGAAGTGCCCGCTCTACCCGATTCTACACTTTCTTTGACTGCAACAGACTTACCTGGTGTTATGGCTCCCACTGTCGGGTTGGCCGCTTCACCAGTCGAACTGGCTGCTGGAATAAGAGGCCTTATTCCTTGTTTAATATTCAGGAGCACTTTAGCAGCCAGTTCTGTTTGCTCATCAGAGCGCGACAACAGTAGCACACTTTGGATGGTTGTCGCAATACCATCACCATGTTCTTGTTCCTCTGAAAAACTTGAATTATCCTGTGGTGACAGCTCCAGCATTGGAACTTCACCGCCACCAACATACCGCGACACCCGTCTCCAATGTCTGGTATCCCAATGTACACAAGTAGGACAAGAATCTGTAGGAGTGCATTGACTACAGGCAAGACAACAAACATGTGAATCTGAGGTAGACTTCCTCGCCTTGCATTTAGAGCAGTAAGCTTTCATTTTAATTACAATCAAAAACACAATAGCACTCCTACAAATTCAACAACAAAAATACACGATAAGGATAAATGATAAGAGGAATCAAATTAATTTCGAAACAATTCTGAAAAAAATTTCGAAATTTTTTTTTTTAAAATGCCCAAATTCCTAAAGGGAACATCATGAGCCCAAGGGCATCCCGATAGAGCCTAAGTGTGGACAAACGCCAATTTTTTTTTGAGCTACACTACCGGAATCATAATTAATGTATCCAACAATAATTCTGAAGTATTATAATACTAAATCCTACATGTTAAGGGCATTGCGAAATGTAAACAATGTCAACAGAAAAAAACGGAAACATGACAACAGGCACACAAAAAGGCCCAAAGTCAGTAACCGATTTAAATGCTACCAGATGCAAAGCTAGGTCTTCATACAAAGAAATGAAAGTGCCAATGACACTGTAGCTCAACTTGTTAAGACATGTACATGCATAGTATGTGACACAGCAATGACAAACATCTAGGTAATGACCTGATAACAAAGGTACATATAAAGTATTGTAACGGTCTGTACATAAATACTGACCGTAGCCTGTAACAAATGTATAGGTAAAGTATTGTAAAGGTGGGTGACAATCAGATGCTAAACTAGAAAAGAATTCTTTGAGTCCCAGAGTGGGCCTGACTGAACCCCAAAATATCTGTTCTCATAGCACAGTGATAACAAAGGCACCCCAAAACTCATTCGTTCCTGTCCCAAGGTGAAAACAAAGGTACCCATGAAGTTTTGTGAAGATCAGTTCATAAATACGAGCTGTATAGAAGTTGTGACAAAAAACTGATTGAACCTAATTTCGGTACAAAATGGCCACTGGCAGCCATCTTGAATTTTGGACGGCACCCAGAAACACTCGTTCTTGTCCCAAGGTGATAACAAAGGTACCCAAGAAGTTTTGTGAAGATCGGTTGATAAATACAGCCTCTAGCCCAAGCCGTATTGACATGTGCACTTACAGTGTATAAGTAGCACTCAATAAATCAAAGTTCATCTAATTTGCATAATTTCTGCATGAGAAAAAAACCCATACTATATGTGATATATTCCATGTTACTAAACATTCATACAAAAATTTATTCAAATCAGAACTTTCATACAGAAGTTCTGTACAAAAGACTGATTGCACTAATATTGGTACAAAATGGCTGCTGGTGGCCATCTTGAATCTTGGACCACACCCCAAAACACTCGTTCTCATCCCACAGTGATAGCAAAGGTACCCAAGAAGTTTCGTAAAGATCGGTTCATAAATACAGCCTCTAGCCTGAGCTGAAAAGAAGTTGTTTACAAAAAACTGTATAGACCTAATTTCGGTACAAAATGGCCACTGGCAGCCATCTTGAATTTTGGACTGCACCCAGAAACACTCGTTCTCGTCCCAAGGTGATAACAAAGGTACCCAAGACGTATCATGAAGATCTGTTCATAAATACAGACTCTAGTCCGAGCCATATCGACATGTGTACTTACTGTGTGTAAGTAGCACTGAAAAAATAAGGTTCATCTAATTTGCATAATTTTTGCACGAGAAAAAAACCCGTATTATATGTGATGTATCCCATGGTCTAAACATTCACACAAAAAATTAATTATTTAAATCAGCGCTTTCATATGGACGATTCTGATTGCACCTAATTTGTACCAAATGGCTGCTATCGGCCATCTTGAATTTCGGACCGGACCCCAAAACACTCGTTCCTGTCCCACGGTGATACCAAAGGTACCCAAGAAGTTTTGTAAAGATCGGTTCACAAATACGGCCTCTAGCCCAAGCCGTATTGGCATTTGCACTTACAGTGTTGAAAGTAACACTAAATACATCAAAGTTAGTCTAATTTGCATAATTTACGCACGAGAAAAAAACACATATTATATGTGATGTATCCCATGGTACTAAACATTCATACAAAAAATTATTCAAATCAGCGCTTTCATATGGAAGTTCTGCGCAAAAATCTGATCGCACCTAATTTTGTACAAAATGGCTGCCAGTGGCCAACTTGAATTTCAGATCGGACCCCAAAACACTCGTTCTCGTCCCACGGTCACAACAAAGGTACCCAAGAAGTTTCGTAAAGATTGGTTCAAAAATACGGCCTCTAGTCTGAGCCGTATTGAACTGTTGATGGACAGATGGATAGACAGACGACTGGCCATGCCATAAGCTCAAATTTGGCTTCGCCAAAGTTGAGCTAAAAATTCAATAAAAACCGCCATAAAAAGTTTAGGAGTTTAACAGGAGAGTTCATAGAAGGATAGGGAAGGAACACTAAACAAACAGTAGGTAAATCATTAGCAAGAATGATGACGTCAGACGCATGTCCCGAAAATAGAAAACATGAAATAATTTTTATAATTATTGTTAAGTTACAGCCCTTAACGTCTCAAACCACCATTCTGCACTTCAATCATCCATTTATAGCCTTGAATCCACCAATTCTTTCATTGATTTGTGTCTGGCATCCCCAAAAAAGGAGATTTAAAGCACATATATGTCAGCTCATTTTTTACTAACTTAGGGCCAAACAAAGATTGATGCTTGGTGCCAATTCTGATACCTTCCTGGTTACCGTGCATGCGCAGTAAACAAAAGTCTGGAGAACCAGATAGGACTTTAATTGTTCAGTTTTGTATGCAAATTTTGGGGATTGGGGGGTTCAAAATTTGTGTTTGGCCCTGGATTTATCAAGTTTGCACCAGCTAAGTCTGGGCCTTTGGTTGTAGTATAAAAATATAAAATGGTTCTAGCTGAAAACTGTGGGAGAAGTTAGGTGGACAAACCTTAGCCCCTATATTCAAACTTTCACCCAAAAGTTCAGCAACCAGTAATATTGTGAAAAATTGAACAAAATCAAATTGCGGGCAATATGCACACCTTTGGTACATGTATAAATACACTGTAAAATAAAAAGGTTCTAGCTTGAAAACTGTAAGAGGAGTTAGATGGACAAACCTTGTACTCTATATGCAGATGGGAGAATAGACAAAAGGAAGAACAGATGAATTGACAGATGGATGGATGGATGGATGGATGGATGGATGGATGGATGGATGGATGGATGGATGGGCAGGGGTAAAACAATATGCCTCAGACACCCCCACCCCCACCTCCCTTTTAGTCTTGGGGGCATCAAAATAATGAAATTTAGGCTAATAAAAGATGACTTGATTCTCAGGCACCTGACCAATTATATCTTGTTTGACTCTTGACTGAGTTTGCAAGATATAGTTGGTCATATTTGTAACTGCATTACTGGAAATTTTCACTGCACAAAAAAATTGTTTTTTCCACAAGATAGTGTAAAGTGTTAAATTTCTAATTCCACCTATTTTCAGGACTGTTTTGTGGATTAACAAAAATAAAAAAAATAACAATCCTTCATTCCTCATCATAAAATTGAGAGAAAATTGCCTGAGAAACAAGAAATCTTATTAAATAGGCCTTAAATAGCAATTTTAGTTAATAGCACTAACCGTTTATGGTCACTATCTCAGGTAAAGCATTAAAAGAGTATTCCTGTAAAACTGAATATTTTTCACTGGCAAAGTGACTTTTCAGTTAAAATGGTTCTACAGTATATCAACTGATAAAATAAATGAAAGTGTCAATGACACAGTAGCTCAACTTGACAAACTTGAACTTGGTAAGTTATAAGTGAAATGGCAAAATTGAAGATCATTGGTACCAATGTTATTTGGTGAAATTTCAACATAACAGTATTGTGTGAGAAGTGATGGCAATAACTCAGCTTGACTTTGTCAAGTTGAGCCAATAAATGTGCCCTGTAGGGTGTGCCAAAGGGAAATATTGAGGTCTGACTAAACTAAGTTCTAAGAACGTGGCAGTGGCAACATTTTTTGATGGAAATTGAAGAAAATAGATAGCTCCCATCTAGAGGTCTCCCCAAACAAGCATACCAGGTTTCAAAGAAATCCGATCATAAATGTGCCCTGTAGGGTGTACCAAAGGGAAATATTGAGGTCTGACTAAACTAAGTTCTAAGAACGTTGGCCGTGGCAACATTTTTTGATGGAAATGGAAGAAAATCGATAGCTCCCATCTAGAGGTCACCCCAAACAAGTATGCCAGGTTTCAAAGCAATCCGATCATAAATGTGCCCTGTAGGGTGTGCCAACGGGAAATATTGAGGTCTTCTGACTAAACTAAGTTCTAAGAACGTTGGCAGCGGCTCAAAATCCCACCAAGTCTCCACTTGAGCTCTTGTTCTATCATTATGTCACCTGTATAGGAGTTCTGATGACAGAAGAATTGAAGGAGATTCCACTTCCAAAACTACTGTGATTCAGTTTTACAATATTCCATTTTTTTAATTGATTTACCCAAACAAACAAGTCACCATTGCATACAGTGCTTTAGTGGAGACTGATGATATTTATGGTCATAAGAAGATGCAATATTTTCAACCTGAGGTGCAGCAATATCTGATTAGATTGGAAATCCTGTGCCTGATTTGATGCAGTATTCAATTTAACCCACAAGCTGAGATTTGCCGAGCTCTATTCAACATGCTATTTTTATTTTTATTTGCATTCCTGATTGTTTTCATCACTTACACCAGTGAGTTATGATTTCCCCCCAAAATACTGTACAATCAAGATCACATCACAAAAAATTACAAACGAGAGCTTTCTATTAGAGATGCTGGGACTGACCTGTGGCAGCTGAAAAGAAATCTGTGCTAGCAACCAAAATTAGGAAACAATCTAAGAGGCATATGACAAATTTAGTGAAAATCCTAAATTCAAACAAGAAAACAATCTGAGAGGCATAACTCCTGAAAAAATTTTAAAAATTGGGCAGGACTGGTTTTCAAATGCATTTAACGCATCCTCAAGAAGTAAATCACAGGCCAAATTTGGTAAAAATGGATACCATTTTTTCAAGTTATCATGCTGAAACTTGCCCAAAGTCAGAAATTTAAAAAAGAAAACACTCTAAGATGCAAAACTTATGAAGAAAATTCGAGCAGGACTGGTTTTCAAAGTCATCCAAGGTATTCTTGGGTAACTCACAGGCCAAATTTGGTAAAAATCAGATACAGTTTTATCAAGTTATCATGTTGAAACTGTCCACAAGTCAGAAATTGAAATAAGAAACCAATGTAAGAGGCATAACTCATGAAGAAAATTTGTGCAGAACATTCTCTGGTAGAACTCACAGACCAAATCTGGTAAAAATTGCAAAACTTTGGTTAAGGTATCATGCTGACATCATGACATGCACAGATGGATGGACCAATGGATGGATGTCCACCGACCTTCATCAAATGTATGTTAAATTGTTGACAAAACTCAATCAAAAACCACATCAGATTCAGTACACTCACACTTCCTCTTCAACAGGTGAGATTTTTTGGTGTTGCAGAGAGGAAATGGGAGATATTTTCAACCAGATCGTGACTCTGATCTGATCGAAATTTCCTGTCCTCTTTTGTGAATCACAGCACTGTAAGGTGACAAAACTGAATAAAAAGTTAAAAAATTTATAGTAATTTATATATTTTTTATACTTACCAATGACCCAGACATAGCTGGTGCTAATTCTCAAAATCTAGGGCCAAACACAAATTTTGCCCCCCAATCCCCAAAATTTGCATCTAAAACCGAAAAATTCATATCCTAAATGGTCCTCCATACTTTTCCTCCACTGCGCATGCGCAGTGTCAAGGAGGTCTCGAAATTGGTGCCAATTATCATTCTTACAAGCAGTGCCTGGTCAGCGCTATGTACTCAGCGGGGAGGTATGAGTTCCCAACTCCTGGGAGGGCCATCCCCATCTGGGTCATTGGTAAGTATAAAAAATATATAAATTACTATAAATTTTTTAACATTTTTATACTGTACCAATGACCCAGACATAGCTGAATAGAAAAAAGGCTGGACAGCCTAGGACATAGAGGAAAATCCAATAAGCTCAACTATATATAATAGAGTTATCCCCTCGAGGAGAAAAGGAGCATTAGGCTTTACATGTATCTTTCTTATTTATGATAAATTAGAAAGACACAACACCTTTCATAATTGAGCATAATAACATCCATGTTCTCTATTAACATCCAGTATAACCCTTTATACTAATTATTTTTAAAGTAAGCCAATAAATAAAGTAAGTCTAGAGAATTGAGACTCTTTATACTCTTTAAAAGTGTCCGAGGATTGTATATTAACGCCCGTTTGACACGTGACATATACAAATGCTTCACACCGAGCTACACTTTAAAAATATGACATGAATGAATTTAAACATTAGCTTTACACTTTAAAACCATCCCAGTACCGACTCAGAATTACTGACTCCGGAGGAGGTATCCCCTTGCTTTTCACTATAAAGCAGGTGACCTAAGGGAACACCCTCCCACCCACCTTCCCCTTGCTCTGGGTCAAATAGCCCAGAGCGAAGAGGGCAGCAGGACAGAGTCACTGCCGGAACAGAAAGCCTGCATAACTATAGTTGCAACTGTTTAGTGGACGACATTCTGAGCAACAGATAACGGACCTAAACAATGCAGGTCTCCAGAAATGGACTCAATATTTCTGAGATAAAAATTCGTGAATGTGGATTGCTGAGACCAATATGCAGCCTTCATTAAATCTGTAATAGCAACACTATTTGCATAAGCCCAAGACGCAGAAAGAGCTCTTACTTCATGAGCCGAAATCTTAAGTACAGACTGCTGAGTTGAAGATAGATTATCATAAGCAGTACAGATAGTTAATTGAATCCATCTAGCAATAGAATGGACCGTAATGTCCTTTCTATTAGGCATCAGAGACAGAAAGAAGCGTTTTCGTCCCTTTCTGATAAACTGAGATCTTCGTTTATAAATACGTAAAGCTCTAACTGGACAGAGTAAAGGCCTATGCCCGTCTGAAGACGGAAGAGCCTTAATAACAATAGGTTCCGGATATTTATTAGGAGCCTGATTCTTAGCCAAAAATCCAACATTAGTAGTAAAGGTAATAGTGTTCCCGACACTACGATAGTGAGAATCGTCCACAGATAGTGCATGAAGCTCACTGACTCTTCTAGCGGAAGAGAAAGCTAAGAGAAATGCTGTCTTATAAGATAAGAATTTGAAGTCCACTGTCTCAAGAGGCTCAAATGGCTTTTCTTTTAGTTTAAGAAGAACCCAAGCTAAATTCCATTTAGGAATTAATCTAAGGGTTCTAGGTCTATTTATCGAGAAGTTTCTAACTAATTTAGATAAAGAGACATTAGATCCAATTTGTAAACTATCATGATGTGCATAGGTATCAGATAACATAGACCTATAACCTTTAATAGTAACAGGCTGCAGTTTGATCTCATCAAACAAGTATACTAGAAAGTTTGCAATGTCTGGAATGGAGGGATCAAAAATATCAACAGAATGATCCCTACACCAACGACAAAAGACCTTCCACTTAGCCGCATAGTTTAGCGAAGAGGAGGTCCTCCTACAGTTAGAAATTGCGTCCACTGCTCGTCCTGTAAAATGCTTGCCGTGCAAAAAGGACTGCACAACAGAAATACGTGAAGGTTGAGACCTTGCGGGTTGTGATGTAGTTGACGCGATTTCCCCTACGAAAGAAGATCCTCTCGTGGAGGAAGCTTCCGCAGTATGTCCCACAGCAGACACCTGAGTAGATTTATCCACGGTCTCTATGGAGACAGAGATGCTACCAACAGAATTTTGCAATGAGATTGTTTTATCTTTAGCAATATCTGCTGAATCAACGGCGCTGGAGGATACGCATATCCTATCATTCCATCCCACGAGATCGACAGAGCGTCTACTGCATAAGCTCGGGGATCCGGACATGGTGACACATACGTCTGCAACTGATTGTTGAGCTGTGTCGCAAATAAGTCTATCATTGGCCGCTCCCATTGGTAGCAAATCTGATTGAATACCTGTTTGTTGAGAGTCCATTTTGACGGCAACAAGCGACCCTTCCGTGAAAGGGAGTCTGCTAATACATTCAGATGACCCGGAATATGACGGACCGAATGTAGAACCTGGTGTTCTAGAACAAACAGAAGGATTCTTTCCGTTAAATTGAATAACGGAACGGAATGAGTGCCTCCCTGGTTCCGAATATACGCAACTACTGTCGTATTGTCGGACAGGATTTGGACATGTGTTTTCTGAATAATGTTCATCCAATGACGTAGTGCAAGCCAAATTGACATCATTTCCTTGATGTTTATGTGCTTGCCTAGAAACTGCGGATCCCAAAGACCCTGGCACTTCGAATCCATTGGGATCAATGTTGCACCCCAACCTGTTTGACTGGCATCCGTCATAATAGTAAAACTCGGATCCGGCAACTGCAGTGGAACACCCTGAGTCAACCACTGAATGTTTGTGCAAGTCTGAATCTCTTGTTTCACTTGATTTGACAAGAGAATGTCTATATCGAGCGAATGAATCTTTACACTCCAATTCTGAGTCAAGAAAATTTGGAGAGGACGAGTGCGTAACCGCCCCATCGGAATGAGATCTGCAGCGGCTCCGCACAGACCTATCAGTCTCATGAACTCTCTCGCTGTGACTTTGTTTGAGTGAAGACAATAGCGAGCGTAACAACTGATTAATTTCGCTCTGGTTAATGGCAGACGAACGAGATTGTTGTGTGTCTCGAAGCTCATTCCCAAGTGGGTGAATGACTTGGACGGCACCAGATCCGACTTCTCCTCGTTTATTATAAAACCGAGACATCGGAGTAATAGAAGCAGATTCTGCACATCGATCTGAAGCGTTAACTCGTTGCCGTACCTCTGAAGAATGTTGTCCAGGTAGGCTGACGTTACCGCAGACGAATGAGCTCGGAAATGCATCATTACCGAGTTCATTATTCGAGTGAAAGCCCAGGGCGCTAGGTTCAAACCGAAGCACATCGCTCGGAACTGATACACATCTCCTAGGACTGCGAAGCATAGATACTTTCTGAATGTCGGATGTACCATGACGTGAAAGTACGCATCCTTGAGATCTATGCTTGCAGCATAGTCGTTCACCCGAATACTCGCTCTGACTGATCGAATTGTCTCCAAATAGAACTTCGGAGCGATGATCAGCTTGTTTATCCAGCTCAGATCTATGACTGGACGGACGAGCCGTCTGGTTTCGGAACCAGAAACAGATGGCTGTAGAAACCCGGTGATTCCTGGACTTCTACGATCTCTACCGCGTTCTTCTTCAGAAGAGAATGTACTTCTGATAGAAGAGCGTCTCTTTTCTGCGGATTTGACGGAAGCTGAGTCCATTTTGGACTTCGAGTTAATGGAGGCTTTCGTTTGAAGGATATTCTTAGTCCTTCCGAAATTACCCCTCGAACCCAGGGGTCGTCATAATTGGTGCCCAATTGTTTATAAAACTCGACAATCTTCCGCCTACCGGAACACGATAGAGGTTCATACCATCACCTCCTGGACCTGCGAGGCTTGCGGAAGGAGAAACTACGTCCTCCACGACCCGCACCTCGCCCCGTCGACCTAGGGACGTCTGTCCGGTTATCTCGGCCAGAATAACGTCCCCCACGTGAGTCGCTGCCTTAACGGTCTCTAGAATAAGACCTAGAGGACGCATAGGAACCTCTATAGGAACTTCTCTTGGGAGTACTCGTCCCAGAAGTGCCTGTCTTACTCTTTTCTGCTGTATCCGATTTTTTAGAAGCGGATTTGAATAGCAGAGAATCCGAAGCTTTCTTAGTTATCTTATCATAGATTGCTGAAAGCTTGCCGTCGATGAGAAGCTCTCCAGAGACCGAAGCGACTCTGAGAGAGTTTTTCACCTTACCATCCACGCGCGTGGATGTAGCTAGGGCTGCGTTACGTCTAACCAACTCCAGGTTTGCCACTGAAAGGGCGGAGTTATACGTGGAATAAGCTATTGCCCTTGAAAGAACTCTTAATGAGGATTGTATATCCTGGAATTCTTTCCCTTGAAGACGTAATGATAACGCTTTAGTAAGGTGATCTGCATATGATAAAGCGTCTAAGTTAACTCTATTAGACATAATTGTCGTTTCCAACGTCGTGGTTGGAATTGACATAGACGATGGAATAGACAGTTCTTCAGCCTGGACGTCTAGACGCAGAGGAACTCTCGGTATGCCCTGTCCTGCCATTTCGAATTTATTCCTTGAATTGATGAAAGGCAGATTTAGAGCATTTGCAGACAAGAAACCATACTTGCTCGTTTTGGTAGCAAGCTTATATATAGCGTCATTCAATAATTCAAATGTTCTTGTGACATTATTGGACTGTGTCGGAAACTCAGGGACGATGTCCGTAAACCGATCAAAAAATTCTGTGTCCAATGAAGCTATCAGTCTCTTATCCGGCATCGCAGCATTCTGGTCCGACGGAACAACCTCGGGAAGATAATGCCGGATAAAATCTACGGCAGCTTTATGTTGTTCCGAAAGGGAAAGCTCCAAATCCTCTGAATCCCTTTCGTCATCCTGTCGGACCCTATTAAGTTCTCGGTCGTCCGTACCTGATGCTTCAGCGGAGCGTACCGACAAAGCGTCGTCGGATAATTCCTGATCCAACAGAGATTATGTCGTCTGCTGGGATGCTGCGATAAGTTGTGCTATTTGTGATAGCACGTCCGTCACTGAGGCCTGTGGAGTAGCGGTCTTACGTTGCTTTGCCGCTGGAAGCTCCCTGTACGTTGACTCCTGCCTACTTCTTTTATGTGAACGTCACGAGTCTACAGGCCTCGTGTCTCTGGCTACCAGATGGCATGACCTGGTCGCCGTGGAATCCCTGATCGGCAAAGCTGGCTGGATATCCATGGTCATGTAGCCAAGGTGCAGTCGTGTGCGCTGCCGTGAGGATGAGGAAACCATATCGACAGTCTCTCCAGACTGTCTATATAACACAGCGTCCCGAGCGGCGGACGTATGCTCCCAATGCGAAACATTTTGTACCACAACATCTGGTCCCAGATGTTGTTGTACGAGAGAGGGACCTCTCTCGCTCGCAGCCCGGATGGACCTGGACGAGCTAGGAACTGGACTAATAGGCTTCCTCCGTTCTATCCTCTGATCCGTCATCACTGGGTGTTCACTTTGTCTTATTATAGTGCTCGCATCACCCAAATCTCCTTCTTGGACCGCAACGGACGAACCCGGCTGCCGAGCCATTCGATGAATGGTCGCTACACCGGGCGAGCTAGCGGACGCCAATGCCGTCGATCCTACTAGGGACCTCTTAGGCAATTGACGTATTTCCATGAGCACTTTTGCCGCTAGCTCTTCATTTAACTGTGACGACGGAGGCACACTTTTGGAAGACATCATGGAAACATCACCCTGTTCTTGTTCCTCTGAAAAAGAGATTGATAAACTAGAGTGACCCTGCGGAGAAAGGACCGGCATGGCCTTTTCCCCGCTAACAACATACTGTGACACACGTTTCCAATGTTTGTCATCCCAATTGACACATACTGAACAGGAGTTAGTGCGAGTACACTGACTACAATTAATACAATGATTATGAAAGTCAGAGGAAGATTTCCTCTTATTACAATTTGAACAATATCCTTTCATTGTGAAAAGAACACAAACAGTCCTAGTACTCGCACCAACCCCTGAAAACAAAGATACATAATAACATGATCCATTAACATATAGAAAAAATAATTGAAATCAAAAAATTTTTTTGAAAAAATATTTTTTCAGAAAAGCCCAAGTTTCTGAAAGTAACATTGAGCCCCAATGGATCCCAAAAAAGCCTAAGTGTGGACAAAATTTTTTAAAATATTTCAAAAAAATTAATGCAACACTTACGTATAATAATAATGTATCTTGTTATGATTAAACTAATACAAAGACAAGAAATCACTCTCAACAGAAACCATTGTCAATGTAAACAAGAAGTGTATAAAAACCGGAAACATGACTCCAGGCACTGATAAACATGGCCTGAAATCAGTTACCAATTACAACACTATCTGATGCAAAACAGAGACTTCCAGGGAAGAAACTGCAGAACATCAGATGGTAGATGCAGAACACAATGCCTAAACACCCATGGGTGAGGACATAAACATGGGGAAAAGAACAGAATTCATTCTGTTACCAAGCTAAAACTCCCAAGAAATTTTAGTAATAATATTACAGAAAATATGCCAAAAGCATGGGAGAATAGCAAGTGGGGGCTAAAGGAAAGGGAGAGAGGAAACACTGAACAAGCAGTGTAACTTATAGCAAGAATGACAACAACAGGCCCATGCCTTGAAATTAGGCAACATAACATAATTTCATAAAAAAATTTTAAGTTACAGCCCTGACTCATTTTTCCTCTCCTCCTATTTCCTCTTTAGATCCACCATTTCTCTATTATTTATGTATCTGGCATCATTTTAAACTGAGATTTACAAGCACAAATATCAGTCAGATGTGAACTGATGAAGGGCCAAACAAAGAATGATAATTGGCGCCAATTTCGAGACCTCCTTGACACTGCGCATGCGCAGTGGAGGAAAAGTATGGAGGACCATTTAGGACATGAATTTTTCGGTTTTAGATGCAAATTTTGGGGATTGGGGGGGCAAAATTTGTGTTTGGCCCTAGATTTTGAGAATTAGCACCAGCTATGTCTGTGTCATTGGTACAGTATAAAAATATAGAGATTAGTTGAGTTAAAATAGTAAAATTGTACCTGTAGGGTTGCAATTTTCTGTTTCACACTTGAACCCATGTTATCTGTAACCCTTACATACAAATCTTCATTAAAATTATCCCACACAGGGCCACAAGGTAACTGGAAGCTGTACTGAGTCCCCTTTCCAAAACCTTGGAATCTCTCAACACTGTCATCTTTGAATTTACCTAAAATTAGTAAAAGGTTTCATTAGAATACAAACGAGTAAAGAAACATCACATTGTATTAGGGCTTGGTGAATAACGATGCTGCTCTCAAATTGAATCTAGAATTGAATAAAGCAAAAGGTTTGAAACCAAATCAAATTTCAAAACTGAATCCTCTTTTCAGTTGTTACTATACAATGGCCTACTGATCCTGTCTATCTCTGTTGTGAACCCAATACTAGGCATACTTGGCATACTATGCTACTATAAAACTGACAGGTATATAAGGTGGTCAAAGAAAAAGCCAGAGCATTGCAGATGATTGGATCACTTAATGGATGATATCTTATGCAAATGAGTCATAATACAATCTCCACTATTGCTTCAAAGACCATTTTTATGAATTTGTGCTAGTTCAGTTATGATGATATTTTTATATTGGCCTATCATCCATTAAACATGAAAAATAAAACGAGGAACAAACAGCTGAAACACTACTGTAAACTTTGGTGGTTATAGTATAAGTATAACAATGAATGGGGATTACAGATCCTCGGGAAAGTATTATGGGAAGGTTAGCAGAGAACTGAGTTCTCAGTTTAGGTATACACAATTTACCTGACTGTCTGGTGTCCACCCTGGAGGGATTTTGGTATATTCTAAAGGTATTCTGAAAACTTTCAGGCAGCGTTTTGTTTTGCTTATCATGCATAAACAGGGAAGGTGAAGTTTATGCAAGTCCATGAATTTTATGTTGTTTAAATTTAGTTTAAGTCATTGAATAAAATTTCAAGAGAAATACAACAAAGAAAAGGGTGATAATTCTCTTAATTTTCATCAGATATATAATGGTGGTTATTGAACTTGAACAAGATATTGTTAATATAAAGCACTCTAAATTTGTTAAAACCAGATAACTACTGTTTCTTTTCCCCCCAAATTGGAAATTTTCAAGTAATTTCTATATTTATTATCCATGTATCTACCACTGGCCAAGGCTTGTATAACCAGGCTATGTATTACATTCCAACATGAAGAAATCACTTTGCCATGTTTTTTAATAATAGTAGTTAATTGGAGTTAATTGAGATAAGCGATAATCAGTTGATTTGAGAGTTCTAACCTCGAAAGCTTGCTTTGTTCAATGACCTGTCAGACATACATTATGTGGACAAGTTACCTAAACAGAGCTTGTTAATTCAGCTGCCTGTTATTGTCAGGACAAACCCTGACAAGCCAATTGTGAATTAGCACCTTTGTAAGTCTGGGTTAAGCTTATAAACGTTTTTCACTGCCAAACAAAACAATAAAAATAGAACCCCATATAAGACACTTCACATTTATTTAATAAAACAAGGAGGAAAGTGAAGTGAAAGGATGGAACTAAATTAGTATAGTGTATTCATGTAATTCTGGTCAATGCTACCATTTGGGCAACAGAATACTGATTCAAGTCATATGGACTGTGAGGAGGCCTGAGGATTTATGCCAAGTATTTAGAATATTATGGTAACATTATTAGAAAGTGATAGTATTATAGAGTGGAGCCCACTTAATTGGAAATCTCTTAACTGAATAACCCTGTTAATTGAATGTAATTTCCCAACATAAAACCATTTACCATACCTCCAGTACAAATTTGACCTGTTAATTGAATATAGGTTATAGAGTAAACTCCTGTTAATTGAATAAAAAATCTTGCAACCTTTCGAGAAATTACCCTAACTAACTCTCCCCAGTTTTCCTTTGTTTATAGACCTATTGGCCTCAGTACATCCAATACAGGCATTTAATCTATTATATCTTGTTTGACAGAGCTCATGGAATAAAATAAATGCTAAGTTTATCTTTAGAATACAGGAAAGTGACACAATCCCTGTTAAATGAATACTCCTGTTAATTAAATGATTTTCATTGGAAGAGTGGTTATCCAATTAATATTCCACTGTATAAGTAAGTTTGTTTGTTTATTATGGTTCAATGATACTTTCAGTAATGAGAGGTCTGACCACCATTTAGTGATATATATATATGTAATACAAGAGACTGATGCACATAATAGTTAATGAATGATTTATATTTTAAGAAACAAGTTTTAGTTATAAATGCAACTTCACATAAAGCATGTATAAGTGGACGTATGAGTAACTGAGTAAACTGTTAAATACCCAGAAGTTTCTTGATATTAAATTTGGCTTCAATATATCCTTCCGAATATGAGTTTAGGAACCAATTTAATTGTAGATAATATTTTCTGGGTTTATTATTGGGTACAGTGATTGATCACAGGATTTAACTTGTATTTTATTAATTGGGATAATTTGTAGAAATGATTGATTCAAGACATGTAAATATTTGACATGTAAATGGTAATGGGTTATAAATATATAAATTGTTGAATCATCGTTCATTCTCCTCTTGTCAATGAAGAAGCCTGGAGTGATCCGAAAGACCATTAAAACATTGCCTCTTGACCTCAAAGCCTACGCGTATTAGTGTATTTCCATTGATTATTACAAGCCTTCACATCTATAAAAACAGTTATTAGAAGGATACTCAGCAATTCATTTGACAACTATCAACAAAAAGAACGCATTTTATCACCAACCAAATTTGAGGGGGGAACCCGTGTTACTATTTCGTCCCCTGAGTTCTAGTGTGTTCCATGTGCCTGTTGACACATAGAAAACATTGGAACTCAGGGGATAATTTTTAGCTATCGCTGGGGATTCAAACTGTAATTTCGTTGCACGATTTATCAAAAATTCCAGAGAAGTTCCGCTTCTATTTAAAAACTGTCCGCCAACGATTTCCGTTCTGCACATATGTGCACACATGTGCAGAAAAGATTTTCATTTTCCACATGGTTTAGTGTTTCTGTAGATGGGGATTTCACAGAATAGGCATGTAATAAATAATAGGAACGTCATTGAGTGCTGTCAAACAAGGTGTATTTGAATATTTGCTGCTGAAAACTTTGTTATTTGACATCAGAGTGCAGAGGGTTAATTCCAGAATCTTTAATCTCTAAAGAGAATGGATAACACAATAGTCTACACCTGGCTACACTAACAGACCAGCTAGTGACGGATGAAAAGACTAAGCATGGATAACAGAATCCTGTTCTGGAATTTCCATGATTTCCTTTAATTTAAGACACCTAACCTCTTATACGGCTGACAGGTGAGAGTACAGTTAATGATTTGCCATTGGTCTATAATCTCCCAATTCATTATCCTAAATATTAAAGAAGTTATAGTTAACCCATAAGAGGAAGGACATGTGGCATTGCAAGCCGTCCTCTGATATGTTACTGCCAGGTCATTATACTATGACTGACTTGGTCAACTGAAAATAAAGGTCCTAGAAACCCAACAGCCCTCAGTTATGACACTGGTGGACAAATCCAGACAAATGAAGGATAAGATATTGAAGGAAACTTAGATGTTGTTTTGTGAGGAAACAATTTAACAGAATGTAATGTTGCAAGAGGTACTGAAAGATGAGCCACTATAACTATCGATGACTCCTCTAACTGATAACGAGATAAAAGGAAGTCTTCTTTGATGTCAGTCGAACAGAAATCCATGTGTAAATGTAAGGTGAAATATATAGAACCAAGAGAGATGAGCGTGACCAATATTAGCAACATATCCTCATATAGAATTCTCACAAAAAGTGGCTCTAATGCTTGCAAGAACTTTCATACAGCATATCTGCCGACCATATACTGTCCTCCATGGTAGTAGTATGATGATCATGATGGAGAGATGGCATAGTGACATCAATGCACCCACAAAAGGCTTCCTACCCAAGAAGAGAGATATGTCAATTCCTCATGTAATTCACTGAACAATCCTCTCCATAATGATAATATAATGCTAAGATGTGAGTAATCTAAAGTCAAATTGTTTGGTCTTCGACAATCTTGGCTTCTGTGTAGGAATGGAGGCAATGTAGAAAAGGTATCACTCGCTATAAGTGTTAATCCTGAAGTTGTAGCCAAACTTGAGACATTATCATCTGGGAACTGCTGAGCTGCTAACAGACCTCGATACTCAGGTTAAAATAGCTGACATGTATATAATTAGCACCTAGGGTTCTCGCACCATCATAGCTATCACACTTCAGTTCTGGAAGATACTTATTCTCTTTACTTCATCATGTTGAGAGAAGAGTCCATGTTGCAAGAAAGAATCAACATTACTGTTACTATAATGGTCCTAATATGATGAACAATAGAGCTGAATCATCTTGTCAAAGAATATAACCATCAACTACAGTGGAAGATCACCTTTCATCTGACAACTCCGGATTTTTCTATGAATGCTTCAAACATGAATATTGAAGACTGAACCAGTATTAGAAAATCAGCATTGTACTTGCATAATTGGAACTGTGCTTGGATGAGAACACTGAATGAAATATCATAGCTTCATTATGATGCACTGATAAAAGATGAATTGCTATAGTCATCTAAACAATGTTGCCACTGTAGAGCTTGTGTAAGGCTTTCCCAAATGTGGAATTCTGTTGGAAATGTCTTCTGTCAACAGCAGATGACCGTGACTGATAGTACTTGTCTTGAGCTGTATGGGTGTGAGGAAGAAGAATACAACCGACTAGGTGACTTCACCCTAACAGTAACATAAGTTGTAGTTATAGAACTGTGTAAAGGCTTTCCTGCATCAGAACTGTTCTTATGACATTTATCAGGTGACTGTGTCAGAGAGTACACATCTGAAGTACCTAAGTCAGAAGAAGTGTACGACCAATTAAGCGTCTTTTCCCTCATGACAGATGCCAGGCATATTCTAACAATGTTGCAGTAATAATGAGAGTACAGTTGATCACATGTCTGTGAGGGAGATAAGCAACTGTTGTGGTCATGGTCCTCCGAATTCTGGTCTGAGTGAGAGCTTGAACATGAGTTCCATGAGAACGAAAAAACTGATTAGACAATTTCTCCTTTGACTGCAATGCTTTTGATAGCAGCTCTATATCTTGTGAAGGAGCTTCCCAGATTCATAATCTCAACTCATCTAATCTCTATGGTATTGGAGGATGACCTTGATAGAGAGGCATGGTGTCAATGCTTTCAACAATGATGTTGAGCCTCTGATGAGCCAAAAAGACCTGAAGAATCTGATGAATGCTGAGATGAATGTTTCTTCCTTAACAGTGACAAGTGTGAGAAGATCTGTGAATTCTTAAGTCAAAGTGACAGCTTGGAGAACAGATGTAGTGAGGCTGATATGTCAGTTCTCCCATAAACTTCTGTACTAAAGAGTCTTCTGTTGGATTCTCCATAGTGCAAGAAGACTTGTGTGAAGAAAAACTAGGTGAAAACCTAGGCATGGCAGGTTCAGCGCCACTACTAGGTAGTTGAACTTTTTCCCAATGATTAGAGCTCCAGTTTGCACAAACAATGCAAGTATTCTGTGGGATATACCCAGAACAGGACAAGCAATTTATTTGATTACCACTGCTTGACCTGTTCTTGACTCCTTGCATTTTGCAGGTGGATATTCCTGCCCAGCATAGGGTTACTCTTGTCAATGAAATTTTCCCCCTGTAAATCGAATAGATTTTTTCACCAATGACTTCTTGAATTAAACTTCGCTGAAGTTTTCATCAAATCTAGTCATGGCTACTGCACAGCAGCCGTGACTAGATTTAAAGAAAAATATCTTGAAAATACTCAGTGGGTTAGGAGATAAAGCAACCTGAGAAAAATGTTGACAAAATTCCATTTTTTTTCGGCTGTACAAATTAGGATACAAGAATTTAAATTTATGTAAAAAAAACCCATGTGAGAATTCAGATTTAAAAAAACAAACATTATATTCTTGTTATGATAATGTATGTTGACACTGAGTCCCAACAAAATTGACACAGCTTAAGTTCCTGATTGCAGACAAAATATTATAATGCGTATAATATATAATATTAAAGTATAATAATTACCTAAAGTGTATTTATAATGTCAAGAATAGTCAAATTACATGCGAAGTAATTGGAGCTATCACTGGGGGCCTCACACTTGAATTGGTTTTTAATTCAAACACTTACTGTACAGTAAAACCTTCCTTGAGAGACCACCTGCCTTGAGAGGCCAGTGAAATACCTGTTTTGGGTTCCAGGGTCCAGGGTATTTATATCATTATTATATAATTATACAAAAGAGATATTTACAATGAAAAGTCTTGTTTTCCAGGCAAAGTTCCAACAACAGCAGTCTGTATGAAGGATGCGGAGCTCTTACCACAGCTATAATGTGAAATTACCAGGTTCAAGGGCAATCAATAAACAAAAGGATTGGAATGAAATTAAAACTTGATATGGAGGTACTCATCAGGAAGCTACATAGAAACAATTATCTCAATATTTCCATCCATAACTGAAAAAAGTGTGGAAAACCTGTTATAACTATCAAATTTCCAAGTTCATGGGCAAACAACTCTCGAATAAACTAACTAGGTGAAAGGGAATTGAAACCCGATATGTAACTACCCATCAGGAACCTACATACAAAAATTCACTTCAATATTTTCATCTACAGCTCAAAAAATTGTCATAGTAGTGAAGAAAAGTGCAGAAAGTCTGTTACAACTGTCAAATTTCTAAGTTCAAGGTCAATAACTCTGTAGTAAACTATACGAGTAGAATGGAATCGAAACTTGATATGTATCAGGATCTGTAAACTTGATCAGGAAGCTACATACAAAAAATCATTTCAATATTCCTATCAATAGTGGAAAAAAGTGCAGAAAATATCTGACAGGTGTACAAACAGATGGATGGAAAAATGGATGAATGGACAAATGGATGGACAAGCTGATCACTAAAAGGCACCTGCTGTAGACAGTGGTGCCCCAATTAATACACGAAACCATTACGAAATATTTAAATACATACATATTTTAGCTGGTAGACTGCCAGAATTGACTACCAAAAGTTCAACTGAATCGTAAACAAAGATACTAGTAAAAGCCATTGGTAAACCTGATGATTTCCCAAGGTTATGTAGAATATGATATTTCATGAATTGATATCATTGAAAGACTCTTTTTAAGGCCAATGCCCAATGAAACTGACATAATGGTACATTGAAAATTTTCTGTTTGTAAATGTCACGACAAAGTAAACAATATAAAGTGGTCTATTGAGAGGAAGTATTTTATTACTTTTCAAAGTGTGATTTACTGGGATTTCCAGGTTTTATTATAAACGATAACTTCACAAGTGAATTATGCAATCAACAATTGTGTCATGTATCCGTGCGCGCAAACAAAGATGCTTTGCCATGGGTGCAATGGGGACTTTATTGGGTTTTTTTTACCTTTTTTAACCTTTTACCTAACATGAAAAGCAGATGGCCTTGCAAAAAAATTGCGACATCGACGCCGTAGCTGCGACGGGTGGTGCAATCTGCAAGTCCAAAAAATATTCTCTGGGGCAATTTACAGGTGATGGTGAAAAAAAACAAGAAATATATTTGGAACAACATTTGCATTGGACATGGGCTAGACATGAATGAGATACACTTGCATATCAAATACGAAGTCATTCCACCAGGTAGTTTGAAAGTTATTCTTTTAGAAACTTGTTAGTCACAAAATTCTAAGTTCATCAAGGGCCATACCTCCAAGAAAAATATTTGGAACAACACATGCATTGAACAGTGACTAGACATCAATAAGATACACTTACATGCCACATATAAAGTCATTCCATCAAGTATTTCAAAAGTTATTGAGTTTTGAAACTCGTTGGTCACAGAGAGAGCGACCGACCGACCGACTGACAGACCGACAGACAGACCGACAGACAGACCGACAGACAGACTGACATTGCCACTTATAGAGCTGCTAGTCGCAGCTAAAAAAGAATTCTTGAATAACTATTATTTTCATTTTTTGTCTCAAAAACATAGGTTATGACCCCTCGTTGGAACGAGCTCGGGTCATAACCTATGTTTTAGAGACAAAAATAATGAAAATTAATTGGCGAGTTTTGAGAATAGCGCTGGCCGTTTTTGGCCGTTACGTTGGGTAAAGGATTAAATAATATAATTATCGTTAATAATGAAAAGTAATAAACAGAGTAATCACTTGACTGGACTGGTTACATGAAATAATTCATTCGAGGCGAGAGACTATATTGTAAAAGACTTGTGCATATTTGCGCACTCATGTTTGTATAACGTCTCTTACCTCTCATGAATTATTTCATGTAACCAGTACAGTCAAGCGATTACTCTCTATATAACACATCAGTTAATATTATTCCAACATATTCAAATCATAAAGCATGCAAAAAATAAAATAAACAAACTATAATTACCAAATTTCATGACATGTTTTCAAAATGAAATGTTTCAAAAATGCACATAATTTTAATAAACCTCTATAGAATGAACAGAAGGTAATATCAAACTAGAGGTTTGGCTGTCCCTGGATGGGCTAGCAATAACCCCACTGCAATGATTGCCACACCATTAAAGCAATAGTTATAAAATGGTCACCATGGTACTGAAATGCACATCTAGAATTTAGACCCAGCAGCAAATTATTCAAAGTCTAAAAGGGGCATAACTGTGGCAAAAATAGTCCAACTGGAACTATAATCACATGTGCACAGGTGAACATGCATATCAAGTTTCAAAGGGATTGGCCTGTAAACATCAGAAAAAATCTCCGGGGAAACTTTTGTCAACAAAGGGATGGCTAGACAGATAGACAGATGGATGGAGAGATGGATGGATAGAGGAGAGATGGATGGATGGATGGATGGATGGATGGATGGATGGATGGATGGATGGATGGATGGATGGATGGATGGATGGACAAGATGATTGCAGTGTAGCCCCCACAACTCGTTGTGGGGGGGGGGGGGGGGGGGTATATAATGATGGCAAGTAGTCAAATAAGTTGGGAAAATAGAAGGTAGAAAACACTTGCAAAAGAAATCCTTCAATAGCAGAACATTTTAGTTTTTTACTTAAAAAACGTAGCTTATTACTCTCTCATTGGAATGGGCGCAACAAGCTCATTCTAATGAGAGGTCAGAATCAATGTTTTTAGGCAAAAATTGAGAAAAAGGTAATTTTAAATGGTGCTTTTTGTTAATATCACTGGCCCACTCAGTTAGGTAATGTTATGCTGTTATACATATCATAACCCTCTGCACACTAATGCTACAATACTGAAATTTCAGACAAGACTGAATTGGTTAACTTCATAGTTGCAAAGAACAAGGTGCAATGCCATCGGTATCCCCTCCAAGGTGGCTTAGTAAAAAGGGGAATTCTAAATTGAGAAAAAGCAACATAAAGCCCATAACTCTAGAACAAAAAATGGACAACACTTGTTACTTGTGAATATCCTTTCACACATGGTGGTCTATCAGCATACCAAAGATCATTTAAATTCATCAACTGACTGAGATATGAAGGTCCAAAGTTGTTATGGAGGAACTGACAGATGAACGAAGGGACAAACACACAAATGAAAGGATGAATGAATGGAGGAATGAATGGATGGAACCTATTTCTATATCCACCACAAACTTTATTTTGGTGGGGGATACGAATAAAGTTTTGTAGGTCAAAATTTTTATATTTTGACAGCAGTGTCCAGAGGTTTAACCCTTTACCCAATGCAGATGATATCAAAATTTATTATTTTAAATATCATTTTTTCAAATTTTTCAAAACATTTCAACAAAACCATATCATGTGACCCCTCGCCGGAACGAGCTCGATGAGCTTGTCCCAATGAGGGGTGACATGATATGGTTTTGTTGAAATTTTTTGAAAATTAATATTTTTTCAACTTCTGAATTTGCATATTTTGTGGGCGAATGTGGCCGATTCGTTGGGTAAAGGGTTAACCGAGTTCCACTTTTGTCTTTTTCCACAAGACAGAACGCAATTAGGGTGGAGTACAGAAATAAGAATCAACAACCTGGAAGTTTTTCAAGTGCTGAAATATTGAAAAGATTCCAACAATTAGGTTTGTTGATTCCTGTCCTCCATACTCTGCCTGAGGTGTGTACTGTATTTATACAAATATACACTTCAATCAAAGCTGAATGACTGTCTTACTTGACACTGTTTTGTGTCGAAGCATTTCATTCACATTATAACATCAATCACATGCGTAACAACCAATGAGCTGCATTCTTACCTGACATTCTTACACATTGGCCAGATTCCATGTATGGTGTATCTAGCACATTTTTCAATGGCTGTATTGTATCGGGTAACGTTGAATACTCACAGCAATTGTAGTACAGTGAAGCCCACTTAATTGGATATCTCTTAATTGTATATACCTGTTAATTGAATATAATTTTCAAACACAAAACCATTTACCATATCTTCAGTACAAATTTGATCTGTTAATTGCATATGGGTTGTAGAGTAAACACCTGTTAATTTTGTATATAAATTTTTGTAATATGTCGAAAAAATTACTGTGACACGCACCAAATTCCCCTTATTTATCAACTTTTTTGGCCTCACTACATCCAATACAGGCATTTATTCTATTATATCTTGTTTGACAGAGCTCTGTCAAACAAGATATAATAGAATAAATCCTCAGTTTACCTCCAGAACACAGGAAACTGACCAAATCCCTGTTAATTGTATACTCCTGTTAACTGAATAATTTTCACTGGCAAAATGGATATTCAATTAAGAGGATTCTACTGTATACTGCATAAAACTTACAAAAAAATTCAAATGATTCTATGCCAGAATCATCTGTCCAATCCAAACATTCTATATTGAAAACATCACCAGCCACTCCATTTAATTTATCTACAGTGCAATTTCCATTCTGGGGTGGATCATTTACATATACTATAACAGATGATGTGCCATTATCTGATGTCAAATTAGATTCCACTGAAAGCTGCACAAGAAATTTCTTGGCTTCTTTATGAAATGCCCAGAAGCTGCTCTCAATAGCTAGACTTTCAGAATTAACTCCTGTAAAAATAAAAAAGCACACTTTAAGTTTTCCCATTACCAAAACAAGCTCATCAACTTATTTAAATCAGGTGCCATAAGCTGTTTTTGAGGCAAAAATAAGAAATATAATAAATTGGTGACTTCTGTGAATAGTGCTGGCCAGTTATGGCCATTACATTAGGTGAAAGGGTAAACATTTTGTAACAGAAGAACATGCATAAAAACCCAAGGTTTAACTGGTAGATTGCACAAAACAAGCATCTCATACTATTAACATTAAGCCTCTTACACAAGTGTGAAAACAGTTATCTATAGTAGGTGGAGGATAATTTGCCTCTTCAACACCCACAGAGAGGAGTTCCAACCCAGACAAAAAGTCTAATTGTGTTAAAAACATAGACAAAAGAAAAGTTTCAGCTAATGCCCCACAAAGTAGATCTTCTGTTTCTCAGGCCATTTTTTGTAAATTGCAAGTGGGTGGGAGGTTTTTTATTTTATTTTTGTAATTATTCCTTTGTCATCAACAGTTTTTGTTTTAGGACTCATAATTTATAGAATAGCCTGAGTGGTGGTGTATTTCATCCCTTGAGTGCAAGAAGGTTTTGCAAAGCTATCAATTTTATTAACTTGGATAAAATATCAGACATAAACCATTTAATTTTTAGTTGTTTAAACTTGCACTGGTTATAAAAAGAGAATATATGGCAGCCAAAAGGACCATGTGGGAGGTCCTGAGAAACAGATTTTAAACTTTTTAGGCCAAAAGAACCTCTGAATTCAACTCAGAGGTCTATCATCTGAGCTTTACATGTGTTCTATTTTATAATTTCAAAGTATTTCTTTATTTCTTTCTTTATTACTGTTTAAGATCATCTTCAGCATCTATTGCTTTATCATGGCCACACCAAAAGTATAAAGTCAATTTAGGCCATATACAGAACTGCACATATGTTTGAATGGGTTAAGAATTATCGCACGAGATTGCTTTGCCCCAGGATATAATGAGAGCCGAAGGCTCCAGTGATATCCTGCACCAAAGCAATTGAGTGTGATAATTCTTAACCCATTCAAACGTATGTGCGGTTCTGTATTTATCACACACCTCCCATGTAACAACCAGTCTACACGAAACTAAAATCACTTTTCAACTGGATAATTTCAACATTTCCTTCATTGTCAACAAGACATCACTGTTAGTTAGGTGGTGGGGTACCAACCCTATTCTGCTTTTTAATTTGCCGTAAAAAATTAAAAAGCATGGTCATGATAATCAAACTTCAAATATTGACTAAACTGCAGGGAATAACACAACAAAAAGTTTTTAAAATAGCTAATAAGTTTAGCACACTCCATAACTATATGACCAGTTGTGGAAAGTATTTGTCAAGGAATAAGCAGTTAGAATTTGATTTTTATTTTGTAAATTTTTCACTCGAATCTGATTGTTTAAATATTCCAGGTAAACAAATCTAAATGAGGAACTTTCAATTTCTAAGCAATCTCGACTCCGGTGCATTCGATCAATGATGACATGGTTTATTTAGACAAGATCCTTCCCTGTTTACATTGGAAACAAAATCATATGTGTTTTGTATCACCATATGTGCAATACAACTTTACTTTTATCGTATAGGCAGAACAGTGGAAATCTTGTGTTTCACAGTAATAGGTGTGTGATAAAATCATTTATACATATACTGCCAACATTAAAGGACTTCCACCTCAGGTGTTGGGAGTGAAGTGGCTCAGTAGTTATGACATTGGACAACAAACCAAAAGGTTCACCACATGTTCCCCACCAGGGGTATCTGGATTCTGTCTTTGGGCAAGGCACTTAATCCTGATTGCTTATGTGGGGGCATGGTGGCACAGTGACACTGTATACTGAGGTGTACTGCACGTCGATGGTGCACTTGTCTTCAACCAATGTTAACACTGCTTGTGTGGAGTTGTGTGGAATTAGAACATTGGTTAGTCTGACAGTTGCTTGCCACTGCTTGGTGGTTCTCTCAGGGTATTCCAGCTTCCTCCACTTGTAAAACTGTACGGCTCGAGTTGAAACTGGCTGTCAAAAGTGTCATTAAATCCTTTACCCAACGTAACGGCCAAAATCGGCCAGCGTTATTCACAAAAATCGCAAATTAATTTTCATTTTTTGTCTCAAAAACATAGGTTATGACCCCTCATTGGAACGAGCTCAATGAGCTCGTTCTAATGAGGGGGCATAACCTATGTTTTTGAGACAAAATATGAAAAAAATTAGTTATTCAAGAATTTTGTTTGCAGGTGTCGTCTACTTTTCATGTTAGGTAAAGGGTTAAACCCCAATAACTAAATAACTAACCTCAGGTGTTGGGTACTCAGGGTCCTATTTTACAGGTAAATTAGAACCAGTTTACTACAGTAAATAAGCACTGGTACACTTATTGATCTCTATACAAACCGAATTGCTGGGACACTCATTGGTCACATACAGAAAAGTTTCTCCATCACTGGTATCTTAGTGGCAGGGATGGGGGTGGTTACTAATTGATAAACAATGTTCAACAAAAAAAAATTCTCAAAGATTTTCAGTTTCCTGAAGCCTTACAATCTGTGATCGCATTTTAACCCTATACCCAACGTAATGGCCAAAATGGGCCAGTGCTATTCTAAAAAATCGCCAATTACTTTTCATTATTTTTTTCATTTTTTGTCTCAAAAACAAAATGAAAAAAGATTACTTATTCAAGACTTTTTTTTGCAAGTCTCGTCTGCTTTTCATGTTAGGTAAAGGGCTAAAGAATATACTTTGATGTCTGTGAAAAATGAATTCAGTGATGATATGCACGTTTTTCATAGTATTAAATGCAAATTGAATATTTACAGCATATTTTAGTTATTACTGGTAAAAACAAGTGCTTGGAAAGTTGATACAGTGTTATTGGTTTTTTGTGCAAGGTAAATGGTAGAGCTTCATAAGATTTCAGATACTGAGAGTCTAAAATCAGTCTTGATCACAATATTGTTTAGTTATAAAAACATGCTAGACTGGGGCATAATCTGGTCAGAATTCTCTGTCCACTTTCCTTCTTACAATACTGCAGAACAGAACATTCTCATAAAGAAGAGCGAAAACAGTGAATCTGAGATGCTATATTTGTTGGTTTTTCTTGATACAGCCATGATTTTGATGTGCAGTAGAGCCCACTTAACTAGATATCTCTTAACTGAAAAACCCTGGTAACTGAATATAATTTCCCAACACAAAACCACTTACCAAACCTTCAGTACAAATCTGACATGTTAGGTGCATAGAGTAAAGTCCTGTTAATTAAATAAAGAATCAATCTGACAATCACAGAATTCTTCTTATTTATAGAAATATTTAACCACAGTACACCCAATTTAAGTATTTAATGAATTATATCTTGTTTTACAGAGCTCCACGAGCTCTGTCAAACAAGATATATTACAAACATTTATTTTATTTTCATTCATTTTTCTTCCACCAAAACAGATCATATTCCCACTCCCACTTGCCAAAAATGGTATTCCTCTCCCAGAATGGTATTCCACTCTCAGCAATGACAAACTTTTTTTTTACTGTTTACAAATTGGTTGAGTTGAATCAAATATAAAGGATTGTTTTGGGAAAACAAATAAGGAGAAAATAAAATAAATACAAAAATTCACTGCTCAGATTCGAGTATGATTTTATCCTCTCATAGGCCACATGGATTATTTCACTCGGCTATTGCCTCGTGAAATAATCCTCCATGCAAGAATAAAAATCGTACTCGAACCCAAGCAGTGAACTATTGTCTACATGCTCAGTTTATTTCTAGAAAACAGGAATCCCTTTTAACTGAATGCTCCTGTTAACTGAATAATTTTCACGAACAATTAAAAGGGTTGCACTGTATTGTATTACATGTCTATTACTTTTTCTCCAGTTCCATATTTAAAAATATGTACGGAACACATGTTCCATACAGGTTTCAGTTTTCTTATTATTTGGTCACCTGATGTCAAGGATACATCAAAAGGACTAAACTCCACCCATTTTTGTAATCAGCCAACCGAAATGTCATATTCTGACCGAGATCAATTTGGAAGCTAGGGTGAACAGATGATAAATCAAATATCAATTGGATAAATATTTTTGTTCAATCCACCAAAATTAACAAAATTAAACTTATTCCATAAATGAGGCATGATTTTGTAACACTCAAGTTCTGACTTTGAAGTGAATATCTCTCAGATAACGACCACTAATGTCTTAAAAATACGAATAAATAACCTATTTGGACACAATTTTCATTTCTATTTTTCTGATTACATTTCAAACAATACACATGTTTGCCAATCACACCTGCATTTAGTTTTAGTTTTTATTTGAAGCAGATTTCAGAACTGTCAAATTCTACAAATAAGACCCAAATTTTTAAATTAATGGTTTCTATGTCATAGAGGCATGTAATAAACACAGAACACCAGAGTGTGTGAATGTGTTCGACAATATGGCACACATGCCACCACGGAAGGATAGAACTCAAGGCTGTAACTCTCGTTCTGTCCTTCTGCACTGGCACTCGAGCCATATTGACAAATGCACTCACACATCTTGATGTTATGTGTATTTATTTCTGGTGTAAGAGTGCCACCATCGGATCACTTTTATGATCATAGTATCAATAGTTATTAAAAAATCAACTGATTCTGAAAAGTCATTCAAATGGTATTGAAAAGAAATGAAAATGTCTTCAATTTTGAAGTCCATTTTGGTTGAAAAAAAAAAACAAAAAGAAATCAATGTTGAAAATAGTCCAAAATTCAGCTTGACATAGATGTTATATAATTACAAAAGGGTGTAAAAATCAACTGATTCCTAACAATCAATCAAACGTCATGGGATGAAAATGAATGTATGATGGACAAATGGACAGACAGACAGATGGTACATAGAGATGTGCAGACAACTAAGAAAATCTAGAAATATTGTACTTCACTTATTCTGATCATTTGGGTTCCTTCAGTTCAATATACAAATGATGTTTAACCCTTTACCCAATGTAACAGCCAAAACTGCCAGTGCTGTTCATAAAAATCATCTTTCAATTTTCATTATTTTTGTCTTTTTGATCTAACAAACATAGCTTATGACCCTTATTAGAATGAGCTCCTTGAGCTTGTTCCAATGAAGGATCATAAGCTATGCGTTTGATGGAAAATTTTTAAAAAAAAACGATATTCAGGAATTTTGTTTCCAGGTGTTCCCTACCTTCCATGTTAGGCAAAGGGTTAAACACAAAGTTTTGATGTGTGCAAACTTATAGGTCTTACAACCTCATTTATTATTATCTTACCACATACCCCCTCAGTAGGGCAAATTCATGCACAATGGATGCTTTTTGAGCAACCTTAAAATCACTGGGCTCTTCACATAAAAATACAACTGAAGTACAAATATTATATTTTGCAAACACAATGAATTCCAGACAAAATTCATGCAGACAAAATGCCATACCACAAAACGCAATGGATTTATTTAACTGTGGTTATAATGAGAAGGTCATAAAAACAGATTCAAAAAAATAATCCTAAGCTTTTCCCAAATGGATTTTATGTAATGTTATTTTACAATAATACAAACAAACAAAAATATAATATAAATATTTGGTACCATATTCAGGATATTTAGTATTAACCCTTCATCTAATGGATTACTGCATCTGCCAGTGTAATTTACAAACTGTGCAGGTGAAACAAAATTATTTTTCAACACATTTCAACAAAACTATATCATTTGACCTTCATTAGAATGAGCTTGTTTGTGCTCATTCCAATGAAAGGTCATATTACACATTTGTTGAAAATGTTTAAAAAACAAATAAAAATAGGCTGATGAAATCGTCAGATGTGTACCCAGACGCGCAACTAGTAGAAAGCTGTATGATAGAGGGCCACCCCGGACGCCGACACTATGTACACCATACATGGTGTGGGTACATATAGAAATGGATTGGAGGAGTGCCTAATTTGATGGATAAAGGGTTAATATCTCCAGATCAAATTATTAGATTTACATAAAAAACTATACAGCACAGCACATCGGATTAATATTTTTTGAGTTATCGCATGCCAAAGAAATGGACTGGAGAAGTTCTCAATTTGAAGGATAAAGGGTGAATATCACAGAATCAAATTATCCGATTTACACCAAAAACTATACAGCTTGGCACATCAGTAACCTGAACACATATATGAAGTAACATGACAATCAAATTAATATTTTTTGAGTTATCTCATGCCAAAGAGATTGGAGGAATTTTCAATTTGAAGGATAAAGGGTTAATATCTCAGGATCAAATTATCAGATTTACACCAAAAACTATACAGCTTGGCACATCAGTAACCTGAACACAAATACAAAGTAACTTGACAATCCAAGCAATATTTTTCAAGGTATCGAATGCCAAAAAAATGGATACGGATGCAGGACGGACAGACGGATGGATGGATGGACAGATGGATGGACAAAGGATGGACGAACGACAGATGGCCACCCGGATGCCGGCATTATGTGTACCATACATAGTATGAGTACACATAAAAATAAAAAATTTTCATATCATGTGTATGGGTTAAAGGAAATTACAATGGAACAAAAGCAACTTGTAAACCTGCCTAGGTAGACTTGGATGCCAATATATTACAAGATATACTCACTAAGTACTTACCATAACTTCCTATTACCCAAGTAGATGACATGAAAATAGAAGAAACACAATTTACTTTGATAACATGAAACAAAACAAAAATACAAAATTTTCAAATATTTGTTTAACTGTTTAAGAAGGTTTCACCAAAACTTGAAAAATGTTGTTTATTAGAATGTTAGTAAGCAAACATCAATGATTGTGGCCCAAAGGAAGCATGGTGGCTTACAGAATTGGACTTCATACCAAAAGGTCCATGTTTCAATCACCACAGGGGTAACTACATTGTGTTCTTTGGTAAGGCACTTAATCCCAAGTGCCCATGTGAGGGTATGATGGCATGGTGGCACTGTGTACTAAGGCATACTGCATGTTGATAGTCACTTGTCTTCAATCAATGCTCAATCTGCTTGTGCAGAGTTTGTACTTTAGTTTGACAGCTGCTTGCAACTGCTTGGTGGTTCTCTCCAGGTACTCCGGCTTCTTGTGTAAAAAGATTCTGACTGGTGGTTCTGGAAAAGATTTTTAGAATATTACCAATTTTGCACTGTGTTAAAATTTGCCTCCCCACCCCCAAGCTCCATCATAGGGAACACAAATATCAACCCAGGCTTTATTTGAACAAATTGAATCTGAATCCTCTAAGGATGCTCTATACCAAATATCAAAACATTCTGATTGTATCTCAAGAAACAGATTTTTAAAGATTAATCCTCATTTTGGACTAAGTTAAAATTCAGGCTCCAATAGGGAGTCCAAATATTAACCCAAAGACTTGGTTTGAACAAATTTAGATCTGACTTCCCTAAGGATGGTGTATATCAAATATCAAATACTTGTGTTTCTGGAGAAAAAGAGTATTGGACTAAGTTAAAATTCAGGCTCCAATAGGGAGCCTGAATTTTAACTTAGTCCAATACTCTTTGATTTTTAACAAACTTAGATCTGACTTCCCTAACGATGCTGTATACCAAGTATCAAAAGATTCTGACTGGTGATCTGAAGAAGAAGATTTTCAAAGATTATTCCTCATATTGCAGTAAGTTAAATTTTGGGCTCCCTTAGAGAATCAATTATCAACCAATGAACTCGAGTTGAACAAATTGAACCCCACCCCTGCAAAGATTCTGCGTGCCATGTATTAATTGATTCTGACTGGTGTTTCTGGAGAAGAAGAGGTTTAAAGATTATTCCTCATATTGGACTAAGTTACAATTCAGGCTCCAATTGGGAGCCCAAATATTACCTGAGGGACTTGATTTGAACAATCTTGAATCTGACCCTCATAACAATGATGTATACCAAACATTAAAAGATTCTGACTGGTGGTTCTGAAGAAGATTTTTAAAGATTATTCCCTTTAGTTAAAATTCGGTCTCCTGTATTGAGCCGAAATATGAACAAAGGGGCTTAATTATAACAAGCTTGTATCTGACCCCCTAAGGATGTTCTGTGCCAAATATCGAAAGACTCTGATCCGTGGTTGTGAAGAAAATGTTTTTTTAATTTTTGCAAATATGTAAAATATACTCAGTAATTTTTTGATGCCCCAACCCCCAATCTAAAGAACATGCTGACACAAGCGATGGAATTTTTTTCTTACCATTCCCTTTTACTGGTCCTAAGGATGCTTCATACCAAATAACAGTTCTCTGTTCCATGTGATTTGGGAAATATGGGCATTTGAAAATATTTCTATTAAATTTTTTTTTTTGGCATGAATCAAGTACTTACGACTCCATAATACCACATACCAAATTTGGTTCCATTTGGGCCATCGGTTCAGAAAATAGAAATTTTGGTTGAGGTCAAAAATTTTGCCCCTCCCATTACAAAGGTAAATATTGCTCCACAAACTTCATTTGAACAAACGTGATTCTACCCCTCAAAAGGAAGCAACATACCAAATATCAAGTCATTGTACCCACTAGTTCATGAGAAGATTTTAAAAAAAAATTGCAGCATTTTTTTCCACCCTCTTCCTATGGGGCTGGGTAAGTTGATCTGAACAAAAATAAAATGTGATGTCAGAACAAGCAATCACCTCAAATTTAATTAAAATTGGTTCAGCAGTTAGGAGGAGCAGGTGCAAAACCATGTTCAGGGATGATGGATGACAGACATTGAGTGATCACTATAGCTCATCCTGACTTTCAGTCAGGTGAGCTAAAAAATTTAAATTTTATAGTAAATTTCCTTTCTTATTATACCTACCACAATTGTTTACTACAGGCTTGCACCACAGTGGAAGACCCAAACTCGGAAAATATACTCTCTAATTTGATCTTTCCCAAGCAATTTGGGAAAGAAAAGTGGTGCAAAAGCACCAAGAAAAAATAAGCCAAAACTGGATCGAGCACCATCGGCGCACACCCAGTAGGGGATGCTCTTCTCTTAGTACAACTCCACGACTTCCGGAACCAGTGCACAAGCAGTAACTAATGAATCATTCTTTGAGTCCACCAACATTGGAGTTATGTGATCAGTGGGGAGGAAGGATTCTTACCCGAATAAGAAGACGGGAGGGCCTCCATGTAAACAATTGTGGTAGGTATAATAAGAAAGGATATTTACTATAAAATTTAAATTTCTTATCAACCCTCCTTACAATTGTTTACTACATGCTGAATAGACAATAGGATGGAGGGAATCACATTACCAACCCCCACATAACCCAACTGCACTGGAACCGTGGATAGAGGAAGAGGTCCCCAGGCCTATCAAACCATACCCTCACAAACAATAGTAAAAGACAATAAAAGATGAGGCATACGGTTCTGTGCAACACACAGACAGAAAAGGGCAGTAACAGCACAGAGCTGGAACTGACCTTGTGACTAGCCTAATGGCCAGGGCAAACAACAGCCCGAGCAGAAGAAAGAGGGCCCAAAGCAAAAAGGTCCTCAGACTGCTTGCAACTGACGCAGACAGAAAGTGGAGAAAGTAGAAGCATTCCTCCAGCAGGCTGCCTGCATAACATCCGACAACTTGACGGAGTTAGAATAAGCTCAAGAGGTAGACAATGCACGCACCTCGTGGGCAGAAATACGATTGGTAATACAATCGCCAGTTGATAGACGAGCATAAGCCACGCGAATAGCAAGACAAATCCATCGAGAAATGGATTGAGGAGAGATCTTCTGTCACCCAGGAATAAGAGACAGAAAAAAATGTTTCCTACCTTTCCTAATGAACTGCATCCGATTGAGATAAATGCGAATTGCACGAACCGGACAGAGCAAAGGGCGGTTACCCTCAACAGAAGAAAAAGCCCGGATACAGATAGGAGGTGGAATAGTTTCTGGTATCTGATTCTTGGTCAAAAAGGAGCAATCAGTGGTAAACATAACACTGTTGAGAGAGCTCCTGAAAAAGGCCAGGTCAACCGAGAGGGCGTGAAGCTCACTAACCCGTCTGACTGAGGCAAAAGCCATCAGAAAAGTTGTCTTGTATGTGAGAAAATGCATATCCACCTGGGATAAAGGTTCGAACAGCGCCCCCCCCTTCCCAAGCAAAGCAGCACCTAAGAAAGATTCTATCTTGGGGTAAGCTGCAAAGTCCTAGGCCTTTTCAAGGAAAAGTGCTGAACAAGCTTGGAGAGGTATGGATTAGTGCCGATACAGCGCTGTCCCACATATGAAAAGGTCACCGAAAGCATGGCCCCGTACCCTTTTATGGTAACAGACTGGAGACCCCGAGAATCAAACAGATATACCAGAAACTCCGCAATCTGTGTTACTGAGGGATTGGCATACCATCGACAGAAGACCATCCACTTAGCCGCATAGGCTAAGCCAGTGGAGTGCCTCCTTGAAGAAGAAATGCACACCACTGCTCATCTTGAAAAACCTCTACGGAGGAGACAGGACCTGACAAAAGATATGCACGAAGGCACAATGAAGTCAGGTCGACGTGAAACCTCCTCAGGTGACCTTGGCAAAGAAGGTCATGACATAGAGGGAGACGTGCCAAAACCACCACCAACAGAGAGCGGAGCTGATTGATCCACACCCACTGAGGCAACACATGAGCGATCAGAATGATTCAACAACTGCAGGTTTGTATCTTGGCTAGAACCTGGGGCAGAATTGGAACCGGTGGGAAGGCTTAGCCGACCAGACCATTCCAATCGAGTGACAGAGCGTCCACAGCGAAAGACAGAGGATCTGGACACGGGGACAAAAGTGTCCACCTGATGGTTCCAACGAGTCGCAAAGAGATCGATGTGGGGACGATCCCAGAGATCGCAAAGCGACTGGAACACTGCCCTGTGGAACATCGTCTCGGTGGAAATGACCCTGCCCCGTCGGGACAGGGAGTCGGCTAGGATGTTTAGACGACCGGGAATGTGATGAACCACCCCAGCTTTGACATCCTGAGAGAGCAGTAGATCATGAGCCAATTCGTACATGGGAACCGAGTTCCGAATGTAAGCAACCACTGTCAAACTGTCGGACAACAGAAGGACCTGGTGATTCGAAAGGTAGGGGATCCACTGCCGGAAACTCAGAAGAGCAAGAAGCTCCTTCTGGTGGATGTGAAGAGCTGCTTGATTCTGGTCCCATGCCCCATAAAGGGAAAGACCTCGAGGATCCAACATCGTACCCCATCCGAGATTGCTGACGTCTGCTGTCAGAACACGATCTGACGTGGGGAAGTCCAATGGAATCCCGTGTAATCCACTGAACATCCATCCAGGGGAGAAGGTGAGGATGAAGAGATTCTGGTAACTGAAGCACCAGATCCAGAGGATCAACATTCAGCCTCCAAAGACTGAGCAGAAAGTGTTGGAGAGGTCGGATATGCAGCCGACATAGAGGAATGAGATCCATCACCGAACCGCAAAGACCAAGCAGCTGGAGTATATTCTGAGCTGTCGCGGATGTGGACTGGGACAGAGTAAGGGCAAAAGCTGAGAGAATCACAGCACTTGCCCGGGGAACCACTACCGTATCGAACTGAGTATGGAAGTCCATCCCCAGATGACAAAACGACTGAGAAGGGACCAGGTCCAACTTCTCCTTGTTGACCCTGAACCCTAGCGACATGAGCAGACTTAACAGTGTGTCGATATCCGACTCCAGAAAGGCAGCATTTGAATGCCTCTGGAGGATATCGTCTAGATGTGCCGAAGTAGTCACCCTGGACTGTGAGCGATGGAAGGCTATCACATGCGACATCAGTCGGGTGAAGGCCCAAGGAGCCAGGTTGAGGCCGAAAGGCATGGCCTTGAGCTGGTAAACTCGCCCCAGAAAAGCGAACCCGAGATACTTTCGCTATTTCCGATGAATCGGGACGTGAAAGTAAGCATCTTGCAGGACGATGCTGAAGCAAAATCTCCCTGGTGAATGGAATGGTGAACCGACCTGAAATTCTCCATGCTGAACTTGGGAGCAATGATAGACTGGTTCAGGATACTCAAATCGATAACCGGTCAGAGTCGGCCGTCCTTCTTCGGCACCAAGAACAGACAGGAATAAAATCCCACTGACTGAATGTTCTTGACGACCTCGATCGCCACCTTTGCCAGGAGATTGTCTATGTCTGTGGTCAAAAGCTCCAAACGTGAAACGTCTGAAGGAACTGGAGTTGGAAGAGGCACTCTTGACAGAGTGGGGTGCCTCCGGAAGAATATTCGCAGTCCAGACCGCACAACATCTAACACCCAAGGATCAGATGTGATGGTGGCCCAATGGTCTGCGAACTCTGATATCCTTCCTCCAACCTGGGACGAATGGAGGTGAGGACCTTCACTCATGATTTCGAGCCCCGGCGAGGCCCGCGAGAGGAGAAACCCCCTCCTCTGCTATATGGAGAATCCTGAGTCCTCCCTCTAGCCTGCCGATGCTTACCCTTACCCTGTAAGTAAGAAGTAGAAGCGGTGGCAGGAGGAGCAGCCCTTTGCTTCGCAGCTGAAGAAGAAGGGTGCTTGTTAGGCTTTGGATGGCCCCTGCCTCCAACAGAAGGCTGATCAAGCTGACGAAGCAGCAGCTGATCTTTGGAATAATGTAGGAACGTCATCCCGGACCATTGCTACGGAACCATAGACCAGTTGCGGACCTGCCAAAGAAGCAGATCGAAGAGCAGCGCGCTGCCCTCAGGAAGGGAATGGCTTGTGTCCAGCACAGCATCCTGCGAACTAATTCCGAGTTAGCCGTGTTACAGGCATGCGTGTGAGTGAGATGCATGAGCGCCTTGGACAGCACACGCAAAGGAGCCTGTACATTGTCAAATTTATCTGGGGGCAGATAAGCAGCTAAAGGAGAGATGACGTGATTTAAGAGAGCAAGCATGCCCAGCACCTCTCACGATAAGCCCAACACGGACTCCAGAGTCGCCATAGGAATAACAGCCGACTTGGGCTTGGAAAGCCTGAGGGAGTTGGAGTCCTGATGCAAGATGGATGGATTGGCAGAATCGTAGGAACGATAATGTGCCGGAGGCAAAAAAGTGTCAACCCTGGTGAAGAACGATGTCTTCATAGCCTTGGAACTCAGCTGAGAGTCCAAAGCTGTAAATGCTTCAACCACCTGTACTGATTAGCACAGTCGAAGGCACCCAGAAGCAGGTTGCTCCACAGGCTGTAGGCGCGTGACCGAAGATCGCAGGCGGGCGGACACTGTCGGTTGGTTTGACAGTTTGAGATCTGGATGAAACCCCAAAACAAAGTCAAGAGCTGCCCCCAAGTCAGAAGACTATTGGCTCTCGATGTCAGGTATGTCGGACTCATCCCCTGAGTCGGAAGACACATAGCCCATCATGGGCAAACCAGCCAATGCCTCCCATGGTGTAGGCACACCAGGGGGATCAGAAAGCGGCCTGTTTCCAATCCCAGGAGGCGGCACCACAGGGGGCACCTGGAAACCACTCATAGCCTCGCTGGAAGCAACAGGGAGGCTCTTAGACAGAACCTGAGTGAGCAAGGAGAGGGCCTTCCAAAGCTCACTGCCCATGTCAGCCGGTTCGACGTGGGAACCAGCAAAGTGGCTTCACTCCTGACCCTTTTAACCAGTGAAGGGTCACGATCCTCAAATACACCCAAGGCAGGGAGACGGGCGGCAGCCGAAACATCTGAAGGCAGATGTGTATAGGGGTATGACATACCCGAGGATCTACAGAGCGGAAACTCAGGAGAGTCGCCGTTGACCTCTGAGAGACAGAAGGTCCAGGCTGCACAAAAGGCGTTGGTCCCACAAAACTGGCCATGTGACCAGAGTGCGTGGACGAAACGCCACAGAGTTCATAGTGGCCCCACCACGAACATCTGAATCCAATGAAAACATTGAGGTGCTCTACGGCAAAGAGACCACAGTAGAGGGTTCGACCGGCAGCCACTTCCGACTTTGCCGAGTTGAAGTCAGGGAAGGCTGAAGCCGATATCCCGCGTCCACACTATCAGACATTTCTGCAGACCAGTGCTGGGATAAAACTGCTGTGCTCGACGTCTGAGAGGCCACAGCTGAGGGTTCGGTCGGCAGCCTCTTCCGACTTCGCCGAGTTGAAGTCAGGGAAGGCTGAGGCTGATACCCCACAACACACTACCAGACATCGCTGCAGACCCATGCAGGGACAAGCCGAGGCTGGATGAAACGGTGACCGAAGACATTGCAGACAGAACAGCAGTAGCAGCAGATATGATGGGAGCTGTTAAAACTGGTGGAAAAGGGGAGAGAGCAACTGAGCACTGCCACCAAAGGAGGCGTCACAACCCTAGTGACAGCCTCAGATGTCGACTGGAGAGAGACCATAGTCCCGGAACCAGGCATCTCTTCACCAGACAACTCAACAGCTCCCACAGACGTGGTCGTGTTGGGAGGCCCTGAACAACAGCACCCCCTCTCCCCCTCCCCCCATGGGCATGGGAGGAACAGCCACAAGAACGCACCACAAGCATGGGCAAAAGGCATCGCCCTCAAGGAACAGTACTGGACATAACAGAGGTGAGAGCAGTAGAAGAAAAAGGTGAACTCAACAGATGTAGAAAGTAGAAGAACACCCCCAACTACAAGAGAAAGGTGGCAGAAAAAGGACCGGTGGGAACACAACTGAATCCAGACGGCCGACAGGAACCCAAAACCGAGAGGAGAAATCCTGTCCATACACCCCGCTATTGATACCTAACTCCAATAATAATAATAAATTTCTCAACCGAAAAGTTTTATGTCCGAACTGCATGGTACGCGAAAGTCGTGTGCAACACGGAAAATATATAAAATACAATGAAAATGTGGTTGGAAATAATAACGAGAGTATACAAAATACAGTCCTGTTATTATACGATCCTCAGATCCATAATTCCAGTCACAGGTAACCATCATCAACGAGTTGAAGTATCACTGTTTCTCAATTGCAAATGGACGTCCTACCACATGGGCGGACGAAAAAAGAATGATTCATTAGTTACTGTTTGTGCACTGGTTCCGGAAGTTGTAGAGTTGTACTAAGAGAAGAGCGTCACCTACTGGGTTTGCGCCGATGGCGCTCGACCCAGTTTTGGCTTATTTTTTCTTGGTGCTTTTGCACAACTTTTCTTTCCCAAATCGCTTGGAAAAGATCAAAATAGAGAGTATATTTTCCATGTTAGGGTCTTCTACTGTAATGCAAGCCTGTAGTAAACAATTGTAAGGTAGGTTGATAAGAAATAGGGGTCCTAACTATTTTGACTTATAACATCTGGACCACTCACATTTTAATTAAAAGTTTGTACTACTTCCTTGTTTAACCCTCTGCACTCTGGTGTCAAAATTTTAAGCACAAATATTTACCATAATGCAGTTTGAAATTTAACCAAATATACCTTGTTTGACAGAGCTCAATGAGCTCTGTCAAACAAGATATAATTGGCTAAATTCATAGTTAACCAACAGAAAAACAGAATGATTGGAGAAAACTCTGTTGCACTACCAAAGGATTAACCTGCATGCAAGCCTGCAAATAAGCAGCCTGTTATGATCAATGACTGACACAATTTTCATGTTTGACAAGTAACAATTCACTTGTACGTACCTTACATTAATGACCAGTCCTAATTCTTGAACTCTATGAACAATCCACATTTTTCAAACCTCTTTTTACTGTTAGTAATTTAATAAGATGTCCAATTTTAGAAGGCATCACCAAATTGCTGACTTATTATCATTTTTTGGATACAAGCCCGGAAAAAGCAGACTGTCATCTGCAGAATGATGTCTCCAGAGGGTGAATTTGGTGATGCTACCCTGCACAGCAGGGTAGCATCACTAAATTTACATTCTGTGAACCTCAATCTAATTTAAGGTATCAAGTCTAAACAGGTCTCAAGTGTAAACAGAAAGAGGTATCCAGAGGATAAATTGCTCCACTGTATGGGATAGCATCAGCAAATTCACACTCTGGGAACCTCATTCTGCAAATGACAGATTGCTTTTTTACAGGTTTGTTTGGAAAGTTCTTTCAGAGAGAGAATTCCAAAAAATAAGACATGATTTTAAACAAACAGATCTGTATTTACAACCAACATAGGGGATTATATATAACAGACCTTGGTATTGAAAGAAAAACTGATAAGCTGAATGTGATCGACAGACATAACTTATTGTTTGCCTCTTATGGTGACAGGAAAACTGTTTGAAAAAATGTTTTTAGACTTGAAAGAGTGAATCATTGAAAATCCCATTTCATACAGGGTTTACTACCCAATAATGTGATTCTGCAACATACACAAGACAAAAATGATACCATTTCTTCAAGTATTTATTTATTGGTGTTCAAGGTCACTTTCAGCATCTTTGGATATTTCATGACCACAACACAGGGATGAAGATAAGTTTAGCCTATCCTTTATGCCTATGCTGCCAACATTAGAGGACTTCCACCCCAAAGTTTGTTCCAGGTCCTATTTTACTAGTAAAGCAGAACTTGTTTACTGCAGTTAACAAGCACTGGACCACTACCAAGGGTTCCCATGGGAAGCTTCTCTGAGTAATGTTGCACCAAACTATCAATTGTAACCACTCTATTAGGTGCCAAATATAGGGTGACAGAATAAAAACTAATGGTACCAGTAATAATGGTGTACACCAAAGGAAAAATGGGTCGATGAAATCGTCAGATGTGTAACCATACGCACAACTAGTAGAAAGCTGTATGATGGAGGGCCACCCAGGATGCCGACATTATGTACACCATACATGGTATGGGTACATATAGAAATAGATTGGAGGAGTGCCTAATTTGATGGATAAAGGGTTAATATATCTGGATCAAATTATTAGATTTACATAAAAAACTATACAGCACAGCACATTAGTAACCTGAATACAAATATAAAGTAACCTGATAATAGGATTAATATTTTTTGAGTTATCGCATGCCAAAGAAATGGACTGGAGAAGTTCTCAATTTGAATTATAAAGGGTTAATATCACAGGATCAAATTATCAGATTTACACCAAAAACTATACAGCTCGGGAAATCAGTAACCTGAACACATATATGAAGTAACATGACAATCAGACTGATGTTTTTTGAGTTATCTCATGCCAAAGGGATTGGAGGAATTTTCAATTTGAAGAATAAAGGGTTAATATCTCAGGAGGAATTTTCAATTTGAAGAATAAAGGGTTAATATCTCAGGATCAAATTAAAAGATTTACACTAAAAACTATACAACTTGGCACATCAGTAAACTGAACACAAATATAAAGTAACTTGACAATCCAAGCAATATTTTTCAAGTTACCGAATGCCAAAGGGATTGGAGGAATTTTCAATTTGAAGGATAAAGGGTTAATATCTCAGGATCAAAATAACAGATTTACACCAAAAACTATACAGCTTGAAACATCAGTAACCTGAACACAAATATTAAGTAACTTGACAATCCAAGCAATATTTTTCAAGTTATTGAATGCCAAAGGGATTGGAGACATTTTCAATTTGAAGGATAAAGGATTAATATCTCAGGATCAAATTATCAGATTTACACCAAAAACTATACAGCTTGGCACATCAGTAACCTGAACACAAATACAAAGTAACCTGACAATGCAAGCAATATTTTTCAAGTTATCGAATGCCAAAGGGATTGGAGGAATTTTCAATTTGAAGGATAAAGGGTTAATATCTCAGGATCAAATTATCAGATTTACACCAAAAACTATACAGCTCGGCACATCAGTAACCTGAACACAAATATAAAGTAACCTGACAATCCAAGCAATATTTTTCAAGTTATCAAATGCCAAAGGGATTGGAGTAATTTTCAATTTGAAGGATAAAGGGTTAATATCTTAGGATCAAATTATCAGATTTACACCAAACACTATACAGCTTGGCACATCAGTAACCTGAACACAAATATAAAGTAACTTGACAATCCAAGCAAAATTTTTCAAGTTCTCGAATGCCAAAGGGATTGGAGGAATTTTCAATTTGAAGGATAAAGGGTTAATATCTTAGGATCAAATTATCAGATGTACACCAAAAACTATACAGCTCGGCACATCAGTAACCTGAACAAAAATATAAAGTAAGTTGACAATCCAAGCAATATTTTTCAAGTTATCGAATGCCAAAGGGATTGGGGGAATTTTTAATTTGAAGGATAAAGGGTTAATATCTCAGGATCAAATTATCAGATTTACACCAAAAACTATACAGCTTGGCACAACGGTAACCTGAACACAATTATAAAGTAACTTGACAATCCAAGCAACATTTTTCAAGTTATTGAATGCCAAAGGGATTGGAGGAATTTTCAATTTGAAGGATAAAGGGTTAATATCTTAGGATCAAATTATCAGATGTACACCAAAAACTATACAGCTCGGCACATCAGTAACCTGAACACAAATATAAAGTAAGTTGACAATCCAAGCAAAATTTTTCAAGTTATCGAATGCCAAAGGGATTGGAGGAATTTTCAATTTGAAGGATAAAAGGTTAATATCTCAGGATCAAATTATCAGATTTACACCAAAAACTATACAGCTCGGCACATCAGTAACCTGAACGAAAATATAAAGTAACTTGACAATCCAAGCAATATTTTTCAAGTTATCAAATGCCAAAAGGATTGGAGGAATTTTCAATTTGAAGGATAAAGGGTTAATATCTCAGGATCAAAATAACAGATTTACACCAAAAACTATACAGCTTGGAACATCAGTAACCTGAACACAAATATAAAGTAACTTGACAACTGGATTGATATTTTTGAGTTTTCTCATGCCAAAGGGATTGGAAGAATTCTCAATTTGAAGGATAAAGAGTTAATATCTCAGGATCAAATTATCAGATTTACACCAAAAACTATACAGCTCGGCACATCAGTAACCTGAACACAAATATAAAGTAACTTGACAATCCAAGCAATATTTTTCAAGTTATCGGATGCCAAACAAATGGATACAGATGCCAGACAGACAGATGGACGGATGGACAGATGGACAGACAGACAGACGGATGGATGGACAGATGGACAGATGGATGGACAAAGGATGGATGAACGACGGATGGCCACCCCGGATGCCGGCATTATGTGTACCATACATAGTATGGGTACACATAAAAATTGTTTCACAGGCTTGTTTGTAAGACCTCAAAACCAACTTTGACAAACTTTGTGGCACTGGAATAAAGTTTCTCTGTATGTGTCAGTCTGGGAATGGCTTTTGGTCAATTGTCACTCTATACTAATAGTAGTTTCTGGTCTAGCAGTCAAGACTTGATCAGAAAACACTGAAAAGCCACGATACTTACATTTTGTAGAACTATTAGTGAAATTCTCAGAAGATATTCAGGTTTTAACCCTTTGCCTAATGAATCCCTTGCATCTGCACACAAAATAAACATAGAGGATATCTATTTATTTATTTATTTGTGTTGAAGGTCACATATTTTTGCACAGTGGCTTATCATGACCACAACATGAGTATCAACTCAAGACCAGGGGTGAGCGTTAATAAGCCATGTTGCCCATTTTAGAGAGGGTTTGCACCTCCCAAGCACTGGTAACTGGGTCCTATTTTACCAGTAAAACAGAGCCTGTTTACCGCAGTGAACAGGCACTGCTTCACTTCCTGGGGTTCCCACGGGGATAGAGGATATCTAGTGTTTATAAGTGGATACTGAAAATTATCTTGTGAGTGACCGATAAAAATGTTTATTTTTCAGAAGCACTTGCATGAGTGAAAATAACCTTTTGTCTCAGTCACAAGTGAGATAATTTTAGGTATCCACTAAAAAACATTACATTTTCTTTTTATTAAATGCTTTTTATAAGACTCTGATAATTCCACTCATTTCAACTATGAATTGATGCAAGAAAGTAAACAGCGCACTGAATCATTGATACGCTGAAGTGATTTGATCGATACTCGGAACAGATAGCTTCTTGCAATCTGATTCAGTCTGCGGGTTTCTACCCAAACATGGCCTGAAACTCCGTAATATAAGTTTTTGGTTTGGTACGTCCTTTAAATCTCATATTATGGAGTTTCAGGCCATGTTTGGACTAGCAGGTTTCATGCATCAATTTAAGGTGAATATGTGCTGAATTATTGCTGGGATTGATTGGTATCCACTCAAAAACACTAGATTTTCTTTTCATTATACGTTTCTAAAACAAATTGATCATTTAATTCCAGTGATAATTCGACTCATATTCACCTTGAAGTGATGCTTTGAAGCCGCCATTTTGATTGATATTGTGAAAGTGGAAATTTCTGTATCTTCACAGTGGGGGATAAGATTTCTATCTTTCTGCAATTTCTTCGATAATCTATCATTTAGCGTATAATAAATATTGAGTAATGGGAAGAAAAAAAATTTCAAATATTTCATCAAAACCATATCAGGTTGACCTTCGCACTGGAACAAGTTTGTTGAGCTCGATCCAATGAGGGGGTCACATGATATGGTTTTGCTGCATTTTTTAATATTAAATAACTGAAATAACATATTTTCATATCATGTATATTGAATCTTTTCAAATCCATATTCATATATTTTTCATAATACTGCAGAGTTGTGGAATTATTTTATTAGTGACTCTATCAACAAATTGAAAAAATGATTTTCCAATTTGCTAGGCACTGTATAACAGTAGAGCCCACTTAACCCTTTGAGACTTTAATTATCCTTACATTCAAACGTCACTGGGTATTCAGTTTCTTCAACGTTTTTCAAAATGCGACATCAAACGTCGGAAAGTACAAATAACAAGATATTTTTCACATTAGTGATTATCTGTTTTTTTTGGAGGTCTAAATTTATTATTCAAAACTTGTTTTATTACAAATTATTGGAGAGTGCCCACAGGCACTTTCCAATAATTTGTAATAAAACAAATTTATATAAATAAAATATTATTTGTGTTTGACTGAAAATGAAATATAAGCAAGGAAAGTGTTGGCTTTTGCTCTGGTATCCTCATTTTTTGAAAGCCCTGATAGAGGCTTCTAGCACTCAACCAATTAAGAAGTCTTGAAAGTAGGATTATATTAGTATTTTAAGCTGCGATAACATTTGGCTCAACGGTTGTCAGTGTGCACTATTCGGGAGAAAATTACTCTGACAGTCAACAAATTTCCCCTTCTTTACAGACCTATTTGGCCTCAGTTCATCCAACTTCAAGAGCTCTGTCAAACAACATATAATAGAATCAATGCTCAGTTTAATAATAGTTATAACATAATTTTGTTGGGAGTCCCAGTTTATTAATGACCCTTGAGGACTGAATAACACCCCTCTGGCTTTTTAATGGCCCTTGACTTCATCTCAGGCCAGTAATAACCGCCCCCCCCCCCCCCTCCCCCAGGCTGTTATACATTCCTCTTGGGCAGTTAATAAACAGTAACGTCCTCCAAACTTATGTTATTGTTATAATAAGAGATTATTATTCATTTGATTTTATATCCAATCTGGATATCAGCCCACAATAATATGTTATCAGCCTGTGACCAAAGTTGGACCACACCCTTCCTCATTACTGTCACTTTACATATTCAAATTGTTTATTCAACAACAGCAAAAAATACAACAGGCCCTATTAATCTCCTGACCTGTTTGAGGGTTTAGTTTAACCCTTTGAACCTGACAGACTGCTTTTCCAGTCCTGGAAAATAATACATTACACTTTGAGCAAATGGGATGGCTGCTTAGTTAAAGTGCTGAGTAGACCAATCAATATTTTCAATGTGCTGTCATAAGGCTGCATGTTGAAAATATTAATTGGTCAACCCTCAGATAATAAATTTGGACTCTTTCAAAGTTTCAATTGCTTCCATTGATCTGACATGGAAGATACCATCAGTGTTTAGAGGGTATTAACTGTTGAGTCCTAGAAGCCACTTTCATGTCTCCAATTAAAAGTGCTGAAAGCCGCTTTAGTGATTTTACACTGTGTGCATTAGCTTGTCGTTTGTGAAGCAGAAGAGTGGAAAATGTTCATATAAAATTGTTTTGCTGCAATTTATTGGAGAGTGCCAATAGGCACTCTCCAATAAATATTAACAAAATAATTAATGATGAAGAAACGGTTGCTAAACTAAGCCTTCCCTTGCTGGTAGAATGGTTTCTTTGAAAAAAAATACTCACGTTACAAATCACCTTTAAAAATTAACTTAGCACTCTACCAGTTAATATTCTTGCAATTTCCCACTGTAATTAAGTCATCCAACGAAATTGGAATGACTTATTGCAATTGTTAACCTTTTTAATTTTTTTTTCCTTGTTCAGCATCTCATTTTCATATTTTTTAAGCTACACTCACAGAATTTTAAACAAATCTGGATTGTAATGGAGGCTGATTTTGATCTTCGACCTATATCCAAAACAGTTACCAAGTTAATATTTTTTCTTAATGTTTTAATACCACCTCCTGTATCAAGCCTCTGTGTGTCAAATCTTGGAAATATGACCTCCAACAAAAACCATATCTAAATATTTGGTGCCGTCCTAGGAAATTCCCATCTGTGATGGCCAAACTCTAAGGTGCAGACATAGAGGGTCATAGGGTAAAAAATTAAATGACTCCAATTTTTAAAAATTTGTTTTTTTTGTTGAGTTTAAAAAATAAGGAGATAGCTGTTTTCTTCTTTTTCGATTAATCGCTATTATTGACGTTTTTATGTCACTTCAAAGTGAGGGGTTACTTTGCACATTTCTCATCGAAAAAAATTGATTTTCAATAGCACACAGCTCGGTATAAATAATACACACAGCTATGAAATTTCACAGGACCTTACTTTCATGATGACTCTATTAAATACATTTGTTATAATTTCCAAGTTAAACCTTTATCCAAAATAACATCAATTTGACGTTTTTCCATTAATGTTCAAGATCTGCAAGATTCACACTAGAAATGTTGGATCTATATTGCCCAATAAAAAAACATAGTTAAAAATGCCATCACTTGCGCCTCTTGTTCTATTCTTCCATGCTGGTACTCATACTATATTGACTTACGCATTCACACATCTTGACATTCTGTTTATTAACCCTTTACCTAACGTGAAAAGCAGACGACACTTGCAAAAATAATTCTTGAATAACTAATTTTTTTCATTTTTTGTCTCAAAAACATAGGTTATGACCCCTCGTTGGAACGAGCTCGTCGAGCTCGTTCCAACGAGGGGTCATAACCTATGTTTTTGAGACAAAAAATGAAAATATTTTGAAAATTAATTGGCGATTTTTGAGAATAGCGCTGGCCGGTTTTGGCCGTTACGTTGGGTAAAGGGTTAAGAGGATCAGTAAAAATTTAAATCTACAGACCTTTTTACTGAACATCCTGACAAATGCAAACAGATTCACCTCATTGCTGTAACTAGAATTGTGTTTGATGCATCCTCTCTGGAACTCAGGGCTGGAAGGACTAAGTTACCCTTCTTGTGGACTAAACTAAAGTAAAGATCTTGAGTGAAGACTTAAGTCCCACTTTGGTTTAGAATCTTAGTGATGCAAATCGGACCACAAAAATACAGAAAGTATTGGTCCAGAGCTGCTGTACCAGTATGCAGATAGCCTGGACTGGTCCAGGATACTCCAAGGTGGTCCAGAGGGGTATTGTGTCAGATTATCCGCAGATTGTGTCACAATGCTAATTTGGGGGATTTCAACTTGCAACCTAACCTGTGCAAAGTTCTGGGAATATGTTTCCTCCATGGTTGAAGCCCCAAGTCATTCCTGATAGGAGATGCCTGTCCACCATGAGTGAAGGCATAAGCGATGCTGTAAGTGATTGCGATGAATTGATGGTAACATCATCTGAGGTTTGCGGTTCAGAGCTTATGTTCAACCGAGACACAAAGCCATGTTATGAATTCATCACAATAAAATATATGTTCCAATAAGACACCACCCATAGCCCAAACCTACATCGTGAAACATGAGAGGCTTATTTACTAAACTTGTGATTATTAAAAAGTTACCTTGTTCAAGGCAACTTTTAATGATTCCAGGTTTAGTAAATAAACCTCTTTTGTTCCCCACGATGGCACTGGATAAATAATCAATAAACCAGATAAACTAATTCCATCTCAGTTCAAATCATAAACTGGTTTGTAATTTAAACAACACTTCATCCAGAACACCGTCTGTTGCATGCGTGAAAAATCTATAAAAATGAAGCGGCTTGCTAGCAGTTATGAAACAGGCGGTGTCATTTCAAATATTTTGTGTGGTGACATCAGACGGTAACATTTGCTACTAAAGCCATAAACATAAGAGAAGCTGTGCCAGCTCTTATCCAAACAGAGAGTGAGGTTTTTACTCTTATTGGAACATAATATGTATATAGATTTGAAATGAATTTAATTTAAATGAAAATGTAGAATTTAGATACACTGGACTTTCCATATGATTGCAGGGATGGTTATTTCGAGTTCCACATCACAAACACACTACTCGCAAGCATTTAGCCACCTGGATTTTAGCGACAATTAATATATTACACTCAATCAGTGGTATAGACAAAGGAACCCAGGGAGCCACTCCCTCAAATGTTCATTACCCCCACCCACTCCACCCCCCCCCACCCCCCAAAAAAGGACAAAAGTGAAAATTTCTAATAATTTCTGTATTTATCATATCTACCACTGGCCCAGATATGCTGGCACTCTTTTCATGAGAATTCAGGCCAAACGATTAATTTAGTGCCCCACACCCCAAAAATTAAACCAATGTAACAAAAAAAATTGAAGTCCTGTATGGGCTTCCTTACATAGCATCTGCACATGCACAGTGCCAAGGAAGTGTCCTCCAATACCACCATTAACCATTCTTTTGTGGTGTCTGCTGAGTGTAAATACTTATATGCAGGGAGGTGCGAGTGAATAACTCATTGGAAGAAACTTCCTGTCTAGGCCAGTGGTAGGTATGATAAATACAGAAATTATTAGAAATTTCTATTATTTATCCACCATACCACTGGCCCAGACATGCTGAATAGATAAAAGATAAAAAGAAGGAGGGTCAATACAGGACTAAAGTGAGTATAAGCAGTCTTGCATAGTTACTCCAGAATAAGTGTAGGGAACACCAAAACTAATTGTACCTTCAAGAATAATGGATAACCATTTAATGATAGAAGTAAAAATGACAAAAGGATATAAGAATCCCAGACTGGAGTATAACCATAATATTATAATGACCAAACATTTCCCAAAATGTTATAGATTAAAGGAAATAGGATATAATTGCATCGAAGGTTAATTAAGACAATCTATATCATTAATCATGAGATATTAATGGATGAACTCATAATTCATAAACTTAAAATACAGATGAACATCCCTACAAAACTTTGTCAGTGAACTAACACAACAAGAGAGAAACTCCTATAACCTATATATTGCGATGGCAAATAGGCTCACTCTCCCTCTCCCCACACCCTGTTTTATAAGATAACACTGCATGCACAAAACAGAGAGGATGGTGACAGAAATTGTACTTGACAGACATGTGAGACGTTGGAAGAAATTGATATTGGAATTTGAAAGCATAATTAGTTGTAATCCACCAAAGGCTTATCACAGACCAAAAAGATAATTTGATTATGGCCTAAGATAAACTCTTCAGTAACTATGTACAAAGTTTTCCCATTTACTATAATTACTGTCTTTTCCAACAACACAGACAAAGTCCACTTTACAACTGAAGTCCAACTAAAGTTTTTCTTTTTAAATATGGGGTCTTGGACATTCAAAGAATTTAAGGAGTCAATGGAACCCTGTTAACATCATCTTCAATTCACATGTAAAGGTAAATAATCATCAATCGAATACTAACCATTTACATAATTTGCTAAATTATCCAACACTATCCATGGAGGAGTGTACCTATAGTTGTACACAGAAGCACTCCATGAATACTTCATATCACCTGAACAACCAAAGTCACATTCACTAATCAAAGATAGTCTGCTATTTCGACTTACTGTGATACCATCCAAGTCCCTATTGCAAAGCCTTCCATGACCGCACCTGAAAAAATACAACGTGGGCTTCTGTTTTAGTCATCTGTCATTCTTTTAACACAAAACATAATTGGAAATTTTGAATTTTGAGTCATGGGTGTAAAAAAACATGCAATTAAGAGTTCAACATCAAATTTCTATAACTTGAAAATGATAGATCAGAAGGAAAACATCTTCCTTACATCAGTGGGGCATTATCTTGTCATTAAATTCACCTATTTTCTAATAGGTGAATCTCTTTGTTATTCTTATTTTTCTTTTTTTTTCTTTTTTTTTTCTTTTTTTTTTTTTATTTCAATGATTCTTGTCTGATGGATTTTGCGAAAACGCCATGTACGATTTTGCTGAAATTTGGCATATCTGTAGAGCTTTATTTGAAGTTTCTCACCTGGGTCATGGCATTTCTGAAGTTTTTCGTTTTCTGTCAAAATCGTACAAAATGTAGTCAAAATGTCACATTTTGCCCCAGTTCTCAACAATGCTCTTGGCGATTGGGCTGAAACGTTCCTAATATTTGAAGCATCACTGACTGCATCTGCCTGCATAGGCGGTATTACACACGTTGACGCTATTTTGCCACAAACTTCCCCCGAATATGCATTTTGTGTGAAAATGGCCAACATTCACATGCAATATCCTAGCACTGCAACCACATTTTCTCAAAACATGTCCAATGAGAAGATTGGGCATTCATCCTAGAACAAATTTGCTGTTATATGTTTTATTCAAAGTTTTAACGTTCACCCAGTTTTCGGGCCTTGAATCAGAGTACCCTAAAAGTCTACGTAAAAGTTGCTCATTTTGAGTTCACTTTTCTTTCACTTTGGAATGGAATATCGAAAAATGATTTGCATGGCCGTATTCACAACTGATAACCGAGCATATTTGCTGTTGTAAGTTTGTTTGTAATGTTTAACCCTATGCCCATTCTGGTTACCTAAAAGTAGGTACCGTCCAAGAAAACTCACATTTTGGTAAGTTTAAATGTCAATTTACTCCATTTCTAATCGATTGAGTGATGATATTTTTTTATGGCTGCGTGCAGCAGTCAAAGTATGACAACTTTTGTTTTATATGTTATTAATAAAAGTTTAACCCTTGGCCGATTTGAGAGTTCCCATAAGGGTACTGTCAGAATAATTGTTTTTTTCGCTAACTTTCACATGCGATTTCTCAGCACTGGAGCCATATTTTCTCAAAGCATTTCCAATGAGAAGATAGGGCTTTCATCCAATATGCTGTTATATGTTTTATTCAAAGTTTTACTCTTCACCCATTTTTCAGGCCTTGAATTGGAGTACCCTCAAATTCTTCATAAAGTGGTGAACTTTGCTGTTATAAGTTAAAATTGCTCAAGCTTGTTATCAGTAATAACTGTCAAGCTGTGATTGACAACACATGTGTTTGGTTTTATTTATTTGTATAATCTCATTTGTAGCTGACCAGTATTCTCCAGATGCCATTTTCCCTATTTAAAAGAAAGTACTGCCCGAAAAACTGTAATTTTTAAAATATTCTTTAACCCTCTTTTACTGATTTGTATTGCAACAGAATTGATAAATGTATGCTGGGACTATTTCCAAAGCAGTATTTCTAGGATGCTGTTGATTTCTAACTTAACCCTGCATGCGTGGTTAAAGAGAAGATATTGATTTCCAGCAATTATGTCAGGAAAAGTATGGAATGAAGTCTGCCTGTTGTTCAGCCTGCCTACTTACCTGTCTGACAGTAAGCCCGCCCAGACTTCGATTTTAAGCATACCCCTGTAATGCCTCTGTGAAAGACTACAGTTGGAACCATTGTTAGAAATGCCTGCGTGTCTGCCTGCCTGCATGTGCACCTGCCTACCTGCGTGCATGCCTGAGCCTACCTGTGTGCCTGTCTGCACCTGCCTGTCTGCACCTGCCTGTCTGCATGCCTGCACCTGCCAGCCTGCGCACAGTGTGTCTATCTATCTACCTACCTGACATCAAGCCAGCCCTGACTTCGATTTTAATTATTCAAAAGTCACGCCTGTGTGAAAGAGTACAGTTGGAAGAGTTGTTAGAAATGCCTGCGCGCCTGCCTTCCTGCCTGCATGCCTGCCTGTGCCTGCCTGCATGTGCACAGTCTGTCTGCCTATCTACCTGCCTAACATCAAGCCCGCCTTAACTTTCATTTTAACCATTCAACAGCCATGCCTGTGTGAAAGAGTACAGTTGGAAGAGTTGTTAGAAATGCCTGCCTGCCTGCCTGCCGAAATGCGAGCCTGCCTGCGCCTACCTGCACCTGACTGCACCCCTGCCTTGCCTGCGTGCCTGTCTGCCTCTATCTGAGCCTGCCTGCGCCTGCCTGGGTGTTCCTGCCTGCCTGCCTGGTTCTGCCTGCCTGCCTGCCCACTGCCCAATTACACACATTCACTTTTCTTCCACTTTGGAATGGAATATCGAAAATGATTTGCATGTCCGTATTCACAGCTGCCTACTGAGCATATTTGCTGTTGTAAGTTTGGTCGTAAAGTTTAACTCTATGCCCATTCTAGCGACATAAAGATAGGTGCCATCCAAAAAAAAATCATTTTCAGTTCAAGTGACAATTTACTCCATATCCTAATTGATTCAGCGCTGAATGTTTTCTATGCACCCAAAACTCTGTCAAGCTGTGATTTATGACAGGTCTTTGGAAACTGAGATGCTTTATTTATTTATGCTATCCTTTATAGCTGACCAGTATTCATTCTCCAGACAACTGTTTTCATTTTATCACTTATACAAATGATTTGAATATCACTGACTTGTGTAACCCTTTATTAATCAAAGCTATTTGAGAGTACTGTGTGAAAAACTGTAATTTTCAAAATATTCTTTGCAACCCGTTCATATTCAAAGCTATTTGAGAGTACTGTGTGAAAAACTGTAATTTTCAAAATATTCTTTAACCTTCATTTACAGATTTTTATTGAAATTGAATTCATAAAGTTGTGCTGGCATTGTTGATTTCTAACTTCACCCTGCACGAGTGGTTTCAAAGAAGTAGATATGGATTTCCAGCAATTATGAGAAGTAGATATGGATTTCCAACAATTATGAATGGAATACGGAATGCCTTCTGTCTTTCTGCCTACCAAACTGCCTGAGAGCAAGCCCGCCCTTACTTCGATTCTAATCATACACCAGTCATGCCAGAGTAAAAGAGTATGGTCGGAAGAGTTGTTAGACAGGCCTGCCTGCCTACTTGCATGCATGCCATAATGCCCACACACTCGACCGACCGCCTGCCTTGAATTTGGCATTGAGCATACAAACTTTCCGTCCCATATAAATGTGCGAATATTTAAAGCTGAACAGTTCATGAAATAGACAGAAATAATGCCAAACTCGACTGGTGACAGGTAAATAGTGAGTGGAAACGTCATTGCATTGGGATTAGAGTAGGGACAATTCATCCCCTCAGTTTCCACTTTGTTCCCACGCGGTCACGCCACTCGACAAAGACAGTAACCTGTCGAGCAGGGATAGTAGAACAACTTCTGAAGATTTCAAGTAGCTGCCTTCGGTGGTCTGGACACAGTGGGCCTTTGAGCGACACTGCTATCTGTTTTTATGTCACATTAGCCAAATTACCACTTTTTCGCCATTAACCGATGCATGATTTCTGTCCCCTTTTCATTTTTGGCAATTATCTAACTGTTACCCAGCTTGTCGGGGCCCATTTGGCTCCAGTGTACAAGATGCATCTTTCAGTCACCAGCATCTCTCCACCAGTAACTGTGAATCAAAAGTTTGAAACGGAACTACCTCAGAGGGAGAGCACTGCCACAACCCCAGACATATACCCAGCGCCAGCACACACCGGCTAAAAAAGGACCAGATTCAAACAATTACCTCTACTCATCAAAACGCTATATCTCAGACGATTCTCGGCCGATTTCCATGAAATTTTCATTCATTCTTCACAAATAGTTACCGCATCATTTCACACAGAGAGGGGCACCAATTTCCCCATTATATCATGTTGAATGTCAGGAGAGCATACATGCATGTTCGGGGTGGGGGACGCCGAAAGTTTGGAATCGCTGCTACGAAAACATTCGCCACAATCTAAGATGCCACATACGCACATGTTGTTATCATTAAGTATACATGATCTGTTCAACAGGTTTGCTATTTACCCCTAACTTGGACATTAACCATACAGCATTCACGCCAGTGTGAAAGAGTATTGCCGAAAGAGTTATTAGACATTGTAGAGAGTTTTCTATCAGCTATCCAATCAATATAGCCTAAAAAACCTACCAGCTCTATATGCAATATTATTTCGCCGCTGCCTAAAAAAATAGCGGAATAGGTGAATCTCTCGATTTCTTGAAATCGAAAAATCTAGAGGGGGGGGGGGGGGGGGGGGGTGGACAGGTGGACGGGTACGATCTGTTCAACAGGTTTGCTATCTACCCCTAACTTGGACATTAACCATACAGCATTCACACCAATGTGAAAGAGTATTGCCGAAAGAGTTGTTAGACACTGTAGAGAGTTTTCTATCAGCTATTCAATTAATATACCCTAAAAAACCTACCAGCTCTATATGCAATCTTATTTTGCTGCTGCCTAAAAAAACAAGCAGAATAGATAAATCTCTCACTTTCTTGAAATCCAAAAATCTAGAGGGTGGGGGGGGGGGGGGGGGGGGGGTGGACGAGTACGATCTGTTCAACAGGTTTGCTATCTACCCCTAACTTGGACATTAACCATACAGCATTCACGCCAATGTGAAAGAGTATTGCAGAGAGAATTGTTAGACACTGTAGAGAGTTTTCTATCAGCTATGCACTTAATATAGCCATGCACTTAATATAGCCTAAAAAACCTACCAGCTCTATATGCAATCTAATTTCGCCGCTGCTAATAAAAAAAACAAGCGGAATAGGTGAATCTCTCAATTTCTTGAAATCGTAAAATCTAGTTCAAATTATATTTTCAAGTATTATAAAACTTCAAAATTACAGAACAAAAGGGATAAAAAAATAGACATAAAATGGAAACAAAAATACAAAGTAAAGATTAATATATTTCTCTATTGGGGTTTAATTACACTTTCAACAGCCAGCATCACCTAGAGTTGAATGAGTTGAGGAAATCGGAGTGCCCAGAGAGAACCACTGAGTAGCAGCGAGCAACTATCAAACTCCCCAACATACTGACTCCGCACAAGCAGGGTTAGCATTGGTTGAAGACAAATGCACCATTGATATACAGTATGTCATTGTATACAATGCCAACCTTGCCCTCACAGGGTAAATCAGGTTCAAGTGCCTTGTCCAAGGGCATAATGTAGCCACCACCTGTCAGGATCGAACCGAGAAACTTTTGGTTCAGTTCAGTGCACTAGCAAATGAGCCACCATGCTCCCAAAGTAAAGATTAATAAATCTTATAAACACTGCACTTGGGACCTGTAAAAAACTGGAAATCCTCACTTTTCAAACCAAATTGTACAAAAGTATAACAACTGTATTTCCGCTGTAATATGTTACTGGTTCATTTCAAATTTAGCTGTGCTTAACACATATAAAGCCGTATTGAAGTGACATGCATTACATAGCAAGTTTAGATTGATTGCTCATTTTTTGGTGTCTGGGCCTAAGAAAGTTAAAAATCTGTTTCTCAGGCCCTCACATGCAGTTCTTTTTTATAACCAATGCAAACTTAAAAAATAAAAATTAAAAGGTTTATGTCCCTTCATAAATGCAATCTGTAGACTGTGCTGAAGAAATCTAGGTCATCATGGTTGACCGAACTGATGTTCTCATCTAGACATTACACAGGGTGATCCTACAAAATTACAATGAAATTCCTTTATAAATACAACCTGTAGACTGTGCTAAAGGTTTTTGGGTTTCAAACCCCTTGCAGCAGCATGGTTGACCGGTCGCAACAAAAATGGAACATTCTCATCTAGACATGACCTCGAACCTGGAAATGAAATTCAGTGATGATCAAACAAGAACTACGGTGTGTAGCCTGTGCTAAAGAAAATGTGAACAGGCTCACAGATTCACAGACTTCCACACATGTGATGGCAACATAGCTTACCTTGACCTTTTACAGAAAATGGCCTGAGAAACAGAAGATCTACTTTGTAGGCCTTGTGTAGGATTTTATTTAATAGCAATTAATACAATGTAATGCATATAATATACCTACGGTTTTTGAGTGATAGCAGAATTATCTCATTAGTGACTAGAAGGAGATACAAGTTTTCAAAGCAGCTTTGTATCTCCTTGCAGTCACTTGTGAGATAATTCAGGTACCAAGTCAATCACAATAGGTATCTGCTTTGTAGTTTTCTTATATCTACCTTATAGAAACAATAGGAACAACTGCAGCTGCAGTTTCTATAAATTGCACAGCTGTTGCATGGAGAGCACCCTTTATTACAATGACATGGAATTCGTAAGTCGTATCTGGATGTAAATTTCCTGAAAAAAAAGTCAGCTCTCCTGTTGATGCCTGTAGAGACATATCCACTCTCCCAGATCCTTGTTGAAAGCATCCACCATCATCAGCAGACCAAGGAAACTGTGCTGCAGTAAGTGGTTGTGACACATTGGTTGTCTGCCAAACGCCCATTCCATCAGTTGCAAATTCTGGTTCCTCCTTTTTTTTACAAAACCAAAGAAAATCTGTGAAAGCCTGCGAAGACAAAACAAATTTAGGCCATTAAAAAATATTTCTTGTTTCTCAAGCACCTCCCTAGTCATAGAAAATCTGCCTCATCACATTTTTCCACCTGGAAATCTTTTCTATGACACTATTTTGTACCCATAGGACAAATATTTAATTAACACAGAGTCCTGTCAAACAAGATATAGTTGGTTATATTTGCGACCATAACTGCTTTAACTATGGGAAAGTTTCACTGCTGAAAACCTTGGCTTGCCACATAATAGTTTAAGTAATTAAATTTCAGATTTCAACTATTTTCAGAACTGTGTTGTGAATAAACAAAGAAGAAAACAAAAAGCTTCTCTTCATCATGAAATTGAGGAAAAATTACCTGAGAAACAAAAATGTTTTTATAGGCCTTATTTTAAAAAAAACTGACACAAAATATCAGGTTTCAAGACAAAATTCAATGTCTGTCCTGATGTTACTTTCTAGGGAATCATCACTACCTGTACATGTATTACATCAAAATTATTCATCCTTTTGTTGGATCACTTAACCCTTTATCCGAATCAGACGCATCCCCCCACAGAATATGCAAATTCAGCAGTTTAAAAAATATTATTTTTCAAAACATTTCAACAAAACCATATTATGTTGTGATATAGGCTTCATATACTCATAGTTGATGAAACAATGTAAAACCCCAATCAAACCAGATCATACAAGCTAAATGTATAGATTAATATTCTTACAAATCAAGTTTCTTGGTGTGTAACTTGCAAATGAAACTCAATTATTCTTTTTCCCAGAAACCTTTGATTTTAAATCAAATTTAAATTAGCTTTTCCTAATTTTATATCTCAGTAATATGCACTTCGAACAGTCTAGTTTCTGTAAATCATGGCATATGCAGGCATGTGTGAGCACTGTGCCCATAATTAATTTATTACCGCTTATACTGTAACTGTGTATATGTTGCAAATATTGTTTGAGTAAATGGAAATTAGTTTTTGTTCTGGCTCAAGAAGAAAAAGCCTTCTGTTTTTGTTTTTGTTATGGCATCTACATAGCAGGGTAGCTATCAAAAAGACTTTTTTTATTTTTGTTAAATCAGACATTTTTGTTTTTGTTGAAATCATAATTACGATTCTCAGTGTGTTCATTTTGAAAAATCAGCCCCAACAAGCTATTATGACTCATTAGACAGTAACGAATTGTTCCATTAAAAAAAAACTTGAATGTGAATGAATTATGTTGTGAATGGATATTTTAGTCGACTTTCAGAGAAAATTGTCAGACAACTTTTTTTTGTTCCATATCGGACACCCACCCACATCCTCAAGTCAGTTTTGGGTGAAATTCTTCAATATTTTTCATATTAATGGGTAACTTTTGTTAATAATGCTTCTAAACGCGATTTTATGGTCAACTGGTGACATTTTGTTACAGTTTGGGACACAAAAGATGCCATAACAGTGGAAAAGGAAACAAATGGACATCTTTTTGGGTGCATGACCACCCACCACCCCACCTATGTTCATGAAATTTGTTTTTGGCCCCATTCCCAGCCTAATGCATTTCAAAAGTTCCAACATGCATTTACTCAAAAAAGTGGTTGTGGCAAAATATTTTGAAAGTGGGTCACACTCTTCTTATCTCAAGTATGGTATGATGTATAGACCTGGGACCAACAGCATATGATTTGAAACTCAATGGAGATGCAAAATATGGGTCAAGGTCACTGAGGTCACCCCAGGGGTCACTGAGTTCATTTTTCAGAATTGCTGGAAATCACATTTTTTGAGCCCCCTAATGCACTCCAGAAATTCATACATCCATTTTAACATGGAAAAATGTGGGCATGGCCAAAAATTTTGAAAGTGGGTAACACGCATATCTCAAGCATAGTATGATGTAGGGACCTGGGACCAATACCAAATGAATCAAAACTCAATGGAGGTCCAAAAATGGGTCAAAGTCACTGAGGTCACCAACAGGTCATTGAGAGCATTTTTCAGAATTGCTGGAAATCACATTTTTTGACACCCTAATGCATTCCTGAAGTTTAACATGCATTTTTATACTCAAAAAAATGGGCATAGCAAAAAAATTTGAAAGTGGGTCACCTCATATCTCAAGCATGGTATGACATATGGACCTGGGACCAACACCCAAATGAGTTGAAACTCAATGAAGGTTCAAAATATGGGTAAAGGTCACTGAGGTCACCATAGCGTCATTGAGTGCATTTTTCAGAATTACTGGAAATTAGGCTTCTGCAAAAATTCAAAATTTGATTCAAAAATCAGTATTCGAATTGATTCAATATTGGAAATTCAAATATTTTTTAACTGGTTGAGTGCTAGAAGCCACTATCAGGGCTTTAAAAAAAATGAGGGTACCAGAGCAAAAACCAACATTTTCCTTGCTCGCGTTCCATATTCAGTCAAATACAAATAGTAGTTTGTTTATATGGATTAGTTTTATTGCAGATTATTGGAGAGTGCCTGTGGGCACTCTCCAATAATTTGTAATAAATCAAATTTTGCTGAAAAAATTTAGATCACCAAAAATAAACTAGCCTTCAACCAGTTAATGTACTTTGGCCATAACCGTGAATGCTTACAGATTATAATTAATCACATTATTTTATATCGAGTATTGTTCTGCGTAGATACGTAACTGACATGTAGCAGTAAGAGTGTTTATAGCATTATAGCTGCAGATGTACAACAGCTGCAGCTACACTGCTACAAACACTATTACCACTACAACGGTTTATTTCAACTTATAGTGCATTATGACCAGTGACTATTTATAAAAAAAGATTTTGAACTTTGAAAAGTTATTCAGCTGTTCAACTTCAATAAATGATTTATTTCACAACATGATCTCATTATTTTATATTGAGTATTGTTCTGTTCAATCAAAGTTACTGGATACATCATCAAAAGCAACAGTTTTCTAAAACAATATCCCAGATTATGATATAAACAGAAGTAGAGCAGGCTTTAATTTACAAGTGGATCGACTCCATTCGGCACTGAATTATTGTTTCGTTTTAGTCATTCTATATTTTAAAACAAATGGCTTGACGACTGAATGGAGTCGATCTGATTTGAAACAAGTGTTTTTTTTAAAGAAAACATGTGATAATAGTGAGGTATCAGCCAGGTTTGTTTAAAAATGTTTACTTCTGCAGTTTTGAAGCTAAAAAGTCAACAATTTGAATAGTTTCAATCAATAGCTAGAATAATGGTTTATCTCAATTTATAGTGTGGGAAGTGGTGAGACAGAAAATGCACTCTACATAACTGTATGTCTTTTAATAATCAAGGTTATTATTTTAGAAAAAACTTTTCTTTTGATGATGTATCCATTAACTGTGATTCTAAGTTGTAGTTTATGGAGAAATTTTTTTTATTTTTGAAAAGTGCTGATTCAACATTTTCCCATTCCTATTCCTCTCCCCCTTCCCTCACCCATATGGCAACCCGTGATAAAACCGATGTAGATTTTTGGGGCTTATTCAGTTCTCAACTGATCCAAAGGATGCTGTATTTCAAATAACAATTTTTCGTTCTTTGAAGTTTGGAAAATATGGGCATTTTAATTTTTTTTTCTATTTTTATCTCTTGAAAATCACACAGAGAACACAATTTTTTTTTAGTATAAATCAAGTTTGTCCCCTTATACTACTGCATACCAAATTTGGACCAAATTGGCTAACCAGTTTGGAAAATATAAATTTGGGGCAGGGCTAAAAATAGTGTGGCATTGAACAAACTTGAATTTTGAGCATATAAGGAAGCTGAATACCAAATTTCAAAGCACTGTGACTGATGGTTTATGAGAAGAAGATTTTTTAAGACTTTTTAAGCCCATTCGGCTTAGCTACTTCTATTCAGCAAATTTGGAAGGTTATCCCCCAATGATAATCTAAGTCAAGTTTAGTTGGGTGTGGACAAGCCTGAATATAAGCAACCTGTCATTTGAAAAATGAGGTCCCAAGAGGTTAAATTTAATGATGCTATTCCATACAGTGGGCCAATTTATCCTCTAAGTACATCTTTCTGTTTTGGCTTGCGAACTTGATTCAGACTGAGGTTTACAGAGGGTAAATTTTGTGATTCTACCCTACTGTGGAGAGTAGCATCACCAAATTCACCCTCTAGGGACCTCATTTTGCAGATGACAGTCTGCTTATTTTCGGGCTTGGGTGTGGACCAGTGGTTCTGAATAACACTGATACGCAAATTGTCTTGGTACAATTCATGGGAGAGTGCCTACAGGCACTCTCTCATGAATTGTAAAAAGGCAAATCCTTTCAGATTAAATAATTTCATTTCAAAGATTAAATGAAGCACATCCATTGAGTATGAAGCCATCATGTCATGGCACCTGTACGTCAGAATAAAGCCCAAATAAGGCTTACAGCCCTCTAACAATTGAGCACACAGTAAGACAGGTATGAGCAAATAAGCCAGGGTCCATGGACTGTCTGTATCCCTGGAAGCTTTAGGGTAATAAATGCTCACTAAACATTTATTTTTTGATTTTCTGTGCAGATATTTTCCCTTCATACATAATGGTTTCCATGTCTGCATGGGTGCATGGTGGCTCTGTTGGACTTCTATGCTAGAGGTTCTGAGTTTGATCCCTGTCCTGTCCGGGATGCCCCGCGTTGTGTCCTTGGGCAAGACACTTTATCCCAGTTGCCTATATGGGGGCACGATGACGCCGTGTACTAAGGCATACTGCACGTCGATGGTGCACATGTCTTCAACCGCTGTAACCCTGCTTGAGTGGAGCTTGAACAGAGTTAGAATGTTGAGATGACAGTTGCTGGTCATTGCTTGGTGGTTCTCTCCGGGTACTCCGGCTTTCTTCACCTGTAAAACTGTCTCGGTCACGATTAGCCATTGTGCATATGTGACCTTAAACCCCAATAAAATTAATAAATAATTCCATGTCTGCATTGTCTTCAGTCAAAATATGGTTTGTTACCCTTTATTTGGGAAGTGTATGAAACAAGCTAAACTTTGTTGTTTTATTGAATTAATGCTCTTTGCTATTGTGGGTAAATGTTCTACCATTACTGCACATATATAGACAGGGCATATCCTGCATAATGTGAATGAACAACAGCCAATAAAATTAGACCAAAAAGAAATTGTAAAAGCAGACTCACAGCTACTTTCACATCATTCTGGCCTGTTTTATTTTTACTTCTATAATTGAAAAAAATCATTGTTACAATCATCCCTTTCCTGTAACCACCAACAAGAATATAAGAATATTTATTCTAGGCCTTCCACTCCAATTTGTAAACCACTTTTAGAAAACCTGTATCTATAAACAAGAACAAAGGAAGACAAGAAATGAACACATTGATTTCTCTAAACATATTGGGAATTTTTCATAAATACATTACTCCATTGAAACAGGCCTGCAACCAAAGGCGGGCATCAGGGTGGGGTGGTGGCCATGTGTGTGTGGGGGGGGGGGGAGGAGAGGCACCTCCCCAACCTGGACATAATCCCATCATTTTTCCATCCAGAATCATTTTACCCCCCCCCCCCCCTCCCCCTCAAGTGACTGAAGTCCACTAATTTGGATACATCTTGCCAAGCGCATGTGCGCCGGGCCGACCATGGTTCGGCCTGGCATGGAAAAATTTTAAAATTTGGTATTAAAAGCAGCAATCCCTGTCTTTTGAAGCATCACTTTCTACTTCAATATACCCCAGAAAGTTTTATTTTTTCTGCTCTAATAACAAGATTCATTATTTAATTTTTTTCATTTCTGTCCAGTAACTTTTGAATTACCATCCTGAATCATTTCACCCCTCCCTCCGCCCCTCCTCATAGTGACTAAGTTCTACTAATTTGGAAACACCGTGCCAAGCACATGTGCATGGGAACATTTTTTTAATTTGGCATTAAAAGGAGCAATTTCCTGTGAACTGAAGGATCAATTCCTACTTCAACATACCCCAAAATTTTGCATTAAAAGGAGCAATTTCCTGTCTTCCGAAGGATCAATTCCTACTTCAACATACCCCAAAAAGTTTTATTTTTTCAGCACAAATAACAAGATCCATTATTTGATTTTTTTTTATTTCTGTCCACTAACTTCATCCAGAATCATTTTAGCACCCCCCCCCCCCCCCCCCAATAGGGACTAAATTCCACTAATTTGGACACACCGTGCCAAGCACATGTGTGCCGGGTCGACCATGGTTCAACCCGGCATGGACAAATTTTAAAAATTGGCATAAAAAGGAGCAATTTCCTGTCTTCTGATGGATCAATTCCTGCTCATTTTATACCACCCCCCCCCCCCCCACCCCCTCCTCAAAGTGACTGAATTCCACTATTTTGGATACTATTTGCCAAGCACATGTGCCTCGGATCGACCATGGTTCCACCCGGCATGTAAAAATTTTGAAATTTGGCTTTAAAAGGAGCAATTTTCTGTCTTTGTCCCATGGAAAGCCTCTGTTTGCGAGAGCATTTCACCTACTTTCAATTACCAGTAACCACTCATCACTTAAAATTTAATCTGCTATTGAAGACAGACAATCTCTTCTGTTAATTAGTTAATGTTTCATATAGTTGTGTATAATCTGTGTGTTGAATAAACACCTCAAATATAACAACAGAGACTCAGTCATGGGATTATATTCAATGTAATTACAGGTGTAAATTGACAACTCTGAGTTAATTCACTGGTAAATAAAATGGATCAAAATGGTGAAAATTGAAAAACAGTGTCTGAAATTTTTCTAGGGGGGTGGTGGGTGGGCAAAAATGTTTCCAGGGGGCCTGTATATACAAATTTACAACAGATGAAATAATTTATAAAGTAAAAGACCCCCCCCCCCTCCTACACTCTAAAATCAGTTGGGTTAAAAAAAACAACCCAAATCAACTTGGTTGAGTGTATATGAAACCAATATTCACTCCACCCAGATGATTTCAGTTAATTTTTAACCCAACTAATTTTAGAGTGTATTTAATCATTCAGGTTTTCAAAATATATGACATTTATCTTTGAGGATAGGCTTTATTCTGGAACTTTAGAATGACAACAGCAATTTAGAAGTTTGTCATGTTTGTTTACCGATATATTGAGTCAGGCATTTATTGCACTTTCTGATCTGTGTTTATTTTTGTCAGGCAAGCAAGAGATTTTGCCCAACTGAGTACTCCAAAGCATGTGTATATTTTTGTGAGCTAAACAAAGACATCTGTCTAACTTGGTATTTCATAATTTCTTGCCCAACCTCTGCCCCAATGAAAACCATTGGTCACCCCCTCCCCCTACATCCCCTCAGAATTTTTGCCCATTCATACTCCCTAAATTAGAAATTAGTGATTAGATGTCACAAAGAATAATGATAACTCAACAGTTGAAATGTTTCGGAATATTTGAGTTACAAAAGCCAGACACCACTTTTGAAAGTTATTCAAAATTAAAAAGCATGACATGACAAAGTATTTGTTTTTTTCACTTGGATACAAGGATTGAAGATGATACAGATTAGAAAATCACTGCGCACAGAACTCATCATGCCTATTCAATTAACATGGTTCCACTATATCAGACAACTACATATCCGAAGCTTCTTGTTCTCTATCAATTCAAATATAATGAGTTGAAATCAACATTGTCAGTGACTCACTAGAAAGCAGCCAGTTCGCACAATTATCGGTAGTGGAATATTCCAGTTATCTGAATATTAGAAATACTGAGAGGAAATGAGGCACAATTAATGGGGAAAAGTCACAAGCTTCTTTGCTGTTTTGTACATGCATTTGTGAGAAGTCGCTTGGATTACTTCAATTTGCTGCTTTTTCGTTGGAAGGTAAGAAAGACTTCAGGCAATAAAAAACTTGCCCCACAAAAATTGCTACATGTACTAACATTAAAAAATCCTGCCACATCACACCACTTTTGAAAAACTTGCATTGATTGCCTGCAAAGGAGAGAACTGAATTTAAAATTCTTTTCCTAACCTGCTAATCACTTTACAACATTGTTTCTTCATATGCTTGGTTAACACTATGAACAAGAAAGATGTTTGAGATCAGTCGCTGAAAACAATCTCGTTTACAAACCTGGACAACTGATAACAGCAGGAGACAGGGTATATTCTCAGTAGCTGCATTGACCACTTCTGTGGAACAAACTGCCTTCACTAGTCCTAACTTGGGTCACCAGCCATTACCCCATCCTCCCACTTCCTGACAAGAGAAGTGGGAGGAGTGGGTAATGACTGAAAGAACCCAGTTAGAACTTAGAACCATGCTTTCACATACTCTGTCACATTATAATATTAGAACGTTCCTTTTCATGTTCTATCGGCCAATAGTACCTGAGTTTGTGTGATTTCTGAAATAAAACCTGAAGCAGTGAAGCTGCTGAAGGTTTTATTTCAGAAATCACATAAACTCAGGTACTATCGTCCGATAGAACATGAAAAGAAACGTTCTAATTATTTTAATATGCCGAACAAAATATGACTTTCATTGTTAAGCGTTAACTGCAACATGCCATCAATCTTGTTACAACAATGTAGTCGAGTCCAAAAACATGACGTCATTTCGAACGAATGACGTCTCTTCGAAAATGACTTGTCACAAGTGCCGTCGCTTTGGGAGTTTCTATATCAACACATGCCAATGTTTACAACTGCATCATGCTGTTCATGTTATAATTTATTGTTAATGCTTGTTATGAAGCTTGTGCTCAAAAGTTTTGGTTTATATCGCATAACCCGAAGGAAAACAACAGTTATTTCTTAAATATAATTGTTTGAAGTCATAACTGAGACTCATATTCAGGATTCACTGAAGTGGTGAACAACACGTGAGTGAGTTTTTTAATATTTCTGATTCTTTTGAAATCATTGTTTGCAGTTAAAATTGAAAACATACCCACTGAAGATGATATATTTGTTGGTAAGTTTGTGTCTACCGGTGTTGAAAAAAGTTAAACGGACACGGAGCCAGCGTTGGTGTTGAGAAATTCCAATCGACGCTGATCAATGGAAGTGGCACTTACATTTTCTTCGTTCTCTTGTCTCCAGGGAAAAACGTTCCGATAGTACCCGTGTTTTGCCCCCAAACTCCAGTACTATGACTTTTAGAAGGTGTCAAATTAACCAATCACGGCTGATGTTACAAACTTGAGGCATAATAAAAAACTATATATTTTAATCATGTGCTTTGTCAGCATTTCTATTACGCGAATATTCAAGAGTTTTCAAGGCCTTCTGAGACACTTTCCAGGATTTCAATGCCTGGAATGATCTTTAGTCAAACTCAAGATCATTCCTTGAATCCAAGGCCTTGCAGGACCCTTGGATTCTTTGAAAACTATGCTAAAAAACAATCTCTTCAGGCATGTTTTTGATAATAATTTTGCATGCTGCTAATTGTTTACTGTTTTGTGTTTGTTTCCCACAGTGTATATGAACATATGCTCTGAGCTGCAAACCTCAGACTATGTTACCATCACTTCATCACAATAATGCATATGTTCCAATAAGACCCGACCCATAGCCTAAAAAGTGAATGTAGAAGGCAACTTTTAACGATGGCTTCATTGGACAAATAATTAATAAATCAGATAAAGGTCGGGGTTACTAAATCTTGGTCCAAATCATAAACTGACATTTTAATTTAAACAACACTTCATCTGGAACATTGCCTGCTGCATATGTGAAAAATCTATAGAAATGAAGCAGTTTGCAAATTCACTCTTTTGATGGAATAATTGCGAAACAGGCAACCTCATTTCATTCATGTGACGATGTAACATTGCGGATGAAGCCAAAAAACATAGAAAATGAATGTGTCAATGAGACTGGAGTTCAACTTGACAAACTTGAACTTGGTAAGTTATAAGTGAAATGGCAAAATTGAAGATCATTGGTTCCAATGTTATTTGGTGAAACTTCAACATAACAGCATTGTGTATGCACAACGTGAGAGCACCCCATGCATTTTTAAATGTAAACTGTAAGCCTGGCTAAAACAAGAATATTGATACACAAAAGCAGTAAGTTCAAAGATCATTGTAAATGGCAACGTTTTTCATAGAAATGAATGCTAATCAATAGCTCTTATCTAGATGTCTCGCCAAGTGAGCACACCTGGTTCAAAAACAATCCTAAGATAAATGTACCCTGTAGGCAATGTCAAAGAAGAATGTTGATGCAGAAATGCACTAAGTTTAAAGGTCATTGCTAGTGGCAATAGTTTTAAGTGAGCACATCTGGTTCAAAAACAATTCTAAGATAAATGTACCCTGTAGGCCATGTCAAAGAAGAAGGCAATGGTTTTTTTTTTCTGGAAATTCATAAATATGCACTGTAGAGAGTGCAAAAGTTTCTGCACAAATGCGCTAAGTTCAAAGACTGGTGCTAATGACGATAATTTTTATGGAAATGAAAGAAAATCAATAACTCAGATCTACAGGTCACCCTGGACACCTAAGTGTCAAAGCAATCTCATCATAAATGTGTCCTGTAGGACATGCAAGAGGAATATATTGATGCCTGACTAAATTAAGTTCGAAGTTTGAAGGTTATTGCCAACAGCAACGTTTTTCGATGGAAATGGAAGAAAATCGATAGCTCCCATCTAGAGGTCATCCTAAACAAGTGTACCAAGTTTCAAGGCAATCCGATTATAAATGTACCCTGTAGGGTGTGCCAAAGGGAAATATCGATGCCTAAGTAAACTAAGTTCAGAGATAGTTGCCAATGGCAACATTTTTTTTTTATGGTAAAGAAAGAAAATTGATGGCTCCCATCTAGATATCACTCCAAAGAAGCATACCAAGTTTCCAAGTGATTCGATCATAAATGTGCCCTGTAGGGCATGCCAAAGGAATATATTGATGCCTGACTAAACTACATTCAAAGATCATTGCCATCGACAAAGTTTTTTGACAGAAATGGAAGAAAAATTATCGCTCCCATATGGAGATCACCCCAAACAAGCACACCAAGTTTCAAAGCAAACTGATCATAAATGTGCCCTGCAGGGTGTGCTAAAGGGAAATATTGACGCATAACTGCACTAAGTTCAACGAAGGTCATTGTCAGTGGCAACATGTTTTGATGGAAATGGAAGAAAAATCGATAGCTCCCATCCAGAGGTAACTCCAAACAAGCATAACAGATTTCAAAGCAATTTGATCATAAATATGCCCTGTAGGACATGCCAAAGAAATATATATTGATGGCTGACTAAACTAAGTTGAAAGGTCATTGCCAGCAACAACACTTATTGATGGAAATGGAAGAAAATCGATAGCTCCCATCTAAAGGTCACCTCCAAACAAGCATACCAGGTTTCAAAGCAATCTGGTCATAAATGTACCCCGTAGGGTGTGCCAATAGGAAATACTGAGGTCTGACTAAACTAAGTTCAAAGGTCGGTGCCAGTGACGTTTTTTGATGGAAATTTAAATTTTATAGTAAATTTCCTTTCTTATTATACCTACAAGAATTGTTTACTACAGGCTTGCACTACAGTGGAAATCCCTAACTCGGAAAATATACTCTCTATTTGATCTTTCGCAATCAATTTGGGAAAGAAAAGTGATGCAAAAGCACCAAGAAAAAATAAGTCAAAAATAAGTCGAGTGCTACCGGCGCAGACCCAGTAGGGGATGCTCTCCTCCAAGTACAGCTCCACGACTTCCATTGCCAGTGCGCATATACATCGCTAATGACTCATTCTTTTGAATCTGCCACTGTTAGAGTTATGTAATCAGCGGGGAGGAAGGATTCTTACCCGTAAAAGAAGACGGGAGGGCCTCCATGTAAACAATTGTGGTAGGTGTAATAAGAAAGGAAATTTACTATAAAATTTAAATTTCTCATCAACCTACCTACAATTGTTTACTACAGGCTGAATAGACAATAGGCTGGAGGGAATCACATAACCAACCCATACATAACCCAACTGCACTGGAACCGTGGACAGAGGAAGAGGTCCTGAGGCCTATCAAACCATAGCATCATAATCATTAGTAAAAGACAATGAGAGATGAGACTAATGGGTCTGTGTGATGCACAGACAGAAAAGGGCAGTAACAGCACAGAGCTGGAACTGACCTTCAAGAAGCCTAATGGCTAGGTAGACAACAGCCTGAGCAGAAGAAAGAAGGCCCAATGCAAAAAGGTCCTCCGACTGCTCCTGCAACTGACGCAGACAGAAGGTGGAAAAAGTAGAGGCATTTCTCCAGTAGGCTGTCTGCAGAACATCCGACAACTTGACAGAGTTAGAATAAGCCCAAGAGGTAGACAATGCGCACACATCATGGGCAGAAATACGATTGGTAATACAATCGCCAGTTGCTAGATGAGCGTAAGCTGCAGGAATAGCAAGACAAATCCATCGAGAAATGGATTGAGGAGAGATCTTCTGTCAACCAGGAATAAGAGACAGAAAAAATGCCTTTCCTTATGAATTGTGTCCAATTGAGATAAATGCGAATAGCACGAACCGGACAGAGCAAAGGGCGATTACCCTCAACAGAAGGAAGAGCCCTGATACAGACAGGAGGTGGAGTAGTTTCTGGTATCTGATTTTTGGCCAGAAAGGAGCAATCAGTGGTAAAAGTAACACTGCTGGGAGAGCTCCTGAAAAAGAGAGGGCGTGAAGCTCACTAACCCATCTGGCAGAAGCAAAAGCCATCAGAAAAGCTGTCTTATATGTGAGAAAACGCATATCCACCTGGGATAAAGGTTTGAACGGCACCCCCCCCCCCCCCCCCCTCCAATCAAAGCAACACCCAAGAAAGATTCCATCTTGGGGTAAGCTGCAAAGTCCGAGGCCTTTTCAAAGAAAAGTGCCGGACAAGCTTCGAGAGGTAAGGATTAGAGCCGATATGACGCTTCCCCCCAAAAAAGGCTCTGAAAGCATGGACCAGTACCCCTTGATTGTAACAGACTGGAGACCAAGAGAATCATACAGGTATACCAGAAACTCCGCAATCTGTGAAATCGAAGGATTGGCATAATCAACAGAGCGATCAGCACACCATCGACAGAAGACCTTCCACTTAGCTGCATAAGCTAAACCAGTAGAGTGCCTCCTTGAAGAAGAAATGCACTCCATTGCTCGTCTTGAAAAACCTCTACAGAGGAGACAGGACCTGACAAAAGATATGCATGAAGGCACAATGAAGTCGGGTCGACGTGAAACCTCCTCGGGTGACCTTGGCAAAGAAGGTCGCGACATAGAGGGAGACGTGCCGGAACCGCCACCATCAGAGAGCGCAGCTGATTGATCCACACCTGCTGAGGCAACATGGGAGCTATCAGAATGATTCGACAACTGCAGGTTCAAATTTTGGCTAGAATCTGAGGCAGAATCGAAACGGTGGGAAGGCGTAGCCTACTAGACCGTTCCAATCGAGTGGCAGAGCGTCCGCAGCAAAAGCCAGAGGATGTGGACACGGGGACACGAAAGTGTCCACCTGATGGTTCCAACAAGTTGCAAAGAGAACAATGTGGGGACGACCGCAGAGATCGCAAAGAGACTGGAACACTGCCCTGTGGAGCATCCACTCGGTGGAGATGACCCTGCCTCATCAGGACAGGGAGTTGGCTAGGATTTTCAGATGACCCGGGATGTGACGAACCACCACCCTGGCGTTGACATCCTGAGCGAGCAGTAGAAGATCCCGAGCCAATTCATACATTGGAACCGAGTGCGTGCCGCCCTGGTTCTGAATGTAAGCAACCACTGTCGAATTGTTGGACAACAGAAGGACCTGGCATTCGACAGGTGAGGGATCCACTGCCTGAACCTCAGAAAAAGAGCAAAAAGCTCCTTCTGGTTGATGTGTAGAGCTGCCTGATCCTGGTCCCACACCCCGTGAAAGGAAAGACCTAGAGGATCCAACGTCGCACCCCATCCGAGATTGCTGGCATCTGCCATCAGATCACGATCAGACATGGGTAAGTCCAATGGGACAACCTGCGTAATCCACTGAACATCCGTCCAGGGGAGAAGGTGAGGATGAAGAGATTCTGGTAACTGAAGCACCAGATCTAGAGGATAGACATTCAGCCTCCAACGACTGAGCAGAAAGTGTTGGAGAGGTCTGAAATGCAGCCGAGGAATGAGATCCGTCACCGAATCGCAGAGACCGAGCAGCCGGAGAATACTCTGTGCTGTCGCGGACATGAACTGGGACAGAGTCAGAGCAAAAGCTGAGAGAATCACAGCCCTGGCCTGGGGAACCGCCAACATATTGAACTGAGTACGGAAGGCCATTCCCAGATGACAAAACGACTGAGAAGGAATCAGATCCGACTTCTCCTCGTTGACTCTGAATCCTAGCAACGTGAGCAGGCTCAACAGAGTGTCGACATCCGACTCCAGTAAGGCAGCATTGGAATGCCTCTGGAGGATATCATCTAGATATGCCGAAGTAGTCACCCTGGACTGTGTGCGATGGAACGCTATCACATGCAATATCAGTCGGGTGAAGGCCCAAGGAGCCAGGTTGAGGCTGACAGGCATGGCCTTGAACTGGTAAACTCGCCCCAGAAATGTGAACCTGAGATACTTTCGCGATGTCTGATGAATCAGAACGTGATAGTAAGCGTCTCGGAGGTCGATGCCGGAAGCGAAATCTCCCTGGTGAATGGAACGGCGGACCGACCTGAAAATCTCCATGCTGAACTTGGGAGCAATGATAGACTGGTTCAGGATACTCAGATCGATAACCGGAGTTGGCCGTCCTTCTTCGGCACCAAGAACAGGCGGGAATAAAACCCCACTGAATGAATGTTCTTGATGACCTCGATCGCCCCTTTTGCCAGGGGATTGTCTATCTCCATGAACAAAAGCTTCCGACGTAAAATGTCTGAAGGAACTGTAGTTGGAAGAGGCACTCTTGACAGAGTGGGGTGCCTCCAGAAGGATATTCGCAGCCCGGACCGAACAACATCTAACACCCAAGGATCAGATGTGATGGTGGCCCAATGGTCTGCGAACTCTGCTATCCTTCCTCCAACCTAGGATGAATCGAGGTGAGGACCTTCATTTCAAGCCCCGACAAGGCCCACGAGAGGAGAAACCACCTCCTCTGCTATATGAAGAATCCTGAGACTTCCCTCTAGTCTGCCGACGCTTACCCTTACCCCGTGAATAAGAAATAGAAGCGGTGGCAGAAGGATCAGCCCTTTGCTTCACAGCAGAAGCAGAAGGGTACTTGTTGGGCTTTGAACGGCCCCTGCCTCCCACAGAAGGCTGATCAAGCTGATGAAGCAGCAGCTGATCTTTGGAATGACGTAGGACGTCATTCCGGACCGTCAACACGGAACCATGGAACAGTTGTGGAACTGCTAAAGAAGCAGATCGAAGAGCAGTGCACTGCCCCTCAGGAAGGGAACGGACTGTGTCCAGCACAGAGTCCCTTCGAACTAGTTCCAAATTAGCTGTGTTACAGGCATGCGTGTGAGGAAGATGCATGAGCACCTTGGAAAGCACACGCAAAGGAGCCTGTACATCGTCAAACTTATCTGGGGGCAGATGAGCAGCTAAGGCAGAGACGACGTGATCTGAGAGAGAAAGCATGCCCAGCATTTCTCTCGATAAGCCCAACATGGACTCCAGAGAGGCAATAGGAATGACGGCAGACATGGGTTTGGAAAGCCCGAGGGAGTTGGAGTCCAGATCCAAGCCCATCAAAGTCTGGCAGACTGACAGACTGGCGGAATCGTAGGAACGATAATGCACCGGCGGCAAAAAGGTGTCAACCCTGGTGAAGAACAGAGCCTTCATAGCCTTGGAACTCAGCTTAGAGTCCAAAGCTGAAAATGCTTCAACCACCTGTACTGACTGGCACGGCCGAAGACGCCCAAAAGCAGGTTGCTCCATAGGCTGTAGGAGCGCAACCGATGATCGCGGCCTGGCTGACACTGTCGGCTGGTTTGATGGTTTGAGATCCGGAAGGAGCCCAAACACAAAATCAAGAGCTGTCACCAAGTCAGAAGACTGTTGGCTCTCAACATCAGGTATGTCTGACACCTCCCCTGAGTCGGAAGACACATAGCCCATCGTGGGCAAACCAGCCGACAACTCCCATGGTGTAGGCACACCAGGGGGATCAGAAAGCGGCCTGTTTCCAATCCCGGGAGGTGGCGCCATAGGGGGCACCTGGAAACCACTCGCTGCTTCGCTGGAAGCAACAGGAAGGCTCTTGGACAGAACCTGAGTGAGTAAGGAGAAGGCCTCCCTAAACTCACTGCCCATGTCGGCCAGGGGGACGAACCGGCAAAAACAGAACAGCAGTAATAGCAGATATGTTGGGAGTCGTTGAGGTTGGTGGAATTGTGGAGAGAGCACCCCTGCTTGGCTCCGAAGGAGGAGTCACAACCCTAGTGACAGCCTCAGATGTTGACTGGAGAGGGAACGCAGTCCCGGAATCAGGCACCCCTTCACCAGACAACTCAACAGCTCCCGCAGTATCCACTACAGGAATAGACTGCACATCCCCCAGGGAGGAGGAATAACTCTCACCAGACGTGGTCATTTCGGGAGGCCCTAAATGACCGCATTCCCCTTTTCTGCGAGAGCGGGAGGCATGGTCACGAGAATGCACAACTCTGTTCACAGACGCCTAGAAAGTGGATGACCATGATCCACAAAGACCACAGTGTTGATCGGCCGAACACCCATTGCATGAAGTATGCGAGTCGTCCACATGATTAGGAAGCAGACATTGCCCACAAGTCCTGGGCATGACAGAAGTGATTGAAGCAGAGAAGGTGAATTCAGCAGAAGACAGAAGAACACCCCAAAGAAGAGAGAAAGGTGACAGAAAAACAGACCCCAGACGGCTGACCGGGAACCAAACAACAGAAGGACCACTCTCAAAGGAGAGAAGAGAATCTGTATTACCTCCCTTCACTCTGATGTCAAAATATCCAAATTTCAAGTAGCAATTTTTCCCATAATACAACTGGGAATTTAACCAATTCAGTCTTTTTTGACAGAGCTCAATGAGCTCTGTCAAACAAGATTGAATTGGTTAAATTTCCAGTTGCATTATGGGAAAAATTTGCTCTCTGAACTTAGGATATTTTGGCCTCGGTGTGTAGGAGGTTAAAGGTACCTCACTGGCACCTAACTCTAACACAATTAACAAAATGAAAAACTTTAACATAAATGTAACTGTGAAATTTTAAAGTCCGAAACCGCATGGCTCACGAAAATAGCGTGCGACTCAGAAAAGAAAATATAATACATTATGGATAATAATTTACATAGAGAATATAATGAAAAACAGTTCCTGATAAGAAAAGGATACTTTGATCCAACTTGAGGCAGGAAATACACAATCAATAAGCAGGATGATCACTGATACTAGTGCTGAGAAGAACGTCTCGTCAACATGGCAGACGAAAAAAAGAATGAGTCATTAGCGACGTATGTGGGCATTGGCAACGGAAGTCGTGGAGTTGTACTTGGAGGAGAGCGTCCCCTACTGGGTCTGTGCCGGTAGCACTCAACCCAATTTTGGCTTATTTTTTCTTGGTGCTTTTGCACCACATTTCTTTCCCAAATTGCTTGGGAAAGATCAAATAGAGAGTATATTTTCTGAGTTAGGGACTTCCACTGTAGTGCAAGCCTGTAGGAAACAATAGTAGGTAGGTTGATAAGATATGGAAGAAAATCAATTGCTTCCATCTAGAGGTCACTCCAAACAAGAATACCAGGTTTCAATGCGATCTGATCAAAAATGTGACCTCTGCAGTGTGCCGAAGGAAATTGTGGATATATGTACATATGTCTGTACACCGACCAATGAGAAGTGATGGCAATAGCTAAGCTTGACTTTGTCAAGTTGAGCTAAAAACTATACATGCTCTCATCCAGTCAGAGGGTGAGGATTTTAGTCTTATTGGAACCTAAAAAATTACACACAGCATGCCTTCTGGTAAAATCTTATCTGATAACATATTCTGAAATCATGGCTGTAAACTGAACTATTCATTATCATTCTATAATTTTTTAAGTGATTCCATTAAAAGGTTTTCACATGATTATAATACACACCTGATTATCTGTGGCATCCAGGTCTGGATCATATGAATGTTTCTCTGGACTCAGTGTGATGAATGGTGTTGAAAGTCCTACCTTCATTGTGGTCACTGTTGATACTGCTGCTACAATATCTGATTGTATAATCTTGAAAAATGTGTACTCAGATGACATATAGTCATATCCCAATATTTTTCTGTCCATTGTCAGTTGGTATGTTGCTTTGTATACACCATACTGCAAATATCGTTTTGGTATACCTAATTCCGATTTATCATGAGATAAAATTGTTGAGATGTCTACTTTTCTTATCGGCTGGCAATCATTTTCATCAACTTCTTCCAAAATCCACTGCTTTGTGTTCTGAAGTGTTGCTGTGCAGCTAATTTCAGTTATTCCAACAATGCTAAATGGCTTACTCCTTTGATATCTATCAACATTCAAACAGAGATGCTTACAGTCTCTTATGTCAACTGTTGGTAAACAGTTATGTTGAGAAATTGGAACCATATACATATCAGCAGAAAAGGACACAGTATTGCTAGCATTAGCCTTTATCGTGTATTCACCATAGGTACTGTAGGTATGACTGACAAAGAAGGTCTTTGCAGTCACATTGATTATTTCAGCTGAACCATCATCAAAATCTATATTTAACACCGTGTCCTTACCAACAGATTCTAAAACCATTTCTGCTCTGATATTGTATTGATTGACTGTAACAAGTTTGATCTTCATGTTCTGCACTATATCAATAAAATGAACCATAACAGAAACTTTGCTGCTAGACACAGGATTACCAACTTCAAAACTCATGTTATACAATCCAGACTGAAAAACAAGACAGGTATGAGTATCAAAGAAGAGGGGGTGCATTGAAGGGATGGTAAAGGGTTGTCCCCTCCAACCCCTTCTGAATTTTTTTTAAAAAAAGTAGTGAAGTCAAATCACATAACTATTTAACCCTTTACCCAACATAATGGCCAAAACCGGCCAGAGCTATTCACAAAAATCACCAATTAATTTTTATTATTTTTTCATATTTTGTCTCAAAAACATAGGTTATGACCCCTCTTTGGAATGAGCTCATTGAGCTCGTTCCAATGAGGGGCCATAAACTATGTTTTTGAGACAAAAAATGAAAATGAAAGTGTCAATGACACTGTAGCTCAACTTGTCAAGACAAAGACATGTACATGTATAGTATGTGACACAGCAATGACAAACATCTAGGTAATGACCTGATAACAAAGGTACATATAAAGTATTGTAACGGTCTGTACATAAATACTGACCGTTGCCTGTAACAAATGTATAGGTAAAGTATTGTAAAGGTGGGTGACAGTCAGATGCTGAACTAGAAAAAATCTTTGAGTCCCAGAGTGGGTCTGACTGAACCCCAAAATATTTGTTCTCATAGCACAATGATAACAAAGGCACCCCAAAACACACTCGTTCCTGTCCCAAGGTGAAAACAAAAGTACTCAAGAAGTTTTGTGAAGATTAGTTCATAAATACGAGCTGTATAGAACTTGTGACAAAAAACTGATTGGACCTAATTTCGGTACAAAATGGCCACACCTAAAAACACTCGTTCCCGTCCCAGGGTCATAACAAAGGTACGCAAGAAGTTTTGTGAAGATCGGTTCATAAATACAGCCTCTACCCTGAGCCGTATTGACATGTGTGCTTACATTGTGTAAGTAGCACTGAATAAATCAAAGTTCATCTAATTTGCATAATTTCTGCACGAAAAAAAACCCCTTACAATATGTGATGTATTCCATGTTACTAAACATTCATACAAAAATTTATTAAAATCAGAACTTTCATACAGAAGTTCTATACAAAAGACTGATTGCACTAATTTTGGTACAAAATGGCTGCTGGTGGCCATCTTGAATTTCGGACCACACCCAAAAACAATCGCTCTCATCCCACGGTGATAACAAAGGTACCCAAAAAGTTTCGTAAAGATTGGTTCATAAATATGGCCTCTAGTCTGAGCTGTATAGAAGTTGTGTACAAAAAACTGATTAGACCTAATTTCGGTACAAAATGGCCACTAGCAGCCATCTTGAATTTTAGACCGCACCCAGAAACACTCGTTCTCGTCCCAAGGTGATAACAAAGGTACCCAAGACATTTCGTGAAGATCAGTTCATAAATACAGACTCTAGTCTGAGCCGTATTGACATGTGTACTTACTGTGTGTAAGTCGCACTGAAAAAATCAAAGTTCATCTAATTTGCATAATTTCTGCACGAGAAAAAAACCCGTATTATATGTGATGCATCCCATGGTACTAAACATTCACACAAAAAAATTATTCAAATCAGGGCTTTCATATGGAAGTTCTGTGCAAAAATCTGATTGCACCTAATTTTGTACAAAATGGCTGCCATCGGCCATCTTGAATTTCGGACCGGACCCAAAAACACTCGTTCTCGTCCCACGGTGATACCAAAGGTACCCAAGAAGTTTCGTAAAGATCGGTTCATAAATACGGCCTCTAGCCCGAGCCGTATTGGCATTTGCACTTACAGTGCTGAAAGTAACCCCAAAAAACATCAAAATTAGTCTAATTTGCACAATTTACGTACGAGAAAAAAACCCGTATTATATGTGATGTATCCCATGGTACTAAACATTCATACAAAAAATTATTCAAATCAGAGCTTTCATATGGAAGTTCTGTACAAAAAACAGATTTCTGCATCGTTGGTACAAAATGGCAGCTGGCAGCCATCTTGAATTTCGGACCGCACCCAAAAACACTCGTTCTCGTCCCACGGTCATAACAAAGGTACCCAAGAAGTTTCGTAAAGATCGGTTCATAAATACGGCCTCTAGCCCGAGCCATAGCAGCTTGGCACTTACAGCTCTGAAAGTAACACTAAATAAATCAAAGTCAGTCTAATTTGCATAATTTACGCACGAGAAAAAAACCCGTATTATATGTGATGTATCCCATGGTACTAAACATTTATACAAAACTTTATTCAAATCAGAACTTTCATACAGAAGTTCTGTACAAAAAACTGATTTTTGCATCATCGGTACAAAATGGCCACTGGCAGCCATCTTGAATTTCGGACCACACCTAAAAACACTCGTTCCCGTCCCAGGGTCATAACAAAGGTACACAAGAAGTTTCGTAAAGATCGGTTCATAAATACGACCTCTAGCCCGAGCCATAGCCAATTGTTGACGTACGGACAGACGGACAGACGGACAGACGGACCATGACAATAGCTCAAATTTGACTTCGTCAAAGTTGAGCTAAAAATTAGTTATTCAAGAATTTTGTTTGCAAGTGTCGTCTGCTTTTCATGTTAGGTGAAGGGTTATAATCAAATGTATGCAATTCCAGTTGCTTCTGGAAGCCCTCTAAAGGAGTGTCACCAAGCCTTTTAATTTGTCTCATTTATGGGGTATCATACACACATTATATCAGTTGTAGGTCAGCCCTCATAAAAGAACAGTTTTGAAATAAGGCTATCAGAAATGCCATTTTTTGTCTTGTTAAATCTTGACTGGTTCTTCGGAAGATCTATTAACTCATAAAAACCTTATTCCAACTTTGATTACCTTCACACATGTGCCCCAATATGCAGTCTCTGGAAAAACTCAATGTTATATTACAAGTACCGAAGAAGTTGCCTATAAACAACACTGCAAAGCCAAAGGTCTGTCATGTGTGTAGCAAATATGTATAAAATCTTTAGACCTTTCACCCTTTACCTAACATGAAAGGCAGACAACACTTACAAAATTCTTGAATAACTTCTTTTTTTTTCATTTTTTGCGTCAAAAACATAGCTTATCATATGACTTTTCCATTTTCTCGGCTTATTACTGTTTCATTTTTCAATAAATATTAATTAGTGTTTTGTAACACCTTCAGGTGATTTGATTGGTCAGTTTCAAAAGAACGCTTTCTGATTGGTTACATCTATCACTCCAAAAATTTGTGTCAAATTAATATGCATGTAAATATTACTATTTCAAAACATCAGCAAAGCCACGATGCCCGATTTATTTGTTATAAACATTCACTAAAATCCCAAAGATTGGAAATGTATAAATACTTGAAAATTAGTATTTATAACGCTGAACTGTGGAACTATATTTTGTCGTGGTTATGACAGATGACTGCTTGTGGCAGTGATGCATCAAGTCAAATGCATGATGTTCAAGGTAAAGTTCCATTCTTTAACCCTTCTTTTCTATCTAAAAAATGTGTTTTTGGTAACTGTTGTGTCATATGATAAACAGAATATGAAATTCATGTTTTGGTCATACTCTATTTATGACACTCGTCTACAAATTTCCTGCTTTGCCTCTCCAGAGGCTAGGAGATGGAAAATTCTTAGTCTGGTTTCATAAATAGCGTATGACCAAAACACTCATTCCGTATCCTCTATTTATGATCCCTCATTGGAATGAGGTTGTTCCAATGAGGGGTCATAATCTAATCTATGTTTCTGAGACAAAAAAATACAAAAATAATGAAAATTGAAGTCATTTTTGTAAATAGCACCGACTGGTTTTAACTGTTACATTGGGTAAAGGGTTGAGTGAAATCTTTTATGAAGTTGTACAAAAACACACACACACATGCACAAAGCCAAACCAAACTATCTTTTATACTCTCTCGTAGGGGAACATTTGTGTAATTTATTGACATTGGTTATTGCTGTGAATGTGGTGACATTTAAAGGCCAGGTCCCACCACCCCATGTTGCAGTCTTTTCTGGGAGGCTCTATCACACTAAAAACTTCAGAATGAATGACAGTTAAGTAAAGTTAAGGAAGTTAGTATTTATTATTTATTTATTGGTGTTTAAGGTCACATACTTATGCACAATGGCTAACCATGACTGTGACAGTTTTACGGGTGGAGGAAGATGGAGAGAACCACCGAGCAATGATGAGCAGCTGCCAGCTCCCCAACATCGTAACTCCACACTACAGCACAGGCAGGGTTAGATTGGTTGAAGACATGTGCACCATCGATGTGCAGTATGCCTTAGTACACGGCGTCATCGTGCCACCATGTGGACAATCGGGGTTAAGTGCCTTGCCCAAGGACACAATGTGGGAGTCTGAATCGATCGCTCAGATGGTCAACAATCCGAGGACTAACCTCAGCTCGATGTTGCTTAACTTCAGTGATCTGATGAGAACCGGTTACCACAACATCACTGGAAGTTAGTAAGGAAATAAATTTGTTCTCTCTGTATATTCCAGTGTGTATGAAAATTTACACTGTTTTAAAACGAACACTCCCTTTCACACTGGTTTCAAATCTTATAACCCTTTCACAATGATTTAAAAACTTATACTCCCTTTCACTTATGCAGTTTAAATAATGTGTAAATATACATTATCATGACCATGTGCATGTCCTGTAATTTGTATTAGATTTGAGGTCATGTTCACAATGAGATCACAACCAGCCCATCAGGGCAAGCGGTGATCCAATTGTAAACATGACCAAGAATCTGAGACAAATTACCGGTCATGCATTTGGTCATGATAGTACATTTATCTAACAATCACATTACATATGCCTGTTTCCCCCATTTTTCAGTTTAAATTGGGTTGGAATTGGTCAAAATTTGGAATTTCATATTTTAATGCATAATAACAATGCATATAATGATATAATGTGATAGTGGAGTGTTGAATCTGTCTGATATGGAATTGGAACAGGGGGCTGGTACAAAACGTTTTTTCTGAGTTTTGGGGTGAAATTAAGTTGATTGTTAAAGTGTAAATAAATATTCATACACCCTGGAATATATAAGAAATATTGCTAGACTTGGAGGTGACCATGCCAAAATAGTGATCTACAAGAAAGACTTGTCCCTTTGCCAGAGGCGAGTGGGCTATTCTGAAAGGACCACTATTTGGGCAAAGTCAATGACATTATTATATTATATCAAACAAACCAAGGAAGAATGTTGAACTAATAACAAAACAAAATTCCAGAAAACATCTCTTTAAAGTGTGTGTTGGCTGTTCTATCAGTCAAATGTCGTAAAAGTTTGCAGTGCTACTTTCAGAATTATACAGTGCATGGGAATAATGCACAATTATTTTTAGAACCCATCATAAGTAAAACTATCAAAAATGCAATATGGTACCACTCAGCCAATCAGAGGAAGGTAAAGTCACGTAAGATATAGCATACACAGATGACTAATAATAACACCCTCCAAAATGGTGTTATTGTGAAAGTAAATAGGAATTTGAACAGATGATTGTAGTTATGAACAAATTATTGTTGGACCAAGAAAAAGTAAAAAATCTGTTTCTCAGGCCCTCCTATATGATATGATCCTTTTGGCTGCCTCATGTTCTCTTTTTATGATCAATGCAAACTTAAAAAAATAAATATTAAATGCTTTATGACTGATATTTTACCCAAGTTAATAAAATTGATAAATTTGTCCCTTGAGTGCAACAGGGCTTTGAATTGTTTTAACATTACAGAGCCTTCTTGCACTCAAGGGAGTAAATACACTACCACCCATGCTATTCTGTAGATTATGAGGCCTAAAACATAAAACAAACCAAGAACATAAACTTTTGATGGCAAAGTTAATAAAAATTTACAAAAATAAGAAATAAAATAAAAACGGCCCACCCACATGCAATTTTACAACAAATGGCCTGAGAAACAGAAGATCTACTCTGTGGGGCCTCAGTGGGTGATCATAGTGATACTTCATATCAAAAAACGAGAAAAAATTCAAAGGTGACAAAAATGCTGCAGTTCCATGAAAATCTTGGTATTGGGAATATGAAAAACAGATTTTAAACTTTTTTCTGGTCAAATCTATTATATAAATGGGGAGTGTGTGATTCTGGGAATCCATCCAGCTAGAAATTCAGGTTTTGATTATCCTCTTGATATCTATTGCAACTAGAAATTTTCTACATGTGGGAGGGACTACCTGTCCTGGGACAGGTCGATCCTCTATTATCATATATGTTAAATAACCACTCAACTGACAACCCATCCAATGTGTGCATGTAACTGAAAAGGAAGACAAAAACATATTGCTATACCTGATAGAATATTATCTCAAATGGATTCTTCTCTTGTTTACAAGGATATGCAACATCAGTACAATTAAACTGTACTGTTGGCCTAGTTGTGTCAATACCAGCAGACAGAATATACCACTCTGGTGTTCCTGTAAAAAATGTAATTTGAGTAATATTCTTTCATGAAGGATAATGTAAAAAGTTTCTCAATAAGCAATGACGAGATATAAAAAGTATCTTGGAATCCATCATCTTGATGGATACCTAGTTACAATTCTTTGTAGCGTTGCCTGAAATCACGAAATGTTTGTGTTCTTGTTTCTACTCTCAGAGGTCAGATATAAAGAAACAAGCCTGGATCTAAAGACCTTAAATCATAGCCTGTTAGTAGGTTACATTATATAACAAGGTGGTAACAAATAGGAAAAAAAGTATTGTAATGCTTTTCAGCTTTCTCTTGATAGACTTGATTGACCACTAAAATAAACAGCCAAAACTATAGCACAATCTCGTTGGCGAGATTGCACATTAGTTGTTGCTATTTATTTTGACAGAAATTCTGTTAGGATGTAAATGGTAAGCCATTCTGGTCATATGCAGATGTAATGTGCAACCTTTAAGTCGAGTTTGTTTCATATGATTGTCATAACATAACATTTCATATGACTGGCAAAACATGCAGGCTTAGGAAGTTAATGTATACAGTATTGTTTTATAGTAACAATTGTATTGTGTTTGTGTATTTGAAACTGACATACCCTCCACATAACCTAAACATTTGTTCACGTTATTTCTAGGCCTGTCAATAAAGCATCCATAACTCAAAATTATTATTATTACCAGTCAATCTATAAGTTACTAGTCAATTAACATAAGTTTGGAGGCCCGTTAAAACTCCATAATTTCAGTGACGTAATTCGACGGAGCCAGGCCGCGGATGATAATGGTATAAATAGCCATTAGCGGCCCGCGGCCTGGCTATTTTTAGATTCCATTTTCTAATGAATTACTCCCATTCAGAAGACGTCCCTTTGTATTTCTGAACTGAAGTCGAACGCATGATCGAAACATAAATATCGAACCGACTTTAGTGATTATTTTTGTGCTGAAATGAAGCACTATCAGATGGAAACAAGTTTCATTGCACTATGAATAGGTCCCATTGTAAGTATACTGATAAAATCATCGTTCGTTCGTTACAACTGCCTGGTAATAATAGTAATAACATGATTGTTGTCAGGCATCATGATTCATTAGCGGCCCTGCAGTAATGATGGTTTATTAAAGGCCCGAGACGAAGTTATATTACTATGTTATTAGAATGAAAAAGGCCCCGTAATTTGCGCGTTTAGTTTTCTATTTCATTTCAGCAATAAAATTGCCAGCAGAAGTACCGCCCACTGGTATGCATGTAAATAAAAATGGATTTGCATGTGTGAATATTGCTTTAAGCAACATTTAAACTCTTATTAATCTGACGATCATGGTATAAATAAAATATACCCAAAGTAGCTTGGTGTACCAAATGTTCACAACTCGGGGTGAAGTGGTGTTAACCATGTGCCAAAGGCCTGCAGTTAACACCACTTCACTACTTGTGGTGAACATCTGGTACACCAAGCTACCATGGGTATATTCTATATATATCCTCCACATATCTTGTTTGATAGAGCTAAATATTAATATTATGATCACCAAAAATAGACGAGAGAAAAACCCATAATGCCCATCTTTCAAATAGCAGAACTTATGGTTATTTTGTGAGGTTAAACATCTATGTCTAGGCGTGGCTTTCTCAGGAGAGTGATCACCCTCCTTCTGCTCACCTTAAGATAATCAGAATATTTGAACGTGAGACTCAGGATAGTCAGTGAAAGCAACTGTAGTTCAAAGATCCACTTTTTCTTGAAATAAAAATATTGCAGTAGTTGATGATAAATAAGAGAGCATTAATTACCAGTATGTGCCACACATATGGGTAAGAAAAATTACAAACATTTTCAAGTACGTTTTTCCAAACTTTGCAAAGTAATATTTACAAAAGAAGTACTTATTCAAATCAGTTATGATAGTCTGGAATAAACAGAGAAGAAAATCTAAAGTACAACTTTATAAGTCATCGCAATAATGTTTCATCTTACAACAAGTATGTATTTCTACAATACAAGTAAAAACATCTAGACAAAATACAAATCTGTATCGAGAGTAGCAATCACAAGTGAAATCATTTGTTTCAGAAAGAAAGTTTTTTACATGCACCTATCAAAAACTTATTACACATACAGCCCAGAAACATAATTCTGTTGTACTGGATGTCCTCCTGAAGTGCATGTATGTACAGAGGCATCTGTTGGGTTAATGCATAGTAAAAACATATCATCTCCCTTGATGTGCTCAATGTTGTCATTCAGTAATGTCGCTTCTATGTGAGAAGACGTCCAAATAGTTGATCTTCTCTAGGATTGTCGTGTCATTGCTAACTTATAGAATTAGTGGTTTATATGGTTTTTCCCAGTTTTACCATACTGGCGATGATTTAAAATGGTTATGAAGTGATTTCTTTGTATATTTTGATTTTATTCTCACCATTTTGTTGTCAGGTTTGTAAAAGTGTTTTGTCTTCTTCATGGAATGATTATGAGTGCATACGTGAACTGGGCAGATCTTAATTGCTGCCTGTTTCTCAAATGTTGCCATCACTTCTGCGAAAGATGATTTCGATCATTTTCTGATAAAACAGTACTTTTTTCAATGTTCTGTTTTTCTGTCACGGAATATGAGCCATTTCGTTTCAAAGTTCCCATTTGTAAATTTGATTGTGTGTAAATAAATTGTTGTTTTGAAATTTCTCGATCTTGTTTGACTCTTCCACAGAATGAAAATTCTTCAGTTATTTTAATTTTTGTGTATCAATTATTTGTACTCAGAGCATTTCGTCATTTGTATATTTTTTCCCTTTTGATGCGATTCTCGGCAATGTTAATTTGCATTGCACCTTGTTTTGTCAGTCATTGTTTGTATATATTGTCATTGTGACCAATGAATAATGAATACAATTCACTGTAGCATCATTGTTCACTGACTGTAAATTTTTATCCCAGTGCAGTTGCTGTATGTCAGCTTTCATTTCCTTACAGTTACAGTTGGAAACAATTGTCTGCATCCATAGTCTGGACTGGTTAAGTGAAATAATTTATGAGAGGTGAGGGACGTTGTACAAACACGAGTGCGCGAATACGCACAAGTGTTTTACAATATTGTCCCTCGCCTTGAATGAATTATTTCACATAACCAGTCCAGTCAAGCGATTACTCTGTTTATTACTTTTCATTATTAACGATAATTATATTATTTAACCCTTTACCTAACGTAACGGTCAAAACCGGCCAGCACTATTCTCAAAAAACACCAATTAATTTTCATTATTTTTTCATTTTTTGTCTTTAAAACATAGGTTAAGAACCCTCATTGGAATGAGCTCGTCGAGCTCATTCCAATGAGGGGTTATAACCTATGTTTTTGAGACAAAAAATGAAAATAATAGTTATTCAAGAATTTTTTTTGCAAGTGTCGTCTGCTTTTCATGTTAGGTAAAGGGTTAAAAAAACAATGAAGTCCCCATTATACCCACGGATACATGACCCAGTTGTTGATTGCATAATTCACTTGTGAAGTTATCATTTATAATCAAACCTGGAAATCCTAGGAAATCACACTTTGGAAAGTAATAATGTAATAATGTATAATACAGTACAGTAGTTCATATAATTTGTATATTTTGGGGTTGTTTTAATTTCATACAGAACATTTTGAGGTTATAAACGGCTCAAGTTGCTAAAATTATTTTCATTGAGCTCCAAGTGTACAGTAAGTTTGGAAATTTAGTCATTTGTTTTTCAATTAAAAAATGAGGTGCATTAATCTTCAGACAACTACTATTAATCAGCTGCTAAAAATAAAGAAATTACCTGAACACGAGGTCGCCAAGCTGATGAAATGTAGGAAAAGAAAAGGATACATTGAGTTGAATGATTTATGAAGAAAGACTGATATGTGTCTGGATGTTTTGTCTGACCTTCTGATAGAAGGACAGATAGTGCTAATGTTACCCCGCCATCAACAGATAGACAATGAAACAATCCAAATTGTGAAAAGCGATTCAGTTGAAAAATTTGTATTGAAAGTTGAGCACGATCATTGGTACAAAAGGGTCCAACTTCTGCCTGATGAAACACACATCTTATAGTAAACAATGGAAAGTAATGATCATTTGTCAGAAAACAACTATTGTATGGCTGTAGAAGATATTTAAATTTTATAGTAAATTTCCTTTCTCATTATACCTACCGCAATTGTTTACTACAGGCTTGCACTACAGTGGAAGACCCTAACTCGGAAAATATACTCTCTATTTGATTTTTCCCAAGAGATTTGGGAAGTAGTGCAAAAACACCACAAAAAATAAGCCAAAACTGGTTCGAAGGAGGCGCCCTTCTCTTAGTACAATTGAATCATTCTTTTGAGTCCGCCAACATAGGAGTTATGTGATCAGAGGGGAGGAAGGATTCTTACCCGAATAAGAAGATGGGAGGGCCTCCATGTAAACAATTGCGGTAGGTATAATAAGAAAGGAAATTTACTATAAAATTTAAATTTCTTATCAACCTACCTTACAATTGTTTACTACAGGCAGAATAGAAAATAGGATGGAGTGAATCACATAACCAACCCACACATAACCCAACTGCACTGGAACCATGGACAGAGGAAGAGGTCCCAAGGCCTATCAAACCATAGCATCACAAACATTAGTAAAATACAATGAGAGATGAGGTGTATTGTTATGTGCGATGCACAGACAGAAAGAGCAGTAACAGTACAGAGCTGGAACTGACCTTGTAAGAAGCTGAATGGCTGGGAAAGACAACAGCCTGAGCAGAAGAAAGAGGGCCCGTAGTACAAAGGTCCTCTGCCTGCCTCTGCAACTGTCGCAGATAAGTGGAGAAAGTAGCATTTCTCCAATAGGCTCCCAGCATAACATCCGACAACATGACAGGAATAAGAGACAGAAAAAAACGTTTCCTGCCTTTCCTTATGAATTGTGTCTAATTGAGATAAATGCGAATAGCACAAAACGGGCAGAGTAAAGGGCGATTACCCTCAACAGAAGGAAGAGCCCTGATACAGATAGGAGTTGGAGTAGTTTCTGGTATCTGATATTTGGCCAGATAGGAGCAATCAGTGGTAAATGTAACACTGGTGGGAGAGCTCCAGAAAAAGGCTGGGTCAACCGAGAGGGCGTGAAGCTCACTAACCCGTCTGGCTGAGGCAAAAGCCATCAGAAAAGCCGTCTTGTATGTGAGAAAATGCATATCCACCAGGATAAAGGCTCGAATGCCTGCCCCCCACCCAAGCAGAGCAGCACCCAAGAAAGATTCCATCTTGGGGAAAGCTGAAAAGTCCTGGGCCTTTTCAAGGAAAAATGCTGAACAAGCTTGGAGAGGCATAGATTAGTGCCGATACGACGCTGTCCCACATACGAAAAGGTCTCCAAAGCATGGACCTGTACCCTTGATGGAAACAGGCTGGAGACCCCCAGAATCAAACATATACCAGAAACTCCACAATCTGTGTGATCGAAGGAGTGACAGAAGCAACAGAGTGATCCGCACACCATCGACAGAAGACCTTCCACTTAGCTGCATAAGCTAAACCAGTGGAGTGCCGCCTTGAAGAAGAAAAGCAACTCCACTGCTCGTCTCGAAAAAACTGCTGTGGAGGAGACAGGATCTGACAAAAGACATGCGCAAAGGCACAATGAAGTCAGGTTGATGTGAAACCTCCTCGGGCGACCTTGGCAAAGAAGGTCGCAATGTAGAGGGAGACGTGCCGGAACCGCTGCTAACAGAGAGCGGAGCAGATTGATCCACACCCACTGAGGTGACAGGGGTGCGATCGAAATGATTCGACAGCAGGTTCGTATCTGGGCTAGAACCTGAGACAGAATTAGAACTGGCAGGAAGGTGTAGTCGACAAGACCGTTCCAAAGGAGGGACAGAGCGTCCACGACGAAATCCAGAGCATCTGTACACAGGGACACGAAAGTGTCCACCTGATGGTTCCAACAAGTTGCAAAGAGATCAATGTGGGGATGACCCCAGATATCGCAAAGAGACTGGAACACCGCCGTGTGGAGCATCCACTCGGTGGAAAAGAACCTGCTCCGTCAGGACAGGGAGTCGGCCAGGACGTTCAGACGACCGGGAATATGACGAACCCCCACTCCGGCGTTGACATCCTGAGCGAGCAGTAGAAGATCCCGAACCAATTCGTACATGGGAACATAGTGCGTGCCGCCCTGGGTCCGAATGTAAATAACCACTGTCGAATTGTCAGACAACAGAAGGACCTGACAATTCGAAAGGCGGGGGATCCACTGCCGGAAACTCAGAAGAGCAAGAAGCTCGTTCTGGTTAACATGAAGAACTGCTGGATCCTGGTCCCATGACCCTTGAAGGGAAAGACCTAGAGGATCCAACGTCACACCCCATCCGAGATCGCTGGTGACTGCCGTCAGAACACGATCGGTCGTGGGGAAGTCCAATGGAACTCCCTGCATAATCCACTGAACATCTGTCAGGGGAGACGGTGATGAGGAAGAAATCCAGTAACTGAAGCACCAGATCCAGAGGACCGACATTCAGCCTTCAACAACTGAGCAGAAAGTGTTGGAGAGGTCTGACATGCAGTCGACCTAGAGGAATGAGATCCGTCACCGAACCGCAGAGACCGAGCAGCCGGGGAAGACTCTGAGCTATTGCGGACATGAACTGGGACAGAGTCAGGGCAAAGGCTGAGAAAATCACAGCCCTTGCCCGGGAAACCACCACCATATCCAGCTGAGTACAGAAGCCCATCCCAGAAGACAAAACAACGTCGAAGTGACCAGGTCCTACTTCTTCTCATTGACTTTGAACCCTAGTGATGTGAGCAGGCTCAACAGTGTGTCGACATCTGACTCCAGAAAGGCAGCATTGGAATGCCTCTGGAGGATATCGACTAGATATGCCGAAGAAGACACCCTGAACTGTGTGCGATGTAAGACTAACACATGTGACATCAGATGGGTGAAGGCCCAAGGATCCAGGTCGAGGCCTAAGGGCGTGGCCTGGAACTGGAAAACTCCCTGGTGAATGGAGCGGCGAACCGACCTGAAAGTCTCCATGCTGAACTTAGGAACAATGATAGACTGGTTCAGGATACTCAGATCGATAACCGGTCGGAGTCGCCTGTCCTTCTTCGGCACCAAGAACAGGCGGGAATAAAATCCCACTGAAAGCATGTTCTTGATGACCTTGATCGCCCCCTTTGACAGGAGATTGCCTCCGTGATCAAAAGTTTCCAACGTGTAATGTTGAAAGGGACGTGTCCTTGAAGAGGCACTCTCGACTGAGTGGAATGCCTCAACCTGGGATGAATTTGAGGTGACTACTGCCGACACCTACCCTTACCCTGTGAGTAAATAGAAGTGGTGGCAGGAGGATCAGCCCTTGGCTTCGCAGAGGAAGCAGAAGGGTACTTGTCAGCTTTAGATGGCCCCTGCCTCCAACAGAAGGCTGATCAAGCTGACGAAGCAGCAGCTGATCGATGGAATGACATAGGGAGACATCCCAGACCATCGCCACGGAACCGTGGAATAGTTGCAGACCTGCCAATAGAGGCAGATCGAAGAGCAGTGCTCTGCCCCTCAACAAGGGAACGGCCTGTGTCCAGCAAAGCGCCCCTGCGAACTAATTGTAAGGTAGCCGTGTTACAGGCATGCGTGTGAGAAGATGCATGAGCGCCTTGGACAGCACACACAAAAAGCCTGTACGTCATCAAACTTATCTGGGAGCAGAAAAGCAGCAAAGCAGAGATGATGTAAACGAAGAGAGAAAGCATTCCAGCATCTCTCTCGATAAACCCAACACGGACTCCAGAGTCTCCATATGAAAAATGGCCGGCTTGGGAGTTGGAGTCCTGATCCAAGACTGTCAAAGTCTGGAAGACTGATGGATTGGCGGAATCGTAGGAACGATAATGCACCGGAGGCAAAAAGGTGTCAACCCTGATGAAGAATGGCGTCTTCATAGCCTTGGAACTCAGCTTGGAGTCCAAAGATGTAAATGCTTCAACCACCTGTACCAGGCACAGTCGAATGCACCCAGAAGTAGGTTGCTCCACCGGCTGTAGGCGCGCGACCGATGATCGCGGCCAAGCTGACACTGTCAGCTGGTTTGAAGGTTTGAGATCTGGAAGGAACCCAAACACAAAGTCAAGAGCTGCCTCCTAGTCAAAAGACTGTTGGCTCTCGACATCAGGTATGTCAGACTCATCCCATGAGACGGAAGACACATTGCCCATGATAGGCAAACCAGCCGACGACTCCCATGGTGTAGGCACACCAGGAGGATCAGAAAGCGGCCTGTTTCCAATCCCGTGAGTCGGCGCCACAGGGGGTGCCTGGAAACCACTCGTAGTCTCGCTGGAAGCAACGGAAAAGGCCCTTGGACAGAATCTTTATGAGCAAGGAGAGGACCTCCCTAAGCTCACTGACTGTGTTGGGCGGTTCGACGTGGGAACAAACTGACAAAGTGGCTTCACTCCTGACCCATTTAACCAGCGAAGGGTCACGATCCTCAAATACACCTGACGCTGGGTGACGGGCTGCAGCCAAAACATCTGAAGGCAGATGTGTATTGGGGTATGACATACCCCGAGGATCTACAGAGCGGAAACTCAGGTGAGTCGCCGTGGGCCTCTGCGGGATAGAAGGTCCAGGCTGCACAAAAAGCGTTGGTCCTGCAAAACTGGCCATGGGACCAGAGTGCGTGGACAAAAATGCCACAGAGCTCATGGTGACCCCACCATGAACATCCGAATCCAATGAGAAAAACTGGGTAATACTTTTTGCCGGTAAAAAGGACGGTATCCGGTAAAAAGGACAGTAAGTGTATAAAAACTACGTTTTAAAGTACTGAATGTACCTCTGAATGTGTGTGCCTATTAAGACTAGGGCCTCTTGTGCTCACCCCACCAATCCCTATGTGTGAGCTCACAGTGGTGGGCCCGGAGGGGGGGGGGGGGGGGAGCACGGAGGTAATTGCATTTAAATATTGTCCTCGGTTTAATCAGTCTGTCTTTGTTCAACATCAATGTTTAAATTAGAGTTGCAAGTTAATATGAAGGATACTGCTTCTTAGCCCCACCCACCCCTCTAATGTCAAAATATTGAAACTTCCACCAGCAAATATTTCCCATAATGCAACTAGAAAAATGACAGTTCCTCAATTCCTGAATTGGGGGGGGGGGGGGGACAAGATCGACATAACGCTGACATATTTAAATGGCTTGAACTATGGAACGGTTGTGGGCCCTTTTCCAGATATATTTTTTCTTCAAATTCTGAAGCTCTGAGATCGATTCTGGTGCCTCCTGACGAAATTCGGGGGTAAAAAACAGTAAGTTACAGTTTGCATTTGGGGCCCCTCAGGCCCTCCGGGGTCACCACTGTGAGCTCACACAGAGGGATTGATGGAGTGAGCACAAGGGGCCCTAGTCTTAATAGGCTTGTGTGGGTATATCACTGAGGTGGGACTTACAGGAATCTAGAACTAGTATGCACTGATGTATGGTTGATTTTAATATTTATTATCACCTCGGCATGTGTTTGGCGAAACACTAACTGAAAAACTGAAAATAAAATATGAACCTTCGTTTAAAAAAAAAACCTTGAACACAACTTTTTGCCGTTAAAAAGGACGGTAAGCATACAAAAACTGTTTTAAAGTACTAAATGTACCTCTGAAAGTGTGAAGTGACAATTTAATGAAGCATGCGCAATATAAAATGAAGATTAAGTATTGTTTGTTTTCTTGTAGACTATTTTTCAATTATAAATGGTTTCTCTCCAAAAAAAATTTCTGTTAAATTCCATCGTAGTGAACAGAATTTATTTATTGGTGTTTAAGGTCACATATTTCTGCACAATGGCTAATCATGACCTTGACAGTTTTACGGGTGGAGGAAGCTGGAGTACCCGGAGAGAACCACCGAGCAACGGCAAGCAACTGTCAGCTCCCCAACATACTAACTCCACACAATCAGGGTTAGCATTGGTTGAAGACAGTGCACCATTGACGTGCACTACGCCGTAGTACACGTCACTGTGCCCCCACATGGGCAATGAGGGTGAAGTGTCTTGCCCAAGGACACAACGCGGTTGCCCGTAGTGAACAGAAACATCTAAAATTAGCTACACCTAGGGGGTATAACTCGCACCAGACGTGGTCTTGTGGGAGGCCCCGAAAACGACAGCATCCCCCCCCCCACCCCCAGAACGGCCACGAGAATGCACCAAAAGCGAGGGCAAAAGGCATTGCCCTAAAGGAACCATACTGGAATTAACAGAGGTGAGAGCAGTTGAAGAAAAAGGTGAACTCAACAGATACAGAAAGTAGAAGAACACCTCCAACTACGAGAGAAAGGTGGCAGAAAAAGTACCGGCGGGAACACAACTGAACCCAGACGGCTGACAGGGACCCATAAAACAGAAATTCTGCCCTCAACAGAGTGGAGAAATTCTGTCCATACAGTCCCCCACTGACACCTAACTCCAAGAATAATAATAAAACTTATCAACCAAAAATTTTTATGTCCGAACCGCACAGTACGCGAAAGTCGCGCGTGACACGGAAAATATAATGAAAATGTGGTTGAAAATAATAACGAGAATATATAAAACACAGTCCTGTTATTATACAATCCTCAGATCCATAATTCCAGTTACTGGAAACCATCATAAACGAGTTGAATTATCACTGTTTCTGAATGCAAATGGATGTCCTACCACATGGCGGACAAAAAAAGAATGATTCATTGATGACTGCCTTGCACACTGGTTAACAGAAGTCGTGGAATTGTACTAAGAGAAGAGCATCCCCTACTGGGTGTGCGCCGGTGGCACTCAACCCAGTTTTGGCTTATTTTTTTGTGGTGTTTTTGCACCACTTTTCTTTCCCAAATCTCTTGGGAAAGATCAAATAGAGAGTATATTTTCCGAGTTAGGGTCTTCCACTGTAGTGCAAGCCTGTAGTAAACAATTGCAAGGCAGGTTGACAAGAAATACTATACAACCTAGCTCTAACAACTGTAATCCATTAGATATACATGTTGTAAGTGACATAAGCCACTGTCCAGAATATCTTGCAAACATCAAGTGCAAACCATCTGATATCACTGAGAAAGTTTTAATGGGAAATGCAGGCAGTTCATCAGAAATGTCTTCATATGATACTGGTATACGCAAGGAGAGAAATTATACAAAGAACAAGTATTGCAAGATGAATCTACCATGGGTGCTGCTGTTAACACGCCAACTCATTTCAATGAGAAAATATTATAACAGCTGTCAATCGCTTTCAGCAAAGCTCCTTTCGTGGGGGTTTTTATGAGACCAGACAGTCACAAAGAAAAACGGTGCCTGAAATTATTCCAAACAAGCCTGGTCACTCTTCTTCTCCTGCCCTATATATGAAAAAAAAGGTAAAAAGGCCTAAAAGAAAAAATGCCATAAAAAAATCTGATTTACAAACCATGGTTGGTGCAGCATGACAACCTCCATCCTTATTAACAGTCTTAACTCTTAACCTGCTGAGTATTTGCAAGATATTTTTTCATCAAATCTAGTCATGGCTGCGAATAGCAGCTATGACTAGAGTTGATGAAAAATTAATCTAAATATAACAAGAAATCATTGGTGAAAAAATATATTCAATTTACAGGGGAAAATATGTTTAAATATGCCCAAATTATACTTATATCAGTGACAAGAGAAACCCTGTGCTGGGCAGGAATATCCGACAGCAGCATGCAAAGAGTTAAGGGAGTTCAACAACATTACAGATGCAACCCAATACTATGTGCAAGGAATTCCCATTACTGATGTGATATCACATCAAAACAGGTGCATTTACGGGCAAAACAATATACCTTCCACTTTTGTGATGTCAAATCAGTGTGTAAAAAGCAGAATACCTCCACATTTCTTACCACAATATGCAGGCAGCAACACATTTGCTACTGATGGTCAATCAATGCTCAACCAAGCTCCACAGCCTACGGATTATTCACATTATCTGTTTCCTGGAGGGTTATGTGTGTAAGGACAAATGAGATGTGTGTTATAGGTAACAGTCAACAGTTTAATAACATCTTTATGTCTCCAGCACTGTTTATGACTATGCCACTTAATGCAGAACATATGCACCAATCACAAAATGGATGGATGGAGTATCACCAGTATCTCCATCGGCAACAATGTTTCTGATATGGAGTGTGAACCAGAAAGTGGAGACAAATTCTGCATGCCAGAACATAATCACCATACAAACAACTACATACATTACATCCTTCAGTGCAGGAAGGCTCTCTACATTAAATGACAGACACACACACAAACAAATTCACACACATTACACAACAGACATACGCACATACTTCATTTTCCGTGGGGAGGTATTAATCGCTTCCTTACAGGGGCAGCTCTCACCATCACATTACACTATGTAATTTTCACACAAATACACACTCAGTTATTTTTAACAATCACCTCCAGTTGTCTTTCAACTGATTGAGGGCTAGATTATTTTTGGGTGGTCTGAATTTGTTATTCAAAATTTGTTTTATTACAAATTATTGGAGAGTGCCTATAGGCACCCTCCAATAATTTGTAATAGAACAAATTTATATAAACAAAATTTTATTTGCGTTAGACTGAACATGAAATATGAGCAAAGAAAAACAGGCTTTTGCTCTGGTACCCTCATTTTTTGAAAGCTTTTACCCAACGTTATGGCCAAAACTGGCCAATGCTATTCTATAAAATCGCCAATTAATTTTCATTATTTTAAAAAATTTGGTCTCAAAAACATAAGTTATAACCCCTCACTGGAACAAGCTTGTCGAGATTGTTCCAATGAGGGGTCATAACCTATGTTTTTGAGACAAAAAATGAAAAAAGTTAGTTATCTAAGAATTTTTTTTTTCAAGTGATGTCTGCTTTTCATGTTAGGTAAAGGGTTAATAAACTGTTTTAAATGTTTTGAAACATTCCCTCAGTTTTTTTTACACAGACAGCATTATTTTATATAGAGTATTAACTATCCAGTGTAAACTTCTCTTAGGATGGTTAACATTTTTGATGGGTGGTACCATCTTAGGGAAAGCCTTTGTTGCTTTCCCAAGTGAACCCATTCATCAGATTCGTTGACATTCTGATATTATCCATTCGAGAAGCAAGAGAAGTTTTCAAACGAAAATCTGTTTCATTTGCACTCTAGTTTCAGGGGATGATTGTTCTTGATCCACCAATAATGCAGACCATTTTTGTCACTAATGGATATTCATGACTCAGCATTAATTATAATTGTCAACAGATTTAGTAATAAGACAGGTCTGACAGGGAGGTGACTTCTGCTGCATTGTCATGCTCCTGTTGATAAATCTGCCGATGGTTACTCAAGCATTTTGTTGAACTTTCTTTTGGAGTATGAGCTTTTGTGAATGGCCATTTCTGACTGAATGGTTTGTTTCTGGACTTGTTTAGGGATGAATGCTGGCATTTCCACAGTTTAGTAAATAGGTTACCAGTACTACACTGCCTTTTTGTAAACAATCTGTTATTTGAATATAATTGGTATGTCCACCGATTTGGGCATGATGACCCCTGTCTGTTTCACTCAAAACGTAAATAGTTCTAAACAGGCAGGAGAGGAGTGTTGTACTGGAGGTCCTCTTGAAGTATGTACAGAGGCATCTGTTGGGTTAAAACATAATTGTAACATATTATCTCCCTTGATGTGCTCAATGGCAGACAATCTCCCTCTGTTGCCATTCAGTAATTTAGCTTTAATATGACAAGATGTCCAAATTGTTAATCTTCTTTAGGATTGTAGTGTTATTGCTAGCTTACTGAATCAGTGGTTTATATGGTTTAACCCAATTTTATCATAATACCATGACATCATGACCTTCATTCATAAAAAATCAATTCATAGATGCAGAATGATTGTCAAAATATATGCAAACATCCATGAAAGTGAGGAATATTATAAGATAAATTGGTTATTACCACTGGGATTTCCGAGGCTTATCGTAATATTACCACCTTGTGGGTTTTCCGGGATGGTGTATTAAAGTCTCACCTTGCCTCTGGGTCATACATCGATTCGTCTTAACAAACTCTTCAATATATGCCCAAAGATGAGATCTCGACTTCAAATACCTAGTGGTAATAACCAATATTTATCATATGACTCGTCCATTTTGTTCACTTTAAAACATTTGATATTTTGTTTTCATATTAATCAGTGATAAATAAAGCCTTCCGTCAGTTTCATTGGTCAATTTCAAAACTAGACAATTTGATTGGCTGAACAAAATAAAACTGGGGCACATTTTCATAATTTGCATAATTACAGTTGGGAGCTTTCATTGGTCAATTTCAAAACTGGACAATTTGATTGGCTAAACAAAATACAACTGGGTGACATTTGCATAATTTCAGAAGGGAGAATTTACGTTATCTGTCCTATTTAGGGTGGGTTATAGCGTATTAATCTTTAACCTACAAGAAAAACGCCATTCATTTTTTTTAATATTTTCACATTTTGCTTCCAAAACATAGGTTATGACCCCTCATTGGAATGAGCTCGATGAGCTCGTTCCAATGAGGGGTCATAACCTATGTTTTGGAAGCAAAAAATGAAAATTTTTAGTTATACGAGGATGTTTTTTTCCAAGTGCCGTCTGCAACTCAAGAAGTTAGGTGATGGGTTAAAAAGTCCTACTAAGTGGCTAATTTGTGCGTGCGTGTGTCATATGATAAATAGAATATGAAATGAGTGTTTTTCTCATATAATATTTATGAAACTCGTCCGAATTTTGCATTTGGGCTTGCCAGAGGCTTGCCAAAATGGAAAATTCTTAGACTCGTTTCATAAATATTATATGAGAAAAACACTCATTCCATATCCTCTATATATATGAACATTAAGATAAGCCATAAAAATCCAAGTCAATACACCTGAAAAGTTCTCAACTAAAGAATGTGGAAAAGACATAACCTGAAGTAAGTCTCCAAAACATTGTAGTGTGACGTTGCAGATGTATGAACACAAAACATAACATTTATATTATGGAAAAGGGAATGAGAAAAGTCCCAGCATCAATCTCAGAGCAATTAGAACCACAGGGTCTGATGTGGCCATGGATCATGGCCTGAAAAAAATTCCCCCCCCCCCCCCCCCAATATGCTGGGTACAAAATAACCCTCCTAAGTTATTTCTTTATGGGGTTTTAACCCTTTACCCAACGCAATGGCAAAAACCGGCTGGTGCTATTTACAAAAATCGCAAATTAATTTCCATTATTTTTTCGTTTTTAGTTTTCAAAAACATAGGTTATGACCCCTCTTTGAAATGAGCTTGTCGAGCTTATTCTAATGAGTGGTCATAACCTACGTTTTGAAACAAACAAAAATGAAAAATATGAGTTATTCAAGATTTTTTTTTGCAAGTGTCGTCTGCTTTTTATGTTTGGTAAAGGGTTAATGACACGTTTGAGAGCCAGGCCAATCTCCTATCGGACAGTGTTATGGGTGGAGGAGGTCAGAGTACCCGGAGAGAACCACCAAGCAATGGGAAGCAACTGTCAGTCTCCCCAATGTACTAACTCCACACAAGCAGAGTTAGCACTGGTTGAAGTCAAGTGCACCATCAACAAGCAGTACGCCTAAGTAAACAATGCCACCATGCCCCTAATACGGCAATTGAGATTAAGTGCCTTGCCCAAGAACACAATGCAGTTGCCACAGGTGGGATTCCAACTCAGGACCTCATGGCTTGCAGTCTGCATCTTAACCGACTGAGCCACCAAATTTCTCCTAAGTCATTTAAGGAGGATGATTTGTTGCTCTACTAGATTTTTAGAATGCCTGGCATGCACATCTAAAAAAAAAATCATCCTGACCTGAAAAGTCAATCTCAATACAAGATAAATATTTGAATTTTCTAATTAACTTTTCCTTCAGAGAAAATGGGAAGGTGAATGACACTTGACAGAACTGTTCTTGTGCAGGATGAGCTTACCCATCTAACGTCAACACCAATGTTGTAGAGCTCAAAATCAGGAATAAGTCCTGTTATTAAACTTGTTAATTCATTTTTTAACAATTGCATTCAACCCTTTCAAGATTGACGTGGGAATGATATAGTCCTTGGTACTATATACTTTTTACATCAAAATGGGATAAATTTTCTTATACATGTGAGGAGTGTCCATAATAATTTAATCTTAACCGTTTACCTAACATGGTAAGAAGACAAAACTCTTGCAAACAAAATTATTGAATATAACTAATTTTCTTCATTTTTTGCAACAAAAACAGAGCTTATGACCCCTCATTAGAACGAGCTCAATGAGTCAAAAGGTATGTTTTTGAGGCAAAAAAATGAAATGAAAGTGTCAATGACACTGTAGCTCAACTTGTCAAGACAAAGACATGTACATGTATAGTATGTGACACAGCAATGACAAACATCTAGGTAATGACCTGATAACAAAGGTACATATAAAGTATTGTAACAGTCTGTACATAAATACTGACCGTTGCCAGTAACAAATGTATAGGTAAAGTATTGTAAAGGTGGGCTACAGTCAGATGCTAAACTAGAAAAGAAATCTTTGAGTCCCAGAGTGGGTCTGACTCAACCCCAAAATATTTGTTCTCATAGCACAGTGATAACAAAGGCACCCCAAAACACACTCGTTCCTGTCCCAAGGTGAAAACAAAGGTACCCAAGAAGTTTTGTGAAGATCAGTTCATAAATACGAGCTGTATAGAACTTGTGACAAAAAACTGATTGGACCAAATTTTGGTACAAAATGGCCACTGGCAGCCATCTTGAATTTTTGGACCGCACCCAGAAACACTCATTCTCGTCCCATGGTGATAACAAAGGTACCCAAGAAATTTTGTGAAGATCGGTTCATAAATACAGCCTCTACCCTGAGCCGTATTGACATGTGTGCTTACATTGTGTAAGTAGCACTGAATAAATCAAAGTTCATCTAATTTGCATAATTTCTGCACGAAAAAAAAAAATCTTACAATATGTGATGTATTCCATGTTACTAAACATTCATACAAAAATTTATTCAAATCAAAACTTTCATACAGAAGTTCTGTACAAAAGACTGATTGCACTAATTTTGGTACAAAATGGCTGCTGGTGGCCATCTTGAATTTTGGACCACACCCCAAAACACTCGCTCCCATCCCACGGTGATAACAAAGGTACCCAAAAAGTTTCGTAAAGATTGGTTCATAAATATGGCCTCTAGTCTGAGCCGTATAGAAGTTGTGTACAAAAAAACTGATTAGACCTAATTTCTGTACAAAATGGCCACTGGCAGCCATCTTGAATTTTAGACCGCACCCAGAAACACTCGTTCTCGTCCCAAGGTGATAACAAAGGTACCCAAGACATTTCGTGAAGATCAGTTCATAAATACAGACCCTAGCCCGAGCCGTATTGCCATGTGTACTTACTGTGTGTAAGTCGCAATGAAAAAATCAAAGTTCATCTAATTTGCATAATTTCTGCACGAGAAAAAAACCCGTATTATATGTGATGTATCCCATGGTACTAAACATTCACTCAAAAAATTATTCAAATCAGCGCTTTCATATGGAAGTTCTGTGCAAAAATCTGATTGCACCTAATTTTGTACAAACTGGGTGCCATCGCCCATCTTGAATTTCAGACCGGACCCCAAAACACTCGTTCTCGTCCCACGGTGATACCAAAGGTACCCAAGAAGTTTTGTAAAGATCGATTCATCAATACGGCCTCTAGCCCGAGCCGTATTGGCATTTGCACTTACAGTGCTGAAAGTAACACCAAAAAACATTTACACAATTTACGCACGAGAAAAAAACCCGTATTGTATGTGATGTATCCCATGGTACTAAACATTCATACAAAAAATTATTCAAATCAGAGCTTTCATATGGAAGTTCTATACAAAAAAACAGATTTCTGCATCGTCGGTACAAAATGGCAGCTGGTGGCCATCTTGAATTTTGGACCGTACCCCAAAACACTCGTTCTCGTCCCACGGTCATAACAAAGGTATCCAAGAAGTTTCGTAAAGATCAGTTCATAAATACGGCCTCTAGCCCGAGACGTATCCAATTGTTGACGTACGGACAGATGGACAGATGGACGACGGACGACAGGCCATGACAAAAGCTCAAATTTGGCTTCGCCAAAGTTGAGCTAAAAATAATAAAAATTGAATGACAGTTTTTGTGAATAGTGCTGGTCGGTTTTGGCCATTATGTTGAGTATAGGGTTGAGGTCATCTTGGAATAAAGTATCAGTTATTCTCACAAGCTCTCTAGCCATAAGTCAAATTTTCACCATTGTTATGGCCTGGAACCAATCTAACGCTGAATGTGTCGATTCAATTGGCTGAAATATTTCAACTGGTTGAAAAAGTGAACCTATGGTTCACTTTTCCAACCAATCGAAATATTCAATTCGATTGAAAATGAAATAATTCGATAAACATTTATTTTCTTTAAATCAATGTAAGAAATCTGAATCTTTGATAGCGTTACAACCATTAAGATTGAAAACTCATGACAGCCCTAGTTTTATAATTACATCGAATAGTTCCACTAATTGTATTAATATCTTGATGGTGTCAAGGTGAATTAAATACTTATTGATTGCAATATCAATAACCAGAGCATGAAAGAATTTCTGCATATCTTTGTGATTGAATGAACATCAAATTACTTCAATGGGTGAAATCTCCACTGCCCATAACAACATTGAATACTAAACAGAATTAGACTGGTGACCTGTGAACTTACTTCCCTGTAAGTCATGTATTGCCAACTTTTCCAGTCATGTATTGCCAACTTTTGCTGTGGGCAAAATTTCTGCTCACTAAGTTCAAAAGGTTAAAAAAGATAAAAAATAAACATTGTTGGAAAATAGCTTAATCAAATGTAAAGAACACCTTATTGACAAATGAATATATAATTTTGATGAGAAAACAATGACTTTTTAATTTTTTATTTTTAAAAACAAGCTAAAAACAGTAAAAACAAGATACAGCTAAGTTGGAGAGAATTTTAATAATGAATAACAAAACAGTTAAATGAAAGCATTAAGTGAACATTTATATGAGGCCAATTACCACTTCAATAAGTTTAACCCTTTGAACACCAGAGGCCGTTTTACCGTCCAGGGACATGGTACGTCATACTTTCATTAAGTAGGATGCCTGCTAAGTTAAGGGTGGGGTAGACCAATCAATATTTTCAACGTGCAGCCCTAAGGCTGCACGTTGAAAATATTGATTGGTCTACCCCCAAATAATGAATATTGACTCTTCTAATTGCTGCATATGAACTGACATGTAAGAGATACCACAAGTGTTCAAAGGGTTAAAATATATGTAAGCAGTTTTAAAAATGAAAAGATTGCCTTATATTTTATAGTTTCAATGTGAAGAAATGCCAAAAGCTGAACCTTCTCAATGATAAACAGTCAACACAGTTTTGATCAAAATGCATAATATTTTGATATCTTCTCTTGTTCAGACATGCAGATAGAGGAAGTAAAGAGAATATGGAACATGAAAAGGAAAAAAAAATGTCTGGAAAGTAACTGTTGAACTGAACTTCAGTAATGAATTCTAAATCTACCTTTGAAAAAAACAAATCAAATGTTAAACCATTTTGCATGAGTGGTACACTGTTGGATATTTAGATTGTTGTTATCTCATGTTTGAAAGGAAAAGAATTTTCTATTACTGGGAAGGAATTGGTAACCAGTTCTGGTGTAATTATGCCTGATTTTTATTACACGCCTGTTCTATGTAATCCCCATCTATGGCAACACTAAACCATGCGGAAAATGAAAATCTGGTCCAAAATTTGGTTCACATTGTGTGATTAAAAATTTTATGTGCTCATCCAATATTCCAACTGAAAAATGGTAAAACTACAGGTAAACAGAGTAACAATACACCAATTTATTATGAACATCTGTTGGTCATGCAAAATGATAAATTTAACCACCATTTTATGAGTGTTTTCAAATCAGTTGACAAAACTCCATGCACATTTTCTATGATGTCAGTGCCTATAAATCAGCTCCCTAGATGTGCACCAGCCATTCTTTGTAAATCATCTTCCATGACTTTTTTCGTTTGGTGGATTGATTTGAAAATTGCAAACTGGAAGTCGATTCATGAACTGCAAAAGCATTTTTCAATCACTGATGTATTTCTTTTTCATAGCCAACCTACGAGACCAGGGTACTATAGATTTTATGTATTTGGTAAGGTTTGTGTCGCGATCATCAGATGACTACTAACATATTTTCGTCATAATTACCAGTTCCTGTGACTAAATTCGTCTTTATTCGAAAACTGAAAAAGTACATATAGAATGGTGCACTTTGACTCAGAGGGGACACATAGTAACTCACATTTGTAAAGTTAGGGATGGGCTTACGCTAGAGTATGAGAGCTCAGACACGACTAACCAGGCAGTGCAGTATGCGAAGGAAGTTGGTGGTGGTGGTATGGGTGAAGTTGAAATTGCTAATCAATTTTCCAGGACAGCGATAAAAACTGCTCATCAAATTTTTAAAAACAAAAAAATACCCTGATAAAAATTCTTTGTGCATTCTGATTTGGAAGGGTGAATCGTTCAAGTGCAAAACATCCCATTTAATGATATTGAACTGAATGGGGGGAATGTCTATTAACCTTGGATATAAATAAAGCTTGAACACAACTCCTCACCTTGATTTTACATGGGGCGTTGTGAAATTGGAAGAACATATCTTGCATTTTAGCAAAGAAATTTTCCTCTCATTGTCAGTTTCAGTGATAAAATGTGATTTTGTTATTGTTTTCAGTGATACAATTTCGTCAAACATGCCAAAATTGGGTGCATTCGATTTAAGTAATTAAGAATCAGAGTATAAAGTAATTTTCAGATGCATTTTTTCCTTCTTAGTTGAAAACAGATTGTTAACACCCTTACAATCAGGCTTCATTCCGGGTGACAGTACAATTTACCAACTCATAGATATTGATAACTATATTGCCAGCAATATGGACACCAATAAAGAAGTCAGAATGGTATTCTGTGATATAAGTAAGGTTTTCGATAGAGTATGGCACGACGGATTAATTCATAAATTAGACTCTATTGGAATAAGAGGTAACCTACTCACGTGGTTTAAAAGCTACCTAACAAATTGCCCCCAGCATGTAGTCGTAAATGGTGAGAAATCCAAAAATCAAATCATTAAAGCTGGTGTGCCACAAGGATCCATTTTAGGCCCTCTTCTGTTTAATATTTACATAAATGACATTGTTAAAGATATTATGTCTAATATTAGACTTTATGCCGATGATACTACACTTTATCTAGTAATCGAAGATGCAAACTTAGCTGCAGAAGTTTTGAATAATGACCTGAGAAAAATTGCTCAGTGGTCGAACACATGGTAGGACTTATTTAATCCACTAAAGACTGAATCATTGTACTTTTCAAGTAAAGTTAACCCTATGCTTCATCCCAATCTTTACCTCCTAGGACAGCAAATAGAAGAGACGGACACCCATAAACATCTTGGGCTAATCTTTTCAAAAGCGGGTCAATGGGATTCACATATAGAGAGTATTATAAATAAAGTCAGCCCCATGATAAACTGCCAAAGAAGCCTAAAATACAGACTCTCTAGACACGCATTGGAAACTCTATATAAATATTTCATTCTCCCACTTTTTGATTATGCCGATGTTATATGGGATGGTTGCACGGAGACCAAATCGACACTCCTAGAAATTCTGCACTTGGATGCTCTACGAACTATAATAGGGGTAACTAGGGGAACAAGTCATCACCTTATTTATAGGGAATCGGGTTTCATCCCTCTCAAAGAGTGCAGACGACGTCACAAATTAGTAGCTCTGTATAAAATCATGTTCACAAACGTGCCAAACTACATTAGGCTGCTCATTCCGCGACCTGTATCAGAATTGACCTATTACCCGTTAAGATCTTCAAACTCACTAAGGGAAATTAAATGCAACACTGATAGGTTCTCTAACTTGTTTCTACCATCAGCGGTAAAACTTTGGAACGGCCTACACGCAGACGTGCAGAAATGTACTTCCACAGACCTATTTAAGAAGAAACTTGCAATTAGTGACAATGTCGTTCCTGGGTTTTATTATGTGGGTGGCAGAAGGGAACAAATCTTTCACACGAAGCTGCGTTTAAATTGTAGTGATTTAAACGGACACCAATTTGATAGATTTATAAGTGATAATGCTTCTTGTAGCTGTGGCCATTTATATGAAGACACTGAACACTATTTATTATTGTGTCCTCTATATACAGAACAAAGAAATTCGCTTCTAACAAAATTGGGTCACACCAATAATATTACTCTAATGTTATATGGTGATCCAGAGAAAACTGCTTTGGAAAATGCTAGTATATTCAGTGCGGTACAAGAATATATTAGGGAAACAATGAGATTTGAGTGACTAATTAGCCAGTGGAAATGAATCCTTGTATTTTGCCCTTGGAGACTGATTTTTGATAGTGCATATCAAAAAGGACATGCGTACTGTTGGCATTTTATACCTTCATCTATATACCAGGGTGCCTCCCTACCCGATAGGTAATGGAAACATAAGAAATGACGAGATATTTTGTGGTACTTTCTTTCTAATTCATGTGATCAGTTTCTGTTTTATGTACAGTTGCACTTGCACCATTGTAAATGTGTGTTGTTATAGGGTACGGTGTTAATATAGGCATTGCCTGTTCGCCAAACCCCATTTCAATGATGAAATAAAAATAATGTTTCAAAAAAAAGAATCAGAAGCTGTTGGCAACACAAATATGCAACAATCTGAATCGACTGAGATTGTCAAAATGAATGCACCATTGTTACTGTTACGAATTGGATCACTGTTTCATCGATGATAAATAATACAATTTTATTTAGTCTTGGCAGAAAACTTGCATGTTTTAAGTGCCCCTTAATGAAATGTGAAATACTAAAAAATTTGTGGAACCTGTTTTTTGTTTTTGTGAGTTTGGCCTGATGTAACCTGCACAGAAATGGAACAATCATTTCTGTGAAATCTGCATGCCTGTCAAACCACTCAGCGACCACACTCCCATATCTTTCTGTAACTTTAAAAAAATGTAGGTAATTTACTATCCTTTTTGGCCAATTTAAAAAAAAATATTTATGGGATTTTTAAATACATTAAAATAAAGAGCCCTATATAATATATGAATTCTTATAATTTCGATAACTTTGTTTTCCGAATTTGTTGACTGAGTACTGGTGTAGCTTATTTGTGCAAATTCCAATTTAAAAGTAAACTTTCTTGTTGAAAACTTTAATTTAAATTTAATGGCACATTTTAAGCAAGTATATACAAAATGGGACTATTCTCATCATGTGAGCTTTGATTAACTGCAATTACATTTTTGGCTTCAAATGGGTCTTTCCTTTTCTGAACAGATTTGGGTAACATAGTCCTTAATGTGGATGTGAGCACATAGGTGGCAAAAACACTGAAATTGGACCAGAAAATAAACAAAGAAAGACCAGAACAGGTGTACTATCTTTGTCGAATATTGGACAAATTCCCAGGGTGTGGATGGCCTGGTGCATTGGTCAGTGAATGTTATTGTATAATCTAGTGCACACTGGATCACATTTAATAAAAGTTCAGAATATTTGGAATAGAAACAGGATATTAAAAGTTATCTCCAACAATGTGTATGGTAAATGGAGATTTCATACCTGGATGTTGGTTTTTAAACACTGAGCCACAAGCGAGGTGTTTACATGAGACATCCAGGTATTAAATCTCCATATACTATACATGTTGGCAACGATAACGTATTTGTCCAGTTTGAAACATAATAGAAACATAGTGGAAACAAATTTGTGGACGTGTTTCTCTTGCTCCACAATCAGTTGGACCAAACCCATGAATACTGAAGCAACTATAATTTTAGTCTAAAAATAATTCTTAAAAAATTGATAAAGTACTGTCAAATTATTTTGTTGACAGATTTGCTCTTATATTATTTTTCTCAAGTTGTTTAATTTAATTATTCGACTATTTAATTTATAACAGCAAAATATGATCGAATTGTCAGAAATCTGATCATGTTTGTGATTTTCAGGTTTTTTGGTTTGATTTTTATACTGAGGCGAGCAAAAGCAAAAAGCTTTCATTTAAACCATATACCCCTGATGTTTTGCATGCCCTTATACCCTGGATATTGTACGCTCACATATACATTGGATGTTGTGTGCGCCCTTTGCCATGGCTATTTGTCCTAGATATTCTGACCGATCAGAGGACAGAATTTATTGGGATATAGGGATAAATGTAATCAACAACTGGTTGAGTGCTAGAAGCTACTATCAGGGATTTAAAAAAAATGCAGGTAGGCTCACCAATCCAATTATCGAGTTGTGATAGCACAAAAGGGGGTTTAATCATTATCAACTTATCATCGGGAAACCAACTGTTTATGATTTACTATGTGGAGGGTCACTGTGACCTTGATTATTCATTTCATGGGTCCAAAATCACTGTGACCTTGACCTTTTGAGTCCAAAATAAATAGGGGTCTTCCACTCACCTAGGATAACCTGCATATGAAGTTTCATGAATGTGAGTCGAACCATTATCAAGTTATCCCGAAACCAATTGTTTATGATTTACTATGTTAAGAGTCACTTGACCTTGACCATTCATCTTGCGGGGTCCAAAATAAATAGCATTCTTCCCTTCCCCAAAGCCAACCTATATATGAAGTTTCATGTATGTGGGATGAACCTTTGTCAAGTTATCATCCAGAAACTTAGTGAGTCCAAAATAAATAGGGTTCTTCCTCTCACTGAGACCAAACTACATATAAGGATTCATGAATGTGAGTTCAACCATAGTCAAGTTATCATCCGGCAACCAATTGTTTATGATTTAGTATACTCAAGGTCAATGTGACCTTGACCATTGACCGAGTGAGTCCAAAATAAACATGATTCTTCCGCTCACTGAGGCCAACCTAGATATGAAGTTTCATGAATGTGGGTTTGACCATAGTCAGGTTATCATCTGGAAACCAATTGTTTATGATTTAGTATGTTCAAGGTCACTGTGATTTTGACCATTGATCTAGTGAGTCCAAAATAGATAGTGTTCTTCCTCTCACCGAGGCCAACCTCCATATGAGGTTTTGTGAATGTGGGTTCAACCATAGTCAAGTTATCATCTGGAAACCAATTGTTTATGATTTAGTATGTTCAAGGTCACTGTGATTTTGACCGCTGATCAAGTAAGTCCAAAATAAATAGGATTCTTCTTCTCACCAGGGCCAACCTCCATATGAAGTTTTGTGAATGTGGGTTCAACCATAGTCAAGTTAGCATCCGGAAACCAATTGTTTATGATTTAGTATGTTCAAGGTCACTGTGATTTGACCATTGATCTAGTGAGTCCAAAATAGATAGTGTTCTTCCTCTCACCGAGGACAATCTCCATATGAGGTTTTGTGAATGTGGGTTCAACCATAGTCAAGTTATCATCTGGAAACCAATTGTTTATGATTTAGTATGTTCAAGGTCACTGTGATTTTGACCGCTGATCTAGTGAGTCCAAAATAAATAGGATTCTTCTTCTCACCGAGGCCAACCTCCAAATGAAGTTTTGTGAATGTGGGTTCAACCATAGTCAAGTTAGCATCCGGAAACCAATTGTTTATGATTTAGTATGTTCAAGTTCACTGTGACCTTGACCATTGACCTGGCGAGTCCAAAATAAATAGAGTGCTTTCCCTCACCAAGGCCAACCTACATATGAAGTTTCATGAATGTGGGTTCAACCATAGTCAAGTTATCATCCGCAAACCAATTGTTTATGATTTAGTATGTTCAAGGTCACTGTGACCTTGACCATTGACCTAGCGAGTCAAAAATAAATAGAGTTTTTCCTCTCACTGAAGCCAACCAACATATGAAGTTTCATGAATGTGGGTTGAACCATTATCAAGTTATCATCTGGAAACCAATTGTTTATGCCCAAAAACCACATGCCTTGGACCGACAAATGGGTCTGATGAGTTTAAAGGGTTAACCTGGAATATTCTTTTAAAATCTGTTGAAGGTATGACTTTGATCATCATTACATTACAAAAATGTCATTTACAAATATCTAATATCGAAATGTAAATAAAACACTGATATACCTGATGCTACGCTGAAATGGAATCTCGCCACATGTCTAGTTGGTAGAACTTTGTCAGGAATTGTCTCAAATGGGGGAAAGTCACTTCCAGTGACTGGAAGAATAGCTTTATATCTGGGTTGTACAGAAGCCCCCAAAACTTGTGCATAAAAACCAGCCTATAGCAGAAAGAAAACAAAAAAAGGTAATTATTTCCATGTCAGCAACAAAATATAAACTAGAGTGATGTCACACATAGAGCCTGACTGTCCCAGAAATGACAATGCTTAGACACAAAATAGATTGTGCTATTTTCTGTTAACCATTTACCTAACGAATCTGCCATATCTGCACTTGTGATACACAAAAAGTGCTATTCAAATTTTGTTTTTTCATTTTTCTACCCCAAAACATAAACTTGATGAGCTTGTTCCAATAAGGACTAATAAGCAATGGTTAGAAGTGAAAAATGAAAAAATATGATATTTCAAAAAAATGATTTGTACTGTTGGCTTCAGCTTGTGTTAGGTAAAGGGTTAAAGGTGCAGTACATAAAACATTCTCTTTCTAAAATCTTCCATTATAATACTACTGAAAAGTAATTTTGGTAAGAAGTGACAAGAAAAATGATCTGCTTTTTTCATCTTCCTAAAAGAAAGTATAAAATTATGTGTTTTCTGAAAAAGTCAAAAAAATTTGTAGTTGGATCATCAGCTGCATAGCTCTGTTGATTAGGAAGTATAACTGCAGTCAATATAAACTGAAATTTTTAACTTAAAATTCATGGTTTAAATTTTAAAAGACTATACTTGCACCTGTGTTTTCTTGTTGAAAAAACTAATATCAAATTTAAAGAGAATTGTATAATTAGAACTGGATTTATCTTCTGGATAACATGGGGAGGAGGGAGGGGTGGATTGATTCTACTCATCTCTTTTGAAGTTTTGGAGACAACATCAAACTCCCTCACTCCCATTTCCTTTCTATCTGTGTTGCTTTTTGTAAAACAACAGATGTATGCTGCAGAAGCCATTTCTTCATATTTCAAACAGTGAAGCTCAGGTAACGAAAAAAAAGCTGCACACAATTAAGAGAAATCATGTCTGTAAATGCAATTATTAAGAGGCCTGCAATGGGTATGGGAGTCATTTTTTGTCTGCATGCAGTCACTCTAAAACCTTCAAAATGCATTTTGGGGCAAAGAAAAAAAAATGGCCTAATTGGCAGCAGGAGGTGGTGGGGGTTATAGGAGTCCAATTTTTTTTTCTGCATGTGGTCACTCGAAATCCTTCAAAATGCATTTTTGAGCAAAAAAAAAAAATTGCATAATTGGTAGGGAGGGGGGAGGGGGGAGGGTTGGAGATGGGGAGGGAGTCAGGGCAGTAATGCTGGCAATTTTCACAGGGGCGGATCCAGGATTTTATAAGGGGGGGTGCTATTGTTGGTCGGCAATGCTGCGACGTACTTGCGAGCGGCGAAGGCGCGAAGCAATTAGCGGGGGGTCTGGGGGTCCTCCCCCAGAAAAAAATTTGAATTAGGAACCCATCAGATGCTATCTGAGACGTATCCTGGTCATACATTTGTCTTTTCTCTTAAACCTATTTTCTGCCGATTTGGCTTGAAATTTGGTAAAAACAATTATGGTACTGATACTGCCCAATGAAAAACAAAATAATCATTCGAAATTGTTACCTACCAAGAAGCAAATATAATCACCCCTGGATTTTGCATCAAATTAACTGAAATGCGGGGATTGCCTGGAAGAAACATAATTTTCACCATGACATACCTGTTGTACGCAGGGGCGACAGAAGTTCCAAGAAGTATGAGTGTGTGTAGGTGGGTGAATGTGTGGATGGGTGGGTGCCACTGGGTGAGTGGCCGAGGGGGGGTGGGGGTCACATTTCTTCTGGTCAACTTTGAGATGCATATACTATTTAAATGTTAAATACCCCAAAGGCAGATTTAGACGGGGGCGCACATGGCGTGCGCCCCTCTATTTTCTCAGAAATCATTTCTGAGAAAATAGAGGGGCGCACGCCGCGTGTGTCCCCGTCTATTAATCAGATATAAAAAGTATATGTCGTTGAAAATTATTTTGTTAGAATTGACTGGAGCATGCCAAAGGCAAAGGCACGCCCCAGTCAATTCTAATAATATAATTGAAGCCAGTGCGTACTATAAAATAATAGTATGTGCACACTTGCATCACAACAGTTTGTGACCGTATAAGTATAGAGGGCGACGTCCCTCTATTTTAAAATCTTGGATCCGCTTCTGAAACACCCAAGTCCTGTCTCAGTTTGTGCGCTTCTACCGTGCTATGTGAACGCACAAACTTGTACACTGTGTAAATACATTGTTCCATCAACTGATCTTAACTAGTAAGTAGCTTAATTATTTTATTCATGTTAACTTATCGAAGAAATAAGTCTGGATACTAGATGTCCTGTTGCTCTGTAACATTGAATTGTTTCAGTTTACTAGAGAATGCCTGTAGGCATTATCCAACAAGTTCAACTGTTGCGACAATTTAATATTTAACAAAGAGCATTTAACATTGGTGAATCATTCACCAATGTTAAATGCTCTTTGTTAAATCTTAAATTGTCCCATTAAATTATATGTCATAGTGTAAAACTATTGCTGAAGGCGAACGTCACTATAGCATCACTGATTCAGCTGAACAAAGATATATTTACGAACAGAGCTGATATACGTGGAAACTTTGTCCATAAGACCGTAAGTATATGGATGATATTGGAATCAGCTAGTCAACTGATTCAAATGCCATCCATATTTGTATGGATATTGGCATATTTTAAATTTTTTTTTTAAGAAATTCACAATTTTGGGAAAAGCTGTGATTGGTAACTGGTTAAATTCCAGGCACATTCTTATAACAATTACATTTTATTGAAATTAAATCTTCAAGATAAATTATTGGAGGCTGGATCGGAAATACAGTAATCGCGTATGCTTATTTCAGTAACACTTGTGATTGGGATGAAGTTCTCACTCTTTCAGAATGTCTGCAAATTCAAGTTTTCTTGGATGACTGTGAGTAGTGAGTAGGTGTGTGTGTGTGGGGGGGGGGGGGGGGGTGCTCGAGCACCCAGAGCACCCCCCTGGATCTGCCCCTGTTTCATTGGATAATGGTGGTCATCGAATCTGAGGTAGACATTGTTCACAAAGAGATATATATAAAAAAAAAATGATATTTGATTACTTGACAAAGACATTGTTGCTTTGGAGACATGAACCAAAAAGAATTGAAATCTGGTAACTACTGTTCAAGTTATGCCATAAACAAAGTTTGGATGGACGGACAGGCAGACAGATGAACGGAGCTCTATGCTCTATCCCTCCCTTGTGAGGGGATAAAAAGTAACAAAGTATGTGGTAGAAGCCTAATTTAAAATTTAAAGAAACTAAGTTCGAAAACCATTTTGAAAAGGCTTAAAATAAAGCCAATATTATTTGAGACCACTGTATACAGGTTAAGTAGACCTTGCCCCAAATGAAAAACATGGATGTTGTAACACAGAGTTTGAAGAATTAAAGGTAAACCTTGAAAAGCAGAACTTTAATCTGAAACTTTAAGCTGAGAATACTCAGTACAACCACAAAAAAAGGGTTAAAAATTTCCTAAAACCGATAAAAGAAATCACTGATGTAAATACAATCATTAATAATGAGAATGATACAGTATGATAGAATAGTAATTAATATTAATTACAGAGAAAAAAAACTTTAACCTTCAGTAAAAAACTTTAACCGCAAACTTTCATAAAAATTGTAGATGTTAACAGATGGACAGGTGGACGGACGATAGTCATGACTATGTAAACAGTCGGGCTAAAAAGTATCAATGACAAGAAAGTAATATTTCTAAATATGAATATTACTCTTTTTCCCTTGCTTGGCATCCCATACTCTCTAAAGACTGATGTCAAAATGGCAAAGTTTTCAGCAGCAAATATTTCCCATAATGCAGTTTGATATTACACCAAATATACCTTGTTTGACAGAGTTCTGTGAGCTCTGTTGAAAAAGATATAATTGGTTAAATTCATAGTTTACCCTTTACCTAACATGGAAAGCAGACGACACTTGCAAAAAAAATCTTGAATAACTACTTCTTTCATTTTTTTGTCTCAAAAACATAGGTTATGACCCCTCATTGGAACGAGCTTGACAAGTGAAAAAATAATAATAACTGGCAATTTTTGAGAACGGTGTTGGCCTTTTTTGGCAGTTACGTTGGGCAAAGGGTTAAACAAGAGAAAAACAGGGTGACTGGAGAAAGTTCTGTTGCACTACTAGAGTGCTAGAGGTTATTGAGCAATCGCTGACAGAATTCCTTACAGTTAGCACATTTACTATCAGTACTGTTTTCTCCCACCACTTGCCGACTGTGATAGGCATATCCAAGATGAGAAACCTGGGTGATCCAGATCTATCTTTACCCACCCCATGTGACTATCCTCATTTGAATATTTAATAGTCACCAGAATATTTCATCATTGTCTGAATTTGGTTAATAAATGTGGCATCCATTTTGCTTCATTATTAAGCTATGTATTTTACACCCCCCCAACCACTCCTCTGCCCACCCCCACACACTCACACCCACTCAAGAAAAAATTTTTCTTACCACACTTTCAAAAGTGACATCAACAGAGTGTCAGCAGAAAGCATACTGCATATCGACTTCAACTAATGCTAACCCTACATGTGTTGAGTTTATACTTTGGGGAGTCTCAGAGGAGTGTTGGTCGCCAAAGCTCATTGTTTTTTTTCTGGGCTTCCTTCACCCATAAAACTGTCTGACAAAAGGTGACCCTGGCTATTAAAAGAGTCACTGAACCCCCCAAAAATCCACTTCGGTCTTGTTTGTCAGACAAGACTGAACTTACTGACTTCCTAGATGCATTACGGGAAAAGCAGCTCTTTGAAATTTTGGTATTTTAACATCAGTGTGCTGGAGATTAACATGAACATTCAATTATCCAGAAATTGCCTTCTTTTCAGCATTCTGCTGATAAACTGAGCATTTATTCTATAATACTTTGGACAGTGGAATAAAAGCTCATGTTGGAAAAGCCAAAGTCAGAGAGGTCAATGAAGGAATTAGGTGATTTCAGAGTAATTTTTTGACAGATCACAATGTTTTTATTCATTTCAAAGGGATTAACTCCTTACATACTGCTGGCAGATATTTCTACAAAGTGGTTAACCAGAAATTACATGTATTCAAATAATTTACAATATCATCAGTAAATATTTGAACAGTTAACTGGTAGAGTGCTAAAATTCCTCATATTTGGGCTTTATTCTGAAGTGCAGGTGCCATAACTTGAAGCCTTTATATTCTGTGGATGTGCTTCCTGTATCTTTGAAGTGAAATTATTAGATCTGTGTTAATTTGCCTTCTCACAATTTATTCGAGTGTGCCCTCAGGCACTCTCCCATAAATTGAAACCAAGTCAGAAAGAAGTGAATAGATTTTGATGGCCAAAAATAATACAGCACTTCACCAGTTAATTTCCAATAGGTTGACCCTTTTACCTAACGTACATAACACCAACATTTCTTTTTTTTTAAAATTTTTCAAATTTTTTTTTAACAGAACTATATAATGTGACCCATCAATGCAAAAAGCTTGATTATAATTATTTTTTTTAACTGCTCAATTTGTAAATTACACAGACAAACATTCAATGAGGGGTCACATGATATGGTTGTGTGAATGAGCTCATCGAGCTTGTTCAAGTGATATGGTTTTGTTTAATATTTTTGAAAAAATTTAAAAAGCAGTAACTAAAATAATGAATTTTGATATCTTATGCATTGGGTAAAGGGTTAACAGGGTTCCTCTGTATTTCTATAACACTGTGATTACACAAAAACAGACAGAGAATTCCAATCAGATAGCAACTGGGTTGTGAACTTCTCAGAATTCTCTGTTTGCCTGCCTTCCCTCAGTTGAATCACACTGGTCAAAACTAGTGATGAGAACGACCAGACCATCAAAAAAAAAATAGCAGGCCAGTACATTCCAGTACCAAAGATATGCAGTCTGTTTTTCCCACCGGCCCAAGATTGTCCACTGCAGTGTTTTCATTTCTTAACCAATATAAGGCATTTTGCTGTCTTCTGTGTCTTACTTTATGGTGAAGGTTGTCTGTAGGTTTCTAGTGGATATCAGACACAGACATGTTAACTCTCCCGTAATGCCCAGGAAAATCCCAAAATTTCAGTGTAGTTCCCGGCCTCCTGGACGGGAATCAGTTTTGGACCAAAAATCCTGGAAAACAACAGTCGAATATTTCTTTTCCCATTGTAACTTAGGAGCCTATGTAAAACGTTCCGAGTCAAATCACATTCATTTCAAACTCTGGTAAAAACTCACGAAGCAGTAAAATATGGATTTAAGTTAAATTTATTTAAGAAAAGGGTATTTTATGATATATATTTCAACTGTGTTCATGTTTATTTCTGTTTTTTTTTTTCTTCGTAATCGGAGATTCGTGATCAATGTGTGAGCATCCGTGAAAATAGGTGACTTACTTTAAAAAATTTGATAACTCCACCTTCATTTAAATGCAGTTTTTTGGTAAATAAAATATATGAAAAGGAATTAAATAATATTTATTTATTTATTCATAGAATAGCTTTAATTCTCATTACTGTTCCAAATCAAAACCAAAACGTAAACGAAACCTTGACATCAACTATTTAACTCAGTTTAAAAATAGGTTAAAGTCGCTTAGGATGCCGAAAAATTATGACTGCATATTTATACACAATGGACTTAAATTGTAACACTACATTTATTCCGTTGTGCTCACTACAGAACTGTTAACTGTTGGCCGTCTGTACCTAGATAATTTCGAATGGAATTAAAAAAAAAAAAATGCTTCATGATGAAAAAAAAAGTTTTGTGCAGGGCACAAATGTCCATACATGCATAAAGGATTTTGATCAAGATACTTTCCAAGTACTAATCTTCTTGAAGTAACTGAACATTAGGACATCTTTTCCTGTTAACATTTCCAGACTTGGAAAATTATTAGCTTACTAGACTTTGATAAAAGCAAACCACAAGTGGTGGTGCTCTGTGGGTGAGGGGTCATGAAGAAGAGGATGGAGGATGGCGAGTGGGGGAGGGGGAGGTCAAATCAACAATTATTTTATTATTTTTTAACACAACATAAATGCATCAGCATAACTGACAACTAGATCTGGATATAACCTGGTGTTGATGGTGGTCCATGAGCTGAAAAGTTTTTCTTTTGTTCTGTCCCCACGCAAACTTTTCCCTGATTCAGACATGTTTAAATAAACTGCCAGCAAAATGAAAAATTTTACAAGGCAATATGGCTTTGAAAAAAAGCAAATGTTTTATCTTTTCATGCTGACATTGAGTGCAACCAGGCATCATCTGCAATGCTGTAGCATTGCAGGTGGTGCCTTGTTGCACTCAAGGGATGAAGTATTGTATCACTTAGGCCTTCATTCATAAGGGGCAGGCATCTCCTATCTGGAACAAAGTGAATCTTGGACTGTGAGGGAAGCATGTTCCCAGAACTAATCTCCTAGTTATTTCACAGGGTAAGTTGAAAGGTAAAGTCCAAAAATGACTGCTGTGCTCCAAACTAGCAATAATCTGACACATTACAATGTCCCCTGGATTGCCTTAGACTGTCCCAAACTGGTTCAGCTCATTTGTGTACCAGTTCATCAGGGATGGTCCAGTCCAGATAGCAGTCCATCCCAAGACAAGCACAAGGGTGGTATTTTGTGGATTAATCTGCAACACCAGTCAAAACAGCAACGAGAGAACAGTGAATAACACATGGTAATTTTGTTTGCTTTTTCTCAACATGGTCTTGAATTCTTGAATTATTTAGGAATGCCCCACTGGTGTAACTGTATCTCAGCTATATCATGGTCTATGATTGAGAAAAAAGATCGCTTGGCCTTTTATGCTCCCAGTACTATACTTCTCTGATATTTTACAAAATCTTGTGGTATTTTATGGGAATGTATAAAATAAATAATTTTTTCTTGCAACAAGCAGGCTTGTCATTTTGAGGCGGTCGATCACCCCGGCCCGGGCCGCAGTCGCCCGTCTGAGTTCAAAATTTCGTGGACGGTAAACGTCTGTCTAACCCCAATTTCTGCGGCCCATTAATTCAGTTGAAGGCATCTCAAAATCGGCCGCCCCAAACGGCAATTTTCGTGGATTGAAGGAGGTACATGCAACAAAAGCGCAATTTGTGAATTTTGTAGTGAGTCGTCAATGCAGTCACCCAGAGACAGTAAGTAACTTTCCAAATATGAGCGGGAGGTCTACCAGTTCCAAAGTTTTAATTAGTTATTACATTGTACGTCAGACTGAAACAACTCTTGTGACACGCGCGGTTACGGGATGTATCACGTCAAGCCAGTTCGACTGCTGACAACTTGCCTGGGACGTTTCGCCCCAAAATCATAGCCGGGACGATTCGTCCTCCAAATCTGATTGATTCGTCCCAAGTTATCAGCATCTGGCGGTGAGCACAGTGCACTTGCTTTTACAGTTATCATGTAATGTATAGATACGGGCTGGGTTATTTGGATGCAAGATAACTATAACACTCACTGTTGGTGAGCATTATGGCTAACCTGGTATCTTGCATCCAAATATCCAAGCCTGTATCTATACATTACATACATCATAATTACACAAACCATGTACCTTAAAATGATATTAGCTGTCTACCTATCAGGCTGAAACAAAATGGCCCTCCTGGGGTTATTTGAGGCAAACCATAATGGCCCTCCTGCAATTTTCAAAATGACAAGCCTGAACAAGAATGTATTGCATGCGCGATCATTCGGTTCAGAAAGAGAACATTTTTTACCTGCACTCACCGAAAACTTGATTGCACATGCCGATAATAGTAATTAAATGATAAATAAATAACCAACTCAATGAAATAATGCTGACTAGATCATTTTTTGCCATGGTGATATTTTTATATATGCCTACCATGTGTTAAAACTGAAAAATAAAACAAAGAAACAAACAGCTGAAACACTGCTATATATTTCAGCAGCCACAGTACAAGAAGAATAATGAATAGGGATTATGTCATTCATAGTACAAGAACGGAATACCATGACATCATCATTTTCTTTCATAAAAAAATCAACTCATAGACACTGAACAATTGTCAAAATATACATGAACAAATCAAGAGAGGGAGGAATATTGTAAGATAATTACTTATTACCACCAAGTGAGTTTCCAAGATGGCGTATTGAAGTCCCGGGCCTCAATTCTTGGTTGTGTCCTAACGCAGTTGTCGAGCAGTTGTCGACATGACACGAGGCCTCAACTTCAATTTATTTATGTATGTATTGATGTTTAAGGTCACATATTTATGCACAATGGCTAATCATGCCCGTGACAGTTTTACGGGTGGAGGAAGCCGGAGTACCCGGAGAGAACCACCGAGCAACGACGAGCAGCTGCCAGCTCCCCAACATCGTAACTCCGTACTGCAGCAGAGGCAGGGTTAGATTGGTTGAAGACATACGTACCATCGACATGCAGTGCGCCTTAGTACACGGCGTCATCGTGCCCCCACATGGGCAATGGGGGTGAAGTGTCTTGCCCAAGGACACAACGTGGTTGCCGCAGGTGGGATTCGAACCGAGGACCTCTCGGCTTGCAGCCTGCACCTCTACTGAGCCACCGCGCCCCCCTCAACTTCAATACACCATCTCAGAAGCCGACATGGTAGTAATTACATATATTTATTACTTTCCAAAGTGTGATTTACTGAGATTTCTGGGTTTGATTATAAACGAAAACTTCACAAGTGAATTCTGCAATCAACAATTGTATCATGTATCCATGCGTGCAAACGAAGACACTCTGCTGTTGGTGTAATGGGGACTTCATTTTTTTTTAACATGAAAAGCAGACGACACTTGCAAAAAAAATTCTTGAATAACTATTATTTTCATCTTTTGTCTCAAAAACATAGGTTATGACCCCTCACTGGAATGAGCTTGATGGGCTCCTTCCAATGAGGGGTCATAACCTATGTTTTAGAGAAAAAAATTTAAAAATCATGAAAATTAATTGGCGATTTTTGAGAATAGTGCTGGCCGGTTTTTTACCATTTCATTAGGTAAAGGGTTAAATAATATAATTATCGTTAATAATGAAAAGAATAAACAGAGTAGTCGCTTGACTGGACTGGTTGCGTGAAATAATTAATTGGAGGCGAGGGACTATATTGTAAAACACTTGAGCGCATTTGCACACTCGTGTTTGTACAACGTCCCTCACCTTTCATGACTTATTTCACATAACCAGTCCAGTCAAGCGATTACTCTCCGCATATGATGATCAGCATACTTACATCATGCTCCCATGTTGCCCATGATGCTGAATTCCGAACTGTCACTGTGATGAGCTGCTTTCCGAGAGAATTGAATTCTGGATACAGGAAAGTTGGGTCGGAAAATGACATTGTAATTGAACTGCCATTGTGAAAATCCACAAAGATCTCTGCATTAGTTGGAAGATTCCCATCAATCTTATCAATTCTAAGTTCATTCTTCATAGGAAATGTATGGGGAGGATCTGAAAATATTTTTCAGAATTAAAAAAACAGTGTTAAAAGATGAAAAATGTACAGCATCCATCAGTATATTTGATCATTTTTAACCCTTACCTAAGGTATCAGTCACATCCACCCACATTATTTACAATTCAAGCAATTAAAAAAATTACATTTTTCCCAAAATTTCAACAAAACCATATCATGTGACACCGCATTGGAGGGAGATTGTCAGACTCACTCCCATCAGGGAACACATGATATGGTTTTGTTGAAATATATTTTGAACAATTTGAAAAAAACAAGAATTAAATTAATAAATTTTAATATTGCCTGCATTGGGTAAATGGTTAAAATAAACAGAGTACTTCACAAAAAGCTTTCAGATTAACCCTTCACCTGACATGACCAGTTGAGGCCATGAGTAAATATATTTCTTGAAAAAGTAAAAAGGTTTACTTCTTCCACCCTCCCAAAGGGGGAGACAAAGATTGAAAAATTAATAAATAGTTGAATGAAATATTTTCAAAGACAAGAAATGGAATGTTTGTGCAGAGAGTTCAGCTAAAAGGGACTGAAATAATTATTTTGAATTTGCAAAACTGTCATCTCGAAACTCTGTGCAAGCAAGTGAATCTCGAAAAAGATAGGTACATGAATCTTTTGATTTTGAGGTGAGCTGTCACTCTTGCTCACCATTACACCTGGAATTTTTTTTTTGTGTGTGTGGACAACAGCACACCTTGGTTCCACCTAGTGAGCAATTAACCCTTGCCTAACGAATTGACTGCATCCACAGTTTAATAAACAAAATTTGCAGTGGAAAAAAAAAGTCCCCAAAAATTCAACAAAACCATATCATGTGACACCCTCACTGAAATGACCCCTTCCAGCGCATTCCACTGAGGAGTCACATGATATGGTCTTATAGAATTTTTTTTACGAACCAGGGGAAATAAATTAAAATAACAAATTTTGATGTCATGTTTTTTGTGAAGGGTTAAAATTTGTTCACAGGAAATAGGTAAAATAATACATTGAGGATTTCTATGCACTTTTAGTGAATATCAGGAATTATCTCATGAGTGTGGAACTGAAATGTATATTTTTAATGCTTTCAGGTCAACTCAAATGAGATAATTTCTGATATTCACTAAAACAGCAGAGATTTTCTTTTTATTATATGCATTGTGACATTTTACTGTGCAGTATTCAGCCGAATTCAACTGCAAACAGCTTCAAGACAATAACAAAACACTGTTGATCATTCCTTCAAGGCGATGTTCAAGACGACATCATGCACCGAAGCATAACATCATTTAGAAAACTACTGAAAAAATTCATCGAGTTGACCTGAAAATATTATTTTTCATTCGTGCAAGTGCTCGTGAAAAATAAAACTTTCAGGTCCACACTCATGAGATAATTCCAGATACTGACTAAAATAGAGTAGACTTTCTTTTTTATTTTGTGCTACGAGACATTTTATTGCACGATAGTCAGCCCAATTTGACCCCCAAATGCGTATGTTTCAAAACAATAACAAAGATCAGCTGATCGTTCCTTCAAGGCAACGTGATGTGCTACAGGCAAGCAAAAAATAAAAAAAAATGTTTACAATACACTGTGAATTATACGCTGTAGCATTCCAAGACTTCAAACTATTCCAACTTCTGTTTCTGAGAATTGGTACGCACATGTAAACGCCATAATTCAACAAACTTCAGAGGCCAGTAATGCTACTCAGTCTTTTCCCCCATCATTCCATGGAGAATCATCTGATTAATTAGTGACTGCTCCATTGCAGTTGCATTTTATCTATTATACCGAACTCAAATAAATTTGATTATTGCTGCAAAAATTCGAAAAATCAGGTAATATTCTTGGAATCTCTACACACTGTGCAGCAGGGAAGTGAATGGTATGTAGATGTTCATTGATGTTTTTCTTGAACATTTTCCCATTGCCAAGACTCAACAATAGTGCACTACGCTTCAAATTATAGTGATTGGTATACAGCACACCTACCATTTTCAAAATTGAATGGCTGATATGAATTAGAAATAAAACTAAAATTCTCGCCCTCTGATTGGATGAGAACTCGCATATTCTTTTCTATGTTTATGGCTCCAGAGGCATATGTTACCATGTGATATCACCACGCAAAATATTTGAAGCGATGCACAACCAATTACTTCATACAACTGAGAGTTAATGTTCTAATGTTCAGCGGATACACAAAACAAAAACTCAATATCATCAAAAACAAGACTGAATACACCATATCCAAATTACAAATCAGTTAACAATGTCAACTGAGGTGGAGTGACCTCGACCTTTATCAGATTTTGGTGGACAGTGCTAACCCACTTTTGTTGTTTCAGTATCTAAAAGGTTAAAATATGCATTATGGGGGAAAAAGAATTGCAAACTCACCATGATCTGACATGAAATTTCTCAACCTCATTTAATAAAATCGATTAGAGCCTTGCTAAACCTTTGCTCAAATAAATTTTAGTGAACATAGCCCAGAAAATTTTATATGAAATTGAGACTCCTTGGAGATCCTCTGTTTACAAAAAACTACCTTGCTGAAGTTTAATCCTTTAACTAACATGAAAGGCAGACGACACTTGCAAATAAAATTCTTGAATAACTCATTTTTTTCATTTTTTGTGTCAAAAACACAGTTGATGACCCTTCACTGGAACAAGCTCAACAAACTCATCCAATGGGGGATCATAAGCTATGTTTTTAGGCAAAAAAATGAAAAAAATAATGGAAATTGAATGGTGATTGTTGTGAATAACACTGGCCTGTTTTGGCAGTTATGTTCGGTAAGGGTTATAGAAGGGTGAAACCTTTGTGCCTTCAACAGACACCTAACTCGAGGGTTCTGAATGACAGCTTCCACTTACAACCTGTGGTCTTAGAAATTCAAGCTTTAGAAAAACCCAGTTTGGACATTCACCCCCAACCCGACCTTCATGAAATTTTCTCAGATTGGTGGTTTTATTTAGACAGGAATTCTTACCGCTCAAGTAGCAACTTCTGGGCAAAAACTTAACAGGAATGATTGATTCTTTCTTATGAAAGTTACAAGAAACCAAATTCACATGTCACCAGTTGATTAACTGGTTAAGTGCTAGAAGCCACTATCATGGCTCTATTGAAAAATGCTAAAAGCCATTATAGTGGGTTTACACTGTATGCATTAGCTTGTTGATTGCTAAGCTGTTGGAAAAAATGTTTAAGTGTAACCGTTATGTTACCATTTATTGGAGAGTGCTATTAATCAAACAAGTACATACAGTTAAAACTAGAAGTCGTGTCACAAACTGTGTGCTTATCTAGGCTTAATTTCATGCAGGAATTGCACGCAATTGCCATATCAAAATGGCATCCAAAGTACAGCAGGTTCTCCTGGTTACTCATATCAAACACCGGAGAACCATTGGCTGAAACATTGCTTGCGAACAGACCATATGTACAGAATTTGATAGCCTTACTATGGTCATAATGCATAGATTAACGTGCAGATCGATGTGCTATTTGTGCACATTTCATGACAGGATTTCTAATTTTAACTGTATTCCTATATTTCAGCCACTGTTTCTGTTCTCTCCAACAACCATTATTTCACATGGTTTCAAATAATTTAAGATGCATTATGTTTATTTCAACTGTAGAATCACCAATCAATTGCTCTCCAAAAATCCTGCTAGACACATGCCACAACATGAAGTATCACATCACTTAGAACTAATGATTCAGGGGGACCCACGATTAATAGCCTGATAATGGTAGTGGATAAGAACCAGAATCGCATGGTCAAATTTTGTCATACAAAGAAAACACTGTTGATGCAAAGAGTTGATTTCAATTCCAACCGTGTATATTACCATGCCTTTCCATCCAGTTAGGACAGCACTTCATTAACTCCTTACATGCTGCAGGCAGATATTCCTGCCAAGGACATAAAATCTCTTGCCACTGAAATAAGTACAATTTGGTAAGATTTAACCAAATTATTCCCCTGTAAACTGAATGGACTTTTGACCAATGATATTTTAAGTTAAATTTGAATGAATTTTTATGCTTATAGCAGCCATGACTAGATATGATAAAAAATATTTTGTGAATACTCAGCAGTTTAGGAGTTAATGTAATAAATAGAACCAGACTCTATTCCATCATTATGATTAAGATGCTCTTGTCAATGGTAACATAATACATGTGTAAATAAAAAAATATTTACCTCATCTGAAAAAACATTCAGTGAGACCTTTAGAATAGTTTTAAAATTATAACTTGATCCTTAGTCTGATAAGGTCCCACAAAGTAGGTTTTTTCTGTTTCTTCGGCCATGTTTTATAAAATTGCATGCAGGCAAATGAAACTAGGCATGTAACAAGGGCTATGCAAAGCATGGGCCACTGCCCCAGGCCTGTGTAGGCATGTTTGAAATAACCTTAAAGGTATTGTGGCGCAGAAAAAATTTCTAAGTCGAAAGAGTGGAAAAGAGCCAAAACTCTGAGAAATATTATTGGATGGAATCTGTTCCTTGTGCATATCCATTCCCCCATGTGGGTCTATCAGGATACCAAAGAAGATCCAATCTGACCAATGGCTTTGAAATTACAATCCAAAATGTTTGTATGGACAGACAGACGGATGGAGGTCTTCATTAGATACCCCCAAATTCTACTTTCGGTGGTCGAGGCATAATGTCTCTACTTAGTAAATCGACACAAGTAATTACAAAATGTCTCAGATATGTTGCAGGTTTCTAACAATGTTATTGTTTCTCATTCCATTCACAGTCCGAAGTTTCCTTTTCTCCATATTTATTTATTGGTGTTTAGGGTAACATATTTTTGCACTATGGCTAATCATGACCACAACATGAGTATCAACTCAAGACTAGGGGTTGAGCGTTAATAAGCCATGTTACCAATTTTAGAGAGGGTTTGCACCTCCCAAGCACAGGTGACTGGGTCCTATTTTACCAGTAAACTCCAGTGAATCCTCTTCTCCCAAACCGACAAATCTCCACCCAACAGTTAATTATTGCCATCACACAAAAATTTGGCTTCATAATACTCCATCATGCCAATATTGCTGATTGTGTTCGATGAATAACAATAAACGGTTTCGAAGTAAACAAATTGGTTGTGCCTAGTACTGAATCATGGGGGACAATTCAATCAATATCAGTTGAGATTGGTATCATATCGGCCGAATTTGATGTCACATCTACCGAGCTTGACAATGGGCAATTGTGGGAAAGAAAATCATATCAAATAAATGTACAAGTTAGAAATTACAGCAACTTGGATATGGGTTATGTTAATGTTTTTACATAACCGTTTAAGGTAACTATTTTTCAGATTTTTCAGCAAGAAAAGTGAAGCCATGAGTATTGGCTTGTTTACATGCAAGCAAGGTTAGTTAGAATGAAGGCTGAGAGTAGCAACCAAAAACTATTTATCATAGCTTCAGTATAAATTAAACCAGTTAATTGCATACTGGTTATAAAACAGACTCCTGTTAACTGTATAAAGAATCTTGTAATATGTCAAGAAATTACCCTAACAATTACCAATTTCTTGAGGTTTATAGCCTTTTTTGGCCTCCGTACATCCAATACAGTCATTTAATCTACCATATCTTATCTCACAGAGCTCCTTGGAATAAATGCTCAGTTTATCACCAGAATACAGTACAGTGACCAGATGTTAACTGGATACTCCTGTTAATTGATTAACTTCCATTAGCATAGAGGATTTTCAATTAACAGGGTTCCACTGTATGCATTTTTGCTACTTTTCCAAGGACTAGCAAGGGCACTGGAGACACAGGGTGCAGCTGCCCCCTGCCATCGAAACATTGGGAGGGGGGAGGGTTGAGATACAGCAGGCAATGCACTTCTCAGGTTCTTAAGCCAATTTCTTCAATGATTTATTCTCAAAGTGAAGTTTAAATAGACTCCAAATTCATTTTGGGAGCTTTGAAAAATAAAATATTTCCCCAACTTACAAGCTCTTTTTATCTTGTGCCTTTGGATCTAGAGACATACATGCCTTGGCTTGGCTGCTAGTCCTGGTAAACTCCCTTTTCCTGGGGTCTGCCCCCCTGCCCAGAAGAGCTTCCAGCACCCCCGGGACTAGTAATGTGGTCGAAAAAAATGTTTATTTCTGATGGGGTGAACAAAATTATTGTTCACCTAATTTGAACAAGTTTGTCCATTTGTAAAGTCTTACTTTGTGAGCTATTTGTAGATGTCACTTGAAAGTTCAATTTTATAACAGGATTCAGACACTGGTAAGTTCCGTTGACATGAACAACTTCCGCTAGTGAGGTGAGTTTTGCTTTGATCTCTCTACTCACACAAGACATATAAGTGTATTTCTTGACATCTTGTCCATTCTCTCCAAAACCTTCAAACAAAACAAATTCAATGTTGCTAAATTATATATGAAACATAATAATAATAATCATTCAAAACATTTTGGGGTTTTCATTGTGGATAATCAAGTGTTTATAAGAGAACCACAGTGAAATATCAAGCATACTCAAACAGTCCCACCATATGCGTTTAGATTCACTTGTTTGGATTATTTTGTGGTTCACTTTTCAACCAACTGATACATTCCGGACGTCTGAATCTAAAAAAATTTCACTTTCTGTGAATAAAAAACTAGAAATGTTGCTCAATCGATACTTGATTTGATTGCCATTCTGATGACATTACAATTAGAGGTGAAGACTCACCACCAAGCCTGAAAATAAGCAGACTGTCACGAGCAAAATGAGGCCCCAAGAGAGTGAATTTGGTGATGCTACCCTGTACAGCTGTGACCCTCTGTGAACCTCAGTCAGAATCAAAGTCTCAAGCGAAAACAGAAAGATGTACCTAGAGGATAAATTGGCCCACTGTGTGGGATAGCATCAACAAATTCACCCTCTGGGGACCTCATTTTGCAAATGACAGGTTGCTTATATTCAGGCTTGCTCACCACAGCCATAGTTTTCTATGACCTGGCAGTTTCACAAATTATGTTAATATCTTGATGTTGTCAAGGGGAATTGAATACTTTTTGACTGCAAAATCTATAACAGGGGCAAGGAAGAATACCTGTATATCTTTGTAAGTAAAGGCACATCCACATCACATTACATCAAACGTCATCTGTACTCAAATTTCCACAAAAAGTCAGGCCTTAACAGCATCAAATTCCAAATAGACTGGTGGCTTTAGAGCTTGACTTAGTGTATGGCTTAATAAGCCACGTTGTAAGATATTCCTGTGATATCGTTTAATAACAGATTATCTCCGGGCTTTGGTATAATGTCAGTGACCTGTTTTTTAACTTAATAAATCTATTTTATCTGTTTGTATCTCCCATAAATTGCGCCAACTGAAAGAAACATAAAGAAATTTTGATGACCCCCCAAAAATTTAGCACTCTACCATTTAACATCTCAATCAACACCTTAGAAGAAAACCACCAAGTTTTGTTACTTTTCTTGTTTTTCATCCAAAAATAACTACACTGGACAGAGCTCAAAAAGGTATCGGTTCCCCCCCCCCCCCCCCCCCACTATACATGAAACATATGCGTGTCCCGGGTGAGACAGCAGGGTGGGATATTTCTATCGCACCCACAGGTGGGATATTTCTAACCCACCCACCCCACGTGAAATACTCATTTGCATATTTTATTAGGTTCGCCAGAACTATTTCATCATCGTCTGCACAATTGTAAATAAACAAAATGGCTTCACGATTTGCAAATATAAAAACTGATGAATTTGTGACGGAGAAAAGGAATAAAGAGACGGACCGCAAAACAAAGGCACATTTGAATCTTATTCAACAGTTTTTGAATGAGAAACAAACCCCATGTTTCTCTGCAGATTTAATAATATCACTGCACGAATTTATCGATCGATCAATAATCTCACAATGCATTTTACATTAGAGTTTGACACGCGCAAATTCATTAACCCTTTAACGGACATTGTTACAAACCAATTTTTTAGTATATACTTATGGTATATACCTAACTTTTGTACGATCTTTCCGATGAAATTGTTCGTTTTTCGAAAGGACAATGACTTGATAAATTGGGTATGTCAGCACGTGACCGCTAATTATCTATAATGACGTAATCCTCGCGTGTGGGGAGAAAAATCATCCTCGTTGAGTCTGAAGGTGCGAATGGGGAAATCTCACCCTCGGGGGAAGGTATTTAAACCAGACCCTCGGCAAGCCTCGGGTCTGGTTCAAATATCTTGCCCCTCGGGTGAGATTTCCCCATCCCACCTCCAGACTCATCGGGGATCATAATAATCTCCCGGTGCACCATCCATCCATATGCATCAATAGGACATTTTATTTCACAGCTGTGTCAGTTTGCTTTTGTTTTGGAGTTAATTAAGGAAAAAAATATATATCAGTATACCAAACTATTAACTCCTTGCATGCTATAGGCAGATATTCCTGCGCAGCACAGGGATTATTATGATCCCCAGTGAGTCTGGAGGTGGGATGGGGGAAATCTCACCCGAGGGGCAAGATATTTGAACCAGACCCGAGGCTTGCCCAGGGTCTGCTTCAAATATCTTGCCCCGAGGGTGAGATTTCCCCATTCCCACATTCAGATTCATCGAGGATTATTTTTCTCCCCCACCATGCAGCGATAACATCAGCCAGAGGTAATCGGGAGTCACATGCTGATTCAATCAACTCATTTTGTATTTTTTGTTTTGAAAAAACTGATGACACCATCGAAAAGAGCATGCACAGGTTATGTATATACCAAAGGTATATACCACGAAATCGATTAGGAACGGTTGCAGCTTGAGGGTTGAAGAGTTTTAGAGCAGCAAACTTTGATCACACTGCATTCCAATGACGTCAGTATGAATTAGTTGGTAGCAAGAAACTGATGCGATATGCATAATGTCACAATGACGTTAATATGAAGTGCTACCTAAACTGTGAACGTAGTTACAGTGCGTGTAGAGTGCATTATCACTAAATCACCTGCAGAGTGGAGATTCCACCCAAGCAATAATTGCAAATTTGTTGCAAAGCATAACAAGCACAAGCAAAGTTCCAGCAAATGAACCTCCTGGTTAAACCCGGAGGTTCATTGGCTGAAACATTGCTTGTGCTTTTTGTGCAAAAGTACAGAATTTGAAAGTGATACTTTGGGTGATAACTCCACTCCGCGGGTCATTTTGTTACAATCCACTCTCCAATGCATTTTGTAAATTTGAATAAAAAATATACAGACAAGGGCATTGGGTGTGTGTAATTCCGTTCCCATTACCAAATCCATTTTGAACACTTAAAAAAAAAAAATTGGAGCCCAAAAAATAATAATAGAATGCCCATGACAATATTCATAGCAGTTTATTTGTCAGGGGTATAAGTTGAAAAAAATAGGTAATAAATTTAATATTTATAAGCAAAACTGATCACAACATAGCATTAAAGTAATGAATCCACAACCTTTAGAAATATTTTTTTATTTATTGGTGTTTAATGTCACATACTTATGCACAGTGGCTAATCGTGACCGGGACAGTTTTATGGGGCCAAAGTCTGTCAACGCGGGAAAATAAAATCTAAACCATTTCATATTGAACTAATGGGTCTCCTATTTTATGAGGTGACAAATATAATTCAATTAATTTTTTTTATTTAATTAATGCACATTCATTCATTTAGATTTCATTTTGTACTATATTCATTGTTCAAACCAACAACTATTTGTTTTGTAATTTCACGCACAGCTCAGGCTGCACACTGGGGAAAAGAATGTTAAATACTTGTGACTGATACTTCCAAAAGGCCACTCTCTCAAAGCTGGCCACCTTTCTTTCAGCTGAATGGATTGTCCATATGTACCAGAGCAGTGTGCTCACTGTGCTGCTTGGAACATGTAACACCCATTGCATGAGAAAGTTTGATTGCGTTGAGAAGCAGTGCAAAATCCGAAAGAGGCTGCTGACAAGGATTGACAATAATTCTTTGATTGAAAAAGACAAGAGGAGAATGAAATAGTGCATCAGTCGGGAAAGTACTTGATTCCTACTCCTATGTTCTAAATGATCATACCTGTAGTATTGATATTTGTTTTGTATTTTCTACTCCATATTATTCTGATTTGATCCCCTATTTTTATTCATTTTCACCAGGTTGGACTGCAGTCTAATTCTCATAATGCACTATTTTGGACTAAATTCTTAACATTTTCCATAGCTGCAGATAGTTGGAGTTATTTTGGAATTTTGAGGTTATTTATCCAAGAAATGGCGCTTTGAAATATTATGAAGTCAGTTTGTAATTTCAGTATAATATTCCACCCTGTACTATTAGACCTCACCATACTATTATATGGATGACAGTCACAGAAGAATACCCACTCTGATATTCCCAATAAAGTTCACACAAGAAACATGAGGACATTGGTCAATGGATGAAAGTACATATAGAATTAGAATATGGGATACAGATCGCTCTCACAAGTCACCACATTTATCAACACCACCCCCACCCCCACAACTACACTGTCAACACACCAATTTCACTGTGACCCACCCATGGAATGAAAAGAAGAACTACAGTGTGATGCTAATAGAATTCCTCAACACCTCTGTGGTGAGCAAAAACCCTATTGAATCAGACCAAAAACTATCCACGCTGAAGGCTTGTTTAAGAGACTTTACCGAGGAGGGAATTGGAGAAGCATGGAGTTGGAGAGAGTAGATCACCATTAAATCACAAACCTTTACAACAATTGTGCACACTTTTTGAGAACAGAACTCATGCAAAAAAACTGAATAAATTCAGACTGGTATGCTGTGTTTTCACCCAGGGACTTGGTAAGGAGGATTTAGACCGAAGTCATAAGATTATAAGAAAATAATCCAGCATCACCACAGCCCTGGGATTTTCTACTTCTGACATCAATAAATACAATTTGGCAAAAGTTTTGTTGCCCATCATAACATTCTTTTCAAATAAATTTGTTATGGTCCTGTAACATTACAATTTCCACCCCACCACCCATCCCCACAGCCAATATTTTCTAACTACTGTTCACAGTAATAACTATTCACAAAAAAATCTAGTTACTTGCCTCATCTCCTTATATTTTTATGGTCTTGTTGTGAAATTCTAGTTTATTCTCTATGCCCACCTCCTTCACCCGCCCCCACCATCCAGAGGTTTTCTTGCAGTACCCTTAGAAAGTACAATTAACAATTTGATGAATGCTACGTGCATGCTATTACCCCTTTCTAATATTTCTTCATGGTCTTGGAAGCGAGAATTTCTGATTGCATCCTTTCTTTTTGTGTTTGGAAATTTCCTAATTATGCTGAATTCTTAGCTAGAAAAGATTGTTTTCCCAATTTTTTGGCGAAGATTTCTGACTTTTTATCACTTTCAAATTTCATAAGTCAGCAATTTGTGATGGGATTTGGGTGTGGGTAATAATTAAAATACCCACACACTGCCTCCATATCACTTCTTGTATTTTCAAGTACATGGAGAGGAGGTGCAACAAAGACACTCACCCATTCAACCTCAACATCTCAGGTTCCAAGTAGGTTGGAATGAGTCTCTTTTTTTTCTTTTTTTTTGGGGGGGGGGGGGGGTAGGAGGGGCATCAATCACCCCATCGTCGAACCCAAAACAGTGCTTGTACTTTCAACATGCAAGTAGGTTAGAACATTATGCCGAAGGCATCTCCCAAAATGCCACAAGCTTTATAGCTGGAGGAGGGGAGGGTATCTCCCCCTCGCGTGTGTGGGGGTATAGAGGGGTCTCCACATGAAAGATTTCCATATTTGGAGGTCCTGGGAGTGGCCCGAGCGATATCTGGGCATTTCTACAACGCCCGACATGACGTGTATTGTTGTGTGTCGAACAACAATTGGGTGGGAAAACCACGGTCAGACAGAAATTTGAAGTTTGATTTGGGGGAGGGGGGGGGGGGTGCTCAAGGGAAAAGTGGGAGGGCTCTGCCATTCCCCTCCACTGGCACCGCCACTGGATTGTTAAACGTTATGTAAAAAGTTTGAGACCAGATAGAAAATGAATTCAGTATCAGTGAGCGGCACGTCTTTTTACCCAAATGTACCCAAATGATACCCAAATGATACAGTCTGCTCGGCAGTATCGAGTCACTTTTTTTTAATTCTCTGCCATCTCTGTCGTTAAACCAAGAATCGATGTGTTTGTCTTGGCAATGTATCATGTAGAACTAGGTATTGCTTACCGCGACTGCGCGAGGAAAAATAACGCTTACATGTCCGTGTTCGAAATCATTTTATCAGTCGTAATAGCGGCAGTAAAGAGTCAATGCAGGTAGTAAAGAATCACACATTTTGCGCCAGTTCAAATGTGTGTTGTATCACTAAATTGGGTAATTTGTAGTTGTTGAACTCTCTGACACATTTCTGCAAGAACAGATACAAATTAGAATTTATCTCAGAGTGATTATTCAAATTTTTCCGTGGCACTAAAAGTGTAGCGGAAAATATTTGTCTTGATGGCTCAGTCCTTCGCACGTTAACGGGTTAGGTGGTATGGGTTTTAATTGGTGTGCTAAGGATGCAAGATATGCATGGCGGGCGGGTTGTATTGGGAGTTGTTTGGTTGATGATAATTGGGTCGTTGAAGGGAAGAAAATCATTCTGGCGTTCCGCTGCTCTCGTGCAACATCACATTTTAAGGAGTACAGTTGGATACGACAGTTTAGGGGTGTGCCTGGAGGGAAGGGGGGGGGAGGCTTGGCGTAGAGCAAAACTTCACCAACATTTGTCCATGTATCATTATTTGTTTCTAATATTTTGTTTTTGTTTTTTCATTGTTTTGATGAGGTTCGGCATCAACCCCGGAGATGGCAACTTGAGATTGCCTTGGCAATCCGAACACAGGGTTTTCCAGAGTGAATTTTTTCAAAACAAAATACTAATTTTTTATCTCTGGTTTTTCTACCTGGCCGGCTGAGCCGTCGATGAAGGGTTTATATGGTTTAAGTACAGTGCTTGAATAAACTGCCGGTCTGTGAGCAGCACAAGGCCTTTTTGCAGTTTTCAGTTATGTGTTGTCGTCCTTGAGTAGTCAAGACTATACATTTTCAGCGATCTGTCAAGTTAGACCTGAACCGAGAGTAAACTTACCTTTGCTCAAAGCTGACAGGAAATTCACAAAGCATACGGCATCAATTCATGATTATCATGTTCGTGTTTTTTTCCTTTCACGGTAAACTGAGCCGTTGGTATTCAATGTCGACTTTACGAATTAGCAGAGGCGAACTGGCCGTTTGGGCGACCAGGAGGTTTCCCGATGGGCCGGTGGCACAAATAAATGACTGATACACATCGAGATTTTCTGACTAAAATCACAACTTTCTATCGCTACTGCGGTGGAGGGAGGTGTGTGTGGGGGAGGGGGGGGGGGGGTATGCATGGGTGGACCGGTAAATTGGTAGAGGATCCGCCACTGTTGCCATATGGTGCTGAATTTTCCCGAACCGAATTTTTAGCCGTTCCGCCTCTGCGGATAAGGGTCATTTTGTGCCAGTTGTATAAAAACATGCACGTACCGTCTCTCTCAGATTTTTTAATGGTCTTAGGCTGGAGCGCAGTGGCTCAGCGGTTGACTGTTGGACTTCTATGCTAGAGGTCCCGAGTTTGATCTCTGTCCGGGATGACCCGCGCTGTGTCCTTGGGCAAGGCACCTTATCCCGGTTGCCTACATGGGGGCACGATGACGCCGTGTACTAAGGTGTACTGCACGTCAGTGGAGCACATGTCTTCAACCGCTGTAACCCTGCTTTAGCGGAGCTTGAACAAAATTGAAATGTTGAGGAGCCGACTGCTCGTCGATCCTCGGGGGGGGGGGGGGGGTTCTCTTTTGCTTCCTCCACCCGTATAACTGTCACGATTAGCTATTGTGCATACGTATGTGACCTTAAACACCAATAAATAAATAAATGGCCTTAGGGTGAGTGACCGAGTTGTCTCACGTTCTGAACGTTATTTATATACCAGGCATACTGACTGATTAAAAGGCAGTAAAGCATGTGAAAGACAGTGGTGGAAATTTCTGAAAGGGAGGGGGGGGGGTGGAGGTTGATGTGCAACAGGCATATCTGGAAGGGCGAAAATATGATTTGTAATGTTGGGAATAATAAAACAAACAACACACTCCAAGAAATGAGAAATGTATTAAATAGAAAGCATTCAAAGCAAACTGCTTCTCATAGAGAGATTATGATGATGGCGATGATGATGATGATGAGATGATGGTAATGAGTTGATGATGATGATGATGATGATGATGATGATGATGATGCTGATGATGATGATGATGATGAGTTGATGGTGTGATGATGATGATGATGATGATGATGATGATGATGATGATGATGATGATGATGGTGATGGTGATGATGATGATGATGATGATGATGAGTTGATGGTGTGATGATGATGATGATGATGATGATGATGATGATGATGATGATGATGATGATGATGATGCTGATGATGATGATGATGATGATGATGATGATGATGATGATGATGATGAGTTGATGGTGTGATGATGATGATGATGATGATGATGATGATGATGATGATGATGATGATGATGATGATGATGATGATGATGATGAGTTGAATTGTTGAGTTTATGAGTTCAGGTGATGAGTTCAGTTGTTGAGTTGATGGATGCAGTACCAGTTGAAGTAAGTTGTAGGGTAACCACTAGAAACTTTACCTCACAGTTTAGCTTTGTTATCCCCGTAGGAACGGCGGGAAGTGGAGTAGTACCTGTTCCCTGTGGTAAACAAGTCCTGCTTTACTGGTAAAATAGGATCCGGTAATCAATGCCCGTGGAGGAAGTCCTCTGATGTTGGCAATGTGTATATACGATTGATTAGTCTTGTATTTTTACTTGTTGTATCCGTTGTATTGTCACGATACAGTCTTAGACGTTGATTTGACACTAAGCACCAATAAATAAATAAAATTTACCTTTGACGATAATTCCAAGACTTGACATATTTCTTGGGAAGGGCTTCCCAGGAAATGATGTCAAGTGTTGGAATTATAGACACATGGGGAAAAAACTAAAGTGTGAATGACACTGCAGCTCAAATACGAAAGTGTCAATGACACTGCAGCTCAAATTGTTCAACAAGGGACTGAACTAAATAGAAAGATCCAGTAATGGCAATGCCAATTCATTTACTCATGTTTCTCAGTGAAAAAGATCGTGGAGGGGTGTGGGTAGATGTATATGGAGAGTTCACGACCACTTTGTACATGTACGTGTACAAAATACGTACACGATGCGTTTACCAACGTGGGATTCAGTGTTAAATCGCACGCTTGTTCACAAAAATGTTCAGTGGTCTTGAAATCTCCTGTTTTTTTGTGACTCCTAGATCGCACTTTTAACGTTCAAATACTCGTGGTGAACGATGAATGTCACGCGTTTTTTAAAAAAAGGTGAAATTGTACATTTTTCACTTTTTTTTTACTTTAAAAATTTTTGTTGACGTTCCCATCGCAGATCAGACCATCGATCCATCGTTGGTGAACGCGAGCAAAATTCTGGGCTAGCATAAAAAACGGTTTGAGAATTCTGGACCAGTGGTCCAGAATTCTCTATTGTTTTTGAGGCGGTGGGTTTTTCCCATTTTATGACGTCATTAGGGGAATTCCCATAGTGGGATTTTCCAAACTCAGCTAATCAACCAATCAGATTGCTTGATTCTCCGCTAATTGACCAATCGGATTGCTGGATTCTCATAAACTTGATCATACAGAGTTATCTCCCCTCGTCGTGGGGTGGAGGAATACCCGGATTTTTTCCAAAAAAAACTTAACAGACAACTGTTGAACGCTTCCATTTCTGACGTGAGCGGGAGGAATACCCGAGGAAATAAAAAAAGAGATCGATATATATAGGAGAGAGAAAAAAACATAAACATAAAAATAATTATACATTTAATTTTGAAAATAATAAAATAACTCGCATTAGCATACTTAAAGGAACATTAACAATTAAAAACGAAAGATGTTTTTACAGATGGATTCTAGACACCGAGATCGAATTTTAGAAGAGTTTGAGCGTGCTAAGAAGGGCATTCAGTCAGCTGATAGAAGCAGACGTCTTGGTGAGATGGAACTCAAACGCGAAGCCACAAAAATATTTAAACCCGTGACGGAGGGTCAAGAGCGAAGCAGGAAGGAGATAGTCGAAGAATTGAGACCCATAAAGGAGAGTTCTTTGAGAATGGGTTCGTTGCCTCTTAGTTTTGGAAATCGGTATTCCGCTCAATCTACACTGGATTACGTTCCCACGGGAATTCAAACAGAAAGCGAGTCTGATGATACAGCTTCGACTATCAACACTAGTAGCGTCGCATCGTCTGATGATGATTGCGGTAAGAGAGATCAGTTGTATGGATTTTATAAGGATTCGGAGGGAAGGATTTTTGTAGGAGACACAGAAGTAGATATTGGTGATGATGAATTGATCGTGGGTTCGAACAGATACGAATTGACTGATGGACTGCGCAGATTGCTCCTTTACGACAAGCCTGGCGATTACACGGATCAGGATTTCGACAATTACGGCGACATTCTGGTTCAGACCCACGCCATGAAGAGAAATAACGATGCCAGAGAGACCAGACCCAAAGCCAACAGAGGTTACAAGTGGACGAAAGTGGTGAAACCCATATGGGATATGAACAAGAAGTTCATCGAATCGGTGACTGGCAAAGGGGTGAAAACCACTTTTCTTCCGAGCGATTCTGACGCTCTGTCTCAGAGATTGAGTTTGTTGATGGCGAGCAGACGGGCTGGTAACACAGGATTAGATAATCAGATAGTTACTATATCTGACGAATTGTTAAGACAGAAGGTTTTGAATAAAAACCACTACAAAAGGCTGATGAACGAATTGAAGGATTGATGTGTATATAATAAGTAGAGAGAAACAAACAAACAAACAAAAATAAAACAGTAAATTATTACACTAGAATAATAAAAGTATTTAAAAACAACAAAACGATTTACCAGTGAAAAAAACAAAAATATATTATAAAAATAAAATATGTTGGTGATAATGAACAGGGGATACGTCAGAACTTACGTTCAAGGCGGTTCTGGCATCGTCGATTCTATAATGCGAGCGTTCACGAGCGATACGGGTAGAAAACTCGCATCGACCGCGTTTGAGGTCGGTAAGAAGACGGCTTTGGATGCTGGTAAGAAAGCCGCTTCCGAAGCCAGTGGTAGGATAGCTTCTGTGGCTGGCAAGAGGGCAGCCGACGCGTTGATCGACAAGTTGATCAGTCCGCCGGCGAAGCGAGCTGCGTTAGAGCGAACGCCGAAAAGTTGGAAAGATTTTAAGGATGCTGTGGTACCCATACAAGATTTAGCCAAAATGACGAGTGGATCTGGATTGAAGAGAACTCGCGACGGTGTGATATAAATAAATAATAACATTAAAAACTGAGTGTGAAAAACATAAACATTTGCGTTTGAAAAAAATCTAAAATAACAAACCAAAAAAATAAAACAAAGATGAACATTAAAGATATGTCTAGGAACGACGCCGCGACCAAGAGGTCGAATAACGAGTTCTTTCCCAAAAGCATAAGAGGCTTGATAGCGGGAAAATCGAATTGTGGAAAGACCAATCTGTTGATGAATCTGTTGTCCCGACCCGACTGGTTGGATTACGACAGATTGTTCGTGTTTGGCAAGAGCTTGTTTCAACCCGAATACAGATTGCTTCGAGAGTGCATGGATCGTAGATTGCCCAAGGACGTCATAGCCAGAATCTTTGACAGTAGGGAGGAAATCGACAAGAGTGAAGCTCCACTTTCGACCATTTTGGACGGTGCGGCGATGGAGCTGAGTAAGAGAAATGCATCTTCGAACGTCGAGTGTCGATTTTATGAGAACGCTAGCGACGTTCCGGATCCTAGAGAACTGAAATCGGAAGATAAGAATCTCATGATTTTCGATGATCTGCTTTTGGAAAGACAGAACCGATGCGAATCGTATTACGTTAGGGGTCGACACAGCAACGTGGACTGTTTCTACCTGTCGCAGAATTATTTTCGATTGCCCAGACAGACGATAAGGGAGAACGCTAATTTTCTATGTCTCTTTCGCCAAGATCTCAAGAATCTCAATCACATCTACGGCGATCACGTCGCAAACGACATGGGCGCGGCGGAATTAAGGAGATTCTGCAAGAGGGTTTGGGATGGTGGACTTTACAATTTCGTCGTGATCGATTTGACAAGCGAATTTAATCGCGGAAAATATCGGTGCGGATTCGACAAGTATTATGTTTCTGATGATATTAAGATAGAGCGTGAAAATAAAATTTAGAAAATAATAAATCTTCAAATAATTAGTTTTGAATAAAAAAAAAATAAAATTAAATATAATGTTCAAACATGGAGAATTGTTAGAACGGATAGCCAAGAATACGGCTGCAAAACAATCCATTAAAATCGTGGTGAGTGGCGATTCGACTCGATTCGCTACGAAATTCGAACCTTCCATCGAATTGAATAGAGAGAAAAGATACGAGATGGCGTTGGTGAATCTGGAGACTTATTATTCCTTTCCCAACGTCACCGAAAAGAATAACTCGTTTAAGATTCCGACGGAGTGGATTGGTTGGAGATTCGAATTCCCAAAGGGAGTTACGACATAGACGATTTGAACAATTACATTCAGACGCGAATGAAGACGGATGGAAAGGGAAGCAAGAGGATCAGACTCGCTCCCAATCCTAATACCTTACAGACGATGTTGGATTTGGAAGATAATTTTTGAGTGGATTTCAACACGGACGATTCTATAGGCAAGATGTTGGGATTCGATCGAAAGATGTATCGAGGCCACGCGGCATCTGAAAATACGGTCGACATTCTCACAGTCAATAGCATTCTGGTGAACTTGGACGTGATTGCTGGAAGCTACGTGAATGGTAGCGCTCAACCGACGATCTATTCCTTCTTTCCAAACGTGTCGCCGGGTTATAAGATCGTGGAGCGACCTCGAAATTTAGTTTATCTACCAGTGATTTTAGACACGTTGTATAGTCTCAAAACCACGTTGATGGATCAAAATGGTGAACTGTTAGATCTTCGCGGAGAGAGAGTGACGATACGATTTCACATAAGAGAAATATAAAAGCAAAAAAAAAAATATTGTACATATATATAGATAACAAAAATAAAATAAACACAATATTAATTTTACAAAATTATTTTAATATAATTATTAAACAAGAAACAACTGAAGTAAATAATTTAAAAAAAAACAGAATTATGACAGAATACGTGATTAAAAACGTGTACATATCCGCAGGACAGAGGAAGAATCTTAAGAGAACGTTAACAACTCGAGGCGAGGTGGTGAGATTCAAATTCACTCACGAAGATCTGACGAGAGGCGGTCAGGATTCGATCGCCTGGACCAGAAGTCAAATCAATAGGATGGAGAAAGCGATTCGCGATGGAAGAGGGTTGGCGGTGAGATTGAGTCCCGCTCAATTGAGATACAATTTGAGAATGAAAGGCGGTTTCCTACCGCTATTGGCAGGAATCGCCGCAAAAGCATTACCCTTTGCCGCAAAGGCACTACCCTTTCTCAGAAAGACTCTCGGCGTGGGAGCTCTCACGGGACTCGCTAGTTCGGCAGTTGAGAAATTAATGGGTGGCAGCGGACTGTTTTTGAAGAAGGGAGGAGCCATGTGTCGCATCCACGTAGACGACAGTGGTAAAGGATTGTATCTAGAACCCGTTAGAGGTGGTAACTCTCTGAGAGGAAACGGTCTCTATCTGAAGAGTGGACAGAACGTTGAGCGACTCGGCAAGGGTTTGTTGCTCGGTGAGAATTCACCGTTTACGAATATACCGATTTTGAATATGTTATTATAATATAAAATTATATAAAATATAAATCATAAAAGAGTATAAAATAATATATTTAAAATAGATAAAAAGGTGGAGAAACAATTAGACGATAATGACGAATATCGCGAGACAGAGTGCGAAGAAAAAAAAAAAATGGGATCAAAAGATGATCTCATTATTTTTTTTTTTTCCTTCTTCTTCGCTAAAAAATCAATCTTTCTATTGTTTATACTTCCAAGTCTGTTATTTGCATGTTGACACTCGTGTTTTCTCCTTTTTCGAAAACGTGTTGAATGTTTATCTTGACTCTTTTGAGTTTTTTTACATCGGTGAACTCGCTCTCACCACCCGATTTCTCCACGAGTTCGCGTGAGATGTTTGGAAATATGTAATTTCCATAGGGCAACGACAAATCGTCCTTGTCGAATTCTCTATCTTCGGCGATGACGATGTTCTGCAGATCGCTTTGGTACTCGTAAATCAAATCGAGCGCAGCTTCGTCCAATTTCAAAGGCATCTTATAGCTGTCGTATTTATGCTCTAAGCCCTTCGTCTCAACCTCATTCTGTTCGATGGGATCGTGTCGTTGTAATCTATAGATTTTATGACCTAATTTCTTATTCATTTCGACTCGTTTCAATTTCAATTCGCATCTTTTAGGTGTTGCTGTCTTCATGATCGATTATTTAGTTTTTTTGTTTTACAAATTCTTGCAAATAATGTATATTTTAAATTTTGTATTTTAATAATTTGTTTAAAAAAAATTTGTTTTTTTTTTTGCTCCTTATATATATATAAAAAAAAAGTTTTTTAAATTTTAATTTTCTTTAATGTGAAAATTTTTTTGTAAAAAGTAATGAGATCATCTTTAGATCTCATTACTTTTTTTTCCTTCTTCGCTAAACTCAATCTCTCTACTGTTTATATTTCCAAGTCCGTTATTAGCATGTTGACATTCGTCATTTTTCCACTTACAAAAATGTTTTGAATGTTTATCTTTACTCTTTTGAGTTTTTTTACATCAGTGAATGCGCTCTCACCACCTGATTTGTCCACAAGTTCGAGTGAGATTATTGGATATATGTAACTTCCATAGAACAACAACAAATCGCCCTTGTCGAATTCTCTGTCTTCAGCGACGATGATATTATTCAGCAGATCGCTTTGGTACTCGTAAAACAAATCGAGCATGGCTTCGTCCAATTTCAAACACATCCGATATTTGTTGTAGTAGCGCTCTAACTCCTCGTTCAATTCGATGGGATCGTGTTGTTGTAATGTATAGATATTAAAACCGAATTTCTTATACACTTCGTCTCGTTTCAATTTTAAATCGCATCTTTTAGGTGTTGTTGTCATGATCGATTATTTGGTTTTTATGAATTCTTGCAAATAATGTATATTTTAAATTTTGTATTAAGGAAAAAAAAATGTTAAAATTTAACTTTTTTTTTTTTATATATATAAAAAGAGTAAAAAAGCAAAAACTTTTTTAACAAATTATTTAATACAAAATTCAAAAAAAAAATATTCTTACAAATGAAGCAAACAGATAAAACAAAGGTAAATTCAAATGAGAAAACCATACCTCAGTTAAACGAGATTTGTAAACTATTACAAATTTCACATTTTAGAAATCATAGAACTAAATCAGAAAAAATTGAAGCCATACAAGAATATTTGCGAAACGCTAGAAAGGCAAACGAAATGTCGATAGCAACGACGTCAAAAGATGCATCGGTTGTGAAAAATGAGAAGATAGTAAAAGGAATCGAAATGCCGATGTCGAAAAAAAACAAAAACGTTTCGATTGTGAAAAATAAGAAGACGACTAAACAAAAAGCCGTTGAAGAACATCAAGTTTCCAAAGAAAAGAAACTTAAAACTAAAACGAAAACGAGTGATGCACTTCAGATTCTAGACAAACAAGATATATCAAGCGAAATTCAACGAGCAATCGACGAAGGGAAAGGAGAAGAATCTGTAACACGACTCGTTGCGGAACTATTCCAATCGAAACCCGTAGAACGGGAGAGTGCGATCAAAGGCATTTTTAAAACTTTCGACGTGGTTCCCTCGTTCAAGAAAATCGATCCGAAATTGTTCATGGAATGGGTGAAGAAAAAAGTATTGGATTTGTTTCGTGAATACATGAACGTAGGACTAAAAATTAAGATGATACTCCATCGCATGATGAATAAAATTGACGTGAAGTCCGGTGAGAGTCTCGTAAAAAATGGACATTTCAGATCTAACATCGAACCCATATTTCGAGGTTCAGATTTATCGGACGTTTTCGAAAAGATGAAAGACAAGATGTTGACGTCTCTCGCAAATTATCAACATGAAGGTAGTAATTGGACGTTCGATGAGGTGTTGAAACTCGAAATTCACATAAGTGAAAACGATTCGTTGAAAGGATCTTCCTAATTGGAACTGCTGTATTTCTTGGCTAAGAAACACGCCGTGGTCAACGTGAGAAATAAAGATGATCAGTGTTTTAAATGGGCAGTCACCTCCGCTTTATACCCTGTCGAAATACACTCCAATAGAGTTTCTCGTTACAAGGAAACTTCTAAAAATCTCGATTGGACCGGAGTGACTTTTCCAACAGAGTTAAAACACATCGAACGTTTCGAGGCTCAAAATCCCACCATAGCGGTGAACGTCTTGGGATACAACGACGAAAATCAAAAGATCTATCCTCTCAGACAGACTTCGTATCTCGGAAGAGAAAAGACGATTATTTTATTATTGATTTCGAATGGTGACAATCGTCATTATTGTTGGGTTAAACATCTGAGCCGATTACTGTCGAAACAAAATAATAAACATAACGGAAAGATATCTTTATGTTTCAATTGCATGAACATGTTTCAGAGCGAAGACTTGTTGGCGAAACATCAGGAATATTGCAATGAAAATCAAGGTGTCGCCGTCGAAATGTCCAAACCGAACACCATCGTGAAGTTTGAAAATCACAATAGAAGGTTAAAAGTACCATTCATCGTGTACGCAGATTTCGAATGTTTCACTGCGAAAATGAGTTCCTGTCAACCCAACACTCTTCAAAGTTACGTCGAAAGATATCAAAAACACATGCCTTCGGGCTATTGCATTTACGTGAAATGCGCTTTCGACTCGCAACACGACATGGGTCCCTTCACCTACATGAAACAGTATGAAGACGACGACGTGGCTCAAAGGTCTGTGGAAGAGTTAGAATAGAAAATTCAAATGTTATACGACAAATTTAAAACTCCGGCAAAAATGATCATCACACGAGAGCAGCAGGACGAAAATAACAGAGCCACCAAATGTCACATATGCAGACAATCGTTCGACGAGAATTCGGAGGAAAATAAGAAGCTTAGAGACCACGATCATTACACGGGTCTGTATCGCGGTCCGGCTCACAGCAAGTGTAATTTAAAATATCGAGACGCCGTTTTCTATCCGGTGATGTTTCACAATCTCTCGGGTTACGACAGTCATCTGTTCATGAAAAATCTCGGCACCTCACACGAAGAATTAAATTGCATCGCGAACAGCGAAGAAAGATACATTTCCTTCACGAAATGGAAGCTCATGGATAAGAAAATAGTTATCGACAGAGAGACGTTGAAAGAAAAAACGAAATTCATTCGTAGAGCCATACGTTTCATCGACAGTTTTAAATTCATGTCGACCACTCTGGAAAAATTAGTCGATAACATGAGCAAGGATAAATTTAAAATCACGAGCGAACATTTTGGAGAACGAGTAGACGTCATGTTGAGGAAAGGAGTCTATCCTTACGATTACATGAACGATCTAAAGAGATTCGAAGACACTGCACTACCTTCAAAAGAAGATTTTTATTCGAAATTATACGAATCTGACATTTCTGACGAGTTTTACGAACACACCAAAAACGTGTGGAAATCATTCGATATGAAAACCATGAGAGATTATCACAATTTCTATCTGAAGACCGACATTCTACTCTTGGCAGACGTGTTTGAAAATTTTCGAGACGTCTGTTGTCGAAATTACGATCTGGATCCCGCTTGGTATTTCACCGCACCCGGTCTGGTGTGGGATGCTCTGTTGAAGACCACTGAAGTCCAATTGGAATTATTATCTGACGTAGACATGTTGCTCATGTTTGAAAGGGCTGCGAGAGGTGGCATCTCGATGATCTCCCACAGATATTCTGAAGCTAACAATCCCTACATGAAAGAAGGTTTCGATTCGAAATGGTCGACTAAATACATACAGTATTGGGACGCTAATAATCTGAATGGTTGGGCTATGAGTCATCCTTTACCGATTGGAAATTTCGAATGGGTGAAGGAACCGGAAGAGATGCAAAAATGGAGAGACTATCCTTGCATTTTAGAAGTTGATTTGAACTATTCGGAAGAATTACACGATCCACACAATGATTATCCGCTGTTTCTTGAACGAATGGAACCGAACGAAGGAGACGAGGAAAAACTCATTCCGAATTTATTTAACAAATGTAACTACGTCGTCTACAGCGAGAATTTGAAACAGTACGTCGATTACGGGATGAAATTAGTCGACATACATTGCATCATTCGATTCGATGAAGAGCCTTGGATGAAAAAATACATCGATCTCAACACGAATATTAGAATTTGAGCCGAGAACGATTTCGAAAAAGATTTCTTCAAACTCATGAACAACTGCTTGTACGGTAAATCGATGGAAAACATCAGGAAGAGAACTGACGTTCGACTTGTCACGTCTGAGAAAAGAGCTAAAACATTAGTGGTGAAACCCAATTACAAACATCCGAACCATATTCGACGAAAATCTAGTGGCCGTTCACATGCAAAAGACGCACCTGAAGTTCAACAAACCGTATTATCTCGGACCGATCATCTTAGATGTCAGCAAGCGATTGATGTACGAGTTTCACTACAATTACGTCAAATGGAAATTTGGTGATAATGCCAAACTACTGTTCACCGACACGGACAGTTTAGTTTACGAGATAGAGACGAAAGACGTCTACCGAGATATATCTCAGGATATGGCCGAGTGGTTCGACACAAGCAATTATCCCGTCGATCACCCGTCCAACATTCAATCGAATGACAACAAGAAGGTGTTGGGTAAATTTAAGGACAAGAGCAGTTGTAAACAAATCGTCGAATTCGTGGGCTTGAGACCCAAACTGTATGCTTATCGTCTAGAAGATGATGAAGAGATCAAGAAGTGCAAAGGAGTTAAAGTGTGCGTGGTGAAGAAAAACATCACTTTCCAAGAGTATAAAGATTGTCTGTTAGGGAGTGGTCCGGTGTATAAGATTATGAAATCGATTCAAAGCGAAAATCATGACTTGTATACCGAAATAGTCAACAAGATTTCGCTGACGGCCGACGACGATAAGAGATTCATGTTAGACGATAAAATAAGCACTTTGGCACTCGGACATTGGACTGTGGATCTAATTAGAGATGATATGAATGTTGATGATTGGATTCCAGATACGATTGTGGATGATAAGATTCCAGATATGATTGTGGATGATTCCAGAAAATCAAGAAGAATTAGATGGACTCAAAATTATAGAAATCGATAGTGACATCGAGAGAGTTAGTTTAAAAAGAAAAAGAAAAAAAACCCTAATGAACTCCAATTCTTAAATTCCGAAAACGTTCGAGCTAAGAGAGACAAACTACGTTTGATATCTCTTTTTGCGTCGTCTTTTTTCGCAGGTAGCGAAAAAGACGTATTTGAATATAATAGATACTTGCAGTTGTTATTCCTGTTCAAAAAATTGTCAAAAGATCAAGAGAAATACATTTACGACGCGGTATCTAAAAAATTTCATTCGTTAAATCACCACAAAACGATCGAATCTGTTCTACTAAAAGATGGTAATATCAGGATTCCAGAAAATCAAGAGGAATTAGACGGATTCAAGATTATGGAAATCGATAGAGACATCGAGAATGTTAGTTTAAAAAGAAACAAATAAATTTAAAAAAAAATAACGTCATTTTAGTGAATTATAATAAAAAAAATATATACACATTTATGAATAAGAAAATAAAGATATCCGTAGAAGGTGTCATCTTACGTAACGAACCCCTATCCATCATCGATCTGTTGAATGCGGCAAAGGATTTGAAAATCAAAGATTTTCTAGGCATGTTTTCCAGAGATGCCTTGCCGAAGAGAAGACCTCGACAATCGGAATGCGGAATTTTAAATCTAGACGATTCATCGGGTGAAGGCACTCACTGGGTGGCGTGGATCAAGAACGGAAAGAAGAAAAATTATTATTTCGACAGCTACGGAATCTCGCCGCCAAAAGAAATAAAGAACTATTTCAACAAATCGATGGTTCGTTACAACACGGAACAAGTGCAATCACCAGATCAAGTGTTTTGCGGTCACCTGTGTCTCTACATTCTCAAGAGATGGTCTGAAGGAGATCGATTTCAAGACATTCTCAATGATTTACATTAGAGAGAGATTTTTTTTATAGTATGTATAAAGATAAAAAATTATTTTAAAAATTTTAATTGAATAAAAATGAAAAATAAAATAACATAGTTCATTTTTAATAAACTGCGTTTTGAATATATTTTTCTAAAAACAAAAAAAATCCTCACAACAACATGCCAGTCGATAAATTTGGTAGAAGTGACGACGAAAAAGTCAACCCATGAAAGAAGAGGAAGACGTTCGAAGCCGACGATGGTTATGACGTTGCCAACTTGGACGAACGTTACGTTCAGAGATATGAACCTCGAGAAGAACCTTTGAACATGAACGATAAGAAGCTCTACAATCTTCCCGAGCTGATAGATCTCGCAGATGCTGCGACTAAAAAATACGTTGACAGGGGGAATGCCAATTTTGAATGAATCCTGCTAGATAATTACGTGGATAAAACCATGACCGACGATCTCGATCTGAAATCCAAATGTTTGGTGAACGTCGCGAATCCCATAGATCCCACCGATGCCGCGACCAAGAAATATGCGGACAACTCTCACGCGAGATTCAGCGAACACCTGAGAAATAGACACGTCCAGAAAATGGTGCACTCGGAATTGAACGCCAATTATAACAAGATAACGAACGTGGCCACTCCCACGAATCCCAAGGATGTGGCAACCAAACACTATGTAGATCTGGAACAGAGAAAGTCTGACGTACGAGAAATGAAATTGGATCTGAATGTGGGATTCAACAAGATATTGAATCTGTCAGAGATCAACGACACGGATGCAGACTCAACCGCAGTCAACAAGGGCTATGTAGATTCTGCCGTGATACAATCACAAGAATACCTAGAATTGCAAGTGGACGATCTCTACCTGAACAAACAATCTGGCGGAACCACGGAGAGTGGCATCAACATGAACGGTCACAATTTATTCGGTCTTGATCACGATCCCGAATTCGATTCCAGCGCGGTCAGCAGAAAGTACGTGGACGACAACTCGGTCTGGAGAAAGAGTGACATCATGGAAGGTAAACTAGACATGGGTGGACACGCGCTCACGAATCTACCGGATCCCGTGAACATGACGGATGCCTGCACCCTGATTTCAGTGGTGGAGAAAGTCAAATATGCTAGACAATTGATCACTGTGTGGGCCGAGGAGGCCGGCACCTTAGATGAAGGAAAAGCTGAGTGGTCTTTCTGAAATGGAGGTAGCAGATCGAAACATGGTCAGGTGGGATATCCCATGCCACTGGGAGGTGAAATCCTTCGAATGAGTCTGGCTTCCTCGGATTTGAATAACAGAGCAGTCGTCAATCTCATGGTGAATGGAGTAGAGAGCGATAAGAGATACAGCGTCGAAAAGACTGAGAATCAACACGCGAATGTTAGCACGTTTGGCACGCCTCTCAAAGTGAATGCCGGAGACAGGATTAATTTCATTACGAAAACCAATAATCCCGAAGCTGCCACTTCCGTGGTGAGTCTACTGATCGAACTAGTTCCTTTGAACAAACAGTGAACGCGTGGAAAATAATGAATTAAAAAAAAATAATGTGTGATTATTAAAAAACAAAAAAACAAAAAAAAAGTAATGAGATCATCTTTAGATCTCATTTTTTTGTTTTCCTTCTTCTTCACTATCACCATATATTATAATAACGTTTCCTTTTTTTTTCTCAAATTTCAGCGTCGATTCTTTTTTTCTTTTTTTTGTGATATTTGTTTTCCTTCTTCTTCACTATCACCATATATTATAATAACGTTTCCTTTTTTCTCAATTTTCAGCGTCGATTCTCCTTTTTCTTTTTTTCTTTTTTTTGTGATATGATACGTTTATAACAACATTTTTGTTTATCTGAATCATAATTATGAACGAATGTTGTGCATCTCTTGGTAACACTCGCATCATTACCATTCTCTTCAGAAGGTAGTGGTGATGGTGGAAAGCGTCTCATTCTTTTCGTTTCCAACCGTCTATCCCGCTGTTTATCTAACCATTTTTCCACATCTTTTTTTTTGTTTTTTGGCTTGCAACACAGGATGGAACATCTGACGGAAACAGAGAGACGATCGCACAGGATCGAACAATCTAAGATCTGTTTGAGTTTTAATATCTTCATCACGAAATATCCTTTTTGTTTCTCTCGAGTGAATAGAACGCGATCTTTTAAATAATTCAGAACGTAATCGTAAAAATCTTTTTTTTTCAAACGCGAAAATGGAATGTGTATTTCGTTTTCTACGTGACTACTTATGAATTGTAACATTTTGTACATCGAGAATGTTGAAAAAAGACAATTTTTTTCTCAGATGAAACTTTTTTTTTGTTAAAAAAATATCGTTAAAACGAATTTATTTTTGTTACGATTTTTTGGCGTTATTTTTTTTTAATGATGCAAAAATAAGTAAAAAAAACCTCAAAAATATCATCCAAAATTGCGAAAGAAAAAATACCAAATAAATGATGCTTCTAATATATCAATCTCCAGTTTTCACACACTCGTCTCTCATCGAATGATCGACATCTTATTTCCATCCGATTCGAATTGTAATTCTCTGTCCGACAGGACCAGGGCGAAGGCTTTGGTTTTTCTCGGAACGTTCCTATCGAATTGCATCTTGATCTGAATGTCTAAGATGCTACCCTTGAGTCGTTCACTTTGTTTACTGACGTCGAATACGAACATGGGATACATCGACTTGTATTCGCCGGGAGACATGTTAGGGTTGCTCATCAATTCATCTAGACCGTGATACTTCTTTCTAAAATCAGCGGCATCACCGTACAGTCTGCAAAAATTGTTCTTGTCAAACGATGCATTGTAATCGATTGCTGGATATCTTGTGGCATTCAGAAACACTTGCATGTTTCTCGAATGGCAGTGATCGAACAGCGACGCATTCTTTTCCTGAGACCCATCCCTATCGGTCTGAAATGCAACCACGATGAAACGCGGTCTCTCGGAAGCAGATTTCACCATCAATCTCCAATCGAAGTGATTCGTGGAGGGAGGAATGCTAGCCGTGTTGCACTGTCTCATTCTAAATCCCACGGGTAATTTACTCTTGGATTCTATGATCTTGTAGAGACACGCTTTCTCCACGATCGAAGGCTCCACATGCAGAACGAACCACGATATCTTGTGTAGAGTTAACTTACCCGCATCGGTCGCAGTGAGTCTCACTATTGCATCATCATTTCCTTTTCAAATCAACGTCAGATTGTGTTTGAATCCATACATGATCTTGTTGTAATCGTCCGCAAATCCGAAGATGTGTTTCAAAGGTATCCTGAACGAAAACGTTCCTTTAGGTCTGGACATCTTGACAACGTAGTCGAATATCAAGGTGGCACCTGCACTAGCAGGACCTACGGTGTCTTTCACCCACAACTGATTAAGTCCTCTGGATTTCGAAAAATCATCAGGATACGTCAAGAGTCCGAACATCGTGGTGGCCTGACCGGGATGAAAAACAGATTCTATCTCTTGTCCGGATAGCATGTATTTTATATTACTGAATAGATGCATGATGCCATTATTGGCTAGAGTAACCATGTCGTCGTCGGCGTAGTCACTCCCATCTTCCTTGGTGAGACGTCCCTGCACCACTATGTAACTCTCGCTAGGAGGTACGAATAAATCTTGAGTTTCAACGTTGATTCTTATCTCACCCGCATTGTTCAAACTCGTTCCGGTTACCGGTTCGTATTCGTGAACCTCATATTCTTGAATACTTTCATCTTTCACTATGCTTTGTGCTATATCTAGTATATTTGTCATTTTAAAGGATTTTTAGTTTTTTGTTTATTAATTAACTTGCTTTCTTTATCTAAAAAATAGTTTTTAATTATTTTTTATTATTATTTTTTTCTCTCTTATATATATGTGTGTAAACAAGAAAACGTTAAAGAGAGTAAATAAAAAAAATTTTGTTTTCTTCATCAAAACTTCATCTTCTGTAATTGTTGTTCGTAAAACTTTCCGATGATCTCTTCTCCATCCAAAGCTTCGATTTCGTAAGTCACCGGATCGGTGTGAAATATTTTGATTATCACGAAGATTTCCGAGGTCCATCGAGGAGTATAACCCTTTTCGAAGTGCTTCTTATAAGTGTAGATTCTCACTCGATCACCGACCGCAAATTTCGGCGTTCTAGACTTCTTCCTGATCTTAGATCTCTCAGGATATAGATTCGCGTAGACCCGTTTTTCGTTTCGAGGATCGCTAGCTTCTGCGGGAGTCATCTTGATCGATCTGTGTCGTGTGTTGTTGTAATCTTTGACCAGACCGTTCAGAGCGTATATGTATTTCTTGGTCGAATTCGCCGTGAAGTATCTGTGCATCTTTTCCTTCATCGTTCGATTCCAACGTTCCACCACGCTGGCTTTCTCTTCGTTTTCGATCGAGTAAAGGTCAACCAATCGATGAACGTGCTTGTTGTAAAATTCCTTTCCCTTATCCACCCACAATTTACTCGGTTTTCGAGAAGACGAGTCGAACACGCTCTTCAGAGCCTCAATGACGCAAGGTCCCGATTTATTCTTCAAAGCTCTGATCCAACCATATTTGGAAAACACGTCGATGACCGTCAATAGATATTTGATACCCTCGTTCCACCTCGAAAACGATCTCATGTCGACCAAGTCAGCAGACCAAATATCATCCAGACCCTTCACGAACACCCTTCTCTTTCGAAATTTACACACTATGGGTTTGTGTAACTCCTCGGCCAATTTGCTCGTTAATAATCGTTTCTTCTTCTTTTCTTCCATCCGAATCGACGTTTCGCACCGATCAGATTGCCGACCAGCGAACGTTCCATCTTCTCTCTCCTGGTCGGATTCGATATGCCTCTCAATTTCCCCAACATGTTTTTATCGCAGACATCGTTGCGAGTCTTGGTGTCGGGATGTTCGGCATAGCACAGATCGTGATCATACACGGCCGCGTCCACCCTATTCACAGGTTTGCTCCAAGATTTGGGTGTCAGATCGGCGTTGAGTCTCTTGTTCAATTTCGTTCCGGGTCCTGTGAAACTGTGACCGGGCAGATGCATTTCGAAAGGTAGATTATTGATCATTTTATTCACGATGCCTTTACCTTTGCTCGCGTTCTTTTTTTTGACGAATCTAGTCTTGACAGAACCACACACGTCACAAATTCCGCGAAGCATCTGTCTGTCGTTTTTAGTTCGCACTTCTCTAGAATTACTCGTCTCGGTAACTCTCTTACACTTTACGCAATACATTTTTAAGAGTTATTTAAATTAATTTCGTTTTTTATTTTATATATAAATTTAATTTTTTTTTTTTTTTAAATTCTGTTCTTATTATATATATATTTTTTCAATCACTGCTCTTGAGTTCTATCATCTTACTGAATTCCTCCCTGGCCTCTTTCCTCCCCTTTTCCACGAGAGAATCCTTCATCTCTTCCTTGATGATCTGATGAGTCTTGATTCTCACGGCTTCTTTCATGGCATCGTATTTCGTTTTCTCGCTCAATATCACGAAGTATTCTCCGTCCGATATCCTACCATCTTTCAATGCCATAGAGATCATTTCGGATATCGTGTTGATCTTGGAATCGGCCAAGACGCGAATCTTGTCGTGTTTCCTCGCCTTCAGATATAATTTCCTACTCAAAAAGTTTCCGAGCGTGCTAAACAATCCGGCGGCGAGAGCCACTCCTTCTACAGTCAACACGATCGGAATGCCGACCGCAGTCGACAACAATCCGATGCCGGCCACGTGTAAACCCATGGAAATCGTGATGAGTGTCGTGTCGATCGCGTTGACGAATGTCACGAAACATGAATACTTCTTCTTGAGGGAACGACGAGAATCTCTCTCTCGAATTAGATACTCTTGGATTCTATTCATTTGATCGATGCGATACCTCTCTCCTCTTTCTCTTTCTTCTAGCGACGGTGCCGTTGGCAAAACGTCGATCGGCTTCTCATCCTCGTCGTCCACTAACGTCGGATACAATTTATTTCTGGTTCTCATTTTTGTTTTTTTTCTTCTAATATTAGATAGAAATTTTATGTGTGTATTTATTTCTATTTTCTATTCTCCCTTATTTTATATCAACGAAAAAAACTTAGATGTATGCTTCATTCAGCAATAATTTCTTGATGCATCCCTTGTCTTCTAAAGTCAGACTTTTACGCGCCAATTTCAGTTCTTCCGAAACTGTAGGCTTGTCTTGATTCTTACAGAAGACTAATCTCTTCCAAAACGTGTTCACATCGTCGAATCTAACGCGTTCGAAAGCCGGTTCGAAATACATCTTCCCTTTCCATCGTCAGACATGAATGATTCTGGTGATCAAAGTCTAGATGATCCCGACATCCGACGCATCGTTCTAACAAGATGGGATGTAGTTCTTCGTTCACGCAGATTGCGTATGCTCTCATCAGCATGTTTAAAAGAATCCTCGCTCTAATAGTCTGGGAAGCGCACATGATTTACGTTTTTATTATCTATTCGATTTGATATATTTATTTTTCTAAATAACTATTATTTATATATTTATGTTTTTTTCTCTCTCCTATATATATCGATCACTTTTTTTTATTTCCTCGGGTATTCCTCCCGCTCACGTCAGAAATGGAAGCGTTCAACAGTTGTCTGTTAATTTTTTTTTGGAAAAAATCCGGGTATTCCTCCACCCCACGACGAGGGGAGATAACTCTGTATGGTCAAGTTTATGAGAATCGAGCAATCCGATTGGTCAATTAGCGGAGAATCAAGCAATCTGAGTGGTTGATTAGCTGAGTTTGGAAAATCCCACTATGGGAATTACCCTAATGACGTCATAAAATGGGAAAAACCCACCACCTCAAAAACAATAGAGAATTCTGGACCACTGTTTTTTTTTATGCTAGCCCAGAATTTTGCTCGCGTTCACCAAGGATGGATCGATGGTCTGATCTGCGATGGGAACGTCAACAAAAATTTTTAAAGTAAAAAAAAGTGAAAAATGTACAATTTCACCTTTTTTTAAAAAACGCGTGACATTCATCGTTCACCACGAGTATTTGAACGTTAAAAGTGCGATCTAGGAGTCACAAAAAAAAACAGGAGATTTCAAGACCACTGAATATTTTTGTGAACAAGCGTGCGATTTAACACTGAATCCCACGTTGGTAAACGCATCGTGTACGTATTTTGTACACGTACATGTACAAAGTGGTCGTGAACTCTCCATATACACCTACTGGTGTGGCCAGTAGGCTGAAGTAATGGAATTGTTGACAATTTATATGCCAAATCCAAGATGGCCACTGACGGCCATGTTTTTCAACGAAATTCAGAAACTCCTATTTCTTCCTCGTCTCCCCAAACAAATTTCAATTTGGGCCTTCACCCATGTCTAGTTAAGACACACTTCATACCCCCACCCCACCACCTCCCACCTGACGCAAATAGAGACCAGAATGCTTTGGTCGAAACACCTCGGTCGATCCCTCTCTCATCGCCGAAATCATACAAGGCCGAAAGTGAATTAGACCGCAACGACACCGCCCCCCCCCCCCCCCCAAAGCAGAAAAAAACAACACGAAACGAGCACACTCATCCCCTGTCGAAATTTCAACAATTCATCAGAGGCAAACATTGGAATTTTAACTTGGCCGCCATGTAGTTGTGGATACCGGAAACAAACAAAATCATATTTCAACCCCTCTCCGCCATCCTCGCACAGCCCGTCGGTGTCACCCTTGAAAAATGTGCAGCCCAGTATACACGTGCATATAGGCCCCCGCTTGCAATTTGGAAATCAGTGCGAACATCAATAACACACGTGTGAAAATTGCAACAAAACGATTGATTTGTTCACTAAAATGGGTAAATTATAGTAAAATTAGTAACTTATTGTATAAGACATGCAATTGCGATATAAAACAACACCTTCTTACCATTTTAACACGTGCTGAATCTTGACAGGCCAACATTTACACCGAGTTTCTAAAAATATATCTTTCACGGGGAATAATATCACGTGGGGCACTGCAGCCTGTACTGGTTCGATAATGCCGAGTACATGACCTCCATCAACTTTACTATTTGCATTAGAATGGTAAGGAATTTACTCTCAAAGTTTTTATTAGTTAGAGAATAATAGTGGGGTAACAATTCAAACAACTTAGCTTCGGCGTTATTTGGGCCGTTTCTTTTTCTTGAAGTAACATTAAAAAAGCAAGTGGGTGAGCAAGTTACATTTTCGTCGCGGTCGGTTCCGGTAATAACAAAAACACCACCACACAGACTTCATATATTGCGAAAGCATATTTCTTTTTGATGATATCTGGAAAATATATATTTTCTATCAGTAAGCAGAAAGAAAAAATAAAAATATTTCCGTAGTTTAAACGTAACATGGCAGTCAGTAAATTTTGAATCGATACTGCCGACGACTCGATACTGCCGAGTTGACTGTACCCAAATGTAACCAAATGATAGATTCTAATGCAGCCTACTCTTACGTTTTAGTAAAAAAAGTATATTATTCAGTTTTAAGACAAAAATAAAACGGTAAAAAACCCAAAACCCGCTATTGTAAAGGATTACCAATTGTATATTACGTATCTTCCAGCGGGAATCGTCCTAAGCACGAGCGGGGTAAACCTTTTGTTTACAAAAAAGAGCGTCAGAAATGAGAAATGCGAGAAAACATCGACTCGTAGTTTTTAAACGTCTCGCGAAAGGAAAATACTTAAAATTATAGAATTTTTTGCAGACACACTTGTTCTTAAGCTCATTCACATGGCCAACATTTACATAGTATGCAAAGATACACATGTGCAATTTTTACCAGGGTATGCAATAGTAAAATTTGCAATGCGTTCACATGTATTTTAAAAATGCTGAGTATTTGCGTGGTATTTGCAAGTCGCTTATAATATAAAGGCCGGTTATTCCATCGGGTCCACAGTCTCTTCCAAACATTCACAATGGACAGACTAATATCCTCAACCAGAACAAGACGAAGGCGAATTGTGCCATATTTGGTCAGTACCGCTCTGGTTAAGGGTGTGACTCAGGAGAAACGATTTTGGTCAAAACTAAGAAGTAGTGCATGGTGGGAGGACGTACGTAGTACTCCACGAATTCGACTACGAAGATTGGCTGCAGAACTTCAGAATGAAAAAACGTACATTTTTAAAGTTATGTAGTGACCTGGAACCACTCATTCTTTCTTCTGAAGAGTACATTCGCATGCCTATAAACTTGAGAGAGAAGGTAGGAATCGTAGTTTATTGGATGGCTACAACGGCGGAGTATAGGACAATAGGAAACCTCTTCGGAGTTGGCCAATCAACAGTCCACAAATGCGTTCACGAAATATGTGATGCCCTAGCAGGTGATTTGCTTAACAAATATGTTCACTTACCAGAAGGTGCAGAAATTGACGAAGTTGTCAATGGATATAACCAGAGGTGGAACTTTCCGAACTGCGGGGGCGCCATTGATGGCTGTCACATTCCTATAATCTCGCCACCAGAATCCCATGGTGATTACTTGAACTGTAAAGACTGGTATTCAATCATTTTGCAGGCGCCTTGCGATCATAATTACATATTCAGGAATGTCAATGTTGGTTGTCCTGGTCACGTACACGACGCGCGAGTATTCGCGAATTCAGAATTGTTCAAAAAGGGGAGTCAGGTGAATTTTTTGGTGATCGGAAAAAGACAATAATTCTGACAAACAAGGTTTCCAACATGCCGATTGTGATTTTGAGTGATGCTGCGTATCCACTTAAAAACTGGATAATCAAACCGTTTGTTGACCGTGGTGGTATGTCCGAAGATGAGCAATACTTTAACTACCGTTTGAGCCAGGTCCGCATGACTATCGAGAATGCATTTGGGAGACTTAAAGGTCGATGGAGACGTCTGATAAAGAGGCTTGATGTTGATGTCATGTTTGCCAGCACTGTTGTATGTGCAGGTATTGTTTTACATAACTTATGTGAGATCAACAAAGATGAATACCTTTCGTCGTGGGAAGACAACCCGGATTATGATGTTGATTTGGCAGATGTCGGTATTGATGTCATTGGACAAGACATTCGCCGTGACCTGACAAGTTACTTTGCGGAGAACAGATTTAGTCGGCGTTAAATACAACCAAAGACATGCACATGTGTACCAAATCAAGCGATACCCTGGTTGTGTATGTGCGCTGTTAAACAACTCCGGCGATTTGGGTTAATCGGGGAGCCTATGGTGATCTGATTGTTCGAAGAACCCATTACTACATTTTCAAACTCAGTTGGTTCGTTATGAAACCATGTTTGGTACTTCGTAGAACCAAATTGATTCCCAGTAGAACCAGGTTGGTTCTTTGTAGAATCAATTCTCGTTTTACTCAGCAAAGTCAAATTGGTTCCACATTGGTGACATGATCGGAACCAAAGTTGTTTCCGAGAATGTCTGCTAGATGTCGGAATTGGTTCCTCGAAAAACCAAGTGGTTTTACAGGGAATTAACCTGGTTCTACCGGGCATCAACATGGATTCGACCAATTTAGTTTGCAACTGTAATATTCGGTTCTTTGATCTTTCCAAGAACTAATAGGTTTTCCGAAGAACCCAAACATCCTGATTTATTAACATTATTTTTGCTTGTGTCTACGAACTTTTAGCTCAGAACTTTTTTAAGTTAATTCGAGTCAGCCTTTCTTGTATGTTATGAACATAATAAAAAAACAAATAGTGATTAAACATACTATTTGCACAACAGATGTTTTTGAATGGACTGATCAATGTACAACACTACTTTCTGGAAAGTTTTTTTTTTTGTAGAACAGGGCTGATCAACTTAAAATTTGATATCTGTTGCCTTTAAGGCAGCAGATATCAAAAGTTTGGTTGCTCACCCTTAAACTTGGTCATGGCCATTTTTATTCCTTTCCACATGAAGAATTAACTCATGACGACTATAGTTGTCACCAGTAGGGAAAGAGTTAATAAGTATGTGCGGCTGTAATTGCATTTTCTGATTGGTACGTCTCTGAGTGGGATACCAATCACAAGAGTATATTAAGGACCGCGTACATGTTTGGAGACATGCTTCTGGTATGCCACACACCACTCAGTGCCAATCCCGTCACGCCAATCCAGCATCTACAAATGTAATGCCTTCTAGTGAGAATATCTCTAATCACGTGTCAATAAAACAATGCAGATATCGATATCACAGGAATAAGCTCGCCGAGTTAGTTCCATTGATAAACATACCTGCAATGTGCTTGAAATATATAAACTATTGAACGAATAATTGTAGCGGGTTCTACAAAAATGTATCTGCTATGAATAAACTCCACCCAGACCAACATCTCTGTCTCTCTCTTTCTCTCTCTTTCTGTATCGTTTTCCCTCTCTCTCTCACTTTCTCTCTCTCTCTCGCTCTCAAGAGAGAGAGAGAGAGAGACAGACAGACAGACAGACAGACAGAAAGAGAGCGAGAGAGAGAGAGAGAGAGAGAGAGACAGACAGACAGACAGACAGACAGACAGACAGACAGACAGACAGACAGACAGAACGACAGAGAGAGAGAGAGAGAGATGTGAAGCCCTGGTCACACTGTCAGAGCATTCATGTCGCATTCTTGTCTGCTCGCCTCACTTTCGTTTCATGTACGTGTCTGTTCGTCTCATGTTCTTCTCTTTCGCGTGCCCTCACGAATGCGCTACGATATTTTTAAACTGTTTAAAACATTCGCGTCTGTTCGTGCCCGTTCGCCCCTGAATGGTCATTCGCGTCACTATCGTATCTCTTTCCTCTTGTTCGTGTTGCTTTCGTCTTTTAATCGTCCCGTATTCTTCTCATTCGTGTTGTGTTCGTGTGTATTCGGCTCTTCGACACGTGGACGAAAGCGACACGAATGCGGCACGAACAATTCGTGTCAATATCACCTCACGATCGTGTCAATCGTGTTGAATTCTCGATGCATTCTTCATCTATCGTATCGCGTTTTTGTTATTCCTGTTACCTTCCTCCGACGTTCGCGTTACCCCCTCGTATTGGATTTGTCCTGTTTGTGTCACCCTCTTCTGGCATTCGTGTCTCATTCGTATGACAATCGCAGAGCATTCGTATTGCGTTCTGCTCCGTTCAGCAAGTGCATGGCTGCTAAACGTTTTACCCAAGATTTCGGGCTGTTTGCCAAGAACATGGCACGAACGTGACACGACACCACTTCGTGTACATTCGTGTCTAGTTCATGATAGTGTGACCGGGGCTTTACACATGAAACACGCGGAAGTGGAACCAGTTTGTCTGTTCCCGCGACAAGCATGACTTTTCAGAACAGTCATGCTTATCGCGGGATCAGACAATCTGCTTCCAATATGTACTGTACACATATTCGTCTGTTCTGTGTCGGGAACTCCATCAACATATGGCAATGATACACATGAATATCTTTGGAAACTAGCTTAGTAAGATGAGTTCAGTGTGGTCTACGGCTCTGTTGGGGTAACAAAACGCGTTTCTTAATATTATTGCTAAATCGATATAATTCGTATACAGACAGAAAACCAGTCTGTAGAAAGGCGAACGATACCCTGAACCTCTGAAACTGCCCATTTAACCATGTAAATGAGAATAACATTAAAGTTCATATAGCCGATTTCAATGAAATCTAAACTTTTGTGGTGCACTGACAATTCCTACATCATTCATCATAGGCAATGTGGATTACAGTGCCTTCTAATTCAGTGACGTTGATACCTTTAGCTCGGAGGAGGGACAATTGCTCACATTTTCGACAGAATGGAGAGATTCGTAAATATTCACACTGATCACATCACGCAGATACCAACCCCAACACATTTCTTAACCATCACGTCATGATTATGTCTGTGACATTTGCTTGCTGTGTTGGTGAAAAAATGTGTAGGGGTTGTGCTACCCTAGTGTGTATCACCATCATGATCAGGTTATTCAAGACAAAAAAAAGGAAAAGAAAAAACAGAAATAGAGTATCAAACAGAGAATTTGGGTGGATAATAGGGAGGTTGAAATTTGAATTTCCGCGAACCTGTACGTGTGTTTCCAGGTCAGCATAGAGAGACACACATACCGGAGACACACATACACGTTCGCGGAAATCCATATCACAACGGGGAGTTTGAGATATGGCTTTCCGCCAGCGTGTACGTGTGTCTCCAGGACATCATATAGATGCCCTGGAGACACACGTACACGTTCGCGGAAAGCCATTTCTCAACCTCCCTATTATCTGCAATTGGTTATGACGATGACCCAAATTGCTGGTGAGCAGAACTATTTTTTCCGACAAAATGTTTCGAGGGGAGGCAGCTGCCCTACCGGACCCACTTTTACCAACGCCACTGCCCCGTTTAATCCCCCACGTTGAATCAATTTGGATAGCATTTCAAGGCATAAAATTTCTAATTTTAAGATAACCGATTTTCCGTTCATCTAAATAGTGCTGAGAGGAACGATTTTTCCAGACGTGGATCAATGTACCCGAAACATATGGAAGGATATCCTATGCAAGTAGGGCGATAAGGGGTAATATAGATCAGAAATCAAGGCCTGTGAGGTAGATGTAGTGACAGCCGTGCCTTAGGCACGACAATCACCCCTTCTCCCTCACAGGCTTGCAATACAAATAAGACGGTAGTTTTTGGATGAACGACTTGTAGATGCAAATGAACGATTTGTCGTTCATCTACTTTTTTAATTAGATAACCGCCAGACGAACGACAAAATCGTTCCTCTCAAATTTTATGCCCTGCATTTAATGTTAGGCCAAGGCCCCAATTTGGCCAAGCGAATCACTGGGCTACCAGGAAAAGATTAATATATGATTTATTCATTTTCAATTAGAAACCGCTATTTTCAGCCTGAAAATAACTTTGCTTTTGTAACACAAACACACAATTCTTTTTTTTTCAACGAAAAGTCTCCAGTCTGAGTCTAAATGCAACAGAAATGGTAGGCACCAACCTTTTGTCTAATCAAGTGATTATGTTCTGGATTATGTTGAATGTTTATACAACAATTACGAAACTGACAAAAAATGAACAGAAACCTAGCTCATTGAACCGTATCCATCATATACTGTTCATGTGCTGTAAACTCACAAATTCAGGTACGATGGCGTGTCATCGCTTTCAACAGATGATGCATTATGCTGACTTTGATTGTCACTCTGTGTACTCGAAAAATTGTCATAAGGCATTGCTGAGAACTGGGGTGTCATTGTCCCACCAGTCGTATAACCAGAAAAACTGGCCTGATTTAAATCCCGTTGCTATCGACTCTCTGGCACATTTCGTTGATATCGGTTAGCGTTGGAACTCATACAATTCATTATCATCTGCATCATATTTTGTTGATGTTGACGATCCTCCCTTTTTATTCTTTCTTCTATTCTCGCTTGCTCTGTTTCTAATTTGTTCTCTTCTGTTGCCAAGCGCATCTTTTCCACTTCCATCTGTTTCTTTTCAAGGCTTTCGTTAGATGCTACAAAGCCTTCCATGACAGCTCCCAGCGCTATTTCCAATTTCGTCTTCCTTGGCTTTCTTTTCAGCTTTTTCTCACTATCACCCGTTTTACTTAACTTCCGTTTTGATCCAATTACAACACTCGTCACCGGGCTAGGTTTGTCGATGTCCCCAAGATCAGCTTGTTCTCTATCCGACACCAATTCCTCGACTCCACTTTCGTCAACATCCTCTGTTTCATTGCGAGCATCGCTGTCACTTTTATGCGGCGTACTTTGGCTACAACCAGGTATCGCTTCATCATCTGCCAATTTAGCTGTGTCACTAACTTTGTGTGGAGATGTGGCTGGCCTGTTGCCCAATATATTATTCAAATCATCGTAAAATTTGATGGGCCTTCGGCCTTTCCCGCTTGTTTTCATAGCCAGCTTACACTTTCTATATGCACGCTTCAATGTGAGGATTTTGGTACGACACTGATTGGCTGTTTTAGAATACCCTCTTTCTTGCATTTCAATTGAAACGTCCTTATAAATGTCACTATTTTTCGTTTTAGGATGTTCTATCTCTTCTTCAATATTCATCTCGGCCAATATATCAATCAGTGTCTGTGTTTCATCGTCCAACCACAAGGAACCACGCCCTTTGGCCGGTTGTAGCGACTTGGTTTCTTTCGGTGGCATAGTTTTTCAAACGCACACTATAACGCGGTAAACAGATATGACAGGAAACGATTGAAATTCTTGGAAATTTGGCGCGCAGTTGAAACAAATCTCAAAGTAAGCATGACGCAATGTATTAACCCTCCATTTTCCCTGTCTCAGAATGGGTATGCAAAATTTGCAATTCACATTTTGCATTCACATGGCCATAATTACACATGTGTAAACAATACGCATGTGCAATTTCGGATTTACATCTGGTCCACCCAGATGTATTTTTTGCACCGTGTGTATCTTTACACACGTGTGCAGACCCGTTCACGTGACCATGTTTGCATACGTGAGTAAATTTACACACGTGTGTATCGTTACACACGTATGTAAATCTCGCCATGTGAATGGGGCTTAGATATTTTATTAACAAGCGTGCGACTTTGCCAACAATTTTGATTTTTTTTGTACAAGCAATTGAAATTTAAAAAATGAACTACAAATGCAACGCAACTTGCGTTTCTTTTGTGTTGTTGTGGTTTCGATTTTTGACGGAACCTGCCAGATGACGCCATATCCGATATCTATGGGTGACGCTATTCCTGCACGTTCACCTGTTCCTTTTTCAGAAATCTAATCTAATTCGATTTCTACCAATGAAAACAATACAATTTGATCAACTTCGACTCCTATTTTTCGTCCATGATGTTTACTTCCGGACACAGATTTTTGGATTGCATGGATATATATTTTTCTGAAATATTCTAAATTTCGATCTTATATTTTCACACATACACACACGTTACCATTATGCGCTCTCTTCGTTCGCGGCCTTCGGCCGCTCACTACGTTAAGTATTCACTTAAAACGACGCTGGACATGGAAGGTGACATTTTCAATTTCGAGAACGATGTCTCACAATTTCAGACTCCACTTTGGTTTAAACTTGAAGATTTTGAATTGAGCCGCAGTCATTGAATTTTGTAAGAGGTAGGTGGAATTAATAGCATACATTTCTACGCTGACCATCGGAAACCGCAAAATAAATTATGAAGTGCGCCGAGATTTAATGCCCTGGTAATGGTAATTTGTTGTTGACACCAAGTCTTACACTGACTGTGCCCATAATTTTGCCCGCCGTGGATTTCCTACTTTTACCTCAATTTGGCTCCAAAACCCTCACTGAAATTGTGACCCCTCATTGAAAAAATACTTTATGGCCGGGATTTACCCCGACAAGCGAAGCGAGAGATTGACATTTTGTATTCTGCTTTATCGAAGATAAACAAATGAGTTAGTCCCCCTTGATGTTCTCACCTCGCAAAGCGCAAAAGTATACATTTTTATACTGTACCAATGACCCAGACATAGCTGGTGCTAATTCTAAAAAATCTAGGGCCAAACACAAATTTTGCCCCCCAATCACCAAAATTTGCATCAAAAACCGAAAATAACATGTCCTAAATGGTCCTCCTTACTTTTCCTCCACTGCGCATGCGCAGTGTCAAGGAGATATCGAAATTGGGGCCAATTATCATTCTTTGTTTGGCCCTTCATCAGTTCACATCTGACTGATATTTGTGCTTGTAAATCTCAGTTTAAATGATGCCAGACACATAAATATTAGAGAAATGGTGGATCTAAAGAGGAAATAGAAGGAGGAGAGGAAAAAGTAGTGGCAGGAAATAATCAGGGCTGTAACTTAAAATTTTTTTTATGAAATTATGTTATGTTCCCTAATTTCAAGGCATGGGCCTGTTGTTGTCATTCTTGCTATAAGTTACACTGCTTGATCAGTGTTTCCTCTCTCCCTTTCCTTTAGTCCCCCCTTGCTATTCTCCCATGCTTTTGGCATATTTTCTGTAATATTATTACTAATATTTCTTGGGAGTTTTAGCTTTGTAGGAGAATGAATTCTGTTTTTTTCCCATGTTTACGTCCTCACCCATGGGTGTTTCGGCGTTGTGTTCTGCATCTACCATCTGATGTTCTGCAGTTTCTTCCCTGGAAGTCTCTGTTTTGCATCAGATAGTGTTTTAATTGGTAACTGATTTCGGGCCATGTTTATCAGTGCCTGGAGTCATGTTTCCGGTTTTTATACACTTCTTGTTTACAGTGACTACGGTTTCTGTTGAGAGTGATTTCTTGTCTTTGTATTAGTTTAATCATAAGAAGATACATTATTATTATACGTAAGTGTTGCATTAATTTTTTTGAAATATTTTAAAAAAATTTGTCCACACTTAGGCTTTTTGGGGATCCATTGGGGCTCATCGTTACTTTCAGAAATTTGGGCTTTTCTGAAAAAATATTTTTTAAAAAAATTTGTTTTTTGATTTCATTTATTTTTTCTATATGTTAATGGATCATGTTATTATGTATCTTTGTTTTCAGGGGTTGGTGTACTAGGACTGTTTGTGTTCTTTTCACAATGAAAGGATATTGTTCAAATTGTAATAAGAGGAAATCTTCCTCTGACTTTCATAATCATTGTATTAATTTTAGTCAGTGTACTCCTGCTCAGTGTGTGTCTATTGGGATGACAAACATTGGAAACGTGTGTCACGGTATGTTGTTAGCGGGGATAAGGCCATGCCGGTCCTTTCTCCGTAGGGTCACTCTAGTTTTTCAATCTCTTTTTCCGAGGAACAAGAACAGGGTGATGTTTCCGTGATGTCTTCCAAAAGTGTGCCTCCGTCGTCACAGTTAAATGAAGAGCTAGCGGCTAAAGTGCTCATGGAAATACGTCAACTGCCTAAGAGGTCCCTAGTAGGATCGACGGCATTGGCGTCCGCTAGCTCGCCCGGTGTAGCGACCATTCAACGAATGGCTCGGCAGCCGGGTTCGTCCGTTGCGGTCCAGGAAGGAGATTTGGGTGATGCGAGCACTATAATAACACAAAGTGCACACCCAGTGACGACGGATCAGAGGATGGAACGGAGGAAGCCTATTAGTCCGGTTCCTAGCTCGTCCAGGTCCATCCGGGCTGCGAGCGAGAGAGGTTCCTCTCTCGTACAACAACATTTGGGACCAGATGTTGTGGTACAAACGTTTCGCATTCGGATCATACGTCCGTCACTCGGGACGCTCCGTTATATAAACAGTCCGAAGAGACTGTCAATATGGCTTCCTCATCCTCACGGCAGCGCACACGACCGCACCTTGGCTACGTGACCACGGATATCCAGCCAGCTTCGCCGATCAGGGATTCCACGGCGACCAGGTCACGCCATCCGGTAGCCAGGGACACGAGGCCTGTAGATTCCGGACGTTCGCATAAAAGAATTATGCAGGAGTCAACGTCCAGGGAGCTTCCAGCGGCAAAGCAACGTAAGACTGCTGCTCCACAGGCCTCAGTGACGGACGTGCTATCACAAATAGCACAATTTATCGCAGCATCCCAGCGGACGACAGAATCTCTGTCGGATCAGGAATTATCCGACGACGCTGGGTCGGTACGCTCCGCTGAAGCATCAGGTACGGACGACCGAGAACTTCAAATGGTCCGACAGGATGGCGAAAGGGATTCAGAGGATCTGGAGCTTTCCCTTTCGGAACAACATAAAGCTGCCGTAGATTTTATCCGGCATTATCTTCCAGAGGTTGTTCCGTCGGACCAGAATGCTGCGATGCCGGATAAGAGACTGATGGCGTCACTGGACACAGATTTTTTTGATCGGTTTAGGGACATCGCCCATGAGTTTCCGACACAGTCCAATAGTGTCACAAGAACATTTGAATTATTGAATGACGCTATATATAAGCTTGCTACCCAAACGAGCAAGTATGGTTTCTTGTCCGCAAATGGTCTACATCTGCCTTTCATCAATTCAAGGAATAAATTTGAAACGGCAGGACAGGGCATACCGAGAGTTCCTCTGCGTCTAGACGACCAGGCTGAAAACCTAGAATTGTCTTTATCGTCGTCTATGTCAATTCCAACCACGACGTTGGAAACGACAATAATGTCTAACAGAGTTAACTTAGACGCTTTATCATACGCAGATCACCTACTAAAGCGTTATCATTACGTCTTGAAGGGAAAGAATTCCAGGATATACAATCCTCCTTAAGAGTTCTTTCGAGGGTCATAGCTTATTCCACGTATAACTCCGCCCTTTCAGTGGCAAACATGGAGTTGGTTAGACGTGACGCGGCCCTAGCTACATCCACGCGCGTGGATAGTAAGGTGAAAAACTCTCCCAGAGTCGCTCCGGTCTCCGGAGAGCTTCTCTTCGACGGCAAGCTTTCAGCAATCTATGATCAGATAACTAAGAAAGCTTCGGATTCTCTGCTATTCAAATCCGCTTCTAAAAATTCGGATACAGCAGAAAAGAGTAAGACAGGCACTTCTGGGACAAGTACGCCCAAGGGAAGTTCCTATAGAGGTTCCTATGCGTCCTCTAGGTCTTATTCTAGAGACCGTCAAGGCAGTGACTCACGTAGGGGACGTTATACTGGCTGAGATAACCGGTCAGACGTCACTAGGTCGACGGGGCGAGGTGCGGGTCGTGGAGGACGTAGTTTCTCCTTCCGCAAGCCTCGCAGGTCCAGGGGGTGATGGTATGAACCTCTATCGTGTCCCGGTAGGCGGAAGATTGTCGAGTTTTGTAAACAATTGAGCGTCAATTACGGACGACCCCTGGGTTCGAGGGGTAATTTCGGAAGGACTAAGAATATCCTTCAAACGAAAGCCTCCATTAACTCGAAGTCCAAAATGGGCTCAGCTTCCGTCAAATCCGCAGAAAAGAGACGCTCTTCTATCAGAAGTACAGTCTCTTCTGGAAAAGAACGCGGTAGAGGTCGTAGAAGACCAGGAATCACCGGGTTTCTACAGCCATCTGTTTCTGGTTCCGAAACCAGACGGCTCGTTCCGTCCAGTCATAGATCGGAGCTGGATAAACAAGCTGATCGTCGCTCCGAAGTTCTATATGGAGACAATTCGACCAGTCAGAGCGAGTATTCGGGCGAACGACTATGATACAAGCATAGATCTCAAAGATGCGTACTTTCACGTCATGGTACATCCGACATTCAGAAAGTATCTACGCTTCGCAGTCCTAGGAGTTGTATATCAGTTCCGTTCCGAGCGATGTGCTTCGGTTTGAACCTAGCGCCCTGGGCTTTCACTCGAAGAATGAACTCGGTAATGATGCATTTCCGAGCTCATTCGTCTGCGGTAACGTCGGCCTACCTGGACGACATTCTTCAGAGGTACGGCAACGAGTTAATGCTTCAGAACGATGTGCAGAATCTGCTTTTATTACTCCGACGTCTCGGTTTTATAATAAACGAGGAGAAGTCGGATCTGGTGCCGTCCAAGTCATTCACCCACCTGGGGATGAGCTTCGAGACGCACAACAATCTCGTTCGTCTGTCGTTAACCAGAGCGAAATTAATCAGTTGTTACGCTCGCTATTGTCTTCACTCAGACAAAGTCACAGCGAGAGAATTCATGAGACTGATAGGTCAATTTTCTTAACTCAGAATTGGAGAGTAAAGATTCATTCGCTCGATATAGACGTTTTGTTGTCAAATCAAGTGAAACAAGAGATTCAGACTTGGGCAAACATTCAGTGGTTAACTCAAGGAGTTCCACTGCAGTTGCCGGATCCGAGTTTTACTATTATGACGGATGCCAGTCAAACAGGTTGGGGTGCATCATTGATCCCAACGGATTCGAAGTGCCAGGGTCTTTGGGATCCGCAGTTTCTAGGCAAGCACCTAAACATCAAAGAAATGATGTCAGTTTGGCTTGCGCTATGTCATTGGATTATTCAGACGTATTATTCAGAAAGCACATGTCCAAATCCTGTCCGACAATACGACTGTAGTAGCGTATATTCGGAACCAGGGAGGCACTCATTCCATTCGGTTATTCAATTTAACGGAAAGAATCCATCTGTTTGTACTAGAACACCAAGCTCTACTTTCGGTCCGTCATATTCCGGGTCGTCTGAATGTATTAGCAGACTCCCTTTCACGGAAGGGTCGCCTGTTGCCGTCAGAATGGACTCTCAACAAACAGGTATTCAATCAGATTTGCTACCAATGGGAGCGGCCAATGATAGACTTATTTGCGACACAGCTCAACAATCAGTTGCAGACGTATGTGTCACCATGTCCGGATCCTCGAGCATATGCACTAGACGCTCTATCGATCTCGTGGGACGGAATGATAGGATATGCGTATCCTCCAGCGCCGTTGATTCAGCAGATATTGCTAAAGATAAAACAATCTCAATGCAAAATTCTGTTGGTAGCATCTCTGTCTCCACAGAGACCGTGGATAAATCTACCCAGGTGTCTGCTGTGGGACATACCGCGGAAGCTTCCTCCACGAGAGGATCTTCTTTCGCAGGAGAAATCGCGTCAACTACATTACAACCCGCAAGGTCTCAACCTTCACGTATTTCCGTTGTGCGGTCCTTCTTGCACGGCAAGCATTTTTCAGGACGAGCAGTGGACGCAATTTCTAACTGTAGGAGAACCTCCTCTTCGCTAAACTATGCGGCTAAGTGGAAGGTCTTTTGTCGTTGGTGTAGGGATCATTCTGTTGATATTTTTGATCCCTCCATTCCAGACATTGCAAACTTTCTAGTATACTTGTTTGATGAGATCAAACTGCAGCCTGTTACTATTAAAGGTTATAGGTCTATGTTATCTGATACCTATGCACATCATGATAGTTTACAAATTGGATCTAATGTCTCTTTATCTAAATTAGTTAGAAACTTCTCGATAAATAGACCTAGAACCCTTAGATTAATTCCTAAATGGAATTTAGCTTGGGTTCTTCTTAAACTAAAAGAAAAGCCATCTGAGCCTCTTGAGACAGTGGACTTCAAATTCTTATCTTATAAGACAGCATTTCTCTTAGCTTTCTCTTCTGCTAGAAGAGTCAGTGAGCTTCATGCACTATCTTTGGACGATTCTCGCTATCGTAGTGTCGGGAACACTATTACCTTTACTACTAATGTTGGATTTTTGGCTAAGAATCAGGCTCCTAATAAATATCCGGAACCTATTGTTATTAAGGCCCTTCCGTCTTCAGACGGGCATAGGCCTTTACATTGCCGGTTAGAGCTTTACGTATTTATAAACTAAGATCTCAGTTTATCAGAAAGGGACGAAAACGCTTCTTTCTGTCTCTGATGCCTAATAGAAAGGACATTACGGTCCATTCTATTGCTAGGTGGATTCAATTAACTATCCGTACTGCTTTTGATAATCTATCTTCAACTCAGCAGTCTGTGCTTAAGATTTCGGCTCATGAAGTAAGAGCTCTTTCTACATCTTGGGCTTATAGTGTTGCTATTACAAATTTAATGAAGGCTGCATATTGGTGTCAGCCATCCACATTCACGAATTTTTATCTCAGAAATACTGAGTCCATTTCTGGAGACCTGCATTGTTTAGGTCCGTTATCTGTTGCTCAGAATGTCGTCCATTAAACAGTTGCAACTATAGTTATGCAGGCTTTCTGTTCCGGCAGTGACTCTGTCCTGCTGTCCTCTTCGCTCTGGGCTATTTGACCCAGGGCAAGGGGAAGGGGGGGGGGAGGGTGTTCCCTTAGGTCACCTGCTTTATAGTGAAAAGCAAGGGGATACCTCCTCCGGAGTCAGTAATTCTGAGTCGGTACCGGGATGGTTTTAAAGTGTAAAGCTAATGTTTAAATTCATTCATGTCATATTTTTAAAGTGTAGCTCGGTGTGAAGCATTTGTATATGTCACGTGTCAAACGGGCGTTAATATACAATCCTCGGACACTTTTAATGATTATAAAGAGTCTCAATTCTCTGGACTTACTTTATTTATTGGCTTACTTTAAAAATAATTAGTATAAAGGGTTATACTGGATGTTAATAGAGAACATGGATGTTATTATGCTCAATTATGAAGGGTGTTGTGTCTTTCAAATTTGTCATAAATAACAAAGATACATGTAAAGCCTAATCCTCCTTTACTCCTCGAGGGGATAACTCTATTATATATAGTTGAGCTTATTGGATTTTCCTCTATGTCCTAGGCCCTCCAGCCTTTTTTTCTATTCAGCTATGTCTGGGTCATTGGTACAGTATAAAAATGTTAAAAAATTTATAGTAATTTATATATTTTTTATACTTACCAATGACCCAGACGGGGATGGCCCTCCCAGGAGTTGGGAACTCGTACCTCCCCGCTGAGTACATAGCGCTGACCAGGCACTGCTTGTAAGAATGATAATTGGCGCCAAGTTCGATACCTCCTTGACACTGTGCATGCGCAGTGGGGGAAAAGTATGGAGGACCATTTAGGACATGTTATTTTCGGTTTTTGATGCAAATTTGAGGGATTGGGGGGCAAAATTTGTGTTTGGCCCTAGATTTGTGAGAATTAGCACCAGCTATGTCTGGATCATTGGTAAGTATAAAAAATATATAAATTACTATAAATGTTTTAACTTTCGAACCCGATTCAATCTGTTCAGTTCTCATCGAATACGACAGCCAACAAGTGCTTCTACTCATAGGGCTGCAGCAATGTTTTTTCATTTGTATTAGTATTCACTACAATACGACAATAAGTTGGATATTACTTAACAGTTCTAATAAGAGTTCTGCAATCGATGTGACCCAGTGGGGGTTAAAGGTTACTTTTATCACCTGGATGTTTCTCGAGTGACAAATGGGGAACAACGGCGCATGCTCTTATCACCCGCATGTTTGAAGATAGCCGATACCATGGCTATTTGTTTCGGTCACGTTGACCAATCAGAAGAAGTGATGCATACTGATACAGGGACAAAGAAATATCCCACCCTGCTGTCTCACCCGGGACACGCATATGTTTCACGTATAGTGGAGGGAGAATATCCTGTCACTGAAATTAGTATAATTTGGGTATATTTAATCAAATTATTCCCCTGTAAATTGAAAGGATTCTTTACCAATGATTTCTTGAGTTCAATTTACATGAATTTTTTTTATCAAATCTATCTATCTATCTTCCATTAATGTCGAACCCCTCGCGGGGACTTAGACATGAACAAATCGGCACGCCAGCCACAAAGATTATTAGTAAAAAGTAAAAATGAAGTATGCCAAAGTGGAGAACAAAAATAAAATAGAGTGTACATGTTAAAAAGTAAAAGTAAAAGCAGGTGAATACAAGTTATGGTGAGTCTAATTCAATACGACTGATGGCCGTATTGAATTGCTCAATGGTGGGAAGTGATGGGGTATGCAGGGGGAGTTTATTCCAATGATACACTGTTCTGGGGAAGAATGAATACTTATAATAGTCAGTGATGGCCGAAATCCGTCTATAACACCACGGGTGACTGTGACGGGGTATTCTGGACTGTGGGGTTAGGTGGTCTTCAGCGGGAATGGCAACTAATTTATGAGTAATCTTATACATGAGGAAGAGCCGGGAGTCTATGCGCCGAAGGTCTAAGCGGCGCCAGTTTAGGGACTGTAGCATATCTGTAACACTGGAAGTGCGTCCATAGTCAGACTTTACCCATCGGGCTGATCTTCTTTGGACGGTTTCGATTTGATCAATTTGGGATTGGGTGTAGGGGGACCAGACTCCAGAGGCGTATTCCAATTGGGGGCGGACTAGAGTCTGGTAGGCAAGGGATCTAAGTTGCGGGTTTTTTACTTTTATGTTTCTGCGTAAGAATCCTAGTGTTTGATTTGCCTTTTTTGTGATTCTATTTATGTGTGTATTCCAGGAGAGATCGTGTGAGATATCCACTCCAAGGTATTTGGCGGATGGGGTTGTTTCTAGTAATGTGTTATGTAGGTAGTATTTGGTGTCCAAGTGTTTTTTCTTTCTTGTGATGTTAATGACTTGACATTTTGAGGGGTTAAATTGCATGTCCCAGTCTGTTTCCCATTTTTCAAGTGTGTTGAGGTCATTTTGAAGTATTTTTGAATCATTTGCAGAGGCCATGGATAGGTAAATAGCAGTGTCATCAGCAAAGAGGCGGGCTTTTGAGTGAATGTTTTGAGGGAGGTCATTTATATAGGCCAAGAAAAGAAGGGGCCCCAGATCTGATCCCTGTGGCACACCAGATGACACAGGTATGGGTTCTGAGGCAACGCCGTTGAGAATGACTGATTGTACACGGTTATCTAAGAAGCTTTTGATCCATTTTAGGGTTTGTCCACGTATTCCATATCTGTGCATTTTGAAGAGGAGTTTCTCATGGCTGACTTTATCGAAGGCTTTACTGAAATCCAATAATATTAAATCTGTTTGTTTTTTGTTGTACGTTGAGAGTAAGAGATCATTTATAAGCATAATTAGTTGGGTAGTACATGAGCGCTTTTCTCTGAAGCCGTGCTGAAGGTGATACAGGATGCCATGGTCTGTAAAGTGTTTGATGATAAAAGAGGAGACTATGTGCTCCAGAGTTTTACAGAGCACACATGTCAGGGAGATAGGTCTGTAATTTGCCGGGTCTGATCTATCGCCTTTCTTAAATATGGGAGCCAGATTTGCTGATCTCCACTGGGTTGGAGTTATACCCTCGTCGATGGACTTTTGGAAGATAATTTCTATAATTGGGGACAGTTCTTTTGAGAGTGCCATGGCTACTTCATAACAGCCAAAACTAGATTTGAAGAAAAATATCTTGAAAATAGTCAGCAAATTCGCAGTTAAAGGTGACAAACCCAGATAATTTTTATATATCAAATATCTTTGCTGTTAAAATATCTGCACATTAACTCCTCACTGTGGAGTTTCGACCATTGCACTTTCCTACAATGTTTTGGACATGAACATTTTTCAGCGCCCAGTGAGACTGTTATATATTTTTGTACACATTCAAGATTTTGGAGGCATATTCCGGTAAAGCTGAAGAATAGGGGACTTTTCATTTTATGTAAAAACAACGCATATTTCTCGCCTTTTTTCTACATTTTCCTATTATTAGTTATGTTTTCGATAACATGACCGAAAAATATTCACTTATGACTAAGATTAGAGATAATTTAAACATTTTTAATGTCACGGTGCCGGAGATTCTTCTGCATTCTCGCCATTTTGAAGTGCGCGTTTACATAACTTTCGCTTTCTCTTTGGCTGGCGATTGTAGGTCTCGGGTCAGTATAGTGAGGGTTAGGGTTAGCTTACCGGTAAGCTAACCCTACCCTCACTACTCTGACCCTAAACCATGTCGAGAACAGAACAAACAAGTGTACCAAAAACAACCAATACACAGATCAGACGCCGAAAAACACAAAAAAACATGGAGGAAAGATAAACGCGAAGGTCACAAATCGCACCGGTAAAAAACGTGCGTTGGGCGGTTATAATTGCCAGTAAGAGTGAATATCTTTCGGTCATTTTATCGAAAACATGACTGGTAATAGGAAAATGTAGAAAAAAGGTGAGAAAAGTGCGTTGTTTTTACGTAAATGGAAAAGTCCCCTATTCTTCAGCTTTACCCATATTCCATGTGTAGTGAGTTGCTTATCAATTCAGAACTCCAGGAAGCTTTCAAAATTGGAATAACAAGTGCATCTTATCACAAGGGGTAGAGTGTTGTGGTGCAACTAAAAGTCCAGTGAAGAGTGGTTAACTCTGGAGCATTGTATTTATTTATTCATATTTATTGGGGTTTTTATAATGACACTTTTTATAGCCAGGGTCACCTTGTGTTGGACAGGTGTGTGAGTGGAGAAAGCTGGAGTACTTGGAGAGAACAATAAGCAGTGGAATGCAATTGTTAGACTCCCCAATGTACTAACCCCACAGGTCCTGGTAATTCATCCTTGTTTCCTCAGCAAAAATATTGCTGTGGAAAACTGGTGCTTCTACGGCAATTGATGTGAAGCCTGTTCGATTGTGTAAAAATCATCAGGAGGCAGGACATAGTCTCAATTGCCATGTATATGTACTATGTAGCATGTGGTGAAGTGAAAACTTTCAAGTAACTTTAACATCTGAAAGTAGTTCGAAATGCTTGTATTTATAATCACAATCAATGTGCAGAATCTTTTACTCAATTAGATCATGCCGATATCATGAACCATGTGAATGTCGAGAAAAAATCTTGGAAGTAAGCAGATGACTTGGTCAATATGTATAGTATGAATGAAAATAAGATGCAGCATAAACACAAGCTAAGTATTTCACTGCTTCTATGTTGATAACACCAGAATCTGACAACAATTTCTGGAAAGCTCTATAAGAGCTTTCCAGAAACTGATGTCAGATTCTGGTGTTATTAACATAGAAGAAGCAGAACACATAGTTTCTAGTGGTTATTCGGCAACTTGTACTGTAAATTGTAAGATTAGCAATACAGCGTAGTGCAACCCACATGGCTTGATTCCTTGTGTAACCTGGAAGTTGTACAATTTCTGCCACCAGAAGACTCATTGAAGAAGCCATCCTCGGCAATATCTTTGCTGTGGATATATTTTGTTTCCTCAGCATTTTCCTCCGCACTGTTGATTGCTGAGGGTGAATTACCAGGACTGCAGAAGCAGGGGTAACGTTGGTTGCAGGCAAGTGCACCATCTATGTGCAGTATGCCTTAGTACATACATCATACCATGTTTAGAAATGAATTATTGCCCCCCCCCCCCCCTCACCCACACACATAAATCTAGATACCTGCTTACTGGTTACACACCTTGTGTGGTGGGTTAACATTATTTTTTTTTAAAAACTTACCTTTTCTAGTTTCATTATTGTATATCCCTATCACATTTCCATCATCCAAATTCCAGTCAATCAGCAAATCTGTTCCACTTGGAGCACGAAAACAGACAAGACGAATGTTAATCTCAACATTGAGAGGTATATTGGCGTAATCTAGTTCAAACCGACAATTTACTATTTTCTCTAATATTCTAATCTTTTTAATAATAACCTGAAAGCTTAGTGCATTTGATATGTTCACTTGCACATCAAACAGTCCATCGTCTGTATATTCATGGGTGTAGTTTTTATTTGCATCATAGGTCATGACCTCTGTCTTTTTATCTCCAAAATCAATCACCATGTTGGCTCCATTTGGTGCTTGCCCAGAGGACTGAGTGAAGAAAAAATGGCAGTTTGCAGGTGGCTGTAAAAGCAAAGGGCTACTCACATCAGCATTGGTTGAAAGTTGAACATTTTCAATTCTTGGCAATGCCTGTACACTATGGGAACGCTCATAGGAATCAATAGAATTAAAAATCCTCATTTTAACCAGATGTATCTTTGCTAATGTAAAATTGTGTGTGAAAGTCTGGGATCCATTAAAAGATACTCCAGGAGAATCAGAAGTAGATGAATTAAATCCATCATCAAAATCAATGAATACCGTTACACCAGCTCCCTTAGACATAGATACAACAAAATCTACCGAACTCTTTGTCGCAATCACCACAGCTGAAGCTGTTGACGAAACATTCTCCATCTTCTCATCTATTATAAAATCTAGGAAAACCTGGACACTAGAAACTAAATTAATAGCAGTCAGGCTCACATTATAAATTACTTGTGGTGTATTGTATGGACCCAAAGTAGATGTTCCTGTTTGTTTAGTGGCATCATACAGGTATAAGACTATTGTATTATCAAATGTGAGATAGAATGATGGACTAGTCCCAGAGGTTATACTCCACCTTAAATAAAATTCTACTCCAACATTGGCTCCCTCAGTTACAAATTTCAAACCAGTTATTGGAGTTTGAACAGTAATGAAAATGGTCATCTGCTCACTACTGATATTATTTGAACAGTTTACAGTGAAAGTGTAGATTCCGTCCTGGTTGTACGCATGCAGGTATGTATCACCAGTCATGTTGAGGTCTGAAGGCACTGTGGTGTTTGTCGAAGAATCACCATGGTCCCAAACACAAAGATAATCAGAACCAGTAGCTAAGTAAAATGGAACTTGTGCAGTTTGGTTTATTGTTGTCACTGAAGAGTTGATCATCAGACCTGTTACTCTTGTTTCGACAATGACCATTGTACTGTTTTCTTTACTATTTATTGCATTGTTTGCTATAACACTAACATTATAGATACCAGGTGCTGAGAACAAATGTTGGCATGTTTGGTCTGCTGTTGTTACTGCACTATCTCCAAAATTATATTCATATGTCACAAAATCACCTGTTAAAATAGATGTACGATGTGGGGTTAGCACCTTACATTCTGCTGGCACATATTCCTGCCCAGGGGCCAAAACTTGAAAACTTTTTACAATTGTATTTTCTGGAATTGTATTTTCTATTTAGGACTTCACATGGGTTAAAATGAATTATTAGCGTTTTCAAAGATCTGCCAACTGGCCAGATCTGCAAAATTGCCAGATCTTTGAAATTGCTAATCATTCATTTTAGTCAGTTATATTAATCGGTAGAAAATACAATTCTAGAAAAGAAAAATGTAAAAGTTTTATAGTATTCGCCCCTGGACAGAAGTTCCCTTAACACTGAAATATGAATAATTTGGGCACATTAATAACCCAATATCCCCTCTATAAATTGAATGGATTATTTCACCAATGTTTTCTTGAGTCAAGTTCAGAAGAATTTTTCATCAAATCAACTAGATTTCAGGAAAATTTCTTAAAAGAAACCTTTTAACCCTTTACCCAACGTAACGGCCAAAACCGGCCAGCGCTATTCTCAAAAATCGCCAATTAATTTTCAAAATATTTTCATTTTTTGTCTCAAAAACATAGGTTATGACCCCTCGTTGGAACGAGCTCGTCGAGCTCGTTCCAACGAGGGGTCATAACCTATGTTTTTGAGACAAAAAATGAAAAAATTTAGTTATTCAAGATTTTTTTTTGCAAGTGTCGTCTGCTTTTCATGTTAGGTAAAGGGTTAAAGCCTTTCAGGACCATCAATAGGTTGAATGCTCCAGTCTTTTATTTGAACTCTGTTACCCATTACCGAGCGTAAAAACCACAAACAGCCAGCACAAGTCACAAAATTGCCATTCAAATTTTATATTTTCAATTTTTTTTTATTAATATTTTTCACATTTTGTCCAAAATACATAGCTCATGACCACTCGTTGAAACAAGCTCAACAATCTCATTCCAAGGAAGGGTGATAAGTTTTGTTTGGAGAAATCTGTTGATTTTTGTGGTGGCATATGATTGTTATTCGATCACTTACAAGGATATGAACAAACTCGATGTGACTGATTTATAATTCAAAGTTCTTACACTTGTCAGGAAAAAAGGGTTCCATACTTTTTCCAAACGTGTCTTCCTATTTCCAATACCCTTTTGAGCACCTCAAATTGAAGAAAATCTGAATGCGGGAAGATTTTACTGTCAGTAACACAAGGTAACCTTTTTGTGTTTTGGAAAACATTTGCGGAATGTAATTTTTTCAGTCTCATATGGTCCAGCAAAGTTTCGTTTCGAGTAGACAATGACCATTAAATTACTAGGAATGAAGTAAACTGTGGGTTTTTTTTAAATTTATTTCAAATGATTTAACATCCTCTGCTCACTGTTGTCAAAATACCAGAATTTCGCAAAGCAGTTTTTCCAATAATTGCAATCAATAATTTAATCTTCAATCTTGTTTGACAGAACTCACTGAGCTCTGTCAAACAAAACTGAATTGACTGAACTGAATTCCTAATTGCATTAGTGTAAACAATATTTATTCTAGAAAGTAGTGTTATAGGTATACATTACACAAAGATATAACAGAACAGTTTACATAGTTGTTCATGGTATAACAATAACAGTAATTATCAAGTCAATAAGTAGACAAGGATTCGACACAAAGCCTTCGGCTTATATGAGTTATCTCCTTTGTTCAAGGGCACTTTTCATAAGGATGATGGTATGAATCAGTAGCGAACCTCATATATCACTGCCCAGGGGACATGATCCCCACTGGCAATTAATCTAGTTCTACCCCAGTCCTTGTACATATTTATTGGCATTTAAGGTCTTTAACAGGGGTTTACTCTATAACCTATATGCAAATAACAGGGTAAATTTGTTCAGAAGGCATGGTAAATAGTTTTGTGTTTCGGAATTATATTCAATTAACAGGGATATTCAATTAAATGATATCCAGTTAATAAGTGGGCCCCATTGTACTAGGGATTCCATGTTGATTTCACTGATAGTTCTTTTTTGTAACAGTGATCATACAGAGTAAAATCAACAAAGAACAACTAAAATAGAGATAAAAAATTATAAGGAGTTTTTTTTAACTAGTTGAGTGTCAGAAGCCACAATTAGGCCTTTCAAAACAATGAGGATACCAGTACAAAAGCCAACATTTTCCTTAACCATGTTTCGTATTCAGTCAAACATAAATAATAGTTTGTTTATACACATTTGCTTTATTAAAAATTATTCGAGGAGTCCTGTGGGCACTCTCCAATAATTTGTAATAAACAATTTTTGATGAACAAATTCAGACCACCAAAACTAATCTAGCCTTCAACCAGTTAAATAAATATTTATTTTGTACATACATATGAGAATCGTGTTGCATCTCGCGAAGAGAATAACAATACTGTATCAATGTATACAACATATTTCATCACAAATTACGATGTGATACCACTAAAATCACACCCTATGATAGTTTCACACATTTTGAATTTTGCCTCCGAAATAAATATGATGAACACGGGCTGGAAAAATGAATGCGCCGCTGCCTGAGAATTAAAAGATTAATTTTTTTTAGTCTTATGATCCCTCATTTGAACGAAAACATTGAGCTCATTGCAATGAGGGGTAATAAGCTATGTTATTGAAGAAAAAAAAAGTTACATGTATCGTCATTCAAGAATTTTTTTTTTTGCATGTATCATCCGCTATTGGTGTTGGGAAAAGGGTTAAGGAATATAAATCTAAATTGGATATACCTTCATGTGGAAGAGTACTAAATGATGTGTTGACCCCTGTCTCTGCATATCTGGCTGCTGTCAGCACAACTTCGTTTATTGATTCTATGCAAAATACTTCACTTTGTAATGTTTTATTTCCTGGTGGTTGTGTATTGGTGACAAAGACATCCAAACTTCTGTTCCCTCTATTTGGAAATTTTAGTAACACGTCTGTGGATGAAGCCTGTGAGACATGCACACGAACCAAATGATGTTCTAATGTTCCTGTGAAACTGGCTGCCAAATTAACACCTTCAGCAACATTACAACATGAATGTGAAGTAGTGTAGTCATCTGCTAGAGGTAAAGAGTCCTCAGGAATACATCCAACAATCGAACCAGCAATTCCAACTATATCTCCAGGTTGAACCATTTTTGTGAAGTTTGGCATTTTGAAATAGGCAAACCCCACTTTTGCTACTTCTACAGAAATTGAATGCTTCACAGTGAAAGTTAAATCTGTAATATCGCGATATGAATAACTTGTCACTTGACATGGATCTCCAATATTCCCTGTGGTGCATGCATGCCTTCCTGAACACATCACTGGATAAGTACCAGTGCAGCTGACAGTGTCTGGCCCTGGACATGTAGCACACTGATTATTTGTGTAACAATAAGGTGATGTACTGCAGGGTGTCAAAATCTGTAAAATTCACAAAAATCCACTAATTACAATTCTATAATATTGAGAATAATGGTATTCTGCTGTGTTTATCTTTCTGAAAACACAATTTTCAGTTTTCTGATTCGGTTCTGGTTTTTGCAGCCAAAACTAGAAAACCAAACTGCAAAGACCCCGCAAAAACCAACCGAACAGTTTTACGTGCATAAACATGATCAAACCTTTTTGCTGGCACAGAACTGAACTAGTGGCTCATATGGACGCTCATCAATTAGTCTATTGGGCAAAGGGGCGAATATATCATGTTTTTATCACATTTTCTCTTCCCGCGGGAACCCCAGGAAGTGAAGCAGTGCCTATTCACTGCAGTAAACAGGCTCGGTTTTACTGGTAAAATAGGACCCAGTCACCAATGCTTGGGAGGTGCAAACCCTCTCTGAAATGGGCAACATGGCTTATTTACGCTCACCCCGGGTCTTGAGTTGATACTCATGTTGTGGTCATGATAAGCCATTGTGCAAAAATATGTGACCTCAAACACTAATAAATAAATATCACATTTTCACCCGTATTGACTCGTCCAGTGGACGAGTCAATAAGGGAGAAAATGTGACACTAAGAACACAACACAGACTAAATTAACTTTATTCATTTGTTACCCTAATAAAGGTTTTTTTCTGACTCAAAAGGCTTACCAACTGATCCCCAAGATCCCCAAAGAATGATCAAAGGGAAGTTAGGATGGACTCAATGAAGATATTTACAAACAGGGCATTATGTGGAGAGTGGTGTCATATAAATTATAGTGTTTTTTTCCAAGTTACAGAGTCTGAAGTGTTGTTTACTATATGTTCTTAACACATAGAAAAACAGAACAAAAATGAAGATTTTTTCCTGAACAAAACCAAATTTGTAAAATCAAAACAGCCCAGTTCTACTGTCAAAGCATATTTTTCTGAATGCTTTCTGCATTTTGAGGGCAAAGAAAGATCTGTAAATGAAAAGCCTAGGGCTGAAACGGTTGGCTCATTTTCACAACCGACTAACCGAGAGCTATAACCGGATAACGTCTGGTTATCCGTAGCCATTATTTCACCGAATCTGGGATCAAAACTATAGGAATTGGAAAGCAGTATTTTCAGAAACTATTCCGTAGTATGTATACAAACGAACGTTTCAAGTACTCAACAACGTTCGTTTGTATACATACTGCGCAATAGTTTCTGTGGTTACTCAGTACTCACGGAAATTGCCGATCATTAACGAAGTCTTGAATGCCAAAGTCGATTATTTATTTCTCAATATAAACAGTGCTGCTTCGAGGTGTAATCTATCCTAAAATAGAAGCGGCAGATTTACTATGTTTTAACCGTGGAATGACGATCACTATCGATATTTCGGATAACCGGTTGACGTTTTTTTTCGAATCGGTTAGGTAGGGTCAAAACCGGTTATCTGGTTAACCATTTCAGTACCAGAAAAGCCACATTACCTAAGTTTCAGGTTTTCATTTCAACCGTTTCACATGATGATGGTATGCTTACTTTTTGTTTACAGGAAATATTGAAAGTCACTTAGTAGATGTCAAATTGAACAAAAAAACTAGTGGAGTGAACTAAGGTCGTAGCAGAACCATGTCAGTCATATAACTACTTTGGCTGTGAAATACTTTCTGTTGGGCTATTAACCCTTTGGACCCTGATGATATATTCCATGCCAGTTGAGAGCTGGTAGAGTCTACATTTGTAACTTTGGGAAAGGCTAATCAATATTTTCAATGTGCAGGCCCAAGGCTGCATGTTGAAAATCTTGATAGGTCTTCCACACAAATTCACTTAGCAACTATCTGCTTTATGAATTCAGGTTGTATCACAATCCTGGACCGGAAAAGCGGCCTTTCAGGTTCGAAGGGTGTTTCTGAGGTAATTTCAATAGTCAATAAAATTTCCTCTTTGAACCATTCAAAAATTAATATTTCAGTATTTTTGCTTGAAAATCTCACTATTTTTTTACAATTTATCAGCTTAACATGTCTAGGGTTGAGTAAAACCCAACTTGAACTATCACAGAAGGTGATTAATATCCTTGACTTTTAGTTCTGCAGAATGCATCTGTGAATGTAAAACGTTGGTGTGTAATTTTGAAATATGCACATTTAATAAACAAATGTATGGAATATGCACATTTAATAAACGAATGAATGATTCAATTAACTTGATCTTTAATTTAGAATATGTGTATGTCTACTTACTTGGTATAATGCACAAATAGTGTCATAAAAATTGATTCATGAATGAAGGGACACTTGCACCCGGCTATTTGATGAAATGAAAATTCTGAGAGAAAAATATGTCCACAAATAATAAATTCTAAATTTTTATTGGTAGGGGTATTTTTTTCTCGATATTTTCATTTCATCAAATGGCTGGTAGCAAGTGCCTGTGGTGAATATCAGGATAAATTGTACTCAGAGGAATTTCATAAAGAAATCTATTTTAAATCTAGAAACAGGAGGAGATAATTTGATCAAAAATGTTCCAGCTTGAAAATTTGGGAATATATGTGCATGTGGTCATGTGGAAGAAATTTCTTTAAAATCAGTTCATAATTGTTGGTGAGTTGTGCCATAGGAATCTGTGACTGGCAGATGGCTGAAGGGATGGACAAAAAATGGTGAAAATCAGGGTTCGTCTTAACTGATTGAGTGCGGGATGCCCATGTTTGGGCTTTATTCTGAAATGTCGTTACCGCAACTTAAAGGCTTCATATTCAGTGGCTGTGCTTCATATTATCTTCGAAATGATATTATGTATTCAGTAAGGATTTGCTCAAAGGCACTCTCCCATAAATTGTAACATGTCAAACAAATGTGAACAAATTTGCATGGTCAAAAATAATTCTGCACTCTTCCAGTTAAGAAAAATGGCCGGTGGCTGAAAAAAGCCCAAGCTTTGGAAATAGATAGGCTGATTTTTTCAATGTATGAAAATGTGTATTTTAATGCTTTTCTTGCTTTATTTGCTATCATTAACCCTCAAGCCGAACGCGTTATCAACCATATAATGAATGTTAGTCAAAAGTTTATTCCACATAAAACCGTTCAAGTTAGGATAAATGACAACCCCTGGATGACTGCGGCCACTAGACGACATATGAGGGTTCGAAATAAAGCGCACAGGAAAGCCAAACTAACCAACAGCCCAAATGACAGGAGCGCTTTTAGGCAAGCTCGGGATGAGACAATCGCTTGCGTTCGAGCTACAGAAAAAGAATATGATAACCGAATGGACGCATCAGTCAGCACTTGTGACTTCAGCTCCAAGAACTGGTGGAAAATTCTAAAAAGTTAAACAAATATTTTGTTAGTCAAAGTAACACTGTGACCGATAAGGAACTACCCCAAATCCCCTTTACTGAGCATCAATTAAACTCCGTTGACACCAGCCCAACCGAAGTGGAAAACCTGTTTTTAAATCTTGATACCACAAAGGCTTGTGGCCCTGACAAAATCAGTAATATTATCTTAAAAACATTTTCGGCACAATTATCAACACCTTTTAGTATGTTGTTCAATCTGTCCTTGCTTCAAGGTAAATTTCCGGCTGTTTGGAACCATGCTAATGCCATGCCAATCCATAACACAGTCCTCCATAAATTTAAAGGAAAATTATCGACCCGTGTCTTTACAAGTAGTGTAAATAAAGTGTTTGAGAAAATAATATTTAAACGTGTTTTTAAATTTCTTATGGATAATAAACTGTTGCAGTCGGGCTTTGTACCGGGTGATAGCACTGTTTGCCAACTAATTGACTTAGATCACAATATAAGAATGGCGTTGGACGAAAATAAGGAAATTCGATTTGTATTCTGTGATATAAGTAAGGCTTTTGATAGAGTGTGGCATACCGGACTTATCTACAAACTTAATGCCACGGGAATAAGGGGTCGCTTATTATCCTGGTTTGAGGATTATCTAAAGGGTCGAAGTCAGGTAGTTGTTGTCAATGGGCAAAATTCAAGAAATGAAGTAATCCAGCCAGGGGTTCCACAGGGATTAGTGCTCGGTCCCCTCCTGTTTAATATTTATATAAATGACATTATTGAAGACATTGAGTCAAATATCCGTTTATACGCTGACGACACGTCATTGTCGCTAATAGTAGAAGACCCATATATGGCAAGTAGGATTATGAATTCGGATCTTGCAAAAATCGGGGAGTGGTCCAAAAAATGGCAGATAAATTTTAGTCCTGAAAAAACGGTTGCCTTAAGCATTTCACGGAAAACTAATCCAAATCCCAACCCTTATAAAAAAGTACCATGGTAAACCATGGTAAATCCCAAAATACCCTGGTTTACCATTGTACATTTTTATAAGGGAAACCCCAGCTATTTTTACTGGATAAAGCTATAAACGAAGTAAGCCATCATAAGCACTTGGGGATTACTTTTCAAGGTACAGGTTCCTGGGATATACATATTGATAGTATAGTAAACAAGATTAGTCCAATGATCAATTGTTTTCGAAGCTTAAAATATAGAATATCGCGTGCATCACTAATTGCATTGTATAACCACTTTATACTTCCGTTATTTGACTATGCTGATGTTATATGGGATAACTGTACAGAAGAGAAAGCAAACATTTTAGAAAATCTCCAGTTAGATGCCTTAAGTACAATTTGTGGTGCACCTCGCGGTACTAGCCATGAACTTCTGTACAGAGAAACTGGTTTTGTCTCCCTGAAAACACGCCGAATCCGACATAAATTAACATTCTGCTTTAAAATGATGAATGGATTGGCACCTAATTACTTATCGCGGCAGATCCCCCGAACCGTTGCTCAAAGGTCTGCATATTCTCTTAGAAACGATGAACAACTATGCACTATATTTTGTGGAACAAAAGATTTTTCTGATTCATTTTTACCATCGACAATTAGGCAGTGGAATGAACTGGATTCTGAATTACGCAAATTTATAACCGTAAATGCTTTCAAGTATATAATAAAACGTGACGACCGTATAGTCCCCAAGTATTACCTTTCGGGCTCCAGAGCATGTCAAATTCTCCCCGCGAAAATACGCATGGGGTGTAGTAATCTTAATGCTCATAAATTTGACAGATTTATTGTGGATGATCCAAAATGTGATTGTGGTTTCGGGTATGAAAGCACGGAACACTATATCTTTAACTGCTCTCTCTTCATGATCCGGAGACAGACCCTTTTAAACAAATTAAACAATGTAAATGTATTCCTAAATACTCTTCTCTTTGGCGATCCCCAATATTCAGATGAGGCTAATAGTGAGCTTTTTTTTGGCTTTCCAGCAATATATAGTCGACACTAGTAGATTCGATGGTCGCTGATGGTGAGTGTGAGCAGTCACCAACTGCTCACACATCCCACTGGATACTACTGAATCCATCAGTCCCACTTATCTTTTTGTACATGGTGACTTTCCCTACGTAACAGGCTGTCAAAAATAGGAATAACAGGCATGTTTACTCGTTCGAAAATCTTGCCAGATCCCATAGTGCCCACCATTCACTCTATAAACAAGTTGCAGCCAGTTTCTGTCCAGACATACAATTTATCAAGAAGTTGAGTTTCACACACTTACTATTATTGTATGACAACTTTAGAGTGCAATGATTTGTAATATCATCAAAGTCAAAGTGCAACTCCTCACCAGCACCTGCACCCGTTTGAATATTTTTGTATCAGAATTGAATATTGTTGTAAAGGGGGGGGGGGGGCGTTTAAATAGGCTTAGCCTGTTCGCCAAACCCTATTTCCTATCTGAAGGAAATAAAATTACTGTTTTAAAAAAAAAAACCTCAAGCCTCCATACAGCCACAAACTGCCCCTTTTATATTTCTATGTAAAAGCTGTCTCCAGTGTATTCATCCTTGTGAACTTCACCTGCAGGATGCATTAATCTTGGCAGTGTTTTTACATCATTTGGCTGCTTGTACTAGCAACCAACAATAATGTAGAAGCGCGGTTAAGTCACCTGCAGCTGCACATATATACATACGTTAGTTACAAACAGAAAATTAATCCGTGGACTTTAAACACTTTATTCTTATAGACTGACTCGTTTTTCTTCTTGTGATTTCATGTGTACATGAATCATGAATGGGGAGCCAGAGGGAGTCATGTATTGGAACCATTCCTTGGAAGATATAGAAATGAAAACGAGTTTGGCATACCATTCATGGAGAACTGATGTGAACAATGAAAGAATGCAACAATTGTACATTGTACAACACAATGTACTATTGTTACCTTCTCTCATTGTTCATTGTGACTTCAGAACACAACCCAGTCTGAAACCAAAATTTAAAAACAACCAGAGTTTGTCCCTGGCGTAGATAGCTTTTCGCTGGCGGAGGGGCAAGCCCAAAATTTTCCGACAGACCGAAAATTTTCCGACAGTGTAACAACAACAAAAACCCAAACAAACAGAAAGAATCTGTTGTTTACTGCAAATGTACTAAAAATTGGTCTTTTTTACCCAAAATGGCATGTTTTTATCCCCAAAGCCAGCATTTTAATGTTATTAGGCATAAATTCGCCTAAAAATGGTCCCAAAAAATTTCCGACAAAACTTCTGGAGCTCCCCCCCCAAGCCCCCCCCCCCCCCCACACTTTATCTACGCCACTGAAGTTTGTGAACAGCGATATGTAAAAATTATGACCAGCTGTTCACATGGATCATTGATTTATTTGATTTCACTTGCATTTGATACATGCGGTCTACTAAAAGGCCCCATATACAGGCCTTTATATTACTTCAAATTCAAGCCGGTAAAGGGTATCTCCAAATTAAGAGATGGCTACCATTAGCTTGTTGTGACATTCTAACATGAAGATATTTGTTAAGGAAAACTTTTGCACTTTGCACAATAGGTCTAAGAAAGCCCTGTAGTAGATTCTATGTGTATGTAATTTAACTAACCATGTAGTTTCTTATATTTTGGGGACATTTTGACTTGTATACGGTGTCCCCAAATCAGACCAATCCAAAACCCTGCCGAAATACTGACAATAGGGCTGTTTGCTGGGCTTGGGTTGATCAGCCCCCTCTTAAGGCAAAACTGAAAATTAGAGCTGAAATTGATTGAGCGATGATCAACGTCTTGATCAATCAAAAAAGTATTTGATCGATTAACCGTTACTTTTGAACTACTGTATTTTCTGGGTTAACAGAGGAACAAACTTGCTCCAAAACAGGCAAACTTTGTCACACTGGCTCACATCAATTATATGAGCCAGAGTAAAGCATGCAAGTTACGTACTGACATACTTGTTCACTTGCGTGATCATTATACTGTATCAGTAGCTGGAACTGGTCATTCTTAACCCTTTACACAATGCGTGTAGCAGACGACACTTGCAAAATAAATTCTTGAATTACTAAAAATTTTCAATTTTTGTCTCAAAAACATAGCTTATGATCCCTCATTGGAACGAGCTCAATGTGCTCGTTCCAATGAGGGGTAATAAGCTATGTTTTTAAGACAAAAATTGAAAACATAACGAAATTTGAAAGGAAATTTTTGTATATAGAGCAGGTCGGTTTTGTCCTTTACGTTGGGTTAATGCTGTAAAACATCAACGGTACAGCAATTATTCAGCTACCTACAAGAGCAAGTGATTAAACCGTTAACCAAGGTTAATCCATGTGATTAATCGATCAAGAAAACCCTTTAACCGTTTCAGCTCTACTGCAAATATAAATCCTATTAAAAAACGTTCTTGTTTCTAAGGAAATTTTCCATCACTTTTGTAATTAAGGAGGAGTCTTTTTTCTTCCTGTTAATCCACAAAATAGTCCCGAAAATAGTTAGCATTATTAATTTAACTCCTTAACCCATTACCTAACGTAACGGCCCAAAACGGCCAGCGCTATTCTAAAAAATCGCCAAATTAATTTTCAATATTTTTTTTTTGTCTCAAAAACATAGGTTATGACCCCTCATTGGAACAGCTCATCGAGCTCGTTCCAACGAGGAGTCAAGACCTATGTTTTTGAGACAAAAAATGAAAAAAAAAAATAGTTATTCAAGAATTTTGTTTTGTTTTGCAAGTGTCGTTTGCTTTTCTTGTTAGGTAAAGGGTTAAACTATTCTAACCTATATTTTCAGCAGTGAAAATTCCCCCATACTGCAGTTGAAATCTTAACCAACTATATAACATTTGACAGAGCTAAGTGAGCTCTGTTGAACAAGATATAGATGGTTGAATTTTTAGTTCCACAAGTTCAAAAAAGAATCTCTGAAGAGATTTCATGGCTAAAAAAAGAGTGAAAAGTGGATTGTCAATGACAAGTGAGCTGCTCGAGAAACAGGAATTTCTTAATAGCCTAACCTTCACTTCTTTGAAATGGGTACATGTGCAATTAAGTGAAACCCATGGTATTCCTTAGGCCCCTCAAGTAAAGTTTCTCATGCCATTTTTGTAAAATTCCATGTGGCCTAGTGGTTTTTTATTTTATTTTTTATTGTCGTAATTATTTCTTTGCCATCAAAAGTTCATTTTCTTGGTTTGTTTATGTTTTAGGCCTCATAATGTATGGGAGGGGGGAATGGTGTATTTCATCCCTTGAGTGCAAGAAGGCTTTGCAATGCTAAAGCACCCAAGGGACAAATTTATCAATTTTATTAACTTGGGTAAAATATCAGACATAAACCATTTAATTTTTAAGTTTTTTAAAGTTTGTATTGGTGGTAAAGAGAGAGCATACAACAGTCAAAAAGGATCTTGCTGAGGGAGGGTAGGTTAAGAAACAGATTTTTAACATTGTTTAGGCCTTATATATAAGGTTTATTAATTATACCAGGAATTGTATAGTTCCAGTTGCGACTGCATAATATTCCCATCCTAATATCACACCACTTATGTCAATCCTTGATGATGGCATCACATACAGCTTATTCCCATTACTTGGTGCATTGAAATTTCCAGATCTGGGAACACCAAATCCAAAGAACTTATCCACTGGATCTGTGAAAAGAGAATCCATAGTTTTATCAAAACATTCAACATTATATTTAACAAACTCATGATGACGAGAAAAAATAACAGTGGTCATGTCAACTCTTAGATAGGACATTGTGTACAAAACAATTCAAATATTTTCACATCTAAACACTGGAAAAGACTATTCTTTACACAGAACCAAATGTTCCCTTCACCTTCCACCAAGTGAATTGCATCTTGTGAAATTAACCCTTATCCAGTGATTCTATCAACTGCTCGGTGGTTCTCTCGGTGTACTACTCCAGCTCTCTCCACCGATACAACTGTCTGACAAGAGGTGACCCTGGCTGCCAAAAGTGTCATTAAACCCAAATAGTAAATAGTTCAGGGAAATGAATCACATAAGGTCCAAGCTTCCTGTCAAATCCCTCCTTTACTAAGCAATTTGTTTAGTGTTAAACATATGTTATATTGTGAGCTACTATGCCTTGTACTGTTAAATTTTTGTTGCTGTTCATTTCTTTGACGTATAGCATACTCTTTGAATAAATATTATTTAGCTCATTTGCTCGGTAGACTTCGAGTCGTTCGAGCAATTACTTTCAGTAACAGCTCGATAGATTATAGGGGATATTTGGAATAGGTATGTCTTGTGGTACAGGTAATAGTATCCTCAGATAAGTATCCTATAAAAGGTATCCTCAATAGGTATCCTCAAATAATACAATACCGGGCCATAGGTATCCTCAAATACTGAAATGAGTTGCCGAGCAATATGTGGGAGTCACTCGAACGAGCAATTGCTCGATAGCCCATATGCTCGGTAGACTTCGAGTCGTTCGAGCAGTATGTGCGAGTCACTCGAACGAGCATTTACTCTGAAGCTCATTTGCTTGATGGGCTTTCAGTCATTCGAGCAATGACTTATCAGTAACTGCTCGATAGCTTATAGGGATATTTGGGATCGGTATGTCTTGTGGTGGCCTAGCAGTTTGGGCCAAACAGGCAATAGTATCCTCAGATAAGTATCCTATAAAAGGTGTCCTCGATAGGTATCCTCAAATAATACAATACCGGGCCATAGGTATCCTCAAATACTGAATATGTGCGAGTCACTCGAACGAGCAATTTCTCGATAGCTCATTTGCTCGATGAGCTTCGAGTCGTTCGAGCAATGGTTTATCAGTAACTGCTCAATAGCTTAAAGGGATATTTGGAAATGATATAGGCTTTTGTTATACAGAAGGGAGATAACTCAGCATATAGATTATAGAAAATCAAGCCAACTGATTGGTTAGTTATAATCTATATAAATGATCTAGATAAATAAAACAAGAGTACTCGGAATAGGGTCAGAACTAACAAGAATAGACCAGAAATTGCTAAATATAGTATCAATAAGCAAAGCTGTTCAAGTTGATAGGCTCTTCTCTCTATTGGAGTATACTCCAGAACAAAAGAACATGGTCAGATAAACGCAAACTATTACATAGATAGATAGAAGCAGAGAATTCTGAAAGAATTCGAAATAGTAAAACTTGTCGGGTTGTTTGTGGTAATTCTACGAAACGGGAAATTTCTTCTGTTTAATCGAATACACCATCCGAACAGACCCCTTCCTTTTAGAAGGTTTTAGGTCACATAGCTACCACGTGCTACATAGAAACCAAGATGGCGGCCTCCAGTATACAAAATGGACGACAGAAACACGTATCACCTTAATATCACGCGCTGCGCATGCGCACTAACACCGTGTATCACTATGGCGATGCCGTCACAAGATGGCCGCTCACGCGGGTTACTGTGACAACACAACATGGCGCCACTAGGTCACGTGACTATGACGTCACATGAGATCATCCATGAGATCATCCAAATGTTCCCTGAAACGTGCATACACTACTACTTACGCTAACAGAAGAACCTTTTGTTTCTCATGTAATTTTTTCTGATTTTTTTTTTACATTTTCTTCTTTAATCTTAAAAACATTTTGAAATGTCTCCGAAAATCTGAGGTGTTTATTCTCCTGTGAATCACTTAACAGTCATTCGGCAACTGGTTTTGTTACATGTCAAACTTTCCACCTATTTATTGCACATTACATTTCTGAAACAATTGGCTTCAGTGTTATTAGTGCAGATCTGGAATGGTTATAAATAAAACATTTGACAAGGGAGTGGAGTATGGAGGGAGTGCATGTTGCAGCATCTAAGGCAACTGTGGCACTCCATACATAAATGTAGATGGCTTAACTCATTCCACATTACCTGTAGGGCAACATTTCCACAATGTGTGAAATTTTATCTCCATAAAATTGTCATATGATGTACCTTCGACCTTTCATCTATTGTATTTGTGAGTCGAGAGAGACGGGGAGAAAAACACCATCAATATAGCAAGGAAGCAATTACTTAATACTTCAAGCCAATGGGCATACACGGCAATCCACCTCAACTCCTCACGATACAGTGGTGGGCCTGGTGGCACCAAGGTGAGTCAGGGAGGCTGCAGGGGTATACCCCCTAACTAAACTCACTTGAGGAAAACTCTCTTTTTTGTAGGTTTATCAGGGAATATCCTAGCCACCCTCTTCCATCCGGGAAATTGTAGCACCACCACTGTCCTTATAATCAGTAATAAGAATAATGTGTCATAGCAGGCAAACAAGATATATCCCACGCTATTTGCAGCACAGGCGCTACAAAGGTTTTTATTGTTATGAAATTTGATGATGGTGCCTCTATTTAAGAACACTGATCGAATTACGAGGGCCTGTGATTTGCGAGACAAATTGATCCCTCAGATCCACATCTCTAATAACATGTGTAGCCATCAGAAGAGTTTTGCGTTTATACTGATTTATAGGTGTAAATGTATTTGTATATTGAAAATAAATTAACCCACTGTATACTTATGTCAAAATACCCAACTTTAAGCAGCAATGTTTTTCCATCAATGCAACTTACTAGTAGTATTTTAGTAATTGAGCCTTGTTTGACAACACTCAACGAGCTCCGTAAAACATGTGGTTTTCTTAACACTTACGCTGCCAAACGCGACTATTGTCGTCTATATTATGTTGATTATCTGCACGTTCTGGTATGCACATATTAAACCTACCATTTGATTACTTGTTGGAAACGGCTCAGATGGCGCTTTCCAACAATTAATCAGACCATAAGTTTCAAGAAGGTCACAAATCTAGTAGCAGAGCAATGAACCGGACCTCATTGGGGGTGGGGTGGACGGGGCGGAAGTGACGTCATGCCACGTGACCCAGTGGCGCCATGTTGTGTTGTTATGGTAACCCACATGAGCAGCCTTCTTGTGATGTCATCCCCATAGCGATACGTGGTGATAGAGTGCATGCGCAGCGCGTGTTGTTTGAGAGATACGTGTTTCCATCAGCCATTTTCTATACTGGAGGCCGCCATCGTGGTTTCTATGATAGCATGTGGTTGTTATATTACCCAAGGGTTTATTATAAGACAGGGGTATGTTCCATGATATGTTCCTTTGTACAAGAGTAATTTCCCGATTCGCAGAATTACCCAAATAAACCCTACAATCCCTCCAAATCACCAAAATCAAACCTAAACTACCCCCATTTTATGGGCGGGGGGGGGGGGGGTGATTATAGTCAATTAATAGACAGATAGGATAGGTATGTCTTGGGGTGACCTAGAAGGCTGGGCCAAATAGGTAATAGTGTCCTTAGATAAGTATCCTGCAAAAAGTCTTCTCCAATAATACAATACCAGGCCACAGGTATCCTCAAATACAGAAATGAGTCGTAGAACAGTATATGCGAGTCACCCGAACGAGCAATTGCGCTATAGCTCATTTGCTCGATGGGATTCGAGTCGTTCGAGTAATGACTTATCAGTAACTACTCGATAGATTCTTGGCTTTAGGAATGATATAGGCTTTCATGGAGGTTGTCTATCAGTTGTCTATAATCCAAAGCTCCCCCACCCTCGGTACTATAGCACTACGCGCTAAGCCGATAAAATGGGGGAATACAAGTCCGTTTCGGAAGTTTAGGGTTGATTTTGGTGATTTGGAGGGATTGTTTATTTGCAATTTACAAACAGAAAAAAATTCTTTCGACATAATAGGACTTACCGAAATATTCCGTATTCCTCCAGACACTTCGTTTAAACTTGAAGGTTATGCCCCTATTATAAAATGTATGAGACCCGATGATGATGATGGCCGGGGAGGAGTTGGGCTATACATTAAAGAAGGGATAACATATAAAGTCAGAACAGATATCTCATTCTTCATTCCTCATGTCTTCGAATCCCTATTTATGGAAATAAAAGATAAACATAACTCCAAAATTATTGGCATCATATATCGACCCAAAACCCCACCTAAAGCCGACATCAACCTCTTCTTATCAAAATTAACTGAAATAACGGATGTTTTGAGTTCCGAAAATAAAAAAGTTTATATTATGGGAGACCTGAACCTCGACCTTTTAAAGGCATCCACACTCTCCAAGACAGAAGAATTTATTGATCTCATGTTTAGTCAGGGATTATTACCTTATATTACTAAGCCGTCGAGAGTTTCTAGACATTCTGCTAGTTTGATAGACCATATCTTTACAAACAATACTTCACAAACAGCACTACCGGGAATAATTTTATCGGATGTATCAGACCATTTTGGGTTTTTTTTACATTGAAGTTACACCCAAAATATGTAATGTGCCACTGTTTACTCGGAAACAAATTATAAACGCAGAAAGAATCGCCGAATTCAAAACACTTCTCTCAGAGAGTGATTTCAACCCGGTAATGGAGTCGAATTGTCCCAACGAGTCATACGAAACTTTTCTTAGCATCTATATGAAAGCCTGCGATAAAGCTTTTCCGTACAAACGTGTTCGTCAGAATGAGAAATTTATTAAGAAACAGCCTTGGATGACAAGGGTGCTTATCATATCCTCTATCAATAAAGAAAAATTCTACAACAAAAAACTTAAGCCCCCCAACGAACAGAAAGTATTAAATTACAAAAACTATTGTAGAATCTTCAACAAGGTAAAAAACAAGGCAAAACCATTTATTATAGAAACAATATGCGAAGAACATGGCAAATCTTAAATGAAGCTATAAATAAGGGAATACGCGAAAGGGGGTTGCCATCGTTTTTTATACAGGATCATATAGAAATAAAAGAAGCAAATAACATAGCAAACGAATTCAACAATTTTTTTATCAGCATTGGAAAGGCTGTAACCGACCAGATTCAGAAACCAAACAAGTCCTATTTAGACTACATGAACACTAATATCTCCAACAACTTTTATCTGTTACCCACAGATTCCACAGATGTCAGCCGAATAGTAAATAAAATGAAACCCAAATTATCAAAAGACTGCGATGGTATAACTAGTAGTCTTCTTAAACAAACAATAAACGAAGTAGTGGATCCCCTCACACATGTTATTAATAATTCTTTTATTAAAGGCAAAGTACCTGAAAGGATGAAGATTGCAAAAGTGATACCTATATTCAAAACAGGCGACGAGCAAAGATTTACCAATTACAGACCTGTTAGCATACTTCCCGCGTTTTCCAAAGTACTGGAAAAGCTAATGGAAACGAGACTTACAAATTTTCTAAATAGATTCAATATTTTATACCCCCACCAGTACGGATTTAGAAAACTCCATAGCACCATTCACCCAATCCTCCAACTTCTGAAAAGCACCGCAACAGAAAACAATAAACAGGATAAAAACAGCACTTTAGCACTATTCTTGGATTTGTCAAAGGCCTTCGACACGATAAATCACGAAATTCTATTATGTAAACTCGAAAAGTATGGTATCCGAGGCCTCGCGAATAATTGGTTCAGAAGTTACCTGTCTGACAAGCTTCAGTATGTTATGTACGAAGAACACAAATCAGATTCAGCGAAACAAAGCTGTGGAGTCCCACATGGCTCAATTCTGGGCCCTGTACTCTTCCTTTTATACATCAACGATATTAGTAAATGAACATCACTCGATCTATTGTCGTTTGCGGATGATAGCACGGTACACTGCTCCGGTTCAGACGGGAATGCCATAACTCACTATTTCAACAACGAAGTTCAAAAAATATTTGAATGGTGCTCGGCGAACCAACTGCTGTTGAATGCTAAAAAAACCACTTATATTATACTTAACCCAAATAAAAGTAAGAATAATAATTTCTGTCAAGAGATAAAAATAAATAATCTAAAGATAAGCAAAGTCGGGGGAAAGTGAGACAGAAAAATCTCTAAAATTTCTTGGAATAAGCATTGATGAACACTTAACCTACAAAGCTCATATATCTAGACTATGCTCGAAAATAGCTCACGCAAATTATAACCTCAACAAAGTAAAACATATTCTCCCACGCAAAGTTCTGAAAACATTGTACTACGCCCTGGTTCATAGTCATCTGGTGTACGGGATTTTAGCATGGGGCAATTCAAGAGCTGTTAATAAACTAATTATCATGCAAAAGCGCCCATTAAGAATAATAAATAACAAAAAATACAATTCCCATACAGACCCCTTATTTAAGGAAAATAAAATACTCAAAGTAGATGATTTGTTCAAATTGCATGCATTACTGTTCGCGCATGACTGGCAAAATGGCAGATTACCGGCTTCTTTTAACGATACATTCAAGGTTACTGACAACCCACTCGGTGGGACAACCCGGCAGTCGGGACATTTATACATAGAAAAAACACGTACACGAACCCTAGATAAACTTCATATATACGCCATCCCGAAACTATGGAACGCTTTAGACGACACAGTTCGAAATATCAGTAACAGGGCTACATTTAAGAAAATATTGACCTCAACATTCCTTTCGTCATATTCGACGTATGTCCGTTGCGATAATCCCTACTGCCCAGACTGTACTTAGTAAATATTTATCATAGTGACACATTAGCAAATTAAACAAATCCGCAATAGAATCATACTAGTCGTGCAATATGTCTTAATCTTGCATCCTCGTCCAATGCAACCTGCAGAGTTTTTCCCTCTAGTTGCCCCACTAACCTCGCATAGAGCCACACACGGTTAAAAAGCTGCAAACAATACTCTTGAGGAACAAATTTGCGTTCGGGAACACGTATTTAAGCAAGTGCTTGGTCAAGTCAGTCAGCTAATCATGGGAAGTCGCATGCGGTGAACTGACCGACACCTAAATGCTGTCAGCTAGTTTACGGCATTCGCCCCCATGGTGCGCCCACCGATATTTACCCCTCATCCAATTATAAAGATCATGATCTTCTCTAGTTGGAACGCTATTATCCACTCGATTTGACTGATTGTGTCTCTTGAACTTTATGCGGAGCAATGATGGTAATTTAGCAAGCAGGTTGCTCTCTGCGGACTCTGCCTAAACAGAAACACCACCCTCCCGCTGTCTTTTTATCCTAGCATCTCACACTTGAACGTAATTTCGACCCAAGGAACGGAAAAACGAGCATCCCTATCATAGACCGGATAAATCGCCCCATGTTTACTCATCTAGTCACAGTCTGTTCGCGAGTTCTGTTTCCTTTAGGGGGTGGCAGGTAGACAGCCAATCTGGCTATGCCACTTCCCACGGTATGCTATTTGTTACTCGTGTATAATCTTTATTTTTGTTTACATCATACATATATGTATATCGTGAATAAAGAATCTGAATCTGAATCTGAGCAGTATGTGCGAGTCACCCGAACGAGCAATTGCTCTATAGCTCATTTGCTCGATGGGATTCGAGTCGTTCGAGTAAACTTATCAGTAACTACTCGATAGATTCTTGGCTTTAGGAATGATATAGGCTTTCATGGAGGTTGTCTATCAGTTGTCTATAATCCAAAGCGCCCCCACCCTCGGTACTATAGCACTACGCGCTAAGCCGATAAAATGGGGGAATACAAGTCCGTTTCGGAAGTTTAGGGTTGATTTTGGTGATTTGGAGGGTTTGTTTATTTGGGTAATTCTGCTAATCGGGAAATTACCCTTGTACAAAGGAACATACCCTCCGAACATACCCCTGTCCTATTAGAAACCCTTCGGTAACATAGCAAGCACGTGCTATCATAAAAACCAAGATGGCGGTCTCTAGTATACAAAATGGCCGACGGAAATGCTATATTCCTAACAACACGCGCTGCGCATGCACATTAACACCACGTATCACGATGGGGTTGACGTCACAAGATGGCCGTTCACGCGGGTTATCATAACACAATATGGCGCCACTGAGTCACGTGACATGACGTCACTTCCGGGGTCCCCAATGAGGCCCGGTTCATCGCTCCCCTACTACTCATAAATTTTAATAAATTTCCTCGCATAGAGGGCCTCCATATATGGCTAAAGTGGGCGTAGCAGTGAAAGGGTTAATGGTTTGGAGTTACATAAAACACTTTTGGAAAGGGCGGTGTTTCACATAACTTTTGACCATTTTACGGGGCTTTTTCAACATATTTGTTCACGCGCGTTAATCTGTCATTATGACTTAATATGTCTCAGAAATGGATGAATGTCTGCAGAAAAATACGCAGCAGTGATCTCAAACATCTCTTTATAATTACGCCATCAGTGGCACCAGGACTGCTAAAATAAGGAGAGTCAGTATATTAATACCTGGAATTCTGAATGTTTCTGAACCTGGTCCATCAGTTCTGTACTGCATACTCAATCCGACACCAACCCAGACCGTCACTCGGCATTTTCCATAAATATTTGTTCCAAACACAGGGTCACAGTCCATAGAAGGTTCCTCAACCTGTGCATCCACCTCCACTGCTACGGCATCCATTCGTTCCTGAAAAATATAATAAAAGCCTTGTTGACCAATCGAAAAAACAGCTGTCTGTGCATGTATCGGATGGACGCCACGGAGACCGCCGCATACATGTACGTGTAATTCGTGTGTACATATGTGCTCATCGAGATGTCACCGACTCTAATACACACAGGTGTGCATTCACACGTCCATGTTGTTGTCAGTTTATCACCGACACCGACATTGATACATACTCCCAAGATACTAGTCTGAACGCGTACATATACATGTTCATATACCGCATTTGACGCCATCGACAATGACATAGCGCTGATATTTTTGTACACGCACATATCAAGACAAATACCACCGACACCGACAAATATGCAGGCTCTTCTTATGCTTGTCGTGAGATGCCACCTACATTGACATTTACAGACACCTGTATGCATATTTACCCCATTGCTGACAAGTTTGGTTTGGAAATACCGCCTAATGATTGGTTGCTTGCAGAATGAATAAGCACGCACAAGGTTGGTATTATTTTCCTGTATTGGGTGAGGTGGATAGTATAAAAGTGGATACCAAAATACATGGAAAGCGTCGAATACCAAAGAGCCTTCGTCTCATTTAAACTTTATTAGCTATTATCACCACTTTAGCCGTTGTTCCCTAGAATATTAACGGAGTTTAGCGGACCGATAAAACTGATAAAATGCAAAGCGCCATCCATCCGGATGCAGGCGGCGACTGTTAAAAAAAATAAAATTCATTAATAGCCCGCCCCCGTTTCTGGTCACGTTAATAATATGACATGAGTTTGGAGAGCGTTACGGTTTATTAACGACCCGAGAGAAATTAATAACAGCTCGATAGTTTATTACCGGCCCGAGACGAAGTCGAGGCCCGTTTATAAGCCAGAGTGCTGTTTTTCAGTTCCCAAGCCCGACAAAATCATTTTATTACTATCATTATCACGTCCGGAAGCGGGCGGCGAATTGTTAGTGTATTTTGTTTTCATTGACGCCTGTCGCCCGCTTCCGATTTCAGGGCTCATGAATTACCGAGTTTTAACGCCTCGCTAAACTCCGTTAAAATACTAGCGCACTCCCTCTAAAGTGGTAATAATATAACAGTAACATGATTTTCAAGGGCATTACAGTTCATTAGCGGCCCAACAGAAATGGTTAACAGCCCGAGGTCTTTTAAGCGGCCCGAGATGAAGTCGTGGGCCGCTAATACCTAAATAAGACAAGGGGCTGTTAATCATTTCTGGCGGGCCGCTAATACAACCGTAGTGCCCGAGAAATTTATGTTATTACTGTTATTACCACTACTGGGGAAAGACATTCAAGTAACCTCAAATAACTGTAAGTCAATAACAAATCCGAGAATTAATCAACACACTTGTCCTTTATTCAAGTAATATACTGACATTTTAATGTGAATAGAAAACAAACAATTAAGTTATGAGTTTGAGCTTTGACTATTCATGAGATATCGGCATTACCTTTTTAAATTTTTTTAAAAACCAGCTTTACGAAATAACTTAAGCAAGCAAAAGATCCAGCCTCGGAGTTTGGCAGCTTCAACGTACAGAATGACACATATCTATACTGACCGTATACTCTGTTTGGAAACCACTACGGGCGTTTTTGTTTGTACACTCTTCCGGTTGAGAAAAATTGATCAGCTCGAGCGCAGAGCAAAGTATATTTTATTGGCCATTTTCGACACATATGTTACCAAACCTTCACATAACTGCCTCACGTGAATTTGTAGATGTGCGATCTACCTTCACGCTCTGCGAGATAAGCTCAAAAAGCTTATTTTATCTCTAAAAAGTCATTTTTCAGCTGTAAGGGAGAATTTGACAACTTAACAGAGTATCATTTGGTAACAACAACCATTCCCCCATTCAAATATCGTACAAAAGAATACCTGCGTTACCCATCCCCTCTCGATTCATTTCTTTTCTTGGGAGAGTAGATGCGCATGGTGTACGTGTTTAGTTGACTTCGTTAAAAAACATGTGTACGGTTGATCTGTTAGTCGCTAAAATCACCTGAGATACTGAATTTGAACACCAAAGACAATCTGGATTACAAAGGTTTTCATTATAATTCTGTCTCCGCCCTAGAGGTGCCGAAAGCAGTACAAATGTGTGTGTGTGTTTGAGGGAGGAGGTTAAGGACGCGATCTAAGAGTTTACGATAGTCCTTGGCGAAAAATAATAGATTTTGTGTCTTCCCCAAGATTGAAAAAAATACTGTTCTCTCCACCCTAAATAGACTGATCATGTCAAGCAATTTTTGAGGTTTGATGATATTATCGACTGAAGCTGTTGTGGGCAGCATCCACCCCTATGTTTGAATGATGCGGAGACGGCTCACAATTTTTCGCCACAGTTTTACAACCCCTAACACAATTTCTCATCGCTATCCACACTCAATCATAATTTGCCAGCTTGCAGCGACGTCAGTATCGCGGTAATCAACATTCTGAATTTGGTGTATTGATAACCCTGTACCTTGTTTTTAATATAATACGCATGTCACCTAACTCACCTTAGCACCACAGTATTTAGTGTGTGTGAGAGAACAAGAAAAGTTTTGTGCAGAGCACAAGCGCACAGACAAAGGACATGAAAAAATACAATTCGTGAAAACATTCAATAAGATTTCACATCAGATTTACAGGTTTAAAAATAATTTACATTAAAATAAACATTGTTTTGTGCTATATTAAAAAAATGAAATCCATAACATTTCATAAATTGTTTTAATTTAAATTGCATTATCTAATACGCGATGATTTTTTTTTATTAGTCTTTAAAGTTATCAGCATCTGTGCTATACCATGAGAGAACATGAGCATAGATTAAAGTTTTGCTAATTGTTTATGTCGCTCATTTACTAAACGTTTGCATCCCATCTGTGTTGATCATATTTTACCATTGTATGAGAACAAATATAATCAAATCTATAACACTACTTGCCTAATATGCCAGTCTTCGGAGAAAAACAATAATATATATTAAATTTACTCACATCACCTTTAGGCTTTGGTAAACTGGCAAGATTAAAAAAAATTAACATCACTTGTGTTCGATTAGTCTTGACCTAAAGGTTTAATGTATTGGAATTATATAGTTCATTATTAAACAAAATCAGAATTTCATGTTTGTGACAAAAATATCTTTTATTAAGAACATAAGTATAAAAATAAAATTACATAATATACAATAATAAAATTGTCGATGACACTCTAGCTCAACTTCAATATGACAGAAATTTAATTCTGCAGTGACCAAGACAACAATAATTAATATGACATTAATTATTATTTGCTGTGACCAAGTCAACAACAATAAAAGAATTACAAGTTTACTGCAATAGACTAAAGATTATGACCAATCGTTTAAGTCAATTTTAGAAAAAATTAGATGGGAAATTGTCTTCAACCCTTGTCAGAGATAAATAACTCACAAAATATCATATTGGTGATAATGGGAACAATATTTTATGGCAGGCAGACCAAAAACCTGCTACATATCGATTCATAGATATGACCTCTAGCCCGATCTTTATTGACATGTGCACTTACTTTGTGTATGTGGCACCGAATAAATCAAACTTAATCTAATTTGCATAATTTATTCAAGAGAAAAACACCTGTATTATATGTGATGCATGCCAAGTTACTAAACATTCATATACAAAAATTTATTCAAATCACTACTTTCATATAGAAGTTCTGTATAAAAACCTGATTTCACCTAACTTCGTTACAAAATGGTTGCCGGAGACCATCTTAAATTTCGTACCTGAACTCAAAACACTTGTTCTTGTCCCACAGTGATAACAAAGGCTCCCAGAAGTTTCGTAAAGATGGGTTCATAAGTAAGACCTCTAGCCCGGGTCTTATTGACATGTGCACTTACTGTGTACAAGTTGCTCTGAATAAATCAAAGTTCTCATCTAATTTGCATAATTTATGCATGAGAAAAAACCCATATTTGATGCGTTCCATGTTATTAAACATTCACACAAAAATTTATTCAAATCACAACTTTCACGGTCTCTATCCCGAGCCTTATTGGCATTTGCACTTATATTGCTGAAATTAATACTAAATATTATTTATAATACTGTTTGCAGCTACTATCAATCATCGTCAGTAATCCAAAGGAGACGGTTTATACAAGCTAAAAGGTTACTGCTGAATCCTTTCAACAAATCTCGTTCTTGACTCATTACTTCAATGCATACCGTTGTATTGCGCACTCTGTATGACAATTATGTGTTAGTTTACTATATGTATGCATCATACTTTTTCATGAATAAATATTGTTTAAACTAATACTAAATAAATCAAATTTAGTCTAATTTGCGTAATTTATGTACGAGAAAAAAAATATTCTATGTGATCTATCCCATGTACTAAATTAAAAAGGGTGGGTTCAAATGAAGAAAATAAATCTCTAAATTGTTTAGGTATTCATATTGATGAACACTTATCTTATCAAACTCATATATCAAAAATTTGTTCTAAGATTGGATGGGCAAATTATACTTTGAACAGAGCAAAAAAAAACTACTACCACAACATGTTATGAAGATGCTCTATTACTCTTTGGTCCACTTGGTATACGGCATTCAAATATGGGGAAACTCAAGAGGAATCAATAAATTACTAAGAATACAGAAACGTTCACTTCGAATTTTTAACAACAAAAAGTATAATTCCCATACAGACCCATTGTTTATATAAGATAAAATATTGAAGGTCACTGACTTGTACAAACTACATGCCTGTTTATTTATGTTTGATTGGAAAAATTGAAAATTTCCAGAATCTTTCGAACATTATTTTACTTCCCCAGTCCCTCAAACACACATGAGTACAAGGCAATCAGGACTGGTACGTATCAACAAAACCCGAACAAAGGCTTTAGATAGGCTGCCCTCATATGCATTTCCGAAAATCTGGAACGAACTGGACCCAGAAGTGCGAAACAAAGAAAATAGAAAAGAATTTAAAGAGAAGTTAAGAACAAAACTTCTGTCCTCATATCAAGAAAGCTATCAGAGTGACAACCCATACTGTCCTGACTGTTACATTCCACAGTAAGGGTTGGCACACCGATAACCTAAATAACTTAAGTGTCCCAAACTGTCGACACATCGAGGACTCATTTTGTATAATAGTGTGTCCATTATGTTTGTCTTGACTGATGAACAATACTTGAACCGTGCCATATTTGTCTTCTAAAGTTAACCACAACCCAGCTTGATAACCATAATAATATCAGATTAGCACATAGGGTTAGGGATACCTACTATCACATTCACCATTAGCCACCTTTTTAACCTGCAAACTCGTCCATCTACAGAAATAGACTAATGGGGTACGTAGCCGAGGTAAAGTTGCAGTTCTGCGAGCTACTCACAAGTGTCCATACAAGTAGATCTTTCTATCAAAGGTCAATGCGCAGAGCACGTAGTCAGTGTGGGAGTTAAATGTATTACGGTAGTGACAGGTAGACAGCCAATCTGGCTATTTCATCTCCCAACGGTATCGACTGAATATCATTTTCTAGTTATCTATTTGTATCTTACAGTCCAATATGTAATTGTCTGTAAACTATACCGTTAAATAAAAATATCTAACCACAACATTCATAGAAAAAAATATTCAAATCAGAGCTTTCATATGAAAGTTCTGCGCAAAAATCTGATTGCACCTAATTTTGTACAAAATGGCTGGCAGCTGCGATCTTGAATTTTAGAATGGACCCCAAAACACTCGTTCTCGTCCCACGGTGATAACAAAGATATCCAAAAAGTTTAGTAAAGATCGGTGCATAAATATGGCCTCTAGCCTGAGCGTATTCGCATTTGCAGTTACAATGCTGAAAGTAACACTAAATAGATCAACTTTAGTCTAATTTTCATAATTTATGCAAGAGAAAAAAAATATTATATGCTATATATCCCATGTTACTAAACATTCCAACAAAAATTATTCAAATCAGAGATTTCATATGAAAGTTCTGCGCAAAAATCCTATTGCACCCAATTTTGTACAAAACGGCGTCAGCGGCTATGTTGAATTTCAGACCATACCCCAAAACACTTGTTCTCGTCCCACGTTGATAAAAAGTTACCCCAGAAGTTTCGTAAAGATTGGTTCAAAAATAGAACTTGGCCGAGATTTTCTTTTGCCAAAACATTAGTGTTTCTATACAATAAATGTCCTTTTAACAGAAAGTTTAAGACGAAAGAGTTCAACCATAATTTTGATTTCCAAGCTGCTTTCATTAAAAATATATGTGGAGTTTCTCAAAACAAAATACTGATTAGGAGCGAGCTTTATAGCTATTTAAACAGTCGACATTGATAGGAATTACAGAACTAACCTAAAACGAAAATTGGACCCAGACAAATCGGCACATTTGTTTGGAAGACTCACACCGTCAAACATTTTACAGAGAGAGAAATGTTTGACAAGAGTAGATTGATGTGAATTATAGAAACAAATCATTTTGAAGATTTCGACCCGAAACAATTCGATTCTGCCCGAAGACAAATAGAAATATGAATCGTCCAGCAATAATAGTTGATTCAGGAAGAAACGCACTGAGACGAACTGGTTTGGAGCGAATTTTTGGAGAAACTCGAGCCAACCACCACCGTGAAGCATTTTGAGAAAATTAATCACCAGACATCGGTGAATCTGTTTATAAAATGTAAACAAGCAAAATAGGTCACACATGATTTTAATTTCCAAACTGCTACCTTGAAAAATAAATGTAGGGTTTCTCGGGTTTCTCAAAAGAAAATATCTAGTTTGAAGCGAATATTATCACTGAAGACAGTGTCGGCATCGATAAGAATTACAGATAATAACCTCTAAAGATAATTGGAACCAGGTAAATCGGCCCATTTTTGCGAACGAATCAAACCAGTTCTGAAGACAACCCGGATAAACTTTAAAGGCTTGTGGGAAGAAATCATGAGACATATCGAGCCGCTCTTCAAGTCTTGAAAACAAAAAAAGCGTATGCAAGGTACAACAACGGAGAGAGAGGAGAGAAATAATTCTATCCCGCCAGACCTTAAACTTAATTCCTTTACAAATTTTCATCCACGGGACGGGGGACATATGTACCATACCCAATCCCGCCCTATCCTGTCCCCGGCCTCCGTCCATCAACAGCAGTATCTAGATTTTGCTCCTCTACAACATATTGGAATCCCCCACCCCACTCCACTCATGATTTGGCATTATGGCTCAACAAATGGTACATGCTAATTCTGAATGCGTCTCAATCTGGATGAAGTGTGTGTGGTTATGGAGGGGATGGGCTCATAATTATTTTACAGTGATTATTTTGGCGCAACGTGAGTAGTATGTCACGTACCCGGACGGGCATCATTGGCCGGACCCCTGTGCCGGACCCCGGAAGTGACGTCATGTCACGTGACCCAGTGCCGCCATGTTGTGTTGTCATGGTAACCCGCGTGAGTGGCCATGTTGTGACGTCATCCCCATAGTGATACGTGGTGTTAGTGCGCATGCGCAGCGCGTGTTGTTTCCGTCGTCCATTTTGTATACTGGAGGCCACCATCTTGGTTTCTATGGTAGCGCGTGATTGCTATGTTACCCAATTTTTCTGCAATAAGACGGAGTGTGTTCGGAGGGTGTGTTCCTTTGTAGAAGAGTAAATCTAATTACCACAAACAACCCGACAATCCTTCCAAATCACCAAAATCCACCCCAACTTTTACTATTTCGAATTCTTTCAGAATTCTCTGCTTCTGTCTATATATGCAATAGTTTTCGTCTATCTGGTCATGTTCCTTTGTTCTGGAGTATACTCCCGTAGCGTAGAAGAGCCTATTAGTTAGAACAGGTTATCTTATTACTACTGTATTTAGCTTTTCTGGTCTATTCTTGTTAGTTCTGACCCTATTCCAAGTACTCTTCTTGTTTCATTTATCTAGATCATTTATAACCAATAAGATTGCTTGCTTTCCCATAATCTGTATGCAGAGTTATCTCCCCTGTGTATAATAAACGCCTATATCCAATGGCCACATCTGATGGAATACCATTTTTGGGAAACACCCATGGCTATGGAATCCCTTTTTTGTCGTATGAGGCCATGAGGGCTATGTAAAAGCTCTCAATGTGTCCTCATTTATTATCCCTCATACCCTCATTGAAATTTGAGGTTATGAGGACCTTGAAAAATCCCTGAATGAGGTATAATTTACTACGACTCTTAGCCTCATTTCAGTATTTAATAGGTATATCCTATGGAATCCCATTTTGGAAAACGCCTGTGACTGTGGAATCCCTTTTTTGTCGTATGAGGCCATGAGGGCTATGTAAAAGCCCTCAGTGAGTCCTCATTTATTATCCCTCATAGCCTCATTGAATTTTGAGGTTATGAGGACCATTAAAAATCCCTCAATGAGGCATAATTTACTACGACTCTTAGCCTCATTTCAGTATTTAACAGGTATATCCTATGGAATCCCATTTTGGAAAACGCCTGTGACTGTGGAATCCCTTTTTTGTCGTATGAGGCCATGAGGGCTATGTAAAAGCCCTCAATGAGTCCTCATTTATTATCCCTCATAGCCTCATTGAATTTTGAGGTTATGAGGACCATTAAAAATCCCTCAATGAGGTATAATTTACTACGACTCTTAGCCTCATCTCGGTATTTGAGGATACCCATGGCCTGGTATTGTATTATTCGAGGATACCTATCGAGGATACCTTTTGGAGAATCCCTTTTTGGTCGTATGAGGCCATGAGGGCTATGTAAAAGCCCTCAATGAGTCCCCATTTAATATCCCTCATAGCTTCATTGAATTTTGAGGTTATGAGGACCATTAAAAATCCCTCAATGAGGCATAATGTACTACGACTCTTAGCCTCATTTCAGTATTTAACAGGTATATCCTATGGAATCCCATTTTGGAAAACGCCTGTGACTATGGAATCCTTTTTTTTTGTCGTATGAGGCCACGCGGGCTATGTAAAAGCCATCAATGAGTCCTCATTTATTATCCCTCATAGCCTCATTGAATTTTGAGGTAATGAGGACCATTAAAAATCCCTCATTGAGGTATAATTTACTACGACTCTTAGCCTCATTTCAGTATTTGAGGATACCTATGGCCTGGTACTGTATTATTTGCGGATACCTATTGAGCATACCTATCGAGGATACCTTTTGGAGAATTCCTTTTTTGTCGCATTGGGCTATGTAAAAGCCCTCAATGGCTCTAATGTAGTCTTACCAACCACTTCCATCTTGTCGCCAAAGATCCAAGGCCATTACAGGTCTATGGCCTATCTGTCCTATCATTAGCTTCTACAGCAGTCTTGTCCCATTGCGGCCTTGTACCAGTACTATTGGCTTCTGTTATTCTGCCCCATATCTCATCCATTACTTCCTAGCTATACCTATCTCAGTCTCGACTATAACATTGATCAAGGTTGAATCAGATTTCCCCTGTATACATATTCCGTTATTGAGATTCCTAGCCGAGTGCGTAAAATTTGGACTGTTGAACGCACCAAATTACACCATGGCGTATTTTGTCCTGTATCTCTTCTGAAATCGATAAGAGTACTGCTGAGTTTATCAAAGGAACATGTCCCATCCACCAACCCATTTAAATACTATTCTTATGTCAATTAAGCCAGCAGTGACTTGTTTGTGAATCTCTAATAATACTGACTATCAAAAAAGTGAGATGTGCAAACATTTCTAAACTAATTAAACAAATCCATTTTATTTTAATTACTATACACACATAAAGCGTACAGTATACCCGCCGTGGAATGTAACTTTTCCACGTGCCCACGGTGGACGTGAACAGCCGTGGACAAATCCAATTGGATATGCCCACGGCGAGTACCGTGGACAGAAAAAAATAGACGGCGTGGACGACTTTCTGGTGTCCAGGGCGCTAATCTGTAACACGGCCATTTCCGTGTTTGGGATTAAAGCCACGGTTGTCGCTTCTTGACTGTTCCAATCAATGCAAATTTCATTCCGATAATATATTTTCTTTTCGCTGATTAATCCAAGTTAAATATTTTGTAATTACGTTGTTACTTGCTTAACCCCACATTGTAAAGTCAAAATCGAACTGAAACGCAATTAAATTAACCCGTCGCCGCGATGAACGAAATGAAATTTGTATTTACTAGGTCTCCGCCATACTAAACTCATGAGGGGGGGGGGGGGGGTGATGGGGCGTGGGGGTTAGGCTTACTATTCACCCATAAGATGTAAGGCCAAAAAAACTAAATGATTTGTTTCTCAAATATTTTTTTTAGATTCAATGAGGGAGGGAGGACTTTATTTCTATTTTTATTTCCGATAACCAAAGATATAATTATATAATTTCATCCCGAGTCACCCCCCCCCCCCCCAACAGGTTTGACATGCTATAACACTATTTTGTGTTCTTAACTCAGGTTATTATAATAAGAGGACGTGGGTGTGGGAGGGGGTGCAGTTTAATGGGTTAGAATCTCAGAAATGGACCCAACCCCGGCCACGTCACATGTAAAAATATCTCTTCCAACCGAAGATTCTTGGGTAAGAATGAGTCCCTTTCATTATTTCGATTTTATCTTCTTCTAACGGTTGCGGAGAAGGAAACATACGTCAGTAGTATGCCTCGTATGTTTCAGGTCATATTGGCAGGATCTCATGTGACGTCATAGTCACGTGACCCAGTGCCGCCATGTTTGGTTGTCATAGTAACCCGCGTGAGCGGCCATGTTCTGACGTCATCTCCATAGTGATACGTCGTGTGAGTGCGCATGCGCAGCGCGTGTTGTTAAGGTGATACGTGTTTCCGTCGACCATTTTGTATACTGGAGGCCGCCATCTTGGTCTCTATGCTAGCACGTGGTTGCTATATTACCCAATTTTTCTGCAATAGGACGGGGTATGTTCGGAGGGTATGTTCGATTGACTCGGAGTAAATCTAATTACCAGAAACAACGCGACAATCCCTCCAAATCACCGAAATTGACTTTATTTGAGATGAGATCCTGATTTATATGAGATCCTGCCAATATGACCTGAAACATACGAGACATACTACTTACGTCCGTCTAGACATTTATTTCTAGCATATTTTGTTAGAAACCACAGTGATTTAGATACCTCCAATCAATCAGAAGGCAGTTTATCTGATCTTGTTAAATTTGTGGCGTTGTTATTTGGATGCTTCACCAATTCACTTTATTTCACAGAATACAAATACAGTACGTTTTAAGAGAAAATGATGTTACATGATTTGAGAAATGAGTAGATGTATACTGTGGGGAATGACATAGTCTTGCGACTGTCTTCCTCGAAAAAAATAGAAAGAAAAACAGAAAAAAAACATGGCATATAAAACAGAATTAAACAAAATATAAACTTGAATGTCAAATACGGCGAATGACAATTTTTTAGAAGAAAGGTGGATCTGGACAATAATAGATGGTTAATTTGAATAGTTCAGAACAGTGTTGGTTTATTTTGACATTTAACTCCACTGTTAGATTAGTTGTTATTCTGACCTTGTGACCAACTTTGTTTCCAACGTGAAAAATAACTTTCGTTATTCCTCCATTTTAGTAGTACGGATTAGGGTATGTACAGTTGCACAAACCATAGACATGTGGGGACGGGAAAAGTAAGACCCCCCTCCCCCCACCCCACCCCACCCCACCCCCATAGACGAACTAGTCATGTGAGCAGTCGGAACATCTCGGATTTGAGCAATTTATGTTGTCACTATAAGCGTTTATGAACTGATTGGTCAGTGTTTTTTTAAATAACACGCGGGGGGGGGGGAGTTTTAATCTTGAATCTATGCCATTCCATAATTTCGGGAAAGAGAAGTAGGGAAGAACGGCTGAGAACTGAGTGCGGGGTTTGTGTGGTTAGATTCCCACACTGTCTGGTATTTATGCCTAAAGGGTTTTCGTACACTTGGAATGTATTATTAAAACTGACAGGGAGAGTTGTTTGAGTCCAATCGTAGATGAATAGTAGTGAATGTAATTTGTAAAGATCAGTGAATTTAAGAATTTTCAATTGTTTAAAGAGAGGATCGGTATGAGAGTTAAACTTTTTATTTGCTATTATACGCACTGCTTTTTTCTGCAAATTCAGAATTAGTTTTGTTGCAGGTGTGTTACCACATACAGTGATTCCATAAATTAAGTGGCTTTGGAATAACGTAAAATAGAGTACACGTAAAGTGTCAGCTGGCAAAATTTTTTTTTTCACTTTATTCAGGATATAAATAGCTCTAGACAATTTTATACGAACAACTGCCACAGGGTGATTAAATTTGAGATTTTCATCTATGTTAGTAGGTAATAAATGCCGATTCTAACTCAAATGTACACGATTTCGTACATGTACACGTACATCGATGTACACCTCCATAGGATTTAGTGTTAAAATCGTGTACAGACACACGATTTTTCGTTTTTTATGGTGATTTAGAATCGGCTTTCCGATTCTAAATCACTATATTCTATATAGACATCGCTCAAGAGTGAAAAAATGTAAGAAATTTTAAGGAAAAAAGAGGTGTATCGTCTGATTTAGAATCGGCAAATGGGTTTCCCCCATAGGATTCAGTGTAGAGAATAGAAAATAAAAATAAATACACATAAATTTTTTATCTAATATTAGAAAGAAAAAAAAAACAAAAATGAGAACCAGAAATAAATTGTATCTAACGTTAGATGATGACGAGGATGAAAAAAACACAAAAATGAGAACCAGAAATAAATTGTATCTGACGTTAGATGACGACGAGGATGAGAAGCCGAACGGCGTTTTGCCGACGGCACCATTGCTAGAAGAAAAAGAAAGGGGAGAGAGGTATCGCATCGATCAAATCAGTAGAATCCAAGAGTATCTAACTCGAGAGAGAGATTCTCGCCGTTCTCTGAAGAAGAAGTATTCGCGTTTCGTGAAATTCGTCAACGTGATCGACACAACACTCATCACGATTTCCATGGGTTTACACGCGGCCGGCATCGGATTGTTGTCGACCGCGGTCGGCATTCCGATCGTGTTGATCGTAGAAGGAGTGTCTCTCGCCGCCGGATTGTTTAGCACGCTCGGAAACTTTTTGAGTAGGAAATTATATCTGAAGGCAAGGAAACACGACAAGATTCGCGTCTTGGCCGACTCCAAGATCGACACGATATCCGAAATGATCTCGATGGCGTTGAAAGACGGTAGGATATCGGACGGAGAATACTTTGCGATATTGAGCGAGAAAACGAAATACAATGCCATGAAAGAAGCCGTGAGAATCAAGACTCGTCAGATCATCAAAGAAGAGATGAAGGATTCTCTCATGGAAAAGGGGAGGAAAGAGGCCAGGGAGGAATTCAGTAAGATGATAGAACTCAAGAGCAGCGATTGAAAAAAAAATATATATATAATAAGAACAGAATTAATTAATTATTAAATTTATATATAAAATAAAAAATGAAATTAATTTAAATAACTCTTAAAAAATGTATTGCGTAAAGTGTAAGAGAGTTACCGAGACGAGTAATTCTCGAGAAGTACGAACTAAAAACGATAGACAGATGCTTCGCGGAATTTGCGACGTGTGTGGTTCTATCAAGACTCGATTCATCAAAAAAAAAGAACGCGAGCAAAGGTAAAGGCATCGTGAATAAAATGATCAATAATCTACCTTTCGAAATGCATCTGCCTGGTCACAGTTTCACGGGACCCAGAACGAAATTGAACAAGAGACTCAACGCCGATCTGACTCCTAAATCTTGGAGCAAACCTGTGAATAGGGTGAACTCGGCCGCATATGATCACGATCTATGCGATGCCGGACATCCCGACACCAAGATTCGCAACGGCGTCTGCGATAAAAACATGTTGGGGAAATTGAGAGGCATATCGAATCCGACCAGGAGAGAGAAGATAGAACGTTCGCTGGTCGGCAATCTGATTGGTGCAAAACGTCGATTTGAATGGGGCGTTCAAAAAAAAAAGCGCATCGGAAAAGAAGAAGAAACGATTATTGATGAGCGAATTGGCCAAGGAGTTACACAAACCCATCGTGCATAAATTTCGAAAGAGAAGGGTGTTTGTGAAGGGTTTGGATGATATTCGGTCTGCCGACTTGGTCGACATGAGATCGTTTTCGAGGTGGAACGAGGGTGTTAAATATCTATTGACGGTCATCGACGTGTTTTCCGAATACGGTTGGATCAGAGCTTTGAAGAATAAATCGGGACCTTGCGTCGCCGAGACTCTGAAGAGCGTGTTCAACTCATCTTCTCGAAAACCGAGTAAATTGTGGGTGGATAAGGGAAAGGAATTCTACAACAAGCACGTTCATCGATTGGTCGACCTCTACTCGGTCGAAAACAAAGAGAAAGCCAGCGTGGTGGAACGTTGGGATCGAACGATGAAGGAAAAGATGCACAGATACTTCACGGCGAATTCGACCAAAAAATACATATATGCTCTGAACGGTCTGGTCAAAGATTACAACAACACGCGACACAGATCGATCAAGATGACTCCTGTGGAAGCTAGCGATCCTCGAAATGAAAAACGGGGCTAGGCGAATCTATATCCTGAAAGATCTAAGATTAGGAAGAAGTCTAGAACGCTGAAATTTGCGGTCGGTGATCGAGTGAGAATCTACGCTTATAAGAAGCACTTCGAAAAGGGTTATACTCCTCGATGGACCTCGGAAATCTTTGTGATAATCAAAATATTTCACACTGATCCGGTGACTTACGAAATCGAAGCTTTGGATGGAAGAAGAGATCATCGGAAAGTTTTACGAAAAACAATTACAGAAGACAAAGTTTTGATAATAAAACAAATTTCTTTTATTTACTCTCTTTAACATTTTCTTGTTTACACACATATATATATAGGAGAGAAAAAAAATAATAATAAAAAAATAATTAAAAACTATTTTTAGATAAAAAAAAGCAAGCTAATTAATAAACAAAAAAAAAAAAAAATCCTTTAAAAATGATAAATATACTAGATATAATACGAAGCATAGTGAAAGATGAAAGTATTCAAGAATATGAGGTTCACGAATACGAACTGGTAACCGGAACGAGTTTGAACAATGCGGGAGAGATAAGAATCAACGTCAAAACTCAAGATCTATTCATACATCCTAGCGAGAGTTACATAGTGGTGCAGGGACGTCTCACCAGGGAAGATGGGAGCGGCTACGATGACACGGTTACTCTAGCCAATAATGGCATCATGCATCTATTCAGTAATATAAGATACATGCTATCTGGACAAGAGATAGAATCTGTGTTTCATCCCGGTCAAGCCACCATGATGTTCGGACTCTTGACGTATCCTGATGATTTTTCGAAATCCAGAGGACTTAATCAGTTGTGGGTGAAAGACACCGTCGGCCCTGCTAGCGCCGGCGCCGCCTTAATATTCGACTACGTCGTCAAGACGTCCAGACCTAAAGGAACGTTTTCGTTCAGGAAACCTTTGAAACACATCTTCGGATTTGCAGACGATTACAACAAGATCATGTACGAATTCAAACACAATCTGACGTTGATTCGAAAAGGAGACGATGACACAATAGTGAGACTCACTGCAACCAATGCGGGTAAGATAACTCTACACAAGATATCATGGTTTGTTCCGCCTGTGGAGCCTTCGATCATGGAAAAAGCACGTCTCTACAAGATCATAGAATCCAAGAGTAAATTACCCGTGGGATTTAGAATGAGACAGTGCGACACAGCTAGCATTCCTCTCTCCACGAATCACTTCGATTGGAGATTGACGGTGAAATCTGCTTCCGAGAGACCGCATTTCATCGTGGTTGCGTTTCAGACTGATAGGGATGGGTCTGAGGAAAAGAATGCGTCGCTGTTCGATCACTGCCATTTGAGAAACATGCAAGTGTTTCTGAACGCCATGAGATATCCAGCAATCGATTACAACGCATCATTCGACAAGAACAATTTCTGCAGACTGTACGGTGATGCCGCTGATTTTAGAAAGAAGTATCACGGTCTAGATGACTTGATGAGCAACCCTAACATATCTCCCAGCGAATACAAGTCGATGTATCCCATGTTCGTATTCGACGTCAGTAAACAGAGTGAACGACTCAAGAGTAGCGTCTTAGACATTCAGATCAAGATAGGAACGTGCCGAGAAAAACCGAAGCCTTCTCCCTGATCCTGTCGGACAGAGAATTACAATTCGAATCGGATGGAAATAAGATGCCGATCATTTGATGAGAGATGAGTGTGAAAAAAAAAATAAAAAAAAGTAATGAGTAATTATTAAAAACAAAAAAAAAAAAACAAAAAAAAATAAATAAAGTAATGTGATCTAGAGAGATTGAACATCTTTCTAAATCTCATTACTTTTTTTTTTGTTTTTAATAAATCACACATTATTTTTTTTTAATTCATTATTTTCCATGTGTTCACTGTTTGTTCAAAGGAACTAGTTCGATCAGTAGACTCACCACGGAAGTGGCGGCTTCGGGATTGTTGGTTTTCGTAACGAAATTAATCCTGTCTCCAGCATTCACTTTGAGAGGCGTGCCGAACGTGCTAACATTCGGATGTTGATTCTCAGTCTTTTCGACGCTGTATCTCTTATCGCTCTCTACTCCATTCACCATGAGATTGACGACCGCTCTGTTATTCAAATCCGAGGAAGCCAGACTCATTCGAAGGATTTCACCTCCCAGCAGCATGGGATATCCCACCTGACCATGTTTCGATCTGCTACTCCATTTCCGAAAGACCACCCAGCTTTTCCCTCATCTAAGGTGCCAGCCTCCTCGGCCCACACGGTGATCAATTGTCTAGCATATCTGACTTTCTCCACCACCGAAATCAGGGTGCAGGCATCCGTCATGTTCATGGGATCCGGTATATCACCCATGTCTAGTTTATCTTCCATGATGTCGCCCTTTCTCCAGACTGAGTTGTCGTCCATGTATTTCCTGCTGACTGCGCTGGAATCGAATTCGGGATCGTGACTGAGTCCGAATAAATTCTCACCGTTCATGTCGATACCACCCTCCATGGTTCCGCCAGATTGTTTGTTCAGGTAGAGATCATCCACTTGCGATTCTAGGTATTCTTGTGATCATATCATGGCAGAATCTACATAGCCCTTGTTGACCAGGGTTGAGTCCGCATCCGTGTCATCGACCTTCAACAGATTCAATATCTTGTTGAATCCTGCATTCAGATCCGATTTCATTTCTCGTCTGTCAGACTTTCTCTCTTCCAGATCTACGTAGTGTTTGGTTGCCACGTCCTTGGGATTCGTGGGAGTGGCCACGTTCATTATCTTGTTAGAATTGGTGTTCAATTCCGAGTGCATCGTTTTCTGAACGTATCTATTTCTCAGGTGTTCGCTGAATCTCGCGTGAGAGTCGTCCGCATAATTCTTGGTTGTGGCATCCGTGGGATCTATGGGATTCGCGACGTTCACCAAACGTTTGGATTTCAGATCGAGATCGTCGGTCATGGTTTTATCCACGTAATTATCTAGCATGATTCGTTCGAAATCGGCGTTCCCCCTGTCAACGTATTTTTTAGTCGCAGCATCTGCGAGATCTATTGGCTCGGGAAGATTGTAGAGCTTCTTATCATTCATGTTCAAAGGTTCCCCTCGAGGTTCGTATCTCCGAACATAACGTTCGTCCAAGTTGGCAACGTCGTAACCATCGTCGACTTCGAACGTCTTCCTCTTCTTTCTTAGGTTGACTTTTTCGTCGTCACTTCTATCAAATTTATCGACTGGCATGTTGTTTTTGAGATTTTTTTGTTTTTTTAAAAAAAAATGATTCAAAACGCTGTTTATTAAAAATGAATTATTTTATTTTTATTTTTCGTTTTTATTCGATTAAAAATTTTTAAAATAATTTTTTTATCTTTATATATACTATAAAAAAAATCTCTCTCTAATGTAAATCATTGAGAATGTCTTGAAACCGATCTCCTTTAGACCATCTCTTGAGAACGTAGAGACACAGGTGACCGCAAAACACTTGATCTGGTGATTGCACTGGTTGTAATGAACCATCGATTTGTTGAAATAGTTCTTTATTTCTTTCGGATGCGAGATTCCGTAGCTGTCGAAATAATTCTTCTTCTTCCCGTTCTTGAACCATACCACCCAGTGAGTGCCTTCACCCGATAAATCGTCTAGATTTAAAATTCCGCATTCCGATTGTCGAGGTCTTCTCTTCGGCAAGGCATCTCTGGAAAACACACCTAGAAAATCTTTGATTTTCAAATCCTTCGCCGCATTCGACAGATCAATGTTGGATAGGGGTTCGTTAGGTAAGACGACACCTTCTACGGATATCTCTATTTTCTTATTCATAAATGCATATATATTTTTTTTTATTTATTTATTTATTTATTTATTTATTTATTTATTTATTTATTTTATTATAATTCACTAAAATGACTTTTTTTTTTTTTTTCTTTTTCTTTTTAAACTAACTTTCTCGATGTCTCTATTGATTTCTATAATTTCGAATCCATCTAATTCCTCTTGATTTTCTGGAATCCTATCATCCTTACTCATATCTGGAATCCTATCATCTACAATCATATCTGGAATCTTATCATCTACAATCATATCTGGAATCTTATTATCTACAATCATATCTGGAATCTTATCATCCACATTTATATCGTCTAAAATTAGATCCAAAGTCCAATGTCCGAGTGCCAAAGTGCTTATTTTATCATCTAACACAAATCTCTTATCGTCGTCGGCTGTCAGCGAAATCTTGTTGACTATTTCGGTATACAAGTCATGATTTTCGCTTCAAATCGATTTCATAGTCTTATACACCGGACCACTTCCTAACAGACAATCTTTATACTCTTGGAAAGAGATGTTTTTCTTCACTACGCACGTTTTAACCCCTTTGCACTTCTTGATCTCTTCATCTTCTAGACGATAAGCATACAGTTTAGGTCTCAAGCCCACGAATTCGACGATTTGTTTACCGCCGCTCTCATCCTTAAATTTACCCAACACCTTCTTGTTGTTGTTCGATTGAATGTTGGACGGGTGATCGACGGGATAATTGCTCGTGTCGAACCACGTGGCCACATCCGGAGATATATCTCGGTAGACGTCTTTCATCTCTATCTCGTAAACTAAACTGTCCGTGTCGGTGAACAGTAGTTTAGCTTTATCATCAAATTTTCGTTTGATGTAATCATAGTGAAACTCGTACATCAATCGCTTCCTGATATCTAAGATGATCGGTCCGAGATAATACGGTTTGTCGAACTTCAGGTGCGTCTTTTGCATGTGAACGGCCACTAGATTTTCATTGAATATGGTTCAGTGTTTGTAATTGGGTTTTGCCACTAATTTTTCAGCTCTTTTCTCAGACGTGACGAGTTGAATGTCGGTTCTCTTCCTGATGTTTTCCATCGATTTACCGTACACGCAGTTGTTCATGAGTTTGAAGAAATCTTTTTCGAAATCGTTCTCGGCTCAAATTCTGAGATTCGTGTTGAGATCGATGTATTTTTTCATCCAAGGCTCTTCATCGAATCGAATGATGCGATGTATGTCAACTAATTTCATCCCGTAATCGACGTATTGTTTCAAATTCTCACTGTAGACGACGTAGTTATGTTTGTTAAATAAATTGGGAATGAGTTTTTCCTCATCTCCTTCGTTGGGTTCCATTTGTTTGGGATCTAGCGGATAATCATTGTGTAGATCATGTAATTCTTCCGGATAGTTCAAATCGACTTCTAAAATGCAAGGATAGTCTCTCCATTTTTGCATCTCTTCCTGTTCCGTCACCCATTCAAAATTTCCAATCGGTAAAGGATGACTCATAGCCCAACCATACAGATTATTAGCATCCCAATACTGTATATATTTATTCGATCATTTTGAATCGAAACCTTCTTTCATGTAGGGATTGTTAGCTTCAGAATATCTGTGGGAGATCATCGAGACGCCACCTCTCGCAGCCCTTTGAAACATGAACAACATGTTCATGTCGGATAATAATTCCAATTGAACTTCGGTGGTCTTCAACAGAGCGTCCCACGCCAGACCGGGTGTGGTGAAATACCAAGCGGGATCCAGATTGTAATTTCGACGACAGACATCTCGAAAAATTTCGAACACGTTTGCCAAGAGCAGAACATCGGTCTTCAGATAGAGATCGTAATAATCTCTCATGGTTTTCATATCGAATGATTTCCACACGTTTTTGGCGTGTTCGTAATTCTCGTCGGAAATGTCGGATTCGTATAATTTTGAATAAAAATCTTCTTTCAAAGGTAGTGCGGTGTCTTCAAATCTCTTTAGATCGTTCATGTAATCATAAGGATAGACTCCTTTCCTCAACATGACGTCTACTCGTTCTCCAAAATGTTCGCTCATGATTTTAAATTTATCCTTACTCATGTTATCCACTAATTTTTCCAGAGCGGTCAACATGAATTTAAAACTGTTGATGAAACGTATGCTTCTACGAATGGATTTCGTTTTTTCTTCCAACGTCTCTCCGTCGATTACTCTTTTCTTCTCCATGAGCTTCCATTTCGTGAAGGAAATGTATCTTCCTTCGCTGTTCGCGATGCAGTTTAATTCTTCGTGAGAAGTGCCGAGATTTTTCACGAACGGATGACTGTCGTAACCCGAGAGATTGTGAAATATCACCGGATAGAAAATGGCATCTCGATATTTTAAATTACACTTGCTGTGAGCCGGACCTCGATACAGACCCGTGTAATGATCGTGGTCTCTAACCTTCTTATTTTCCTACGAATTCTCGTCGAACGATTGTCTGCATATGTGACATTCGGTGGCTCTGTTATTTTCATCCTGCTGCTCTCGCATGATGATCATTTTCGCCAGAGTTTTGAATTTGTTGTATAACATTTGAATTTTCGATTCTAATTCTTCCACGAACCTTTGGGCCACGTCGTCGTCTTCACACTGTTTTGTGTAGGCGAAGGGACCCATGTCGTGTTGTGAGTCAAAAGTGCATTTCATGTAAATGCAATAGCCCGAAGGTATGTGTTTTTGATATCTTTTGACGTAACATTGAAGAGTGTTGGGTTGACAGGAACTCATTTTCACAGTGAAACATTCGAAATCAGCGTACACGATGAATGGTACTTTTAACCTTCTGTTATGATTTTCAAACTTCATGATGGTGTTGGGTTTGGGCATTTCGATGGCGACACCTTGATTTTCGTTGCAATATTTCTGATGTTTCCCTAACGATTTTTCGCTGTGAAATGCGTTCATGCAGTTGCAACATAAACATACCTTATGTTCATGTTTATTATTTTGTCTCAGCAGTAATCGGCTCGGATGTTTAACCCAACAATAATGACGATTGTCACCATTCGAAATTAATAATAAAATAATCGTCTTTTCTCTTTCAAGATACGAAGTCTGTCTGAGAGGATAGATCGTTCGTTTTTCATCATCGTATCCCAAGACGTTCACCGCTACAGTGGGATTTTGAGCTTCGAAACGTTCGATGTGTTTTAACTCTGTTGGAAAAGTCACTCCGGTCCAATTGAGATTTTTAGAAGTCTCCTCGTAACAAGAAACTCTTTCGGTGTTCATTTTGACAGGGTATAAAGCAGAGGTGACTGCCCATTTAAAACACTGATCATCTTTATTTCTCACGTTGACCACGGAGTGTTTTTTAGCTAGGAAATATGGTAATTTCACGTAGGAAGACCCTTTCAACGAATCGTTTTCAGTTATGTGAATTTCAAGTTTCAACACCTCATCGAACGTCCAATTACTACCTTCATGTTGATAATTCGCGAGAGACGTCAACATCTTGTCTTTCATCTTTTCGAAAACGTCCAATAAATCTGAACCTCGAAATACGGGTTCGACATTAGATCTGAAATATGCATTTTTCACGATGCTCTCACCGGACTTCACGTCGATTTTATTCATCACGCAATGGAGTATCATCTTAATTTTTAGTCCCACGTTCATGTGTTCATGAAACAAATCCAATACTTTTTTCTTTACCCGTTCCATGAACAATTTCGGATCGATTTTCTTCAACGAGGGAACCACGTCGAAAGTTTTAAAAATGCCTTTGATCGCACTCTCCCGTTCTACAGGCTTCGATTGAAATAGTTTTGTGGTGAGTCGTGCTAGATATTCTTCTCCTTTCCCTTCGTTCATTGCTTATCGAATTTCGCTCGATATATCTCGTTTGTCTAGAATCTGAAGTGCATCACTCGTTTTCATTTTAGTTTTTCTTTTCTTTTCTTTTGAAACTTGAAGTTCTTCAATGGCTTTTCGTTTAGTCGTCTTCTTATTTTTCACAATCGAAACGTTTTTGGTTTATTTCGATGTCGGCATTTCGATTCCTTTTACTATCTTTTTATTCTTCTTCTTCTTATTTTTCACAACCGATGCATTTTTTGACGTCGTTGCTATCGACATTTTGTTTGCCTTTCCATCGTTTCACAATATTTCTGTATGACTTCAATTTTTTTTGATTTAGTTCTATGATTTCTGAAATGTGAAATTTTTAATAGTTTACAAATCTCGTTTAACTGAGGTACGGTTTTCTCATTTAAATTTTCCATTGTTTTATCTGTTTGCTCCATTTGTAAGAATATTTTTTTCGAATTTTGTATTAAATAATTTGTTAAAAAGTTTTGGTTTTTTTACTCTTTATATATATATAAAAAGATTTCTTTTTTAATTCAAATTTTTTCTTTAATGTGAAAAATGTTTTTTTTCATGAAATTAATCAATTTTTTATGTTCCTTAACTGGAAAAAAAATTGAATTGATACGAGAAAAAAAGGATGTTAAAATTTAACTTTTTATTTATATATATAAAGAGAAAAACAAACTTTTTTAACAAATTATTATTTAAATACAAAATTTAAAATATACATTATTTGCAAGAATTCATAAAACAAAAAAAAAACAACCAAATAATCGATCATGACAACAACACCTAAAAGATGCGAATTGAAATTGAAACGAGTCGAAGCGTGTAAGAGATTAGATTTTAAAATCTATACATTACAACAACACGATCCCATCGAATTGAACGAGGTTGAGATGGAGGGCTTAGAGCGCTACTACAACAAATATCAGATGTGTTTGAAATTGGATGAAGCCATGCTCGATTTGTTTTACGAGTACCAAAGCGATCTGCTGAATATCATCGTCGCCGCAGACAGAGAATTCGACAAGGATGATTTGTTGTTGTTGTTGTTCCATGGAATTTACATATATCCAATGATCTCACTCGAACTCGTGGACAAATCGGGTGGTGAGAGCACGTTCACCGATGTAAAAAAACTCAAAAGTGTAAAGATAAACATTCAAGACATTTTCGTAAGTGGAAAAATGACGAATGTCAACATGCTAATAACGGACTTGGAAATATAAACAACAGAGAAATTGATTTTTAGCGAAGAAGAAGGAAAAAAAGTAATGAGATCATCTTTAGATCTCATTACTTTTATGTTCTTAATGTGAAAAAATTGAATTAATACGAGAAAAAAAAGGATGTTAAATTTAATTTTTTATTTATATATATATAAAGAGAAAAAAAAAACTTTTTACAAAAAAAATTTTCACATTAAAGAAAATTAAAAAATAAAAACTTTTTTATATATATATAAAGAGTAAAAAAAAAAACAAACAAAACTTTTTAAACAAATTATTAAAATACAAAATTTAAAATATACATTATTTGCAAGAATTCATAAAACAAAAAAAACAAATAATCAATCATGACAGCAACACCTAAAAGATGCGAATTGAAATTGAAACGAGTCGAAATGAATAAGAATTTAGGTTTTAAAATCTATAGATTACAACAACATGATCCCATCGAATTGAACGAGGTCGAGATGAAGGACTTAGAGTATAAATACGATAGATATAAGATGTCTTTGAAATTGGATGAAGCCATGCTCGATTTGTTTTACGAGTACCAAAGCAATCTGCAGAAAATCTTCATCGCTAAAGATAAAGAATTTGACAAGGACGGTTTGACGTTGTTCTATGGAAGTTACATATATCCAAAAATCTCACTTGTTAAAAGGATTCATTCAAATCTCTGATCATTATCATGAATATATTAAAAATTTACCACTCAAACCTAATTGAGTGGAAAAATGCGTTTTATTATACATTATTAAAATGATCCATTAAAAACGAAAACCTTCATTCACACCACAACAAAAACATGAGTGTCAATTTCATCAAACATTCCATAAAGTGTTTATTAAGATTACTTCACAAAATTAACAGTGACAAAATGCGAACAAATGATTTTTACCTCTGATTTTTTCTAATTGTTTCTAAACTCAATTTCTTTTCGTTACATTGAAACAAAACATGAATGTCTATTTTTACAGATCATATTTTATAGTCAACTCTTTTGAACGAATGCCTTTCATTCACGCAACTCTTTTAAAACTGACACTCATATTTATAGTCGACTCTTTTGAACGAAAACCTTCATTCAATCACAACAAAAACATGAGTGACAATTTCATCAAACATTCCATAAAGTGTTTATTAAGATTACTTCACAAAATTAACAGTGACAAAACAAGAACAAACGATTTTTACCTCTGATTTTTTCTAATTGTTTCTAAACTCAATTTCTTTTCATTACATTGAAACAAAACATGAATGTCTATTTTTACAGATCATATTTTATAGTCGACTCTTTTGAATGAATGCCTTTCATTCACGCAACTCTTTTAAAACTGACACTCATATTTATAGTCGACTCTTTTGAACGAAAACCTTCATTCAATCACAACAAAAACATGAGTGTCAATTTCATCAAACATTCCATAAAGTGTTTATTAAGATTACATCACAAAATTAACAGTGACAAAAACGTGAACAAACGATTTTTACCTCTGATTTTTTCTAATTGTTTCTTAACTCAATTTTTTTTTCGTTACATTGAAACAAAATATGAATGTCTATTTTTACAGATCATATTTTATAGTCGACTCTTTTGAACGAAAGCCTTTCATTCACGCAACTCTTTTAAAACTGACACTCATATTTAGAGTGGACTCTTTTGAACAAAAACCTTCATTCAATCACAACAAAAACATGTGTGTCAGTTTTTACTATCATCGTGGCAGTGGGTTTGCCAGTTCAAAAGCACCTCTTTTCAGTGTACCGTACACGAGTCGATTTCTGATGTAAAATCCGCAAATGGATTCCGTGTACGCCGCCATAGGGATTCAGTGTTAAAATCGTGTACAGACACGGATGATTTAGAATCGGCAAACCACTTTTTGATGATTATTTAGAAACGACAACACGTTTTTGCTCACAATTTTAACACTGAATCCTATGGGGGAAACCCATTTGCCGATTCTAAATCAGACGATACACCTCTTTTTTCCTTAAAATTTCATACATTTTTTTCACTCTTGAGCGATGTCTATATAGAATCCAGTGATTTAGAATCGGCAAGCCGATTCTAAATCACCATAAAAAACGAAAAATCGTGTACCTGTACACGATTTTAACACTAAATCCGATGGAGGTGTACATCGATGTACGTGTACATGTACGAAATCGTGTACATTTGAGTTAGAATCAGCATTTATTACCTACTTATGTTAACACCTAAAAATTTTACTGATTTCATTTCGTGATCATTACCTGCTACTGTGATGTTTTTTTAATTTTTTATTAGTATTTGTGAATGTACATGGCTATAATTATAATTATCATTTGGTGGATGAAGAAGTAAAACATTGGTTTTGTTAGCATTCAGTGAAAGCTTATTGGCAAGACACCAGTCACTGATTTTCGTTAATTCGTCGTTTGTCCTCTCAGTCAATAAGTTAAGATTATTTCCTGATGTATAAGCAGTTGCATCATCCGCGAGGGACAAAACATTCATATCAGTCGATTGGGATAAGTCATTGATATATAGAACAAATAAGAGTGGGCCGAGTACAGAACCTTGGGGAACACCGGTCGTAACATTTTGCAGATCGGAGGATTCATTCGTAAATTGAACAAACTGAGACCTTCCTGATAGGTAGTTTTGAAACCAGGCATTTGTTATGCCCCTAACTCCGTAATGCTCGAGTTTACGCAACGTAATTGATAAGATACATTATCGGGTGAAAAGTTGAATGTCCCCTTCTGAAACCGAACTGGAAATTGTAGATTATGTCATTTGCATCTAAAAAGTCCATTAACCTTTTGTGCATTAACTTTTCCAGAATTTTAGAGAAAGAGGGGAGGATACTTATAGGCCTGTAATTTGCAAAGGACTGTCTGTCACCAGTTTTAAAAATTAGTATTACTTTAGCAATTTTCATTTTGGATGGTACAACTCCTGTTAAAAATGAGGCGTTAAAAATATGTGTCAAGGGAACGGCTATCTCATGTATTATGCCTTTAAGTAGTTTGGGGGAAATGTTATCCAGGCCAGTGGATGTTTTTGTAGGCAAGGATCTAACTACGGATATCACTTCATCGGTACATGTAGGTAGTATATAAAATGAGTTGGAAACACTACTTTTAAGATACTCAGAGAAGTGGTGTGTTGGTCCTTCCATGTTTTGGGTTACTCGTTTAGCAATATTTATAAAATAGTTATTGATTTTTCCAGCAATCTGTTTGGAGTTGGATAACTCCACATTATTATCAATGAATGATGATGGTAGAGGAGGAGGGGTGTCTGACTTTTTTATTGCCTTGCGAAGAATTTCCCAAGTTTTCTTAATGTTCCCCTTGTTTTCTATTATGGACTGGCTATAATAGTTTTTCTTTTGTTTTCGTAAAAGTTGGTTGAAAACTTTGCAATAAGTTCTGTAACAAGTAATATTCTCGTCAATTGGGAATTTGTATTTCTTAGTAAGTTTTTTCTGTTTGTTTATTGAAGATTGGAGAAGTCCGGAGGTCATCCAAGGTTCTCGTTTTATGTATCTGTTGGGGATTTTTAACGACGTCAATGGAAAGGCTTGATCAAACGCTGTGTTGGGGGTTTCGAAAAATTTCTCATAAGCTTCATGGGAATTGGACTCTAGCGATACATTGCTGAAATCTGATTCGGAGAGCAGATGTTTGAATGTATTCATATTCCTAGTGTTGAAAATTGCTTCTGTAAAGACAGCTGTCTGAGCTAATCAATCAGACAATGATTAATTCACCAGTTAGTCGGAAGCTTTATTCCAATTAACTAACAAAAGATTGAACTTTTATGACATCAACTGGCTCACTTGTTTATGTACTTTTGTTCGTTTCATGGGCTTAATATCTGACTGTGCCTGTGTAAATTTTATATTTGATGTAGCTTTGATGTCCGAAGGTTGTAAATTAATTGCTTCATTCTAAAACAAAACTTTATAACAGAGGCTGAGGGACAGCCTTCGTTATTTTTGATAGGTTATAGTACTTGTCAACATGACATGCCTAATAGACTCTTTAAAGAGCAATCGAGGGGGAAAAGCATTCAATATTTTGACGATAAGTTTACAGATGATGACATAAACAAACAATTTCAGGGAATGATGCATACACAGCATATTTCAACTAATTGGGTGACAGAAACTACTGAAGGTGGTGCTTAGATTAATATATAGACACAAACACGGGCGTGGGCGGGTGGTTGGGGTGGGGTGCAATGCTCAAAAGTTTAAAAATTTCAATTTTCGTCTTAAAAAAAATAGCTTATGACCCTAATTAGAACAAGCTCATTCCAGTCATGGGGCATACGCTCTGTTTTTTTTAGAAAAAAAATGCTAACGCATTCTAATGTGAATAGCGATTTTTGTTACGTTGGATAATGGGTATAATGAGTGGGTATACGAAAACAAACCTCACGGAAAAAACACTTCACGGAAAAAACCCTCACGAAAAAAAACCTCAAGAAAAAACCCTCACCTCTTTTTGTATGGGTAAGGAAAAAACCCTCAAATAGAAAAAAAAAGATAAAATTAATACTTTTTATTCACTATATTTGAACTGGAAATCCTATTACACTAATAAAATATAAACATAATGGCGACAAAAAACTACATAACACAATGAACACGATTAACAGTTTATTTGGTATGCTGCCATGTACATGTATGCAGTGAGCAAGTTTACATGTATTATAAATAACTAAAAAATTTCAATTTTTTGTTACAAAAACAGCTTATGACCACTCATTGGAACGAGCTCGTTCCAATAAGTGGTCATAAGCTATGTTTTTGAGACAAAAAATGAAAACGTAACAAAAATTTGAATGGCGATTTTTGTGAATCTCACTGGTCAGCTTTTTCCGTTACGTTGGGTAAAGGGTTAATAGAAAGCTTATACACAAGCTTTCGACTCTTCTTGGGGTCTTTGTCAAGAGGTATAGACAACGCTAGTTTCTATACCACCTGACAAAGACTCCAAGAAGAGTCGAAAGCTCGTGTTAATCTCTTTATTAATGAGTATTTAATGGTGTTGGGTAAAGGGTTAACGGCCAAAACCAGCACCGCCATTCACATTTTTTAAAACCCCAAAACCTCTTAACAAAATGATAAACTAATTAGCCCTGGTGCCTAAGCGTGTCATTTATTTATTATTTAGGTTACAATAATGAAACTGAGAATCAATTAAATGTGGACATAATTAAATGCATTAGCCTCAGTTGTAAAGTTGTAACAACAAACATTTTAGGACTCATTAATAGAAAGTTTTACACAAGCTTTCGACTCTTCTTGGCGTCTTTGACAAGTGGTATAGATAGATATTTTCTTTACCACTTGACAAAAACACAATGAAGAGTCGAAAACTCGTGTAAAGTCCTTTATTAATGAGTCCCTAAATTGTGTCTTCTGAATGCTACATGTAGATATATACATGGAAATTCAAATTTTATTATCATTTTTATTTTCGTCTAAAAGAAACATAGCTTTTGACCCCTCGTTGGAAAGAGCTCGTAGTACTCGTTCCTATGAGGGGCCATAAGTTATGTTTTTTGAAAGAAAAAATAAAATTCTTTAGTTATTCATTAATTTATTTTGCAAGTGTCGCCTTCTACCCTTGTTGGATAAAGGGTTAACAAAATGTTTGTTAGTCGATAAAGATTGCCGTGTTATACTAATGTATTATCCAAAAGAAACATTCTGGTGTACAGGGTATTTCTGGCCAGTACAGTGTTGTACCGAGGCATTTGTAAGGGTACGCTCGTCTGAGCGCCCCCCCCCCCCCCCACCCCTACACACACACGAAATAACAAAGCACGGACTGTTCATCTTGTGTTGTTGACACTGCTCATTGCCTGATTAAATTAATTACGATAAGAAAATACAATCATTTAATAAACACTCAGTTGCTTCCCGGATGGGACGCACATTGCTCTGGGCTCTGCTTTTTTCTGAGTGGCCTGCGTAGTCCTTCATTGATTGTGTCAATTATCTGCTGGAACAGCTGCTGATTCTTATATTCTGGATAAAATGTGAAGAGGTATTTGTGAAGTAACCGTTCCTCCATCTCTCTCTCGCTCTCCCCGCCCCCCCCCCCCCCCTCTCTCTCTCTCTCTCTCTCTCTCTCTCTTTGAGTTTTTCCAAGTTACAAATACCGGTACAAAACTATAAACGTTTTTAAAAGTTTGACCAACTTCGACTATTTTCTCAGTTTAAAAATAAGGCAAGCTTTCTAAAAGCTTATATTAAACCTTGCAAATTTACCCAATCCTCTCGCTCTCAACATAACGACAGTCGAAACCATGCATTGGTTTCCAATATTTAATAACATACTAGCAGGGTACCCGACTTCTGTCCGGTGTCAATGAAGGGGGGAAAGAAAAGAGAAATACCCGATACACTCGGCCCCATTTTTTTTTAAATTCTGTAAAAAAATAGGGACGTTCCAGTGACCCAAGGATCACTCATACCAAATTTCATCCGAATCCACCCAGCGGTTTTTGCGTGCATAGAAAACAAACAGACAAACATGCAAACCAACAAACAAACAAACCAACCAACTCGGCTCCTTTCATAGTATAGATTTCCGTGGGCACACCATGTTACGGATTACTGCCGTGGACATGTTGACTGCTCGTCTTTAAAGACTTCTTGCCACGCTTTAATCCCTTCCACGTCTATCCACGGTAAAATGTAAGCTGCCTTTACTGTCCACGGTGCCCACGGTATTTTAGTTTCAATAAAAAAAACATGGAATGACCGTGGGCGTCCGCCGTGGGCACGTGGAAAAGTTACATTCCACGGCGGGTGTGCTGTATGTAGAAACGAAACTAACACAGCTCAGTACAATTTGAAGCGAGTAACTTTGACCAACAAAATGAATATATTTATAAAATGACGTATCTACAACGAGAAGGTAAATCCTATAATTTGAGAGTACGTCGGCCATTATAAGAGAAACGTGTCCCAACCTATTTTTAAAACCCATTGTGTGAAATCGTTTTCGGACTTTGAAACCGAAAGACTCGGAGTGTTATGACGACATCGTTTATAATATATTTAAGTACGCCATAAATGCAGAATTTATTGAACGCTTTTATGGTTGTGTAATATTGTAACAAATTGTATTTAAAATAATAGGCCAAAATTAATTAAACCAACGGGAGTTAATGTGTCCACAACAATAGGATTCGGTTTTTTTAATTTTTGGAGTCAATTCAAAATATCAAGAGAATTGAATTTTTCTCTTAATTGTGTCAAACAGTGCGCCAAATAGAGCGCGCATGCGCGCTAAATGAATGCTTTTTGCACGATCAAAATATTAACAAGAAAATTGTGAATATTTCAGGTCTAAAAGTTTCCCATTTAAAACATCGATGTGGACATAAAATTAATGCTAGAAGGAGCATGTGTGGGGGCGGGGGGTGGGGGGGGGTGTCGGTTGTGAGGGGGAGCATGTCCTCCATGCGTGCAGCCGCCTCTGGCCCATCCCTTGGTTTAACGCGTTGGAGAATACTAAAACTGCCAAAATACCCGGAGACTAAAGTTTCCTTATATTTTACTGTCAGATGATTTTGTTATTCCTCTATTTCACAATGCTACAGGAAGAGATAACAGGGATGAATGAGTTTTTTCCATGTAGAAGACGAGTCTGGAAAAGAGAAGATACCAAGTAGTAATGGAAGAAAACACTGTCATAATGAAAGTGTACCACGTCTCTGTCATGTCTGTTGGAAAATCTTTGCAAGAAAGGATAGTTATAACAAACACATTGCACTGCATTGTCAGTCTTACTGTCACCACTACCCCGGGGGGGGGGGGGGGGGGGCAATCGTCATCACCATACGTACCCATTCACATGCCAAAAATGTAAGGCCCTTTATTTATATAAAAGTTCGCTGACTAGGCACCAGAAGAGTTGCCACTGGCGAAATGACCGTGATAACATAAAATGTAGTGTATGTGGGTTGCTCGTCGCAAGGGGAGACATATTACATGATCACGTGCGAGGTAAGCACCAACATGAGCAAAAATACTCGTGTACCGATTGTAATGTTGCTTTTAGATGACGCTCGAGCTTAGCCAAACATAACAAATCGAAAACACATTCTCGCAATACCAAAGAGACCATCACAACTTCACAGTCTCGCCTGAACTAAAAGATACTTAGACGTCTGTTTAACAAGTTTTATTTGACGGGAAGTCGGATACTTTCTTCCAACTGTGACAAATTTTGCTCCTTCTAAATTTTTTTTTATGAAGTTACTTTTATATAATGTTCGTACATATAATTGGTAAACTCTGAAATTTAGGTCACACAATCAACAGACAGAATGGCTAATATCCAAACGTTGTTTTCACAACGCTGGCCAACGGTTTTTGAACTATGACGGTGCTCATTCTTTAACTTGTTCGAGTGAAATGGTATTAAACTTTGGGTACGCACATCACGGTTGTTTACCAGTACTACCTGGTTCTGGTCTTTTTAACATTTCAGCAAGTCCTGTATGTATTGGTCAACTCGAGGGGTTGGGTTAACTGGGTTTTTTTCTAAGTCGAGATATTAGGTAATAAGTTTTCTGGATTGAAATGACTGGATAGTTTATTTGTTTGTTTGCTGACTTTCAGCAACTTCATGGGCAGTAAATATTATACAGAGACGATCAACATTCCCCATTTTAATACCGGTAATATGTTTCTAGTGACTAGAAAGAAATTTCCTATTTTCATTCGGGATTGTCACGAGAAACATATTCCCGACACTCAAACGGGGAATGTTGGTATTTTTCATTGCAAGAGGGCACGGTGGCGTTGTATACTAAGGCGCACTGCACGGCCAATGGTACACTTGTTTTCAACGGATGCTAAACCTGCTTGTGAGGAGTTCGTACGTTGGGGAGTCTGACAGCTGCTCGCTGTTGCTCGGTGGGCTGTCTCTCCGGTTACTTCAGCTTCCTTTGACAGTATACCTGTCCGACACGAGGTGACCCTGGCTGACGAAAGTGTCGTTAAACCCCATTAAATAAATAAATTTATTGCAAACCTGGGAGATATTAACATGAGTTCAATTGGAATGGTGAAGGGAAGGCGAGTAAACCGGCTCGCAGTTAAGATAACCAAGGATTTAATAAACGTCGGTTTATTTGTTTGTTTATTGGTTTTTAAGGCCACTTTCATCATCAATGGCTATATCACGGCCACAACACAAGTAAGTATAAAATCAAGTTTAAGCAATCATGTACATTTGTAATGCCCAATTTAGAAGACTTTTACCCAAGGCGCTGGTGACCAGATCCTATTTTACCGGTAGAGCAGAACTAGTTCACTACAGTTAACAAGCACTGCTGCACTCCCCTACGGACATTTACTGCGGTAAATATGTACAAATTGTTCATTCAAAAACTATTTAGAAGAGTATCCATTATGGAATGACCATCTTTTTGGTAACACAGCGACTTTTAAATTGACCGAAAGTTCGTGGAAATTAATCACAAAAATATTAATATCACTGAGACCGTTGAACAAATTGCCGAGTGAAACCATTCATCACACTTGGTCATACAATAAGCAGATTTATTTATTTGTTGGAATTTAGTGACACTTTTGACAGCCACGGTCACCTCGTGTCGGAGAGTTTTACGGATGGAGGAAGTCGAAGTAACCGGAAGGAACCACCGAGCAACAACAGGCAACTGTCAGACTCCCCAACGTACTAACTCCATACCAGCAGGGTAAGCATTGAAGACAGGTGCATCATCGACGTGCTGTTCGCTTTAGTACACAGCGTCATCGCGCCCCCAAGTGGGTAATCGGGATTAGGTGAAGTTCAATGCCGTCACGTCTTCACCACCCCGCTCCCACAAAAAGCAGATTACGCAAATTACAATCAGTGGTTTCATATCTCAATAATTAAACTTTTTTTCGGTTCATGCGTTTTCAGATAAAACGATTGGCTCACACGATTCTGTTTTTTTCTTTTCATAACTCAATGAACCGAAAAAACACAATTAGGTCCGCCCCAGCCACGCCCCTAAAATACCAGTCTTCGGAGTTGCAACATGGTGTTAAATCAATAGAAGTTAGAACACTGGCACGTTCTAAATGTGAAAAAGAAAAATAAATTTATATCACTAATTTATCACCATGAAATTATTTATAAAATATTTAAATGACCGTGGTGGGTCAATTTTTCTTTTTCTTCACAACTGTATTTATTTGACATTTCAATTTTCACGCACACTGGGAGACCGACCGCGTTCGTCTTTTTACCCAAATCGATTGTAAACAATAGCTGGTCACGACGAATACGGCAATTTTGACATTGCTAATTTGAATGAAATTTTTGGAAATCAAAATGATTTTATATTTGAGGAAGAATATTTGGCTTTATATCTAACTCCACTTTTACAAACTGTGTTTTTCAGTTTTCGGGAAACGGTCAAAACCAAAATACAATGTAATATTAATGGCCTACTTCCACCTACCACGGAACGTAACTTTTACGTGAAGTGAACAGTTGAATGAAATTTGAGGGAGGCGTGGCTTATGACGTTTTCTTTGCATTACGTAATTCATTGGTCAATAAAAAATTTAATGACATAAGTGCATTTGACTTGGAAAGTGTGTCAATTGCTACCTGCATTTCAATAATATGCGCCCTCTTTTATGCCAGAAAAATAATATGTCTACCAGTTTTAGTTTTTAAGTCTTTGTTCGCTGAAGTAGAGGACGACTAACACTATTTATTTATTTGGGTCGCGAACGTTTAATTATAAGGAATGATCATTTCTTTTTGTCTATTTCTTGAGTTATGAACCCCAAAAAACAAAGACCAAACTGTGTAAATGGGCTTTGGGGTTCATAACTCAAGAAATAGACAAAAAGAAACGATCAATCCTTAATTGTATACGTTTGGACCCAAGAATATTGATTTCCCTTTCAGCATCGAGGTGCCAATTCGATAAGTCTGATACTTAGTCTACTTATCTTTTAGAGGTACTGGTTAGAATTAAACGGAGACACTTTTGGTAGCTGTTGAGTGCTACTAAAATCATTTTAACTTGGTCTGAGGATAAGTAGTTGTTGGTCAAGTAAATCGTGATTATTTCATGATTGTTAATTTTTGACCGATAAAAACAAAGTGTTTTTGATATCCGGGCTAGTGGGTCAAGTCTATTATCATTCGATGTTTTGTTGAATAAATCTGCTTTTAAGTTTATTTTTATGAATATCTTTTATTGAAAAAAGCTATTAAAGGACCAAAAGGGTGCTAACTGAACCGACCAGTGAAAAACAAATATCGATTGACATCAACACAAAATATCTAATTGAATTTTTATTGCATGAACAGGTTGGAAAAGGGTTTTGTAAAACATATAAAACGATTTATTAATGATATGTGATTGATGTGGAATCACGTGCTAAACCGAATACGGCCCCGCGCAAATCAGAATCAAAATGAAACGAATTCAATTCGTGCACTGGCCTTTACACAATTACCCTGGAAACCAGAGGGGTGTTTTTTTTTCTTTTTCCTAGTAAAGTGCAAAATACTTGCTGGCAAAATCAAACACTTATTGTAAGTTTCATAAATTCATCCATTTTTACAAACATCCTGCTACTTGAAACCATTGTGGGGCATTTCTCTATATAAATCTTCCTTAAATACTATACGTTAAAGTTTTCGAAGAAAACTTACACTCAGTTCTTGTTGCAATCCCCTCACCGACGATTCTAACACAAAGTATTACAGTCTTCAGAAGACATGCTAGACACAGATACACACACAACACGTCTGCATCTGCACACCCTTCGTCCTCTTTCAGTAACACACTTAAGGCTCAGGGTTCGTCGCACCCGACGACGATGTGTTTATTCTGCTTTTTAATGTCATTTGGCACGATCTTGAAGTTGTGCGTTCGGTAACCGGTTTCACCGGATTGGATGTTCAGTTCCAAACTTTTCACTTTCATGACGTTGCTGCTGTGATTGTTGATGATGTAAGTGATGACATTCCCCAAGAAATCACACCCTCGCCTACAGCTATGACAACTAAATCTATCAATTTATGTCCAGGAAAAAATATAATAAGTAATTAACGATTTGGAATCGGTCCGAACTTGATGTCTTTTAAAGGAAGCAGATGCCTAAAGAAACGATAACGTTGAAACAACACAGATCGAAGACTCGATTCATTAGAAATTGCTCATTAATTTTAAGAACAAGGTAATGTTTGAAGTTCAAGTCCTTGTTAGCAATACGCTGTCATTAATAAAGGTATGAGTGACTCATAGACAGAAACGTTACCGGAATTCCTTAAAAACATTCAACACAACAGAAAGTTATCGGAATATTCACCGCAGCTAAACCGTACACTTTAAAAACAGTATATATTCGATCAACCGTACAGCGACAATTTTCTAAACACGTACACCATGCACATCTACTCTCCCCAGCAAAGAAATGAAAAGAGGAGGGATGGGCAACGCAGGTTTTCTTTTATACAATATTTGAATGGGGGAATGGTTGTAGTAACCAAATGACGCACTGTAAAGTTGTCAAATTCTCCCCTGCAGCTGAAAAATGACAACGATCTACAGGAAAATCATGTTTTCTAATTTCGAGGTATGTAAAAATTGACTTTTTAGAGATAAAATAAGCTTTTTGAGCTTAGCTTGCAGCGCGTGAAGGTAGATCGCACATCCACAAATTCACGTGAGGCAGTTATGTGAAGGTTTGTTAATATATGTGTCGAAAATGGCCAATAAAATATACTTAGCTCAGCGCGCGAGCTGATACCATTATTTGGCTTATTATGTTTCAGTAGTGAGGTTTAAACTGTTTTAATAACAGGGACTCGCTACAAACTATGATTTACTATTAAAATAATATTAGACAAGCATCATTGGATACCCACCATTGTAAATACTATATAATATATACACATATTCTTATATAGTATTTACAATGGGGGTATCCAGTAATGTTTGCCTAATATTATTTTATTATTAAACCATTGTTTGAAACGAGCCCCTGTGGTTTTAATTGGCGTAATCACCAAGTAACTGTTTTGAGGTTTGTTTTTCTCGTGTGGCATCCGAACTTAGAAAGCGGAAACAGAACATGCGGAACGCCACGTAATTCAGTCATGTGACGAATCGAGCTGTCGGGCGCAAATGGAAAGGTGATACCATTAGCGACCAGCACGTCGCGTGATGACTTGGGCATCTATCGCGTATTAATGCTGAAGAAATTACCGATAATGGCCCAAGGAACGGTCGCTAAAGTGGTAATAATAAGGCCTGGTAATAACAAGATCTTGTCGGTCGCCTCGGTCTATTTTGGGCCCTTGATGACTGAATAACAGCCATCTGACTGTCCAGGTATTTATTTCCCCAGTTATTGCCCTTTACGGACTTAGAGTTTGTTTCATTTTGTTTTTACCATCCGTCGTGTTCACAGTTGTGTTGGTTGTCATGTTCCACTCTCCGAAGGGGGGCGGGGGGGGGGGGGGGTGGATCAGTAGGTAGAGATGCAAGCTGAGAGGTCCTCGGTTCGAATCCCACCTGCGGCAATCGCGTTGGGCCCTTGGGCGCGACACTTCATCCCCATTGCCCATGTGGGGGCACAGTAGCGTTGTGTACTAAGGCGCACTGCACGTGGTTGGTGCACTTGTCTTCAGCTAATGCTTGTGTGGAGTATGTTGGGGAGTCTGGCAGTTGTTCGTCGTTGCTCGGTGGTTCTCTCAGGATACTCTGGTTTCCTCCACCAATAAAGCTGTCTGACACGAGGTGACCCTGACTGTCGAAAGTGTCGCTAAGCCCCAATAAATAAAAAAAATAACTCTCCCGAAATGTAGTGGTGATGTGGTGGTAGTCGGACCTCCCTCAGAATGTTCACGATTCATTTGCATGAAAGTTTGTCATGTTCCACTCTCCCGAAATGTCGTGGTGGTGGTAGTAGTAGGATCTCCGCTCTGTCACGATACAATCACAAATCTCTTGTCAAAATTTTGTCATGTTTCACTCTCCCGAATTGTGGGTCTCTGTCTCAGTATATTCACGAATCTCGTGCCGAATGTTTACCATCTTCCAATCTCCTGAAATGTGGTAGTAATAGCAGTCAGATCTCTGCTGTCACAGTACGTTCACGAATGTCTCGCTTGAAGGTTTGTCATACTTCATTCTCCTGAAATGTGGTTGTATTTGTAGTCACATATCTGCTCTTTCACAGTACGTTCACGAATCTCTTACCGAAAGTTTGTCCTGTTGCACTCTCCCAAAATGTGGAAGAAGTAGTAGTCAGATCTCAGTCATAGTACGTTTATGAACCTCTGGCCGAAAGTTTGTTATGTTCCATTCTCCCAAAACGTGGAAGTAGTAGAATTAGTAGTCAGATGTCTGTGACAGTACCATCACGAATCTTCTGCTGAAGGTTTGTCATGTTCCACTCTCCTGAAATGTGGCAGTAATAGTAGTCAGATCTCTGCCACAGTACTTTCATGAATCTCTTGCCGAAAGTTTGTCATGTTCCACTCTCCCGCAATATTACTACTAGTACTAGTAGTCAGATCTCTGTCTAAGTAAGTTCACGAATCTCCTGCCTGAAAATTTGTCACGTTTCACTCGCCAGAAATTTTGTCATGTTCCACTCGCCAGGAATGATGTGGTGGTAGTAGCCAGAACTGGGTATGTTCACGAATCTCCCTTGTCAAAGTTATTGCTCTTCAATCAGCTGGAAAACCCAATATTTTATTCAAAGTTAATGTGTTCTGCGAGAAGAGTTGAGCTTCTGGCCACCGAGTAAAAGAGCTGTGTGCGATTGGTTTTGGATGTGTAGCTTCCACAAAATGTATTCATGAAGTAGATGAGTTTATTTTGAGTTTTCTTCCCCAAGAGGATACACCAGACAGCCCACTGTATCATACTTTTACTCATCATTCATTTGTATTCTCTCTCTCTCTCTCTCTCTCTCTCTCTCTCTCTCTCTCTCTCTCTCTATCTATCTCTCTCTCTCATATCTCTCTCTCTCATTTAATGCAGTACCAAACATTCGCCATACCACATGCCACACCATTGAAAAGAGAGATTTCTGTAGAATCTTTCACATCTGTCGACGAGCCACTACAAAAACCTTTTCCCTCTGTCACTGTCTGATTGAAAAACAAGATGTCACGTCGTTGCAAATGTATCTCATCTGAGAAATATCCACCAAATCGACCATATCCGTTGGGGGGGGGGGGGGGGGCACCGAAAAATGATGGTGGAAAAATACATGTGATTGCATTTTCCCTATGATTTCTAATGTTTCACATACGAGAGGTCTCTACCGAATCGATGAAATAAAACAAAAAACGACAAAAATTACATGTTTCGACATATTGATGAGTGTGAAGTTCGCATCGCCCACAGTAGAGTATAAAAACAATTCAGACACAGCATGCACCTAGGTAATTTCTCGGATTTGAGAAAAATACTGGCACACTTTAGACTTCTCACAATATGTACCAGTATACCACGAGACGACAAGCAAGGTTTTCCGAGTCAGAAATTGGATTGGAAATCAAAGCACTGGAAGAGAGACTATGAGGATTTGTCCCGTCTTGTCGATCAAATCTCGGAGATCGAGCAAAAATAAAATCTTGGAAAATTCCAAGTTCGATCTGGTCAAGTTTAGTCCAAGAATTCAATGCATTTGTTTCCCATGATGACAATGAAGATCCGGGGTGAAAAATCCCAAGTTCCAAACCATGTGTTTTCTACACGCCGTTTTTTAAATGTTCCTTCGCTCGAGTTCATCGATTTCGCTGAGATATCTCTGACGCAAAATTACACACAGGTGTCAAAATATGTAATTCTTTGTTGGTGTGCTGTTTTTTCTCATCGAAAGAGTTGGTCGATTTTGGCTGTGAATACTCATAACACTAGAAATCATCACAAAATGTGTTTGTTTCCATCTGTGTTTCCCAGTGTGCTTATAGCTCACGAGATCGATTTGGAAGAGATCTGTTGGGTGAGAAAGAAGAGATCCCCCCTCCCATAAAATAAAATAATCTCTACCTGAATTAAGACAAGATTTCGTTGTAAAACCCGCATTTTTAAGACTGTGCTTCAACGTAAAAGTAATTTAAAGTACTTTAAATAATTCTTTTCACAGTAAGTTGAAAGCGAGAAAAGCATCAATTTATTATTATTTTTGAAAGATGATAATCAATATTATTGTTGGATCAAAAGCATGGGTCGATTATTGTCTTTAGACTACCAAACACGATGGAGAGAGATTTTACTGTTTCAACGGTCTGAATTCCTTCCAATGCAAACAGTGGCTGGAACGGCATGGGGTGTATTGCAATTCAAATCAATGTGTTGCTGTCAATATGCCCAAATTCACACTTACATTAAATTCGCACATCACAACAGAAAACTGTGAGTGCTTTTTGTGGTGTATGCTGATTTTGAATGCTTCACATTGAAGATGAGTTCATGTCATTGGACGATCATCAAGGTTTCACCAAGAAATGTCAGATGTCTGGATATTGTTTCCTCATAAAATATTCTTTTCTGGATCGATATCCTTTGAATCCATACACCTACATGAAACAGCTGGATGATGATGATGATGTGGCCCAAAAATTCTAGGAAAGATTTGAATCTCAAAACAGAAAATTATACGATAAATTTAAAACTCCTGAGAAGATGATCATCACAAACAAGCAAACGAAAGACTATAAGAGAGCCACTGGATGTTGTGGACTACCATTCGTCAAAACTTCAATACCCGAATATAAGAAGGTGAGAGATGATGATCACTACATTTGTAAATTTTGAGGTGCCGCACACAGTACTTGCAATTAAAAATATCAAGAGGCTAAGTTCCTCCAATGATATTTCACAATCTGTTGTGTTATGGCAGTCACCTGTTTGTGAAGAATCTCGGTAAACTCAGCGAAGGATATGAAAACTGCATCACAAAAGTCGTAGACAAAAGAAGAAAAAAATAGATTCAGAAAAGTCAATAGTCATTATCAAGAGAGAAATACGTTTCATAGGTAGTTTTAAATTCATGCCAAACAGTCTCGAGAAATTAGTCAGCAATTTAGGGAAGGAGAAATTCGAGATCATAACCACATATCTTCAAGATGAGCATCTATTGGTGAGAATATTGAGGAAAGGAGTCTATCCCTATGATTATATGGACGGTATGCAAAGAGTCGATGAGTTGAAGCTGCCTTCCAAAGATAATTTTCATTCAAAATTATATGATGCTGACATTTCCAATGTTGATTATGAACATGCTCAAAAAGTGTGGAAAATATTTGACAAGAAATCCATGAGATATTTTCACGATCTGTTTCTGAAAACCGACATCCTTCTTTGGCAAACATGTTCTAAAAGTTTTGAAATGTCTGTTGGAGACATTATGATCAGGATCCAGTTTGGTATTACATGGCCCCGCCTTGGCCTGAAATGCGCCATTGAAGATGACTGAAATCTACACTGAATTATTATCCAACGTGGACATGTTGCTCAAGTTTGCAGAAGTGCTGAGAGTTGAAGTATCAACATTATCTCAGATACATAGAGAGTAATCGCTCGACTGGACTGCTTACGTGAAATAATTCATGAGAGGGGAGTCATGTTGTACAAACACGAGTGCACAAATGCGCACAAGTGTTTTACAATATGGCCCCTCGACTCGAATGAATTAGTTCATGTAACCAGTCCAGTCAAGTGATTACTCTGCTTATTACTTTTCATTATTAATCATAATTATGTTTTTTAACCCGTTACCTAACGTAACGCTCAAAACCGGCCAGTGCTATTCTCAAAAATCGCCAATTAATTTTCATTATTTTTTCATTTTTTGTTGCTAAAACATAGGTTATGACCCCTCATTGGAACGAGCTCGTCGAGCTCGTTCCAATGAGAGGTCATAACCTATGTTTTGAGACCCAAAGATGAAAATAATAGTTATTCGAGAATTTTTTTTGCAAGTGTTGTTTGCTTTTCATGTTAGGTAAAGGGTAAAAAAAACCAAAACAATGAAATCTACATTACACCCATGGGAAAGTGCCTTCATTCACACGCATGGATACATGACCCAATTGTTGATTGCATAATTCACTTGTGAAGTTATTGTTCATAATCAAACCTGGAAATCCCAGTAAATCACACTTTGGAAAGTTATAAATAAAAGTAAACAATTGCTATATAGAAGAAGGAGTCAATGCATGAGAACTGAGTGAATAATAACATATCTAGATGGTAATAACTTATACAGTTGGGCAATGAGTCATCCATTGCAGATGGGAAATTTCAAATGGGTTGAGAATCGAGAGGAGATGGAAAATTGGGGATATTGTCCCTGTCTTCTGGAGGTAGATCTAGAATATCCCAAAATGTTACACGATCCACACAGTGATTAACTTTCAGCACCTAACAAATCAAAATGAGTAAAGTCAATAAACTCGTTCCAAATTTAAATGACAAATGTAAATATGTAGTCTACTGTGAAAATCTGAATTTTTACATAAATTACGGCAGGAAATTAGTCAAAATACATCGCATCATCCAATTTGATGAAGAGCCTTCGATGAAGAAGTAGATAGATCTTAACACAAATTTGAAACACAGGCTGTGATTGAATTCGAGAAAAATTTGTTAAACTTATGAACAATTAATTCTGTGTACGGAAAATCAATGGATAACATCAGAAAAAGCACTGAAATTCGTCTCATGATGATGGACCTGTCAAGCTAAAAAATACCATTTGAAACCAAACTATAAACATCGAACCATCTTTGATGAAAATCTGGTGGCTGTTCACATGAAAACATTTGACAAAAGGTCTTATTTGGAAATGTGCATCTTAGACATCAGGAAACAGTTGATGTATCAATTTTATTATGAATACATCCAGAAGAAATATGATTTGAAAGCCAAACTGTTGTTTACCAATACAGATAGTCTGGCTTACAAGATAGAGATCAAAGATTTTACCAAGACATATCTTCGGATGTCTTCGGATGTGGCTGCATTTTTTTAAATGAATCAATTATTTGAGTGATCACAAATCTAACATTCCATCTAGTGTGAATAAAAAGGTAGTGAGAAGATTCAAAGACAAGATGAGAGGAAGATAGATCACAGAGTTCGTGGGTTTAAAATCGAAACTGCATGCTTACCACTTAGATGGGAAGGCGACTGAGAAATGTAAAGGTGTAAAAAAAAATGTCATAAATGATGACATCACTTTTGAAGAGTATAAAAATGTCTGTCTGAAGATCGAGAAGTGTACAAATTGATGAACATGATTCACAGTGACAAGCAGGATCTCTACATGGAAATAATAATGATGTTAAGAGAATCATGCAATTGGATGGAATAAACACATTAGATCATGGTTATTATTCCACAAGGTTGATTATTTCTCAAAATCCAGAGGGATTATATGAATACACGAACTTGCAAATTGACAAAGATATAGAGAAAATCTAGAAGATAATTAATAGCAAAGAAAAAAAATTCTTAAACAAAAATTAAAAAACAAAATGGAACAAAAATAAAGCGTACAGTTGGTTTTGATGAAACAGAAAAAAAAATTCCAATGATGAAACAAGGTTTTTTTGAGAAATGAAATTCACTCGTTTAAAAAATAAATAAAATAAAATAAATTAATAAATTAAAGAATAAATTTAAAAAAGGAAAATATAAACATATCGATAGAAGGTGTCATCTTACCTAACAAACCTTTTCTAACATTGATCTCTTGGATGCGGTCAAAGCATTGAAAAGAAAATTTTTTTGCAGTGCCTTTTCCAGAGATGCACTTCCCAGAAAACTGTGAGATGGCGACAAATCTTTACTCTAGATGATTTCTCACATGATAGGACATACTGGGTAGCATGGTTCAAGAACACAATATTATTTTGACAGTTATGGATCTCACGAACCAATGAATTGATGGATTATTTAAAATCATCAATTTATTACAATACGGAATGTGTACAACCTCGTGATCAAGTGTTTTGTGGACACTTGTGTATCTATATTCTCAGGAGATGGTCTTTAAAACATCATTTCCAAGACATCCTTATACATTGTAAGAGAAAAACAAATTCATAAAATAAAAGGAAATTAAAAAATAAATAAATAAAAAACTAAAATAATAAATTAGATAGAAAATCAAAAAAATTACAGTTGATCAATCTGGAAGAACTGGTGAAATTGTGAAATAGGAAAGATCACCGTTGAAGGTAATGGTGGAATGTCTGTTAGATACTTGAGTGATCATTCCATATTTCATTCGGAGATATGAATCTTAAAAGGAACCATTAAACATTAATAATCCCAAGCTTTACAATGGTCCCGAATCATGATAATCTCTCATAGATTTCATGTTCAATATTTTCCAAACTTTTTGAGCGTGCTTGTAGTTGACATCAGAAATGTCAGCATCGTATAATTTTAAATAAAAATGAACTTTGGAAGGTAGCATCGCACTATCAAATCTATTCAAACCATCCATGAAATCATAGGGATAGACTCTTTTCGTCAATATGCTCTCCAATTGGTGTTCGTCTTGAAAGTATTCAGTCATGATCTCGAATTTCTCTTTTCTAAAAGTCCCACCTAGTTTCCCAAGATTGGTTGACATGAATTTAAAACTATCTATGAAATGTGGTTCTGTCTTTATTGCCAGTGTCTGTCCATCTACTTTTTTTTCTTTTTGTCTATAGCTATCCATTTTGTGAAAAAATGTATTGTTCCTTGCTCTTCATGATGTAGTTTATATTTCTTTCAAGGACACTACCCAGATTTTTCACGAACAGACGACTATTGTAAACCAAAAGGTTGCAAAATATCACTGAAGAGAATGTTGCATCTCGATATTTTAGATTGCAAATTGACCTGTGTAGCAATCGTGATCTCTCGCTTTCTTGTATTCAGGTGCCCAATTTTGGTGAACTGTAGTCTACAGGTGTGACATTCGGTGGCTCTCTCATTTTTTTGTGAGATGATCATCTTCACAGGGGTTTGGAATTGGTCATATAACATTTTGATTCAAGATTCCAGATCTTTCACGAACTTTTGAGACATGTCATCATCGTCCAACAGTTTCATGTAGCTGCACAGACCCAAAGAATATCGATCGTTGAAAGAACATTTATGTAGAACCAATCTCCTGACACTATGTGCTTCAGATATTTTTCAGTGTAACTATGATGATCATTGGGCTGACACGATCTCTTCTTCACCATGAAATATTCAAAATCGTCATACACCACGAAAAGGCACCCTCAATCTTCTGTTGTGATGTATGAATGTGCTGTGAGTGTGAGATTTAGGAATTCGGATAGTTGAGACATAAAAATCTCCCTCCATTGCATCTGGGAGTCTTTGCCAACAATAATTGACTCATGCTGTTGATCGAACAGAAATGTTGATTGATGTCTTTCGACATCAACAATAGATTGATGTTTTTCTCATGATTCTTTTGAAAACTTATCCTCAAAGGAAGTATGTTTTATCGAATTGCCGTATCCCAACACATTGACAGCGACTGTGGGAGTTCAATTTTCGATATGACAGATGTCACATAGCCTCATTTGAAAGCTCTTTCCTGACCAATCTAAATTTTTACAAGTCTCAGTGTACTTCAGTGGTCTCTTCAAATGCTTTTCTACAGAGTATAAGGCAGCCATGACAGACCATTTGAAGCATAAGCTGTCCTCTTAAATTTCCACGTTGATCATAGTTTCTTTCTTTTCTATGAAATAAGGCAATTTTATATACAAAACATTTGCAATGGGCTGTACTTGTTTATGTGTATCTCTAGATTCAATACTTCTCTGTTTGCAATGGACCATTCTTGTTGATGAGAATCTCTGGATTCAATACTTCTCTGAATCTCCAGTTGCAACCTTCGTTTTGATAGTGTACTAAAGATTATAATATCTTTTGTTCATAGCATTGAAAATATTGGATGCTGAATAGCTTTTGGTCATGGTCCTCATGCGAAAATAGGGCATTTTTTCTTGACTTCACTTGTGTTGAGATGGATCTTCCCCATCCTTACACTTCAATACCATTTTTGTTTTGATGCCCACATCTAGCGTCCGATGAAATAAATCCAACATGCTAGATTTTATCTTGTTCAAGAAATTTTGGGGATGAACTTTTCTATACAATCGATGTCCACCACTTGAAAAATCCCTTGATGGTCTGGCTTTGTTCTATGGGCATGGGCAATAATTTATTTGAATATGACTTTAGCTAAGATTTCGTCTATGTCACAATTGTCAACTTTTTAAATTTTGGTCATGGTTGCTCGTACGATTTTCATTATTTGATCTTTTTTTCAATATTTTCCACTATAGTTGATTCAATCAAATTGTGTTTTTATTTCCTCTCCTCTTTTTACCCATGAAATGAAATGAAATGAAATGAAGTTTATTTGCAGTATACGTTTACATGAAATCTAATAAACAACTTGCAGAAATGTACAGAAATAAATGTAAAACTGCATGGGAACAGCATAGCCCTGGGGGCTGTCTTCCTGCCATTCCCATATTAAAAGATAATTAGTCCTGACATCAAAATTGTAAACAATTTGCATCCTTACGGGATTCATGAGGGGAACGTTTAATACATAATTATTTAACCCCTAGCCCAGCGCAAACAGAACACTGTTTTCACAAGAAACACTCTTAGATAGGATTTCCATTTATTTTCTTATCTGTCCTTTGACTTTCAATTCTAGCCTCAGGGACAACGACATGGCACTCAGCGTAATGACTAAATGAGCTTACTCCAGTGATAAACCATGGGCCCTGTTCCGGAGGCAAGAACAGAAACGAATAATACCCACACAGTGCGATCTTTGCGAACAGTGCAGGCCAGACACGACTATTGCGCTAGGTAAGGGGCCAAAGTATTGGTGAAATTGCATTACAGTAATTGCTCAACAATTTAATGGTCTAATCATCAAAGCCTAGATTCTGGACTGTTGAAATCAGATGTGGTGTGGAGATCCAGTGGAATGGAAGTACAATCTGGGCAGGAAGGGTTATTACAAGAGACATCTGAATGGTATGAATTTAGAGCCTTGTCTATTATCGCCTTCTTAAACTGGCATCTATTGAGACGCTGGACCGATGGTTCAGTGTCATTCCAAATCCGCGGGAAAGAATGGAACGGGAGTTCGGCCGAGAAGCAAGTTCTGGGTTTTCGTGTGCGTATATTGCCAGACTGTCTAGTATTCATGCCAGATGGGTTTGTATAGATTTCAAATGTGTTATCGAAGGACTCGGGTAGTTTATTATTAAACCAATCATGCATGAACAGGAGACTGTGTAGTGTATAAAGGTCTCTGAATTTTAGTATACCACAGCTTTTGAAAAGGGGATCGGTGTGTGAAGTATAGGATCGTTTCGTTATCGCTCGAATAGCTTTTTTTTGCAGACCAAGGATCCTATTTGTGGCTGCAGCGTGTCCCCACACTTGTATCCCATAAATTAAATGACTTTGGATCAGAGAGAAGTACAATAATCGTAGAGCTACTCGGGGGAGGAATTTCTTAGCCCGATTTATGGCAAAAGCAGCCCTGGCTATTTTCAAGCATACGGTGGAGATGTGTTGCTTGAATTTGAGATTTTCATCCATATGAATACCGAGAAACTTAAATGTCGTTTCCTCTTGATGGTTACCCACTAGTGTAATATTCGTATTATTCAATGATATGCTCTTGCCTATCGCACTATATGGATCATTTTGGGGGTGGAATATCATGAATTTGGTTTTAGAAGCGTTTATTCGCAGAGCACCACTCACTTATGCTATATAACTCAGAGTTTGTATTTTCTATAAGAGTATCGACGCTATTGCCAGCTGCATGCGCTGTTGTGTCATCTGCGAACGACAAGACTTTTAACAAAGTCGATTTGCTGATGTCGTTAATATATAGTACAAATAAAATGGGCCCGAGGATAGAGCCCTGGGGTACACCTGTGGTAATCTTTCTACTGTCAGATACCTCATTATGGAAAGAAACAGACTGGCTTCTTTCTGTTAGATAATCCTTAAACCAGGAATTAGCTAACCCTCTAATGCCATAATATTCCAGTTTCTTTAGAAGAATGTTATGGTCAATGCTATCGAAAGCTTTCGCAAAATCTAGGAAAATCGAAAGAGTGCAATCTTTCGTTGTTTTATCGTTTGCTTCAGCAACATTATTTATCAGGTGAAGTATAGGATGTATGGTTGAATGATGCTTTCTAAACCCAAATTGATACTGGTATACAGTCTTTTGGTCATCTAAGAAACTGGATATGCGAGAATACATACATTTTTCAAGCACTTTTGAGAATGCCGGAAGAATACTAATGGGTCGGTAGTTATTGAATACATGGGGGTCGCCGGATTTGAAAATAGGTATAATTTTGGCTATCTTCATTTTATTTGGCACTATACCAGTAGAGAACGAGATGTTAATTATGTGAGTTAGCGGATTAGCCACCTCGAAGATGATTTCTTTTAAAAGCTTAGTCGACAAGTTATCACCATCTTTAGTTGCCTTTCCGCGAATGCTATTAACACAGAGAATTACTTCCTGTACGTTTGTGGGCGATATGAAGAAAGATTCCGCATTGATGTTGCCAATGTAGTCCGAGAAATGACGGTTTGATGAAGGTATTTCGTCACTGATTGATTTACCTATGCTTGCAGAAAAGGTATTAAATCTATCGGCAATCAGTCTAGGGTCGGTTAGTTCGTCATTGTCAGCATGAAAGGAAGACGGCAGTGTGGCGGTTTGTTCAGTTTTGCTGATTGCTTTACGCAAAATTTCCCAGGTTTTTTTAATGTTATTTTTATTTGACAGTAGGGTATCGGTGTAATAATCAGATTTACTTGTTCTTTTAAGTCGGTTGAAAATCCGGCAATAGTCTTTGTATTCAGTGATGATTCGGGGGGTTGGGGATTTTATCTTTCTAGCATACAGTTTATTTTTGTTCAAAGAGGATTGTAAGAGGCCACGTGTCATCCATGGTTCACGTTTTATGTACTTCTGTGGCGTTGATCTCACTTCCAGTGGGAACGCTCTGTCGAAGAGACAATAAAATTTATCGAGGAAAAGATCATACGCTCCATTCGGACATTCTATACTAAGAACGTCCGAAAAGTCGCATTCCGATAAAAGCTGCTTAAATTGATTAATATTTGTCCTTTTGAACACGCGTTTCATGGTTTGAGTTGAGTGAACAGGGCAGTTGCTTTTGTTCTCGTAATAAAATGTTGCGAAGTGGTCGCTAACATCAGTAATTACAATTCCTGATTCGTATGGGGTAGGGTTGTTGCTGAATATATGATCGATTAGTGTTGCGGAAGTGTCCGTTATTCTCGTTGGCCTTGTGATAACTGGCATGAATCCTGCACTGAACAGAAAATCTATATAAGAATTGGTCTTTGTATGAGTGTTGAAATTTAGGAGATCAATATTAAAGTCACCCATGAGATAAGCCCTTTTATTTTCGGCGTTTATTACATCCAATAGTCGAGTTAATTCGGTTAGAAAAAGGTCGAGATCTGCTTTTGGTGCAGTATTAGGTCTATAGATGGAACCAATTATACATTTATTTTTGCCAGTGATTTCTATGAATAATGATTCAAAGACATGAGGGATAAAGACTGAGAGATCACTGCGTATTTTAAAGGACAAATTATCTTTTACAAATAAACCAACACCACCTCTTCCATCATCACTGTCGGGCCGTGTGTTGCAAATAAGAGGGTGATAGCCTTCAAGTTCGTGGCAGAGAGCTTTGGGGTTAAATATTTCAGTCAGACCTATTACGTCAAAAAAGTTTCTATCCGACTGGAGATCGCACAATAAATTACGGAGATTTTCGAAATTCGCATTTAGACTACGGCAGTTTATATTGAAGAGGGGGAGAGATTTGCTTTGGCCCGATATATTATCTTGGAATTGCTCGGGTGTATAGTACTTGCACAGTTTGTTATCCATAGCAAAAGGGTGGGTCATGTCCTCGCTGTCTTCAGAGAGTGTACCATTGAATTTGGAGATAAAATCAAAAATATCCTCATTCTGGATCTCATCAAGTGTAGCATTGTTAGCCATGTTGGTCAAACAGATCATCGAAAGCACATTTATGTGGGCCCTTTTTATAGGTATGAACAATCAATTTATGGATTAGACCAGGCATGATTATTAATAAGAAAAAATTGTATTGTACGTAGAAGAGCATTTTGATGTCAGGAACGTGAGACAGATATATACACATGACAAACAATTATTTTACAGATTCTGGAAAAAGCTCCTTCCTTTTCCGGGAAATGAAGTCAAAGAAATTGTACATTCGTGTGACTTCTAGGCTGAAACGAGTACAACATTTATATATATGTAAGAAACTGGACTTTTCGTCCAAGTAGCTGGGCGGAAGTTTATGGTTACAAGATTCAAATCATTCAGACACAAACACATAAGTATCATAAGTGGGGATTTTTTAAAAGACGCAGTCTATCTCTACTATTATGCTGTATGTCCTGTAGTCTGATGATTGCTTTCCAATTTCGTATAAGAATTATAGTAAGGCGAAGTTCACAAAGAGCATTAACTCAATTTGCGACAATTCACGATGATTATTATCAAAATCTTATCAAAATCAGCGTTAATACAAGGCTGTTTTATCAAATTTTATTAAAGTCCAATGTCATGCACTGTTCGAATAATCATATGGACATTCACCCAGTCATTGCTATCCAAAGCCGCCTTCGGCATTTTGCAGAATGCAACTATAGATACCAATAACCAAGTAAATGTCCATACTTTACATAAAGATAAAAAAAAAAAAAGATATCAAATTTTGTTTAGATCCGAGTCTACTTTTCGTGAAGTTTGGCATAACAAGACACAAAGGGCAATAACTCTATAATTTCGTTAGGTAATTGGAACGGACCAAGACACTGATTGTGTAAAGTTGATTCCACAATAATTGGAGGCGTATGATATCGCATAATCAGGTTTTCGAACAGACGGAGACAGTTAGAGGGATGGGGCTTCTTATTAGGCCTCTCCATTACTCCGGTGGAGAAGGGGGGGGGGGGGTAAAACAACTACTGCTAAACGTGTGTATCACTTCTTACTTTAGCGAGATCTTGCAAAAGTGGCATATGTTGTATAAGGTACGCTCTTTGGTGGGGGGGGGGGGGGGGGGGGGGGGGTAAAGCAATTACGCCCCAACGCGTGTATTATTTCTCACTTTAGCGAGATTTCGCATTTGAGGTAATTTTCATTTTCAAATGCGCCACAAATGTGATAATAAAAAGATGAAAAGCAAGGTTAAAATAAGAATAGGTAAGTAAAATAAGTGCGCAATGTCTTTACCATAGTGAATAAGCACTGTTCCCAAGTTTGTCTTTTCATGGATGAAGGATAGTTGCATGTGTTTTATAAGGTAGGCTTCTTGTTAGTGTTCCCTAGTTTGTCTTTTCGTTGGATGAAGGATAGTTGCATGTATTTTATAAGGTAGGCTTCTTGTAAATATTTCATGCATGTCAAGGAGAAAAAGAAAGGTCGGTGGGGGGGGGGGGGGGGGACGCCTCCGGCTAAACGTGTGTACCACGTCTTACTTTAGCGAGATTCCGCAATTGAAATAATATGCATGTCCCAATGCGCACCAAAAGTGATAAAGAAAGATGAAAAACAGGGTTAAAATGAAAATGAGTAAGTAAATTATGTTCGCAACTTCTTTACCATAGTAAATAAGAACTGTTCTCCGGTTTTGTGTTCTCGTAGGATCAGGGATATGTTGTATAAGGTAGGATCTTATAGATGTTTCGTACGTGTCAAGGAGGAATGTCGACTGTGCTTTTATAAAATGAAATAAAATTTCAATAGATACCCGTCCATATATATGATACCAGTGGTTTTTGGTACATTAGGTAGGTGCACTTCTAATAGAATCAGAGCACGTAGAGCAGCGAGTAAAAAGCGTGCATCATAATGACACGGTAATTGATATGGACCATTTCACCACGCTAGACAATTTGAACAAAACAGTAAAACGATTTAATTATAAAACATGTGTGGCATAGAATACGAGTGCTTACAAGTGGGTCAGCTGTCAACAGTTCAATTGGATGTAAGGCGTCAGCATAGTGCACGACGTAAAACGCGATTTTTTTATGGTACAGCAGTGCGTATATAATTTGTTTGTTTATGAGTTAAAACATGGAACAATTCCGAGTTCGTTGAATAGGGAATAAAGGATTCTATGTGCCATTCTATCACTTATGGCAGAAGGATGACTTGATGCAGCTCTGGAAGCCTAGCGTAATTTTAAAATACTGAACAATATTTGTATATATATACACACACCGGCAAATGACGACTATATATATATGTTGCCTTTTAAGGTGTGAGCCTAATGTAAACTACTGCCACTGCTAAGTACTAGGTATGAATAGAGCACTTCTTGGGGTATACTGCACTGAATATACATGAACAATATTTGTAAATATATACACACACTGGCAAAGGTCATCTATAGTATATGTTGGCTTTTAAGGTGTGAGTCTAAAGTTAACTACTGCCACTGCTAAGTACTAGGTATGAATAAAGCACTTCGTGAGGTACGCTGCACTGAATATACATATATATTTTGCCCAAAGTTTAATATATATATATAAGCTATACTGTCTGTCGATGTGTGATACTAAGGGAGACTGTTATCATTAATGAAACTGGAGGTATAAACAGAGTACTGTTTCAGACTGCTACCCAATTGTTTACACACTTTCCTTTGTTAAGGTAGACTACTGCTGTTAGTGGGCAATGGGGACAAATAGGAAACTATGTGGGTTAGACTGCTATTATACTCTTATAGACTTATGCATACATGTATATACTTTTCCCTAAGTCAACCATATATACATATATTGTTATGATGTGATACTATGAGAGAGACCTGCTAATGATAAGTGCAAGCTATCAACAGATAACTGTGTGAGACTCACTGCACTCAGCAGCGCATACATGCATACACATTGCCCCAGGTCAACTATATATATACATATATACATGTTCCTTGTTAGGGTGTGGTACTAAGATAGAGAACTGCTGTTGATAATTAATAGATTTGAATAAATTTTTGTAAAGAAATTCTCTGCAACTCAGCAGACATATATGTACACATATTGCCCCAAGTCAACTATATATACATATGTTCCCTGTCAGTGTGTGATACTATTCTAGGGTAATTATTATAATCTTATATTATTCAGGTAAACTTATGCATATATGTTTATACATTGCCTTAAGTGAACTATATATATTGTTAAGGTGTGATACTATTACAGAAAACTGCCATTGAAAAGCTGGCTGTCAATAGATTATTATGTGAGACCCATTGCGCTCAACTGACATGTATGTTTACACAGTGCCATAAGTCAACCATACACATACTGTGTGAGGCTTAATGCCTTACACAATATATACATAGTTGACAGAGACATGTATACACTACCCTAAATCAACTATATATATATACTGTGTGAGGCCTATTACCTGGAAGTATATATATTGCTTGGGTGTGATACTCAAGAGACATGTATACACTGCCCTAAATCAACTACATAAATATTTACTGTGTGAGGCCTATTGCCTGGGAGTATATATATTGCATGGGTGTGATATTCAGATAAACTTATGCAAATATGTTTATACATTGCCTTAAGTGAACTATATATATATATATATATATATATATATATATATATATATATATATATATATATATATATATATATATTGATAAGGTGTGATACTATTACAGAAAACTACCATTGAAAATTCTGGCTATCAATAAATTATTGTGTGAAACTCATTGCACTCAACAGGCATGTATGCACTGCTGCCCTAAGTCCACTATATATATATATACTGTGTGAGGCACAGTGCCATAAGTCGACCATATATACACTGTGTGAGGCTTAATGCCTCACACAATACATATATAGCTGACAGAGACATGTATACACTACCCTAAATCAACTATATACATATATATACTGTGTGAGGCCTATTGCCTGTAAGTATATATATTGCTTGGGTGTGATACTCAAGAGACATGTATACACTGTGAACTATATGTATACATATTGTTAAGGTGTGATACTATTACAGAAAACTGCCATTGAAAATATATATACTGTGTGAGGCCTATTGACTGGGAGTATATATACTGCATTGGTGTGATACTCAAGAGACATGTATACACTGCCCAAAATCAACTATATATATATATATACTGTGTGAGGCCTATTGCCTGGAAGTATATATATTGCTTGGGTGTGATACTCAAGAGACATGTATACACTGCCCTAAATCAACTCCATATATATATACTGTGTGAGGCCTATTGCCTGGGAGTTTATATATTGCATGGGTGTGATATTCAGGTAAACTTATGCACATATGTTTATACATTACCTTAAGTGAACTATATGTATACATATTGTTAAGGTGTTATACTATTACAGAAAACCGCCATTGAAAATGCTGGCTATCAATAGATTATTGTGTGAAACTCATTGCACTCAAAAGACATGTATACACAGCCCTAACTCAACTATATATATACTGCGTAAGGCCTATTGCATGGGAGTATATATATTGCATGGGTGTGATATTCCGGTAAACTTTTGCATATATGTTTATACATTGCCCTAAGTGAACTATATATATATATATTGTTAAGGTGTGATACTATTACTAAGCCAACTACATACATGTATTAGCAATGAGAGTATGATATTGCGATAGAGTACTAGCATTGATAAGTACCAAATATCGACGGATTTATTTGTGAGACTTATTGCACACATCATACTGTCCTGATACTATGGTGGGTCACCACCACCATTAGTACTTATTAGTTATTAAGTGATTTCTCTGTGAGGCTCATTGTACTCATTATACTCAAACATGAGTACATAACTTGGACAGAATCAATTATATATAGGTTACCTATTAGAATGTTATACTTGATAAACTTCTACTATTGGTATATAGATATTATAAGGTAGGGTGTTATTATATGGTACACTACACAACTGGTGAGTACTTGGTATCATGAGATTTCATGTGATTTATATTCTTCCTCATGGAGTGAGCAAATAGTCTACCAACTCGAGTCTCTTCAATGAACGTGTGTCTTTGAAACTCCACTCACTTGCTCTCAATTTTAATTCAGGTATTTTTTTTGGACTGATCATGGTCTATATGACTCCAATCATTTGTGGTTTGGTTTGAAAACTCGATGATTTTGTGTTGACAAGATTCTTAACATAAATTTTCAATGAAGCTGGATCCATGTTTTGAATGAATATGACATTTTTTTAATTGTTAAAACTGTTTCAAATATTTAAATTATTTTAAATATTAAAATCGTTTTTTTTTTCTTTCCTATTATATATAAATTTCAATTTTAAAAAAAAAAATTCAATTTTTTTTTCTGCAGACCAATCTTTTTAAACTTTCAAAATCATTTGCAATCTTTTTTTTCAAATTCTCAATTTCTTTTCAAAGTTTCAAAAATATTTTGCAAACTTTCCAAAATGATTTGCAAACTTCAATTTTTTGTTCTATTTTTTAATATAGGAAATAAAAAAATGAATTTTATATTTATAATAAAAAAGTGATTAAGCCTAAAGAATTTTATAATTTCAAATATATATAACAACAATAAAAACAATTTTAAAAATAAAATTGAAAAGTTTACAAAAAACATAATTTCATATATGTAATAGGAAATAAAATAAAGATAAAATAAATTATTTTAATAACATTTTGTAATTACTCGCAAAAAAGAAATGGGAATGGTAAGAAAAATTGAATTAAAAAGGATCATTTCAAACAAGAAATATGAGATTAAATCATTTTATATGAAACCTCACCCCATTGAATTGAAAGATGATGAGGTGACAAATTTTGAATATAAACAAGAATTTAACATGGGATTAAAACAGACTGAAGATCAAGTCAATTTGTTTTTAGATTTGGAAAAATCATGTTCGGAAATCCTGAGGAGAAAGATTTTGAGGGCTTTATTCTAATCTATGGCAAAGACAAGATAAATCCACAAATCGATAAAGCTGACATAGATTGACACAGAGAAGAAGCCCTAAAAATGTGGAAAAATTAATGAAAATAGGCATGGTCATCAAGCAGTTACATAAAAGTAATCAGGGGAGAGTGACAGCTTACATGCTAATAAAATAGAGAATAATCGCTTGACTGGATTGGTTACATGAAATAATTCATAGGAGGTGAAAGACGTTGTACAAACACGAGCGCTCGAACGCACATGACTGTTTTATAATATATTCCCTCACCTCGAATGAATTATTTCACGTAACCAGTCCAGTGAAGTGATTACTCTGTTTATTACTTTTCATTATTAATGATAATTATATTATTCAACCCTTTACCTAACATAACACCAAAAATGGCCAGTGCAATTCTAAAAATCACCAATTAATTTTCCTTATTTTTTGTCTCTAAAATATAGGTAATGCCCCCTCATTGGAACGAGCTCATCGAGCTCGTTTCAATGGGGGGGGGGGGGGGGGTCATAACCTATGTTTTTTAGATAAAAAATGAAAATAATAGTTATTCAAGAATTTTTTTGGCAAGTGTCGTCTGCTTTTCATGATAGGTAAAGGGTTAAAAAAAAACCAATGAAGTCCCCATTACACCCATGGCAACAGAACATCTCTCCTTCAACACTCTAGAAATGTTTTCTTTTGTGAGATGGGCAAACGTTCTGTAAAACACATCTATGAGAAATTCGTGATGCTCTTCTTTTCTTTTTTTCATATTAATCTATTAATTTTTAAAAAAATTAATATATATAATTTTTTTCAATTTTAATTTAATCATTTTTCCCATCCCCAAATCTGAGAGGGATATTTTCTAGCCAGTAATAAATGCAAAATACTTCCTTGATCTTAGTTCATGAGATTTCTTAATTTTGAAATCCAAAGACCTTGGCTGTTCTCGACACTCTATAATTTTCATCCACTTCATCCTCATCAACCTTTTCTAGCACTGACACAAAACACACGACTGTGGCATCTTTGTAGTCCACAATGTAACACATGTGCTTTTTGATCCACCCCTTCAACATACAACCTGGACATATTTCACTCATAGCTCTAGGAATATTTAATTCCATGAGAAGAGCACACGTGTTGTAGAAGATATCTCTGAGAAACTTATCATATAGAAGATCTCTTTTCATATTCTCTGTTTTTTCCTTGGGATTGCTGGTCTTTAAACAAGGACATGCATATTTTAAGTTTCTTTTTCCTTTCTAATTCTACTTTTTCATAATTTATATTCTTATTTGAAAACAACAACATATAATATATTCCCCTGCTAAAGAAAAGATTTATTAAAAAAAGAAAAATGTCTCATGGTTGAAAATCTCTCTCTCATACAAGAGATCTCCACAAAATAGACCACATTCGTCAAAGAAACGCTACAAAAACTGACAAAAAAAACGTTTTCCCATTTTTTGATGATCGGAATTTCTCTCATCCAAGAGATCTGACGCATCACCCACTTTAGATTTCTCGCCAATGTGGGACTAAGGGTATGGGATGATGGGTGACTTTTTGACCCAAAGTCAATTTTGGAAAAAATCTGTCATCGACTTAGGATGTTCACATATGTTCAATGAATTCTCAACTGGCCATGAACTGGATGATCCAGAAGAGTTTCTAAGATATTCCAAGATTTTCTAAGATTTTTTTTTCTTGCCCAATCTCTGAGATTCGATTGAGAAGACTGGACAGATCCTCACAGTCTCTGTCTCGGTGATTGGATTTCCCATTCTATTTCTGATTCCAAAAAGTTCTGTGCCATCTCGTGATATACAACCACATTTTGAAAGAAATCTAAAGTGGGCTTATATTTGACTTAGTGGATTTCTCGAGAAAATCATGAGAAATTACCAAAGTTTTGAGCCCATTTTTTAGGCTTGAATTGTTCTTTTACCACTACTGGTGCTAGCAGAATAATTCCCCTTGTGGTGCCCCCTGTGGGCGTGGCAGTCTTATTCATACAAACGTGAACTGACATACGGTAAGAAACATGTATATGAAGTTTGATTCAATTCGGCCCATTGATTTAGGAAGAGAAGTCGATAATGTAAAGTTCACACCAGGTGGATGGATGATGGACAAAGAGTGATCACAAAGCTTCCCTCGTGAGTGCTAAAAGTACTTTTCACATAAACCATTGCTCTAAATAATTTCCCGTTTCATTTCTTTGTAATGATCCATCCCTGCCTTATCTCATCATGAAAAGAAAGATAATGTTATCTCCCTGGAAATTATTAGATGAATAAGTTCCCTTTCTCTTAATAAACACAATAAGCAGACAGATATCCGAGTTGTCTGTTGTTTTCAATTATTAAAAGTAACAAAATAAAACTTGATTTTATCACAATTAGAAGCATGTAGTGCAAAGATATTCTACCATTAAGAGTATCTTTCAGTTTGACAAGTACTAACACTAACTAAGTTAAGGTCCACTGTGGCTCTTTGTTTTGCAAATTTGTTCTTACAGCAAAATGCAACATTTCATTCTTCTCACGAAAAATATTAGCAAAATCCCATATGCCTTTGCATTAATGGAAAGGCCACCATTTGTATTGATGTGCTAACATTTCGAAATTCAATCTTTATATGAAATTCCCATACCCTTAGTGTTCAATGCACTGACAACCTTAAGAAATTTAGGGGAGCTGCCTTTCCATAAATTACCCCCATGACGAAAACTGTTAGCCATGATTACTTGTTAAAAGTAAATTGGGAATTACAGGGAATACTTCAAGCATTGCCTTCTGATACGTTTGGTAACATATCAGTGTCCTCAGAAAAAATCCCAACGGGTCAGAATTTGTCCTTCCGATTTGAAGAGGACTTGTTGCCACAAAGAACAGAAAAAAAGTAGTAGTGGTTAAACAAGACTGAAAGCAAACAAATCTTCTCTTGAACCCTTTGAATTTAACATCTTACATCTGGTGAATAATGATCAAGGGTTATTTTTTTCTAATTTTGCTACTTTTTTTCAATTTTTGCCTCAAGGACACCTCATATTATCCGTCATTGGGATGAGCTCGTTTCTGAGAGAAAATTAAAAATTTTAGTTACTCAAGAAGTGTTTTTGCAAGTGTTGTCTGCTGTTTATATTAGATAGATGGTGAACAGACTTTTGTTACTTACGTGCAGGTAATCTTCAATATCAGAGGCATAAGATTTAACAGTATATTTTCCAGGATAACTGAATGTGTGATTGTATATCAAAGCCTTATCCTTTTCAGTACGGCCTCTTCCATCCCCAAAATCTATCTGGTAGGTCACGTTATCTGGAGTAACAGCATCAATGGTGATGTAAAAATTGCCTACGGCATTTACTCGTATTACACTTGTAACATCTGTGGTGATCATTAGTTCCCGAACTGGTTTCAGAGTTCTGTAGACGCTTGAGTGACTCCTTGATCCACACTCAAACTCAGGCCGATCTGGGCAAGGCCAAGTGCAGCTACCATCTGACCTTCGATCTTCAGAGGGAGGGTTATCTCCACAGAAACAGAACTTGCCCTGTGTCATAGCTGCATATTTGTGGTGTGTTGCTCCACATAGGGCAGCACATCTCATTGCATTGATTTCAGTGATAATATATCCACTTGGTGAATTTCTATACATTCTTGTGTTGGCCTGATCTGTGAAGCAACCAATCAACTCTGTAAATAAGGAAAAAAACACTATCAAACGACCTAGCTCTTGTTTCTTTGAAGCCTTAAGATGTTTTTTGAAAGCAAAATAAGTGCCCCCCACCTAAAAAAAAACCCAACCAAACCAAACAAAAAAAACCCCAAAACAAATTGACCTTTTTATATTTTTTGTCCCGCTGCTTTACCCTTAAATTCCAATACAGCTAAAAATGACCATTTTATATTGCTCTGTAAACCTTGTCTTAAGTGTATTCTTCCTTGAGAAGTCTACTTGTATGATGCATTTATCTTGACAGTGTTTTACATCATTGTAGGTTGTATGTACAAGCACCTGACAATAATGTAGAAACACTGTTTATTCATCTGCAGCTGCACACATGTATATATGGTAGTTGTTATTAATGTAAAATTAATCTGAGGACTAAAGTTTAAATTTGCTTCTGCCTCCCATGTCACCAGTTAATAATCCAAAAACTATTTGTTGCCAGTAAATATTTAAATAAAGCGAAGACATTTGTTATTCTTCAAATTATTATTTTTTTTCTTTCTTTCTTTTTCTCCCCAAACACGTTGGAGAGCGGATTTCTCTAGTTGTCATTGCCTTTTATCTCATATTCAAATGTCCGAAAACACCATGATATTACCACAAAATACCATGACATATTCAGGCGATATTTAGTTAATAATTTGAATAAACAAATTAGTAAAATGTTTTTATTCAAATTACAAATTTGTTAATTCAATTTACTAATTTGTATACAATATTTATCATGTTACTGTTTATTTTAATGATCAGAAGACTATTAATGCAATTTGGTACAAGATCATTAATTCAATTTACCAATTTGTTTATTCAGTTTAATAATTCGAATATTCGATTTATTACAAGACTGTTTATTCAAAGTATTACAAGACTGTTTCTTCAGTTTAGTATAAGACTACTAATGCAGTTTACCAATTTGTTTTTCAATTTACTAATTTAAATATTCATTTTATCACATGGCTGTTTATTCAAATCATGTGACCAGTTAATTCTGATCACACGACTGTCAATTCCATTCACTAATTTGTTTATTCAATTTACTAATTTGAATATTCGATTTATTACAAGACTGTTTATTCGAAGTATAACAAGACTGTTAATTCAATTTAGTTCACGACTATTATTGCAGTTTACCAATTTATTTTTTCAATTTACTAATTTGAATATTCATTTTATCACATGGCTGTTTATTCAAATTATTTGAAGACTGTTTGTTCAGTTTAGTACACGACTGTTAATTCAATTTATTAATTTGTTTATTCAATTCACTAATTTGAATATTCAATTTATTACAAGACTGTTTATTCAAATCATTTGAAAACAGTTCATTCAATGTAATACCAAACTGTTAATTCAGATTATTAATTTGTTTATTCAATTAGCACAAAAATAATGCAATCGTGTCGATTTAGTCAATTGCATAGAAATAGATATACCTGCCGAGTCGGGGATGACCAGCCCTGTAGAGGCTTGAGAGAAAGAACATATCACAACAAATAGAGTAACTGAAATTATAGCGAATGGGCTCATGAAGTGAGCTCTATAGATAACGCGTGAGATTTTTCAGTATTTCCATCAGAAATTTCTATAGCTTATGAAAGAAAAAAATTCATGTTTTATGCCAGTGGCCATGTTGAATCTCCCCGGGAGGCGGGTGCGAGAGTTTCAAAAAATAGCTTTTCATGTATTCTACTAATCTTTCAAAACAAAAATTATTTAAAATTAATATAAAATATGTGTTAATTGCCTATTTGCTTTTTGTTTTCTTTTTAAATGCAAACGTTTTGTTTGCTTTAATGAAAGTTAACAAGAAATGCCAATCGCAAACCAGTGTCTCAAGTTTGAGGAGCTACCATCAACTGCATTCACATATTAGTACAATAGTAAGAAGTAAGATAATAGTATGATAGTAAGATGCTCGCTATCCTTTAAATCTTGTGCACAGTGACACAAATAGCAACAATTAGTGCATGACCACACTTTAGTGAGATCGCGCGATTGTTGTTATTTTATTTGGCATAAATCCTGGTGAGACATAAAACAAAGTGATGGGCGTAGTAAAACAGAACAGGTGGAGAAGCACCCCAGGCCCTTTTTTCCTTTAGGTTACCATCGTGCTTATAGACTGACCTGCCAATATGGTTGTGATATAAACCATTTATATCCAGGCCTGATTTATCTCAAATGTCACAAAATTGTGGGAGAATAATCACAGCAAATTCGTGGAAACTGCACAAAATCACACTTTTTACACGACAAACTCTTTTGTGACTCCCTACTTAGTTTTTGTGAACTAGATGAATTTTACCCTTGGCGAACTTCCTCATAGATAAACAAACACAAGAAAAACTGCAGCCCTTGTGAAACTGAGACACCCTCATTTAGAATTAGTCTCACTGTCAATTCCTTTTAACAATGAGAAACAGCTTTTTCCCACTCTGTTCTAGTATGATTGCAAAATAAACCAATTCAGTAATTTTGAGGTATTTTATTGTAGAAATTCTGGTCTCTTACTTTTGCCAGAGCAGAGTCTTGGGTGGTGCTCTCTGCAAAATGTAGCAGTTCCATGGCAAATTTTAGTTTCCACATGATATATGTTTCATTCCAAAAATGTTGGTATTCAATTTATTGAAGTTATTTCTTTCTGGCCAGTTTTGGTCTCTGGAGAAAACTACCTAAAGCCTGATAGTTGCTCGTCACTGCTCTGTGGTTTTCCCTGGGATCTCCGAATTCCCCCACCCGTAAAACCGACAAAATAAGATCCTGTTTGTTGTAGGTGTCGTTAAACAACAATAAACACCAAACAATACTGGATTTTTTTTTTCATTTTTGTCAGAGTGCAGTGAACTCCTTCAGGATCTTCTGGCTTCTATTTCTGACTTCCCATTAGTAGTACTGCTCGCACCTTTCATGCCACATTTGCCTTGGACTTCAAGTGAAGTTATGTCAGATAACCCAGTTACATAATATTTGGTTGTTATGGTGGCCTGCGAGAGTGGCCATGTTGTGATGTGGTTACCATAGTGATATGTGGTGTCAGTGTGCATGTGCAGCGTGTGTTTTTAGGGTGGGATGCGTTTCCATCATCCATTTTGTATACTGCAGGCTGTCATCTGGGTTTCTATGGTTGCACGTCACTACCCCAAACCCTATAATTCGATGGGGGCGGGGGTATATTCGGAGGTTGTGTTCGATTCAATAGGAGTATATCTAATTTCCAAAACGGACCCGATAATCACCCGAAGCAGTAAAAATAACTTGGCGAAGCCCTCCATCTTGGGCTAATAAGAGTAGCACGTAGTGCTATAGGATCGAGAGATTACCAAATGTTGTATTCGATTGTATAGTAGATCTAATTACCACAAACAATCAGAAAATCACTCAAAATCACACAAAACGACCTGGTCTTGCCCCATCTTCTGCTAAAAAGAGTAGCAAGTAGTGTTATATGCTCTTGAGGTCTCTAAAAGGTATATTATATTGTACAAGATTACCCTTGTTGGTTTGAATTTTTCCAGAATCCCAATTTTTCTGCCTGTTCCCTTATTTCTATTGCGGATCCATATTTTCAATAAGTTCCTATGCTGTATATTTAGTAACGTCATTAACTACCCCAAATAATTATCAGGGTGGTACTATATTTCTATGAGTCCCTACACTCTATTTTTAGTAACATCAGAAACTGCCCCTAACTAATTTTTAGGGTGGTACCATATGTTTATAAATTCCTTTTTCAGTAACTGCCTTAACTGACGCCTTATCGAATTTTTGAGGCAGTACTATACTTCTATGCTCATTGATGTACTTTTAGTAACTTCTTCAACTGACCCCCTAACTACATGATTTTAAATGACAGGCCTAATAAAGTATATGAGGAGCCAGCTGTTTCTGGACTAGCCAATCAAATAATAGATTTATCGACCAAGCAATTTTCCCCTCTTTCAGTTTACAGTAAAAAGTACAAACTGCATTGTATTTCCTTTCCATGGACGTTTGTGCTAATTTCCTATTTTTTTACTTTAAGGGGTCGTCCAACCTAACTTTGGTCAATTTGTTGACATTTTTCCCAATGCATCAGAAACAGATAAGAGAAGTAAGGAAAGGCAAATTATGTATCAAAATAATGAGTAAAGTGCATAGAAAAGGTACATATAATTTTTTTCAGGGAAAAAAGTGAATTTTATGATTTTGAAGAAGATGAATTTGCCAATGGCGTAAGTAACGAACCACAAAATAATCGGTCGGTAATTCGAAAACCCTGTCCTCAATATAATGATAACATACTACAAACTTGGAGAAAGCATTTTTTTGACACACACTCTGGTGGGTTTTGATGTTTGAATGTAATAACGCCAACACAAATTTTGGATGTTCCGGATGTGGCCATGTTTCAATGATGTTTATTCCGGTCATTTGATTACGATGTGGTTCTTGCATAAATACTCAATTTGGGCAATCGTAAGAATGCAAGGACGTGATCACGCCCTTTAATTGTTCGAGACAATGTATGAGCGGATTTGCAAACAGGTGACAGCAAATACTTGAGCTGTTAATGTCATAACTGCAAAATATGGTTCAAAATTCCCTCTCGTGTTTACAGGCCGTCTGAACTTTTTTGTTGACAAAAAATCTGAATTATTGCGCACTAGAAAGACAACAGGAACCACTTGTAAAAAAATAACCGAGTGTATCAAATCGGGACAATACTCATAAAATAAGGCAATATTCATAACAAAGTAAGCAGAATAATTCGGAAATCACTTTTTCACGAAGTATTTTCAAAGTGACCTAGAACTTTATTGAGCGTGTTGACTTCCCGTGATGTTGCGAAGTTATTTACTTTCTAGTAACCATGGAATTTCTCACGGCTGTCTTTGATGTCTGCAAAGGACCGATTGAAGATGGGTTGAAAATGATGCATTCACGCTTTTAAATAAGGTGCGCTTGGACGATGCTGAGAATTCAGTTTTTTCTTGCAACCAACCATACTAACACAAGTGTCGATCAATGTCTTTTGTCATCGTTTTACACTGACAAATGTGACAAATCTCCTTCAACGGAAACCATCCCCCAAATTGCACATCACAATAAACATAACCGCTGACACTGAGTGTCAGCGTGGCCGTGTGGTCAAAACCGAAACGAATTATCGAATGCACGGTCAATATTAGCTGCAATTGGCTTTTAAACAAATTAAATACACGAAATATTCGCAATTTCTTCATTATCCATGCCGAGTTCCTTTTTAACCAGCCCACATGCGTTCAGTTTCGTTTGTCGGCATCAAACTGATATTGTTTGTGGTAATTAAATAGTATGAGAAGGCGAAGGAAGCCAAATATTTCCCATCATCTATTAATTAATTAAAATTGATAATTTCTTTTAATTTACTGAAATTATGAATTGATAAGGTGGGTGTGTTGCGATTATTATGCCCCAGACCTGGAAGTTGGAAAATCAAAGGTGCATCTAGGGCCGTGCAGTTGTGACCCCTGTCCTCTTAATCTTAGTCTTACCCATTCATCATTACATGTACCAACATTCTCCCTTGTATCTCAACCATTGCTACTCCAATTTGAAGGATATTTGGTTTTGTGATCGAGCATCATGGGGAAACAATGCCTGTGTAGCTGCTGTAGCATGTGTTTCTTCCCACATTTTTTCAGAGTTGTGGTACTTTTCCACTCTTTTGAGTTAGAAAATTTTGTTTATAACTAGTTGATTTGTTACAGTTTGTTGCAAAGTGCCTGCTAATACCCTCAATTGTATTGCTACAGAATTTTCCGTTGAAGATTTTGTTCCTATTACTTATCAAACAACAACCTAATGAATATTCTGTATAAAGCCACGAATCTGATGTTTGACACTTTTATCGGAGCTGTTTTGAAGGCTTATGGAACTCGAAATGTTGATTGTGGCAGGACTTTTCTATTCACCCATTAATCGATAAATTAAGTGTTATAGTTGGAAGTAAGAGGCATGAAAGGTCCAGAACTAAAAGTCTAAAAAGAATGTTTTGCAATGTAACATGATTTTTGCAGATACACTTATTTGGAGGGTTACCTGTCTGATAGTGTTTGGAACATGTGTGGCCAAGATCTTCAAAAAGAAAAAAGAGTTTGAGAAAAAAGGTATATGCCTTGAGTGCCGGAGGTGGAGTCCTACAAGGAAGAGAGCCCCCCCCCCCCCCCCCCCCCCCCTCCGGGAAATTTTTTTGTGTCAAATGGAGCTCACTTGTCACATTTTGGGGATTGCTTTGTGTACTGCGTTCTTGAAAAAAAATATGTGATACCCTCTGGATGTGCTCTCCTGATCTCAATATGCCAATAAGCCTCATTGGGGAAAGTACATGCATAATGGTTAGGTAAGGTTGATTTGATGTGTTTTGAATAACAGTGTACTTTTAAGTACATTAGATGGTTTATTGCAGTGACAGGTTACAGTTACCCTTATTTCTTCTCCCAACAGATATCATGAGTGTATTTGTGTCCAAGAGTAAACAAAGCTATTATACTTATTGATAAACCAGACAAATTTAACAATTTAATCACTATCAAATTGATGCATGAGATAAAAGGGGTTACAGAGCAAGGGGTTTGTAAATGTATTTATTCAACTACAATGTATGACTTTGCAGTGCATTCTACACAGGAGAATATCATAGTTTTTTTTCCAAACTACCACAGTAACACATACATCTTTATATTGGGAGACACTCTTTTGTCCTTCCATACTTCTTCTGCTGGACTCCTTCAAGTTGACCTTTGTTGAACTCCCCAAATCAAAACATAAACAAAAGAAAATGTCTGCCTTCAATCAGTGAGCACTCCACTTATAACATTTGGTCTCAATCTTTATTACTTTCATGAATTAGGAAAAGATTTCTTCGAGTATGTACTTCAATGTTTATAGAATGCAGCTGTTATTTTATTTTGAGGTATTTTATTGTAAAAAATTTGTTCTCTTACTTATGCCATAGCAGACTTTCAGGTGGTGCTATTTACACATGGCAGCAGTTCCATGGCAAATTTCAGTTTCCACATATTCTATGTTTCATTCCAAGCATTTTGGTATATAATTTATTGGGGTTATTCATTTTGGGCCTTTTTTAGACTTGAAAGAAAATTGCATGAAATTTGACCAAAGTTAGGTTGGACGTCCCCTTAACCTGTTATCGTATGGGAAACAAACGCTCACTGAGAATAAAGATGTTGATGAAAAAACGTTGTGGCGTCCTGACGTTTTCAGAAACGTCTGTCACATACAAAGAAATTCCGGAGAGGCCTAACAAAGCGTCATTCATTTTGAAATCTTCGACCTGAACACTTTGCTTGAGAGTTTTATATAGCAAATTTGCCTTTGCAAATATTTTTTGAAGATGGCGTCTGATGCTTCTTCGGATGTCATGTCTGGTACCAGAACTGATGTTTATACATGTGAAGAGTGTGGGAAGACCTTAATGGATCGTAGCAACAGGAACCGCCATGTGCTTTCCAAGCATGATGGAGAGAAGAAGACCTATGATTGCACCAACTGTTTAAGAAGTACAAACGGAAAGAAGATTTGGTTCACCACCAGAAGAAATGTCTGAAAACCTATACCTCCATGGTATGTGGCCAGGAGTTTGACCAACTTCTCCATTTTAACTGTATCAGAGCGTCGCCCACCAGTCTATTCCCGTACCTGCTAAACAGAAGACAGATGAACTGAAGAGAGATCCGTCTCAACATCCATGGACCATGACGACCACCCGTTATAATGTCGATTTTTGTTTGAAATTTGATGACAAAAGAAGAGGTCGATGATGTGATGACTGTGAACCAAGACAACTGGTGTTCTATTAGAACTCGTGGTGTAATGAATAGAAGAGTCCAGGACCAATATAACTAATGGGTCAACGATGTGAACATGAAAATAATTTATTTTTTTGGTTTTTTGTATTTTTTTATTCAGATGTAGATGGCAGTATATAAATAAGTTTGACATGATAGAATATACAAATCAGTAGCAGTATTTAACAGTTGGAAAAAGTTAATATTTATCAATACTAAACGGAAACACTGAGTAGATAAATTTGGCTCATTTGATTTTTTTAATGTTGCTCAAGTAGATTTGCGGTCTTGGCTGGAACAAACTGACATTTTGGAATGTTCTTCAGTGCAGAAATATACTTAAATAGAGGCGCTCATTGTTTTTTTCCAGATTTAATGGGTTAAAAGGGAACACAAGAGGTGATAGCGTGGCCCATCCTGTTCATAACGAAGAAGCTTTATTCTGTGGGTGAAAATATACAGAGGACAGTTCTGTACTTTTACAATATTTTAGTTACTGAATGTAGCTTGTGTAGCACGGTGGACATTTTCTAACTTTGCAGGAATAAAAACATTTCTTAAAGATGAGAGTGCATAGATCCATTACAGGTACTGTTGTCATGTTATTTCTGTTATTTCTGTAATCTAAGAGAATGTATTATGTGGTAAGTGGGAAGGTAATTCCGCACTTCCTCTTAGATCGTCCAGAAAGTTCAACAGGATTGTTGTGGATGAGGAGCATTCGAAAAATAAGTGTGATATAGTTTCCTTTGTGTTGTTACAGACAGTGCATAGTTCTGTTTTCAATAGTTTTATTTTGTGAAGTTTATAGTTTATGTATAATATACTGTGTAAAATTTTCAGTTGTAGACTTTACAGATATGAATCATCGGTGATTATGGATCAACGTTTAGATATCTCAGGCCAGTCACTGCACTGTAAGGGTAAAGGTTAAGAGTAAAGTTTACCCCCATTTTCTATGCGTTTCTAATGGGCAAATGGCAAATGTGTGGTGTTGCTGGAGAATTACCCTGCATAGTTTGTTAACTGAATGTATCATTCTCTGATTGACCGTAAATGGTGTTTTGAAGTTTTATTGCTCGGAGAAATCTGTAAATGTTACATGCCGTTTGTCCTCTGTCAGGAGATCATTTATATAATAGATACCGCTCTCACACAAGCGTTTATCGAAAAATAATTTGTTGTTGATTTTAACATGGCTGTTATAAAAGCGGGGTTCGGAAAGTATGTCTTCAGGAGCTGCGGCGTTATCTCCATCCAAAGGCACCATGCATTCAGTACATTTTTACAAAAAAGAATTTGTGTGCTCTCACACTGCCATTAAACCTTCCTTATATAGGTACCATACATTGTAGACATTTGAAATAAGCTTTTTCTACAGAGCAAATATATTGGGGTCTAATAGTTTAGCAATCCATGAAACTTTACGAGAGTAGCTAGAGTTTTTAAGTAGGGGAATTTGATTCCACCATTCTCCAAGGTATTATCTTATCGATTTTGCCCGACCACAAAAAGAAAAAAATATGGATTGGATTTTGCAAAACGGAGCGTCCAGTGAGTCAGGCAAAACCGACAGACAGTGTTCTAACATTGGCAAAGCAAGCATTTTCACTAGAACATCTTTTCCAATTACAGTTGAATTACGAAAAGATCAATCACTAAAAGGTTTTTCAATTTTTGTCATTTTGTTTAGATAATTATTAGTTTTCGTTGAACAAGTTATACTCGATTTCTATATTGTGAATGAGTCACTGTGGTTCCAGTTAATTAGTTGATTCATGTGTATTTCTTCACTATAGCCCCTTTTAAATCCAGTTTTGTCAAAGTTGACTTTCAGTCCAGAGTACTTCGAAAACTGGTTCACTGTTTCAAGTGCTGTGATAAGAGAGTATCCATCATCACTAAGAAAAAATGTAGAGTCATCTGCATGCTGACTTATTAAGGATTCAAGATTGTTTATCATTATTTCATCGATAATGGGGCTAAATATAATCGCTGCACTTAGATTTCTGCGCAGGGGATAAAAAGATAGGGCGAGAGGGGATCGTTCTGCCTTACCCCTCGCTGGAGATTGAATCTGTATGAACAATGCCTGGCTGAACAAACACAGCTGTAAATGTTACTTTAGAAAGTTTAAAACCATTGTATAATGGATGGACCAGATTTTAGGAAAGACAGTGTTTTTATGATGAAGGACCATTTTAACGAATCAAATGCTTTTTCAAAATCCATAAGTGTTACTATTCCCGATATGTTTTGCTCATCGTATTCATAATATTAAATCAAATGTCAGACATGTTGATTCTCATATGCATCTTCATTTCATGAAGCCCAGCTGACTTTTCCGTCATAAGTTTAGGTAGATTTAATATGGTAAGCAATTGCTGTAAAACCTATTTTTACACCAACGTTAATTAATAATATTGATTCCAATTGTTTATACATATTTTTTGTTTATTTGGTTTAGGTATACATGTGATAATACCCACACTTTGTGTAGTCGAGAGTTCTTTTGGCGTTGTCCGGAATTTTTCAAAACTGTACCGAGCTCTTTCCCAAAATTCTGTAGTAAAGCCATCTGATCCAGGAGTTTTATTGGTTTTCGTTGATTTTAGGGCAGCAGAGCATTCAGATTCGGTTATTTTTCCAGCGAGTTTTGCTCTTCTTCATCCAGGAAGTTGAGATATGGATTGTTTTTGTGGAGAAATGTATTAATTGTAGTTTGGACATTAAAGTTGGCGGGCGATATTCTCGATGTATAGAGATTCTGGTAGAGTGTAATTTGTTCTAATATTATTGCATTCAAGTCTCACATCCGTCTGATTTAACTACTTTTGAAATGACTTTTTTCAGTGAAGTGTCTTTTTCCTAGGTTGCTAAAGTATTTATTTAATTTTTCACCCTCATCTTTCCATTTATCCTTTGTTCTTAAAATCATTCCATTAATTTTCTGATCCCTCAGAGACTGGAGATCCTTCTCCAGTAATCCAGTTTCTTGAACTACTGATGGATCCCCATCATCTAAACATTCAATCAAAATATTTAGTCTTTTTCGATGTCCTGTTGTCTTTTATTAGTTTTTCGCTATAAATGAGTAGAATAGGATATCATTTTACCTCGTATCATGAGTTTTAGGGTCTCCCAAAATAGTTGATCATTGATAGACAGATTATTATTATTATTATTATTATTATTATTATTATTATTATTATTATTATTATTATTAGATTCACCTATTTCTAATAGGTGGATCTATTGTTATTGCTATTTTTTCTTTTTTTTTTTCTTTTTTTTTTTTTTTTTTTTTCTTTTTTTTTTTATTTCAATGATTCTTGTCTGATGGATTCCTCGAAAACGACATGTACGATTTTGCTGAAACTCGGAATATCTGTAGAACTTCATTCGAAGTTTCTCACCTGGGTCATGGCATTTCTGAAGTTTTTCGTTTTCTGCCAATGCCGTGAAAAATGTAGTCAAAATGTCACGTTTTGTCCCAATTCTCTAAAATGCTCTGGGCGATTGGGCTGAAACGTTCCTAGTATTTGAAGCATGTCCACCTGCATCTGTCTGCATAGGCAGTATTACCCACGTTGACGCTATTTTGCCACAAACTTCACCCGAAAATGCATTTTTGGCGAAAATTGCCAACATTCACATGCGATTTCTCAGCAGTGCAACCACATTTTCTCAAATCAGGGCCAACGAAAAGATTGGGCATTTATCCAAGAACAATTCTGCTGTTATATGTTTTATTCAAAGTTTTAGCCTTCATCCAGTTTTCAAGCCTTGTATCAGAGTACCGTAAAGTCTACCTAAAATTTGCCCATTTTGAGTTCAGTTTTCTTCCATTTTGTAATGAAATATCGAAAAATGATTTGCATGTCCATATTCACAATTGCCTACCGAGCATATTTGCTGTTGTAAGTTTGGTTGTAATGTTTAACCCTATGCCCATTCTGGTTGCCTAAATGTAGGTACCGTCCAAGAAAACTCAATTTTTTTTAGAATTTGTTAAGTTTAAATGTCAATTTACTCCATATCTAATTGATTGAGCGCTGAATGTTTTCTATGGCTGCATGCAGCTGTCAAAGTATGACAACTTTTGTTCTATATATTATTATAAAAAGTTTAACCCTTGCCAGATTTGGGAGTTCCCATAAGGGTACTGTCGGAATAATTGTTGTTTTCGCCAACTTTCACGTGTGATTTCTCAGCACTGGAGACATATGTTCTCGAAGTTTTTCCCATGAGAAGATAGAGCTTACATCCTAGAATAATTTTGCTGTTATATGTTTTATTCAAAGTTTTACGCTTCATACAGTTTTCAGGCCTTGAATTGGACTACCCTCAAATTCTTTATAAAAGTGGTGTACTTTGCTGATGCCAGTTAAAATTTCTCAAGCTTGCTGTTATCAGTAACTGTCAAGCTGTGATTAACGTTTTATTTATTTGTATAATATCATTAGTAGCTGGCCAGCATTCTCCAGATGCTGTTTTTCCTATTTGAATATCCATTAACCCTCTGTAGAGAATTCATAAATGTGTGCAAAGCAGTATTGCTATAATGCTGTTGAATTCTAACTTAACCCTGCATGCGCGGTTACAGAGAAGTGGATATGGATTTCCCGCAATTATGGCTGAGTCGGAAGAGTTGTCAGAAATGCCTGCCTGCCCTGACTTTGTCATTAACCATACAACAGTCATGCCAATGTTAAAGAAAACAGTCTGTTAACCCTCTTTTTACTGATTTCTATTGTAACAGAATAGATAAATGTGTGGTGACTATTTCCTAAGCAGTATTGCTGTAATGCTGTTGATTTCTAACTTAACCCTGAGTATGTGGTTTCAGAGAAGTAGGTATGCACGTGGTTTCAGAGAAGTAGCAATGGATTTTTAGCAATTATGGCTGGAATTTTATGAAATGCAGTCTGTCAGTCTACCTACCTGCTTGACAGCAAGCCCGCCCTGACTTCGATTTTAAACATTCAACTGTCATGCCCGTGTGAAAGAGTACAATCAGAAGAGTTGTTAGAAATGCCTGCCCGCTCGCCCGCCCGCCCACCCACCCGCCCGCCTGCGATTTTAACCATTCAACAGTCATGCCTGTGAGAAAGAGAACAGTTGGAAGAGTTGTTAGAAATGCCTGCGCGTCAGCAGCCCTGCGCGCTTGCCTGCGCCTGCCTGCCCGAGTGCCTCTGCCTGCCTGCCTGCATGCGCACCTGCCGACGTGCCTGCCTGAGCCTGCCTGTGTGCGCTTACCAGCGCCTCCCTGCCTGCGCCTGAACACAGCCTGTCTGTTTATCTACCTGCCTGACATCAACCCAGCCCTGACTTCGATTTTAACTATTCACCACGCCTGTGTGAAAGAGTACAGTCGGAAGAGTTGTTAGAAATGCCTGCGCGCCTGCCTTCCTGTCTGCGAGCCTGCCTGCGCCTGCGCGAGTCTGCCTGCACGCCTGCATGCCTACCTGCGTGCCTGCCTGCCTGCTTGTGCCTGCCTGTCTGTGCCTGCCTGTCTGCACTAGATGCCTGCGCGCAGTCTGTCTACCTATCTACCTGCCTAACATCAAGCCCGCCCTGACTTCGATATTCACCATTCAACAGTCATGCCTGTGTGAAAGAGTACAGCTGCCCGCCTGCCTGTGCGCCTGTATGCCTCGGTCTGAGCCTGCCTGCGCCTGCCTGCATGTTCCTGCCTGCCTGTGCCTGCCTGCCTACTGGCTGCCTGCACTGATTGCACGCATTCACTTGTCTTCCTCTTTGGAACGGAATATCGAAAATGATTTGCATGTGCGTATTCACAATTGCCTACTGAGCATATTTTCTGTTGTAAGATTTGTTGTAAAGTTTAACCCTATACCCATTCTAGCATCATAAAGATAGGTCCCTCCAAAAAAAAACATTTTGAGTTCAAGTGACAATTTACTCCATATCCTAATTGATTCAGCGCTGAATGTTTTCTATGCACTGGAAACTCTGTCAAGCTGTGATTGATGAACTTTGAAAACTGAGATGCTTTATTTATTTATGCTATCCTTTATAGCTGACCAGTATTCATTCTCCAGACAACTGTTTTCATTTTATCACTTATACAAATGATTTGAATATTACTGTGACTTGTGTAACCCTTTCGTAATCAAAGCTATTTGAGGGTACTGCGTGAAAAAACTGTCATGTTCAAAATATTCTTTGCAGCCGGTTCATATCCAAAGCTATTTGAGAGTACTGTGTGAAAAACTGTAATTTTCAAAATATTCTTTAACCTTCATTTACTGATTTTTATTGAAACTGAATTCGTAAATTTGAGCTGGCATTGTCGATTTCTAACTTAACCCTGCATGCGTGGTTTCAAATAAGTAGATATGGATTTCCAGCAATTATGAGAAGTAGATATGGATTTCCAGCAATTATGAATGGAATACGGAATGCCTTCTGTTTTTCTGCCAACCAAACTGCCTGAGAGCAAGCCCACCCTTACTTCGATTATAACCATACACCAGTCATGCCAGAGTAAAAGATTACGGTCGGAAGAGTTGTTAGACAGGACTGCCTGTCTACTTGCATGCACGCCCTAACGCCCGCCCATTCGACCCACTGCCTGCCTTGAATTCGGCATTAACCATACAAACTTTCAGTCCCATGTAAATGTGTGAATATTGAAAGCTGAACAGTTCATCAAATAGACAGAAATAATGCCAAACTCGACAGGTGACAGGTAAATAGTGAATGGAAACGTCATTGCATTGAGAATAGAGTAGGGACGAATCGTCCCTCTGTTTCCACGCGATTCTCGTTGTCCTCAGGCAGTCACGCCTCTCGATAAAGATACTAACCTGTCAAGCGGGGAAAGTAGAACAACATCTGAACATTTCGTGTGGCTGCCTTCGGTGGTCTGGACACAGTGGACGTAGGAGCAACACTGTTGTCTGCTCAATTTTTATGTCAAATTAGCCAAATTACCGCCTTTTCGCCATTAACCCATGCGCGTTTACTGTCCACTTTTCATTTCTGACAAATATCTAACTGTTACCAGCTTGGCGAGGTCCATTTGACGCCAGTGTACACAATGCATCTTTCAGTCACCAGCGTCTCTCCACCAGAAACTGAGAATCCACGGTTTCAAGCGGAACTACCCCAGAGGGGGAGCACTGCCACAACCCCAGATGTACACCCACCGCCAGTTCGCACGTGCTAGGAAAGGACCAAATTGCAACAATTACCTCCACTCATCAAAACGCTATATCTCAGCCAATTCTTGGCCGATTTCCATAATTTTTTCACACATCCTTCACAAATAGTTACCGCATCTTTTGACACAAAGAGCACCACCAGCTTCCCATTCTATCATGTTGAATGTCAGGAGAGCGTACGTGCATGTTCCGGGGTGGGTTGAGAGAGAGGGGTGGCTGCCTCGAGGCCCATGCTTGGTTTCGGGACATTCTAATAATATGGCCGAGTACGGGCGAGCTTCAAGAACAAACGCTGAAAATTTGGAATCACTGCTACGAAAACATTTGCCACAATATATGATGCCACATACGCACGTGTTGTTATTATTTAGTATACGCGATCTGTTCAACAGCTTTGCTATTTAGCCCTAACTTGGACATTAACCATACAGCATTCAGGCCAATGTGAAAGAGTATTGCCAAAAGAATTGTTAGACACTGTAGGGGGTTTTCTATCGGCCATGCACTTACTATATCCTAAAAGCCTACCAGCTCTATATGCAATCTTAATTCGCCGCTGCCTGCCTAAAAAAACAAGCGGAATAGGTGAATCTCTCGATTTCTGGAAATCGAAAAATCTAGTTATTATTATTATTTCGTTTAGTGTATTGGTCTATTGCCTCGGCTCTTACTAAGTCTTTTGCGCTTATATACTCTGTGTCGTTCAGAAGACTGTTGTTGAACTTCCAGAGCCTTCTGGGTTTTCTATTCTCCAAACATCACATAGATCGAGTTTTCCCATGAATTTCGAGATTGTTTTGATTGATTTTGTGTGATGTTTCATAGTTCTGGGATACGTTCCATTCTTCTATTAATTTCCTCGAGTTTTGAGAAACAATTAGCGGTGAAGATCGGGCCTATCTTCATTTGGCCTATACACTGCTGCAACTGATAGTCTTTGGCCTTGAACCATTATATCAAGAATTAATAGTTTCCTTAATGGTTTTATGTACTGAAAACGAGAACGAATTTTTAAAGTGAATGGCTGTACCCCTGCTTGCACTTGAGTAAGGACAGAAGATTGCGTCAAAACCTCACTCCAAGCATTTTCAACTTCTCTTCATGAGTGCGTGTCCACCAGGAGAGTGATATCGAACTCATGGTTTATTGATGGCCATCATATTTCGTTCAAAGAGAAGTTCTACCCATTCCAGGCTACATTCGACTTTGAAAGTTACTTTGACAAATCTAGCCTACCTGTCTGAAGTGATGAACTGACGTAGGAATCAAAGCGCCGACCACCGAGTTTGAGCATATGCAATTATATCCTGGAGCACGAAGAACCAAAGTGCTTCATTACCAACAGAAACGCCCAAGAACTCGTCAAAGAAAAACCTCACAGATATTTCTTCTCATTGAAACCACCTGATGCAGAGCAACGATCTGTCGACCCTTGTGGAACCCAGACAGAAAACTGAAGAAACACGGAAAGTGCAAACCACAGCTGGGGATAAGATACAACCAACATGCACCCACTACAGAAGTACGATAGGAAATTCCAAGACTACCTGCAAGAGATGCCCATCAATTCTGGAAGAAATGATATGAATACAGTGGCACGTGGACTGATGTCATCCCTGAAGAGACACATTACTCCCCTTTAGTTCGCCATCAAGAAATCCGACAACTACATATGCGTCTCAACAGAATATTTCAGGTTTGTTGACATCTGTAATTACCTTGCTCCAGTATTCAGATACAACAAATTTCTGAAGACCCTTTGGACGTTTGGTGAATATGGGAAGTTTCCCATATGAATGGATCGACAGTTTGGAAAATTGGATTAAGGCCATCTACTGGACCACGAAGCCTTCTACAGCTCTCTTCCACAACCCAAGTCTTGATTTTTTGATCTGGTATAACATTACTCGGAGCTGTTGACAAACAGTTTGCTTTTCACCAAGAACGCCAAATGGCATGTTTAAAGATGGTATCAGTGTTCTGGCCCTCAATTAAAATATCTATTCCAGACCAAGAAATGGTGACACCTACTCATTATTCAATCAGAAGGCAAAGACTGGTGACATTTAATGAAAGATACTATCATCGGTGATCCTTCGATTATCTTCAAAGAGTACCACAAGAAATATGTCACCCGAATCAGAGAAATGAAATACAGAGAAGCAAAACCATGTGGTAGGTTTCAAGTTGTAGGTTTTGATGTCAATGTGGAAAGATGGCAGAACAATGGTCAGAGTTTTTGTCGATGAGAGATGGCACAGCAGACACAAGTTTAACGATACCTAAAAGATGATTGGCCAACGGCAGTTGCCTGTTGATGATTGGTGCAAAGAGACACAGATCGTGTATCAATTCAGTTGTTGTTTCTGGCACGTATGGCATGAAAGATAAAAAAAAGATAAGAACAGGCTTCCTGTCCCCCATAATGAAGTCAGAAATAATAAACCCATGAAAGAACTACTACATGCCAATGCAAAGTACACCAACTTCAGTTACAGATTCGTTGAAATCTGGGAGTGTGAGTGGAGATAGAAGGTAGATGAAAAAGACCGACGTCACACTCAAAACCTCCCTGAAAGAGAAATACTCAGACAAAATAGATGGAACGAGGACAGAAGATGGGTTAAAGAAAATGAAGACCAGTGAATTGTTTGGTTTGAGTGAGTGTCATCTACATTTACGAAATCACCTCGAAGGGTACTTTCAAGAGATGACACTTTTGTTAAGAATACAGAGATTTTCATAGATGACAGATGGGGAACACATTGTTTTAGAATGTTTTACATCGTGGCTTCCATCTGAGTGTTGTGATTTCCACAGAGACGATTACGTGAAGACCAAGCTAGAATACACAAAATGACTGGCTACCCAGGCATTTTGCCAAGAACGAGGGCATAATGATAGGTGGACCCCAGGCCTGTTCGAGGTGGAATGGTAAGGATCCGCCATCAACCAAGGATTTATTATCAATGACAACACCATGTGCACTTAAATATAAATGAGAGATGGACTATCACAATTCCACCTGAAAAGCAGAGTTTTGGAAGATAGAACCAGCACCATTCCACTGGAGATTCAACCAGCAAAAAGATTGAAGAATAACCATCATCAAATTCGGCGGGTGACATGTAAGTCGCTCAGCGTATTTTCAACTCTACAACCCATTTTTGAAGATTTAAGAAAACCTTTCAAACATACAGCCACCCATGAGCTTTAACTAACCAGAATGAAACAGAATCTTTGCAGTAAATTCCACCTTCGATGAGTGAGATGTCCTTTTTAGAAAATGCTGTTGGGTAGACCTAAACTTTCTATAAACCTATACATGGTATCTTTTAGGTCACCACTCTTGACACCGGGCAATACACTTTTACATGTGTTTTGTTTTGTCTAATTTAAAAAGTTGATTCCTGGTGTCTTTCAGGTTATCTCTATTGTATAACCAGAGAAATAAATCATCTTCACATTATCATCATCACATCACTAGGAAATTCTGTGTTGTAAATATTGAAAAAAATATTTAAAAATGAGAAATAAACAAAGCATGAAAAAAGTTGGGCATAAATTTTACTTCAGAAACTGAATTGCTAAGTTGGATATGAATTTCTTTGAAGACCTCAATTAGACATAAATATTTTACTTCTCCTTTTCCGTCTAGAGGAAATCTTCATCCACAAAGGGGCTGATAGGTTTTTGCTTTTCTGAAAATTATTATGTTAGGTTTTCCTCTCTTAAACGGATCCTGTTAGATATAGAAAGAACAAACCGGGAATGCACTCAAGCTATTTGACCTATCTCCATAGGGCAGACGGTTGTAGCTTGAACTGTCTCAAGGCAGTATAACATGCAGAGGGCCATATTCAACAGTTTAAGGATCGTGATTGGCGTTTGATCAGTTCACAGATTTATCACCCAATCAATCGCTAAACTGACCAATCAGATCACAGATTTATTGAGTAATCAACTCTTTGCCCTCTATGAGTTTAGAATACAAAAGTACATTGTGTTTCTTCTTCATACACTTCTATGTTAATTTCGTAAATTCCCCAGGTTTCAACGTAAGCCATTGGGAAACAAACACAAACCTCAACCAAGAATCAGAACGTCTACCAAAATTTGCTGAAAGGGGGCAGTGTCTTCAAACACATCCATTAGAGATACATAAGACTAGGCGAATTGTGGACTTGGCATCAGAAACGATTGAACCATTGAACTGAACACAGAGATCTTCCGAATTCACACCAAGCAGATTTATGCTAACATCACCCAGTACCAGGGAGAAGTGAAGATACACCTATGAAGATACTTTGAAGGAAAATTCCTGATGCCTTATCCATCCAAGGCTGGGATTGCACTGTCTGTAGAAGAATGGTATGTCCTGGTAGAAGAACACCCAGATCCTACAAACAGCTCTACAGGTAGACAGTAAACCTAAAAACACTAAACCTGGACAAAGTCACACCGAAGAACCCACAATGAAGAAACCAATTAAAAAAAACACTTTTGAAGAAGATCACAGTGAGAATAACCAAATCATAACCATTGATCATTGATGAAGTAGAAACTGAACTCGGGCGTGTTCGCCTGCACATGAACTCTGTGTGGCGTATGTTCATTATGTGGAAGAAAGCATTGATGTTGTGGTTAAAAATGGTATGGATGGACAGTTGACTGCCCAAGTCAGATTCAGATTCACCATAATGTATGCCTCATGAAGAGAAGATCATCATGCGTTTTGATGATATACTCGCAAGAGTGAACAAGAATGACATCCATATACTGTGAACCACAATACTTCTGGACTGAATCCACCACCAGTGCAGAAAGAGTATGAAGATATGTTCGATAAACCTCTCTAAAAAAACAGAGACTTTGTATTGTTGGTTTAGTGATTGAATTCATGCCCTCAAGAAGTCAATCAGTCGAAAATGTAAAAAGAAGTTGTCAAGAGATGTAAACGGATGTTTGTTTATAAAAAAGAAGGAAAATAAGGAAAGAGCAAAAAAGAAGAAAAAAGAAGAAAACAAAAGGTGGTAATGCACTCAAGTTATTTGACATTTATCTTACGGACACAGATCAATGAACTTGAACTGTCACAGATCAGTACAAAGTTAGAGGGGCACCAATGATGAGTATTTCTATTTTTTGAGTGGGAGTAAATTTTTCTCTTGGCCATCAAGGCCATCTTCCCAAATGTTTAAACCATCATGGCCTTGTCGGTTCAAACATCACTTGGATATAAAGAGGTGCTCGAATCCACTAAGCTCTGAGGTAATTTCTCATGATTTTCGAGCTTATTTTCTCGAGAAATCTCTTAAGTCTGATATGAGCCAATTTTAGACTTTTTGGGAAATCGAATCATTGATAGAGAAACTACGAGGATTTGTACCGTCTTGTTAAAGGAATTTCGGGAGATAGAGCAAAAAAAAAAATCTAAGAAAATCCCGAGATCTTCTTTCGGTTCCGGTTGGAGAATTCATTGCATTTGTTAGCTGGTATGATGGTGGGGTATACTGTATACTGCCAAATTCATTTGGCGATCTATAGAATTTTCCACAAAAAACTGCTTCTCGCCACGTAAATTTCAATGTTAAAAATGTATCGAGTGAATTGATAATTTACCTGGAACATCTGTAATATGTTGCAACTTTCCATCTGTTCATTTAATTCCAGTGTTAAAGTAATGGGTGAAATCTGTTAAATTGTCAAAATCACCATTTTATCCGATCTGTCAAATCACGTTGGTATATTCACTGTGAGCTCAGAGAAGGTGATGATAAAAAAAGAAAAACATCACCGTTTTTTATATATATTTAATAAGAAAGGAATACAAAAATAATAAAATAAATAAAAGAAAAGAATAAAAAATACAAGCCATTAAATAAAAAAAAAAATCAAATTTCGAGCATGTCATTGTTGTAGATCAAAGGTCCCAAGTTGAGAGATGAGACAGGTCATTGATTTCTAGAACTGAAGATGAATATTCAAGAAAGCAATATGGCGAAACGAATGGGCAACATTGAGATGAAACTAGAGATGATTAAGTTGTTCAAACCTGTGATAGATACTCAGGAGCAAGCGAAGTGAGAATTGTCAACAAACTGAAACCCATAAGAGAGGGTTTGCTGATGTGTTCACTGAGAGGTATATCCGCATATAGTCCGATGGGAATAGAGCCTGATCAAAGTAGCGATGTGGGTGATTCTATCAGTGTTAAGTCTAGCAACAGCATGACAGGTAATGTCAAAGATATGGAAACTAGAGATTATGAGAATTTATATGTGATGAATCCATCGATAGTGGACCCTCTCTATGGTTTATGCCAAGGACTGAATGAGCGTGTAGTCTACATGTGTGACAAGATGGTAGAAATAACTGATGACAATTATCTGATCATTGAACATACAAATGCACTAGGGACTGTGGAATGTGATCATGCAGGCTAAACCTAACTATGACAGTGACGAGTATTATAAAAATTATGGTGATCTCTTGGTTCAAACACATGTCATGAAAAGGAATAACGATCCAAGAGTGGCGAGACCAAAAGCAAACAGCTGTGTGAAATTGAAACAAGTAATAAAACCTGTGTGAGAAGCACAAGGTAAGGGAATGACCACCAAAACCACGATCATTCATTGTGGTCATAATGTGCTGTTGGAGAGACTGAATTTCTTGATGGTGAGTCGAGAAGCTCGTAATACGGGAGTGAGAAATGAGTTTGTGAGCATATGTGATGAATTGTTGTGACAGAAGGTTTTGGATAGAGATATGTTTAAATCGATTGTGAATGCATTGAAAGAAAAAAAATGTAAAAGTATAAAATAAAATAGTAAATAAAAAAAAAATTAAAAAATGATTTTTAAAAAATAATGCAAAAGAGATAAGGAAAGAAAAAACTATGTTAGTGATAAAGAACAAGGGATTTATGAGATCTTACATCTGTGGCAGATTGGGTTTGCTAGATTTGATGATGGGAGTTCGAAAAGAAGATGGATGTGGGTAAGAAAGCCATGAAGGAAGCGAGCCCTAGAATCACTTCAGAAGCAGGCAAAGAGGAGTGCCAGTTTAACTCAGAAATTGATAGTGAAGATGAAACTTGGAAATGGCAAGGGTTCTGGCATTGTGTCAATACAGGAAATCACTAAAACATTGAACAGCAGCAGATCAGATTTGAAAATGGTGTAAAGTAAGAAAAATGAATTTTTTTCATTATAAATGTTTTCAAAATTCTTCAGAAAACATAAAAACCTGGACCTTATAATTTGGTGGTCATCAATCTGATGTGTTGCAAATTTCATGGAAAATATAGGAACAGATTTGACAATTTTATATTCTACATGATGAGATTAATAATGAATAGGGAAGGAAAAATAAAAAAAATAATATTAATAAAAGTAAAAAATAATAAAAAATAAATATTAAATTTGAAAAGAAATGTCATGACAAAAGGAAACTCAATTATTAGAGAGGATAGTTGGGAACACGACTGCAAAAGATTCTTTATCGATCACTGAGAATGACAAGACTTGATTCATGTTGAAATTCAATCCTCTGATCGAATTGTAGAGGAAAAGGAGATACGAGATGCACTGGTGAATCTGCAGACGTACAATTCGTTTCCCAACATCACAGAGAAAAATAATAAGGAATGGACTGGTTCAAGATTCGCATTCCCAAATGCTGTTACAATATAGTCAATGTCGATGACTGCATCCAGACTAGAATGAAGATTAATGGTCATGACGGAACCGCCATCAACATAACTGCCAATGTTAACACTCTGCAAACGAAACTGGACATGAGGGAGTGTTATCAAGTGGATTTCAGAGGAGATGACACTTTCAGAAAGATGTTGGGATTTGATTGAAACACGTATGGGGACACACAACATCAGAAAATGCAGTGGAGATGTTATACACCAACAGCATTTGGTAAACATGGACGTGATCTCCGAAAGTTATGGCCCACAATCTGCTCTTTCTTCCTGGATGTCTCTCCAGGCTACAGGATCATAGAGTGACCATGAAATCTAGTCTATTTGCTCATGATAATGATAATTTGCACAGTAGCACCACCAAACTAACAGATCCAAATGGGGAGTTGGTAGATCTTTGTTTGACAAAGCAATTTCACATAAAACAAATATAAAAAAAACAAAAACAAAATCTGTTATGTGTGTATATATTATATTAAATAACCAAAAACTTTTTACATAATTTTTTTTGCATAATAGGAAATTAAATAAAACTAAAAAATTAACAAATTTATTTTTTTAATTCAAATCAATTTTTATATGTATCTTTATATAATAGGAAGTAAAACAATAAAGTAAAGAAATAATTTTTTTAAATTAAAATTGAATAAAAAAAAATAATGACAAGATACATAATACAAAACATAAACATATCCGAAGGTCAGAAAGACAAACTTCAGAGAGTGTGAGAAAATCGAGGCAAAGCGGTGAGATTGAAATTAAGTCATCAAAACTTGAGCAATGGTTACAACAAAATCGATTAAACCACAAATCAATAGGATAGCCAAAGTGCATTGTAATCGAAAAGGATTGACCATAAAATGGAGTCCCGCTCAATTGAGATATAATTTGAAAATGAAAGGTGGTTTCTTAGGATTGTTGGCGGGATTGGCCACCAAAGTATTACCCTTTTTAACAAAGACCGTGCTGCCAGTTTTGGGTACATCAGTTCTGTCGGTATTAGCCTTTAAAAACGTATTCATTCTCAGTTTGTTATTTTGAGACTTTGTTTTAAAAAAAAGGGAATAACTTGTGCAGAATATTATATTTTTATTTATTAAATAAGAATAAATAAGAAAAAAATAGTATTTTTAAAAAAAAAAAATGGAAAAGATAAATAATGTATATCACGACTTACTGACTGTTCTACTGATGGCATCTCCGTTTGGAAGACAAAGGCAGCACTTCAACATCGAGAAAAAGATAGACGTCTTTCGCTCAACGGGAAGTATGTGCAAATGACTAAATTGGTTGACAGACTGGATCTGACTCTCAGCACCATATCCATCAGTTTGGGTGCTGCTGGAATGGGTCTCGTAACAACCGTGGCAACCATTCCAGCCATGCTGGTGATGGAGGGCGTTGCTATCGCAACCACATTCTTAAGCATGGTCAGAAAATTCGCGGAAAAAAAATTATCGTTGAAGACTGAGAAATTCAAAAAGATCAAAGTGTTGGCCAACGTGAAAATCAATTCCATAGGCGACATCATATTGGCTTTTCCGAAGGAAATAAGGATTTCCAATATGGAGTATCTCTACATCCTCGACGGAAAGGATAAATTTGACGTGTTGAAAGAAGGTATAAGAATGAAGACTCGTCAAATTCTTAAAGAAAGGTGGAGAAAAAGCCAGGGATTTTTATCATAAACTCTTGGGAAAAAATAAAGATCCAGAAATAGCGACAGAATTAAACAAAAATAATGATATTATATAATGTAAGAAAAATAATAATAATAAAAAATAAAATAAAATTACCCCCCCCCCCCCCCCAAAAAAAAGAAAGAAAATGTATAGCATAAAATATAAAAAATCGATGGACAACGATAACTTGTGAAGAGTGCAAACAGAAAATAACAGGCAGATGCTTCGTGTCTGTGAAGTATATTGAAAACACAATTTGTCAAAAGAGTTGGAGGCGCAGTCAACAAACTCAACAATAATCTTCCCTTCAAAATGCATCTGCCAGGACATCAATTCACGGGACCAGGCACGAAATTGAACAAGATATGAATAAAGATCTGACACCAAAATCGTGGAGCAAGCCCATCAATAGAGTGGAGCGAGTAGCCTTTAGTTAGGATCTATTATGCAAAGCATACCAATATGGAACGACATGTGTGACATGAACATGTTGAGAGATTTAAAAAATATAACCAATCCCATGATGAGAGAGAAATGTGAACGTTCGCAAGTCAGTAAGCTCACCAGTATGAAACTGAACTGAAAATGAAAAAGCAATTCACTGACGCACAAGCCCATAGTGCACAGATTTCAAAAAAGAGTATTCATCAAAGGACTGGATCACCTGTGGTCAGATGATTTGGCGGACATGTAATTGTTGTCAAGAAACAACAGAGACGTGAAATATCTATTGACAGTCATAGACGTGTTTTCAAAATACGGATGTATGAGAGCATTGCAAAATAAAATCGGGAACGAGCATGGCCAAAGATTCGGAAAATATTTTCATTTTTTCAGTTGCGAAAACCTGAGAAATTGTAAGTGGACAAAGGTCAAGAATTTTACAACATTCACGTCCGTTGACTCATCGATATCTATTCCTCAGAAAACGAGAAGGTGAGCGTGATCGAACAATGGAATAGAGCCATGAAGAAAAAAAATGCAGATATTTCTCATCAACCTACTCTCATTTGTTTATAACAGGCTTGCACGACAGAGAAAGTCACTAACTCGGAAGTATACTCTCTATTTTCGATTCTTTTCCAAGCAATTTGTAAAAGAAAAAAGGTGGTGCAAAAGCACCACAAAAAAGCCAAGCCTGGGCCGAGTGTGTCTGGCGCACACACAGTAGGGAACACTTCTCTGTACCAATCCACGACATTCGGTACCACCGTGCAGACGTATAATCAACGTGTCATTCTTTTTTTTCCGCCATCTTGTAAACATGCGTTTTGTGATACTCTCATCAGTGATACCTTTGACTTGGTTTTTAAGATGTCAATGTTATGTATTGTGGTCTGTTGCTTCATCATCCAGAGGAGCAGGGCTGTGTTTTTTGTATATTCTCACTCAATTATTCACCCTCTTTTTCGTGATATATCTATTTTCCCTGTACCGATTTCGCACACGCTTTTTGCATACCATGCTGTTTGGTCTTCATTTATTCATGTTAACTCTTTTTGGTACTACTGTTGATGGAGTTTGTTGTGGCAGTATTTCTCCACTCCATTGAGGGTAAAATTTCTTACGGCTTTACAACTTTTGGCTGTCGGGGTACTCTTGTGTTCCCACTGGGCCCCAGTTTTCCGCCACCTTCCTCTGGCATCTGGGGTGTCTTGATATATACTATTAAAAAATAGGGGATATTTGATAAAAAGTGAGATATATGAAGAAGTATATTTATATTTTCATTAAAAAAGACAGTTGAATTGCACCATGGCATCTCGTGAATGATTTCGACGATAGTTGGGTGTCTGGCAAGCACACTCTCCACGCACTGGGTTGTAGAAGACATGGACGGTCAGTCAGAGAATTTACCACATTCAGTCCAAGACCTCAATACCTTGTAAATCCTCCTCGGTTCGCTAGACAAGCACGGATTCGACGTGGCATACTCCTCACAAAACGTCCAATATCAGCTTGACTGATGTTATTCTATTCTTCCTGCAGTGCAGCGGCGAGTTCCTGGACATTGGTAGGGGTCTGTTGGCGTTGTTGTAGGCGTCTGCCAAACATATCCCAGAAGTGCTCGATTGGCGAAAGGTCTAGACTTAGTGCAGGCCATGGCAAAGTAATGATGTTCTGCTCCTGGACCAACTCTGTAGCGACACGGGCCCTGTGTGTACTTGCACTGTCATCTTGAAAAATGAATCTACGGCCGTGACATCGCGCAAATGGCACAGCATGAGCTGTTAACATGTTTTCATGGTAGTACTGCCCTATGACACGCCCTTGGATAACATGTAATGCTGTTCTGCCTGTCATGATTATGCTTCCCCACACCTTAACCGATCCACCACCAAAACGATCGTGCTGCCTGACGGTCAAGAAAAGAACGACGGGACCTCTGAGAAAGCCCGTCCAGTACAAATGCAAATTTCAAAACGTACCCCAAAGACGTTAACGCGGCGCTCGTGCGAAAACGTGCACGCAGTTTTCATTGGCCGGTGACATTCATGATCCACACTAAACTTGGTAACATATTGATGTGTCCAATCACGCGTGTCCAATACCATTTTCTGAGAATATCAACATGAGTTTGGATATCCCCTGTTTTTTTAATAGCATATTTTTCCTTGGGCTCACCTTTCCATCTATTTTGCTTTCTCCAGATATGCCTCTGACGGTTCCTTGCAGGCAATGTTTGTTGCTGAAGCATGCTGAAGACTCCCATGCTTCATGCTCCGCTTGGAATGGGGGTTCTGCTTAAAGACCCCGTGGGCTGTGTAGTCCTTGGTCTTCCACCTTTTGGGCTTCAGTCAATCGTGTAGTACGTGCTCGTCGCCATTCTTCCCGCACCCGAACCTCGTTCATTCGGGGCCTCCCAGACCGACCCTGTATGGAGAGAAACATATCCACTCCTTGGGGAATTTGCAGTTTTTTTCTGGCGGGAGATACCTCGGTAGATGCTGAAGTTTCTGACAAAGAGATACCTGGTTCCGAGACTGATGTTTCTCTTCAGTCGACATCTGAGGCTGTCACTAAGGTTGTGACTCATCATTTGAAGCTCGGTTGCGCTCTCCGCTTTCTGCCATTGTCAATAGTTACCGATGTATCCACTCCAGGTGTGTCTCAGTCGCTGGCGTGTTAGGTCTCTGTTTCTGCTCTTTTGGACTTGGGATATCGATCTCAACCTTCCCTGACCTCGGCGCAGTCAGAAGGGGTTGCCGGCCAGTCTTCTGCTTCAGTCTTCCAGACGTAGAACCAAGCAGGTCTTGATTTATATTCAGATGTCCATGGATTCTGTTGTGCTTCCATCTGAGCTTTCTGTCTCTCAGAGGTCCACGGCGACTCTTATAAGCATCTGCCTTCACATGCTTCGGCTGCAACCCGTCGTTCCGCGTGACCCTTCGCTGGTTGAAAGGGCCAGACGTGCACCCTTTCCAAGAGCCTTCCTGTTGCCTCCAAAGAGGCTACTAGTGGTTTCCGGGCACCACCGGCGGCACCACCTCCCTAGATTGGAAGGCTTTGACTGGTAGAAATGAGCTATGTGTCTTCCGACTCAGGATCTGGGTCCGAGAGACCTGGAGTCGAGAGTCATCAGTCTTCTGACTTGGCGGCGGTAGCCGACTTTGTTTTTGAGTTCCTTCCGGACCTTGAACCATCAGACAGCTGAAGGTTTCAGCCAGACCGTGATCGTCAGTCGCGTGCTTACATCCCGTAGAGCAACCTGCTTCTGGGCGTCTTCGACCGTACCGGGTGGTGCAAGTGGTCTAGACTTTGCTGCCTTGGACTCTAACTTGAGTTCCAAGGCTATGAAGTTGTCGTTCTTCACTAGGGCTGATACCGTTTTGCCCCTTGTGAATTATCATTCTTACGATTCCGCTAGTCCGACAGTCTGTCAGACTGTGATGATTTTCAATCAGGACTCCTGTTCCCTCGGGCTTTCCAAACCCAATTCTGCTGGTGTTCCTATGGCAGCTTTGGAGTCCCTGTTAGGCGTATCCAGAGAGATACGAGGCATGCCATCTCTCTAGGATCATGTTGTCTTTGCTGTAGATGCTTATCTGCCTCCACATAAGTTTAACGACATGCATGCTTCCTTACAGGTGTTTTCCAAGGCGCTCATGCACCTTACTGACACTCATGCCTGTAAAACAGCTAATCTGGAACTTGTTCTTCGGGATGGTGAGCTCGACGCTAGCGGTTCCCTTCCTGAGGCGCAGCGTGTTGCTCTTCGATCCACTTCCATGATTCCATGGGGACGGTCTGGGATGATATTCTGCGTCATTCTATGGATCAGCTGTTGCTTCGCTAGCTTGATCCACCTTCTGTTGGAGGTTGTGGACGCTCCCAGCCTAGCAATCGCCCTTCTGCTTTGTCCGCTGTGAAGCCAAGGGCTGATCCTCCTGCCTCTGCTGCTTCCTCTTACTCGTGCGATAAGGGTGAGCGTCAACAGTAAAGGGAGATCTCAGGATCCTTCTACCTGTAGAAGAGGTGGTTTCTCCTCTCGCAGGACTCCCCCGTGCTCGCAAAGAAGGTCCTCACCTCTATTCGACTCACTCAGGTTGGGGTAAGGATATCAGTCCATGATCACATCTGATCAGTGGGTGTTAGACGTTGTTCAGTCCAGTCTGCATATGTCCTTTCAGAGGCACCCCTCTCTGTCACGGGTGTCGCTTCTAACCCCAGTTCCTTTAGCCGTTTCATGTTGGGAACTTTTGATCATGGAAATCGACAATCTCCTGTCGAAAGGGGTGATCGAGGTCGTCAAGAACATTTATTCGGTGGGGTTTTATTCCCACCTGTTCTTAATGCCAAAGAAGTATGGCAGGTTCAGACCTGTTCTCGATCTGAGTGTCCTGGGGCAGTCCATCACCCGACTGATGTCGCCTGAGCTAGCTTTCCATGCACTGTGACCACTGCAGCTTATCTGGATGACATCCTCAAGAGACACTTCAATCCTGCTCTTCTGGAGTATGATGTCAGCAAACTGTTGAACCTACTTTCATCACTTGGGTTTAGAGTCAGAGAGAAGTCGGACCTGGTTCCTTCTCAGTCGTTTTGTCTTCTGGGGATGGACTTCCGTACCCATCTGATTATGGTGGCAGTTCCCCTGGCAGGGGTAGTGATTCTCCTGGCTTTTGCCCTGACTCTAACCCAGGCCGCGTCCGCGACAACGCAGAGTATTTTCTGGCTAGTCGGTCTCTGCAGTTCGGTGATAGATCTCATTCCTTTAAGGCAGATGCATGTCACATCTCTCCAACACTTGCTGCTAAGTCGTTGGAGACCGAATGTCGAACCTTTGGATCCGGTGCTGTAGTTACCAGCATTTCTCAGTCGTCACCTTCTTTACTGGACGGATGTTCAGTGGATAATGCAGGGAGTTCCATTGGATTTACTAATATCCGATCATGTTCTGACGGTGGATGCCAGCGATCTCAGATCAGGTGGGAAGTTAGATCCTCTGGGTCTTTCCGTTCACGGGGTTTGGGGCCAGGATCAGGCAACTCTTCACATCAAGCAGAAGGTGCTTCTTGCTCTTCTGTTGAATTTTTAGCAGTGGATCCCCACCTTTCGAATCACCGGGCCTTCCTCTTGTCCAACAATTCAACAACTGGGGCTCACATTCGGAACTGCTCACTCGGGATGCCAACTCTCTTGTGGTGGAACGTCACATTCCAGGTCGTCTGAACGTCCTAGCCGACACCCTGTCCTGATGGGGCAGGTCTTTTCCACCAAGTGGATGCTACACAAAGCAGTGTTCCAGTCGCTTTGTAGTCTCTGGTGTCGTCCGACATCGATCTGTTCACTACCCATCGGAAACATCAGACGGACCGTTCGTGTCCCTGTGTCCAGATCCACTGGCTTTCGTCGTCGACTCGTTGTCACTCGACTGGAATGGACTAGTCGGATATGACTTCCCTCCGATTCCAATTCTGCCTCAGGTTCCAGCCTGCAGTTGTCGAATCATTCTGATCGCTCCCCTGTCGCCTCTACTAGGTGTGGATCAACCAGCTACGCTCTCTGTTGGCAGCGGTTCTGGTACGTCTCCCTCTACGACACGACCTTCTCTATTAAGGTCTCCCGAGGAGGTTTCACATCGACCCGACATCATCGTGCTTTCACGCATATGTTTTGTCTGGTCCTGTCTCCTCCTTAAAGGTTTTTCAAGATGAGCAATGGTGTGCATTTCTTCTTCAAGGCGGCACACCACTGGTTTAGCCTATGCAGCTAAGTGGGAGGTCCTCTGTCATCTGTCATTGATGTGTTGATCACTCAGATGATTATGCCAATCCTTTGATTGCACAGATAGCGGAGTTTCTGGGCTATCTTTTTCAATTCTTGGGGTATCCAACCTGTTACCATTAAGTGGTGCACGTTTACGCTTTCGGAGACTTTTCATATGGGGGATAGCAGTAATCAGTACCTCACCAAGCTCATTCGGCATTTTTTCTTGAAAAGGTCTAGTTTTGCGGCTGACCCAAGATGGAATCTTTCTTGGGTGCTGCGTTGCTTGGAAGAGATGCGCCATTCCAACTGTTATCCCATCCTTGCATAGAAGACGGCTTTTCTGGTGGTTTTTGCCTCAGCCAGGAGAGTTAGCTAGTTTCTTGGCCTCTCGGTTGATCTGGCTTTTTCTGGAGCAGGAGTTCCGCCAACAGTGTTACTTTTACCACTGATTGCTCCTTTTCAGCCAAGAATCAAATACCTGAAACACCTCCGCCGACTATCTGTATCAGGGCTCTTCCTTTGGTTGATCGTAGTCACCTTTGCTCTATCTGGTTCATTCCATTTGTATTTATCTTAATCGGATACAGTTTATGAGAAAAGCCAGGGAGCGATTCTTTTGTCCCCGATTCCTAGTTGATATAAGATCTCTCCTCAACCCATCTCTAGATAGATTTTTCTTGCTATTAGATCGTCATACGCTCGTTTGGCGGGGGACGATTGTATTACCAATTGCATTTCTGCCCACGATATGCATGCATTTTCTACCTCCTGGGCTTATGCTAACTCCGTCAAGTTGTCGGACGTTATGGGGGCAACCGATCAGAGAAACGCTTCTACTTTCTCCTCCTGTTATCCGTGTCTGCTGCAGGAGCAGTCTGAGGACCTTTTTTTCTCTAGGACCTCTCTTTTCTGCTCTTGTTGTTATCAACCCTTTGATTAACCTACCTTTTCTTTCAGAACAAGATCAAACAATGTGTATTTTTACTGTTCTTTCTGCCTGTGTGTCACACATGGCCGTACACCTCATGTCACATTGTTCTATATCGATGTCTGTGATGCGATGGCTCTCTAAGCCTTGGGAACTCTTCTTCTAGACATAGTTTCAGCGCAGTCGGGTTATGTGGGGGTTGGTTATATGATTCTCTCTTCCTATTGTCTACTCAGCCTATTGTAAACAATTGTGAGTTGGTTGGTGAGAAATATAAATTTTATAGTGAATTTCCTTTCTTATTATAGTACCACAATTGTTTACAGGAAGCCCTCTTCTTATTCGTGTAAGAATCCTTTCTCCCTGCTGATCACATAACTCCAATGCTGGCGGATTCAAATAGATTGACGCATTAATTATACATCTTTGCCCTGGTACCTGATGCTGTGGATTGGTACAGAGATCAGTATCCCATACTGGGTGTGCGCCGGTGGCACGCGGCCCAGTTTTGGCTTATTTTGTTCTTGGAGCTTTTGCACCACCTTTTCTTTCCAAAATTGCTTGGGAAAGAAATGAAAATATAGGTGTATACTTCCGAGTTAAGGACTTCCACTGTAGTGCAAGCCTGTTGTAAACAATTGTGGTAGGTATAATAAACAAGGAAATTTACTATAAATATATATTTCAATGCTAACTGGATTAAGAAATGCCTGATCGTTTTCGGCGATTTTTTCCGATGACTATAACAACACATATTACAGTTCCATGAGGATGACACCTATGGAAGCTATCGATCTGTGAAACAAAAAGAACGTTTACCCGAATATGTATCCATTTAAGATGGCAATGGCGATGCCGAAACGACCGAAATTCGCCGTGACCGATCGTAAGAGAATTTACAAGTGAAAAAAACATTTTGAAAAAGGTTACACACCTGGAGTGATGGAAGAAATCTTCGTCGTGGTTCGAGCTACACCAAAACATCACTTAAGAGAAAGAAGCATTAGACAGCGAAGAAATCATGGGAAAGGTTTATGAACAGCAATTACAAAAGACCGCATTTAGAAAAACAAAGAGGAGAATAAATTTTTCACAAATAGACAATGAATAAGAAAAAAATAAAATAAAATAAAAATTAAAAAAAACATCTAAACATTAGAGTGAAATAAAATGAGGAGCATATTAGAAATATCGAAAGGTCTAATGAGAGATGGAAGTATTCAAGAGTCAAAGTGCACGAAAAATTGCTAGTTTCAATAATGAGAGAAAGATAAGACTCAATAACTTGGAAAATGTAGTCAAGAAAGCATTGTACCTGAAGCTCCTGGAAGTTTTGGTGGTGTAGACACTCTCCATAGAACATCCAAGAAAAAGACTAAACAAGTCGTAAAATGGATAGAGAATCAAAACCCTTACACCCTTTACAAACCAGTTTGTCGAATATTTCCTAGAAGGAAAGTGATCATTTGTGGTATAGATACCCCATTGGCAAGCTGACTTGATCCACTTGGCGAACATCAGTAAATCAAGTAATAACACAAAGTTTTTGTTGACGTGTTTTGATGTGTTATATAAATATGCTTGGGTGATGGTTCTTATGGACAAACTTGGTGAATCCATCATGAAAGTTTTTACTGATATTTTCAAACAAGGTCACAAGTCATTAAAATTACATACTGATCAAGGCAAACAATTTCCAAACAGAAAATTCCAGAATTTTCTCAAAGACAATGATGCTGATTTCTTCACTAAACAAAACGTGGAAAGGAAATGTTCCCTAGTAGAAAGATTGAATAGAACTTAACAGAATTTTTTTGGCAAAATTACAAATTGCGAGTAATAATTACAAATTGCGAGACAAAATGTCAAAAACGTGTAATTTTCTGTCTGTCTTTTAAAGTGTATCATCGATGGATCAGGCGGTGATGACTCAAATGCGAAAGATTTTCTGGCAAAAACATGTGATTTTCCATTGGCATTTTTGTGTGTTTCCACTGCTCATGGAGTCGATTTGAGATCCGTCAGACGTGTTAGAATATTTCCCCTCGCTTCTCGTTTTTCAAGTGTTTGCTCGCCCGAACACAGAGATTTCGCCAAGATATGCCAAACTCGAAATCACACATAAAAAATTTTATAATAAAACTCAAGAAAAAAAATCACTTAATTAAAAAGAAATTGCTAAAATAGAAAAGGAAAAATATGGATTATTCAAATTATGATAAATGTTTTGATATGATGGAATACCCTTTCAATCCACCACTCCCCCTTCCCCAATCCGCCACTCCCCCTTACCCAATCCACCCCTTCCCCTTCCTCAATACACACCCCTTCCTCAATCCACTCTTACCTCGCTCTCATTCCGATAAAGAATAAAAACTATATCTACTTGAATTAAGAGAAGATTTTGTGGGTGGCTGGCGGAGGTAGGCATGTGACCTATCAAAATTATCTCATATATTAAATTAGAGAAAGAAGAAAAAACTAAATAAATAAATATAAAATAAATTTTAAAATAAAAAAGCATGTCATTTTTAAAGATTGAAGATCCTAAGTTGAGAGACGAGAACGTTCGTTGATTTCTTGTATTGAAGAGTAATATTCGAAACAGCAATATGGCTAAATGCATGGACAACGTCGAGATGAAACTAGAGACGACCAGGTTGTTCAAACCTGTGACAGAAACTCAGGAAGAAATGAAAAGAGAAATCATTAAAGAATTGAAGAAGGCCTTGAGAGAAAAGGTAGGACATCTACTTACAGACCTTCTATTTACGAACCTGGTGATCTAACTTATGGATTAGATCTCTTGATGGAGAGTCAAGAAGCCGGTATTACCAGAGTGACAAATGAGTTGATGAGCATTTGTGATGAACTGTGGAGACTGAAGATGTTGGATTGAGAATCTTATAAATCGACCATCAACACATTGAAAGGGGAAATATAAAAAATAATAGGAAATAAAATAGGAAATAAAATAGGAATTAAATTACAAAATACTTATTATTTAATTAAAAAAACGAAATAAGATTAAAAAAACAAATATGTTAGTGATGAAGAACAGAGGATTTATGAGATCTTACGACTACGGCAGATTGGGTTAGCTGAATTCGATGATGGGAGCTCTGTCATGTGCCATCAACAGTGATGTGCCAAAACAGATCACTTCCACCAACATGAAGGTCGGAAAGAAAACCATCATGGATGTGGGTACAAAACCTGTGATGGAAGCACACACTAGAATCGCTTTGGAGACTGGCAAGAGGAGTGCTGATTTAATTCAGAAGTTGGTAAAACCACCATAGTGAGCGAAATTATCATCAAAATCAGAAGAAATTCTCGCAAACATGAAAGATGAAAACTTCAAGGATTCTAGTGTTTTGACGATATAGGAACTGGCTAGGACGTTGAATAGCAATCTGGATTGAAAGAAATGAAAATTGAAAAAAATGAATTTATTTTTTTATATAAAAAATTAAAATTATTTTTAAAATAAACGCATAAAAACAAATAACTTGGAAAAATATGCAAAGGGAATGGAAATTAAAGGTTTATCGAGGAATGCACCAAAGATTTAGAGGGCGAACCACAAATTCTTTCCTCAAAGCATAAGAGGATTGATAGTTGGAAAATTGATTTGTGGAAAGACAAATCTGTTGTTGTGGCTGGAGTTGTTGGATTACAGTAGATTGTTCGTATTCAACCCGAATATGAACTATTGCGAAAAGCTCTGAACACAAACTTGCTGAAGGATGTTATAATGAGAATCTTTGATAACCAAATTCGAAAGATGTGATCCGCCGCTCGCAATGATCTTGCAAGAAATTCGAGAGATCTCGGAAATGATAAAATGTCCAGTATGGAATGTTAATTTTACAAAAATGTAAACATGTCTCGAGACTTGAATTCAGTGCACAGAAATCTCATGATATTCAATGACTTGATGTTGGAGAAACAGAATCGTGCGAATCTTACTACATTCAAGGACATCACTGACACATGGACTGTTTCTGTCCATCTCAAAATTATTTCATATTGCCGAGACAGACCATAAGAGAGAATGTGAATTTACTGTGTATGTTTCATCAAGATTTTAAGAATCTCAATCACCTTTACGATGATCACGTGGCCAATGACATGAGAAAACAGAATTCAAGAGATTTTGTAAGTTGGTGTGGGATGGCACACCTTATAAGGTGTGGGATGGCACATCTTATAATTTCGTGATCATCGATCTGACGAGTAGTAAATATTATGGAAAATATAGGAAGGGATTCAACATTATTTTTTTTTTTATTTTCCGGATGATTGCAATTAATAAATTAGAAGAAAAAACAACTAAATCATATTAAGTAGAAAGTAAAAAAATAAATAAATAAAATAAAATATACAATTATTAAAAAAATGTTTTTAAAAAAACTCAATTATTAGAAAGGATAGCCGAATAATATGATTGCAAAAGATTCTTTTTCGATCACTGTGATCAATGACAAGACTCGATTCATGATGAAATTCAATCTGCCGATCGAATTGAAGAGGTATAAGAAGTATGGGATGGCCTCGGTAAATCTTGAGATATACTATTCACTTCCCAACATCACTGAGAAAAATAATGTGTTCAGATATTCGAACGGAATGGATTGGTTCATTCGTATTCCCAAAGGCAGTTACGCTTTAGTCTTTTTGAACGAACTTATTCAGACTTGACTGAACGAAGAGAAGAGAATTTTCTACTCGGAATTGTTTATAAGTATTTTTTTGAGTATTAGTTTTATTTCAGGGAAGTTTTTATATATTTAGTTTGCATGCGTGTTTGGGGAGGATCGTAGGGTGAAATAAGGAGGTTTAGTTGATAGGTTTGATAGGTTTTTCCAATTTTGTTGTTTGTTTACCTTATTTACCTTTCTTCATAAGTTTGCTGCCTTGTTTTGTCGTTTTCGGTCATTAGATTCTATATAATATTTATAATCATGAATGGTATGTGCACAACGGGTGTCCAGACGGAGGTAAGTATAGTTATTAAAGGGGGTCTGGGGGAGGTGAGTCGAGGGGTGCAGGTGCAGGTGGGGGAGAGTGAGGATACGGAGGCGTGCAGACAGTGTAATATGAGGTATGGTGTTGGTCGGCCAATGGAGAGTAGTGGGGTATGTCCGAACTGCAGGGATATTTTACAGTTGTTAGAGAAGTGTGTTGGATTCGAGCGGGAGATTGCAGAGCTGAGAGGGAGGTTGGGGAGGGCCGGTGTATCTGGAGTTACCCCGTTGAAGGTTACCTATGATGGTGAGGTGGAAGGTGGGTGGAAGGTCGTTGTGGACTCAAGGAGGAAACTGGGAAGCAGGAAACGTAGGGGGAGAATGCTTGAGGTGGGAGGTGTAAATGAGGAGGGGGGGGGGGGGGTTCTAGTAGGAAAGTTCGGAAGGTGGCGTCAGGACGGCTGCGTCGAGTCCAGAAACCAGAGTCGGCGTAAGGCTGCCAAGGTTGCTAGGTGGCGTTTAGAAAACAGCTTTAGTGTTTTAAATTCTGATACCCCTGGGGATGAGAGTGAGGGGGGAATTGTGGGGGTGGGGGCGAGATGGTTGTTGATGTTGATAGACCAGATGGGGAAAGGAGGGCGGTGAAGAGAAAGAGGGGGCCAGAGGCATGCAAAACAAGAGGAGGTGCAGATGATATAGGAACTGGGGCCAGAAGAAGAAAATTAGTTGTAGCGGGGAGCAGCATTGTACGTGGGATCAACAATGTGGTTTGTGGTCCTAATAGTTCCAATTGAACAGTCTTGAGCTTTCCGGGGGCGAAGGTGGAGGATCTGAGGGACCAGGTAGATGGCATTGTGGCAGGGTCAGGACCGGAACCGGAAGTGGTGGTCCATGTGGGGACACCAACAATATCAGGCAGAGGGTCAGTAAGTTTGGTGGAGTCGTATAGAGGCTTAGTCAGCAAACTGCTAAGTAGGAATGTATGTGTAGTTGTATCCGTAGTCCTTCCTGTCCTTGGAGGTGGGGTCGAACGGAACTCAAGGATTTTGGCGCTAAGTGAAGAGTTGGAGGACTACTGTGTTGAACTGGGAATACCCTTTATCGACCATTGGGACGCGCTTTGGGGCAATGGGAGCATGTACAGGCGTGACGGGCTGCATCTTAGCAGGGTGGGGAAACGGGTATTGGGGGATGAAATTCTACGGTTAGCAGAGCCTTTATTAGAGAGGAGCGGGGTGAGAGGTCAGAGGCAAGTATAACTAGAGTGGAAATAGGTGGGGGTGAACAAGAGCGAGAGGGACAGAATAAGTTCTCGGTACCCTGAAAGTGGGTTATAGCAACATCCAGGGTCTCCACCGGAAAGTAAGTGAAATTGCTACATTGATCGAGGCAGAGGAGTTTGATGTCATGGGCTTAAGCGAGACGTGGGTAAGACATGAGGAATGGGTAGACCAAGTAAGCGGGTGCGTGTGGATAGGCGTAGGGTGAACGGAAGGCTAGAAAAAGGAGGGAGGGGTAGGCCTTTTCCTTTAAAGAGGATTTAAAACCGTCGCTGGTTACAGATCTGGAAAATGTCAGCACCTCGGCTGAGGTATCGAAAGAAATTGGATGGGTAAAGATCAGTCTGAGAAATAAAAGTATTGCCCTTGGGATTGTGTACTGTGCGGTGGAGGGAAGTAAACCCGAGTGGAATGGCTCGATATACTCAACACTAAGGTCCAATATCACAGAACTAGAAAACAGGGGGCTCGGTGTAATTCTGATGGGCGACTTTAATGGACACATAGGTGATAAGGAAGAAGGCATAGGGGATGGGGACAAGAAAGTCAACAGGAATGAAAGGAAGCTGTTGAACGTCACAAATGAGCTCGGTCTAACGATTCTGAACAGGGACGCGAGGTGTAAGGGGAAATGGACCTGGAAGAGAAACGACAGACAAATAAATAATCGACTACATTTTCACAGATATTAATTTATGGAGGGAGGTGATAGGGGTAGAAGTGGATGATGAGGGTAAAACGGAGTTGGATAGTGATCACAACTTGAGTACAGTGACGATCAGGGCCAAAAACCTAGATAAAAGCAAAGGAAGCTTCAAGGAGATTTGGGAACTCCAAAAGGATGCTGACTGGGCGAAGTTCGCAGAAACACTGAAACCAAAGCTTGCAACCGTACACAGGGGGGGGGGGGGGGGCAGTGTCCAGAAGATGGCCGACGCCATAGTTGCGAGCCTAGTAGAGGCAGGGAAGGAAAGTGTAGGAAAGATTAGAGTGCCAACACGGGAACTTGGGTACAGAGTGAACGAAGAACTGAAAAGGGCCATAAAGTGTAGAAAAGCTAAATGTGCTGCATACAGGAGAAATAGAAAACTTAATGGGGGTGGAAAGCAATGAGGCCATGGTAGCAAAGGAAGAATACCTACAAGCACGAAATAAAATAAATAAGATTAAAGACGACAATCGGTGAGTGCGAAATAGCAGTCTTATTGGGACAATAAGAACGACAGAGGGTCGAGTTCAAACGAATTTTGGAAATGGGTGAACAAAAGTAACAAAGGAAGTAACCCACAGAGTATTAAAGTAGTTGGCAGAGTTACAGAGGAGCAAGATCAAATCGCTTTAGAACTAGTTAAGCACTGGGAAAAGGTAAACGATAAGCGATGGGGCATGGGGAACCCACCAGAGTGTCCGAACCAGGTCGAGGAAAATCTATCGAACTTCGTGTGCAGCGAAATCAAAATGGAAGAGGTGCGAAGGGTGATCTCAAAATTAAGGAATGGAAAAGTGGGAGGGGTGGATGAAATTCCTAACGAGTTTATCAAAAAAGGGGGATAGGAACTCTTGGAAAGCCTAATTGCCCTATTCAATTTAGCCATAGAAAAACAAGAGGTCCCAAAGGAGTGGAGGGAACGTAAAGTGACATTTATTCACAAAAAGGGGGAAAAAGACGTCTTGGATAACTATCGAAGGATCTTTGTCAGCAGCAACATTGGAAAAGTATTTTGTAAAGTCCTGTATGGGAGATTAGAGGAGGTGATTGAAGAGAAGGGTTTTTTTGGGAGAAATACAGAATGGCTTCAGGAAGGGAAGGAGAGTCAATGACCATCTTTTCACGCTATCCCAAATAATAGAATCCGCGAAAGCAAAAAAGAAAAAGATATTTAAGGCCTTTTTGGATGTTAAAAAGGCATACGATAGAGTATGGAGGGAGGGTATGTGGCGCAAGCTGGAAGCTCTGGGCTTGGGAAGCGAGTTTGTTGGGATTATGAAAGCATTATATAAAGATGTATAGAGTGAACTTAGCCTGGGAAACATAACAACAAAACGAGTGCCTATGGAGATAGGCCTAAAACAGGGGTGTATCCTTTCGCCAATTCTTTTTGCATTGTACATCAAAGGTTTAGGAGATGAACTTCTGCACAGCGACGAGGGGGTTGCAGTTGGGGACTTGAAGATCCCAGGGCTATTTTTGCAGACGATATGGTGTTTGTGTCAGAAAGCGAAGAGGGGCTAGCGAAGATGCTGGGAATTGTTGGGAAATATGGGAGCAAATGGAGACTCGAACTTAATGAAAGCAAGAGCAAAGTTATACATGTGGGCCGCAAAGTGGATCCCACTCAAAGGTGGAGAGTGGGGGAGTTCTGCATTCCGGAAGGTAGCAGCAAACGTCTTAGTTTAAGTGACTACGAGTATCTGGGGGTAAATATAAACATCACAGGAAGAGGCATCTACTGAAACCACACAAATAAATTGATTCTGAAGGGGAAGCGAATAGTTAACTAAATGAAACTTATAGGAAAAAGTTTCAATAAGGTTTTCGTGGAGAAAACCATTTGGGAAATGGTGGGTCTGCCAAGTATAACATACGGTACGGAAGTTGTACCCCTAAATCAGACGGCTGTTAAGAACTTGGAAATCCTGCAGAACGATGCAGGCCGATGGACAACAGGGACGAGTAATGCCGCAGCGCTAGAAGCAACCAGGGGTGAGCTTGGGTGGATGGGGATCAAGGACAGAATAGACCTATTGAAACTCGGTTATCTTAATTATTTGGTAAATCTCCCCGATAGCCGATGGTTTAAAGTAATGTTCCTGAGAACTTTGAACTCAAATATCAAGACGGGGTGGATGGTCCAAGTGAGGGAGCTAGCAGAGAACTACTCATTGGAGATTTCGGACCTAGACGTTGGGGCAAACCAGGGTAAAAAGATCGTCAGAGAAAGGGTCATGGAGGATTGTAACCGTAATTGGCGAGAGGGGGGGGGGGGGGTCAAATCAAAAAGATCTTTGGGTGGCCTGCGTGATAAAGAGAAGCCTGGTTTTGAAGAGTACCTTGATGGCACCTTTGGGGGGGGGGGGGTCACGATTGTTCAAGCTGAGGTCGCGGTCTCTGGAGCTAAGGGGAAACATTGGGAAAAACAGTGAAAAGGAGTGCCAGATTTGTAATTTGGGCGTGGTGGAGACCCTGGAACACTTTCTTCTAAAATGCCCAAAATACCAGTCTAAAAGAACAAGATTCACTGGGAGTATAATGGGGAAGTGGGATGGGAGAATGATGGACATGTGGTTAGAGGGCTACTCAAAGGAGAGGGTTTATATGCTAATCGGAGAGATTGGGAAGAAGGGGACAAGGGGTGTCATCAAGCAGTTCGTCTCCGAGTGTTGGGAGGAGAGAAGAAGCGTGAGAATAGGAAGGCATTTGGTAGTACAGGGGTAACCAAGGTCTTCTCATACGAGAACCGCGATTAATCAGCGGCCGGCCAAAGTGTTATTATTATTGATGATTGGCGGAACTGCCATCAACATAACTGCCAACATCAACACTGTAAACGATACTGGACACGAGAGAGGGTTATCGAATGGATTGTAGAGGAGATGACACATGTATGAATGATATGCGACATCAGAAAATGCGGTGGACATTCTATGTCAGCAGCATTTTGGTGAATGTGGGCGTGATCTCGAAGTTATGTTAATGGTGCCACACAGCCCATGATCTACTCATTTTTTCTGGACATATCCCTGGGCTACAAGATCATAGTAAGACCCCAAAATCTAGTCTATTTGCCTGTTATAACTCATACTTTGTACAGTATTAACACTGAATTAAGGAATCAACATGGAGAGCTGTAGGGATCTTTGAAGCAAATGTGCGATGATCATACAAATGAAATTTAAGAAACAAAACAAAATCTGTTAAATAGTTTATTAAACAAACAAATAAAAATATATTTTTTATAGTTTTTTGGGGGGTAGAATAGGAAGTTGAATTAAATTGACAATTTCTTTTTAAAAAGCTTTAAATCAATTCATATATATAATAGGAAAATCGATAGCTCCTATCTCTGTCACCCTATATAAGCATATGAAGTTTCAAAACAACCCGGTAATGAATGCACCCTCTGAGGCAGGCCAAAGATGTTAATGCACAAAAGTTTGACGGCCCTGGCTGGTGGCAATGGTCCTTTTACCTTTTTATGGAAATTCATAAATATACCCTGAAGAGAGTGCAAAGGGGATAAGTTGCTACAAAAATGCACCAAGTCCAAAGGCTGGTGCTAACAACAATACTTTTTTTATGGAAATGAAAAGCAATGAACTGCTAACATCCATAAGCCACCCAGAACATGCATACCTAGTTTCAAGACACCCTATCATAAATGTGCCCTGTAGGGCAAGCCAGAGGAATATACTGATGCCTGACCATACTTCAACGGTCATTGCTAACGGCAACTATTTTTGGAAGAAATGGAAGCAAATTGACAGTTACCATCTGGAGGTCACCCTGAACAAGCATACCAAGTTTCAAAGCAATCCGATCATAAATGTGCCCTGCAGGGTGCAGGGTGTGCCAAAGGGCAATATTGATGCATAACAGAACTAAAGTCATTGAAGGTCATTTCTTGATGGAAATAGAAGATAATCGTTACCCCCCATCTAGAGGTAATCCCAAATAAGCATACCAAGTTTCAAACCGATCTGATCATACATGTCCCCTGCAGAGTGTGCCAAAGGGAAATACTAATGTTTAAGTGCACTGAGTTCATCAAAGCCAGTGGCAACATTTTTTGACGGAATTTGAAGACAATCGATAACTCCCATCTAGAGGTAACCCCAAACAAGCATACCAAGGTTCAAACCGATCTGACCATAAATGCGTCCTGTAGGGTTTGCCAACTGAATATATTGACGCCTGACAAAACTAAGTTCAAAGCTCGTTGCCAGCAGCAACATTTGAAGCTAGAAATGGAAGAAAATCAATAACTCCCACCTGGAGGTCACCCCAAATAAGCATACCAGGTTTAAAAAAAATCCGATTATAAATATGCCCTGTAGGGTATGCCAAAGGGAAATATTGACGTCTGGCTGAACTAAGTTTAAAGTCGATTGCCTGTGGCAACATTTTTTAACAAAAATGGAAGAAAAATGATAGCTCCCATCTAGAGGTCACCCCAAATAAGCATACCAGTTTCAAAGAAATCCGATTATAAATGTACAATGTAGGGTGTGCCAAAGGGAAATATTGAGGTCTGACTAAACTAAGTTTAAAGGCCGTTGCAAGTGGCAACAGTTTTTGACAGAAATGGAAGAAAATCGATAGCTCCCATCTAGAGATCGCCCCCTAACAAGCATACCATGATTCAAAGCGATCTGATCATAAATGCGACCTGTGCAGTGTGCCAAAGGAAATTGTGGATGCCCAGACATACGTATGTTCATACGTACACCGACGGACGAGAAGTGAGGGCAATAGCTCAGCTTGACTTTGTCAAGTTGATGTAAAAACCCTGTATAATATGTTATTTATCTTATGTCCCATCCCTTCAAATCTCAAAATCTGAAACAAAAGCATGAAAGCATATCTGAGATACAGGTGGTAACAGTACACAACATAATACACAAAGAAATATTACCTCCAAAAGGGTTAAGTAAAGCTAGTTTGCATAATTTATGCACGAGAAAAAAAAAACCATAGGATATGTTATTTATCTTATGCTGCTAGACCCCCATACCAAAAATTATTGAAATCGGAAATGTCATTCAGAATTTCTGAGCATATAACAAATTACACGCAATTTCCAACAAAAATGGTCGGCTGTCGGACATCTTGAATATTTGGGGGGGGGGGGGGGGAATTAACGTGCATCCATTTCTCCGAATGCCCCATCAAATCTGAAAATTTTAAACAAGAGCATCAAAGCATCTCGGAGATACAGGTGGTAACAATACACAACATAATACATACAAAAATAGGTTAAGTAAGGTTAATTTGCATAATGTATGAACAATGAAAAAACCCATATGAAATGTTATTTATCTTATGCTGCTAGACCTCCATATAAAAAAATATTGAAATCGGAAATGTCATTCAGAACTTCTGTGTGTATAAAGAATTACATGCAATTTCCAACAAAAATGGCCGGCAGTCAGACATCTTGAATTTGTTTTGGACAAAATTGACGTTCATCAATTTTTCCTAATGACCCAAAAATCTGAAAATTTTAAACAAAAGCGTCAAAACATCTCTGAGATACAGGTGGTAACACGACAGAGGGGTTGATGGACAGACAGACAGATGGACAGAGAGAGTGCAGTCCAAGAGTTCTCTTCATGGTAAAACCGTGGGGGACTAATAAGTAAATTATCGGATGTGGGCTGCCGATCTGGTGGACATGCAATCATTGGAAACACAACAGAGGCGTAAAATATCTATTGACGGGCATAGATGTGTTTACGAAATATGGATAGATGAGAGCATCAAAAAAACTAATTGGGAACGAGTGTGACTGAAGCTTTAGAAAATATCTTCACCACTTCTTCGCGCAAACTTGAGAAATTATGGGTAGATAAAGGTCAAGAATTGTACAATGTTCACATTCATTGACTTATCAACATCTATTCCCTAGAAAACGAGGTGAAGGTGAGCATAGTCAAATGATGGAATAAAACCATGAAGGAGAAAATGCACAGATATTTCATGGCTAACTCAACTAAGAAATACTTGAATGGCATAGATGATCTGGTTGATGACTATAACAGTACATGTCACAGTTTCATCAAGATCACACCCACAGTAGCTAGCGATCATCAAAACAAAAAAGAAATCTTTGCAAATCTCTATCCAATAGAGATGGCAGTGGTGACAAAACGTCAAAATTTTGCCGTGAGTGATCAAGTGAGAATTAACATGTGGAAAAAATATTTTGAAAAAGGTTATGTGCCTGGATGAATAGAAGAAATCTTCATGCTGTTTCGAGAATTTTACACCGGTCCCATCACTTGTGAGATAGAAGCACTGGACAGTGAAGAAATCGCTGGAACTTTTTATAAACAGCAATTGCAAAAGACAGCATATTAAAAAAATAAAAAACAAAGAGGGGAACATTTTTTGTGGCATATATAGAAGTAAAAAATAAAAAAAATTAAAAAAAATAAAAATAAAATAATTTTAAAAAAATCAGAGCGGAATAAAAAAAGAGAAACATATTGGACATAATGAAAGCTATAATAAGAGACAAAAGTATTCAAGAGTATGAAGTGCACGAATATTTACCCATGTCTGGAACTACTCTCAATAATGAAGGAGAGATAAGACTCAATGTTGAAATGCAAGATCTCTTTCTCCATCTGAGCAAAAGTTATCTCCAGATAGAAGGCCGATTGACAAAAAAAGGATGGTAGCGATTACGCTGTTGAAGTTGTCTCCCCGTTAGCTCAAAATGGCATGATGCATCTTTCCCAGTATTTCGTATAAACTCTCAGGTCAAGAGATAGAAACTGTGTTTCATCCCGCCCAGACAATGGCATGATCATCTTTTCAACAGTATAGTGTATAAACTCTCAGGTCAAGAGATAGAAACCATGTTTCGTCCCGCTCAGGCAATCACAATGTTGGGACTTTTGAAATATCCAGACGATTTTTCCAAATCTAAAGGATTCAATCAACTGTGGGTGAAAGGCACTACCTACGATGCGAATGCCGAGTATATGGGAGATTTGATTATGATATTCAAGCATCTATGCCTAAAGGAACATTCTCGTTTTGGATTCCTCTTAAACACATCTTTGGATTCATGGAAGATTGTGACAAAATCATCTTTGGATTAAAACACAGTCTCACACTATTTCATAACAATGACGGTGATCCAACAGATCCAGGCAAAGTGCACCTAAACAATAAACAAGGTGTCGTGGTTCATGCCACATATACTACTTGATAACGAACAAAGAATGAAACTCTTCAAGATCATCAAATCAAAAACCAAATTACCTGTTGGCTTTGGAATGAGACACTGTGACATAGTAAATGTCCCAACGTCGACTCAGTTCAATTGGCGATTCTCTGTGAAATCTTCTTAGGGAAAAACCACATTTCATCATAGTGGGATTTCAGATGGACAGGATCAGATCTCAAGAAAAAAATCCATCTCTGTTCGATAATTGCAACTTGAGAAACATGCAGGTGTTTCTCAATTACATGAGATGTCCGGCCATAGATTACACAATGCCTTGTTCGAGAAGAACAATTTTTCTAGAATGTTCAACAATGCCACAGACTTCAGATCGAAATATCATCATGTGGACAAATTGATGAGCAATCTGAACATAATACTCACCAAATACAAAATGCGCCATCCCCTGTTTTTATTCAAGAACACCGTTCTGGACATCATCATCAAGATTTAGTTTGATAGGAATGCACCTAGACAAACTGAAGCTTTTGCAGGTGTCATATCCAACAGAGTGTTGACGTTCCAATAGGATGGAAGTACAATGTCTTATTCAATAACTTTAAAAAAAAAAAACTGAAAAAAAACTGAAAAAAACTTTTTAAAAATTTCAAAAAAATTTTAAAATAACTTCAATAAACTTAAAATAACTTGAAAAAAAAACTTTAAAGAAAACTTAAAATAACATAAAAGAACACTTTTAAAAAAATCTCAAAAAAACTTTAAAATAACTCCAAAAAACTTAAAATAACTTTAAAAAAACTTAAAATAACATAAAAAAAAACTTCAAAAAATTTTAAACATAAAAAGGGAACTTTGGAAGTATTTAATAATGTTCTCAAACTCCCTTATTTTTTTCCCCTTCAATATTTCACATGTTCAATTCGATTAAGTATTTTTTATGCATTCAAAGAATCACATTTGATCAAGACAGATACTACAGAAGAAATAGCTTCATGATTCAGACATCTTCATCTTCAAATTAATTAATTCTCCCTCTTCAACTCTCGAAGGTGTTTCGAATTTGCTTGTATTGCAATATTGACTCCCCATCTTCTCGACTTTATATCTATCATTTTCTATACCATTTATCACCAAGTTGGCGATGGCTCTATTCTACAGGTTGTTAGAAGACAGACTCAAATGATGTGTCCACCTATTGGCATAGGATATCATACCTGACCGTGTAGTGATCCATTTCTGGAGGACCATTCCGATTCACCAGAATCCAATGCACCCTTTTCCTCGGCCCACACAGTTATCAACAGTCTCACCGATTTATTTTCTTCACGACCCGAATCATAGTGCAGGCATCCGCCATTAACTCAGGATCAGGGAGATTTGTAATTCGATTACCACCCATGTCCAGGTCACCTTCCATCACATCGCCAGTGTCTCGACTTGTGTCATTCACGTATTTTCTGCTGACTGTGCTCGAATTGTATTCCTAATTGTACTCAAGACCAACCCGTTTGTTATCATTCGTGTCAATACCAGACTCCATCATTTCTCCCAATTGTTTGTTGAGATAGAGATTGCTCTTTGAGATTTAGTGAGAGCAGAATCCACACTACTGACTGTGGTCGATTTGGAAGCCTCGTATACGATTTGTGCCAGATTGACAATCTTATTAAATCAGATTGGTTTTCATTTCATTTTTCTCATTCAAAGTATCGATGATCTTTCATTCTGCAACGTCTACATATTATTTGGTGGCAGCATCACGGGGCTGCTCCGGTTATCCTAGATTCGACATCCTGTGAGAATTCGCATTCACTCCAGAATACATGGTTTTGGGAATGTAGCATTCTCTCAGATGTTGCGTGAAACGTCTGAAATCCATAGGATCTACCAAATTCACGAATCATTTAGATTTTAAGTCTAGATCATCAGTCATGTTTTTATCCAGGTAATTATCTCTCTCACGCTGCTCAAAACCTGCAACTGCCTGATCTGCATACTTTTTAGTTGCTGTGTCGTTGAGCTCTATCAATTCTAGAACGTTATAAAGCTTGTGATTATTCATGTTTAATGGTTCCTTTCGAGGTTCGTATCTCCTCAGAAAATTACCATTCAAATATGTAACAGACACTCTGCTATCGCTTTCGAAAATTTATTTTTATCATTTTATTCTATTTTTTTTTTTTTTTGATTTCCTATTATTTATATGAAAAATATTTGTTCTCCCTCTCAATGTAAATCATTGAGGATATCTTGAAAATGATGTTTCAAAGACCATCTCTTGAGAACATAGAGGCACAAGTGTCCACAAAACACTTGATCGTGAGGTTGCACACATTCAGTAATGTAATATATCAATCATTTTAAATAATCTGTGAACTCTTTGGGCGGTGATATTCCGTAGCTGTCGAAATATACTTCTCAAAGTTTGTTAAGCACCCAAGTATATCCAACTACATGTTTTACGTTTTAGTTGAAATATTGTGATGAAAAGTGTATATATTTTTTATTTAATTATATCTTTAATGATTTAAGTACAGAAATTTAGATTTTATTTGTTTTTGACAATATTTTTTAGCTTTTGATTACGATAACCGTGGAAAAAGGATATTATTGGTAAAAGAGGAAATTTTTCAATTTGCCAAAAAGTTGACGGAGAGAACTGGTATGGGTTCAATATGGAGTATGAGACCCATTATTGTTAATTACAGCTTGACAATGCATTCTCATGCTTCCACTCAGGTTCCGGGTGGTCCTTTGTGGGATGTTGTTCCATTCATGGACCAGCATGGCACAAGCTCCTGGACACTTTTTGGCTGAACTGGACAGGCTGTAATTGCATGCTGTAACTCATTCCAGACATGTTCGATTGGATTGAGGTCAAGGGATCTTGCTGGACAGTCCATATGCTCAATCCCCTCCCTCTGTCGGTACTCCCCGACAGCATGGGCAACTTGAGGACGGGCATTATCGTCATTCAGATTAAATCTATCACCCACTGCAGCTACATACAATCTGACGTGGACATCCAGTATCTCATCAATATACCGCTGTGCAGTCAACGTACCATGTTCAAGGACACAGAGCTCTGTAGGTCCATCCCAGCTGATGCCCCCAGACTATGATTGCCCCTCCACCATAGCAGTCATGCTCAGCAATTTTGGCTGCATGGAATCGCTCTCCTGGTCTTCTCCGTTCCCTATAACGCCTATCTGTGTGGTCTAGGCAGTACCTTGACTCATCTTGACTTATCTGTAAAAAGGACAGGTCGCCAATCTTCTCTGGTCCATCCAAAGTGGTCCATGGCCCTTTCATATCGTGCCTGGCGGTGGTTCTGGGACAGTGGAATGCGAATACATGGTCTTTTCGATCGAAGACCACCTTCATGCAACCTTGCCCAGATAGTCTGCGTCGAAACATTTACCCCGAATGCATTTTGATGGTCACTGCAAAGCTGGGTTGCTGTGGCAAAGCGGTTCCTACGGGCCTGAATGATCAAAATGGTATCCGGGGCCTGACATGCCCATTACATTTAGAGAACTGGACTGGGGTTCAAGATAATTTAGCTATTGTGAGGGGTGGGGGAGTGGGGGTGGGGGAGAGGTTTCCAAAAGTTTTTGGTATTGGATGGGCTGGAGGAGGAGAGTTCATGAAAGTTTTACATATTGTGAGGGGTTACAGGGGTGTGGAATAAAAAATGAATTATTTAACGAAAATTATTAATATATTATATTAAATGAATATACGCTATTTATTAGGAGATTACGTCATAGCAATTAAGGTTATTAAAATTTTAAACATATGACCGCACACTTGTCTCCTTCACCCCTCCTCATAACCTCATTTGACCCCCCCCCCCCCCCCCCCCTCCTTATTTGATGATTAGCGGCTTCACCGGTCAGTCGAGTTGTGCATCTCTGCTACTTGTGGTTAAGTTGAATCAGCTGAAACCCGCAAGTCGCACATTTAAATGTCGAGATTTGACATTTCTCCATATGTTTTTCTAATGTATCTTTCCTACTATAGAATTTCAGACACAACGTGCATGGGAACTTCTTGACATCACCGTCTGTTCGATGTACACTGCCTCTCTTTTGTTGAATTTGCTATTGAAACACAAAATTGACAGTTCAAAGCACCTTCTTGGTGGGTTTTCAGATGATCCGTTAATTCATCTCTTGAAAGTATTGGGGCATAAAGTACAGCCTCTCCCCCGTGTACAGTAGTCTCATGGCGATTTCTCTTATGATTTTTTTGAGAACCAGTCAAAACACAGAAATCGGACCGTTAAAAAATCAATGAAATTTGAAAATTTGAATCTCAGAGTCTGGAAGAAGGTCGCGTGTTGACCGCTAATTTAATGAGTTTTTTATTACACCCATAATTTTGGGACAATAGGAATTTATTACCTCAACATCTGTCACTCTCGTATAGTAGTTGGCGTTTGAAAAGAAAAATCGATTTAATGAGATTTCATTGGTTTTTAATGACACCCAAACACACAATGAAGTGTTTACCTTAGCACGTGTCCAGGTCAAAGTCAGTCGATAGCATTCATATATATGTCCAATACGTCAATATTATTTTTAAATATATCATTTTTTATCTAATAATATCTATCCCAAATTATGACTTTAAAAAAAAATATGTACTAATCGACGTAAACATTATTAATTCATTTATTAATATACTAATTATTATAATAAATCCTAAATACACTCATTAATTACATTAATTACATTAATTATGCAACAGTCATTAATTAAAATTAATGAAGCAGCAGTTATTAAAGTGATTAAAAAAATATATTCATTAAGTGACGTCATGTTAATTACCTTACGTAACTTTTTAATTAAGATGAAGTCATCCCCTGTCCCAGGCCACCGGTCCAGGCTACCGCCCCCCCCCCACCCCACCGAAAAAAATGAGAAAGGTAAGATTATTTTAAGTTAAAACAACGGTTAATATGGACTGGTTAACATCGCGAGAGGCAACAATGAGTTAAACTGTAGCATACAAGTCATGATTAATTAAATTTCTCTCTCGTAAATTGAATGAACTTTTTGACCAATAATTTTTTCAGTTGAGTTTAGATGAATTTTTCATCAAATCTAATCATGGCTGCTTTGGAGCAACCATGACTAGATTTGATGCAAAATATTACTCCGTAGGGAAGAGTTAAGGTGCTATATAAGTAATGGAATTTTGTTTATTTTGAAATTCTCACCTCTGATATTCCTTCAATTCAGATTAAATATACACAAATTATACATCAAAATTAAGGTTGGGATGTACAGAACACGAAACACATGTAATCAACTCGTAGAGTTGATCGTAGGCACCACTGGTTCCTGGAAGTCTGCTACCGTATTCGTACCAGAACTGATAATAAAATAATATTTCGCAAGAACAACTCGTGGCCAAATGTGCTTCAGATATTCAACAACAAAGCTAGGCATGCAAAACACTTTCGGATGCAGTGATAGGACTACATTTTGAAAAAGGACAACACTGTCTGCATTTTTCATTGAAGATGGTTTCCACGCTCGATAGACATGCGCAAATCACTCGATACCACGAATTTCCATTGAAAAACAAAATCGTAATTCTGAGAAATTTCAACACGTATCATGATACCTTGCATTGAATATGGCAATTGTGCAATCTCTATCTAACAACAGTATACTGTATTAAGGCGATCTTTCTCATCATTTGATTTTAGACGGAGTCGAATGTAAATGCTTTTTCCGTCCGATTTCGTCAACCGGAAATCGAAAGTAAATTCATATGTAAACAAAAGCAAAGGTTTGGGAATTTATCCCCATGCAGCTCTGTCGCTGTGTTTTAAAGAATTGTGATACCCTAGCTTTGTTCCTGGATATGTAAAGCACATTTGGCTACAAGTTGTTCCTGTGATATATTATTAAATTATCAGTTCTAGTACGAATACTGTAGCAGACTTCCAGGAACCAGTGGTGCCTACGGTCGCCTCTATGAGTTGATTACACATGTGTTTCGTGTTCTTTACATCACAATCTTCATCTTGATGTACATTTTGTGTATATTTAATTTGAATTGAAGGAATATCATAGGTGAGAATTTTCAAAATAAACAAAATTCCATTACTTATATAGCCCCTCAATCTAGTCACGATTAGAAGACACAAAACTTGTAATTTTTGTTTTCTTTTTTGAATTAATAAAACCTTTTCCATTTTATTACCTTCAGAACAAAAGCTTATAACGAGCTCATTCCAATGAGGGATTATAAACTAGTTTCGAGGAAAAAAAACTTGAAAAGTAATAAAAGTTGAATGGCGATATCTGAAAGTTCCATTCGTTATCGCGGAAACCTCGGAAAGAGGAGCAAGGCATGTTTTAATGGTAAAAAAAGACGCGGCCACTAACGCCAGGGTGGAGGCCCTCTAAAGGGAACAGCACTGGTATAAACAATTGACTAAACTTGACGTTGTACCTGTGCTGCGGTCATAGAATAGCCATAGATTCTGAAAGTGACCTCGAACAGCAGGTAGATAAATAAATAAATTATTTGTAAATAGCGTATTTTTATGAAACAGGGGCTCCCATGGTGTTAAATCAACTCATCCTGGACCATACGTCATTCAGTTTTGAGTGTTGAAACCTTATGGATATACAACGTAACTTGTTTTTCTATAAACTGGGGTCTTTTATATTTTGAGTTTTTGCCAATGATAGACTCAGAGATTTCATGTACTTTTGTGGGGGAAATCTGCTCCTCTTACATTATGAGTTTTGGTTAATGGGCTTTTAAAATTTTATTATTGATGTTTTATCATGCACAAAGTCGATCGAATTTGTTAATTTTTATTATGAGTTACTGTCCTTGATCTATTTAGAAAAATGGCCTTTCTGCAAAGAGCACAGCTGAGGTTTACATTTATGGTGAAATAATTCCTCTTACTCTTTTGAAGTTTGGTTAAAGCTACTTTAAAACATAATAATCACTGGCTCATCGACGTTCGTTATCTTTAAAAATGACATAATTTATAAATTTATGAGAGGCCACTGCCCTTCATCACTTGAGCAAAAATAAAACTTTCTGTAAAGGAGATATGTGCTGAAGTCAATTGGTGACGGTCCTGTCGATTAAAACCTTGAGCAATTATTCCCAACAAATAGCTGATGGGCCCGGTAACCACTGACCTCAGCACAGCTGGATGGCTGGAACGCTCATTGGTCACAAATCGAAAGGTTCCTCGACCATCGCCATCTTCGGGGATGGATGATGTTGCTATAACTAAACAATACTCAATTAAAACTTTCGCTGCGAACAAGACTATTCCGCCTATTTTATGGTGATTGTCTGTTCGTTGTAGTGTGCGCATATCAAACCTACCATCTGGTTAATTGATGGTAAAGCCCACTTTATCCATATATGGATAAAGTGGACGTGGCATTAAAAGGGTTAACAAAAGAATTCTCGAAAGGTTTGATTTTCCCGACCCCTCGCTGTCGACAATTGCTTTTTAAAGTACATAATTTGATACCTGTGAAAAAATTTATATGTTCTTGATGTGCACATTTTCGCGGCAATACCGACTCGATATTTATAATATACTGTAGTTTTATTGACAGAAAACAAGTGTCTGGGATTGGAAAGTTGATACCGTGTGACTAATTTTCGTGCTAGGAAAACACCTTAACGTTTTGTGAAGTAAAAACTGTTGCGCTGTGACTGTAGTCACGGAGTAACAGATTTCATTTCATCAAACGCCATCGATTGAGGGAGTCACCGCGTTGATTTATTTGATGTCATCTTGACGGGGTGGGTGGGGTGGGGAAGAGTGATCATGCTGTACAGCGTATGGGTAGTAGGAGAGCTATGGATCGGCCCCGGTTGGGGAGATCTCGTGGGGGATCTCATATGTGACGTCATAGTCACGTGACCTGGTGGCGCCATGTTTGGTTGTCATTGTAACCTGCGTGATCGGCCATCTTGTGACGTCACCTCCATAGTGATACGTGGTGTCAGTGCGCATACGCAGCGCTTGTTGTTAGTGTGATACGTGTTTCCGTCGGCCATTTTTGTAAACTGGAAGCCGCCAGCATGGATTCTATGGTAGCACGTGGTTGCTATGCTACCCAATTTTCTGAAATAGGGCGGGGACATTTCGGAAGGATGTTCCTTTGTACAAGAGTAATTTTCCGATTCGCATAATTACTACAAATAACCCGACAATCCCTCCAAATCACCAAAAATGATTTTATTTACTACGGATTCCCCCATTTAATCGGCTTAGCACGCAGTGCTGTAGTACCGAAGGGAGCCGGGGTAAGTTCGATTGAATAGGAGTATTTTTCTGGAACGGATCCCCTCCGAATCCTCGTTTAATTCATAGAATTACCACAAACAATCCGATAATCCCTCCAAATCACCAGAATCCTCTGCTTCTATCTATCTATGCAATAGTTTTCGTCTCTCCGGCCACGTTCGTTTGTCCTGGAATATACTCCAGTAGAGTAGACGAGCCTATCAGCTGGAACAGCTTTGCTTATTGTTACTATATTTAGCTTTTCTGGTCTGTTCTTGTTACTTCTGACCCTATTCCGAGTATTCTTGGTGTTTCATTTATCTAAATCACCCAATCTGTTCACTTTCCTGGCGGTAACTAACCAATCAGATTGATTCATCCCCCGTAATCTTTATGCAGAGTTATCTCCCCTTATTACAACGAAGTCCTATACGTTTCTCATCACCTCTACCTTCAATGGCCACGTCCCATGGAATCCCTTTTTAGTCGTAAGAGGCCATGAGGGCTAGGAGAAAATCCCTCAATGAGGTCTAATTTACTATCCCTTTTAACCTCATTTCGACTGAGGCCATGAGGGGCATGGGAAAATCCCTCAATGAGGTCTAATTTTCTATCCCTCTTAGTCTCATTTCAGTATTTGAGGATATCTATGACCTGGTATTGTATTATTTGAGGGTACCTATCGAGGATACCTTCTGGAGAATCCCTTTTTGTCGTATGAGGCCATGAGGGCTATGAGAAAAGCCCTCCATGAGGTCTAATTTACTATCCCTCTTAGCCTCATCTCGGTATTTAAGAGCCATATCCCGTGGCACCCCAATTTCAGCACCCCTTGTTTGGAAAACGTCTGACCTTCGGCACCCTTTTTATTCGTATGAGGCCATGAGGGCTATGAGAAAAGCCCTCAATGAGGTCTAATTTACTATCCCTCTTAGCCTCATTTCGTTCGAGGCCATGAGTGCCAAGAAAAAATCCCAGCGTAGAGGTTGAACATAAGATCCGAGCCGCAAACCCCAAAGCATGTTATCGTTAATTCATCCCAATAACGTATACATTCCAATAAAACCCCATTCACAGCCCAAAGCCCACATTGCGAAATGAACAGGGCACGATAACATTAACGAGTTTAGTAAATAAAATTCTTGTGTACTCCACGACGTCACTGGACAAATGATCAATAAGTAATAAAGGCTGAGGTCACCCCATCTTACATCAAATCGTGAACAGGTTTGTAATTTAGACAGCATTTCATTCGGAACATCGTCTGCTGCAAGTCTGAAAAAATCTAAAAAATGAAGCGGTTTGCAAGTCACCCCGTCGATGAAATAATTACGAAACGGGCAACGTCATTTCAAAATATTTCGCGTGGTGACGTCAGACGGTAACATATGTTACATAACATAACATATGGAGCCGTAAACATAGAAACAACTATGCGAGCTTTCATGCAACCAGAAGGCGAAGATTTTAGTCTTATTGGAACATTTTTTAGTTTTATTGACAAAAACAAGCGCCGCGATTGGAAAGTTGATACCGTGTGACTAATTTTCGTGCTAAATAAACACCATGATGTTTTATGAAGTGAAAGCTGTTACGCCGTGCCAATAAACACAGCGTAACAGCTTTCACTTCATCAAACGTCATCGATTTAAGAAGCGATCGCGTCGATTTACTTGGCGCCATCATGGAGGTGGGGGAGTGGGAGTTGAGACGTTTTTACCTGGCGTTCTTGCAGTCCGTTTGTAGAGAGTTTGGCATATAAAAATATACTGAGTCAAAAAGAAAGTACAACAGAAACAAATGTGAACAAATAGCATAAAGGATGAAATATAATAGTTCTAATGTTGTATGTTTGTGGACAAGAAGTCGTGCAAAGAGTTTAATGACATGTTGTTTTTGTCAACCAACCGTATACAATTCTGCTACGGATTTCAAAAACAAACGTGCTACCCGAGAATGTCAAATTGAAGGGTTGACCGACGATTTTCTTTGTGCTATGTTGTGCTAGAGAGCCTGGGTTATTGCAAAATCACACTAGTTTTTGTCTTCCGACATTTTAAAAAAATGCCAAGGTTAACCGAAAATTAGAGGTTGCGTGCCATTGGTATTCGTGGGGCTGAGATACCACCAGATGAGCTAGCTGCTGAGTTCAAAGTCACGGTGGCCACTATTTACCGTCTCATTGGAAGGTATAGAACCACTGCCGACCGACCGCGTTCAGTCGCCTGCACAAAACAGACACGCCAGGACGTCTCACTTGCGGGATCTCTTCCTTCATGTGACGAGGACAGCAGCAATTACTCCTAGTAGAACCAACAGTAGAATCAGTGCACAAACTGTCCACAACAGACTCGCTGAACATGACATTCGAAGTAGGCGGTCATACCACGGACCAATCCTTACCCAACGTCATCGTACCGTCAGAAAAGAATGGGTACGTCAGCGTGTTCGCTGGACTCAACAGCGTTGGAGCACAGTTCGTTTTAGTGATGAATCACGATTTTGTCTATGATGCGCTGATTGTAGGGCAAGCGTTTATCGCCGACGAGGAGAACATTTTTATGATGCTTGCATGCGGGAATACGACCGTTTCAGCGGGGGTAGAGTAATGGTTTGGGCAGGAATTTCCTTGCATCATCGAAAGCAGTTGATCTTCATCGATGGTAATCTGAATGGACAGTGATATAGGAACGAAATTCTGAACGCTGTTGTTGTCCCGTTGTTCAACGCTAACGTCGGATTGCAGTTATTCCAGCAAGGCAATGCCCGATGTCACGTGGCGGGTATCTGTCGTGACTTTCTTGAGGAGCAGAGCATCGAACTTCCCTGGTCACCACTTTCGCTAGATTTTTCGCCAATCGAGCATGTTTCGGATCAATTGGACCGTCGGGTACGATTCCATGATCTTCAGACGTTAGGCGATTTACGTAATGTTCTAAGGCAGGAGTGGAACGCAATACCACAGCAAGGTGACATCCAGAGACTTTTCAGGTCCATGCGCCGTCGATGTCTTTCCATCCAAGAGGCAAACGATGGACATACACCCTACTGACTGCATGTGTGAACTTTTCATTTCAACCCATGTCTGAATCCTGACGTGACGCTGGCAACAGTAAGAACATGACATGCAAATTCATACAGTTAGACTCGAAATATGATTTTACAATAATTTGTTTGGGATTAAAGTCGATAATACTAAAAACTAAAAAAATGCTTCTCTCTTCTTAGACCTGTTTTTTATACTTTCTTTTTTGACTCAGTATATGTAGATGATGGTATTTTTCAATACTTTGGCAGTTACTATTCTCTTGGTCAACTCAATAAATTAACATATTATAAACATTGATACAGAAAATGAGGGGGCGTTCGGTCGGCGTGCCCCCACCCTAATTCGGCACACCGAGTAGAATGGGCATTTCGTGATCAATTCGTTAGAAGGTTTTGCATCAAAAATTCGTCGTTCAGTAAATCTAATGCTGCCCCGGTTCGTCCTGCCAAATCCCAGAAGCTCAGCGACGCTTCCTGTAATTTGTTTGTCAAGTAATGATGTATGGATATATACCGAGAAACATTAAGGTGGACTTTTTTCACTCGACCTTGTGCAATGACATTTTTTGATGTCTGCGTGGGAATATCGCTAACAATAACTGAATTAATTAATTGGTAATTAGATTTACTCCTATTCAATCGAACACAGCCCCGATCTGTTGTAGGTCTTTGGGTCACATAGCAACCACGTTCTACCACAGAAACCAAGACGGTGGCCTCCAGTATACAAAATGAACGACGGAAACACGTATCACCCTAATAACACGCACTTCGCATTAATACCACATATCACTGTGGGGATGAAGTCACAAGATGGCCGCTTACGCGGGCTACCATGATAAACAATCATGACGTAGCTGGGTCACGTGACATGACGTAACTTCCGGGGCCCATTGCAGGGCCCATCCAACTGGGCCCGGTCCATTCCTCTCCTACTACTAGTAAGCTTTCACCGCGTCTTTATCAGATGGTTTATCAGCTTACCGAATAGAGATTAAATAAACAATGGAGGGAAACACTGAACTGAGGCAACTTGTTAGCAATAAGTCTATTTCGAAACTGCCATCTTGGATTTCAATCTATGCAAACTCACAGGTCGCGAGGTGGGCACAAAGCGATTTCCTTGTTCGTCGCGTTTAGTTCTGTGTCAGTCAAGCAAGTTTTGCGAAATATCCAATTTAAATTCGTAGAATCGATGCCATCATTCAAATTAACTGAAGGGCAACCCTAAAAAACGATGGGATATCGCAGGTTTAAAGACATTTACGGAGGCGAGGACTTGTTTTGAGTGGCAGAAAGGAAACACTTGTTGCATGGAGTTTCTAGGGTTGGGAGATTTAAGACCCAACACTTCCAGCTGCTGAAGAAAAAGAAGCTAAACGACGGGTATTTCTTCACCAGTTTACTCAAAATAGACGAAGGCTACCTTCCCGATGCCAACCCAAAAAGCATCTCATTTTCCATCTATAATTCCATCACTCGTCATCATTTCTTGAAAGATTATCAAGAAATGATGTCAAAGAGTTGGAATTATCAACAAAGAAAATTTCAGTGTGTTATTAAACAACTTATTTCAGCTGGTACTGAGCATTTGGTTCAGTGGCGATTCACCTGCACGAAAAGTGTGCTCCTGGGGACCCAAGTCCAAGGTAGTGGTACATTAGCTGAAACATTTGGAGTTTTTTATACTTTATCCCACAGCTCCAAACGTATTGCTCTCGAAAAAGCTAGGAAAGTGAATGTGTTAAGAGTTTTAATGATGTCCCTATTTTCAGGTAATGTGTTCTTAAATCAAGCAGGGATAACAGGTGCACTAAAGGGATGGGCTTGGGCCCACGGCGGCTTTTGCAGTCTTGAGTGGCGATGAAAGGGGAATACCCTCGAGTGTTTATATGAAATTACCGAATCCAAATTTTACGGAGTCGGATAAGAATCTCACTTAAGAAATCTCTTATATAGCCTCTCTATATGTATACAGGGGGAATGAAGCAATTTGATTGAACATTTTGAAGGCCTGAGCGAAGGTATTGCTAGGAAGTAGTGTTACAAGTCAATATTAATGGATAATAGTATAGCCAATAGTACTGACACAAGGCCGCAATGGCACAGGATTGCTGCAGAAGCTAATGATTGGACAGATAAACCATAGACAAGTAGTGGGTTTGCAGCTTTGGAGATAAGATGGAAGCCGTTTCTAAAACTACCTGTATAGGAGCCATATAGGATCTAGGAGCCATATATTAGCTGTATAGGAGCTGGATCATATGTATCCTCATATACACGTATGTGCTTATGTGCTAGTGCACAATGTGTCACATTGTTCATTTTCACATAAGCACATATCGGCACACCCAGCGTGTGCCTATGTGCTATTGCACAATGTGTCACATTGTGCCTTTTCACATAAGCGCATATGGCAAAAAAGGGATTCTCCAGAAGGTATCCTCAAATAATACAAATCCATGTCATAGGTATCCTCAAATACCCGTATATGCTTATATGCTAGTGTACAATGTGTAGCATTGTGCCATTTCACATAAGCACATATAGGCACATCCAGCAAGTGTCTGTGTGCTAGTGCACAATGTGTCACATTGTGCCTTTTCACATAAGCACATATGACAAAGGATTCTTCAGAAGGTATCCTCAAATAATACAATACCAGGTCATAGGTATCCTCGAGTACCCGTATGTGTCCATGTGCAAGTGGACAATGTGTCGCACCGTGCCTTTTCACATAAGCACACACCAGCAAAGCCAGCATGTGCCTAGGTGCTAGTGCACAATGTGTCACCTTTTGCCTTTTCACATAAGCACATATCGGCACATCCAGCATGTGTCTATGTGCTACTCCACAATGTGTCACATTGTGCCTTTTCCCATAAGCACATATGACAAAAAGGGATTCACCAGAAGGTGTCCTCAAATAATACAATACCAGGTCATAGGAATCCTCAAATAACGAAATGAGGCTAAGAGTCGTATGTGCGAGTCACTCGAACAAGCAATTGCTCGATAGCAGATTTGCTCGATGGGATTCGAGTCGTTCGAGCACTATGTGGAGTCACTCGATCGAGCATTTGCTCTTTAGCACATTTGCTCGATGGGATTCGAGTCGTTCGAGCAATGACTTATCAGTAACTACTTGATAGATTCTCGGCATTAGGAATGGCATAGGCTTTCATGGAGGTTGCCTATCAGTTGGCTATAATCCAAAGGGGTCCCTCAGTACTATAGCACTGCGTGCTACTATTATAAGCCATGGTATGGCGGTCCTAAAAAGGGATTCTGGGGGGAATCCTAATAAGAAAAAACTACTTTAGTTCAATCGAACTTATCCCCGGGGGCCCCATATGTACTATAGAACTACGTGCTGCTCTACTACAAAATATTCTGGGGAAATCCGTATCAAATAAATTCAATTTCGGTAGTTTGGGGGTGGATTTTGGTGATTTGGAGGGATTGTCGGTTTTTTTGTGATAATTCAACGAATCCCGAAATTACTCCTATTCAATCGAACACACCCTCCAAACATAACCGTGTCCTATAAGAAGGTTTTAGGTCACATGGCAACCACGTGCTACCATAGAAACCAAGATGGCGGACTCCAGCATACAAAATGGCCCATGGAAACACGTATCACCCTAACAACACACGCTGTGTGTAAGAGTGTCTGTCTGTCTGTCTGTCTGTCTGTCTGTCTGTCTGTCTGTCTGTCTGTCTGTCTGTCTGTCTGTCAGTCAGTCTGACAGACGGAAGATCAGTCAGTCCGTCCATCTATCCTTTTGTCCGTCTGTCCGTCCGTCACCACTCGTCTGTTCTTCTCTCTGTCTGTCTGCATGTCCGTCCGTCCGCTCATACATATGTCTGCCCGCCAATCAGCACGTACGTACGTCCGTCCGTCTCCCTGGCTGTCTGTCTGTCTGTCTGTCTGTCTGTCTGTCTGTCTGTCTGCATGACCGTCCGTCCGCTCATACATATGTCTGCCCGCCAAACAGCACGTACGTACGTCCGTCCGTCTCCCTGGCTGTCTGGCTGTCTGTCTGTCTGTCTGTCTGTCTGTCTGTCTGTCCTTCTGCCTGCCTGTCCGACTGTTTCTCCGTCTGTCTACCATGCTCCTCTATCTGCATGTGTTTGTGTCTAATGTCTGCCAAAGTTTGTTTCAGGTGTCTGTCTGTCTGTCTGTCTGTCTGTCTGTCTGTCTGTCTGTCTGTCTGTCTGTCTGTCTGATTGTCCTTGTGCCTGCCTGTCCGACTGTTTCTCCGTCTGTCTGCCATGCCCCTCTATCTGCATGTGTTTGTGTCTGTATGTCTGCCGGAGTTTGTTTCAGGTGTCTGTCTGTCTGTCTGTCTGTCTGTCTGTCTGTCTGTCTGTCTGTCTGTCTGTCTGTCTGTCTGTAAGATAGCGAGCGTGCTTGTTTGCAGAGGATCTAACTCAATTTGGTTTAGTACTCTACAACACCCGAACCCACCCTTGATATCGTTCCCATTATAAATACCATTATCCTTTCCATAACAGTGTGTACTGTTTGTTTTGTTCATTCTCTTCTTTTCAGTGATGTCCTTTTTGCATTTTCAGTCTGAATCTGTGTTCGCAACACCAAATTAAACACAGTAAAAACTATGTTTCGATGACTCCCACTGCCTCCACCAACTTTCTACTAAGTATCTTACAATCGAATAAACATGGGGATTGAATTAGCACAATGCAGGCAGTCAGTGGGCGTTTTCTACAACTCCATGGTGAGGGTTTGTCATGGGTTCTGTGGAAAGTCCTCATTTGCTAATAAATTATTTTTGTCCATATTTTTTCTAATTGCTACCAGCTTCTTCTTTCAACTATTAATCATTAGGAGTGGGGACATTGAGGTTAACCCTGGCCCCACATACAGTAAGGACATGTCAACTTCTGAAACATCTGCGATTTCGATACTGAACTACAACATTCGTAGTATTCGCCACAAACTCCCTCTTCTCAGCGACGATATCAATGATTTCGACATTCTCTGTTTTACGGAAACTCACCTTGACGATGAGTATGATATCAGTAATATTTTGCTACCTAACTTCTCCGCTCCATTTACTCACAATAGGAACCAGTTTGGTGGCGACATCGCAGTGTGTTTCTCAGACAGTATATACCATAGAAAGATAGACTATCTCTCATTTAACGACGCCTTTCTCTGGTTTGAGGTTGGGGTTAAACATAAATTTATTTTATGCCTGACATACAGATCCGAGAGAGAATCAGTTGCAGACTATTGGTCTAAACTAGAAGATAAAATAGATCTGGCATTATCCCTTAACCCCGCGATAGTAGTTACAGGTGACATCAACTCTGATCTCCTAAACCCCCAAAGCAAACTACATTCTCTCATGACATTATTCAACTTAAACAACGTAATAACAGAACCCACCAGAGTAACTTCTACTTCGCAGTCACTGCTTGATCCGATAATCGTTAGCGACACTGTTAATGTATTCAACTCAGGAACTTGGAACTGGGGTTATCCGACCATAGACCTACTTATGCCCATATTGCTAACTCGCATTTTAACAACCCCGTTGGGGAGCGCGGTGTCTCAGTAGGTAGAGGTGCAGGCTGCAAGCCGAGAGGTCCTCGGTTCGAACCCCACCTGCGGCAACCGCGTTGTATCCTTGGGCAAGACACTTCATCTCCATTGCCCGCGTGGGAGGCACGATGACGCCGTGTACTAAGGTCGATGGTGCGCATGTCTTCAACCAATCTAACCCTGCCTGTGCTGAAGTGCGGAGTTACGATGTTGGGGAGCTGGCAGCTGCTCGTCGTTGCTCGGTAGTTCTTTCCGGGTACTCCGGCTTCCTCCACCCGTAAAACTGTCACGGTCATGATTAGCCATTGTGCATAAATATGTGACCTTAAACATCAATAAATAAATAAATACATATAACAACCCCGTTACGTTTCGTGACGTCTGGCTTTACAACAAAGCCGACTTCCAACGAATGAATACCACGATAGCTAGGTCCGATTGGAAAAATTAAATAAGCGACGCGCCCTCCATAAATGATGCTGTGTCAAACTTTGTCTCGGAGTTCTTAAAAATAGCGAAGCAATGTATCCCCAATTCCACAATAACAGTGCGAAAATAAGACAAACCATCGTTTGACAGCGCTATTAGAAGAGAGTTACGCCACCGTGACCGATTAAGAAAATTAGCTTTCAAAAATAATAAACCCCAGCTTTGGGCAAAATATGAAACAGCCAGGAACAAGGTTAACAACATGAAAAAATTTGCGAAGAATGTATACATGGAAAAAGTTGACGAATCTCTATCTCATGACACGGAACATAAGCAGTTTTGGCATGTTGTTAAAAAGTTTCTGGACAATTTTTCTAGTACTTCTGGCATAACCCATCTTCACCGCCAATCCGAGGAAGGCTGTGAAATTATCGAGAACGATACAGAGAAAGCAAACCTCCTAAACGAAACTTTTAGAAGTAACAGTGCATTAAACTCGCGTTCAAAAACCCTTCCGCCCTTCAAACGGAGATGCCCTCACTCCATTAGCAGCGTATCGTTCTCTGAGCAGGACATCTCGGATATTCTAAAAAGTTTAAAAACTAAAAAGTTACATGGTTACGACGGAATAGGTCACAAAATGTTGAAGGAAACAACATATTCTGTTAGTAGATCCCTTTTTCTCTTCTTCATCTTCAATAAATCATTGCCAGAGTGCGTCTACCCTGACGACAGGAAACTTGCTGATGTGATTTCACTTTATAAAAAAGGAGACAAATACGACCCGAAAAATTATAGGCCCATATCGTTGTTATGCTGTATCGGTAAAATAATGGAACGAGTTGTCTTTAGAGATATCCACAAATATTTCCTTGAAAATAGTTTATTTTACAAATTCCAGTCAGGGTTTTGGCCGAATAATAGTACAATGTACCAGTTGTTAGAGGTCTACCATAACCTTTGCAACGCCATAGATAACAATATATCCAAACTTGTAGTGTTTTTTGTGATATTTCCAAGGGCTTTGACAGGGTTTGGCACAGCGGTCTAATTTTCAAGCTGAAGCAATATGGGGTTTCTGGTCCCTTGCTGCGATGGTTTCAAAGCTATTTGGCACACAGAAGTCAAAGGGTGAAAATTAACGAATGTAAATCCGAGTGCAGAAACACAGAAGCGGGGGTTCCTCAGGGGTCTGTTCTTGAACCTTTTTTATATTTGGTCTACATCAATGATATAGCCGACGATATTGAGTCTACAGTTAGACTCTTCGCTGACGATACCTGTTTGACCGAATCATCTATTGACATTCATAGCATTGAGTCAAACAAGAACATCGAACTCCAAAAAATCAACAAATGGGCCGATACCTGGTTAGTCACATTTAATGTTAAAAAAGCCAACGCTGTGTTGTTTACACTCAATAAGGATGTCATTATTCCAAGTGTTTTGTTCGACAGCGAAACACTTGACTTCGTTAGCGTCCACAAATACTTGGGATTATCCATCCAATCAAACTTGGGCTGGGAAGCGCATAGTGACGACATTTGTAAAAAAAAACCCGTGTTAGACTTTCACAGTTAAGAAAACTAAAGCACATTTTCAATCGACAGATTTTAAATAAGTTGTATAATGCCTTCATTTTGCCAATATTGGAATACGGGAGTCCGGTGTGGTGCGGAGCTCCCCGATATATGCTTAAGCGTCTGGAGGATATACACTGCGATGCCGCACGAATCGATTCAGGGCTGACGAGATCAGTATCGTGAGATCTCCTTTTGATTGAAGTTGGGTGGGACAGCCTCGAAACAAGAAGACACATACAAAAGATGTGTACCTTCTACAAAATTGTAAACAACGATGCGCCCGATTATCTGCAGGAATTACTACCACCAAGAGTTCGTGACACATCTGGTTATAACCTTCGAAATTCGGCAGATTTTATGCCTTATTGCATGCGAACGGAGCCATTCAAAAGATCATTTCTCCCCTCGTGTACAGGAACATGGAATAGTCTACCAGTGTCCGTGCGAAATATCAGTTCACTTAATGAATTCAAAAAACTCATATCACCGCCTGAAGGAAGACCTCCAGGATACTTATCCTATGTGTCAGAAAATACAACATTATTCATAGTAGAATTCGAACTTGTTGCAGTGATTTGAACAGTGATAAGTTTCTCAATTACATCTCTGAATCTCCATACTGTCCCAATTGTCCAGCTGTTGTTGAGGACGCAGAGCACTATTTCTTCTTTTGCCCCTTTTATTCAGAATCTCGCAACGCTCTCTTTGGAAAACTATTGGAAATTAATGTTAATTTGAACTCTGTTGATATTTTACTGTACGACGATCCCGTTTTAGAACATAAAACTAATACCTCACTTTTTAAATTTGTTCAAAAATTTATTCGTAACACTCGAAGATTCGATAATGAGTTTCCATCTTAGTATTGTTTAACACATGCAGTTCATTGCGACTCCTTAGGCGCGTGATTAGGCGGCGAAAGTGTAACCAATGGATGATTACGGAAATTAATATGTAAATACTATTATTATTATTATTATTATTATTATTATTATTATTATTATTATTATTATTATTATTATTATTCGCCGCAGGAGTGTTGTGTCGGTGGTAAGATTTGAGCGCGATAGTAAAAGTATTATCTATAGTAGTAGCAGTAATGATGGTGGTAGTAGTAGTAGCAACCACTCAGTGCAGCGCCTTGTCGACCCTCGGCATGGAAAATCAAATTGACAGAGACAGACTCAAGGTGCAAAAAGGACATCAATCAATCACTTTCTCTCTCTCTCTCTCTCTCTCTCTCTCTCTCTCTCTCTCTCTCTCTCTTTTATTGCGAAGTTAGATTTTCTTGTATATATTTTTTTTACATTTCTCTCATTTGTTTGTTTCGCCATTGTATTGATTTTTTGTATCATGTTAAGGGAGCGGAGGGTACACTAAGTGGAAAGCACTTGTCCTCCTAACCCAGTTTGCAACTTATTCGTTTGGCAAATAAAAATATGTTTAACCCCCCCCCCCCCCCCAAAAAAAAAACAAAAAAAAAAAAAACAAACAAACAAAAAAACACACGCTGCGCAAGCGCATTAACACCACGTATCACCGTAGGGATGGCGTCACAAGATGGGTTACGTAGAATGATGTCACTACCGGGGGCATGCCCGGGGTCCTGCCAATCGAGGCCGTTCCACCCCTCTCCTACCACTTACAGTTACGTTTTCAACAACGTTCGCGGGTGCGCGGGGGCGCGGAGGCGTTGCGGGAACCTGTTCTCGTCAGATGACCGAAATTAAGCAACGTCGAGCCCAGTTGGTCCTTGGATGGGCGACCGTCTGGACAATCGATTCGGACTCAGGCGTTGTGTCCTTGGGCAAAGCATTTAACCCCGATTGTCCACGTGGGGGCACGATGACGCCGTGTACTAAGGCGTACAGCACGTCAATAGTGCACATGTCTTCAACCAATCTAATCCTGACTGTGCTGCAGTGCGGAGTTACGATGTTGGGGAACTGGCAGCTGCTCGACGTTGATCGGTGGTTCTCTCCGGATACTACGGCTGCCTCTGTAAAACTGTCACCGACATGATATGATCTTGGCTGTTAAAGTGTCATTAAACCTTAATAAAAAAATAAATAAATAACAGTTCCCACGGCCACAGAATCATGGTAAAGCGTGCATCCAAGCATCATTTAAGTCGACAGCAACTCATGTCGAAATAATGACAGTTTTCATACAGTATCACAATTGCCTTAAACAAATGGTTACTCTGGCTAAATGTTTTTTGAATTCGCACTAATAAACGTAACAGGGTCCGAAGTGCTTCACTCGCTCTCTTTTCCCATTGCTTACAACGTGCTTTCCAATAATGTTTACACCTGTGACCTTGCATAGATTAAAATCCAAGATGCAGTTTCGAAATCTGCTGTAACACGATGACTAAAAAGCAAGCTATGTTTGACATAATTGAAATTAAATGAGACACAATGCGATTAGTGTAGATTATCGCGGAGCTGAAGGGGAGGTTGGGGAGGGCAGGTGTCTCTGGAGTCATACCAATGAAGGTTACCTATGATGGGGAGGTGGAGGAGGATGGAAGGCCGTTGTGGATCAAGGAGGAAACAGGGAGGCAGGAAACGTGGGGGAAGAATGCTTGATGTTGGGGGTGTAACCGAGGAAGGGGGATCTAGTAGGAAAATTCAGAAGCCGGCGTCAGGACAGGGCTGCGTAGAGTCAGGCCAGAGTCGAAGTAAGGCTGCCAAGGTTGCTAGGCGGTGCTTAGAGAACAGGTTCAGTGTGTTAGATTCCGATACCCCTGGGGATGAGAGTGAGGGGGACATTGAGGGGGAAGAGGTGGCTACTGATGACGATAGGCCACGTGGGGTAAGGAGAGCGGTGAAAAGAAAGATTGGGGGGGGGGGGGGGGGGGCAGAGGCATGCAAAACGAGGCGAGTTGCAGAGGATACAGGAACTGGGGGAAGAAGAAGAAAATTTGTTGTCGCGGGGAGTAGCATTGTGCGTGGGATTGACAATGTGGTTTGTGGTCCTGACAGTTCTAATCGAACAGTCTTGTGCTTTCCGGGGGCGAAGGTGGAGGACCTGAGGGACTGGGTAGATGGTATTGTGGCAGGGTCAGGATCGGAACCGGTAGTGGTGGTCCATGTGGGGACCAACAATATCAGGGAGAGAAGGTCAGTAAGTTTGGTGGGGTCTTATAGAGGTTTAGTCAGCAAACTGCTAAGTAGGAATGCAAGAGTAGTTGTATCCGGGGTCCTTCCTGTGCTTGGAGGCGGGGACGAACGGATCTCAAGGATTTTGGCGCTAAATGAGGAGTTGGAGGACTATTGTGTTGACCTGGGCATACCCTTTATCGACCATTGGGACACGTTTTGAGGCAACGCGAGCATGTACGGGCGAGGCGGGCTGCATCTTAGCAGGGAGGAGAAGCGGGTATTGGGGGATAAAATTATACGGGTAGCGGAGTCTTTTTTGGAAAGAAGCGGGGTGTGAGGCCAGAGACAGGTATAACTAGTGTGGACACAGGTGGGGTGAACAAGAGCGAGGGGGCAGATTAAGGTTACCAAGACTAGCGCCAGGGACCAGTAGGCGGAAGCTAATGAATCTCGGTACCCTGAGAGTGGGATATAGCAACATCCAGGGTCTCCACCGAAAAGTAAGCGAAATTGCTACATCGATCGAGGCAGAGGAGTTTGATGTCATGGGCTTAAGCGAGACGTGGGTAAGACACGAGGAACGGGTAGATCAAGTTAGGGGGTGCGTGTTGATAGGTGTAGGGCGAACGGAAGGCCAGAAAAAGGGGGAGGGGTAGGCATGTACATTAAAGAGGATTTAAATCCGTCGCTGATCACAGACCTGGAAGATGTCAGCACCTCGGCTGAGGTATCGAAAGAAATTGGATGGGTAAAGATCAATCTGAGAAACAAAAATATTGCCCTTGGGATTGTGTACTGTGCGGTCGGGGAAGCAAACCCGAGTGGAATGACTTGATATACTCAACGCTAAGGTCCAATATCACTGAACTTGAAAACAGGGGGCTCGGTATTATTCTGATGGGTGACTTTAATGGACACATAGGTGATAAGGAAGAAGGCATAGAGGGCGGGGACAAGAAAGTCAACAGGAATGGAAGAAAGCTGTTGAACTTCACTAATGAGCTCGGCCTGAAGATTCTGAACAGGGACGCGAGGTGTAAGAGGGCGGGGACAAGAAAGTCAACAGGAATGGAAGAAAGCTGTTGAACTTCACAAATGAGCTCGGCCTGAAGATTCTGAACAGGGACGCGAGGTGTAAGGGGAAATGGACCTGGGAGAGGAACGACAGAAAATCAATAATCGACTACATTCTCACATATATTAATTTATGGAGGGAGGTGATAGGGTAGAAGTGGGTGATGAGGGTAAAATGGAGGTGGATAGTGATCACAACTTGATTACAGCGACGATCAGGGCCAAAAACCTAGTCAAAAGCAAAGGAAGCTTCAAGGAGATTTGGGAACTCAAAAAGGATGCCGACTGGGCGAAGTTTGAAGAAAAATTTAAACCAAAGCTTGCAACCGTACACGAGAGGGGGGGGGGGGGGGGGGGCAGTATCCAGAAGATGGCCGACGCCATAGTTGCAAGCCTAGTGGGGGCAGGGAAGGAAAATGTGGGAAAGATTAGGGTGTCAACACGGGAACTTGGGTACAGAGTGAACGAAGAACTGAAAAGGGCCATAAAGGGTAGAAAAGCTAAATGTGCTGCATACAGGGGAAGTAGAAAACTTAAGGGGGCGGAAAGCAACGAGGCCATGGTAGCAAAGGAAGAATACCAACAAGCACGAAATAAAGTAAATAAGATTAAAGACGACAATCGCAGAGTGTGAAATAGCAGTCTTATTAGGACGATAAGAACGACAGGGGGGTCGAGTTCGAGCGTATTTTGGAAATGGGTGAATAAACGTAACAAAGGATGTAACCCACAGAATATTAAAGTGGTTGGAAGAGTAACAGACGAGCAAGATCAAATCGCATAAGAACTAGTCAAGCACTGGGAAAAGGTAAACGACAAGCGATGGGGCATGGGGAACCCATCGGAGTGTCCAAACCAGGTCGAGGAAAATCTATCGAACTTCGTGTGCAGCGAAATTAAAACGGAGGAGGTGTGAAAGGTGATCTCAAAATTAAGGGATGGAAAAGCGGGAGGGGTTGATGAAATTCCTAACGAGTTTATCAAAAAAGGGAGAGAGGAACTCTTGGAAAGCCTAACTGCCCTGTTCAATTTAGCCATAGAAAAACAAGAGGTCCCAAAGGAGTGGAGAAAAAACAAAGTGACCTTTATTCACAAAAAGGGGGAAAAAGACATTTTGGATAACTATCGAGGGATCTCTGTCAGTAGCAACATTGTAAAAGTTTTCTGTAAAGTCCTGTATGGGAAATTAGAGGAGGTGATTGAAGAGAAGGGTTGTTTGGGAGGAATCCAGACTGGCTTCAGGAAGGGAAGGAGAGTCACTGACCATATTTTCACGCTATCCCAAATGATAGAATCCGCGAAAGCAAAAAAGAAAAAGATGTTTATGGCCTTTTTGGATGTTAAAAAGGCATACGATAGACTATGGAGGGAGGGTATGTGGCGCAAGCTGGAGGCTCTGGGCTGGGGAAGTGAGTTTGTTGGAATTATGAAAGCATTATATAAAGATGTACAGAGTGAGCTTAGCCTGGGAAACATTACAACAAAACGTGTGCCTATGGAGATAGGCCTAAAACAGGGGTGTATCCTTTCGCCAATTCTTTTTGCATTGTACATCAAAGGTTTAGGAGATGAACTCCTGCATAGCGACGAGGGGGTTGCAGTTGGGGACTTAAAGATCCCAGGGACATTTTTGCAGACGATATGGTGTTTGTGTCAGAAAGCGAAGAGGGGCTAGCGAAAATGCTGGGAATTGTTGGGAAATATGGGAGCAAATGGAGACGAAGGTGGAGAGTGGTGGAGTTCTGCATTCTGGAAGGTAGCAGCAAGCTTCTTAGTGTTGGAGAGACAAGTGACTACGAGTATCTGGGGGTAAAGATAAAAATCACAGGAAGAGGCATCTACCGAAACCACACAAATAAATTGATTCTGAAGAGGAAGCGAATCCTTAACCAAATGAAACTTATAGGGAGAAACAGTTTCAATAAGGTTTTCGTGGGGAAAACCATTTGGGAAATGGTGGGTCTGCCAAGTATAACATACGGTACGGAAGTTGTACCCCTAAACCGGACGGCTGTTGAGAGCTTGGAAATCCTGCAGAACGATGCAGGCCGGTGGATAACAGAGTCGAGTAATGCCGCAGCGCTAGAAGCAATCAGGGGTGAGCTTGGGTGGATGAGGATCAAGGACAGGATAGACCTATTGAAACTTGGGTGTCTTAATTATCTGGTAAATCTCCCCGACAGCCGATGGTGTAAAGTAATGTTCCTGAGAACTTTCAACACAAATATCAAGACTGGGAGGATGGTCCAAGTGAGGGAGCTAGTAGAGAACTACTCATTGGAGATCTCAAACCTAGATGATGGGGCAAACCAGGTTAAAAAAATCATCAGAGAAAGGGTCATGGAGGGTTGTAACCGTAACTGGTGAGAGGGGGTCAAATCAAAGAGGTCTTTGGGTGGCCTGCGTGATAAAGAGAAGCCTGGTTTTGAAAAGTACCTTAATGGCACCTTTGGGGGTCATTGTTGTTCAAGCTGAGGTCGCGGTCCTTGGAGCTGAGGGGAAAAATTGGGAAAACAGTGAAAAGGAGTGCCAGATGTGTAATTTGGGCATGGTGGAGACCCTGAAACACTTTCTTCTAGAATGCCCAAAAATACCAGTCTAAAAGAGCAAGATTCACTGGGAGTATAATGGGGGAGTGGGATGGGAGAATGAAGGACATGAGTTAGTGGGCGACTCAAAGGAGAGGGTTAATAGGCTAACCGGAGAGATTGGGAAGAATGGGGCAAGGGATGTCATCAGCAGTTCGTCTCCGAGTGTTGGGAGGAGAGAAGAAGCGTGGGAATGGGGAGGCAGTTGGAAGTAGAGGGGTAACCAAGGCCTTCTCATATGAGAACGGCGACAAATCAGCGGCCGGCCAAAGTGTGTTATTATGTCGATGCAATACAACACCTGTAAATTAGCCCTTTATATCGAAAGTCTATGTCTTCTAAACACTTGCACAGTTAAGTTTGATAAAGATGCAGACAGCACAAATATTCTGAAGGCGAATATCTCGTTCGTCTGGTGACTTAAATTTCGGACTCTTACTGACACTTATGCAATACATTTATTGCAATGGGTTGATCTTACGTTTGTGTTTAGACACCTATTTCAATAATTTATTCCAATGGGGGCTAAAAATGACAAATGGGTACCATCCTCTATGGCATTAATTTATTGCAATGAGGGTTGAAATATGTTAGCTGGTGGAGTGGTAGGCCTATCATCTTTCTCACAAATAAACTGATTCTCCATAACGTTGAAACGCTCCTTAGGAGTGCGAGTAAAACACTCGGGAACTTTAAAATTAAGTGGAGAACTGTCAACACGAACATTCTGTTGAACTGGTGCGCGGTTGTGGAGGTAACAGCCCCCCCCCCCCTCCCCCCCACACGCACACCCAATGAAAAACGCCTCTAAATGAAACTAAAATGTACCTTGTTTTGAAAGGTAAAAACTTGCAAAATTGAATTAAATTGAAATGTCGAGCGCGTTAGTATTTTAGCCGGGTGATATGGGCAGGCTGATCTGTTTTCAGAGGCGACGGAGCCAGAGAGCACAGGCACGTGCCCCTCCACTGTTTTCTACAGATATGTTTCGCAGTTACACAATGACTTAAAATAGGCGCTTGCAAACGAGTCAATATACAGGCATTCCTGTAACACTATTTGCAAATCCAAACAATATTTAGTCAAACAATCCCACTTTGGGTCACTTCGATCCGTTTCTTCTTCAATAATCTCCCAACCCGAAGGCAGGCCTTCGGGTTGGAAGATGGCCGAAGTAGAAAAAACGGACAGGATAGTGACTACACAGCGCCATATTCATCTAAACCAGAGACTATAACGAGTCATGCGGGAATGCGAATTAGTGAAGTGATAATACGTTAGTGGCCGTGCGACGGCAGTGGTAAAGTGACATTCCGTCACTTGTTAGAGCAAAGGTGTTGGATAAAGTGGCAATACGTTAGTGGCCGTGCGACGGCAGTGAAAGGGTGAAGTGAAGAGGCGAACAAAGAACAAACGAGGAAAAGTCATTGACCCCTTCAGTGACGGAATGTCACTCTACCACAGCTGTCGCACGGCCACTAGCTTATTGTCACTTTACTTGACGCTTTTCACTCAAGCAGTCGCCACCAGTGGGATTAAATGCTCCCCTACATTTATCTCAGAATAATGTTCATACAGGCAAGCCTACTCTGCCTACGTATGTCTTGCCTTCTACAACAGGTATGCCGTCTTCCAAAAAACTAATAGCTCCCTGAGCTCACACTTTCTATTTCTGATTCTACACTCAGATGTGGCCACCGACTAGGCACGCGACTGCCCCTATTCTCATTATGAGCTCTGTGGCTTCCCTACACTACAACGTGCCTTTACCTTCGCACCGATGCGGCACCTCCTTTAACCTATAGCATGGAACATCCCCATATCCTCCTCTGGACCCACAGTCCTTCAGACTGGAATGAATTTTTCGAGAATTCCCCCGATTTTTATTTCGAAAGCCAGAACGTTAATTCACAGTTTGATCGCTTCTCTTGAATTTGGCCGCTTAGATCTATCTTAATTTAATACTCGCTTCAAAGTTCGGCATGCTTAACATTTCATTGACAGGTTAGATGCGAAATATGGGTATGTGTCCAGAACATGTGCGATGTACTGTTTTACAACAATTACCTATAAACTGGCCACAATTAAGTAGATAATGACCACAGGAGAGCACTGGCTTCAACTATATTTAATATCTTTCCACATATCCCATTATAGCGTTAAACAGAAACGCGATAATGGACATAAAATTCCATGCTTAATTAGCAGCGCTTGAATTATTGCTGGTCTGTTTAAGTGACAAATCGGTTTCAGGGTCCGTCATATACCTATCTTTACGCTTTACATTTAGCCCGAGTGAGAAAGATTATCGAAAATAGATACACTTTTAAACAACAAAATTGAAAATTCAAGCTATCACCTTGACAAAACTACACAAACTGAAAATATTCTTTCACTCAGAAATGAATAACCTCCAACAAAACTAAATTTCCTAAAATAGACACTATTACCATTCTGAAGAAGACAGGCTGGGTGGTTCGATGGCAAGGCATTCCCTATTTTTAACTTAACTTGACAAAGTCAAGATAAGCTATTGCCATGACGCGTAGTCTACGGAAGTATGTGAGTCTGTTCATATTTTCTTTAGCACCGGCTTCACCCCGTAGTTCTTGTCCGATCATCACGAAATTTCAGATGTAGGTTCGAAGCCATATCTAGATGAGAACGTCCCCTTTTGGTGGCGATATGTCATCCGTGACGGCTATGCGAGCCCGAAATCCGAAAACAGTTAGCACAGTCTTCTGGTTGTATTTATGAAGGGATTTCATTTAGCTCACATGCACGCGTAATATTTGAATCGATTTTGACATAGTTCACGGTGACTTGAATTCTCAGGAAGATTCAGTTAAGGTGATTCTAAAGTCATGGCTGCCAACATGGAAGCCAGAAACACAGAAAAATGTGAACATTTCATTGAACAATAACTTGGCAACGAAACAGCCTTGCCCTTGGATACCAGGGTTGGGGGGAATGGTCATGTCACATAGAACTTGATGGGACCCGCAAAATATGCATTTAACAAATTTATGAGTCATTTGGAGACATTAGAAAATGTGTACTGTCAAAAAGTCGGAAATGGCTTGGGCAGGATTTCAAAAAATAGCGAGACGCCTCACCTTCCAATGAACAACCAACGGGAGCTATCAATAATGTACTGCAGCAGTTGAGTCTTAATTTTTAATAAAACACATCGAAGATAGGACTAAGCACGTTGTCAACCTGGGTCGTTTCAGTCTCAAAAGTGTCCGTCATGTTTACGGTGGGAAATTCAAAACACGGAAGGTTGTGGGCAACATTACGACAAAAGATCTCGCCATATGTCCCGTAAATTCTCATGACAATGCCACTGCTGAAATTCTGATTATCGATATATCTGAAGGGAAGCAGACTAATAGAGGCAAATTGCATTGATTGTCTGTTCTATGTAAATATTCTTCCCTCACCAACTGAAGCAATAAATTTGTTTACATGGATCGACCTTGCCATTTGTGTGTATTCATGCGCCAAAATTACCAATAGAGAACAAAAATTTCAATTTTCTTTAATTAACAAAACGGTGACATATTGCGGAATTAGAAAACCATGTTGTACTCTTTCGTTGTTGAAATATTCGTAAACTGGTTGCTTTTTCACTTCTTTTAATCGCAAATCGGGGGAACTATTGTTCGTCATGTAATATTGATGGTTAACTTTATTGGTCTGTCATTCGGTCCCGTTTCGGTCTGGTTTCGGTGAGTTCCAGAAATAATGCTCCTAATTTTGCGATCTGGTGTGATTTACATTGCGAAGCATTGTAAATGTTGTATTTCATTAAATTTGTTTGCAATCCACAAAGATCATCGATAATTTCGAATAATCGGTGGGCTATTAGACTCATACCTGCAAGTATTTGTTAATCGAAGTTGTTGTCACCGGAAAGTCACATGCGTTGGTAAGTCGCTTGTTCAAAGTGCGAAAAATAATATTTTTTCTTCCTATCCACCCCACTAGACCTCCTAATCACAAATGAAATATGACAGAAGTATGAACATGAAATTTTTCTCTAGAAAATTATTTTATCAGTCGTTGCATAGAAATTCTCAACGAAAGTGAAGTATGGCAACACACACAAGGCACAATCGAGCATCAAATTTTTGGGAACGGGTCAATTCGCCACCGGGTCAAGTCGCCACGGGTCAACTCACCACAAAAAAAATAATAATACAAGGTAGGTTTCTGACACAACATGAGTTTATTCATGATCCAAAACACAGCATTTAGCACATGAAAAATACTTTTATACATTAAGCACCTTATCGGATTTGTTCAATAATTGGACGAATATTTTATACTTTGAGCACGGGTCAACTCACCACAAAAAAAATAATAATACAAGGTAGGTTTCTGACACAACATGAGTTTATTCATGATCCAAAACATAGCATTTAGCACAATATTTTATACTTTGAGCACTGAAAGTATTGGTCAATCGATACGACTTATTGGCGGAATTCAATTCCATAACTTCCCTTCGAGCCTGCATGCAGTTCTGGTAGGTGATTCCAGTGTCACACTTTTTCAACTTTGAAAACTCCTTTTTTTTAGTTTCCAACCAATAACTTGAGCTAATTCACTGATTGGCAGAATCAAATAAAATTTGTTGTGTAGGTATATCAACATAAAATGCAAGTCAAGTCAGATCAGGGATTGATCCGACAATTTTGGCCAGAGTTATGTCCCTTTTTCAATTTTGAAAAATTAAGCTTTTTGTGGTGGTGTGTGTGTGTGTGTGGGGGGGGGGGGGGGGGTAGCCACGCAGTCTTTTATTTTCTATTATTGGGATTTGACGATACACTTTCAACAGGGGCATTTCATGTCAAGATAGTTTTACTTGTGGAAGAGGGCAGAACAGACATATCACTTGTATGGCTAATATTTCCAGGGGAGGTCAACTAGATTACTGATTAGTGTGGTGTGCCATACTTTTGAACTGTAAATAGTTCCCTGTGCAAAAATGGCTGGACCAGTGCATGCAGTGGTCCTTCAAAAATTTAAATAAACATACAATTGGATTTATTTTTTTAAAAGTTATGACTCAACTGTTGTTCTCTAGTGCACATAGAAAACATATTTTTCAATGTGAGATTCATATTTTAAGTTTTGGTGGCAGGAAGTTAACCGTGAGTTAGGGATTTTTAAAACTAAAAGCAATTTTTTGGTGAGTAAACTCTTTTTTTAAAATTTTTTATCACATTTTTGTAATCTATTAGGTAGGAAGCAATCAATCATGTATTAAATAACCATTACTATTGAAAAGTAATGAAAAAAAAACATCATGTTTTCGACCTGTCCACTCAAACTACAATCTTCAGTTTAGAATCACCTTAAGGTGATTCTAAACTGAAGATTGTCGTTTGAGTGGACAGGTCGAAAACATGATGTTTTTTTCATTACTTTTCAATAGTAATGGTTATTTAATACATGAATGATTGCTTCCTACCTAATAGATTATAAAAATGTGATAAAAATTTTTAAAAAAAGAATTTACTCACCAAAAAAATGCTTTTGAAAATCCCTAACTCACGGTCAACTTCCTGCCACAAAAACTTAAAATATGAATCTCACATTGAAGAATATGTTTTCTATGTGCACTAGAGAACAACAGTTGAGTCATAACTTTTTAAAAAATAAATCCAATTGTATGTTTATTTAAATTTTTGATGGACCACTGCATGCACTGATCCAGCCATTTTTGCACAGGGAACTATTTACAGTTCAAAAGTATGGCACACTGCACTGATCAGTAATCTAGATGACCGCCCCTGGAAATATTAGCCATACAAGTGATATATCTGTTCTGCTCTCTTCCACAAGTAAAACTGTCTTGACATGAAATGACCCTGTTGAAAGTGTATCGTCAAATCCCAATAATAGAAAATAAAAGACTGCGTGGCCACACCCCCCCCCCCCCCCACCACAAAAAAATGGAATTTTTCAAAATTGGAAAAGGGTCATAACTCTGGTAAAAATTGTTGGATCAAACCCTGATTTGACTTGACCTGCATTTTATGTTGCTGAACCTACACAACAAATTTTATTTGATTCTGCCAATTACAGCTCAAGTTATTGGTTGGAAACTAAAAAAAGGAGTTTTCAAAGTTGAAAAACTGTGACACTGGAATCACCTACCAAGACTACATGCAGGCTCGAAGGGAAGTTATGGAATTGAATTCTGCCAATAAGTCGTATCGATTGACCAATACTTACAGTGCTCAATGTATAAAATATTCGTCCAATTATTGAAAAAATCCGATAAGGTGGTTAATGTATAAAAGTGTGTTTAATGTGTTAAATGCCATGTTTTGGATCATGAATAAACTCATGTTGTGTCAGAAACCTACCTTGTATTATTTTTTTTTGGTGGGAGTTGACCCGGTAGCGAGTTGACCCGTTCCCAAAAATTTTAAGCTAGATTGTGCCTTGTGTGTGTTGCCATACTTCACTTTCGTGGAGAATTTCTATGCAACGACTAATAAAATAATTTTCTAGAGAAAAATTTCATGTTCACACTTCTGTCATATTTTATTTGTGATAGGGGTTCTAGTGGGGTGGATAGAAAGAAAAAAAAATTATTTTTCGCACTTTGAACAAGCGCCTTACCAACGCATGTGGCGTTCCGGTGACAACAACTTCGATCAACAAACACTTGCAGGCATGAGTCTAATAGCCCACAGATTATTCGAAATTATCGACGATCTTTGTGGATTGCAAACAAATTTAATGAAATGCATCGTTTACAATGATTCGCAATGTGAATCACACCAGATCGCAAAATTAGGAGCATTATTTCTGGAACTCACCGAAACCAGACCGAAACGGGTCCGAATGACAGACCAATAAAGTTAACCATCAATATTACATGACGAAGAATAGTTCCCCCGATTTGCGATTAAAAGAAGTGAAAAATCAACCAGTTTACGAATATTTCAACAACGAAAGAATACAACATGGGTTTCTAATTCCACTATATGTCACCGTTTAGTTAATTAAAGAAAATTGAATTTTTTGTTCTCTATTGGTAATTTTGGCGCATGAATACAAACTAATGGCAAGGTCGATCCATGTAAACAAATTAATTGCTTCAGTTGGTGAGGGAAGAATATTTAAATAGAACAGACAATCAATGCAATTTGCCTCTATTAGTCTGCCTCCCTTGAGATATATCGACAATCAGAATTTCAGCAGTGGCATTGTTATGAGAATTTACGGGACATGTGGCGAGATCTTTTGTCGCACTGTTGCCCACAACCTTCAGTGTTTTGAATTTCCCACCGTAAACATGGCGAACACTTTTGAGACTGAAACGACCCAGGTTGACAACGTGCTTAGTCCTATCTTCGATGTGTTTTATTAAAAATTAAGACTCAACTGCTGCAGTACATTACTGATAGCTCACGTTGGTTGTTCATTGGAAGGTGAGGCATCTCGCTATTTTTTGAAAACCTGTCCACGCCATTTCCGACTTTTTGACAGTACACATTTTCTAATGTCTCCAAATGACTCGTAAATTTGTTAAATGCATATTTTTCGGGTCCCATCACGTTCTATGTGACATGACCATTCCCCCCAACCCTGGTATCCAAGGGCAAGGCTGTTTCGTTGCCAAGTTATTGTTCAATGAAATGTTCACATTTTTCTGTGTTTCTGGCTTCCATGTTGGCAGCCATGACTTTAGAATCACCTTAACTGGAGAAAAAATGGACGTTTGCAAAAATCTGTAAACGAACATTTGTAATTCTCCTTTATTTGGTTTCTCTTTATTTTCGTTTCTCTATGCGTTGTTTTTTTTTAACTATACAAGCAAAATATTCTTAATATATAATATGCTTTTATGCCGTCTACTGAAGTGTTTTTGCAGCAGTGAAACGAAAACAATCCAGAAAGTCCGAACTAATTTTTTTGCAGGTGACACTAAATAACCAGTTAGAAAATGAGTCCGGTTCTACTAAAATAAGACCGCAGGTACAAAATGAGACCTCAAGTCATCTCAGGCAAAGTACAGGGGTATGTGTGTGTGTGTGGGTGTAGTGGTAGGGGGGGGGGGGGGTAGAGTCTCCAAAGGAACGCTGTCTAGTTATATGCGGTAAATCAAATATACATCTGAAGTGTGGTACCGATATTTTTAACCTTAACCCCGAAAATTTCATTTTTAATGTACAGCGCGATATCTGACTTGCGATCTCACTTTTAGGTATATTCAATGTATATCCGAACTTTGATATCGATATTTTATTTTTAACCCCTAAATACCACTTTTAATGTATAGCGCGGCTTTCGATTAACGGTCTCAATTATCGCAAGCAGGGATAAAGAGACCCGCAAGTAAACTATTAATCTTAAAATAAACGCGAAAGTATACGATATATATCATGTATAGAATTTATTTCAAAGATGGTGGTAATATTTTGATTTTAACCTCCTCATTTTTATGTTTAATATCTGATAGAAAATCACAATTGCTGTCTCATTTCCTACCAGACATAAAGGCACAGATTATACGGAAACCCTTCCCTAAAATGAGCCGTTTAAGTGGATTCGCCTATTGTTATAACAATTAAACCTCCACCCACACTTTATCTCGGCTTTAAGAAGACAATTGGAAGATTTCGAGCTTGACTTGAAATAAATAGCTTATAACTTATCAACACTCCTCATCTTTTACCTGGACTTAGGATCGGCAACTACAATACTTGGCAGATTTAGAGTTTTTTCTAAAGTGAATTTTGCTTCTGCTTTTGTTTTTTAATTATCAACTCCCCCATCCTTTATCCGGTTTAGGATCGGGAATTATAAAACTTGGGAGATCTATAATTTTTTTCTACAGTAAATTTTGCTAGTATTTTGGGGTTTTTTTTCTCAATTTATCAACTCCCCACATTTTTTACCCGGGCTTTGGACTGGCAAGTATAAAACCTGGCAGATTTAAAGTTTTTTTCAACAGGGCATTTCGCTATTTCTTTTCTTTTCTCGGCCTCTTTTGGGCTTTCACAGTGCATTTCGCTACTGGTTGTTTTCCCAGCCTCTTTGAGTTTTTACAGCGCATTTCGCTACTGTTTTTTTTTCTCAGCCTCTTTGGGCCTTCAGAGCGCATTTCGCTACTGTCTTTTTCTCAACCGCTTTTGGTCTCTACGGTGCATTTCGCCACTGTCGTTTTTCTCTTCATCTTTGGGCTTTAAAGCGCATTTCGCTACGGTTTTCCCAGCCTATTTGGGCCTTTACATCATGCGGTACTCAGTTCTTAGATAGATCAATTGACTTGGAAAACAATGAAAAATGAAACCGTATAATATACTGGATCTATTGATATGTAGAATTCGTTCGTTATTTGACTGGGATTTACCTTATTCAGTGTTATCAATATACGTGTCGTGTTATGCCACCTCCAAACTTGGAAGTTCTTTTTAAAAAACAGTTTTGTTATGATTATCCACCCTCCACTATATTAGATCGGATGTCTGCATGAATATTTTCCACCAATTCGCGATTTGTCTGTAGCCTACATTTAAGCATTCTGCTTTGTTGATTTTGTGTGGCGGGTTTGGGTAATTTTCGACGTTTTTTTCTTTTTGTTTTGAATGGAGATCTTAATCCTCAAAGCGTTGCCATCATCCCCTTGTCCAATAAGCTTGAAATTCTTCAAAAAGAATTTTCCGAGAAGCACCACTGACAATACTTGGAGATGGTGCCGGGGCAGGCCCTTTCAAAAATCACCTCGACGTTTTTTGTTCCAAGTTGAGTTTCGTACAGAGACGATTCGTCCAAAATGCTGATTTTTTGTTGGGTTTTTTTTTTTGGTTTTTTTAATTTTTTTTTTTTTTTTTGGGGGGGGGGGGGGGTGGTGGGGTGTATGTGGGAGAGGTGCCCATTCAAGTGTTTTCGAAGGAAGATGTTAACCCTCATAGCCTGAAAACCCGTCCAATAAAGATGAAATTATTTTAAACTAATTTATTGTGAATCATCAGTCACAATGCTTTGAGATGTGGTATTCATCTTCTTTTAGTGCGATAGATTCAACTTTGTTCACATAATATTTCAGAATATTTCTTGTTTATGTTCTAACACGAAGAGATTCCATCATATAATGCACAAAATGAGAGTGTTTCATGGGTATTTTCTCGCGCGCTTGTGCTTGCACAAAACGTTTTCTTGTTGTAACTTGGTAGGATGACTCGTATAATGTCTAGATGAGAACATCCCTTTTTCGTCGCGATCGGGCAACCATGATTGCAGCGTGGGGTTCGAAACCCCAAAACCTTTAGCACAGCCTTGAGGGTGTATTTATGAAGGGGTTTCATTGTAATTTGGTAAGATGACTCTGTATAATGTCTTGATGGGAAAATCCTCTTTAGGCCGCGATAGGTCAACTGTGACGGCTGCGCGGGCCGGAAACCTATAGCGCAGTCTACAGGTCGTGTTTATGTAGGGATTATATTGTAACTTCGTAGGTTGACTCTGTGTAATGACAAGATGAGGACGTCCCATTTTGGTTGAGTTCAGTCAGCCGTGCCGGTCGCAGGGGTACGTAACCTATATTCCTTTAGCACAGTCTACAGCTTGCATTTATGAAGGGATTATATTTCAAATTTGTAGGATGTCTCAGTGGAATGTCTATATGAGAATGAGAACGACGTATTTTGGCCACGATCGGCCAGCCGTGAAGGCAGCAGAGGTGCGTGACCTAGATTTGTTTAGCACAGTCTACAGTTCATATTTATGAAGCGAATTCATTGTAACTTGAAAGGATAACTCGATATGATGTCTAGATGAGGCTTTCTCACCTTGGTCACGATCAGTCAGCCGATAACGCCACCTTGTCACGCGACATGGTTTCATTTAGTACTGTCTATAGGCTCTTTTTATAAAGGGATTTAATTGTAACTTGGTAGGATAACTCGGTATGATGTCTAGACGAGACTGACGTATTTGGGTCATGATCGGCCAGTCGTTACTGCCGCCTGGTCACGTTGTTTTCGATGTTTCGAACTATGATAACTGGTAAAATTTTGATACTCCCTAATATTCTCATACGAGGTGGTTTTAGCTGTCGAAAGTGTCATTAAACAATCAATAAAATGAAACAAACAAAAAAACCCTTCCCAATATGATAAAAATATTCCAGTTTTTTTTTTATATTATTTTAAAACAAGAATTTAATGTAAAGTGTGTTGTGAGTTATAAGATATACTCGACCCAGGATATTCGGTCAGACAATGGTCTCGGACTTTGCCCTCGACCATAACTGGCCGAATGGCTTGGGCCTCGTGTATAAGCTAGGTCAATCCTTTAGATAATGTATCATGGGATACGCAGACAAACATTATAAATTATTGTGGTGAACTGACGGTAACATGATCTGAGATTTGCGGCTCGGGGCTCATGTTCAACCGAGACGCGAAGTGTCGAAGTTGAACATACGCTCCAAGCCGCATACCTCAGGCCAGGTTACCATTAACTCATCACAATAACCTATCTGTTCCAATAAGGCACTACCCATAGCCCAAAACCTTCATCATGAAACACGAGAGTCTTATTTATTAACTTATCATCGTTAAAAAATTGCCTTGTTCAAGACAACTTTTTACGATCACAGTTCTAGTTAATAAATCTCTCGTGTACCCTGCGACGGCACTGGATAAATAATCAATAAACCAGGTAAACTCATTCCATCTCAGTTCAAATCGTAAATCGGTTTGTAATTTAAACAACACTTCATCCGGAACACCGTCTGCTGCACGTGTGAAAATTCAGAAAAATGAAGCGGCTTGCTTGTTCTCCGTTGATGAAGCAATTACGAAACGGGCGATGCCATTTCAAATATTTCGCGCGATGACGTCAGACGGTAACATTTGCTACCTACTGGAGCCGTAAGCATAAAAGAAACTACACCAGCTCTCATCCAATCTGAAGGCGAGGATTTTACTATTATTGGAACAAACAATGCCATCAGTCGAGCTGTAAAGTTTATCAGTACAGTGTGGAAAGGAGAATTGATTAGCTCCATGCCGAGTGTATTCTCATCGAGGTTTCCAACTTAACACCAAGGCACCTAAAAAACGATGCCGTGGTGTTAAGTTGGAAGCCTTGGTGAGAATACACATTGCGTAGACGATACCCGGAGGTGGGGGAGGGGTGCGAGAAAAGCGACAGCCCCATTTCAGCGTGTTCCAGCACTAACATTAATTTGCATATGAAAATCAATTAATCTACCTGCCAAACGAAATTGCAAAATTTAAAATGGGGGTTTTCTCGCATTCGGCGTTTTTGCAAATAATGCATATTCAAGTTTAAACCCGTTCCGTGTCAGAGAGTCTGAACCCCGCCCAAAGCACAGTACTTAACTCAGATTCCCATGCATATATTCTGCCCTCTTTTACACTTGATAACTACCAACATATTTTCAAACGTCAAACTGAAAAATATTAACCCCGACAGTTTTTAGTTGAATAATCTGCCCAATTTGCAAGTCAGTGTTTGTTTAACTCTTTTCCCAACGTAACGGCCAAAATCCGCCAACGGTATTCTCAAAAATCGTCACCTAATTTTCTTTATTTTTTCATGTTTTTGTCTCAAAAACATAGGTTATGACCCTTCGTTGGAACGAGCTCGTCGAGCTCGTTCCAATGAGGGGCCATAACCTATGTTTTTGAGACAAAAAATGAAAAAAAATAGTTTTTCAAGAATTTTTTTACAAGTGTCGTCTGCTTTTCATGTCAGATAAAGGGTTAAGATACTTTTTTTTTTTTATTTTGAGATGCGCTTTCCATCAGATATGGCGGACTGCGAATGAGGAATGTTGCCTGTTTTTTTTTCAGCGACATCACAGGAATGTTATACAAGGACATAAAAGGGGTTCTGTTCATGTTTTTTCGAAATAAAATTAACAGACAAGGAGAGTATTTTCGAAAAATGAACTAACGTGTGATTGAAATGTATATTTTTAAAAATTCGAAACATTAACTTACCTGCTTCACCTACTCCTCCGGTTATTCTTACTCTAAGTGCCTGGAAGAAATAAAGAATAAATAGGTACCACGAGTAGGATAAGGGTTTTAACCACTCGGTTTGCCGAGTGGTTAAAGCCCTTATTCTTCGAGTAGTTTAAATCTGATTATCGGCCTCAGTACCTATTTGTTTTATTTATACCCTGCTCTTAATAAATAATTGCTTTGTCACTTAAAATGGAGAGAAACCGATACTTTCTGTCGCAAACACTTGCACTGTCTGTTTTGTTGTTCATCCGCGCCGGTGCGCAGTACTACCGGCTGTTTGTGAATGCTTGATTGACAGCTGGACACATCGCAAAAGTTGATTAAATTTACCATGCTTTTTCAGTCAAATTATTATTAACAATTCTTCAATTTTATTTTAAGTATTTAGTTGTAGGTATTTTAAACTTAATAAGTCATTGCACGTAGTAGATAGTACCACGAAACGTCCTATGTTCAAATGAAACATTGCGAAGTGTGAATGTCTCGAAGTTGGAAAATTACGTCATGTCACGTCATGAAGACGCTTTACACTGGTAGTGAGATTAAAAGCTCAAATTTAACATAGGCCTACAGGCTTTTCACAGCTAGTAACATAGTCGAGCATGGTATAAAAGAAGAAAATATGAACTATTGATGGAGTTTAACCCCCTGCACTCTAACGTAAAAATTCTGAAATTTTAAGTTGAAGCTTTTCCTATAATGCAACTAGGAATTTAACCAATTGAAACTCGTTTGACAGAGCCATTGGGCTCTGTCAAACGCGATTGAATTTGTGAAATACCTAGTTGTAATAAGGGGAAAATGCGGCTTAAAATTGATATTTCTATATCTGCGTCCAGGGGTTTATATTGTTCTTTTGAAATTTCCATCGCACGAGTTCTCAATAAGCCTTTTTCGAAACTGCCATCTTGGCTTTTAATCTATGCATGCTTACAAGTCGCGGAGTGTAAACAAAGCGATTTTCATGTTCGTCGCGATGAGATTTTTGTCAGTCATGACAACTATAGTTTTGTGAAATATCAAGTTTAAATTCGTAGAACCGATGTCATCATTCCAAGTAACACTGAAGGGACAACCCTGGGCGGCATTTGTACGGAGGCGAGGTCTTGTTGTGAGTGGCAACAAGAAAACACTCGTTGCAGTTTCTCGGCTTGGCTGTTTTTTTTTTTTTTAAATTCGTACTAATGGACGTAATGGGATCCGAAGCACTTCACCTGTTCTTTTTCTCCCATTGCTTACAGCGTGTTTTCTCGAAATGTTTACACCTCGCGACTTGTGACCTTGCATAGATTAAGAGCCAAAATGGCAGTTTCGAAAAAGGCTTATGGCTTAGAGATGTGGGTGGCGAAGGATGGTGAGCTGCCAGCAGGTGTTCCAACGAAGGATTTTTCCAAGAATTTAGTTTTGTGAAAATTTGCATGCTGGTTTATTTACACTAAAAATAAATTACCCGTTACGAATTATAACCAAGGAGACTTTTCTTTTAGCATCAAGTTTTGAATTTTTTTTTAATAAGGACAAGAAACTCCTCCTCTTAATATGGGAAAGGAAATGTGCTATCCATGGAAATTGTGACAGATACTCAGATATTCGTGATGCAAAAGATCATCGCGTGCCATATGAAACATAACTTCGCCAGAATCTGCCCGAAATTTAATATGGTCCGCTCCATAACAAAACAAAAAAGCTGGCTTCTCCGCTGCAAATACAGAAATACAACTATATATAGTTTAATAAAAAAAATATATCTTACCAAAAATAAGCAAAAAAGCAACGCAGAAACTGCGCGGTCCATCTCGGCGATGATGACTGTGACACGCACAGTCTTCAATATCAGAAATTCAACGTGGCGTTGAATATAAATCGGGAGATGAACACGATCAATACGAGGGTTGGGAAAGCGGCATGACAAGTAAGAAAAACAATAAACTTAACAAAAGCAGAAAATAAGAGATTCTCAGGTGAATGCTTTCCAAATGATAGGCTTTTAAAATTACTTCTTCTGCATATGGAACCACCCTTCTTGACTGGAACTCCAGATAAGTTGTACAATTCACATGTCAAACTGGCACAATTTTGTAAACACTCGGGTCAAATAAAAGAATATTTTCTAAAACTGTGGGAGTGTTGTCGAAATTTCGGAGTCCCAAAACCATCAGTCGAAAAATGTTTAGTGTGAGAGGAAGATAGGCGTTTGAATGTTCATGAAGTAATTTCTGTGGCTATCGGTTGGTATGTTAGATTCCAAGCTCCTTTAGCTATATTCACGATCAATGGCACTACCAGGACAACAGTGGATTCTTATGTGAACGGATGGAGATTGGCCATTATATGTACAAATGTATGTTTGGAGTTATATATCTGCGGAGCCTAGAATTTATTTATTTATTTATTTATTTATTTATTTATTTATTTATTTATTTATTTATTTATTTATTTATTTATTTATTTGTTGTTGTTGTTGTTGTGATCATGCCACACAATTTTTTAAGAGACTGATGATCATATGATTTTCTGACGGGTTGTTCCGTATATTCCAGGACAAGTTTGTACACACTGATCTCCATACAACTGAATTGCAGTAAAACTCATTGGTCAGAACGCGGTGGCTCAGTGGTAGACTGTTGGACTTCTATGCCAGAGGTCCCGAGTTCGATCCCCGTCCGGGACGACCCGCGGTGTGTCCTTGGGCAAGGCACGTTATCCCAGTTGCTTACGTGGGGGCACGATGACGCCGTGTACTGAGGCGTACTGTACGTCGATGGTGCACATGTCTTCAACCCCTGTAACCCTGCTTGAGGGACCTTGAACAGAGTTAAAATGTTGAGGAGCTGACAGTTGCTCGTCGATGCTCGGTGGTTTTCTTCGGGTACTCCAGCTTCCTCCACCCGTAAAACTGTCACGGTCACGATTAGCCATTGTGCATAAGAATGTGACCTTAAACACCAATAAATAATAAATAGCTCATTGGTCGCATATAGAAAAGAACCTCCACCATCGACACGTTGAGGCGTAAGTTACTGTCATTGGTAAGCTGATAGTGTTAGGACCGGGAGACCTTTCTAAGCTTGGACCGCGGGTAATTTCCAGGAGTGTTAGACTCAGATTTCCACCAGGACCGAGGCTCAGATTGTTCTCAGCCTGGTGACTAATTATAGCCCTTTCCAATAAATAAAAATCACTGTTTACGGGACATCGCCCCGCTAATGCCTCGGGAGGAGTAGACATTGATTTATCGGAAAGCTCTGATCAATAAAGAATCATGAGGTAGTGAATGATAAAACTAATAATGGGCCTGTGACTCCCAAAATTTCTCTTTCTTGCATTAACGCTTCCGGTAACCATTAGCTCACTCGCAGATTACAATTCTTTATTCACGAGACGGGGAAGAGGTGCAGGCTGCAAGCCGAGAGATCCTCGGTTCGAATCCCACCTGCGGCAACCGCGTTGTATCATTGGGCAAGACGTTTCACCCCCATTGTCCACATGTGGGCACGGTGGCGTTGTGTACAAACCCTGCCTAACTCTGGATGCTGGGAAGCTGACAGTTGCTTGCCGTTGTTCGGTGATTCTCTCCGGGTACTCCGGCTCCATTAAACTGTCGTAGTCATGATTAGCCATTGTTCAGGAATATATGACCTTAAACACTTTAAATAACTACTATATTCACGAGACATCATACGACGCTACGTTTCAAATCAGTTGTCAGAGACGGGAATGTGCGAATAAGCCTTGGCGGTGAGGGAAGAGGGGTTTTGAGGGTAAGAGGCGTTACGGCGTTACTGCTGGGGTTTCTTCTTTCCAGTCCAGCCAGGCTCCCCCATTTGGCTTATCTCGTTTTGGTGGAGTCAAAATTAACCTTCGGCGCCCTACCAAAACCAGCGGAGCCTTTTAGTCATCTTGAAACAAGGACCGGTTTAGGGAGCATGAAATATCTGGCATACAGCCCTTCATTTGCTGAATGTATGCTCCGGGGCAACATGTCCGATTGAGCCAGAGACAGGCGATACCTGTCTATGACGGCTCGACCAGGAATACAATAACAAGTACAAGTGGCAGACTAGACTTGCCTGAAGAACAACAAAGACCACTCCAAGAATCATCACGATTTTTAACTTCCGGAAACAAATTAAACTTTCAGTGATGGAAGCGGACTTTCCCAGTGAACTATATCACACCGTGTAGAGTGGTTGTTACATGGGGGGTGTGTGATAAATAGAGAACCGCTTCGGCCTGAGTGATATTCTGGGCCAAAGCAATCGAGTACGATAACTCTTAACCCATTAACCCTTTACCTAACGTAACGGCCAAAAACCGGCCAGCGCTATTCTCAAAAATCGTCAGTGAATTTTCCTTATTTTTCATTTTTTGTCTCAAAACATAGGTTATGACCCCTCATTGGAACGAACTCGTCGAGCTCGTTCCAATGAGGGGTCATAACCTATGTTTTTGAGACAAAAAATGAAAAAAATTAGTTGTTCAAGATTTTTTTTTGCAAGTGTCGTCTGCTTTTCACGTTAGGTAAAGGGTTAAAACGTATGTGCGATTCTGTATATATACTACTCACATTTTACTAAAGATCACACCTACCCATCCACATATTTGATACATAAAAGATCAAATGTGTACAGTTTTTACTTTGTTTATTTGTTCATTAGGGTTTCACGACACTTTCAACAGCTTCGATCTATCATGTAGTGCTGCGTTGACATGTTGTACATCTATGGTCGACGTGCTATATGCCCTCGGTTCACTTGTCTTCAACGAATGCTAACGGTCCCTAAGGCATGATGATAAATCAGAGAAAACGACAGTTACTTGGCATCTCTGGGTACTTCCCTATGGGTACTGTGGCTTCATCCACCCATGAAGTTGCACAACATACAATCTAGACTGTTAAAATTGTCATTGTTACCCAACAATTAAATAAAAAAGTAATGTACACATTTTCTTTTCATGTACAAATTATGTCGATGAATACAGCATGATCCTTTGCAAAATGCAAGTATATAATGTCGCGCGATATTGAGGTGTAATTAAAGATTCGGCCAAATCAAGTCTCGGTGGACATATAGAATATACCCATAGTAGCTTTGGTGTACCAAATGTTCACCACGAGTGGTGAACATTTGGTACACCAAGCTACTTTGGGTATATTTTATTTTTACCATGATCGTCTGATTATTAAGAGTCGCTATTATTTTTTCTCCATTTTACTGTACAGCAGACGTACATACGTGCCAATCTGTTTTTGTTTACCTGAGCAACGGTGTGCGGTACTTCCGCTGTCAATTTTATCGCCGAAACGAAATGGAATAATAAAAACATAATAACATACTATTTCGAGTTATGGATACTTTATTAACACGAGACATTGCATGTTTGTTAATGTTTGGCATCTTGTGAGGTAAACCCATTTAAAAACATAATAAATAATTGCCACTTTCATTTCACTCTTCGCGAGGTGACGTGCGAAAAATTCAGTCAAGTTTGCATTCAGGTCGAGGTCACCAAAGGTCAGCATGGATGTTGTTCCACTGTAGATGTAAATTTTCACTATTGAAATCCCATTGTTGGCGTGTTCACCACGGTTGGTTTGTATAGCTAAAATTTATGTCATAGGCGACGTGCGATGAATTTAGTCAAGTTTGCATTCAGGTCGACGCCACCAAAGGTCAGCTTGGATGTAGTTCCGTTGTAGATGTAAATTTTAACTCCCCGTCATCTGTTCCCCCTGAAGGCAGACCAGGTGGCCAAGACTCGGCATCATCTCTCCCTTATACGCTGATGTATGACTCCCAGCTTTCAAAAACACATATTGGTTGATTTTTTCCTTTTTGTAACCGTTAATGATAATGTGCTGGGGCTGCTCCCAAACCAGCGACTGTTTGGGTTTCTTTTTCTTTTTAGCTCACCTGAGCGAAGCTCAAGGGGGAGCTTTACTAATCACTTTCTGTCCGTCCGTCCGTCGTAAACTTTACATTATCGACTTCTCCTCACAAACTACTGGACCAAATTCAACAAAATTTGCTGTGCATGTTCCCTATCATATGTCAATTCAAGTTTGTTCAAATAAAGTTGCCACGCCACAGGGGCACCACAGAGGGCATAACTCTGATAGCACCCATGAACTTCTTTCAAAAATCAAAAAAAAAATCTTCTTTTTCAGATCCACCAGGCAGACTTCTTTCATATTTGGTATACAACATCTGTAGGGGGGGGGGGGGGGGGGGGTCAGATTCAAGTTTGTTCAAATCGAGCCCCTGGGTTCATATTTGGGCTCTCTAGAGCCCGAATTTTAACTTAGTGCAATATGAGGATTATTCTTTAAAAATCTTCTTCAGATCCACCAGGCAGAATTCTTTCATATTTGATATACAACATCTCTAGGGGGTCTGATTCAATTTTGTTCAAATCGATTCCCTGGGTTGGTATTTGGGCTCCCTATGGGAGCCCGAATTTTAACTTAGTGCAATATGAGGATTATTCTTTAATAATCGTCTTCTCCAGATCCACCAGGCAGAATTCTTTGATATTTGGTATACAACATTTCTAGGGGGTCAGATTCAAGTTTTTTCAAATCGAGTCCCTGGGTTCATATTTGGGCTCCCTATGGGAGCCCGAATTTTAACTTATTGCAATGTGAGGATTATTCTTTAAAAATCTTCTTCTTCAGATCCACCAGGCAGAATTCTTTCATATTTGGTATACAACATCTCTAGGGGGATCAGATTCAGGTTTGTTCAAATCGAGTCCCTGGGTTTATATTTGGGCTCCCTATGGGAGCCCGGATTTTAACTTAGTGCAAAATGAGGATTATTCTTTAAAAATCTTCTTCTTCAGATCCACCAGGCAGAATTCTTTCATATTTGGTTTACAACATCTCTAGGGGGGTCAGATTCAAGTTTGTTCAAATCGAGTCCCTGGGTTCATATTTGGGCTCCCTATGGGAGCCCGAATTTTAACTTAGTGCAATGTGAGGATTATTCTTTAAAAATCTTCTTCTTCAGATCCAACAGGCAGAATTCTTTCATATTTGGTATACAACATCTCTAGGGGGATCAGATTCAGGTTTGTTCAAATCGAGTCCCTGGGTTCATATTTGGGCTCCCTATGGGAGCCCGAATTTTAACTTAGTGCATTATGAGGAATATTCTCAAAAATTCATCTTCGGTTTCACCAATAAAAATCTGTTGATATTATGCAAAAACAGTTTTACGCGTAAGAATTCACCACCCCCTCCTATACCCTTTGGGGGGTCAATAAGGCGGAAACATTCTTTTACTCCAAAATGCAATATCCTTAAATAGGAAGATTCAAGTTTGTTCAAATCCATTCCTCGGTGTTCTTCCCTCAAACTGCAATGGAATAAAACCCCTTGGAAGTTTGGTAGTACTTTCTTTAGCTGGTAGAATTGAACCCAGTCAGCAAGACATATGATAATAATCATCTGACATGGCACCAGAGTTATAAATAATTTTATGACTTCTTTCCTATGAATGTTGATAAGCCTTAGCCATGGCTAGCTAATTTTGATCCCAAATACTTCTTTGAACTACTTTGTCAGGTGAGCGATTAAAGGCCCCTTGGGGCCTCTTGTTTCTAAAATAACCAACAAACTGCTGTTTCAGTATTACCATAAATATTCCCACTTCGCTAAGCAAACACGGAGCAGAACTGTTGTCGTTATGCAAATTTCCTCGCCATCTTCCAGATCGAGGTTCGAGGTGATCTCAACCCTCTACCATATTGCCAGTCGCACACTCAGACTTAATAAGATTATTGGCTCTCGCTTCTGACTCTCGTGGATTTATAAGCAAATAAAGCTAAAACGCAAACAAAGTTATTCGGGTCGCAAAGGATTTCAATCCCACATCGTCCCTGTGCGCCTTCGGCGCGTAGAAACTTTTCCTTTCATTCAATTTTTACCTTTAAAATCCCATTGCTGGCGTGTTCACCACGGTTGGTGTGTAAAGCTCAATTTTATATCATAGGTTTTTCAATATATAGTAGAATAGGTAACCATGGTATAAAAACATTTCTTGCGTTGATGCAAAAAGAATGGGAGTTTACGACATTTTCTAGATTAAGTCGTCCGGAATATTTCAGCTGGTCGGAGATGAAAACCGTATTTCAGACGATTGAATCTAAACATACACGATGTATTATTTAAAGATAAGACTGGTTCCAGGCCCTAACTGCATCGAATTCCTTACAGAATATGACTGGCCATTTGAGAGTTTGGGAGAAATCATAAATTTTTGACTCTCATAACTGTTTCCAAGTGTATGTCAACAGACTGGTTGCTTGTTTTATCTCATGCTCCTCAGTTATTTAAGAAACACTTTCTAAAAAACAGCTGGGAAAATTCAAAACTAAGCAATCAATTTGGCTGTGTGACAGTCAAGCACGCAAGCCACGAGTCAAATTATGAAACGTATCTGACGCTAGTATGCCATGAAACCGGTCTATCCATTAAATAGTCCATTGCGTATTTTAAGATTAAATTGGCTCGAATAATTCAATTGGTCGAAATAGCAAACCAACGGTTTGCTTTTACAACCAGCTCAAATATTCCATCGACTCAATCGAAACATGTCATAAATAGTCATTATAAGTATCTCCGCCAACATGTATGGTATATGGAGATTTAAAACCTGGATGTCGGTTTTTAAACATCGAGCCGCAGGCGAGGTGTTTAAATGAGACATCCGGGTATTAAATCTCCATTTGCCATACAGGTTGGCGGAGATAACATTTTTGTCCCGTTTGAAACACAATATAAGCATAGTCGAAATAATTTTGGGGACGCATTTCTCAGCTCCACAATCACTTGGACCAAATTCGTGATAATTATTTTGTTTTTATAACCGCAGAAGACAACAGATAGAGTTACATCCCTTGGGCCGTTAAGGAAACGAGTAAAAAGTATTTTGTTGACACACCGTCGCCTGAGTTCCAATGTGTTCTACGTGCCTACTGGCACATAGAACACATTTGTGCTCATGGGACGAATTATTTGCTCTTATTTTATTTTTATGATTGAATGGTCGGAAATCTGATGATATTTGTGACTATTTTCGGGTTTTGGGGTTCGATTCTTATTTCGAGGCGAGCAAAATCGGAAAGCTTTCGTTTAAACCATATACCCCCGATGTTTCGCGTGCGCTTATACCCTGGATGTTGCACGCTCTCGTATACCTTGGATGTTGGGTGCATCCTTTGCCATGACTATTTGTCCAAGCCATTCTGACCAATCAAACGGCCGAATTTATCGGGATATAGGGACAATTTCTTATAGTCGACGGAAGAAAGGTTTCTGAACCGAGGAGTCGAAAATGAATGCCGCTCTGAAGGGAGTTAGCTCCCGAGCATTACGGCAATTTTGACAAATTTAAATATATTATTTTATGAAGAATAGTTCGAAGAGGACGAAAGAGAGTAGTCGAAAATGAAAGCCCTTCTGCAGGAAGTCAACTCCCGAGCATGATGGCAATTTTCGACAAATTTATGTACATGTTATTTGTGGTATTTGATGAAGAATATTTCGAAAGGGACGAAAGAGAGTAGTCGAAAATGAAAGCCGCTTAGACGGGAGTCAGCTCCCGAGCATGACGGTAATTTTAACAAATTTATATATATAAGATGGCCTTGGTTGCCGCTGGCTCGGTATGGTGGCATAGCATTCATGGCTAGGTGAGTGGGTGCCATGGACTGGAATCGACTCCGAAAAACTGTTTAGTTTTCAGTCCAGTGCGGTCCTATGACAATGCCTTATGAAATTCCTACTTGACGCAGGCGAATTAATCAGGGAATCTCTAGTAATGGAAGATCTGTGAAGATTCTACATTAAGCTTTGCACATACAGACCCCTCGGTCTCAACAGACTTTCCAGTAATTTTTCATTCCTGAGAGTTTTGGAAGGATATGTGAACTGGCGCAAAAATCCATTAAATAGTCCATCGCGCATTTTCAGATTAAATTGGCTCGAATATTTCAATTGGTCGAAATAGCAAACCAACGGGTTTCTCGTCGCAGCTGCAGTTTTATGATTTCGCCACGTGGTTCCAATAATATCTTGATGTTTTTTGAAGATGAATTACATACATATTGATTTAAATATATATAACTAGAGTACGAAAGAATACCATATATTTTTGTAGCGAAAAGGACATTACATTAAATCAATGGTGGTCTGCGCGCAAACTACACAAAAATGGGTAAACAAACAGCCCATAACGGCGTCGGATTTCTAACAGAATTTTACTAGGGGCGTGGCAGAATGAGAAGGCCTAAATCCTACATTCATCAATTATTAGTTTGGTCTCTTATACTTGGTCAAAACCTTTTCTACAACTTCCGTTTGGTTCAGTTGGTTCTGTAAGAACGAGTGTCTCGGGAATACACAGAACGACACGCAGTGTGAATGGGTTAAACGATATGGCACGAATGCCAGCACGCAAGGATAAAACGAGAGGCCGCAGGTCTCGCGTTTTATTCTTCCGTGATGGCACAAGAGCCAAACTGATTAACCCATTCAATCACACCCGCGCGTCGTGCCGTGTTTATTACTCGTATTCATGTCTACAAAAACAATTATTAGAAGGACACTCAGCAATTCTTGTGACAACTATCAACAAAAAGAACACATTTTATCGCCAACCAAATTTGCGTACTCGTACTCTTCTTCTTTTGGATAGTCATTATCCTCTTCATATATCTTCTCTAATTCTTCTTCGCTATTTTCGTACACATCAAGCTCGCCATAACCTTCAGTTTTAGACATTTTATTTAGTTATTTCGCAATAGGTTCAGTTTCGGGTGATCAGTCGTTTGCTCAACGATTTCCGTTCGGCACATGCGTGTGGAGCGGGTTTGCATTTTCCGCATGGTTTAGTGTTGCTGTAGGTGGGCACGGTAAATCGGCTTTTGCATATTCAACACTTCAAAGCTCTAGTACGCGTTTCAGGAAATTTGAGTTCGGCTGCTACAGGACAATGGTAGCAAGAAAGCTTTGCAAAGAACGGATCACCAACATCTTGGGTTTCGACGGTGTCGGGATTGTGGGTACTTATTAAGTCGAGTAAGGAGGATGAAGTCTCAGCGTAAAATGTCGGGTACCTGCTCACTTGATGTAGATTAAATTCCCGAAGAATACTTTCAATTGGACCATGGATGAACGTGAGCTGGTTGTTGTTGAAGTCGCCAGTTATTAAGACATACCGAATGTTTGTCTCTAGTGCCTGCGATAACGATGTAGCTATTGAGTTCTCCCAAGTATCGGTATGGGAATTGGGTAGTCTGTAAAATGATCTGAGGGGGAAGGTTTTGTTATCATTGAAAATTTGCAGCCGCAAACATTCGACGTTCCAAACTTTCAGATCCGGCCGACTTTTAAACGAAACAGTATTGCGCAGTTAGACTATTATATCACCACCTCTGGTCGGTCGACCTTTCCTAATCCTTGTATGGAAACCCGGAATTTCCAGAACACAGCTATCATCGTCACCGTTAAGCCATGACTCGGTCGGTAAAAACACAGGTATCATTTTAGTCATTTCGCAGAGCAATGTGTTCAGTTTGGCTTTTATACTTTGTAAACGGAACTGAAGCAGAATGAACACGTTCGAGTTGACATATTCGCTGCTGCTACAGCTAGATTCTGACGTGGAATGGGAAGAGATCCTAGGTCCTGGACTAATCTGTATGTTACCCGACAAAGTTAATAGTAGGTGTAACCAACACACAATTGGAGTAAATGAAGCAAGGTGGTTCCGTTGGATCAGGGTATGTTGGAAAGTAATTATGATCGACATCATTTTGTTGGAAGGTAGCACGTTATCCCAGAAGGAACTTGAATGAAGCAATGTCGATTTGGAAAGCGAGCTTGAAAGTTTAAAATAGGTCGTAAACACAAAACTGTGGATTAGCATCATCAATGTTAGACCTTTAGTTCCGAATTTGCAAAGAAGATATCACGGAGATTCAAACGTTTGTTGCGGTGCACACTGGTATGGGCGATTGGTGAGAAGTGTACGTCAAAAGTTCAGCCATTGCCAGGTTTTATAACCAAGCATCAAACAAGGTGTGTTTTAAGAGCGGCAGGGTTCTTTCTTTTGATAATTGTGGGCTCAGTCTGGGAATAAAGTTGATGCCAACAGAAATGATAAAGGTGGAGAATTCAAAAAAGGTAGCTTAGCATATATACTCGCGGTGAACATTTGGTGCACCAAGCTACTATGGGTATCTTTTATTTGTACCATGATCGTCAGATTATTAAGAATTTAAATGTTAAATAATACAATATTCAGTATTAAATTCTAAAGAATGCCCATACACACGTGCAAATCTGTTTTTGTTTACATGAGCACCTGTGAGCGGTACTGCCGCTGTCATTTTTATTGCCGAACCGAAATGGAAAAAGAAACGCGCAAATGACGGAGCATTTTTCATTTTAATAACAAAATAACGTACCATTTCGAGTTATGGGTGCTTTATTAACATGAGACAGCGCATGTTTGTTAATTTTGGTTTCTTCGGAGGTAAACTCATTTAAAACGTAATAAATAAATAATTGCTGCTTAAATTTCACTCTTCGCGAGGCGGCGAACGATATATTTAGTTAGACAAGTTTTCATGCAGGTCGAGGTCACCAAATGTCACCTTGGATGTAGTTCCATTGTAGTTGTAAATTTTAACTATTGAAATTCCATGGGTGGCGTGTTCACCACGGTTGGTTTTTAAAGCTAACATTTATGTCATGGGCTTTTTATATGTAGTAGAATAGGTAATCATGGTATAAAAACAGTTAACCCTTTGCCCAACGTAACGGACAAAACTGGCCAGCGCAGTTCGCAAAAATCACCATTCAATTTTCATTATTTTTTTTCATTTTGTCTCAAAAACATAGCTTATGATCCCTCATTGGGACGAGCTCGTCGAGATCGTTCCATTGAGGGATCACAAGCTATGTTTTTGATGCCAAAATGAAAAAAAATGTTATTCAAGAATTTTATTTGCAAGTATCGTCTGCCTTTTGTGTTAGGTAAAGGGTTAAATAAAACAAATGGGTAAACATATATGCAAAGAAAAAATAAGGCATAAAAATGTAGAACAGAAAATATAACTACGGGCCAACTGAATGGTGCTTCATAATCACTCTGTAATATCGTATTGATATTTAAACAATATTTATTTCCAATAATATCAAGTAGTAATGTACAATAGTATGTGAATTGGATTCGACAGCAAGCCACTGGCTTATTATTGTCGTTCCTATATATATAGAGGAAGCGCGAGTGAAAAATAATACTTTCAGGTCCACGCGAATGAGATAATTCCCGATATTCACTAACATGGGGAAGATTTTCTTTTTATCAAATGCTGCGTGGCATTTTACTGCGCAGTATTCAACCCAATTCGACTGCAAACAGTTTCAAGGCAATACCAAAGATCTGCCTTCAAGGCGACGTTCAAAGCGACGTCATGCGCCGAAGCGTGACATATTTAAGAAGCTAGGACCGCGGGATATTTCTCGATATCCATGGAGTCGATGGATATTGAGAAATGTCTTTTAGATAATTTGCGATAACTCGCAGGCTAGCATATAATAAACAATAATATTACAAAAACAGATTAGATCGGATATGACAGATATCAAGTGTATACTGGTCATTATGTTTGTCAAGGAACTTTCAATATGCGTTTGATCGATGTATATTGGAAGTATAGGTTAACCCTTTACTCAACGTAACGGCAAAAACCGGCCAGCGCTATTCTCAAAAATCGCATATTAATTTTCAAAATATTTTCATTTTTTGTCTCAAAAACATAGGTTATGACCCCTCGTTGGAACGAGCTCGTCGAGCTCGTTCCAACGAGGGGTCATAACCTATGTTTTTGAGACAAAAATGAAAAAAATTAGTTATTCAAGAATTTTTTTTGCAAGTGTCGTCTGTTTTTCATGTTAGGTAAAGGGTTAAAGAGAGAAAGAGAGAAAATAAATATTATTGATATTAGTGAACAGAGAGAAACTACAAACAGCAACAAAAGATGCATGACAGTTGTACTGGTCTGAATTTATTGTTCAAAACTTGTTTTATTACAAATTATTGGAGAGTACCTGCAGACACACTCCAGTAATTGGTACTAGGACACATATGTAGAAACAAAATAGTATTTGCATTTGACTGAATATTAAAAACGTGCAAGGAAAACGTTGGCCTTTGCTCTGGTACCCTAATTTTTCGGAAGGCTCTGATAGTAGCTTCTAGCACTAAACCACTTAATCTATAAACCAACAAACGTATTTTCAATTAACTTTTTCAGGGACATGACAACCGTAACTTGATCAAATAGGTTGATAACGGATGTAGAATAAGGAAATAGGAATAAGTAACGGTTGTCACGTCCGTAATGTTTAAAACATCTTTCCGATCGAGGGACGATCCCTTGATCGCGCGTTCGAGAATTATGGTTTTGATTGGAGATGCAGCGCCCCAAGCAAAGGAACCCACAGGCAGATAATGGCAGATTTTAACATAGATAGAGGTTTTAACCCTTTGAACTCTAATTGTACCTTCCACGCCAGTTCAATGGGGGCAATTAGAAGAGTTCATATTCATTAATTGGGGTAGACCAACCAATATTTTCAACGTGCAGCCTCGTGGCTACACGTTGAAAATATTGATTGGTCTTCCCCACACATTTACTGAACATCCATCCTATTTAATGACGTTATGACGTATCATGTTGCTGGATGGAAAAACGGTCGCTAGGGTTCAAAGGGTTAAGTAAACACGAGATGAATAGGAAAAGAACAATACGTTAATCACCACTTTCCACTCCTCTTTCTTTCTGCCACCGGTAGTCTTCAATTTTCTGCGGCGTTCATAATTATCTGCACTCATTCTCAACTGGCAAGACTGCAATTCAGATCTCAAGAGTTATTATTCAGAGCAACCTTCATTAAATTGACATTAGAAGCACACCCAGTTCAAAATATATGCGTGTTTGCACGTGAACTTTATAATGAGTCGTAAAAATACCGCCGTGAGTTTGAGGATTAACCATGTCAAATTAGAATCCACAAATGTTGGCGTGAAGTTTGACCCTTTTATGAGCAGACAGCAAATCTGATGCGCCAGCATACAGTGGCGGATTCAGGATTTTTAGTTTGTGAGAGGAGGGAGAGGTCACAATTTTTAATTATGGTTATGACGCGGAGAATTAGCAGTTGGTGTGTGTGTGGGGGGGGGGGGGGGCAAACACAAGAGGGAGTATCCCACTCTTGTCAGGTGGGAGGTCAGCGAGGAAAACGTTTGGAAAAAGTAATGTCAGTTTATGTGGCCCAGTTCATGTGCACATGAGCACTACGTTTTCCAGCAAAAGTATTCCTGCAATTTTGACCCCTGAAATTCAAATTTTGTAGAAGGGAAGCCAATTTGTAAAGGCTCACTGGAGACCCGCGCAGGAAAGATAGCTATATATGTATAGGCTACGGTATTCTACGCCATATGTCGGCTCATACCATGAAAATACCGTGTTCCCTCGTCTCGGTGATTTGAACAAAAGAAAATTACAAAAAACTGACGAGGCGCGCGCTGCTCATGTATCCGCCAACGGTATAGAATAGTTTGGGAGTACATTGTTTTTGTACCATTCAAATACTTTGTCATGATCTCAAATTTCGTATTGACCAGTTATAATTATTTAAATTTCACGGTGTTCCTTCCCTTTTCAATGAAATTCCACATTTGTGATAGTTATTGTCTATTCTGGGATGTCTGCGACGTAAATGAACAACTTTTACCCTCGAGGAGCGATGGGTTGGTGAGTGTACGTGTATGGGCGAACAACAATGACTGAAAAGGTTTTTAGTTTTCATTTTATTTGAGTTAATGATCATTTCCATCCAGAATCAATTTTGCTTATTGCTGGATTCCAAACAGAACCAATTTGGGTTCCCATTTGACTTTCACTCGGGCTCTTATATGGTTCCATATGGAGCCTATTTAGTGTACTGATTCTATTTTTGGTTCATTGTGGTTTTTTGCTGGGTTTCACATTGGTTCTTGGCCTAGTTATTCTTATGGTTATAGTTTGGTTCTTGATTGGTTCCGACTCAGCGACAAGTTGAACACCCCAAGTAGGTTCTATATGGAAACCATTTTTTAGAGCGTGTGCTGCTTCGTTCGGCTAACTGCCATTAGTAGGACATGCACCCGATCGGCCCACATTGGGATGGGGATTGGGGCGGATGTGACGCCATCGCAACGTGACTCAGTTACGACATGTTTGGTTGTCATGACAATCCGCTACCAACGGAAGCTAGCAGGTCTTCAGTATCTCTCTGTGAATGGTACTTCTCTTCGCACTTTAGATCTGTCTTTGTATCTCTCTGTAGACAGTAATGGTTTTCATGCCTCTTCCTATTATCTGGTCGGGAAAACATCTTGGTACAATATCAACAGAGCCAAGAATTCCGCGTGTGAACTGAAACCCAAGCTCTCGTCCTTGTTATATCTTCCCCATTGAAGTACCGGAATGTGGCGTGAAGTACCAGGATGTAGGATTCACGGGTGTCTACGGCAATAATCATCCAACAGGTATCCTCCAAAGAATATCCTTCTTACAGAATCCCACTATAAGAATCCGCTTTGGAGAAACGTCCGTGGTTATGGAATCGCCTTTGCTGTGATGAGTCGTAAGAGGAGTCACACGTTCAAACAATTTCTCGATGGCTTATTTGCTCGATTACATTCGAGTCGTCACTACTCGGCAGCTAATTTGATCGATGGGATTGTCGGTAGAGCAGGGAGACTATATTCGACTGTTAGAAGTAGTGGAAGATAAGTATGATAGTGATTAACGCAGTCAGTAGTAAGTGTGTGTGTGGGGGGGGGGGGGGGGGAGTCCAGCACCAGTTATAGCCATTAGCAGTAGCAGCTGTACAAACCAGAAGTAGTGGCAGAAAAGAGTGGAAGCTAATCACAAACAGACGATAGTGACAATGAACAAATCAGCAGTAGTGGCCTTGGAGCTACAAAGACCATGGGTGGTCTAGATACAGGGAACTGAACAGACGCTAGGAGCCACAACTATCTTCCGATAGATACCCTCCGATGCGTATCATCTAAAAGGTATCCTCCAGTACTACATCACTAAGATATAGGTACCCCCAAATACCCATATTAGAACAAGAGTCGTAAGAGGAATCACTGGTACGAGTAATTACACTATGGCTTACTTGCTCGATTAGATTCGAGTCTTTCGAGCAATACTTGTCCCTACTCGATTGATTCTTGGCCTTAGGAATCTCAAAGGACTTTGTTTTTCACTGGGACATAACTCAGTATGGGAATGTACAGATTACGGGAAATGAAGCAGTGTGGTTGTTGGAAGATAAAGGGGTGTTATTTCCAAATGCAACAAAATACTGCATTTTGATTGGCTGAGAGGTACGGTGTAACTTGCAATCCACAGTAGCTTTTTTACACCGTGGTTAACCATGGTGTAAAAACAAGAATACACAATAGCAGAGTATTTGGCTAAAAAAGTACCCATTTTTAATTATTAATTCATACCTTCTGCTCGGTTATGTTAGAACAAAAATAAAAATTAAGCAAATTTTAATATTTATGTGTAATAAAATATTACAGATATGGATGTCATTGGAACTGGCTCAATGAGCCAGTTCCAATGACATCCATATTTGTCTGGTTTTATTAAGAAACTTACAAAGTACAAATTTTCTGTCAGTTTTTCCCACAATGTAGGTTAAAGTATTAAGTACACCAAAATTCTTGGAAATAAATCCGTTATCCTTGTGTTTTCCAGGGTGTATGGGAATTTACACCGGTCTGGGAACTCATACATCCTTCGGCTTTGAGTTCCCAAACCGGTGTAAATTACCATACACCCTGGAAAACACAAGGATAACTAATAGTACCAGAGATTGATAAGACTAGATAGACTGTTAGGATAGGTAGAACAGCTTATGTAATAGGCAGAAATCGAAGATTTCGTGGGAAATCCGAACCAAATAAATAGTTGTCGGGTTAATTGTAGTAATTCCATGCAGAAAACTGCGGCCTTTGGGTTAATCTGAACTCGTAAAAGTTACTCTTGTACAAGGGAACGCGCTTTATAGCACTACGCGTTACTCTTAATTTTGGGTTGTTTAGGATGATTTGTAGAAATTGTCATGGCTGTTTGGGTAATAATATTTACTACCACTCAATCGAACACCCCCTCAGACCCCCCTCTCCAACACCGGTCCTGTTGTAGGTCATTGGGTCACATAGCAACCACGTGCCCACATATATCATATGTACCATCAGAACATCACGCGTTGGGCATGCACACCAAGGCCACGTATCAACATGGCCTTTCAAATGGGCTATCACGACAACTAATTACATGACATAACAGGGTCACGTGGCTATGGAGTCACTCTCGCCTCCCCCATTCCGTCCCTAATGTGGGCCAATCGGGTACATTTCCTTCTACTGCCCTATTACGGTGCAAGGGTTGATACTTTTCAATAGTAGACCTTTTGTGTCACTTGTGTCTTTCGTTCATAACCTACGTTTTCATTGTCATTTTCCTTAAAATACCTCAGTTTGTGTTCTATCCTTCACTGCAAATGTATGGACACAATAGTCTATCGCGAAGCGCGCAGTTATTAGCCATAATTGATAACAGAGAGCATTGCTACTAATTACCAAGAACCGACAGAACAGTTTATCGCATGACAATAGCTCATTTCCAAGCGAAAACATCAAAGCAACTCCCAGTATCGATTGTAGGTGGAACTGCTGTTAAGAATTTATGTCATACTTTCTGAATAAAGAATATTCAGGAACACGATAGTTAAATTATAGATGTTCTTCCAATTAACAATAGAAAAGGTTCACACCGTACGTCCACAGCCACGGTCTAGATAAAATAAGGATCGGGGATAGCCGCTTCACAAGGAGGCAGTTTTATGCTCCCCGAAAAAAATTCGAGGGAGCAAATAGTCGTCGCTTTGTCCGTCCGTCCCTCCCTCCCCCGTCCGCCGCCCGCAGCGATAGCTGAACAGTGTGAGGATGGTTTTCAATGAAATTTGGTATGATAGATCCTTGTGACAAACCGCTCCTGCACGTGTTATAAAAAAAGTTGCCCGCGTATTTTTCAACAGAGTCACGGTCCTTACTTTGTCAATTTTTCATGAGTTTTTTTTTGTTTTTTGTCTGCAGCAATATCACAGCAATGAGTGGATGAATATCAAAGAAATTTGGTACGAGGGATGCCTGTGTCAAGCCTATCCTGCAAATGTTATAAAAAGGACCGTTTTGTCCATCTGTCCGTCCGCAGCGATTTCTCATTAGTGAGTAAATGGATTTCAATTTTGGTATGAGGGATTCTTGTGACAAGCCGCTCCTGCATATGTTATAAACAATTTGCCCTCATATTTTTCACTGAGTTGCTGTCCTTGCATTTCAAAGACATGTGTCAAATTATTTCTCATAGCGGGGACCACAATTTTACGGACCTGTTTATCAAATAAGTCGATTGTCGGGGAGCATCAATTAATTTTACTCATTTTCTTGTATTAGGAAAAAGGCAGTTCAGTTTTTTCAACATGGGGTCTCACTTTGGTTATTAGGAAATAAAAATGAATATCACTTCAGAGTGGGAGTGAAACTTTTTTACGCATTCAAAGACATCAGTTTTGTTCCAACAAGTTACTGACTATGAGAAGGTATCACCACTTTATCACTGTTAAACTAATTAACAACCGCCCATCGTTAGTCAATTAGCTGAACGTCCGCAAGTGCTTCTCGTGTGTGTGTCGTTAGTTCATCAGTAGTGAGGACTGGCGCTATAGGTACCGGGATTTAACATAGGCTTTTCCATACCCCAGCACCGACACTACAGGTACCTGATTCACTGTACGGATTCCTATAGACATAAGGTATCTACAATGCCAGTCCTGAATAACTTATGGGGACGGAGGGCAGGCAGTCATAGACGAAGTTCAATAGTAAATTTTGCAGTCGACTGCAAAATTTATTATAGGATTTCTCATGGGACTGTCCTCCTTCAACACTACAATTTCTGTAAAATCAAATACGGTCAATATGCAAAAAAACAGTTCATCGACTCAACACGAAATTGAACATTTTCCCACGATTTTCTATTATCAAGCTCAGTCGATATGACTTCAAACTCGACTGAAATTGCACCGATCTCGGCCAATATGAACCAAGCCATGAACCAAGCCAGAGTTGTTTTCCTTGATGTGTCGTTACTAGGCGGAATCAATTCGTTTACAATGAAATCGTTCACGGTTATTCGTCAAACGCAATCAGGACATTGGTGTTACCCGTCATAAAGGAATAGTTTGGTTTGTTTATTTATTTATTTATTTATTTATTGCTGTTTAAGGTCACGCACAATGGCTAATCGTGACCGTGACAGTTTGACGGATGGAGGAAGTCGGAGTACCCGGAGAGAACCACCGAGCATCGACGAGCAACTGTCAGCTCCCCAACATTCTAACTCTGTTCAAGCTCTGTTCAAGCAGGGTTACAGTGGTTCGCTGCGATTGAAGACATGTGCACTATCGTTGTGCAGTAAGCCTTAGTACACAGCGTCATCGTGCCCTCGTGTAGGCAACCGGGATAAAGTGCCTTGCCCAAGGACACAACGCGGGTCGTCCCGGACGGGGATCGAACTCGGGATCTCTAGCACAGAAGTCCAACAGTCTACCACTGAGCCACCGCTCTCCCCAGGAGTAGTTTGAAGGTTGGTTTTTGTATAGTGGGGAATTATGCCTAACGATGACAACAAGTAAGGAGAAGGTAGATGAAGAGAATACGGAGGAGAGTTGCATAGAAAATTCAAAGCAAACTAAGATTTAGAGTCGTGAGCGGAGACATTGAAGTGGGAGAAAAGGTAGTTCGGATAGCTGGTCTAGAAGATGAAACTTCGCACTTTTGGAATAAATAAAGAGGTTATTCGTTTATTTATTGGGAATTAACGACACTTTTGACAGCTTACATCACCTCGTATCGGGTAGTTTTACAGGTCGAGGATGCCGGTGCACCCGTAGAGAACCATCGATCAACGGCCAGAAACTGTCAGATTCCCCAACATGTTAACTCCACACAAGCAGGGTTAGCATCGACGCGCAGTACGCCTTAGTACACAGTGCCACTTTGCCTCCGCGTGGGCAATCGAGATTAACTCTTTACACTCTGATGTCCAAATACCAAAATTTTCAGCAGTTAATTTTTCCCACAATGCAACTGAGAATGTAAAAAATGATATCTTGTTTGACAGAGCTCATTGAGCTCTGTCAAACAAGATATAATTTGTTCAATTTTTTGTACCTTATGGGCAGATATGGAGCCGGTGACGAAATGTTTGAAATACTACCAGAGTGTTTGGAGTTAAGTGCCCAGCCCAGTTACACAACGCAGTTACCCCTGATGGTGATCGAACCGTGGTCCTTTCGGTTTAAAGTCCAATACCGTCACCACTGAGCCATCGCGCTTCCCATCAATAATAGCCCAGACAAAATACTACTAAAATCGGCTAACATAGAAAAAAGTTGTACATATTTGGTTTTAACCTTTTTCGAATCTACGAACCTTCCTCAACAACCGATCAAAAAATCGAACTCGAACTCACGCGCGTTGGTAAAAAAAAATCAAGATAACGTCCAAGATGGCCACCGATTGTGAAAAAAGTCGTTTTGGTGACATCATGCATTAAGGTGCTATATAAGTAATGGAATTTTGTTTATTTTGAAATTCCCACCTCTGATATTCCTTAAATTCAAATTAAATATACACAAATTATACGGTTTTGTTTACATTGTAAATTACTTTCGATTTCCGGTCAACGTCACCGGGCGGAAAAGTCATCAAAAAAAACAATGCCGTTAAAATTTAATAATGACAAAGATCGCCTTTATACGGCTTACTATTATTATATAGAGACTGCACAGTTGTCATAGTCTGTGCAAGGTATCATGATACCTGGTGAAATTTCTTAGAACAACGATTTTGTTTTTTGATAGAAATGCGTGGTATCGAGTGATTTGCACATGTCCGTCGAACATGGAATGCATCTTCATTAAAAATGCAGACAGTGTTGTCCTTTTCCCAAATGCAACCCTGTCGCTGCATCCTAAAGTGTTTTGAATGCCTAGCTTTGTTATTGAATATCTGAAGCACATTTGGCCACGCGTTATTCTCCGGAAATATTATTGTATTATCAGTTCCGGTACAAGTACGGTAACATACTTCCAGGAACCAGTGGTGCCTGTTGTCAACTCTATGAGTTGATTACATATGTGTTTAGAGTTCTATGTATCTCAGTTTTCATTTTGATGTATAATTTGCGTATATTTAATTTGAAGGCTTACACTACAGTGGAAGACCCTAACTCGTATAAAATACTCTCTATTTTAATCTTTCTCAAGAGATTTAGGAAAGAAAAGTGGTGTAAAAAACACCACGAAAAAAATAAGCCAAAACTGGGTCGAGCGCCATCGGCGCACACCCAGTAGGGGACGCTCTTCCCTTAGTACAATTTCACGACTTCCGTTAATCAGTGCGCAAGGAGTCATCAATTAATTATTCTTTTTTTGTCCGCGACACGTGGAGGATGTCTCGCCATTTTGCATTACGAAACAGTGATAATTCAACTCGTCGATAATGGTTTTCCTGTGACTGGAATTATCGATCTGAGGATCGTATAATAACAGGACTGTGTTTTATATATTCTCGTTAATATTTTCAACCACATTTTCATTGAATTTTATTTATTTTTTCCGATTTCGCGCATGATTTTCGAAATCGTTTCCGCGCGGTTCGGACATAAAACTTTTCGGTTGATAAATTTTAATATTATTATTGGAGTTAGGTGTCTATTAGGGACTGTATGGACAGGATTTCTTCACTCTGTTGAGGGCTGAATTTCTGTTTGTTAGGTCCCTGTCGGCCTCCTGGGATCTGTTGTGTTCCCACCGGTTCTTTTTTCTGCCACCTTCTCTCGTAGTTGGGGGTGTTCTTCTACTTTCTGTATCTGTTGAGTTCACCTTTTTCCTCTACTGCTCTCACCTCTGTTATTTCCAGTTCGGTTCCTTTAGGGCAATTCCTTTTCCCCTGGCTTTTGGTGCGTTCTCGTGGCTGTTCCTCCCGCACCCGTGGGGGGGGGGGGACGCTGTTGTTTCGAGGCCTCCCGACACGACCACTTCTGGTGAGAGTTATACCCCCTCTGTGGGGGTGTTCAGCGCCTCCTGCCCCCAGGGTGGGGGGTTGAGGGTTGGGGAACGCTGTCGTTTCGGGGCCTCCCGACACGACCACGTCTGGTGAGAGTTATTCCCCCTCCGAGTGGGGGGGGTGTAGTTTTCACCGTGGTGGATACTGCGGGAGCTGTTGGATGTCTGTTGAAGAGATGTCTGGTTCCGGGACTATGCGCCCTCTCCGGTCGACATCTGAGGCTGTCACTAGGGTTGTGATTCCTCCTTTGGAGGCCGAGCTAGGTTGCACTCTCCCCTTTCCCACCAGTTTCAACAGCTCCCGTTGTATCTGCTGCTACTGCTGTTCCGTCTACAACGTCATCGGTCACCGTTTTAGCAGGCCTCGGCTTATCCCTGCAGAGGTCTGCAGTGATGTCTGTAGTGTGGTTGTGGGGTATCGGCCTCAGCCTTCCCTGACTTCAACTCGGCGAAGTGGCTGCCGACCGAAACCCCTGCTGTGTCCTCTCAGTCGTTGAGCACAGCAGTTGTATCCCTGTAGGGGTCTGCAGAGGTGTCTGGTAGTGTAATAAATAATAAATAATTTATAAGCCTAAAATCCACAAAAGTGCTCTTTGGCTTTACAAAAACTAATGGAATGCCTGTTGGAAGAAATATGTTTTCATGCTTTTCTTGAATGAATTTAAGGTGCTGATAGTTTTTATATGTTTTGGGAGTGAGTTCCACACAGTGGGGGCAGCCACAGAGAATGCTCTGTCACCTGCGGTCTTCAGTCTTGCCCTTGGCTGTGAGAGCAAAGTTCCATTGCCGGACCTTAAAGCTCGGGCTGGTTAATACCGATTTACAAGCTCAGTGAGGTAGGGTGGTGCGAGGCCGCGAAGGCTCTTAAAAACCAGCAGACACAGTTTATATTCGATTCTCCGGCATACTGGCAGCCAATGCAGTTCCTTAAGGATAGGTGTTATGTGGCAAGTTTTTCTATTTCTAGTGACTACTCGAGCTGCACAGTTCTGTATATGCTGCAGTTTTATAATGTGGGCATTTGTTGATCCAGAGAGCAGGGAGTTGCAGTAGTCGAGCCGAGTTGTCACAAAGGCATGTACGAGTTGTTCAGCTGTTTTGTTGTCTATTAAGTTCTTAATTTTGCTGATGTTTCTCAGATGAAAATATGCCACCTGGCAGATGTGTCTGACATGTCTGTCAAGTGATAGGTTTTCATCGAAGAAAAAGCCGAGGTTACGAACAGACTTGGTTGAGGAAATGCACACATCCTGGATGTGTAAATCAAGTTTGGGCAATTTAGACAATTGCTGTTGAGTTCCAAAAAAGATAATTTCAGTTTTGTCGTGGTTTAATTTCAAGAAATTAGCAGTCATCCAAGATTTTATTTCCAGAATGCACTGTTCTAATTTCTGCACGTGTAGACGTGGGGTATCGGCCTCAGCCTTCCCTGACTTCAACTCGGCGAAGTCGGAAGTGGCTGCCGACCGAACCCCCATGCTGTGTCCTCTCAGCCGTTGAGCACAGCAATTTTATCCCTGCAGGGGTCTGCAGGGATGTCTGGTAGTGTAGTCGTGGGGTATTGGAATAAGCCTTCCCTGACTTCAACTTGGCGAAGTTGGAAGGGGCTGCCGACCGAAACCTCTACTGTGGTCTCTCAGCTGTCGAGTACCTCAGTTTTTCTCATTGGATTCGGATGTTCATGGTGGGGTCACCATGAGCTCCGTAGCGTTTCCGTCCACGCACTCTGGTCCCATGGCCAGTTTTGTGTGACCAACGCTTTTTATTTTGTGTGTGCTGTTCAAGGCGCTCATGCATCTTCTCACACAGTAACACAGCTAGCTTGGAATTAGTTCGCAGGTACGCTGCGCTGGACACAAGACGTCCCCTTCTTGAGGGGCAGTGCGCCTCTTTTCGATCTGCCTCTATCGGAGAGTCCGTGACTATTCCATTGTTCCGTGGCGACGGTCCGGGATGACTCCCTTTGTCATTCCATTGATCTGCTGCTGCTTAGTCGGCCTTCTGTTGGAGGCAGGCGCCGTTCAAAGACTAACAAGTACCCTTCTGCTTCCTCTGCGAAGCAACGGGCTGATCCTGCTGCCGCCACTTCTACTCACTCACAGGGTAGGGTAGGCGTCGGCAGTAGTCACCTCGATTTCGTCCCAGGTTGAGGCATTCCACTCAGTCGAGAGTGCCTCTTCCATTATGAGTCACTTTCAACGTTACTCGTTGGGAACTTTTGATCAAGGAGATAGGCAATCTCCTGTCAAAGGGGCGATCGAGGTCATCAAGAACTTTCTTTCAGTTGGATTTTATTCCCGCCTGTTCTTGGTGCCGAAGAAGGACGGCCGACTCAGACAGGTTATCGATCTGAGTATTCTGATGCAGTCAATCATTGCTCCTCCGTTCAGCATGGAGACTTTCAGATCGGTTCGCCGCTCCATTCCCCAGGATGTTTTCCAGTTCAAGGCCATGCCTTTGGGCCTCGACCTGGATCCTTGGGCCTTCACCTGTCTGATGTCGCATGTGTTAGTCTTACACCGCACACAGTCCAGGGTGTCTTCTTCGGCTTATCTAGTTGATATCCTCTAGAGGCAACCCAATACTGCTTTTCTGGAGTCTTGTGTTGAGCCTACTCACGTCACTAGGGTTCAGAGTCAACGGAGAGAAGTCGTACCTGGTCCATTCTCTGTCGTTTTGTCACCTGGGATGGACTTCATCAGCTCGGTGTCTTCCCCGACTGCTTGGTCTCTGTGTTTCGGTGACGGATCTCATTCCTCTAGGTCGACTGCATGTCTGACCTCTCCAACACTTTCTGCTCAGTCGTTGAGGCCGAATATCGATCCTCTGGTTCTGGTGCTTCCGTTACCGGAGTCTGTTCCTCGTCACCATCTCCCCTGACAGATGTTCAGTGGATTGTGCCTTGAGTTCCGTTGGACTTCCCCACGTCCGATCGTGGTCCGACGGCAGTCGCCAGCGATCTCGGATGGGGTGTGACGTTGGATCCTCTAGGTCTTTTCCTTCACCGGTCATGAGGCCAGGATCTAGCAGCTCTTCACGTCAACCAGAAGGAGCTTCTTGCTCTTCTTCTGAGCTGAGTTTCCGGCAGTGGGTCCCCCGCTTTTCGAATTGTCAGGTCCTTCTGTGGTCTGACAATTCTACGGTGGTTGTTTACATTCGGAACCAGGCCGGCACGCACTATGTTCCCATGTATGAATTGGTTCAAGATCTTCTACTGTTCGCTCAGGATGTCAACGCCGGAGTGGTGGTTCGTCACTTTCCCGGTCGTCTGAACTTCCTATCCGACTCCATGTCCCGATGGGGCAGGTTCTTTTCCACCAAGTGGATGCTCCACATGGCGCTGTTCCAGTCTCTTTGCGATCTCTGGTGGCGTCCCCACATCGATCTCTTTGCGACTCGTTGGAACCATCAGGTGGACACTTTCGTGTCCCCGTGTCCAGGTGCCCTGGCTTTCGCCGTGGACGCCCTGTCCATCCTTTGGAACGGTCTTGTCGGCTACGCCTTCCTGTCGGTTCCGATTCTGCCTCAGGTGCTAGCCCAGATACGAACCTGCAGTTGTTGAATCCTTTCGATCGCACCCCTGTCGCCTCAGTGGGTGTGGATCAATCTGCTCCGCTCTCTGTTAGCGGCGGTTCCGGGATGTCTCCCTCTACATCTCGACTTTCTTTGCCAAGGTCGCCCGGGAGGTTTCAAGTCGACCCGACTTCATTGTGCCTTCTCGCATGTCTTTTATCGGGTCCTGTCTCCTTCGTAGTGTTTTTTTCGAGACGAGCAGTGAAGTTGCTTTTCTTCTTCAAGGAGACACTCGCTCCTCTGGTTTAGCCTCTGCGGCTAAGTGGAAGGTTCTTTTGTCGATGGTGTGCGATCACTCTGTTGCTTCTGTCACTCCTTCGATCACATCGATTGCGGAGTTTCTGGCATATGTTTGATTCTGAGGGTCTCCAGCAATGGGTACAAGTCCAGGCTTCGGAGAGCTTTTTCATATGTGGGACAGCGTCGTATCGGAACTCATCATTGCCTCTCCAAACTTGTTCTGCACTTTTCCTTGAAAAGGTTTAGGACTTTGCAGTTTACTCCAAGATGGACACTTTCTTGGGTGCTGCTCTGCTTGGGGGGGGGGGGGGGGGGGGGGCATTCGCGCCTTTATCCCGGGTGGATATGCGTTTTCTCACATGCCAGATCTCTCCTGAATCCACTTCTCGATGGATTTGTCTTGCTATTTGTGCAGCTTCTGCTCGTCTAGCGACTGGCGATTATATTACCAATCGTTTTTCTGCCACGAGGTGCGTGCATTGTCTTCCTCTCGGGGCTTTTACTAACTCCGTCATGTTGTCGGTTGTTATGCTGGCAGCCTACTGGAGAAATGCTATCTTTTCCACTTATCTGCGACAGTTGCAGGAGCAGGCAGAGGACTTTTGTTCTACAGGCCCTCTTTCTTCTGCCCAGGCTGTTGTCTACCCCAGCTGCTGTGCAGGGTAGCACCACCAAATTCACCCTCTGGGGACCTCATTTTGCATATAACAGTCTGCTTATTTTCAGGCTTTGTTACGACAAAGTAATACACCATAATTTTATTCAATTAAAAGGTTGTATGTTTTACCAGAAAGAGAAGAATAACGTTCTGTTTTCATCTTAAAAGGATTTCCACCAACATAAATAAATGTGCGTTAGTTGTTGATAATTATATAGGCGGAAATCCCGTTTAAATATGAATTGATTACTTGACAAAATGTCCGATCGCCACCGATTGCCAAAATGTCCGATGTTTGGACAGAATGTCCGATCTTTTTAGACAAAATGTCCGATAGTTTTAGACAAAATGTCCGATGATCATTGGACAAAATGTACGAAAACAAGATTCAGTTACTGACTTACCTTTATTGATTAAGTATATTCCAATATATCCTGAATATTGGAATTTAATCCTCCATGATAAATGATATTATAGGTACAACTTGTTGCAGTCAATTTTATGTAAACTTGACAATAACAATTAATTAAATTGACCTCAACAAGTTGCTGGTATACACATTCTTTAGTGACTTTATTTGTCTTGTCGATAGACATATAATTATTCTAAGGGAGCGTTTTATTATATGATATTATAGGTACAACTTGCTGCAGTCAATTTAATGTAAACTTGACTATAACAACATGGTCGAGTAGTCATTAAATTGACATTCAACAGATGCCGGTATACACATTCGTTAGGGACTTTATTTGTATTGTCGGTAGACATATTCTACATATTAAGTCAAGTCAGCAAACGTTTTGTTCTTATTTAATATTGCTGTGGGGTAATACTTTTTGCCGGTAAAAAGGACGGTATCCAGTAAAAAGGACGGTAAGTGTATAAAAACTACGTTTTAAAGTACTAAATGTACCTCTGAATGCGTGAAAAGCGATTATTTAAGGAAGCTAACGCAATAATAAATATATATAAGGAAGATTGAAGTATTGTTTGTTTTATTGTAGACTATTTTCAAGACAAAATAGATCATTTCGCCATCGACACACAATTTTGTGCAAGGAAAACAACGAATTAGCTGAGGTGCACGACGGGGTGAATATTATCATACTTGCTCGATGGAGGTGTAACTAATTCGTGTGTGTAACATTTAGATTTTTCACTACGAGGGGATTCAACAGAAAGGTATTGGGAGAGAAACCATTTATAATTTGAAAATAGTCTACAATAAAACAAACAATACCTAATGTTCGTTATATATATTTATTACTGCGTACGCTTCATTAAATTGTCACTTTTCACACATTCAGCTGTACATTCAGTACTTTAAGACATAGTTTTATACACTTACCGTCCTTTTTACCGACAAAAAGTTGTGTTCAAGCTATTTTTTTAAACGTGGGTTCATAACTTATTTTCAGTTAGCGTTTCGCCAAACACATGCCGAGGTGATAATGAATATTAAAACTAACCACACATCAGTGGATACTAGTTCTAGATTCCTGTATGTCCTACCACAATGACACTCACAGGCGCCTATTAAGACTGGAGCGCCTTGTTCTCACTCCACCAATCCCTATATGTGAGCGCCCAGTGGTGGAGGGGGGGGGGTGGCTGGGGCCCCCAATTGCAAACAAAAATTAACTGTTTTTAACCCCCCACGTTTCCCCAGGAGGCACCAGAATCGATCTCAGAGATTCAGAATTTGAAGAAAAAAATATCCTGGGAAGGGCTCATAATCGTGGGAGGGAATACGAACAATTCCATAGTTCAAGCGTTATATCGATCTAGTCATAAAAGGGCCCACATAAAGTTAAATAAACAGTGTAAATCAGCATTTGAATTGCTGGTTTTGATGAATCCACCCCGCCCCAACCCTTTCCCAAATAAACATGTGGAAGGTTGAGTTGCTGGAGAATATCGTATGATCTTTTTTCAGCTTGGGATATCTTCCAATCGGTTTATTTCAAAGTAATAAAAAAAGAAGAAAAAACAACTGCAAAACGAATGCTTTCAGTTTACTCTTGATAAGTTTGCATCGGACAGCTTGTCTGGTGTTATTTTAGTTTTGGGTAACACTTCGTGTAAATGTTTTTTTTTCAACCATTACAAAAAAAAATAAGCTGAGATGTGTGTGTTTGTGTTGTGTTGTTGTTGTTGTTGGTGGTGGTGGTGAAGTGAGGCGGCGGTCTTTCAACTCTCAACAAAAGGCACCTTGATGTAACTTATGAAACGCATGATGTTATAATATTTAGAGTATATATAGAAGTGCATGGAGTCTATCCCTAAACACTTGGACACCAGTCTTTCGGACGTTTGCAAAGAGATTAGTAAATCAGCCTCTAAGTTATATAATACTCAAATATCTCACACGCTATTAGAAGCGGCCGTCAACAGAATATAATTATGTAACAATATTACAAATAGTAATTAAACTTAGTACAGTTATTACTAAACCATTCATGGATACACTAAAAATAATTCAGTGGAACTCTCGAAGCGTTAACTGCAAAAGCTCACAGATGTCCGATTACTTCACAAACGCAGATGTAATTGGTATCAGCGAAACATGGTTAAAGCCAAGTAAGACATTTTTGCTAAGTGGATTCAACATCATTAGACGAGACCGTCCCACACAACGTGGAGGCGGAGTCGCTCTCCTCATAAGGCAGGACTTAAAATATAAAACGATATCAAGCGATCATCTCAACGCAGAGGTGCTTGCCGCTGAGATTGAACTAGATCATAAAAAAGTTGCCGTAATCTCATATTATAATGAACCGAAAAAAACAGTTGACAGCAAAGTCTTTGAATTCTTTGTGAAAAATCACAAACACTGAGGTGATTTCAATGCCAAACATCAGGTTTTCGGATGCAATAAAACGGAGCCCGATGGCGACGCTCTCTTCAATATCATCGAACAATTTGATCTTTTTGTATTAAATAACGACCACGACATTACTCACGTCAGTAACAACACCCTCCACCAATCCGACATCCTTGACCTAATTATAACCAGTAAATCACTAACTAATCAAATGCAAGACATATATGTGGGGGACGATGATTTAGGTAGCGACCACCTGCCTGTTCATGCTACATTACACGGTTGCAGCGGACCCGCAAGATACCCCGCAATGAGGAGGAGGAATCTATCCAAAATTGACTGGGACCTCTTCAGAAAAATAATTCAGGTTAAAATAAACAAAAACGACCCAATGAATACCTGCGAGCTCGAGCAAGCATGTACCAATCTCAGTGAAGTCATTAACAACACTCTTGATGAAATTTGTCCCAAACAGACAGTTAAACCGCGGGCCAACAGAATAACTGAAACCACACTCCAAATAATAAAACAAAAAAAAGGCCTTCCGTGCATACAAATCAGAAAAACTTCTAACTAAAAAGGTCGAACTTAAAGCCGTGTATAATCGCCTTCACGGCGAAGTTAAAAAAGCAATAGCAAACGACAATCGCGTGAGATGGGAAAAAGCAACGGAAAATCTAAATGGACTCAGGGAGACTAAAAAGTTTTGGGATACTTTTAAAACCCTTACTGGGCAAAAACATAAAGACGCCAACAGTAAGGCACTAAAGATCAACGAAGAAACTATGGCCCTGGATGACAAGGCGAAGGCTAGCGCCTTTGCTGAGCTCCTTAAGAAATATCATCGTCCACATGAGGGCGATAGGTTTGATGACGAGTTCAAAGAAAAAGTAAACAAATTTGTTCAAGACAAGAAGACAACGTTTAGCGATGCCAACTTCAGCCAAACGCCCGAGGACGGGGATGGCCATGAACTCACGGAACCGATAAGCAAAGAAGAAGTGGCTAACACAATTAAAAAATGTAAGTCTTCTTCTTCCCCAGGAGGGGACGAGGTCTCATACAAAATCCTGAAACAATGTCCCAACACTTTTTTCGGTAGACTCACTAACCTCCTAAACTGCTGTCTCTTTAGAGGATACTTCCCAAAATGTTGGAAAGTAGCTACAGGAGTCATGATACCCAAACCCGACAAGGTTTTGAGCAACCCAGCTAATTACCGCCCAATCAGCCTACTTAGCTGTATTGGAAAAAATTTCGATCGGATTCTCACAACTAGACTCCGCAGCCATCTTGAATCAATCAGCTTTTTCAATAAGTGGCAAAGGGCATACAGGAGCCAAAGAGAGGGAATCGAGCATGTTTATAGACTGGTAGATTATATGAAAACGGCGTTCAGTCAAAATGAAATAGGAACCGCGCTATTACTCGATGTAGAAAAAGCGTTTGACTCTGTCTGGCACAATGGCATGAGATACAAACTAGCTAAAATGGGGCTACCTACCAAAATTCTAAGGATCATATTTTTATCTGATCGAAAAATCAAAGTGGGGGTCAACCGCGAAGTGTCAGCCGAGGTAAAACTCGAAGCGGGCACTCCACAGGGTTCGGTCCTCAGCCCGCTTCTATTTATAATATATGTGAATGACATTGACAAACTAGGGAAGAACCATGTTGAACTATCTCAATTCTCAGACGACAAAGGAATGTGGACGGCCAGTAAGTCTAGAAACATAATACAAAACCGCCTGCAGGATACCATCCGCGACCTGCAAGACTGGTGCGCTCTGTGGCGCATCAAGCTAAATGCCACGAAAACACAAAGAATCACATTCTATAAAAAACAAAGGAAAAAGCCTGTCCCTAATATTGAGCTTAAGCTTTACGATCATAAACTTGAAGCTAGTAATGAGGCAAAGTTTCTGGGATTCAACCTGGATAGCAGTCTCAATCTAAACAATCACATAAACTCAGTCACCGTCAAAGCCACTAAACGCAGCAATTTCCTGAAAATGATTAGAGGTAAAAATTGGGGAGCCAATAAAGAAATTCTCCTCAATCTTTACAAATCATATATACGCCCAGTCCTAGAGTATGGGGCCATAATAACAAGTGACCTGAATAAAACCAACATTGAAAAACTACAACGGGTCCAAAATCATGCCTTGCGCGTGGCTCTGCGCAAGCCCACGTGGACATCGATAAAACAACTTCACGAGATAACAAAAATAGACACTATAGCAATGCGCTTAAAAGATCTTCAAAGCAAAACTCTAAATAGACTTCAAGACAGCGAATTAATAATAGAACTCAATGCGCATGTCTATCGAAAGGGTTAAAGATTACATCATTGTGATGGGGTGAGCCAGGCATTCTGTGACCTAAATTTAGAACTGGCTGCGGGTGACACGATACGCACGAAAGCTTGCCTCTGTTACCAGTGGGAGTTGCAAACAGCGAGGAAAATCTCCACCTGCTGCCGGGTCTCCCCTCCCTGAGATATAAATCTCGGGGAAAAAATGCTGGCTTCCCATCCAAAAGGATGGAAAAGTTGTAAATTAAAAACCGAATTGATCTAATTTCCAGCTCTCTATCTTTTCTACCTCCTCTCTCTATTTCATCAGACACACGACCAAACTGAATGACAAACTATGAGGGATTGAAACAATCCTCAAGCAAAGATGTGCAGAAAACCTAACAAGACCAAGGCAAGGATTGAAACAATCTTGCCAGCAAACAGCCCTTTTAAGGGCTTTTTTTTTTTTTTTCTTTTTTTTTCTTTTTTTGTGGGTGGGGGGGGGGGGGGAGGAGGTGTTGGAGGTCATTTGGAATTCCCGAAGGATAACCAGATACCAAAAATCACATACGGCATCCTATCTCCCAGAAGGCTTGATGGATGACTCCCGTTTTTTTTTCAAACTAAACTGTTGGAGCTTTCTCCATTCCTTTTTTTGTAACCGCTATGGTCATATACCGGGGCCGCTACCAAACCGGCGTTGCAGTTTGGTTTTCTTTTTTCTTTTTCCCTTAAAATTGCCATCGCACAACATTATATTCTGGCTCGCCACCATGGTGGGACTCAAACCTCTACCATCGCCAAGCTGGAACCGAATAGAGCCCACTCTCTAATAGTCTTAATGGCGTTGAGGGTTTGGTCTTTGACAATCTATCACTCCAATGCAAACTGCCGGGAATTCTAACCGCGTGCATACCCCTTCAGACCCCATTTGAGGCAATAGGAAAGCTAGGCCTGTGTGATCCAAGATCCAAGTGAAATAAAATAAGGCTAACCGGGTCGCAAGGGATTTGTAAATCCCACATCGTCCCTGCGCGCCTTCGCCGCGCTAAAACCTTTCATTCATTCATATCCCTATTTCGTCCATTCATTCGCACCTTGGACTCCGAGGTGCTAACAACTGAACAATGGAGCTCCCATTTGTGATCCAAGAAACACTTGTCAGAGTGAAGGCTACCCTTGCCACCACCTGGAGTATACAGGTGCTCAAGGGTAAAATTCACCTGACAGTGGATTTTGATAAAAAATCTGAACCGCCGTCCTCGGAGAGGTGTCACCCTCCTAGTGACACGGAAAAGCTGGATGAAGGCCGCCGGAGTAGTACAGCCACAGCAACCACCAAGAAGAAAATAAGAAAGAAGGGACCCTCCGCCAGACGACGAAATGCCCGCCGAATGACGGAGTTCACGGAGAAGAAGAAGAAGGAAAAGGAAGAGAAGGAGGCAAGTGAGGGCGTCAAAGGAACAACACCTGTCACCCCTGAACAACCCTTGTCCAGCTCGGCACCCCTCTCCCAGCAGGGGGGTCCGGAGGACTATGGGTCGTCAGGTGAAAGTTCTTTCTCTAACCCATCAGACTCTTCATCTGGAGGAGGAAGGTCTGTCAATGGTACAGGAAGTTGTCTCAGATGACGCACCTTCCACCCCTCCATCTCTTGCTTCTCCGGCTTCTTCGGACCAGGAGTCCGACCAGGAGGAGAGCTTCCCGGAGTCCGCGGAGGCATTCCTTGGGGAGGAGATCGAGGACGACACCACCCGAGCGACAGTCCAAGATAACTATAACTTCTACGTATCAAAAAAATACACAGCCCACTCAATCAGGACATCCCCATAATCAATCTAAAAAGCTACAGGAAATCTCAAGAAGAAACAGCAGCTAGGATCAGACCATTCGTTACTAAGGAACCTACTACTCCTCCAGATCCAACAACGCCACCAGCATCAATCTCTCCAACACATCCTCCTCCCACCAAGAAAAACCGCAGGAGACACAGACGCCGCTGAACACCTTTACTCTTTCCCTCCTCTACCACGCTCTGACACGACAAAATTATACAGTCAACTATTATACAGTCAACGAGGGTCGAAAGGGGCTTGCTCCCCAAACCGTCCCTGCGCGCCTTCGGCGCTTGAAACCATTCGTTCGTCTATCCCAAACCCTGAGAAGTGGCGACCCACCTAAAGGGAGGCGAGCGTCGGTCCTGCGCCCCACCTTCACCCATATTTCGTAAGCGTCTGAAGAGCTCATTTTTGACCCAGCCAAATAAGTTTCAATGCAGGCCTGCACCCGAACCAGGGAAGTTCGGGTCTTTCTTTGGGTGGTCCATGAAAGAGACCGTTGTTTTCTTCCACGATCGAACGATAACATAAAGTGCTATCCTGAAATCCGACACAGCTTCTCAACTACCACAAACCGCCTGAGGCAGACTATGCTTGCCAATGATGGCTCTCAACTCCATCTCTACCCCATCTAACTACACGTATAAGTGGCAGACTCTACTTGCCCAAAAATCACCATCAAAGTGCCCCCGGGAAGAGGTAGCACCTTTGTGAGAAGACCCCCTCTCACTCTGGTCCTCACCCGAGGGTAGAATCAACAACTATCAAAAGACAACCCAGCAACCTCATCTGACCATTTCACCAGAGACACATGCCGAAAACCCGATCCTTTTCCACCTTCACCACGCACAGACATGTGATGCGTATAAGTGGGAAAACACTGGGTCTCGGAAAGTGGCGCCATCTAGCCAAATTATAAGAAAAACTGTTTTTCATATCAAAATGCCTGTTGGAAATCATGGTTGTTCACCGTTGTTCATAAAAGTGGAGTACCAGCTTGCCCCGAATGGGCGTTTCATCCTAGAGCAGTACATTGGTGATCAAAATGTACCATTTGAAGGTTGTTTGGTGCAGAACCCACCTGTTTTTTTTTTAAGTTGCTTGGTAAGCCAGCATGGCCACCAGAATCGAAGACTAGGCTAGTGTCCAATCCCTGTACATGTTAATTCTCTCCTCTATATTCCCTGCACAGTAAGCACATACGATTACATTGAAACTGGCATCTGAACACAATCCCCACTGCTTTTCTCTGACACACACTGGCGCTTTAGGCTATCTTGAACTTGCACTTCAAGATTGGGCATCAAGTAATTGGAAGCATTCCAAATCTATTACTTGTTAATTCCAGTGGCCCAGTATACATATTGTGTAAGATAGATACTAATGTGTATAGCGGGCGATTGGAATTAATAACTAATGAATTGTTTACGATAGTTTGTTTCTGGGGAAGTCTATCCCTAGTTAGGCCTGGGGGGACCCCACAACGACCTTCCAAATGTCACGATTGCCCCCCCCCCCCCCCATTACAGAATCCTGGCTACGCCCCGCTAGATATACAATCCATTTCCTATATTTTCGGAATTCGGGGGGGGGGGGGGGGGGGGGGCAAGATCGACATAACGCTGGCATATTTCAATGGCTTGAACTGTGGAATTGGGCGTATTCCCTCCCACGGTTGTAGGCCCTTTCCCGGATATTTTTTTTTCTTCAAATTCTGAAGCTCTTGAGATCGATTCTGATGCCTCCTGAGGAAACGTGGAGGAAGTTACGGTTTGCAATTGGGACCCCCTCAGCCTAAACATTCTGTTAAATTCCCTCGTAGTGAACAGAAACATCTAAAATTAGCTACACCTCCGTCGAGCAAGTATGATAATATTCACCCCGTGTGCACCTCGGCGAATTCGTTGTTGCCCTTGCACAAAATGGTGTGTCGATCAGTGCTGATGGCGAAATGATCTATTTTGTCTTGAAAATAGTCTACAATAAAACAAACAATACTTAATCTTCCTTCTATATATTTATTATTGCGTAAGCTTCCTTAAATAAACACTTTTCACACATTCACAGGTACACTTAGTACTTTAAAACGTAGTTTTTATACACTTACCGTCCTTTTTGCCGGATACCGTCCAATACCGGCAAAAAGTATTACCCTTGCTCAACCCATTTTTCCTGGGAGAAAACACCCAGAGCAGCACTCATTGGATGAAATGTCCGATTTTTTGACATTATGTACGGTACATAATGTCTAAAAAAAAATCGGACATTATGTAAAAAAAATCGGACATTCAGTCCAGCGATCGGACATTATGTCCAAAAAAATCGGACATTTCGTCCAATGAATCAGACATTTCGTCCAGAAAATCGGACATTTTGTCCAGACCCCGAATTGAGGACTCGGACTCAAAACACATACTGAATCAAGGACTTGGACTCGGACTCAAGTTAAGAGCTTAGTTTTTTGTCGAATTACTAGTGATTAACAATGTTATAGCGATCTTTATTAATCATTGTGCAGAAAATAAAAATTAACCATCCCTGTGAGGTCAGTCCAGACTGATTAACACGTCAAACTGTCGTGACATTTTGCCGGTGGTTGCCGTACTTGGGGGAGTGCCCTAGAGTTTAAGTAATTATTAAGTTAGAATTAATAGATTTCATAAGAACTATCTATTGACGCCTTTATCCACGTTGTTTCATTTATTTCCGCAAACGTTTCGCTTTCCATACACAATACCGAAGTATGAACTCCCTAACCCCGTTACCGCTGTGTACATTACGTATCACTGAAAATAAATTTCCCGTTCACTGGCACAGTGGGAAACCTGAAAAATTGAGACCTGTTCTGTTTTTTTCTGGTAAATGTAAATAAATAAGTATCCTAGCCATAACCGGTATATATCGAAAGACAAGTGGTTAAGCAGCAGGCTTGGCCCGTCCTTCATTTTTGGATTAGTGTTTATATTGCGATTTCAAATTGCCTGTTACACTTTCATTATTGACAAGATAAAAAGTGAAGTCCGACTTCTACTGTTGATTGCAACAACTATACAGCAAGCTGATGTTGATCTCGATGCAAAATAGGATGACTGCTGTAATAAAAAAGGAGAAGGTGGCGAAGCATCACACTGACACTCTTTTCTTCTGGGTTACCACCACGCAATATGGTGTAACGGGCCAAAGGGCTATGACATATGCCTTTTATTTCAAGGCCTATATTTGTCTGTACAAATAATGAAAAACATTTGCTGAACAACATTTATTTAACAAGAAAACTCTAAAACAACAAGTATACATAAATTTAGTCATAAAATAGGTCAAAAAAGTAACAGCAGTTTGAGTAAATATCACAGAAAAATCACAATTCAGCAACATAGAAAGATTTCAAGTTTATCACCAAAAAACAATGTCAAGTACATGTGCTGTCTTGTTGCTGCAATTAAATGGTCGAGTGCAGAATTATTTTTGGTTGTGAGAATTTGTTCATATGTCTTTTCCATGTTATGATTTATGGGAATGTCCCTATAATCACTCTCCCACAAATTTTGACATGGCACATCCACACGGAATAAACAATTTCAAGATAATATGGAGCGCATCCACAGATTTGAAGGAATTAATTGGATGTTACTGCACTTCAAGAAAGTGCTCAAATATGAGTTTCCCCACAGTCTACAAGCACCTCTTCTGATATTTCATATTTACCGTGACTGAAGTGTCATATCATTTGGCTTTCTTCCAGTAAAGCAAATGGTGATTAGTCCATACGCATTTGGCATTACAATTCATTGGAGATTGCCCACATGGGGATTGGGAGTGGGAAGGCATCTATGTTTTGTCGCCAATAACATTATACTCCATGCATATAGCTATAGGCCTAGAAAAGCATTGGGTAAAAATACAGTGCTGGGAGCAACATGACCACATACCTCATAGTACCACTGTTGAGCTTCAATGCTAGATGGCAGTAAGACCATTCTCCTGTGTGAACTAGGGAGGTTGTGTTGCTTTTCAGCCTTTGCTTTTACTATGCCAGACGTGGTTTTTATGTCTCAACAGAATTTCTGCCCATATACAGATCAACAACCAATGTGCATCGCTGAGGTGAGATCACATGTTAGTTGTAGATATTTATTTTGGAGGAATTTCTTTTAAGATGGAAACAACATGCCATTCTATTCATCGGACAGCAGCATGCAAGTAGTTAAACTTATATTTTTAGTTTTCGGCATGTAATTTTCTACCTTAATAACACATCATACCAACATTCCAATGAGTGATAATAGGACAGCAACAAGACAGGGGAATACAGTAACTGATCGACTGTTACCAGTACCAGTACCAGGGTTAACTTTCACTTGTACAATAACTTTCAGGTTATACGATTAGCTGATTTTACAGTATTGTGATCACAAAAGCAGTATTTTTCTTGATCAGCTTTATTTATTTATTTATTTATTTATTTATTTATTTATTTATTTTTATTTATTTATTTATTAGTGTTTAAGGTCACATATTTATGCACAATAGCTAATCATGACTATAACAGTTTTATGAGTGGAGGAAGCTGGAGTACCCGTAGAGAACCATCGAGTAACGGCGAGCAATTGCCAGCTCCCCAACATACTCATTCCACACAAGCAGGGTTAGCACTGGCTGAAGACAAGTGCGCCAATGACATGCAGTACGCCTTAGTACACAATGCCACCGTGCCCTCACTTGGGCAATGGAGGTGAAGTATCTTGCCCAACACAGTTGCCGCAGGTGGGATTCGAACTGAGCTGTGCTTGCAGCCTGCACCTCTACCTACCGAGCCACTGCGCCCCTCTCGATAAGATACCAATAAGATTTTGACACACTAGGTCACCAGCAGGTTGAGATTTCAAAAATAAAATGTAGCAAAATGAAAAAAAAACCCACAAAAGCCCAAACAAGAGCTGAGCCACGGCTTGGCTCATACCCCACCACTGCATACCACCTCACCCCATACTGAATTTCGTTGAAAGCGATCCACTTACTATTGAGATATGAGTCCAGATGAATGGCTGGACAGAGTGACTTACGGATGGATGCATATAATGCATGTAATGCCGTATACAAGCCAATCTCTTCGTGTGTGGGGGTACAAACAGCAGCTCAGAGTCTATGTGCCCTCATATCTTTTCCAACGTGAGATTTTACATTGCTATGGGGAAAATGGAGGAGTGCTAATTTTTACTGGATTATAACCCAGTCACAATGTGATAAAAATTCACAATCCACTTTTGTACAGTACTATAACACAAAAAATATTTTCATGACTTTTCCATGAAATTAACCCATGTCTGCTAGAAAACCTGATATGTGTGTGGGGGGAGGGGAGGGGGGGGGGGGGCTGTGGGGGCAGGGGCTGTGGGGGAGGGATTCTGGAGAGTGCTTGTTGTAATCTACAATAATTGTGAGAAAGAATTGTTCAGAAAAAAGTGTGCTAGGCCAGTTTATAAAGTGAAAATGGACACCTCATTAATGACCAAACACAGCTTATCAACAAATCCTATAGACTTCAAGATTTAGTCAATGGAAAGAGTAAAGAGATGCTCTTCCACATCTGAACCTATTTTCTAATTAAAGGTGGATATGTTATCCATTGGAATAATTCATCTCTTGAGTGAAACAAGGCATCATCTGAAATGATTCAGCATTTCAGATGGTGCCTTGTTCACCTCAAAGAACAAAGTATGACGCACATAAATACAATCATCATATATGTGCCTGGACAGATAAGATATGCCTGGATAAGCTATTGTTATTACTATACCTAGAATACATCCTGCGTGAACACAAAATTTAGAGGAGAACTGTGATAATGAAGAAGGCATCCTTCAGTACTAAGCAGGACTTTGTAAATTCCACTAAAGTGTGAGGAATCCAAAATAGCTTTTGCCGAGTTAAGTTGATCTGTGATTCCTTAAGTATTTGTTTTTAAAAGAAAACTAATAAACAGGGGTTAATTTTGACATTTTGTCTAAGAAGTGAACTCATCTAATTATTGATTGTAAGTTGCCTGAAAGTCTCAGGCTTTTTTCCTACTCTTTTTAGCATCATTCAGTACACAGGAATCATTTTGAAGATACAATTGTATTATGATCCTTAGCTATACATGTAGATTTATTTATTTATTTATTTACTTATTGGTGTTTAAGATCACATATTTCTGCACAATGGCTAATCATGACCATGACAGTTTTATGGGTGGAGGAAGTCGGGAGTACCCGGAGAGAACCAGTGAGCAACTGTCAGCTCCCCAACATACTAACTCCACACAAGCAGGGTTAGCATTGGTTGAAGACAGGTGCACTGTTGATGTGCGTTATGCCTTAGTACACAACACCACTGTTTCCCCCTCCCCCCACCCCCCACGTGGGGACTAGGGGTGAAGTATCTTGCCCAAAGACACAATGCATTGTCGTAAGTGGGATTCAAACTGAGGATCTCTTGGCTTGCAGCCTGTACCTCTACCTATTGAGCCACCATGCCCCCTGAGCTGCAGATAGATTGTGACAAAGTAACAATTTTTGCACAGCAGTATACTTGTCCCAGATACCCACATTATGTCACACACTTCTTTAAAAACAATACATGGGAATTCCCTCAGTTTACATCAGAATTCCAACAATTTTATGTTAATTTTCAAAAAAATTTAAAAAACTGATACTTGGAAATTCACAACTATGATTGGTGTGTTACCACTTGGAAAAATACTTTCTGCTGTATATGCCCCCACAAAAGAGAAGAAGATTCTAAAGAAAACAAGAGCACTGCCTAACAGGGCAACATATGCCCGTCAAAATTGGAACATGCACAAGTTTCTCTGGGGTCAAGTTTGAAATTTTTGTTGACTCGATTATGTCTGTCCCCCTCTCCAATCATTGACCATTGCCCTGCCCTGTCTGGGGTAAAGGGTAATTTTCACAAAGTTTGAACAATAAAGCAAGTAAAATGTTGGAATAGGCGACACAATAGTGTCAAAATGTTTCAAGTACTAAAATGGGGCATAACTCTGGAAATACAAAACAGTTACCTGCTCTTGTCACATGCACAATGGCAATTGGTGTTCAACATGTATGTAAAGTTTGAACAATATAGCAGGTAAAATGTTGAAGGAGTAGGCGACACAATACTGTAATGTTTCAAGTACTAAAAGGGGGCATAACTCTGGAAATACAAAATGGAGTTACCTCCTCTTGTCACATGCACAACAGCAATTGGTGATCACCATGTGTGCAAAGTTTGAACAAATGTAGCATGTAAAATGTTGAAGGAGTAGGCGACACAATACTGTAATGTTTTAAGTTCTTAAAAGGGCATAACTCTGGAAATACAAAATCGAGTTACCTGCACTTGTCACATGCACAATGGCAATTACTGATCAACATGTGTGCAAAGTTTGAACAATGTAGCATGTAAACCTTTTGAGGAGTAGGCGACACAAACATTGTTTATGGACAGAGACAGACGGACAACACCATAACATCAAAAAATGATGGGCGTATAAAAGTATTCATGAAGTTCTCTGAATATTGAATATTCAAAAAATAAAAATGCACAAAACCATAACAAAACATCATTGGAAAATGAGAAATTGGGCTCATCAAAGCACTGTAACTCTACTGCTAATGGGCTTTCAAAACCTGAAATGAAATTCACCCTTATTTTGTTGTAAAAAGCCAACATAACAAATTTATTTCCATGTGAACCATTATTACCGAAGTTATTTCCCAGAAACGATAAATATAACGTCATTGGCAAATGAAAAATTGAGCTATATTCTCATCACCAAACTGCCATAACTCTACTGTTAAGGGGCTTTCAAAACTTGGGCAAAATTCTCATAAATAAAGGGCCATAACTGTACTAAAAATGGGCCACTAAAGACGGAAATCGAACCCAACCTGTATTTTGTTGTATTAAATCCACAAGCCAAATTTAACTCATCTCAAACGATTACAACTAAAGTTATCGTCCAGAAACAAGAACTTGGGCAAAAATTCTCATAAATAAAGTGCCATAAGTCTACTAAAAATGGGCTGCTAAAGACGGAAATCGAACCCAACCTGTATTTTGTTGTACTAAATCCATAAGCCAAATTTAACTCAGCTCAAACCATTACAACTAAAGTTATCGCCCAGAAACGAAATGTGTCCACGGACGACAGACAGACGGATGGACAGCGAGACCATTTACATAATACGTCCCGTTTTTCAAACGGGCATATAAAAATCTCTATACTTTCAGTATAATACCCGGTAGATTGGTTTTACAGTAACTTTCAACTCTGTGGCTATATCCTAACTGCAACATTGGTACTATTGCAAATCATTTAATCATTTTTCCTCTGCTGTTCATTTTAGAAGACTTCCACTCCAGACATTGGAAACCAGGAGCCAATACTATAAAACTTTTAAAATTGTATTTTCTAGAATTGTATTTTCTACTTATTAATGTAACTGAATAAAATGAATCATTAACATTTTAAAAGATATGGCAAGTTGCCAACTTGCAAATTGCCAGATCTTTGAATATGCTAATTGTCCATTTTAACCTATTTAAAGTCATAACTAGAAAATACAATTCTAAAAAATACAATTCTAAAAGTTTCATAGTACTGACCCTGGTTGTATTTTATCAGTAGGGCAGAACTTGTTTACAAGAGGGGGATCTGGATAAGCTTTTTTGGCTACTTTTCAAAATTCATGCAAGGTGCAAAAGTTACAACACCTGGGCATTCTATCGTGATCCTAGAATATATTTAAGTTTGTAAGCCCCTCAAAACTTCTAACCCTGGATTCCTGAATGATATTGCTGCGTGCAATACTGACCAGAGCAATTGGGAAAATCCATTTGTATTTGTAGGGAGCCATTGGATTAAATTAGTACTGACCCTCCCTGACTATTGGTTGTTCAGGATATGGTTTGCTAATGAAGCACAGAAGTTTCTTATGTGCAAACTTTTATAAGTATCTGATAGAAATGTTTAAGACTCTCTGAAAGTGAACCCTGGCATAACAATAAAAATAAGGCACACTGTCATGATAAAATGTGAAGAAATATTAAAAAATCCCTTCTGATGAACTCACTTTTCCTTTCATCTCATTTTTACTACAGAAAATCCTCCCCAGCATTCAAGATACAATATCCATAATCCTCCACTCCCACCTTGCAAACTCCTCCCACCCCCTGTACAATGTTTCCTCAAATATTTTAGAAGTTAGTATTTTACCTTTTAGTAATACAGTGGAACCCTGTTAATTGAATAGCCACTTTGTCAATGAAAATTAGTCAATTAACAGGAGTATTCAATTAACAGGGATTGTGTCACTTTCTTCTATTCTAGAGATAAACTTAGCATTTATTCTATTATAACTTGTTTACAGAGCTCCATAAGCTCTGTCAAACAAGATATAATAGATTAAATTCCTGCATTTGGATGTACTGAAACCAAATAGGTCTATAAACAAAGGAAAACTGGGGAGAGTCACGGTAATTTCTTGACAGATTACAAGATTTTTTGTTCAATTAACAGGAGTTTACTCTATAACATATATTCAATTAACAGGTCAAATTTGTACTGGAGGTATGGTAAATGGTTTAATGTTGGGAAATTTTATTCAATTAACAGGGAGGGTTATTCAGTTAAGAGATATCCAGTTAAGTAGGCTCTTCTGTATTAAATAAGCAATTATCAGTATCTGTACAGTTTCAGTAGAAACAATGTGCAGATAGCCCATTCTAATCACTCCACAATAAGTCCCGATGCCCCTTCAGTCACAGGGTCATTTTGCTTCATTTGCTTGGTGAATCAGAGGTGAGATTTTCTCACTGCTGTAAACACAACTACATTGAAAACACAAGATGCAAGGGGCTTTTCTCCAATATGCTCTTTTCAATGATGTGTAACAAAACATTTCTGTTGCAGGACTGGCATTCTCAAGGAGGGCAGCCCTCCTTGAGAACTGGCATATTTTTTTTAGGAGGGCTATTTTTAGCCTTCCTGCATCTAGCCAATTAAACACATCACACATTATTTTGCAATATTACTTCAATTTTTACGGCTCACTTTATCCATATGACAAAATGGAAAAAATAATTTGCTCAAAAATAAAACTCAACTGCACCACTGGGCTTCATGTTCAAACATTATGTCACATTCATGGTACTGGTGGTATGTGACTCTCTGGTAATGCCACAAGTTAGATGTAGAATAATATTTGAACATTTTTGGGGAAAGTACAATTCTACCTTAAGATGCTGTTCACATCTCCCTAGAAATACTGCTATGGAGAGATGTGGTCAATCTTGTTATTCTTACACTTACCATCTAAAGCAAGAAGACTTCCTCAAACATGTTGTCACCTGAGTTCCATTATGTTCTATCTCTCTACTGGGAAATAGAACAGAAGGGAACTCAAATGACGATGCGTATCCTGGCGAGAGCATTTGTCCTCCAGGGAGGATTTAGGAGGGCAATTTTTAGACCTCCTGTATTTTTCATGATGCCAGGCCTGCTGTTGATAACTTCACGTTTAGCTGAATAAATTACAATGAACTCTGAACAGTAGTAGAAAGTAGGAAAAGCTTTTAACCCTTTACCCAACATAATGGCCAAAACCAGCCAGCATTATTCACAAAAATCATTCAATTTTCATTATTTAAAAAAAAAAAAATTGTCTCAGAAACATAGCTTATGACCCCCTCAATGGAACCAGCTTGTAAAGCTTGTTCCAATGAGGGGGTCATAACCTATGTTTTTGACACAAGAAATGAAAAAAATATTTATTCAAGAGTTTTATTTGCAACTGCCATCTGCCTTTCATGTTTGGTAAAGGGTGAACATGAGCTCCCAGCAGTGAACAGTTTAACTCTCTGCACACTGATGTCAAAATAATAAGGAAGAAATCTCTCCCATGTTACAAGTAAGAATTTACCAAATTCAGTTTTATTTGATTGTGTTCAACAAGCTCTTTCAAACAGGATTGAAATGGTGAGATTCTTAGTTTTTAAAAAAAAATTTTTTATTGGGTTTAACACTTTTGACAGACAGGGTCACTTTGTGTGTCTTACCGATGGAGGAAGACAGAGTACCAAAGACAATCACAAAACAGTGGCGAGCAACGGTCAGACTCCTCAACTTACTAACTCCACACAAGCAGAGTTAGCATTGGTTGAAGACAAGTTCACCATCAATGTGCAGTAAGCCTTAATACACAGTACCAACAACATGCGCAGTCAAGATTAATGGACGCATTGCAGTTACCCCAATGTAGATTGAACCGTAGATTTTTTGTTTGAAGTCCAATGCCGTAACCACTGAGTCACTGCACTCCCAAATTCCTTGTTGCATTATGGGCATTATGGGAAACATTTGCAGATTGATATTTTCACATCAATGTACAGGGGGCTAATCGTTTACCTAATGAATCGCCCGCATCCGCCCGCGTAATATGCAAGTTGAGCAATTGAAAAAAATTAGATTTTTCAAAATATTTCAACAAAACCATATCATGTGACCCCTCATTGGAACGAGCTCATTGAGCTCGTTCCAATGAGGGATCACATGATATGGTTTTGTTGACATTTTTTGAAAAATTTAAAAAAATTATATTTAAAATAATAAATTTTGATATCGAAAAGGCTATTTAAATACACAGAAAGTTGAAATGGGAGGGTTTACAAAGTTATTATCTCAAGATTGATTTACTATATGAAAAAGGACACCAATGTACTAAAATAAATCCTAAAATCAGACAAAACAGTGAAGCAATATCAAACATTACCTTGTGTCATTTAACCCTTGACCCAACATAACGACCAAAACTGGCCAGCGCTGTTCACAAAAATTACTATTCAATTTTCATTTTACTGGTCTCAACATCATAGCTTCAGAAACCTCATTGGAATGAGCTTGTTGAGCTCATTCCAATGAGATGTCATAATCCATGATTTTGACACAAAAAAATGAAAAAAAATGATTAATTAGGAATTTTGTTTGCAAGTGTCGTCTGCCTTTTGTGTTAGGTAAAGGGTTATAGAAATGAAAAAACACTAAAAATTTCAAAATGACTTGTATCAGGAATCTACAAAAGAAAGCAACATAGTGCCCGAAATGCAGAACCTGTCAAAACAACTCACCTAACTCACCCTGCCCCTTTCCCATCCCTCACCCAGTAGGACAATAGTTCCTGTATTTTACACCAATATGGGGATGGTGTCACCTCTTTTTAGCGAAAGATGGGATATATTTATCCCTTTTCCAATATGGACATAAAAATTTATTATTTTAATTATTGTTCAAAATGTTTCAAAAATTTCAACAACAACCCCCCCCCCCCCCCCCACACACACACACACACACACACCCCATTGGAACGAGAACAATGAGCTTGTTCCAACGAGGAGTCACATCATATTTTTTTTTTTTTAATATTTTGACAATTTTTTTTCAAGTGCTTAATTTGTAATTTGCTTAATTTGTAAATTATGTGGGCAGAGGCAGCCGATGCATAAGGTAAAAGGTTAACAAATCACTAACTAATGGTCTATTTCCTTTTGCCTTCTGTGGTGTGAATGGTCTGTTCACCTCCTACCCATTGATGTTGAAATACTGAAATATCAAGCAGCAAATTTAACCAACAAGAGGCCTGCATTGCAAAGTGCTGCTGATGCCGCAGAGCACCAAAATTATTAAGTCAAAAGAGTGAAAAATGTGTGGAAGAAACTCATGCTCTACCAGTATCGTTCCCCCATGATGGTCTATCACAACACCAAATATCATTCAAATCAGAGTAGCAGTGGCTGAGATACAAGGGAAATGTTGGTACAGATGGATGGACGAATGGAGGCCTCCACTAGATGCCCCTTCGACTTTTCAAGTAGAGGGCATAATAATGCATAAAATGATTTAACTAATCCAATATTGTTTTACAGAGCTCATTCGGAAATATTTGCATACTGAAATTTTAAGGCCAGGGTTACCTTGTGTCAGACAGTGTTGTGGGTGGAGGAAGCCAGAGTACCTGAAGAAAACCACCGAGCATGGCAAGTAACTTGCAGACTCCCCAATGTACTAACTCTGTGTAAGCAGGATTAGCACTGGGTGAAGACAAGCATGCCACTGATGAGCAGTGCCACTGCTGCGCTCCTACATGGGCAATCAGGATGTAATGCCTTGCCCAAGGACACAACCCTGGTACCCCTGGCAGGAATCGGACCATGGACCTTTCGGTTTGAAGTTCAATGCCATAACCACTGAGCCACCATGCTCCCTAAATTTCAATATACACATCTAGGCTTGTTGGTTAAACAAATTCTGATGACCAAAACTAAGTTAGCACTCTACCAGTTAAGCCTACATGTGGGATAAAAAAAAACCCAGTATTTTGAAACACTACCAGTAAATCCTTATTCTACCAGGCCCAATTTGGGGACATTGCAGACTTGCCTAGTCAGATGCCATTCAGCGCCATTGAATAAATGTTTTGTAATACTGATTGTCTGAAAATACAATTTTCCGGCTTCTCAGGGCTTGATTGGTACCTCACAATATCTACTGAACATTAAAGGCTTAATTTCAACTTTCAACACTTGATGCTGAAACAGAACATATGCCACAACATACAGTCTCTGAGTAAACTCACAATTACATAAGTACCTTGGCAGTTGTTTCATGGCAAGTCAAGGCTGCCTATGGAAGTAACCAAGACTTGCTTAGAAACCACTGCAAAGCCACAGAATGTAAGCTGTCAATACCTATGAATACTGCATAACAAAATCCAGACCTTTAGGGATTATAACACTTATTGTGAAATCAGACATAAAAAAACATTAGAACAAACCAAACTCTGTTACACCCCCTATTTAGGGAACATACCATCATTTTAGGCATGTCGGTCACTGCTTTGAATTTGGGGGATTCTAAGACCTGATTTTTCACATATAAGTTACTAACCCTTAAAGACCTATTTCTGACTCTGGTCTTTTTTTTTACTGCATTAGAACAGGTGCCCCATCCAGCAATCTTTGACTGAACTTGCAAGTTATATTCTAAGTATCTTGGCAGTTGTTTCTAGACAAATCTTGGCTGCCTATAGAGGCAGCCAAGACTTGCCTAGCCACAACTGCAATATCAGGGATAGTTATTTGTCTTTGTGTGACGAAATACATCAAAATTCTCCAAGCCTTTAAGGGTTAAACCAGGCTATTTGAGTTGCCAGATGAAGAAAATGCAATTCAAAATCTGAATTTCAGGCACTATATCTACATGTATGAAACTGATTCAACATACTCTCTCACCATTTTTGATATATTTAATGTGCAAGTGTGTGAAAAATGGGGGTGGGGGAGGGTGTAGGGGAGTTGGTAAATTGGGATCCACTTGGGTATATGTGCAGTCCTCAAATTAGAAAATCTTTGCTCTGAGACACAAATACTGATCATTTTGGCTTCGTCACTGCAACTGTGATATGTTTAAAATTTTCACAGGCCCCATTAAATTCCTTCTTTCTGCTATGTTAAACTTTCTGGACTGCAAAGATTTAATTCATTCACCATGTTTAACCCTTTATGAAGTACACAGGATATCATTTTTGTATATCATTTATTGGTATTTTTATCAAATTTCAAAAAATATTTCAATAAAACCATATCATGTGACCTCTCATTGGAAAATATGATAAAGAATTTTTAGTGCAAGTTAATCCAAGCAAGTAAACAGAAGTATTCTTTCTACCATTACCCACTAGTGGAGATAATGATATAATATACATACGTACTATCTCATGAAAGGAAGAGGTGTCTGAAGAAACACCAGCAAACTTCCTCGTGATTGAATGGCTTGCAACTTCTTTTGTTTCTGATGGAAATATTGAGAAGACCAAAACTGGGAATGAGGTGTGAGAGAGAGCTGTGAATCAACCAAACATTACAAAACAAAAGATGTTAAAAGTTAATAACAGTCCTAATCAAAATACTACAAAGTCAGAAAAAGTCATTATGATATGAGCTATACATATTTAACCAATATACTGCCAATGCCAACAGTTCCAGGGACAGACACAATGCATACCCTCCCCCCCCCCCCCCCTTCACTCTCATGTAGATTCAACTTCTACCATTATAGCACTGTGCATATTAAATGTTACGAGATACTATGCAGACACTGGGAAATTTGCTTAATACACCATGCATGGAATCTGAATCACAGAATGCATCTGATTGATGTTACATGTCTAATATAATATTAGACTGTTCCTTTTCATGTTCTATCGGTCGATAGTACCTGAGTTTGTGTGATTTCTGAAATAAAACCTGAAGCAGTGAAGCTGCTGAAGGTTTTATTTCAAAAATCACACAAACTCAGGTACTATCGACCAATAGAACATGAAAAGAAACGTTCTAATTATTTTATTATGCCGAACAAAAAATGACTTTCATTGTTAAGCGTTAACTGCTACATGCCATCAATCTTGTAACAACAATGTAGTCGAATCCAAAAACATGACGTCATTTCGAACAAATGATGTCTCTTCGAAAATGCTGTCGCTTTGGGAGTTTCTATATCAACAAATGCCAATGTTTACAACTGCATCATGCTGTTCATGTTATAATTCATTGTTAATGCTTGTGTGAAAAGTGATTTAAATTAATGGAATATAAATTCATGTTTCTCGGACGACAAGTGTAGATAGAATTAAGCGGAGGCTCAGTAAGGTCGAGGAGTACTAAACTTGTGGAAATATAATTGATTGAAGTCATAACTGAGACTCATGTTCAGGATTCACTGAAGCGGTGAACAACACGTGAGTGAGCTTTTTAATATTTCTGATTCTTTTGAATTCATTGTTTGCAGTTAAAATTGAAAACACACCCACAGAAGATGACATATTTGTTGGTAAATTTGTGTATACCAGTGTTGAAAAAAGCTAAACGGACAGAGAGCCAGCGTTTGATGTTGAGAAATTCGATGCTGATCAATGGAAGTGGCACTAACATTTTCTTCGTTCTCTTGTCTCCAGGGAAAAACGTTCCGATAGTACCCGTGTTTTGCCCCAAAACTCCAGTACTATAACTTTTAGAAGGTGTCATATTAACCAATCACGGCTTATGTTACAAACATGGGGCATAATAAGTGACATTATGATGTGAATAAAATGCTTTGGTGCAAAACAGTGTCAAGCAATCAAGCCTGGAAATATGCAGACTGCCATCTGCAAAATGAGGTTTTCAGAATATGAGTTTGGTGATGCTACCCTATACAGAATCATTTTTGGTGAATAATCATATGAAACGATCATTCAACCATTTTGTACATGCCCATCAATGGAAATTATTGACAGATTTGGCAGTATAGGGGTTAACAAATTCTAACACAATGTGGTAGAACTAACCCTTTGAATTACCAGGCATATTAATCGGCCAAATATGAATAGTTTGAAAACGTACTTCATTAAGTTACGTTTTTTTCTTTGTAAGTTATCATCCATTTCAAAACAATGAAATATACAAAAAAAATTAAAATATGAAAATCTGTTTACCAACTCAGGCCATGTGCCCCGCAACATTGTGTGCCCTAAAAAAATAAGGCAGATGGTGTACTTCCAAGTGTCTCCAGTAGAATCAATGGTTAACCCTTTATTTACCGAATCGGTCACATCCATCTGTGCAATTAAGAAATAAAGCAATTAGAAATTTTTTAAAAATTTTTTAACAAAATCATATCATGTGACCCCCTAGTAGGAACAAGCTCATTAAGCTTGTTCCAATGAGGGGTCACATGCTATGGTTCTGTTGAAATTTTTTGAAAAAAATGTAAAAAACAATAATTAAAATAATAAATTTTGATATCCTGTGTGTTGGACAAAGGGTTAAAGTCAAGTATTGGATACATTATTTGAAACCTGCAAGCTGACCCTAAATTGCTGTAGAGCTCCACCAGATCTTTTATCAGCTGTTCTATATGAACTAAGTACTATTGTTCCAACTCCTACTGGGTCAGTACATGTCTTTGAGGTAAAAGTCTGTGATTCAAAGACTTATTTCCAAAACTTGATTTGTTTGGTGATTGAAGCTTAAGGACACTTTCATCAGCCAGTCTTTTTATGGGTGGAGGTAGCATACCTACAGTATGTGGAGAGTGTATTATCACTAAATCACCCTCAGAGTGGAGGTTCCCCTCGAGTAATAATTGCAAATTTGTTGCAAAGCATAAGCACAAGCAAAGGTCCAGCCAATGGACCTCCGGGTTGTACCTGGAGGTCCATTGGCTGAAACATTGCTTGTGTTTTTGTTCACATGTACAGAATTTGAAAATAATACTTTGGGTGTCAGCTCTACTCCCCAGGTGATTTAGTTACAATCCACTCTCCACGTACTGTTCATAGAGCTTATGAGAAGCAGCAAGTAACTGTCACTCTTCAGCTTACTAGCCCAACACAAGCAAGGTTAGCACTGGTTGAAGGCCAGTGTATGATCATCGTAATGCTCCCTCTTCAACAATCAAGACTGAGTGTCTTGCCCAAGGACGCTACGCAGATCAAGATTGAACCATTGATCCGTTAATCTGGTTTGCTCACTTTGGCCATGAGGATTGAATATCTTGTCCTTGGCCACAATGAAACTGATTCAGGGACAACTGTAGATCTGATATCCAATGTACTAAACAATGAGCAACTGCACACTTTCACAGGACTTGATAATTTTCCAAACAAACTTGTGCAACACTTCTAACTAATCAGCCAAATTTGTTCACTGCTACTCAGAAAAATTATCGTTCAAAGTTTGTTATTTTTTCAATGTTTGAGTCCAAAACATAGCTTAAGATCTTTCAATGAAATGAGCTCATCAAGTTCCTTCCAATGTGAGACAATAAGATGAGTTGTAGAAGCAAAGAATTGAAAATTTCTACTTTTTTCAGCATTTTTAGAAAGAAATATTAAAAATATTATCTTCAAGCACTGATAGATAAAGGAATAATTTATAAAGTGTGAGGGCAAGGAAAGTTAATGAATCACAGCTAACTTATATTGAAATGGGCCGTAATGTTTTATTTCACATTGTATGAAAAGACTGCACACTATTAAAATTCCATGACTTTTCCAGAAATCTTTACTGCATTTTCATTTTCTAAGACGTTCCAAGGCCTTGAGGTATAATTAAAAATTCCATGCCTTTTCTGGGATATCGTGACCTGTATGAATCCTGTCCCGAAGACTATGAAGAAGAAACCGTTGTCAAGAAAGGGTTTCATTCTCTTGCCTAAAAAATATAGTTATGATCCTCACTGGAACAAACTGATGAACTAAACTGTTTTTACTGAACCAGTGAAAACAGACTGAAGGCTAAATGCTCAAATTTCATGCTAATATACCCAACTGAGATAAAAAATCATTGAATATTGCTTTATCTTATCGTACACAATGATTACATTTTGTGCAGTAAAAGATTTATAGGGTTCCCACTGATATCAGAAAATCAAATTTAAGAACTTTTCAAGGACTCTGACCATGATTTTCAAGGACTGTTATAATTTTGATATGAACTAATTTTGATATGAACTTACAACATCATAGCAACACAAATAATATCAGGCTCAACGACCTGATCTCTGAGAAAAAAACAACTAGCTAGATACATATCATTCCTGGAGTTCAACAAGGTGTCATCTGCAATGCTAAAGCATTGCAGATGATGCCTTGTTGCACCCAAGGGACAATACAGAGATCAAATAAATGTGATTCCTGATCGATTCTGTGACACCACCTGTATGTGGGGAGGGTTATCCTTAAGACTAATTTTCTTGGAAGTTATAAGTAAACTGAATTTAAGTACCTTTCAAGGGGAGTGATGAAAAATCAAGTACTTTTCAAGGTTAGAAACAATTTCAAGCACTTTTCAAGGAAGGGGCAAAAATTCAAGGATTTTTCATGTGAGTGGGAACCCTAAATCTTAGAATTGTGAAATGTATCAAATGCTACAGATATAATCACAGTATGGAAAAAAAACAAAAAACGCTACTCTGTTTAACCTCATGCCCACTGACGTCGAAATATAAAAACTTTAATCTTCAGATTTTTTCCATAATGCAACTACGAAATTAACCAATTCAGTCCTGTTTGACAGAGCTCAATCAAGCTCTGTCAAACAAGACTGAAATGGTTAAATTTGTTGGTGCATTATGGGAATAAGTGCTGCTTGAAATGTATGATATTTTGACATCAGTGTACAGATAATTAAAATTTACAATGGCATTCAAAGGGTTGATTCTCGTGCATTCAAAGAAAAGTCTTAAACTCAGTTGGGAAGTAAATGTTCCCTCGTTGAATACAAAACAACACAAAAATATTTTATAGTTAACCCTTTACTCAATGCAGACGAAAGCAAAATTATTATTTTAAATATCATTTTTTCAAAAAATTTCAACAAAACCATATCATGTGACCCCTCGTCTGAATGAGCTCGACTAGCTCATTCCAATGAGGGGTTACATGATATGGTTTCGTTAAAAGTTTTTGAAAAATAATATTTTTTCAACTGCTGAATTTGCATATTAAACGGGCAGATGCGGCCAATTCGTTGGGTAAAGTGTTAACAAAATCAATGTTGGACGTTCCAGTTCGTGATCAGTTATGGCCATTATTTTTCTTTACATTACTAAAACATTGGATTCCTGTTAATTGATTATATATTCTGTTACAAGAAAATAATAAAATGTTAGAAGCACTCCATTGTTGAGGATTTTGCAGACAGTAGGTATTCATATTATGGAGACTGAAGAATAGTTCCTCCCCACACACAACCAAAGATTCTGTTGAAAGATTTATTTTTGTTTTATTTGCATGATAAACCATTTGGAAAATAAAGATAGCAAATCGGTCAAATCAAGGAAATCACAACTTTAGACAAATTTTTTTTTTAAAAATAGATTGAAAGAAAGTGTGAGGATACCCCCTTCTTGAAGGTTTTTGCATTGCTAATTTCTATATAAAAAAAAAAAAATCAACCCTCCACAAGAGAAAGCTAGCTGTGTCACTGATAAAAATTTGAATATATATCTCTATATATTTGAATAATGTATCTTATTTTATCATATGATTTCTCCGTTTTCTCAGCTTATTATTGCTTCATATTTTCGATAAATATTAATTAGTCCTTCATAACACCTTCGGTTGAATTGATTGGTCAATTTCAAATGAATGTTTTCTGATTGGTTACATGCATCACCGAAAAGATCTGTGTCAAATTAATGTGGTTATGACATATGACTGTGTGCAGTTGCGGTGCGTCACAGTCAAATGCATGATGTTCAAGATGAAATTCCATTCTTTAACTTTTCTTTTCTATCTAAAAGATGTGTTTTTAGCAACTGTGGAGTCATATGATAAACAGAATATGAAATTTTATGTTTTGGTCATATGATATTTATGAAACTAGTCTACAAATTTCCCATTTTGCTGAGCTTCTGGCGAAAAATTCTTAAGACTCATTTCTAGAGCTGCACAGTATATCATTGATACATATCAGTATTCAAACCAGTATCAATTGAATACGGGTGTAATTGCAAAAATATTGGTTTATTATCATTATTTATTTACTGACAATTTAATTTTCAAGATGTCTTTAGTTTTTTAACTGTAGTCCCAAATGAATAATATTATCTCCGTACCTAACAAATTGGCCTCATCCTCCCAGGTAATACACAAATTGAGCAGTTGAACAAATATTATTTTTCAAAAAATTTCAATGAAACCGTATCATGTGACCCTCATTGGAGCGAGCTCAACAAGCTCATTCCAATGAGGGGTCACTTGATATGGCTTTGTTGAATGTTTTTGAAAAATTTGATAAAGTAATATTTAAAAAAATAAATTTTGATATCGTCTGCATTGGGTAAAAGTTCATTTGAACTGTATCATCAAGGCATGCTGATTTGTTCCAATTGTGATGGCTCAAGTCCCGATTATGGCACATATGTGCATATATCTGAATAGTCTTTCTATTTTTTTTAACACTGATACCGGTAATCAGTTTCGAATATCGCACAGCCCTAGTTGTTTCCTAAATATCATGTGACCAACACACTCATTCCATATCCTCTATATACAGAGCTGAAGGAGCTCTGACAAAGAAGATACAATGAATATATATTCAATAAAATACCATGAATATCAAGCATTTATCCCACCAGGTGTTTTCTATTACTAAAACTGACCTGAAAATTTGTTAGTTTCCTGAAACTGTAATAGACAGGGTTTGAACTGGGTCTAAGGCATCCATCGCCCAGTCCTAAATAATCTGCCATAATATCAACAGCAGATCACTCAAGGCTAGGCAATGGATGCCTAAGTTTGTATGGTGGCACATCACTTGGGAACAGGCAATGGATGCCAAAGTTTGTATGGTGGCAGATCACTTAGGGCTAGGTAATAGATGATTAGTTTGTGTGGTGGTAGATTACTCAGGGCAAGGTGAGGGATGCCTAGTTTGTATAGTGGCAGATCACTTGGGGCTAGGCAATGGATGCCCAGTTTGTATGTGGGAGATCACTCAGGGCTAGACAATGGATGCCTTGTTTGTATAGTGTCAGAACATTCAGGGCAAGGTGAGGTGGAAGATCACTCAGGGCAAGGTGAGGGATGCCTAGTTTGTATGATGGCAGATCACTCAGGGCTAGGTGATGGATGCCTAGTTTGTAAGGGGGCAGATCACTCAGGGTCTGACAATGGATGCCTAGTTTGTATGGTGGCAGATCACTCAGGGCAAGGTGAGGGATGCCTGCTTTGAATGGTAGCAAATCACTCAGGGCTAGGCAATGGATGCCTAGTTTGTATGGTGGCAGATCACTCAGGGCTATGTGAGGGATGCCTAGTTTGTATGGTGGCAAATCACTCAGGGCTAGGTGATGGATGCCTAGTTTGTATGGCAGCAGATCACTCAGGACAAGGTGAGGGCTGCCTAGTTTGTATGGTGTCCTCTCACTCAGGGCTGGGTGATGGACGCTTAGTTTGCATAGTGGCAGATCACTCAGGGCAAGGCAAGGGATGCCTAGTTTGTATGGTGGAAGGTCGCTCAGGGCAAGGCGAGGGATGCCTAGTTTGAATGGTGGCAGATCACTCAGGGCTAGGTGATGGATGCCTAGTTTTTATGGTGGTAGACCACTCAAGGCTAGGTTATAGATGCCAAAGGCACAGGTTCTAACCCTTTCAATGTTGATTTCAGAAAAGTTCCAAATTTTCCACTGAATTTTCCAGCTAGTTTTGACAATGGCACATACATGTAGGATAATTAATTGATACAGATGATATACATTCAATAATGTATATACTTAAAACTCTTAGGTCGAAAAAATATGTATGCATAATGGATGTCATTGAATGTATTCAGAATATTGTTTTCATCTTTCTATTGACTCTGTAATGTTATTATGGGGGATTTAACCAATAAGTTAGGTGAAGGTAAATGGTTGAGGATGAATTCAATAAACTCTAAATGACTACTTTAAAAAGAAATATTCAAGTAACAGGAACAGAAACCATCCAGGTATTAGACAAACTGGTATTCTTCTCATGCAACATATGAAAGTCCACATTTTCAGTAGTTGGTGTGAACTTTTGCAAGTCCAGCTTGCTCTTCAGAGTAACCACTTCTCTTGTGGTAACTGGGTGTTGTACCAATTGGGGGGACTGATCCGGTTGTTCTTGCTTTCCCTTTCATCTCTCTTGAATCCATGAACTCTTCAAATCCATCTTTTTTGAGATAAACATTTGAGATGGAACTGAGAAGCTTCTCAATACGCTTTGGGAATAATTCAATTTGACCCTCCAGTTTTCTACTGTTTGCTTCTTCCAAAGCTTCTTTTTCTGCTTTTGTGATCGCTTCAGATTCAGGTGTTCCTAATCCAGTCCACATCTTAAACCTGTTCACCATGAAGTCAACAATTTCATAGTCATTGTCAAGCTTATCAAGATCAGATCTGCAAGTGGCAAATGTCTCATTCAGAAGTGACACAAACATGTTTATCAATATGAAGGACACTGTCACAAGAAAGAGAAAGACAAATAGCTGAGTCAGAAATGGTTCCACCATCAACATTGCATAGATATCAAACTTACCCATTAACATGAGAATGCAAGCTTCCATAGATGAGATAAAAGTGTTGAATGTTCTTAGAAAACCAACAAAAGTGAGAAAGAAAAATTGTACAAAGGCCAAAAATACTATCCAGAAGATCACACTGAAATGTAATAGGGAGTTGGCACCATTCTTCAGTGTTGCAGCCAAAAGGGTCATTCGCTTATTGAAGCGAAGTAGTTTCAAAAATTTGAGAGTTGCTAAAAATACCAAAAAGCCGAGGATATAAGAAAAGACTTCATGCCAGTAACCAATATACTGAAACTTCATATACTCATTGCCATTTGTTTCATGGAAATACTTGGTGAGTCGCTTTGTTTCAAACAATTTGTAGAAATAGATGCATATAGCAGTTATCGACATAGCTATGATGCTCATTTCAACCCAGTTCCAAAATTCTTTGAAATAGGCTTTTCTCTTCAAATAGAGCTCTCTGCACTCTCTGAAAATGAATATAAGAGTGAACAAGAAATATACTATTTCACATATAACTTGAAAAACAACAACAGATGACATGTAAGGTAAAAGCATAGCTGGTTCAAATCTGTAACTGATGACAAAACCATTACTAGGTAACAATTCTGCCAACAGTATTGCTATACCAAACATATTAACTTGTGGATTGTATACTGTGAATTCAATGAAGACTGCCCTTGTGTATTTGTCTATCCATCCCTCCTGATCCATGCGTTCCATGTCCGTGATCATGTCATCATCAGATTTTCTCAACTCATACACGTATCCTCCACCACCATACATTTCCACAATTCCCCAGTATGGATATCCCTTCAAGTCAGATGCAGATCGAAATGTGTAGTGCATCTCTTCAGTTTCATTAGCCATCTTTTGTGTCCATGATTTACCATATGATTCTTGGTCTTCATTCATCAGGGAATATGCCTCATTACACTCATTCACAGTGCCTGTACTTTCCATTATCCCATATACCTCACAAGTCCCTGAAAAGAAGAAGAAAAAAATTTGAGGACACTGCAGAAGAACCCTATTATACACAGAAGGACACATGTGAGTGAATGGGTTAATCGATATGACTTGAGTGCCAGTGTGGAAGGATAAGATGAGAGCCACAGGCCTTGAATTTTATCCTTCCACAATGGCAAAAGTGCCATATTGATTAGCCCATTCACACGTGTCGTTCTGTGTATATTACACGCCTTCATGACTATTAAAAGCAATTATTAGAAAAACACTCAGCAATTCAAATGATAACTCATTCCCAGAGTTTCAATGTGTTCTTCGTACCAGTAGGCATATAGAACACATTGGAACTTAAGGGATGAACTATCAATAACAAGAGCGCACGTATCGCTGAAGCAATACAATGTTCCCTACCTGACTAATGAGCATTGATAATTATACAAATGTTATAACCTAGATGTGATCAGCATGAATTCCGTTGAAGCGTTTCCAAAAAAAAGTCCAGAAAACTGATATTTTGGTGCTTTTCCATATTTACAAGGGCCATAACTCACACAAGAATAATGCAATCAGCATGAAACTCAAACTTGATCTGTAAGTCATCGTTCTATAGTAGGTTACCAAGAATGAAATCATTCAGTCGAAGCATTTCCAAAAGAAGTCCGGAAAACTAAAGTATGACTGACAAACTGACTGACAGACTGATGGATGGACAGAGTGCAAATGAAACTTGAGCTGTAAGTCATCGTTCTATAGTAGGTTACCAAAAATGAAATCATTTCGTTGAAGCGTTTCCAAAAAAAGTCTGCAAAACTGATATTTTGGCGCTTTTCCATATTTCCAAGGGCCATAACTCACACAAGAATAAGGCAATCAGCAAGAAACTCAAACTTGATCTGTAAGTCATCGTTCTATAGTAGGTTACCAAAAATGAAATATTTCCGTTGAAGAGTTTCCAAAAAAAGTCAGGAAAACTGATATTTTGGAGCTTTTCCATATTTCCAAGGGCCATAACTCACACAAGAATACTGCAATCAGCATGAAACTCAAACTTGATCTGTAAGTCAACGTTCTATAGTAGTTTACTAAAAATGAAATCATTCCGTTGAAGCGTTTCCAAAAAAAGTCTGGAAAACTGATATTTTGGTGCTTTTCCATATTTCTAAGGGCCGTAACTCACACAAGAATAATGCAATCAGCATGAAACTCAAACTTGATCTGTAATCATCGTTCTATAGTAGTTTATCAAAAAAAGTCCAGAAAACTAAAGTGTGACTGACAGACTGACGGATGGACAGAGTGCAAACCTATAGTACCCTCTGGCGATGCCGATAGGGGACTAAAAAGAACACATTTTAACCCCAACAAAATTTGCAAGTGGAACCTGTGTTTCTATTTTTAGCTATTGCTAGCGATTCAAATTGTAATTGCAGTGCATGATCTGTTGAAAAGTTCAGTGAAATTTTGCTTTTATTTAAAAATAGACCGTCAATGATTTCTGTTCCACACGTGTGCGGCACAGATTTTCACTTTCCAAATGGTTTAGTGTTCCTGTTGATGGGGATTTCATAGAAGACATGTAATAAATACCGAAGAACCCTGTTAACCCCTTTCCTCACATGAAAGACAGACGATATTGCAAGCAAAATTCTCAATTAACTAATTTTTTTCCATTTTTTGCCTCTAACATATAGTTTCTAACCCCTCATTGGAACGAGTACAAGGAGCTCGTTCCAATGAGGTGTCATAAGCTATGTTTTTGAGACAAAAATGGAAAAATAATGAAAACTGAACAGTGTTTTTTGCAAATAGTGCTGGCTGGTTTAGGCTATTACATTGGGTAAAGGGATTGAATAGCCAATTATTAATTTAGAGCTGTTCGATTAAATTATTACCACACCTCTCTTCAGATTTTATTTATCTTAATATCCTCTGCTCATCCACTAGCAATTCTATCTTCACACAAAAATTTATGCACACTGGGTTGAAAGGCTTAACAGGTGAATCCAATTAACAGGAATTTGCTCCCACTTCTGTATTCTAGAGATATTAAGAGCATGCATTTATTCTATTATACATTGCTTGATAGAGCTCATGGAGCACTGTCAAACGAGATATAATGTCTGCAATGGCTGTACTAAAGCTAAATAGGTCTATGAACAAGGGGAATTCAGTGATTGTTCTCGACATATACAATGTACTATTAAAAAAAACAGGGGGTATTTGATAAAAGTGAGATATTTGAAAAATATATTTATATTTTCACCAAAAAGACAGTTGAGGCATTGCACTGTGACATCTGGTGAATGATTTCAGCGATAGTTGGGTGTCTGACAAGCACACATTCCACGCACTGAGCTGTAGAAGACATGGACGGTCAGTCAAAAAATTTACCACATAGTCCAAGACCTCAATACCTTGTAAATCCTCCACAGTTCTCGAGACATGTGTTGATTCGATGTTGCATACTCCTCACCAAATGTCCAATATTGGCTTGACTGATGTTATTCCATTCTTCCTGCAGTGCAGCGGTAAGTTCCTGGACATTGGTAGGGGGCTGTTGGCATTGTCATAGGCCCCTGCCAAGCATCGATTGGTGAAAGGTATAGACTTTGTGCTGGCAAAGGCGGTGAAGTGATATTCTGCTCCTGGAGGAACTCTGTAGCAACACAGGCTCTGTGTGCTCTTGCAATGTCATCTTGGAAAATGAATCAATGGCCATGACGTCGCACAAATGGCACCACATGAGCTGCTAATATGTTGTCACGGTAGTACTTCCCTGTGACACGCCCTTAGATGACATGTAATGCTGTCCTGCTTGTCATGGTTATGCCTCCCCACACCATAACCGATCCACCACCAAAACGATCGTGCTGCCTAATGGTTATATCATGGTATCGTTCGTACCACCACTGCCACAGTCTGTCATTTTGCCTTGTTGCGATGTGACATTCAGTCAAACGTGGAATTATTCGAGGTTGTCAAGCGTACAAATTCCAGCTGTGTAGGCGATTTCAGATAGTCTGACCACTGACTCGCACATCTGTCGCTCGGTGCAGCTGCTGTCCAATTTCTGAGGCACTTTGATGGCAGTTACATAATAATGTGGTTCGGATGAAATGATCCTGGTTAGCAGTTGTCACTCTTGGATGACATCAACATTGCCTGTCTGATGGTAGCATGACATTAACCTGCTAACCACCGATTGAGTAACGTTGAGAATTTGAGCCACAGCAGTCTGTCTGTTGCCAGCTTCTAACATGCCAACGGCACATAAACGTTCATCATGTGTCAGTCTTCGCATACCTCAAAAGTTTCTTTTCGACCAGAATCTATTGATGATCGAGTTTATACCAAGAGAAGAAAGATGAGACCTCCAAAAAAGCCTTCCAGTACAAATGAAATTTCAAAAAGTACCCCACAGACATTAACTCAGCACTCGTGCAAAAAACCTGCATGAAGTTTTCGGGGGCCAGTGACATTCATGATCCACACCAAACTTGGTAACATATTGATGTGTTCAATCACGCATATTCAATACCATTTTCCAAAAATATCAACATCAGTTTGAATATTCCCTACTTTTTTTGAATAGTATATTACAACCCCTTTTCTATTAATAAAGAGGAGTTTACTCTATAACCTATATGCAAAGAACAGGTCAAATTTATACTGAAAGATTGGGAAATGGGTTTGCATTTGGAAGTTATATTAACTTAGGCCCCCACAAAGCAGTTGTATTTCTCAGGCTATTTTTTGTAAAATTGCATGTGGGAGGAGGGGGGGTTTTAATTTTATTTTTGTAATTATTTCTTTGCCATCAAAAGTTCATGTTTTTGGTTTGTTTTATGTTTTAGGCTTCTTAATCTACAGAATAGCATGGGGTGGTGGTGTATTTTGACCCTTGAGTGCAAAAAGGTTTTCGAGGGACAAATTTATCAATTTTATTAACTTGGGTAAAATATCAGACATAAACCATTTAATTTTTATTTTTTCAAGTTCGCATTGGTTGTAAAAAAAGAGCATGCATCAGGCAAAAGACCATGCAGGAGAGCCCGAGAAACAGATTTTTAAGGTCTCAACAGGGTTATTCAAGTAAGAAATATCTTAATTAAGTGAGCTGAATTGTATATCAATCAACTTGGTCTACCTGCTTGATATATACAGGCTTTCTAATGAGTCATGATATAATATGGAGTTGCTGAAAAGAATTCATCAATTGGCTGAGGGCAAGAAGCCACTATCCTGGGGTTAGTGGATTTACAGTGTGCATTAGCTTGTTGTTTGCTCACCAAAAAATGCTGATATAAAATTGTCTTCTATCAGTTTATTGGAGAGGGCCTGTTGAAGCTCTCCAATAAATTATATCAAAACAATTTTTATGAACAAAATTCTAGTAATAAAGGCACCAACTTCTGGAAGTATATAGAGAGTAATTGCTTGACTGGACTGGTTACGTGAAATAATTCATGAGAGGTGAGGGACATTGTACAAACACGAGTGAGCACGAGTGTTTTACAATATAGTCCCTCGCCTCGAATGAATTATTTCACGTGACCAGTTCAGTCAAACAATTACTCTATTTATTACTTTTCATTATTAACAATAATTATATTATTTAACCCTTTACTTAACGTAACAGCCAAAAACGACCAGCACTATTCTCAAAAATCGCCAATTAATTTTCATTATTTTTTCATTTTTTGTTTCTAAAACATAGGTTATGACCCCCTCATTGCTCGATGAGCTTGTTCCAATGAGGGGTCATAATCTGAGACAAAAAATGAAAATAATAGCTATTCAAGAATTTTTTTGCAAGTGTCGTCTGCTTTGCATGTTAGGTAAAGGGTTAAAAAAATGCAAAAATAACCCCAATGAAGTCCCCATTACACCCACGGCAAAGTGTCTTTGTTTGCGCGTATGGTAGGGACCTGCGAACCTTCGATTATTCGATTTGATTTCGAATCCTTGCAGCTATTCGATTTGATTCAATGCTGGTGTCATGGGTTCGAAATTTCGAATCTCGTCGGACTAGGTCGGGAAAACTTTTTTCCAGCCACTGTGCCGATACGTGTGCTCCGATAATAGGCTTGCAATCACGTTCGTTTATCAGTTAGTTAGGCGCATGCATCGGAGTAGCACCCCCACCCACCCCATCCGGTAACATTCCCGTTATAATATAACCTCGCAACTTGGTCTTAAATCGGCATGCTCGCATGATCGCATCATATATGCATTATGCACACCACTGCGTGTTACGGGAGTTCGACGAAACCAGCATGTTTTACAGTAAAGTGCAGTATAATAGAATTACCCCCCTTACATTGCAATTTGCAATGAAGCGGTCACGCGTTTACATAAAGACGCAGACACAGAATGTATATAAAACGGAGAGGTCAATGTGCGTTTATATGCGTCGTGAATCACTCGTGATTAAAGATCAGGGGATGTTGGTAACAGCAGTTATTGTCGATACATGTGATGACCCAATGAAGTTGAATGAACGTACCAGAACAAGCTAACTTATATGATATACCAGACTGCAGAATTGCGTTTCGTTTAGTCTGAATGGTTTAATTTGGCTTTCGATATTTTAATTCGCGCGTGACGTGTGTTTACAAAAGTTCAGTATGGCCAAGTATGTTTCCGTTTCCCGCCAGTTATCACCGCCGGTCTATTATCCAAAAACGCCAACGATCCTACGGCATGCGAAACAACAATTGTCAGCATATACACGACCACTATTCGATATTCGAGATTCAATTCGATTCGAAATCCTCGTTCACATTCGATTCGAGACAAAATTTGATATTCGCAGGTCCCTAGCGTATGGATACATGACACAATTGTTGATTGCATAATTCATTTGTGAAGTTATCGTTTATAATCAAACCCAGAAATCCCAGTAAATCACACTTTGGAAAATAATAAAATATGTTGGATAAAAAATACAAGTGGTACAACACATCTATGAAAAAATAATTTAGGAATCCTACAGGGAGCGCGGTGGCTCAGTTGTTACAGTATTTGACTTCAATCCAAACATTCCATGGTTACGACCCAACCTGGGACAACTGGGTTGTGTCCTTGCACTTAATCTTGATTGCCCATATTGCGGTGCGGTAGCACTGTGTACTAATACGTACTGCATGTCGATGGTACACTTGCTTGTGTGGGGAGTCAGACAGTTGCTTGGTGGTTTTCTCCAGGTACTCCACCTGCCTCCAATAGTAAACTGAATGTCAAAAGTGTAATTAAACCCCAATAAATAAATAAATAAATAAATAAATAAATAAATAAATAAATAAATAAATAAATAAATAAATAAATAATCCTTCAGTTAAAATCAATTTGAGTCAAGGTTTACTGCACACTCACCCTGGACTGGTCATTATCCACGTGTGAGCAGTGATATCGACACATGCGTTTACCAGGTAATAAAAATCAACAGCAGCAAAATGTTAATTAATGAAGCACCGGGTTGTACCCGGTGCTTCTTTAATTACATTTTCGATGATTATTCCTATAATTAGTGTTTGGAATCTAATATTACTGTGTTTGTGGAAGTATTGCCCATCCATGGAAAGTGACCAATCCACTGTGGCTGTACTGTACCAAGGATCAGACCAATTCCAGTCAATGAGGTTCAGAAATTCCATATCACATGAATATGAAATTCTTTTTAATCAGATAATCCCCCACCTCATCCAAGCATCCGAAGGATGTGCTGGATGTGGGAGATTCTTTGAATACAAGCTGCCTGTAGGCTTGGAGGATGTAACACTGACATATTGTCTCGCACAAGATAGTCGTTCCACCTCATTTCAAAGAAACAAAAGAACAAAGGAGATGCACACTATAAAGGCAATACTCAGCTGTGGAGAAGTGTCTTTTTAAAGCATACCATATTCAATGATGAAGCAGACTCTGCGAACTAGGGTGTGGTGAGAAGAAACATTGTTCATATATGTTTGAAAGAAACATAGGGTGGGTGCTACATCCTCCAAGCCTACAGGCTTGTAGTCAAAGAATCTTCCACATCCAGCACATTCTTCGGATGCTTGGATGAGGTGGGGGATTCTTTTCCATAAAGCCTTCTGGCTTTGTCTGATATAACACTGGCATGATTTCAAAGCCTTTAGCATTGAATATGGTTCATTGAAAGCCCCATGATAAACATGAATAAGACTGGTAAAGTAGTATGGAGTTTAATCACTGATAAACAAGTGTGCTCAAGTTCCTCTGATCAGGCATATCACACCCTGTTATGGAAAAGAGTCTCCATGAAAAGTGCAAATTGTTGAAAAGTCATCATCAGTGTGAACAATTGTCACCACAAAAGTCTATGAGTTTATAAATCAAAAAATGTCAATTACATTCAGGACACAGCATTAGCAAGCAGCATGAATCAAGATAGAATAGATGTGGACAGCGAATCATGCTGCATATATGTACCAACATTTCGGAAATAATAGCAATGAAAAGTATTAACAAATCACCAATCTGCAGCCTTTAGTACCTGATGCAAAGAAAACCCTTCCACATTGCAGTAGAAGTTGTAGCCCCACTAGTGGAATGCACTTTGAAGGATTGTTTGATACCAGCTTTATACAAGCAGTTTGAAACCCACATTGCAAAAGTAGATGTTGTCACAGAATGTTTGAAAATAAATTATCAAATTTTCCGACATGTTGTGTTGTACAAATAAATTATCAGATTGTCTAATGTGTGCTCTTGAAATATTCTTGCAATGGGAAAAAGACACAAAGAGTCTGATGACATTGAAATAATTTCACTGTAGCTAAAAAATTACCTGGTCTGGAGATTTTTTGTAATGTGGAATTTGTAGAAATGACCTCATCAGTTTGTACCTGTCTATCACTTCGTTTTAAAGAAACAAATGTCTGTGCTCTTTGGGGAGAGATCAGGACCATTAAACATGCCAATTTCTTGGTCAATAATTCTAGCTTCAAATTCGGCAAAGGATATAATGTTGAGAAATAGGCTAGAACCTGAGAAACATCCCATGTTGCTGTATAGCATGGATTGGGATTGGGTAGTTAACAATTGAAAAAACCCTTCATAAATTTAGAAGTTAGTGGTGAAGAGGTAAATTTCGAATTACTCAATATGGCATGTTGCACTTTTTCTTTCTCTATTGTGACTACCACCTCTCTGAGCAGACTGAAAGAAGGGAAGTGATTGACCCAAGAGAAGGAGTAAGGGTTTTGTTTCTCAAACAATTTTTTTTTAGAATCAATGAGGGAGGGAGGACTTTATTGTTATTTTTTATTTCCGATAACCAAGGATGTGTTTATATAATTCCAGCCATGAGTCACCCCTGAGTACCAGGTTGGACATGCAAGAACAGTATGTGTATTTTTAAATCAGTGTTTATTAAAACGTAACAAAAATAAACCGTGTTTTCTCAACAATACAGAAATAAAAGATACATATATGGAACATTGTGGCATCTTCATCACTCAGTCCTATTACCTGACCCTAGTCCCAACTTGGACCCACAGTCCATAATATAATTTTGGGGGTTGGTACCATACGTCCTGTAGCCTGTAGGACGTACCAACCCCCAAAATTATATTACGGACTATGGGTCCAAGTCTGGACTAACCTGACCCATGTCGAAGCCCAGGGGATGCTTGCAGTTGCAGACAAGAAATAAAAAAGGAGGAGTGGGGTGGGATTTAGAATGAGTAATTGTGCTTGTAAGCATAGTCGTCTGGAAACCTGACCTAGAAAGATATATCGATCAACCCTACTTTAAAATACTGTCCCACTCTCAGGGGGTGTATTTCAAAGTAGCATTGACCATATTAAGCTTATCCCAACAGAGTTTACCAGTTGCACTGGCATATCTCCACTAATGCTAAGGCAAGGGATTGGGTTATGTCATTAAGATCTGACCATAATCAACAGAGTTATAGACACATACAATATAAAATGTCTATTTCTCCATGTAAAAGGGGGCACAACTCATGAGTGGAATGTGCAGATCACATAACTTGATGAGTGTCTGAAAAGACACATCATGCTGGACATTTATGCAGGGATGCCGGAAGCACAGGGGTAGTTGCCCTCCCTGCCTTTGAACCACAGGGGCTGACTGACACCCCCCCCCCCCACCCAGCCCTTAAGTGTTTTCAATGCCCCTGCATCTATGTAGGATTTTATGAGCATCTAACTACTATCAACTGAGTTACAGGTCTGTATATATAAAAAAATGTATAGGTTACACTTCACAGTTTTTCAGGCATTTCCAAAAATGACATGCCATACACTCTCTTTAAATGCAAATATTCTGTAACTTAGTTATCTAACCCATAACATGTATTACATTTCCAAATCCACTAAAAACATATAACACTATCTGACCAAGTAAAAATTAACAAGCTGAAAGTGGGTGAAATAATTTATTGTCAAATGAAGACTTCAACCTGCAAAATTGCATGAAAAAATGGAGTCATTTACCAGTCATTTTCAGCCACCCTACAGGAGTGGAATGAGTACAAATGTTAACTGAGGGACTTGATTTGAACAAACTTGAAACTTGAATCTGAACCCTCATAACAATGATATATATACAGATATTAAAAGACTCTGACTAGTGGTTCTGGAGAAGAAGATTTTTAAAGCTTATTCTTGGTATTGCCCTAAGTTAAGAGGTTCCTGTATTAAGCCAAAATCTGAACTGAGGGGCTTAACTTGAACACACTTTGGAACACCTATGGATGCCCTATACCAAGTATCAAAAGATTGGTTCTGGAGAAGGAAATTTTATTAATTTTTGAAATATGCTGACAAAGCATTTTTTAGATCCCCCCCACCCCCTCTACAGAACAAACTGACATACCTGATGGCAATTTTTTTTCACCATTCCATTCTACTGGTCCCAAGGATGCTTCATACCAAATAACAGTTCTCTGTTCCATGTGGTTTTGGAAATACGGAGGACTGAAAATATTTGTATTTCTAGCTCCTGGGGTTCTCACAGGGACACAGGAAAAATTTGTTTTGCATGAATCAAGTAATTATGGCTCAATAATACCGCAAAAAAAAATTGGTTCAAATCAGACCATTGATTCAAAACATAGAAATTTTAGGTTGGGATAAAAATTTTGCTACTCCCCTTATGAAGGCAAATATTGCCCCAAGAACTTTGTTTGAACAAACTTGATTCTACACCTCAAGGGAAAGCTCCATATCAAATATCAAGTCACTGTACACATTGCTTGATGAGAAGAAGTTTTATAAAAAACATTTGGAGCATTTTTCCCCACCCCCTCCCTACGGAGTGTGGCAACTTTATTTGAACATACTTAAATTGACATATGATAATGACCATACATATCAAATTTGGTTCAATTCAGTCCAGGGGTTCAGAAGGAGAAGTTGATAATGTAAAGTTAACAACAGATGGACAACAAGCAGAAAGTGATCAGTAAAGTTCCCCTAGAGCTTTGCTCAGGTGAGCTAAAAACCAGATAGTAATATTCTCAAAAAGCATTTAAACTCAGCTTTTGACCCCTTAATGGAAGGGATCGTGTTTTTTTTCAGTAACTTTCAAAAACAAGAGGCCCCAAGGGGCCTGAGGGCACTCACCTGACATGGTAGCCTAAATATCAACCCAGAGAATTGATTTCAACAAGTTGCATCTGCTCCTCCTAAGAAAAGCTTATACCAAATATCCAAAGATTCTGACCAGTGGATCTAAAAAAAAAAGAAGATTTTTTAAAGAATATTCCTCATATTGAACTAAGTTATAATTCGGGCTCCCACAGGGAACCCATATATGAACCCAGGGACTTAGCTTTAACAAACTTGACTCTCACCCCCCTAAGGATGCTGCACACCAAATATCAAACCATTCCGACTGCTGGATCTGAAGAAGAAGATTTTTAAAGAAAATTCCTCATTTTGAACTAAGTTACAATTCAAGCTCCCACAGTGAGTCCAAATATGGACCTAGGGACATTGCTTGAACAAACTTGAATCTCACACCCCTAAGGATGCTGCATATCAAATATCGAAACATTCCAACTGCTGGATCTGAAGAAGATTTTTAAAGAAAATTCCTCATTTTGAGCTAAGTTATAATTCTGGCTACCACAGTGAGCCCAAATATGAACCCAGGGACTTGGCTTGAACAAACTTGAATCTCACCCCCCTAAGCATGGTGCATACCCAATATCAAAAGATTCTGCCTGCTGGATCTTGCGAAGAAGATTTTCAAAGAAATTTGCCTGAAATGCACTAAGTTCGAATTTGAGCTTCTATAGTGAGCCCAAATATGAATCTAGGGAGCTGATTTGAACAGACTTGAATCAGATCCACCCCACAATATTGCATACCAAATATCAAAAGATTCTGCCTGCTGAATCTGGAGAAGAAGATTTTTTAAGAAATTTGCCTGAAATGCACTAAGTTCGATTTCGGGCTTCTATAGTGAGCCCAAATATGAATCCAGGGGGCCGATTTGAACAAACTTGAATCAGATCCACCCCATAATGTTGCATACCAAATATCAAAAGATTTTGACTCCTGGATCTGGAGAAGATTTTTTAAGAAATTTGCCTGAAATGCATTAAGTTCGAATTTGGGCTTCTATAGTGAGCCCAAATATGAATCCAGGGGGCCGATTTGAACAAACTTGAATCAGATCCACCCCACAATGTTGCATACCAAATATCAAAAGATTCTGCCTGCTGGATCTGGAGAAGAAGATTTTTTAAGAAATTTGCCTGAAATGCACTAAGTTCGAAATCGGGCTCCTATACTGAGCCCAAATATGAACCCAGGGGGCCGATTTGAACAAACTTGAATCAGATCCACCCTACAATGTTGCATACCAAATATCAAAAGATTCTGCCTGCTGATCTGGAGAAGGAGATTTTTGAAGAAATTTGCCTGAAATGCACTAAGTTCGAATTCAGGCTTCTATAGTGAGCCCAAATATAAACTCAGGGGGCCGATTTGAACAAACTTGAATCAGATCTACAACACAATGTTGCATGCCAAATATCAAAAGATTTTGCCAGCTGGATCTGGAGAAGAAGATTTTTGAAGAAATTTGCCTGAAATGCACTAAGTTCGAATTCGGGCTTCTATAGTGAGCCCAAATATGAATCTAGGGAGCCGACTTGAACAAACTTGAATCAGATCCACCCCACAATGTTGCATACCAAATATGAAAAGATTCTGCCTGCTGGATCTGGAGAAGATGATTTTTGAAGAAATTTGCCTGAAATGCACTAAGTTCGAATTCGAGCTTCTATATAGTGAGCCCAAATATGAATTTAGGGAGCCGATTTGAACAAACTTGAATCAGATCCACCCCACAATGTTGCATACCAAATATCAAAAGATTCTGCCTGCTGGATCTGGAGAAGAAGATTTTTTAAGAAATTTGCCTGAAATGCATTAAGTTCGAATTCGGGCTTCTATACTGAGCCCAAATATGAATCCAGGGGGCCGATTTGAACAAACTTGAAACAGATCCACCCTATAATGTTGCATACCAAATATCAAAAGACTCTGCCTGCTGGATCTGGAGAAGAAGATCTTTGAAGAAATTTACCTGAAATGCATTAAGTTCGAATTCGGGCTTCTATACTGAGCCCAAATATGAATCCAGGGGGCCGATTTGAACAAACTTGAATCAGATTCACCCCACAATGTTGCATACCAAATATCAAAAGATTCTGCCTGCTGGATCTGGAGAAGAAGATTTTTGAAGAAATTTGCCTGAAATGCACTAAGTTCAAATTCGAGCTTCTATACTGAGCCCAAATATAAACCCAGGGGGCCAATTTGAATAAACTTGAATCAGATCTACCCCACAATGTTGCATGCCAAATATCAAAAGATTCTGCCAGCTGGATCTGGAGAAGAAGATTTTTGAAGAAATTTGCCTGAAATGCACTAAGTTCGAATTTGAGCTTCTATAGTGAGCCCAAATATGAATCTAGGGAGCTGACTTGAACAAACTTGAATCAGATCCACCCCGCAATGTTGCATACCAAATATGAAAAGATTCTGCCTGCTGGATCTGGAGAAGAAGATTTTTGAAGAAATTTGCCTGAAATGCACTAAGTTCGAATTCGAGCTTCTATAGTGAGCCCAAATATGAATTTAGGGAGCCAATTTGAACAAACTTGAATCAGATCCACCCCACAATGTTGCATACCAAATATCAAAAGATTCTGCCTGCTGGATCTGGAGAAGAAGATTTTTTAAGAAATTTGCCTGAAATGCATTAAGTTCGAATTCGGGCTTCTATACTGAGCCCAAATATGAATCCAGGGGGCCGATTTGAACAAACTTGAATCAGATCCACCCCACAATGTTGCATACCAAATATCAAAAGATTCTGCCTGCTGGATCTGGAGAAGATTTTTTAAGAAATTTGCCTGAAATGCACTAAGTTCGAAATCGGGCTTCTATACTGAGCCCAAATATGAACCCAGGGGGCCGATTTGAACAAACTTGAATCAGATCCACCCTACAATGTTGCATACCAAATATCAAAAGATTCTGCCTGCTGATCTGGAGAAGAAGATTTTTTAATGTTTTTCCCATTGCCTACAAGTGTTAAAAAGTGCTGACTCAGCACTTTTTCAAAGTCCTGAAAAAAGTACCGATAGGGATTTTTATGACCATTCTATTCTACTGGATAAAAGTAAGCTTTATTCAAAATAAGAATTCTCTGTGCTGTGTAGTTTTGGAGATATGGCAGTTTTAAGGTTTTTCCTATTTTTAGCTCCCGAGGTTCCCACGGGGCAATGAGAAAATTTTTTTTTTGCATCAATCAACTACTTATGACCCATTATCATCTCATATCAAATTTGGTTCAAATTGACCTCACGGTTCAGAAACTAGAAATTTTAGGCGTAGCCAAAATTTTTGCCCCTCCAATAACGAAGGCAAATAATGCCCGACAAACTTCTCTTGAACAAACTTGATTCTACACCTCAAAAGGAAGGTGCATACCAAATATCAAGTCTCTGCTACTGCTGGTTCATGAAGAAGATTTTCAAAGCTTTTGGTGCCCCTTGGGGGCGTGGTCCCACCCAGGAGGAGGGGAGACTTCATTTGAACAAATCTGAATTGACATAAGGTAATAAACATATACCCAACATTTGAAAAATATTGGGCCAGTGGTTTCTTCTGAGAAGTTGGTTTTGTAAAGTTTACGCCGGACATCGGATGCCGGACGGATGATGGACGGAAAGCGATTAGTAAATCTCACCTTGAGCTTCGCTCAGGTGAGCTAATGAATACATATTCTACTATCAATCATTAGCATGTTATTTATGGGTTTTTTAGATTCCATCAGCTGGAATATATCAGTTAATCAGAAAAACAAAAGTAGGTTCACTTTTCCAACTGAAATATTACAGTCGAGTAAATCTAAACTAAGGCGATGGACTATTTATGGGTTTAGACTGGTTATGGACCCAAACACCCAGCTAAGACAGATGTATTTTTGATGAATCTAATCAAATTGTATTAGATGATTCTCACGACTGGTCTAATTTGGGGACACCAGGACAACCATGGTTTGGATTGGGGTGAGAATATTTCAAAATTTTGGGCTCGGAAATGCTATTTCCTTGCTTCTCAGGATTTGATCTGATTTAAAATTTAGCTCCTTGCGCAACTTCTGGAATTTTCACCATTCATGGCAATTTTATGAATCCAACAGGAAAATTCATCATATTGTCACAGTCAATGTTCTATGCACATGCTTGGTGTCTGTAAACCTACCACACATTCCATGTTTTGGACTACTCCTTTGTACGAAAACGTAAAAGGTAAATAGGAAATGCTTCCATGTTTCTGTTTTATTTCCATTTGTGGCAAAGTGGGCTTTTTTTAATTTGGTTTAACTTCACAAATTTTGTGGTGTTTTGGGGATAACAGTATCATTTTACAACTGCTAACTGTCATAGCAGTAATTTGGGGACATTTCTGTAATTTGGGAACACCATTTAACGGTTTGAATTTGTGGGAACTTAGAGGCCTGTTAGGAGGTCCTGCTGACAATAAACAGAACATATGAGCAGTGATTTCTAGTCAGGTCTTGGCTGCATGTTAAAGCAGCCAAGACTTGACTACAAATCACTGCTGAGCAATTGGACATGTACAGGTTGTAGGGAGAACTATTAACAAAACAGAGAAAAAAACCCAGATACTTCTTTCATGAAAATCAACCTTTCAACTGTTATCAAGCCTCAACAGGAACTTATAAAGAGCGAATATAGAAAAATTTTAAAATTCAGACAGTATCAGTATTCAAGAATCGGTTCATTTTGATATTCTGGTATCCCCATGATGATATCAGTTCGGTTTTTCGGTATATTGCTCATCTCTAATACAGACCATCAGTGCCTGAGCACCTGCTGTATTACACCATAGGTGACTAGACTCTACTTCAAGGTTCTAAATGTCAATAAATCTCTACAATATACAAACCTTTCTTTGTTCGTACTTGTCGCATAACAGCATAACCCATGATCCTGGATGCCTTATCATTGATGTAACCTCTTAAATTGAATGGCTCGTAACCATTATAATACTTCTGTGCCCTGATTCCAGATATCAGTCCACTTTTTGCCCAGATCCAAAATTCATCTGTGTTACGAACCTAGAGTTACAAACAACATTTATTTTATTTTCATTTGTTTTTCTTCCACCAAAACAAATCATATTCCCACTCTCACCCACCGAAAATGGTATTCCACTCCCAGCATCATATTCCTCTCTCAGCGATGAGACTTTTTTTTTATTGTTTGGAAATCGTGTGAGTTGAATCAATTAAAAAGCATTGTTTTGGGAAAATAAATAAGGAAAAAAGAAAATAAATAAAAAGTTCATTGCTCGGATGCGAGTACGATTTTATCCTCTCATGGGTTTTATGAATTATTTTACTCGGTTAACACCTTGTGAAATAATCCTTTGCTTGCCACACTCGTGGATAAAGATCGTACTCGAATCTGAGCAGTGAACTATTCTCTATTAATTATACATTCTATTCAAAGTAACTTTATATTCCTCTATCAAAAAACACACAACTGGTCAAATTCATTTTGCCTCTATTGAAACATTTGCTTATTTATTGTTGCTGAAGCTAACTTTCAGCATCTAGGGCTATATCATGACGACAAAACACAAGTATAAAATCAAGTTTAGCCAATCATTAATTTTTTACAGGGTTCATACAGAATTATAATTTTAAAATTCAAGGACTTTGGAAGACCTTTTTGGGGCCTGACATATAAAATTTATGGCCACACTTTAAATAAATAAGCCCACATGAATTTTATAATTAAATCTTCACAAAAACATACTGCATGTAAAAACTGGTTTCGGTACTGTTTGTAATATACCAAAAAAGAAAGTATAATAGAAACAAATGTGAAAAAATTGCATAAAGGCTGAAATAAAATAGTTCTAATGTTGCATGTTTGTGGACAAGGAGTCGTGCAAAGAGTTTAATGACATGTTGTTGTTGTCCACCCAACACAATTTGCTACGGATTTCAAAATAGCACATGCTACTCGAGAATGTCAAATTGAATGGGTGACCGACGATTTTCTTTGTGTAATGTTGTGCTAGAGAGCCTGGGTTATTGAGAAAGTATGCTAGTTTTTGTCTCCAGACATTTTAAAAAATGCCAAGGTTAACCAAAAATCAGAGGTGCATGCCAATGGTATGCATGAGGCTGGGATACCTCCAAATGAATTCACTGCTGAGTTTGGAGTCATAGTGGCCACTATTTACCGTCTCACTGAAAGGTATAGAACCACTGGATCTACTGCAGACCAACTGTGTTCAGGTCGACCAAGAGTTACAACCCCTGCAGAAGACCAACTCATCAGGATGTCTCACTTGCGGGATTGCTTCCTTCCGGCAACAAGGACAGCAGCAATTACTCCTGGAAGAACTAACAATAGAATCAGTGCACTTACTGTCTGCAACAGAGTCGCTGAACATGGCATCCGCAGTAGGCATCCATACCATGAACCAATCCTTATCCCAACGTCATCGTACTGTCAGAATGGAATGGGTACGTCAGTGTGGTCGCTGGACTCAGCAGCATTGGAGCACATTTCTTGTTAGTGATGAATCACAATTTTGTCTATGTCGCGCTGATGGTGGGGCAAGAGCGTATCGCTGATGAGAATGGTTTTCTGATGCTTGCAGGAATGCAACTGTTTCGGTGGGGGTAATGTAATGGTTTGGGCAGGAATTTCCTTGCACCATCGAATGCAGTTGATCTTCATCGATGGTAATCTGAATGGACAGCGATATAGGGACAAAATTCTTAATGCTGTTGTTAGCCTGTTGTTCAATGCTAACGTCGGATTGCAGTTATTCCAGCAAGACAATGCCCAATGTCACGTGGTGCATATCTGTCGTGACTTTCTTCAGGAGCAGAGCATCAAACTTCTTCCCTGGTCCCCACTTTTGCCAGATTTTTCGTCATTCAAGCATCCTTGGGATCAATTGGACCATCAGGTACAACTTCATGATCTTCAGATGTTAAGCAATTTATGTAATGTTGTAAGGCAGGAGTGAAACGCAGTGCCACAGGGAGACATCCAGAGACTTATCAGGTCCATGTGCCGTCGATGTCTTGCCATCCAAGAGACAAACGATGGATATACATGCTATTGACTGCATGTGTGAACTTTTCATTTCACCCCATGTCTGAACTGCGACGTCCTGATGTGACACTGGCAACAGTAAGAACATGAAATTATGCAAATTCATACAGCTAGACTCGAAATATGAATTTACAATAATTTGTTTGGGATTAAAGTCGATAATACTAAAAAATAAAAAAAATTGCTCCTCAAAGTTTATTATACTTTCTTTTCTGACTCAGTTTATTATGCTCTAATCATTCTGCAATACATAACAATATTGACAATATAATTTGTCCCTTGAGTGCAACAAGCTAGAATCAGCAATGCTGTAGCATTGCAGATGGTGCCTTGTTGCCCTCAAAGGACATTAGTTTTTATTAATTGCAGGTGTAAAAATGGTTGAGAAAGTTTTTTTTCACTCTCAAAACAGTTCTTTTTGGCTGTTCAGGATTTCATAAACTTCCCACTGATTGCACTGGCATGTCCATTAAAAACAGTTGATAATCAGCAGCAATAAAGATATGAAGACAACAGCAATGTTAGTATCAGTTTAAATGAACTTAATTTGTGGAATGTACCTCAAAACATACCACACTGATGCTTAATAATCATGTTACTGATGCTTTTATTGAATAAAATAGATATGAGATATGTTGCCCATTAACAGGAGCCCACACTGCAGATTCAATAGAATTTAAGGACTTTTTAAAAATGTTTGGCAATTTTTAGTGGCTTTTCAAGGCAATTAAATGTTTTAGGTCCTTTTTAGGGCCAAGGTTAAAATTTCAGGGTATTTCCAAGCATGGTTGAACCATGTACTATGTTGCTCAGTTTAGCAGACTAACACCCCCCCCCCCCCCTCCCCCCCCCCCCCCCCCCCCCCCAGGCATTGGTTACTAGTGTTGCAGTTTGTATTCCTCCCACCCTTGCATATCATTCCTGGGTAGGAAGTTAACCCAATAAAATATGTGTAACTCAGAAAAAAAAATAAAAGCAGGTGGTAAGATATGTCGGGTGGGAGGAGATAAACCAGCGATAAATTTTCCTCCTGACAAACTGTGGAACATAATATATCCTTGGCTGTTGAAAGTGTCACTAAATTTAATAAATAAATTAGTTGCACTGATGCAACATAGTGAACCCTGCTAAATGAAAATATTTTTAAAAACTCTGTGATCAAATAACCATTTATTCGGACAAACTCCAAATTACCCACTTCACAAACCAGTTTGACTACAGCACTTCAAATTTAAGCATTTAAACCTGTTATATCTTAATAGAGTTATATAATCTCTGTTAACATTACAATAATAGAATAATTACTCAATTTATCACAAAATGTTATAGGAAAGGTAAAAAAAAAATGATCAAAATTTGGTTTATTGCACAATTCCTGTTCACTGAATACTTTTCTTGCTGGCAAATGTGTCAATCAATGAACAGCATTTCATTATACAATTCTGTAAAATACTTTTATCCCTCTGCACACCATTGTCAAAACAACAAAATTTCGAGCAGTATATTTGTCCCTTAACCCTTTACCCAAAGTAATGGCAAAAACCGGCCAGTGCCATTCTAAGAAATCGCCAATTAATTTTCATTATATTTTCACTTTTTGTCTCAAAAAGATAGGTTATGATCCCTTGTTGGGATGAGCTTGTTCCAATGAGGGGTCATAACCTAGGTTTTTGAGACAAAAAATGAAAAAATTTAGTTATTCAAGAATTATTTTTGCAAGTGTTGTCTGCTTTTCATGTTAGGTAAAGGATTAATGCAGTTGGGAATTTAAACCAATTCAGTCCAATGTGCTCTGTTGAACAAGACTGAATTGAACCAATTTCTGGGTGCATTATGAAAACTATATGTGAAATTTTAAGATTATGACATCAGTGTGAAGAGGCTTAATGACAAATGAAACTTAAACATGCAAAAAAAATCATCTTGAATATACCTGATCCTGCTTTTCTGGTACAGGCTCAAAAAATGTGATAATTTCATAAAGCATGTGGATCCTCTGTGAATTTGTGGAGTAGACTGATCAATACTTACAACTTGCAACCCAAGGCTGCATGTTAAAACTAATAATAATGAATATGAACTCTTCTACTTGATGCATTGACCTGACATGGAAGATATCAAGAGTTCGAAGGGATATTTATTTTTATTATATGCACAACAATAGATTATCAAAAAAATTGTGGAAAGACAGAAATCGTATCCCCACTGTGAAGATTCACTTTCATTTTATCAATCAAAATGGCAGCTTTCAAAGAATCACTTCCAAGGTGAAGAATACCAGTCAAATTATCACTGGAAATGATCAATTTGTTCTAAAAGAAAATCTAGTGTTTTTGAGTGGATACCAATCATTTCCAGCAATAATTCAACATGTATTCACCTTGAATTAATGCATGAAACCCACCAGCTGAATCAGATCGCAAGACACTACCTCTTCCGTGTATTGATCAAATCACTCTTCTGCATATCAATGCACATCAGCTGTTTACTTTCATGCATCAATTCAAGGTTGAAACGAGTGGAATTATTGATAGAAATGATCAGATTCTTATAAAAAGCTTATAATAAAAAGAAAATCTAGTGTTTTTGAGTGGATACTGAAAATTATCTCATGAGTGACTGAGACAAATGTTTATTTTTTGCGCGTGTTAACTCGAGCGAAAATATAAATTTTATAGTAAATTTCCTTTCTTATTATACCTACCGAAATTGTTTACTACAGGCTTGCACTACAGTGGAAGAACCTAACTCGGATAAAATACTCTCTATTTTAATCTTTACCAAGATTTGGGAAAGAAAAGTGGTGTAAAAACACCACGAAAAATAAGCCAAAACTGGGTCGAGCACCATCGGTGCACACCCAGTATGGGACGCTCTTCCATAGTACAAATGCACGACTTCCATAAAACAGTGCGCAATGCGTCAATTCATCATTCTTTTGATTCCGAACAACACAGGAGTTATGTGATCAGCGGGGAGGAAGGATTCTTACCCGAATAAGAAGACGGGAGGGCCTCCATGTAAACAATTTCGGTAGGTATAATAAGAAAGGAAATTTACTATAAAATTTATATTTCTTATCAACCTACCTCAATTGTTTACTACAGGCTGAATAGACAAAAGGCTGGAGGGAATCACATAACCAACCCACACATAACTCAATAGCACTGGGACCGTGGACAGAGGAAGAGATCCCAAGGCCTATCAAACCATAGCATCACAAGCATTATAAAAGACAATGAAAGATGAGGCGTATGGTGAAGTGCGACGCACAGACAGAAAGGGCAGTAACAGCACAAAGCTGGAACTGACCCTGAAAAAAGCTGAAAGGCTGGGATAAACAACAGCCTGAGCCGAAGAAAGAGGGCCCCAAGGTTCTCTGTCGGCTCCTGCAACTGTCGCAGATAAAAGGAGAATGTAGCATTTCTCCAGAAGGCTGCCAGAATAACATCCGTCATCCAACAACATGACAGAGTTATTAAAAGAGGAAGACAATGCACGCACCTCGTGGCAGAAAAAACAATTGGTAAAACAATCACCAGTAGCTAGACGAGCGGAAGCTGCACGAATAGCAAGACAAATCCATCAAGAAATGGATGCAGGAGAGATCTGGCATGTGAGAGAACGCATATTCATCCAGGATAAAGGCGTGAATGCCTCCCCACCCCCAAGCAGAGCAGCGCCCAAGAAAGTGACTATCATGGAGGAAACTGCAAAGTCCTAGGCCTTTTCAAGAAAAAGAGCTGAACAAGCTTGGAGAGACAAGGATGAGTGTCGAAACAATGCGGTATCACATATGAAAAAATGTCTCCGGAGCATGGACATGTACCCATTGCTGGAGACCCCCAGAAACAAACATATACCAGAAACTCCGCAAGCGGTGTGATCGAAGGAGTGACAGAAGCAACAGAGTGATCGCACACCATCGACAGAAGAACCTTCCACTTAGCTACAGAGGCTAAACCAGTGGAGTGAGTGCCTCCTTGAAGAAAAGCAACTCCACTGCGTGTCTCAAAAAACCACTACAGAGGAGACAGGACCCGATAAAAGACATGTGCGAAGGCATAATGAAGTCGGGTCAATGTAAAACCTCCTCGGGCGACTTTGGCAAAGAAAGTCACGAGGTAGAGGGAGACATGCCAGAACCGCCGCTAACAGAGAGCGGAGCAGATTGATCCACACCCACCGAGGCGACGGGTGTGATCGAAAGGATTCGACGGCTGCAGGTTCATATCTGGGCAAGAACCTGAGGCGGAATCGGATCTGGTAGGAAGGCATAGCCAACAAGACCATTCCAAAGGAGGGCCAGAGCGTCCACGGCGAAAGCCAGAGCATCTGGAAATGGGGACACAAAAGCATCCACCGGATGGTTCCAACGAGTCGCAAAAGAGCGATGGAACCCGCCATGTGGAGCATCCACCTGGTGGAAAGGACCCTGCCCCGACAGGACAGGGAATCAGCTAGGACGTTCAGACGACTGGGAATGTGACGAACAGCCACCCCGGCATGGACATCCTGAGCGAGCAGTAGAAGATCCCGAGCCAATTCGTACATTGGAACAGAGTGCGTGCCGCCCTGGTTCCGAATGTAAGCAACCACCGTCGAATGGTTGGACAACAGAAGGACCTGGCGATTCGACAGGTGAGGGATCCACTGCCCGAAACTCAGAAGAGCAAGAAGCTCCGTCTGGGTGATGTGTAGAGCTGCATGATCCTGGTCCTACATCCCGTGAATGGAAAGAACTAGAGGATCCAACGTCGCACCCCATCCGAGATCGCAGGCATCTGCCATCAGAGGTAAGTCCAACGGAACACCCTGCGAAAGCCACTGGACATCCGCCCAGAGGAGGAGGAGAAGGTGAGGATAAAGATATTCCGGAAATTGAAGCACCAGATCCAGAAAATGGACATTCTGCCTCCAGCGACTGAGCAGAAAGTGTTGGAGAGGTCTGACACACAGCTGACCTAGAGGAATGAGATCCATCACCGAACAGCAGAGACTGCGTAGCCGGAGAATACTCCGAGCCGTCACAGAAGTGGACTGGGACAGAGCCAGAGCAAAAGCTGAGAGAATCACAGCCTTGGCCTGGGGAACCGCCACCAAAAAGAATTGTGTGTGGTAAGCCATCCCCAGATGATAAAACAACTGAGAAGGGACCAGGTCCGACTTCTCCTCGTTGACTCTGAAACCTAGCGACGTGAGCAAGCTCAACAGAGTGGAGACATCCAGATATGCCGAAGTAGTCACCCTGGACTGTGTGCGATGGAAAGCTATCACATGCGACATCAGTCTGGTGAAGGCCCAAGGAACCAGGTTGAGGCCGAAAGGCATGGCATTGAACTGGTAAACTCGCCCCAGAAAAATGAACCTGAGATACTTCTGTAACGCCCAATGAACGTGAAAGTAAGCGTCTCGCAGGTCGAAGCTGGAAGCGAAAACTCCCTGGGCAATTGAAGGGAGGACCGACCTGAAAGTCTCCATGCTGAACTTGGGAGCAATGATAGACTGGTTCAGGAAAACCAGATTGATAACCGGTCGGAGTTGGCCGTCCTTCTTCGGCACCAAGAACAGGCGGGAATAGAAACCCACTGACCTAATGTTCTTGATGACCTCAATCACCCCCTTTGTCAGGAGATTGTCTATCTCCGTGGACAAAAGTTCCCGACATAAAATGTCTGAAGGAACTGCGGTTGGAAGAGGCACCCTGGACAGAGTGGGGTGCCTTCGGAAGGATATTCGCAGCCCGGACCAAACAACATCTAACACCCAAGGATCGGATGTGATGGTGGCCCAACGGTCTGAAAACTCTGCTATCCTTCCTCCAACCTGGGACGGCTCAAGGTGAGGACCCTCATTTCGAACCCCGACGAGGCTTGCGATAGGAGAAAACACCTCCTCTACTGAATGAAGAATCCTGGGACTTCCCTCAAGACTACCGATGCTTACCCTTACCCCTTGAGTAAGAAGTAGAAGCGGAGGCAGAAGGATCAGCCCCTTTGCTTCGCAGAGGAAGCAGAGGGTACTTGTTAGGCTTAGAACGGCCCGTGCCTACCCTAGAAGGCTGATCAAGCTGAAGAAAACAGCCGCTGATCGTTGGAATGACATAGGACGTCATCCTGGACCGTCAACACAGAACCATGGAAAAGTTGCGGACCTGCCAAAGAAGCAGATCGAAGAGTAGCGCACTGCTCCTCAGGAAGGGATCGGCCTGTGTCCAGCACAGAGTCCCTTCGAACTAATTCCAGATTAGCCGTGTTACAGGCAAGCGTGTGAGTAAGATGCATGAGCGCCTTGGACAGCACACGCAAAGGAGCCTGTACCTCGTCAAACTTATCTGGGGGCAGATAAGCAGCTAAAGCTGAGACGACGTGATCGGAGAGAGAAAGCATACCAAGCATCTCTCTCGATAAGCCCAACGTGGACTCCAGAGTCGTCATCGGAATGACGGCAGACTTGGACTTGGAAAGCCTGAGGGAATTGGAGTCCTGATCCAAAACTGTCAAAGTCTGGTAGACCGACGGATTGGCGGCATCGTAGGAACGATAACACGCCGGAGGCAAAAAGGTGTCAACCCTGTTGAAGAACGGAGCCTTCATAGCCTTGGAACTTAGCTTCGAGTCCAAGGCTGAAAATGTTTCAACCAACTGTACCGACTGGCACGGTCGAAGACACCCAGAAGCAGATTGCTCCATAGGCTGTTGGCGCGCGACCGATGATCGCGGCCTGGCTGACACTGTCGACTGGTTAGATGGGTTGAGATCCGGAAGGAACCCAAACACGAAATCAAGAGCTGCCCCCAAGTCCGAAGACTGCTGGCTCTCGACATCAAGCATGTCTGACTCTTCCCCTGAGTCGGAAGACACATAGCCCATCGTGGGCAAACCAGCCGACGCCTCCCATGGTGTCGGAACACCAGAGGGATCAGAAAGTGGCCTGTTTTCAATCCCGGGAGGCGGTGCCATAGGCGGCGCCTGGAAACCACTCGCTGCCTCGCTGGAAGCAACAGGAAAGCTCTTTGACAGAACCTGAGTGAGTAAGGAAAGGGCCTCCCTAAGCTCACTGCCCGTACTGGCAGGTTCGACAGGGGAACAAACCGACAAAGTGGCTTCACCTCTGACCCTCTTAATCAGCGAAGGGTCACGATCCTCCAAAACACCCGACGTGGGACGACGGGTGGCAGCCGATACATCTGAAGGCAGACGTGTATAGAGGTGTGACACACCCCGAGGATCAACATAGTGGGAACTCATGAGAGTCACCGCGGACATCTGCAGGGCAGATGGTCCAGGCTGCACAAAAGACGTTGGTCCCCCAAAACTGGACGTGGGCCAGAATAAGAGGACGGAAACGCCACAGAGTTCATAGTGTCCCACTAAGAACATCCGAATCAAATGACAACTGTGGTGCATGACGGCGCAGAGACCACAGTAGAGGGTCCGGTCGGCAGCCACTTCCAACTTCGCCGAGTTGAAGTCAGGGAAGGTTGAGGCCGATACCCCCACGTCTACACAACCAGATACCGCAGCAGACCACTGCAGGTATAAAACTACTGTGCTCAATGGCTGAGAGGACACAGTAGGGGGTTCAGTCGGCAACCCCATCCAACTTCGCCGAGTTGAAGTCAGGGAAGGCAGAGGCCGATACCCCACAACCACACTACAGACATCCCTGCAGACCCTGGCAGGGATAAGCCGAGGCCAGCTAAAAACGGTGCTCAATGACGTTGTAGACGGAACAGCAGTAGCAGCAGATACGACGGGAGCTGTTGGAACTGGCGTTAAAGCAGAGAGAGCCACCAAGCTCGGACTCCAAAGGAGGAGTCACAACCCTAGTGACAGCCTCAGATGTCGACTGGAGAGGGCGCATAGTCCCTGAACCAGGCATCTCTTCACCAGAAATCCAACAGCTCCTGCAGTATCCACCACGGTAAAAAAACTGCACATTCCCCATGGAAGGGGAATAACTCTCACCAGACATGGTCGAGTCGGGAAGCCCCAAAACGACAGTGTTCCCCACCCCCTTGCTGCTGTGGGAGGAGCTGCACATCCCCCACGGAGGGGGAGCAATTCTCACCAGATGTGGTCGAATCGGGCGACCCTGAAAACGATAGCGTTTCCCACCCCCTGCAGGAGCGGGAGGAGCTGCACATCCCCCATGGAGGGGGTCAAACTCACACCAGACGTGGTCGAGTCGGGAGGCTCCCAAAACGACAGCATTCCACACCACCCGTGGGTGCGGAAGAAACGGGCACGAGAACGCACCAAGGTGAGGGCAAAAGGAATTGCCCTGAAGGAACCGAACTGGAAATAACAGAGGTGAGAGAAGTAGAAGAAAAAGGTGAACTCAACAGAAACAGAAAGTAGAAGAACACCCTGAACTACGAGAGAAGGTGGCAGAAAAAAAAAAAAACGGTGGGTACATGACAGAACCCAGATGGTCGACAGGGACCGAAAAAACAGAAATTTAGCCCTCAACAGAGTGAAGAAATCCTGTCCAGACAGTCCCAGAATGACACCTAACTCCAAAATTAATTCATTCAACCGAAAAAATTCATTGTCGAATCGCGTGATGTCGAAAACAAAACATTCGCGAAAACGGAATAGTAAATAATATACAATGAGAACGTGGTTGAAAATATTAACGAGAATATATAAAACACAGTCCTGTTATTATACGATCTTCAGATCCATAATTCCAGTCACAGGAAAACCATTATCCACGTGTTGAATTATCACTGTTCCATAATGCACATGGCGGAGACACATCCTGCTCATGCCCCAGATAAAAAAAGAATGACGAATTGACGCATTGCGCACTGTTTTATGGAAGTCATGGATTTATACTATGGAAGAGCATCCCATACTGGGTGTGCACCGATGGCGCTCGACCCAGTTTTGGCTTATTTTTTCGTGGTGTTTTTACACCACTTTTCTTTCCCAAATCTTGGGAAAGATTAAAATAGAGAGTATTTTATCCGAGTTAGGTTCTTCCACTGTAGTGCAAGCCTGTAGTAAACAATTGAGGTAGGTTGATAAGAAATAACCATTTGTCTCAGTCACGAGTGAGAAAACTTTTGGTATGCACTCAAAAAGACTAGATGTCCTCTGTATTTATTTTATTATATATTTATTTGGGTATGATATCAATTTCAACAGCTTGCAGTGTTGTATCATGTCTGACAGTTTTACAGATGAAGGATGCAGGAGTACTCAAGAGAGAATCACTGCACAGCAGTGGGTAACTGTCAGACTCAGTGGTGTTAGCAGTGGTTGAAGGCATTTGTACCATCATGTGTACCATCAACACTCAGCACATCTTAAATATACTGTGCAACTGTGCTCCCATTAGGGCAATGGGGATTAAGTGTCTTACCAAAGGACACAACGCACATGATGTGGGTCAAGACTGAACCTGCAAATTTTGATCCAAAGTCCAGTGCTGTAACCAATGAGCCACAATGCAACCTCAAATGGATAAAAATACACTACAGTCTAACGAGTGTTACACACATGATGTCCTGCAAAAATATATTTTGCAACTTGTAACGTCGGTAATTTGAGCCTTGCTGTAGAACACAATTATTGACTTGAGTGGTAGAATGCTAAATTATTTTTCAAAGGTGATTTGAAACATGGGATACCAGGCTACCAGCTAGAGCAGCCTCAGTTTAGCAAGATTCTGTTCATTGATAATTGTTTTCTTATAATTTATTGGAGAGTGCCAACAGGCACTCTCCAATAAATTATAACTAAACAGTTTATATAAATTTATTTTCTTCTACTGCTGCGCAAACAAGATAATGCACACAGTGTAAAGCCACTAAAGTGACTTCTAGCCCTTTTCAATCGAGCCTTGATAGTGGCTTCTAGCACTAAACTCAACCAGTTAACACTGCAACAAATGTGCAAGTTGAAACATAAAATCATTGATTATAACTGACTCAATGGAACATTGAGGCAAAATTGAAATCAATGATTTTTTTCTCAAACACAAGACTAAATTTAATGGTTTTTGTGTCCCGTCAGCTCACAGAAGATACCATCAGCCTGTGTCAAAAACTGCAAATATAACTATAACATGAGTTTGGAGGGCATTATGGTTTATTAATGGCACAAGAGGAATGAATAACAGTCCAAAGATTTATTACCAGCCTCAGATGAAGTTGAGGGCTGTTAGTAAACCAGAGGGCTGTTTATTCAGTCCTCCAGGGTCATTAATAAAATGGGACACTCGACAAAATCATGTTATTACCATCATTACCATGACCAGAAGTGGGCAGCAGGCTCTTAATGAATTTAGTTTTCATTAATGAGTGCCACTCACTTCATGTGCCATGATGTCATGAATTACTGAATTTTGAACACCCTGCTAAACTCCGTTAATATACTAGATAATGCATGCTAAAGTGGTAATAATTGAGAAAATAATCTTTACATGATAATCACTGGAGCAAAATTGAAATCAATGATTTTTTCTCAAACATAAGACTAAGTTTATTAGTTTTTGTCTCACTACGGCTCACATAAGATACATCAGCCTGTATCAAAAACTGCAAATTGAGAAAAATAATTATTAAATACATGATAATCTTTATCACATTTCCCATGTAACAGCCTTCATGAGAAAAAGGCGAGAAGCAGACCTGTCAAATTGCACCATAATGGATTCCACAATATATTTCTTCACACTCAAAACCCTTATAGGACAGCAACCCTACATGAATCTTACTCAATGTGGTCTTTGATAAATTCAGTATACAATCCGCTACATAATAATAATGAATGGATCTCACAGACAAGACTAAAAATAAGCAGACTGTCATCTGCAAATGAGGTCCCCAGAGGGGGAATTTGGTGAGGCTACACTGCACATAGCATGAACCTCAGTCTGAATCAAGGTCTCAAGCCAAAACAGAAAGATGTACCTAGAGGATAAATTGGCCCACTGTATGGGATAGCATCAGCAAATTCACCTGCTGGGGACCCCATTTTGCAAATGACATGTTGCTTATATTCAGGCTTGCTCACAGAGTATTTTTTAACCTTTTCCTACCATAGCTAGCAAACAACACTTAGTGGAACATATCTTGAATAATTATAAATTTTCATTTTTTGCCGAAAGAAAAATGTGCACCTTCCAATTAGGGGGGCATATGCTAACTTTATGAGGTAAGCAATTAAAAACTGATTGGGGGAGGGAGGGAGAGGGGTGGCAAGGGTTATAGGAGTTAATACCTCTGACAATGTTCAGGGAGGGAGAGGGGTGGCGAGGGTTATAGAAGTTAATACCTCTGACAATTTTCATCAGATAATGGTGGTCATCAAACTTGAGATAGACATTGTTCCCAAAGATATATTACCAAAACAAAATTGATATTAATGGTTACTAATGTTTAGGTTATTCCACAAACAAGCATTATATAATATTTATTAACAAAGGGCAATAACTCCCATAATTTTCATCGGATATGGTTGGTCATTGAACTTGATGTAGACATGGTTGCTACAGAGATATATACCAAAAAGAATTGAAATCCATTAACTATTGTTCAAGTTGTGCCATAAACAAAGTTTTGAAAAAATGTTCATTGAAAATCAAAAAGCTCCATAACTCTTGTAAAAATCATTGGGCCATGTCCCAATTCAAACTTAACCTTCATTTTCATATAACTGCGGCAAAAAGCAAGTTTGGTCCTGATCTATAAATCCAAACTCAAGTCATCATCCGAAACCAAAATGTTGATGGTAATGTGAGATTTCTAAGTCGAAAAGGCCCATAACTCATGTAAAAATAATTGGCCGGAACCTATGTTTGAACTTGGCGTGTATTACTAGCTGGAGAATACACACACCAACTATGGTTGAAATCAAATAATCCAAACTGGGGCTATCTGTCAGAAACCAATTGTTTAAGGACAGACAGACAGATGGACATACTTACAGACAGACAGACCATTTACATAATACAACCATTTTTACAAATGGGCGTATAAAAACTAGTATAAAATTGTTTGTTATAATTTACTGGAGAGTGCCAATGGGAACTCTCCAATGAAATGTAACAAAACAATCCTTTATGATCAAAGTCATGCAATACTGAGGCTACCTGATAGCATGGTATATTCAAAAAAATTACTCATGTTCAAATTGCCTTTGAAAAAAATTTCAGCACTCTACAAGTTGACTCGACTAGTGGACTACACTTGTAAAACTTGTCTTTTCAATAACCCTAAACTTTAATGTTTTGTTTCCAAAATACATTTAATGACTCCTTATTGGAATGATATCATTGGTTTTGTTACAATGAAGAGTCATATGCTATGCTTTGGAGACAAAAATTGGACAAATATTACAGTTGGAGGAGCAATGTTTGAGAATAGTGCTGGCAGGATATAGCCGTTACGTAAGGTAAAGCTTGAACCCTTTACCAAACACACAGAACATCAAAATTTATTCTTTTAATTACTGGGTTTTTTTTTTTAAATTTTCAATGAGCCGTTCCAATGACAGGTCACATGATATGGTTTTGTTGAAAGTTTTTGAATTTTTTTTTTTACCTGCCTAATTTGTAAATTATATAGGTGGATGCAGCCAATTTGTTAGGTAAAGAATTAAGTATGTTGAAAGTACTGAGGCCAAACTCATCTGTAAAGAAAATGCATTGTGTCTCTGTTTTCTTTATTATGCTCAAATGATAAAAAGTATCATACATGGGAGGGGATTTCACAATTATATCCAATTAATTTAACCGGGTGAGGCTATTAAAAACAAGGGGCCAAACGGGGCCTGAAGCGCTCATCTCGAACAGAACACAATATAAACAGAGTCCAAGAATGAGTCTACGTTAAGCAATCCATCTCCATAGGATACACTGTCAATCCTTGAGTCCGTCAGGAGTGACAAAAATAATCCGGGCATAATGTAAAATGTAGAACTCCCCTATGAAGCCCCTTGATACAACCTATGTGGATTAATCTTAGTTACACACCTCTAGAGGGTACTGAATACAAAATTTTTAATTCTTCAGCAATATGGCCAATTCCGGCTCCCAAAGGAAGCCCAAATATTAACCCAGACTCTTGATTTGAACAAAGTTGAATATGACTTCCCCAGAGATGTAGTGTACCAAATATGAAAGCATTCTGACTGTTGGATCTGAAGAAGAGAAATTTTAAATAAATTTCTTCATATTGCACTAAGTTAAAATATGGGCTACCATAGCAGGCCCAAATATTAACCTACGGATCCGATTTGAACAAACTTGTATCTGACCCTCCTTCAGATGCTGTATACCATATATGAAACCATTCTGACTAGTGGATCTGAAGAAGATGATTTTTGAAGAAATTCCCTCATATTGTACTAAATTAAATTTCAGGTTCCCATATGGAGCCCAAATATTAACCCAGGCAGTCAAATTGAACAAACTTGAATCTGCCCCAGCTAGAGATGTTGTATACCAAATATGAAACCATTCCGACTGGTGGATCTGAAGAAGAAGATTTTTAAAGAAATTTCCTCATATCGCACTAAGTAAAAATTTAGGCTACCATAGCGAGTCCAAATATATACCTAGGGATCCGATTAGAACAAACTTGAATCTGACCACCACCACCCCCCCCTCCCCCCTAGAGATGTTGCATTCCAAATATGAAAGCATTCTGACTGGTGGATCTGAAGAAGAAGATTTTAAAAAATTATCCCTCATATTGAACAAAGTTACAATTTGGGATTCCGTAGGAAGCCCAAATACTAACCTAGGGACTTGGTTTGAACAATCTTGAATCTGACCCTCATAACAATGATGTATACCAAACATTAAAAGATTCTGACTGGTGGTTCTGAAGAAGAAGATTTTTAAAGAATATTACCCCAAGTTAAATATTTGGGCTCCTGTATTAAGCCCAAATATGAACTAATGGGCTTTATTTTAACAAACTTGTATCTGACACCCCCTATGAATGCTGTGTACCAAAATATCAAAAGATTCTGATGATTGGTTCAGAAGAAAAGATGTTTCAAATTTTTGCAAATATGCTGACTCAGCATTTTTTTGATGCCCATTACAGAACACCCCAACATAACCGATGGCAATTTTTCTTTACCATTCAATTCTACTGGTCCTAAGGATGCTTCATACCAAATAACAGCTCCCTGTTCCGTGTGGTTTGGGAAATATGGGCGTTTGAAAATATTTCTATTTTTAGCTCCCAGGGTTCCCAAGGGGATGCAGGAAATTTTTTGTTTTGCATGAGTCAAGTACTTATGACCCAATAATACCACATACGGAATTTGGTTCAAATCGGACCATCGGTTCAGAAAATAGAAATTTTGGGCGGGGCCAAAAATCTTACCCCTCCCATTACAAAGCCAAATATTGCTTCACGAACTTCAGTTGAACAAACTTGATTCTATACCTCAAAAGGAAGCTCCATCACAAATATCATGTCATTGTACACACTGGTTCATGAGAAGAAGATTTTTATAATATTTTGGAGCATTTTCCCCCACTCCCTCCCTATGTGGCAGGGCATGTTGAGTTGAACAAAAATGCAATGCCCCTTCGGGACCATCACTCACACAAATTTCACTTGAACCAGCCTAGTGGTTTTGGAGGAGAAGACCAAAACATGGGTGTTGATGGACGATGTGCAGACGGATGATGGACGACAGACGGAGAGCGATGAGATCAGCTCGGCTTGACTTTGTCAAGATGAGCTAAAAAATACTTGGTTCTCAGGCACCTCTCTTGTCACTGAAAAGCTGCCTCCTCACTCCTTTTTTATGACCTGGAAATCTCTTCACTACTTTTCATGTGTAAGATGAAAATATGACTAGGACTGAAATGGTTAACTAGTCAATAATCAGTCATGGACGTGACCAGTTATGATTTCCTTAATTGGTTAACCTTTACCACATATAACATATACCAACTCAAGTGGAGCCAAAACGATTGTGAAGAAGTTAGTGAAAAATCATCAACGCTGTAACAGGATATGCTATTTGAACTAATGCCTGCACATTCTATTTCTTTGACATGGCGATGTTTTGGCAGCTTGGTCAATGTTAAAAGCCTCAAAACTGTTGAGATAATTTTGGAGGGAGGGGGGATTTTTCCATAAATTATAATCCCTTCAACTTGGGATAACTTGACAACAGATTTATTCCAAGTTTTCAGATGAGAATATTATTTTGTCAATACTTCTCCTGGTCATGTCGACACCAAATCAATTTGCCAGCTGGTCATTTCGGCTCCTGGTCTTTTTGGCACCTGTTTGGTCACACCAACACATGGTAAGGTAATAGGGAGAGACTGTTATCTTATAGGTTAATTTAACTCTACGTATAGCATTTGGGAGAACAGGAATTGGGGAAAAATGGCCTAACACCTTTCACACACTTGTACTGTTGAATTGTCACTGTGATTAAGTATTCATGATAATGAGTTTAATGACTATTATTACTTTCCAAAGAGTGATTTACTGAGATTTCCGGTGTAACAGGATATCTTCCCCCCTGGGGAGTATATCTTCCCCCCCACCCTGGATATCTTCCCCCCACCCATAAAAAATTTTTTTCGATCAACATGGTCCAGATGCTTCTACATAAAAAGTTTCCAAATTCTGATGGACTCACGAACTGTGCCATCTTCTCCTCAACTTCATTTGACATTCCTACACATGGATTTGTTCAGATTTTAAATACTGGTGGCAACCATTGGGTTACTGTGAGCACCAATGGTTTGCGCTTTAGGGACTGTTGAAATTTACGGACAGTTTATGTAGATCACTCCCCACTTCAATGAAAAAACTTCTGAGAGACCTCATGAGAACCAGCAGAGTGAAAGTTGTTTTTCCAGAAACAATTAGGCAGACAAACACCTCAGACTGTGGGACTATTTGCAGTTGCTCATGCCTTTCATATTTTAAATGGTGACATTGTGGGACGACAATTTTGTACTAAAAAAATACGCCAGCACCTTGCCACTTGCTTCAACAAAGAGTACCTTTTTCCATTTCCTATCACCACAAATGCTTCTATGTTACCGTATAAATGTATAACCATATAGATTGTATTTGGCTTGCTATCAGTTATCAGGGTAAAGCATGGTTTATGAATAAACCAGTGTGCAAGAGAACACAGTGTTGATCCGAAACCATTTTTTATGCCCCAAATCTATTTCTCTCCCATTTCATTATCAATTAATGTCAAATGTTTGACAAAAATTTTTTTGTCATGGTGGGGGGGAAGATATCCAGGCCTGGATATCTTCCCCCCCAACACCTGCCATTCCAACCAACCCTAACTCAGTGTTTTATCCGAAACCATTTTTAAAGTCCCAAATCTATTTCTCTCACCATTTTCATTATCAATTAGTGTCAAATGTTGGACCAAAATTTTTTTGTCATGGTGGGGGGGGGGGGGGGGGGGGGGGGGGGGGGGGGAAGATATCCAGGCCTGGATATCTTCCCCCCCCCCCCCCACCTCCCATTCCAACCAACCCTAACTCAGTGTTTATCCGAAACCATTTTTAAAGTCCCAAATCTATTTCTCCTCACCATTTCATTATCAATTAGTGTCAAATGTTTGACAAAAATTTTTTTGTCATGGTGGGGGGAAGATATCCAGCCCTGGATATCATCCCCCCCCCCCCCCCCACCTCCCATTCCAACCAACCCTAACTCAGTGTTTATCCGAAACCATTTTTAAAGTCCCAAACTATTTCTCCTCACCATTTCATTATCAATTAGTGTCAAATGTTCCACAAAAACTTTATTGTCATGGTGGGGGGAAGATATCCAGGCCTGGATATCTTCCCCCCACCTCCCATTCCAACCAACCCTAACTCTGTGTTTATCCGAAACCATTTTTAAAGTCCCAAATCTATTTCTCTCACCATTTCAATATCAATTAGTGTCAAATGTTTGACAAAAAATTTTTTGTCATGGTGTGGGGGAAGATATCCAAGCCTGGATATCTTCCCCCTCACCTCCCATTCCAACCAACCCTAACTCAGTGTTTATTCAAAACCATTTTTAAAGTCCCACCACCACCATTTCATTATCAATTAGTGTCAAATGTTTGACAAAAAATTTTTTGTCATGGTTGGGGGGAAGATATCCAGGCCTGGATATCTTCCCCCCCCCCCTCACCTCCCATTCCAACCAACCCTAACTCTGTGTTTATCCAAAACCATTTTTAAAGTCCCAAACTATTTCTCTCACCATTTCATTATCAATTAGTGTCAAATGTTTGACAAAAGTTTTTTTGTCATGGTGGAGGGGGAAGATATCCAGGCCTGGATATCTCCCCCCCCCCCCCCCCCCCCCCCCCCCCCCCCCCCCCCCCCCCACCATCTCCCATTCCAACCAACCCTAACTCAGTGTTTATATCCGAAACCAATTTCTCTACCCAAAACAGTTACACCTCATGTCACATGACAACATGAACCAGAATAGTTGAGAAAATAGTGAAATGATTTTTTTGTCACAGGTTTTCAACTGGATGAGAGCAAGATATCCAGGTTGAACCTGAAAAAAAACAACGTTCTGCCCCCAAAAAACATTTTTCTCGCCATTTCATCATCAAAGAATGTTAAATTAATCCAAAAAAAATATTCGTGGTGGGGGAGGGGGGGAAGATATTTAGAGTGGGGGGGGAATATATACTAGGATATCTTCCCCCCCCCCCCCCCCCCCCCCCCCGGAGGGGAAGATATCCTAGGATATCTTCCCCCACGGGGGAAGATATCCAGGGGGGGGGAAGATGACGTGTGACACCGGGTTTGATTATAAATAACTTCACAAGTGAATTTTGCAATCAACAATTGTGTCATGTATCCGTGTGCGCAAACGAAGACACTTTGCCGTGGGTGTAATGGGGACTTCATCGTTTTTTGTTTTTTTAACCCTTTACCTAATATGAAAAGCAGACGACACTTGCAAAACAATTCTTGTATAGCTATTATTTTCATTTTTTGTCTCAAAAACATAGGTTATGACCCCTCATTGGAACGAGCTCGACAAGCTCGTTCCAATGAGGGGGTCATAACCTATGTTTTAGAGACAAAAAATAACTAGAGGAACTGTGAGCAAGCTCACAAAGTGATACCCCTGCGCCTGTCAGAACGGAATTATATTGCTTCATGCACATCTTCTTATGGAGTTCTTCCATTGTGTAAAGTTTCATGAAAATTCTTCAAACGGTTTAGGAGGAGTTGCGCTTATAAGGATTGACAGACGGACAGATGGACGGACGGACGGATGGACGGACGGACAGACAGGGTGATTCCTATATACCCCCCCACCCCCCAAACTTTGTTTGCGGGGGGTATAAAAATTAATTGGCGAGTTTTGAGAATAGCGCTGCTCGTTACGTTAGGTAAACAGTTAAATAATAATTATCGTTAATAATGAAAAGTAATAAACAGAGTAATTGATTGACTGGACTAGTTACATGAAATAATTCATTCAAGGCGAGGGACTATATTGTAAAACACTTGGGCGCATTCGCACACTCATGTTTGTACAACGCCTCTCACCTCTCATGAATTATTTCATGTAACAAGTCCAGTCAAACGATTACTCTCTATGTTGTCACACAGACATAGCAGTATTTTCACAGAAGGAGGGTTAATGTATGAGGTACATGAATGCTATATAAAAATACTATCTGGACCAGAGGTCACGGGACCTGTTGTTGAGGGGGACTTTGTAATATCACATTCTACCGTGAGATGGTGAGAGTGCCAATTTACTTTAATTTCCAGGTGGTTCGAGACTTGGAACTTAGGGTGCTGCATGTCTGATTTAGGCAGTGCAATTCAGATAAATAAAAATGGCATGCATAGAATGTTAGTAATTGTTTAATAATATAAATTTAAATTACGAACATGATGGTGACATCATGGCCTATCCCTTTGCATGGTTTCTTGTCAGGATCAATAAACTGTATCCTTTCTTAAATCTCCAGCTCTACAGTGTTCCTATAGCTACTCATCAGGATCACACACGTACCACACTTTATTTGTTTACTAATGTCAGAAATTCTAGAATATGAGGTTTGTGTATCCATTTTGGCATTTTTCAGTTTGATCTCCACCTGAGTTGAACTAACGAAGACATACACCCAGGCCTGAAAATAAGCAGTCTGACATTTGCAGAATGAGGTTCTCAGAGGGTGAATTTGATGGGTTAAGAGTTGATGAAGATGTCGGCCAAAATATTGATATGATTGTAAATTAATTTTATTGTTTCATCTAACATATAAATGTTTTACTGATGGTTGGTAATGTTTTTATTTTCATCCTGACATCTATAGATCTCCTGCATTGTTGTTATGATGTTTGCAACTTGTGAATAAATTTGAAGACTACAAGTATTTTCCCTTCTGAATATAATGTTATATTTTATTACTTTTCAGTGACACAACATTATGAAGCGTGTTAATTTTTCTTGTAACAGTTGATGTACATTGTAAAGCTTTGTTGTGTTACCCTTCATCTGACATAACTAGACAATAACACTTGCAAAGATATTTCTTGCATCAAGAACATCACTGCACACATGAATAAGATTTTCCCAGGAGTTGGGTGAAGGGGATAGGGGAACATGTGCTGTGAAGTCTTGAAGTCAAAATTAAAAAACCAACAGTAAAATTTGTAAAATGATTTTTGTAAAATACAGTGCACACAATGAATGAAAAATCTTCAGTTAACAGGAGTATTCTGTCAAGTCAAGATATAATGGATAAAATGCTTATATTGGATACACAGATGACAAATATGTCTTTAAACATGGGGAATTCAGTGGTTGTAAAAGTAATTCTTCAAGAGATCACAAGAATTTTATACAATTGATAGGAGGTTACTCTATAACCCATACGTATTTAACAGGTTAAATTTTCACTGAAGGTATGATGATTGAAAGTGATATGCAATTAACAGGGTCATTCAGTTAAGAAATATCCCATTAAGTGGGCTCCAGTGCTGGATGGATATGGCTGTTATGTTAGGTAAAGGGTTCATGGTGTTTTTTCTGACTAGCTAAATTAGATGGCTTGCCTTCCAACTCATGAATATATATTACTTTTGCTGATTACAGATGGGCGATATACTGTAAATACCATTCAATATCGGTATCAAACCAATATCGATTTACTGTAATGAGGGAATCTCAATAAACCAAAAATTTTGATCCTGAAAAATATTGCCGACATTAGCGCATACAACAGAAATTTTTTTGCAAAATTCCATACAAGGAGAGTCCTATGGACTTTGTATTTCTAAAGGCATTCACCACCAGTCATTTAATGTAACAAAAATGCTGAGAGAAAATATCCAGGGGGTTTGGGGGGGAGGGGTTCTCTCAACTGTTTTGTTCCATCAGATGACCAGTGCCGAGTGTTCTTGTTCTTTCAACATTTTAACAATTCTGCAGCTTTGTCTGCTGTAAATGATGGCCTACAGTTGGGAGTATACCAACTGATATTGGTGCTTACATGTATGTTGTTGACACTGTATACTGATACCGAGGTAAAACATTCCAAAAATACCATTTCTGAAACTGAACTTTAAATTTCAATGATGCCCAGCTTTATTGCTGACTGAAGATAAACTTTTATCATCCAAAAACTATATGTACATTATAATATGTTAACAGATGTTTTTGTGGAGTACTGGAGTATGCTGAAATAATTGTGCAGTTTTTTCAGGTTCCTGTGAATGATACAGGGCCAAAAGGCAAGTCCAATTTCACAGGCACCTGCAAAACTTGGCAGTACAATTATTTTTCACAGAAAATAAGCAGTCTGACATTTGCAGAATGAGGTTCTCAGCGGGTGAATTTGATGATGCTATCTCATTCCGTGGGCCAATTTATCCTCTGGGTACTTCTGTCTGTATAGTTTTGAGACTTTGATTCAGATTGAGGCTCACAAAGGGTAAATTTAATGATGCTACCCTGCTGTTCAGGGTAGCATCACTAAATTCACCCTCTGGGGACCTCATTTTGCAGATGACAGTCTGCTTATTTTCTGGCTTGTATACACCAATGGAATTCTTCTTTAGATAACTGTGGTTAATTGGTTAACCATCAGATGCGGTTAACCAGCATGAAAATCCTGTAACCGTTTCAGCTCTAAATTTGACTAACTCTCTCTTGTTTGACAGAGCTCAGTTCAGTAACTCTCTCTTGTTTGACAGAGCTCAGTAATAGGGAAAACATTTAAGACTCTTCTTCTCCCAAACCACTGCTCCAAAAGCTTTCAAAATTTCACATATAACATCTTTGGAAGATTGTTTCATGTTTGCTGAAATCAACTCCCTGAGTCCATATTTGGGTTCTCTGACAGAGCCTAAATGTTTAAATTAGTACAGTATGAGGAATATTCTCTAAAAATCTTTTTCAGATTCACTAAACAGAATCTTTTGATATTTGGTATGCAGCATCCTTACAGGGGTGAAATTCAAGTTTGTTCAAGCCAAGTCTCTGGGTTCATATTTGGGCTCCCTGTGGGTGCCCAAATAATACCTTAGTTCAATATGAGGAATTTTCTTTAAAAATCTTCTTGTTCAGATCCAGCAGTCAGAATGTTTCGATATTTGGTATAGAGCATCCTTAGGGAGGCGTGATTCACATTTTTCAAGCCAAGTCTCTTGAGTCCATATTTGGGCTCCCTGTGGGAGACTGAATTGTAACTTAGTTCAATATGAGGAACATTCTTTAAAAATCTTTTTCTTCACATCCACCAGTAAGAATCTTTTGATATTTGGTGTACTGTATCGATAGGGAGGTGAGATTCAAATTTGTTGAAGCCAAGTCCTTGGGTTCATATTTGGGTTCCCTGTGGGAGCCCAAATTATAACTAAGTTCCACATGAGGAATATTTTTTTTAAAATATTTTTCTTCAGATCCAGTAGTCAAAATCTTTTGATATTTGGAATACAGCATCCTTAGGGAGGTGAGATTCAAATTTGTTCAAGCCAAGTCCCTGGGTTCATATTTGGGCTCCCTGTGGGTGCCCAAATTATAACTTAGCTGAATATGAGAAATATTTAAAAAAAAAAAAAAAATTTCAGATCCACTGGTCAGAAAGTTTTGATATTTGGTATATGGTTTTCTTAATGGGGCAGATGCAAGTTTGTTCAAATCAGGACCGTCGGGTGATAGTTGTCAGTTGTCAGGTGAGTGTGCTCAGGCCTCTTGGGGTCTCTTGTTTAACACTGCCTCTGGTTATCCAAGTTTTGTGATGTTTGATTCTGGCTATACACAGTAAGGTCTCATTTAATTATACATTGGTTTTTATAAGGCAAAAAAAAAATTCTGTTCTCGGGCATTTTACTCTGAAAAACAGATGAAGGAGAGAGGCTTTTTTTTTCTTCTCAATCCTATGAATTTAAAATCATAAATTAAGTCTTATATTCATAAGTCTTTTCACCTGTTGTACACTCTGTTCTGTCTAGTGGACAATCAGGTGGATTTTTAACCATTTTGTAGGCATAATTTGGGGAATTATATTATTCTTTTGATATCACAATTCGAATCATGTGCAAATAGAAATGTGTACTCATCTCGGTTAACCATTCTATACAATAACAACTTATCGATATACCCAAAACAACAAAATATTTAACACAGAACCATTGAGAATCCACCATACAGGCCACCGAGAATATGCTGAACCATTTTTTGTTGTGTACCATACCGACCGACGTGTAAACTGTGCATATTTTTAAATGATTCTCGTTGCCCAACTTAAATTGTTTCCATTTCCACTATATTCTGCTTCCAGCATATCACCTAAAATTCCCAAAATTATGCCTACAAATTGGTTAAAAATCCACCTGATTGTCCACAATACATAAATTCTACCAGACCCCTCCATGTTTGTGCAGCCTATTTTCCTGCTTGAAACATAACAACCTTTGTATCCCTCAGATGAACTGAACCTCACTCGCTATAACCCCACTACTTGATAAATGCAAAAAGCTTTATATATAACCCTCCTTCTCACTCCGGTGACTAAAAATCTGCTCTGCGACCATATCTGCTGGGTGAAAAAGACACGATTTCAACATAGAAATTTACAAACCGCAACAGAGAATCCTCGGATTGCTCATAAAATCTGAGAACCGATTGGGCAGTGTAGTGAAGTTGCCAATTGAAAGAAGATCAAGTTAGGCCTATTAAAAAAATTTCTTGTTTCCCATGCAGTTTTCTCTCAATTTCATGATGAGGGAGGGAGGCTTTTTATTTTTGTTTTAATTTTTGTTGATCCACAAACAGTCCTAAAAATAGCAGGAATTAAACATTTAACAACTTACACTATTATGTGTAAAAAAACTTTTTTTCAGCAGTGAAAAATTCAGGTGGTGTAGCTACACCTTTAACCAACTTTATCTTGGTGTACTCAAAGTGTTAAAAAATTCTGACTCAGCATTTTTTCAAAGTCCTGAAAAAGTACCCTATGATAAAACTGATAGCACTTTTTTTTTTGGACCATTCCATTCTGTTGGCCCTAAGGTAGCTTCACACCAAATAAGAATTCTCAGTGCCATAAAGTTTTGGAGATATGGGAGTTTGAAATTTTTTCTATTTTTAGCTCCTGTGGTTCCCATGGGGCATTTTGAAAAACGTTTTTGGCATAAATCAAGTACCTATAACCCATTAATACTTCATATCAAATTTGTTTCAAAACGGACTCTCGGTTTGGAAACAAGAAATTTGGGGCAAAAATTCTTGCCCGTCCCCATAACGACGACAAATATCGCCCCTCGAACTTCTCTTGAACAAACTTGAGTCTACACCTCAAAAAGAAGCTGTATACTAAATATCAAGTCTCTGCTTTAGTTAGTTCATGAGAAGATTTTTACAATGAAAGTGTCAATGACACTGTGGCATAACTTGTGTGTTGTGTTTGATGAAAAGGATAATGTTCAATGTTTATGAAAGAATTATGAAATAAGACAAGAATTGTGATAATTAGGAATATGTTCATTTCTGTTCCCTGTATGCTATTTTTTTTTTATAAAAATAATATGAGGTGTACACTGTACTAAAGAGTTGAGGGGTGGGTTAATATGACCTCACAGTTAATGTATGTGGCCCTCACAGTTAACGTATATCAACGAAGTTACAGTGAAATTATTCCAAAATGAGTCATCCTATCAAGTTACATTGAAATTCCTTCATAAATATGGCCTGTAGACTGTGCTAAAGGTTTTCAGGCTTCGGGCCCCTGAAGACGTCAGCATCCCAATTGCGTCCAAAGGGGATGTTCTCATCTAGACATTATATGAAGTCAACCTACCAAGTTAAAATGAAATCCCTACATAAATATGACCTGTAGACTGTGCTAATAGGGGGCGCGGTGGCTTAGTTGGTAGAGGTGCAGGCTGAAAGCCGAGAGGTCCTCGGTTCGAATCCCACCTGCGGCAACCGCGTTGTGTCCTTGGGCAAGACACTTCACCCCGATTGCCTACATGGGGGCACGATGACGCTGTGTACTGAGGCGTACTGCACGTCGATGGTGCGCATGTCTTCAACCAATCTAACCCTGCCTGTGCTGCGGTGCAGAGTTCAGAGTTACAATGTTGGAGAGCTGACAGCTGCTCGTCGTTGCTCGGTGGTTCTCTCCGGGTACTCCGGCTTCCTCCACCCGTAAAACTGTCATGGTCACGATTAGCCATTGTTCATAAGTATATGACCTTAAACACCAATAAATAAATAAATACTGTGCTAAAGGTTTTTGAGCTTTGGGCTCAGGCAGCCATCATGGTTGAATGATCACAACCAAAAGGGGACATTCTCATCTGGGCATGATCTGGAGTGATCCTACGAAGTTACAATGAAATCCCTTTCATAAATATGACCTGTAGACTGTGCTCAAGGTTTTCGGGCTTTGGGCCCCTGAAGCCGTCACAGTTGACCAATCACGACAAAAGGGGATGTCATCATCTAGGCATTATATGAAGTCGAACTAACAGGTTACAATGAAATCCTTCCATAAATATGACCTATAGACTATGCTAAACATATTGAGTTTTGGGCTTGGGCAGCCATTAAGGCTGAATGATCGCAACCAAAAGGGGACGTTCTCATCAAGACATTATTTGGAGTCATCCTACCAAGGTACAATGAAATCCTTTCATAAATATCACCTGTAGACTGTGCTAAAGGTTTTCAGGCTTCAGGTCCCTGTAGCCGTCACAGTTGCCTAATGGTGTCCAAAAGAGGCTGTTCTCATCTAGACAATATATGAAGTCAACCTACCAAGTTACAAAGAAATTCCTTCATAAATATGAACTGAAGACTGTGCTAAAGGTTTTCGGGCTTTTGTCTCAGGCAGCCATCATGGTTGAATGATCGTAATCAAAAGGGGACATTCTCATCTGGGCATCATCTGGAGTGATTCTACGAAGTTACTATGAAATCCTTTCATAAATATGACCTGTAGACTGTGCTCAAGATTTCCGGGCTTTGGGCACCTGTATCCATCACAGTTGACCAATCATGACCAAAGGGGGATGTCATCATCTAGGCATTATATGGAGTCAACCTAACAAGTTACAATGAAATCCTTCCATAAATACAACCTATAGACTATGCTAAAGATTTTTGTGCTCGGGAAGCCATCAAGGCTGAATGATCGTGACCAAAAGAGGATGTTCTCATCTAGACATTATTTGGAGTCATCCTACCAAGCTACAATGAAATCCCTTCATAATTATGACCTGTAGACTGTGCTAAATGTTTTCGGGCTTCGGGCCCTTGTAGCTGTCACAGTTGCCCAATCGTGTCCAAAAAAGGACGTTCTCATCTAGACATCATATGAAGTCAAACCTACCAAGTTACAATGAAATCCCTTCATAAATATGACCTGTAGACTGTGCTAAAGGTATTCGGGCTTCGCGCTTGGGCAGCCATAATGGCTGAATGATCGCAAAATGACCAAAAGAGGACATTCTCTCTGGGCATCATCTGGAGTGATCCTAAAAGTTACAATAAAACCCCTTCATAAATATGACCTGTAGAATGTGCTCAAGATTTTCGGACTTCGGGCACCTGTAGCCATCCCAGTTGACCAATCACAACCAAAAGGGGGTGTCATCATCTAGGCATTATATGGAGTCAACCTAACAGGTTCCAATGAAATCCTTTCATAAATATGACCTTTTGCCTGTGCTAAAGGTTTTTGGGCTCGGGCACCCATCAAAGCTGAATGATCGCGATCAAAATGGGACGTTCTCATCTAGACATTATTTGGAGTCATCCTACCAAGCTACAATGAAATCCCTTCATAATTATGACCTGTAGACTGTTCTAAAGGTTTTCGGGCTTCGGGCCCTTGTAGCTGTCACAGTTGCCCAATCGTGTCCAAAAGGGGACGTTCTCATCTAGACATTATATGAAGTCAAACCTACCAAGTTACAATGAAATCCCTTCATAAATATGCCCTGTAGACTGTGCTAAAGGTATTCGGGCTTGGGCAGCCATAATGGTTGAATGATCGCAACCAAAAGAGGACATTCTTTCTGGGCATCATCTGGAGTGATCCCACGAAGTTACAATGAAATCCCTTCATAAATATGATCTGTAGACTGTGCTCAAGATTTTCGGACTTCGGGCACCTGTAGCCATCCCAGTTGACCAATCACAACCAAAAGGGGATGTCATCATCTAGGCATTACAGGGGAGCAGGAATTCAAATTTAGCATAACCTGAAAGCCGGTTATGCAAATTATTTTTTGCATAACCCAATTTGTTTTGCATAACCCATTGTAGATGCCGAAGGCATCTACATCGAGTGCCGAAGGCACGAGCAGATTAGGGGGGTCTTCATTTGATAGCACATTTGCAGATTAAGGGGGTCTTCATTTGATAGCACATTTGATAGGCTTCATTTGATAGCACATTTCAAAATTTTTCCCCCCAGAAAAATTTTGAAATGTGCTATCAAATGAAGCCTTCTGGTGGCTTTGGGGCTGAAAATTCATTTTATTTTTTGGTCATCAAAATCACCTTTTTTAAACAGCATGTTTCAAATTTTCATGATTGTTACATGTACTAACTTGGAAATTTTATTTTTTAAACAAGCTTTGAAATTGACAAACATGAAACTGCTAAGAAAAGTGTCTTTGCCATTCAATGGCATTCATTGTCGAATGTGATGTGGGTGACAATATCTCACTTAAGTTAAGGCTTTTGACTATTACTGGTGTACAAGTCACAGCCCAGCTAACCGTAAGACAATAATTTCAAATTTGCCTTTAGATAGTGATGATCATGTCATCATGGATACTACAACAGAATTAGTTAAGTTTTGGGTAAAACACCTTGAGCTATGATTCATTGTCAACATAAGCCCACAGTCCCATCACAATATTAGTGCCACTAATGTTGTGATGGGGTTTCATTCATGGATATTTTGGAGAGAAAAGACAACAGTATATCATGCAACAAATGAAACTTTTATTTTTTGAACAGAATTAAAAGTAAAACACAACTAAAACAATATTATACCATTTTAAAATGTGATAATTAACATTTTCACTCAAGAAATAAACATTGATGCTGTACTTCAGCTGTAACAGTGATGTTACACAAAATTTAAAGGTTTGGTCCAGTCATGGATATTACTTTTCATGTACTGTATTCAACTGATTCATCATTCAGAACTCTGTATTATTATACCTAATGTATTACACCATGCACTGTGATGCGCATCTGTTTTGTGACATGGATACCTCTTTAAAACTAATGGCAGATTGTCACCCCCCCCACCTCTGGTACCATTCTGCTGTATATATCATATGTAAACTCATACAAATTATGCATGCCCTTCCAGAAGGTCAAATCATTGCCCAAATTCTATGGAATGTCACCCACAAAAACTAATGCCCCTCCCACGCTGGCCAGTGCAAACTTGCACCCAAAGTGTAATATAATTTCTGGTGTATAGTACCTCCTCTGGCAGGACGTACCACACCACCAAAATTATTTTACAGACTTTGTGCCACAGTTACCCCCCCCCCCCCCCACCCCAACCACAGCTGGACAGCTCACTCCCTGAAAGGGCCCTGGGAATTTCACGCAAAATGGTTACCAGCCCCGGGGATATTTTAAAAATCCATTGCAGAAGTCTGCAGAGCAAACCCCTAAATTCATGGAACGTCATCTCCAAAAACTAATGTCTCCCTCTCTCCTCCCCACACATACTGACCAGTGCAAACTTCGACCCAAAGTCTGTAAAATAATTCCTTGTGTGATACATCATGTGGCAGTACATATCACACCCCAATAAATTAGTTTTACAGATCTTGTGCCAGAGTTAATCCCCCAACCTTGGAAAGATCACACAAAATGATCACTAACCCTGCAAGTATTTTTCAAATCCATTGCAGAAAATCATTGCCCAAATTACATGGAGTGTCGTCAACAAAAACTAATGCCCCCCCCACATACACCTGCCCCCCACCGGCCAGAGCAAACAACTTGGTCCCAACATTCTGTAAAATATTTTCTGGTGTGATGCATCCTATGGCAGGACATAATCTCACCCCAAAAAAATATTTTACAAACTTTTGGGGCGCAGTGGCCCAGCCCCCCCCCCCCCCCCCCCCACACACACACACACATACACACTTCACACAAACTGTTTACCAACCCTGGGTGTATTTTTAAAATCTATTGCAGAATATTACACCATCGGCAACAATATTTCTTGGAATATTCGTTTTTCACCAAAGAAACGTTACAAAAAATAATGTTGGCGTCTGTACATTTCCCAAATCGACAAAAATGTATTCCCCAGCCACAACCCGTAATCTATTTTTCAAAAGCCTTTCCAGTAAGATACACTATTGCCATATTTATGGAATGTTGTCGCCCAAAACGTTGCAAAAATGAAGTCGAGGTGAACCCCCCCCCCCCCCCATCCCCCGCATCAATCACAAACTCAACAGACTATTGAGTTTAGATGGTTCAGGGTCGTTTCGGCCTCGGGACGTTTTGGCCTGGATATTTTCCCCCAAAAACTTTTCGACTTCGGTTTTAAAAAACATCGAGGCCGAAACGTCCCGGTGCCGAACTGGTAAAAGAGCTGAAATGTTCCGCTCCCTTTGTGATCAATCTGAGATGGGGTGTGGGGTCCTCCTATTACCGTCTCAGTTTACTTGTTCATGGGTACCCCCCCCCCCCCCTCCAGTGACAGATTACACCATTTGATACTGATATATAAACGGTAGAAATATTGATAGCTCTATCCATCAACGGTGCAGTATATTTTCGTTAACTGTCAATTGAACACGGGGCCATCTGGCCACAATTCGACATGCTGCATGTCGAATTGTGGCCAGGTGTCCCCGTATTCAACTGATAGTTAACGAAAATATACTGCACTGTATACCACCAGCGTCGGGCGATGAGTCGTGTTGAACGAACCTCACAATCGACATTTTGGGGGTTTTTAACAGCCGTATCACAACAAATCTTGCCTTTCGTGGAAACGAAAATTTAACTCGTTGTGCAGACAGGGCCACCCTGGTCGTATTATCCGAATTTAACATATAATATTAGACAATAGTTTAAAATTGACTTTTTTATATAGGGCCTATTATAAGCTACTATCAACACTGAAAAACACTCTTTTATAGTGTTCATATTATATTTTAAAAATGATTGAATATGTTAAATTCTGATTACACGACGAGGGGAAGAGCATGTCACTTTCTGCCGGTAATTCTAAAATGGAAGGCTGTGGAAGTATGTTAATTTTTGGTCCAGCCTCTCATAAGCATGTGACTTCATTGAATATTAATGATCTATTTTACAACCGGGATTTCTGTTGGCCCAGCCTCTCACAAGCACGTGACCTCATTGAATATTAATGTCTATTTTTAAAACCTGGAATTTTCCCTTCTCTTCTGACGTTCTGTTTGCTTTTGAAGTTTTGTGTTTTCTCAGTGGAGCCTGGAGGCTTCGTTTACTCAGTATGGTAACCATTCCATGCGCACTTTTACGTCACAACTATGCATTAACCACATATCTCTGAACTAAGGTCAGTACAACATACCTTGGCGAGATTTTCGTTTGCTCAGCATGGGTACTGTTAAAAATGTCGTCACAGATCAGTTGTTGGATATAAAATCTAGGTCATAAGTCCAAACATGTACCCAAAGTCCGTAATATAATTTTTTTCATGTGGTACAACCTGTGGACGCAGCGCATCAAATATTATCTTATGAACTTTGGGTCCATGTCTGGACTGGTCGATGAAACAAACCAACGGCACCATGCCTTGACCATTTGAAAATAGATAATAAAAAAATTAACCACACTGTGTACAAATGTACAGTCATTGAGCCCTTGGCCCGGAGTGGGGATGGGGGGGGGGGCAGCACTATATGTAATAATCACCATTCTGATGTCAATATGTTTTCAATTTATGTCTGAAATGAAAAACAGAGCTTATTGCCCCTCATTGCAATGAGCTTGTTCCAATCAGAGGGTCATGGGACCTGTTTTTGAGACCAAATTTTGCATTTTTTGGTTAATCAACAATTTTCTTTGCAAGCGTATTCTGCTTCCCGCATTAGGTAAAGGGTTGATATAGCCAAAGGGAGGGGGTGGGGTGTGGGGGTAGATTGAGTTGATGGCACTATGTACTTGACTCTTTGCTTATAAATGTTTCATAAACACATCTTATGTATCTCATTGGAACAGCTCATTGAGCTTGTTGCACTGTGGGGTATTAAGCTATGTTTTTTTGAGAGTCAGACAAAACATAATAGAATTTCAAATGGCAATTTTTGAAAATTACATTGGTGGATGGTTGATTTTGACCATTATGTTGGGATGGCCAAAGAGTTAAATGTATCAATTTATGGGTGCTTTTGTGTTACAGTAGTACTGTATAAAATAAGTTCTCTTACAACAGGCCCGAACATTTTCTATGCCCAGTTGAAAAAAAAATAAAAATTTGTTCAAGTACTGATCTGGCACTTGATTAAAAATTCAAGAGAAATAGTCAAAAGTTCAAACATTAACTAACAGATTTTCACCCATCCCACTTGAAGCATGTCAGTGTGAAAATGTCACATGCTCACCTGGTGGTCCATTTCACAGATTTCACCATCTGATGTGCATGAAATATTTTCATGATCACTGTCAAATGACATGATTGATTCTGTATCAGAATCTGAATCAGAGAAATTATTACCTGACGCAATGAGAATTCTTTCTTTGGTTTCTATTTGGTTATCATTAAATGATGCACTACTGAAAGAAGGCTTCAAACCCCTACGCCACCTGATAGCCTTCAAGTACCTATCAACTGCATTTGTTAAAAGCTGTTCCTCATAATTTGTTTCTGTTTGAGTGCAAGTGTTTAAAATTGGAAGATTCAGTTTGATCATTAGCATATCATTTAGAATTTGATTTCGAAGCTTTGTTCTTTTTTCATTCATAAACTGCCTTAAAGTTGAGAAACCCCTCTCTACAGTACCCTGTGCCCAGGCAACGGCTAAGCAAATTTCTGCTAGCAGTAATATGTTTTTAAATGACTCATGATTATACAAGAAAATTTTCCTCCAAAATGAAATCTTGTTTTTAACAGTTTTATACTTTTTCATTTGAAATTTTTTAAGTTGTATGAATTCACGCTTTGCCTCATCCAAGTTAAAATGTTGAACTGTAAGCTGCTCAGAAAACTTGTCTGATAAAGTGTCTATTTCCCCCATAGCATACTCAATATCCATTTCATCCCACCTTGTATGATCTATCAGGGATGCCATTGAACAAATGGCTGTGTCTGACTTTAGGCTCTGGAATCTCTTATTAACACATTGTTTTATTTCTGGAATGAGTGTTGTTTTTAGGTTTTCAAGTTGTTGAGTACCAGATTTGACATTTGTTAGTTTAAATGTTTCATTGTGTTTTATTTCTTTTACTAGCGATTTGCTTAAAGTTGTTTTCTGTGATTCTGTCAAATGAGCTTCTTCTGTCATTGCCAAAGCAGAAGGAAGATTGGTTGCAGTAGTTGTGATGTTGATGTTATCAGCATCATCACACCTATTGCACACAAAACTTTCCTAAGATTTTGGTATGTGATTTCCCCTTTCCATTATTTCGTTTAATTTTCTTCACAGGCATCTAAGGCATCAAATATGTCACTTATTACACTACTCTCACACTCCATTGTGTAAGTGACATATGCTGTTTTTTCCAATACTTCTTTGTACAATGCAATGCTACCAACAAACTGATATTGTAACATTTTTTTGTGCATACCAGCTACCTTTGCTGTCATTGTGGGTGTTAGGAGACCAGTAGACTCTTTTGCATTTTCGGCTAACAATAAAAACACACAAAAATTATACAGCAAGACTTTTAAGCCCCGTTCTTTGTGGGACTGAAATCTGGTACCATTTGTTTTAGGATAGCGTCCGACATTTACCCCTAATCGTTCAGCTATCAGTAAAAAAAGTCGCCAGTTTTTGCCACTACTTTTGAAAAAATAAAAAAGAGATTCCATCAGACTGTCAACAAATTTAAAATGATCAGATTGTTTGAAGGCATCATGAATTGATAGTTCGAATTTATGTAAAGAACAATGCACAAGGGGAACACAGTCATTGATCTCTTTTTTCAGTACAGTCATTGCACCATTTTTTACACCCATATTCACTGATGCCCCATCAGCACATAGGGACACAATTTTTGTCTTATCCTCCCCAGTTATGTCAATTTCAAAATCACTGAATGCATTCAAAAATGCATTTTTCAGAGACAGTGCCCCAGTACCACCAAAATTTTTCATTTTTTGGCACTTTAGAAACAAAAATACTGGGGTACCAAGTACAACTGTTTTTGAATAAATGAGTTCTTTTTCATCCCTGATCTTGCGGGCCTCCGATCCATCGCAAAGACCCGAAATAAATTTGGCATTATTCAGAATTGTTCTTATGTCATCTCTGATAACAGATGCAATTGTCTGTATCATTTCAACACAAGCCTCCCTGTTGTTTTTACCTTTCATTATTTTAAGGCCATTGTCCTTCTGCAATTCAATCAATTTTGGGAATTTGGTGAAAGCTTTCTCATTGTTTACAATAAATAGAGCTGTTCGGAACATTTTAAGATAGGAATCTTTATTGGACTTGAGGAAAATTGTGTCTAATGTTGGGTTTGACAATGATGGCTTTGCAGGTGACCCAGAAGCTGAGTCTGTTTGCTTGGTCATTGTGTTGGAATTAATATTACATGCTTGTGTTGTGTCACTGCTGGAGAGTTTGTTCTTCAGGGTCAATGCAAATTCATGCAATGAACCAGGTTTGAAGTGCCTTGAAACATTTGCGCGATGCACGTAATTCACGCCGTCAATGTACGTTTTCACATTGTTCAGGGCACTGCCTTTCAACCCTCGTAATTTCGCTTCCTTCTGTATATATGCCCACATTTCGCTGCATATTGTACAGCGTAAGTTTTCAATTTTCCCGTTCTCATTCAGATCATATAAAAATAGGTCGGAACTTGACCACTTTTTAAAAGTATTTTCGTTCACGGACTCTTGCTTATTTGCCATTTTGAAAATTCGCGGTACACGTGTTTTTTTATTTACTATAAAAGCCGGGTATATTCTGTTTATACAATCATGTTTTCACTGATAACCACTTTTATGTGGATCGCAAAACACGATTGTAGAAATAGTCTATACCTATTGACCAATCGGCGATGCGTATCATGTGAAATTAGATCACTTGTTTATTTGTCATGACAACACAGCCACTTCGAAAAACGAAACCCAGTCTCAGCTTGTCGACTGTGGTCGATGCACATTGCTTTTAACTGATAAATAATAACAAAACACCCGAACTTGGAGAATTTTTATTTCATTAAAATCATGTAAATGCAGACACTTTTTATTGAATGCAAATAACAACATGCATGATTTATTTCTGGGCACATCAAAGTGGGTAGGCCAAATTTGAAGAAGAACGGAAACACGGTTTTGCCAGTTGCAGTTTGCACGAACGATGCACTAACGAAACGGTCGTTCATGCAATTTCTGCACCCCTGCATTATATGGAGTCAACCTAACAGGTTCCAATGAAATCCTTCCATAAATATGACCTTTTGCCTATGCTAAAGGTTTTTGGGCTCGGGCACCCATCAAAGCTGAATGATCATGACCAAAAGAGGATGTTCTCATTTACACATTATTTGGAGTCATCCTACCAAGCTACAATGAAATCCCTTCATAATTATGACCTGTAGACTGTTCTAAAGATTTTCGGGCTTCGGGCCCTTGTAGCTGTCACAGTTGCCCAATCGTGTCCAAAAGGGGATGTTCTCATCTAGACATTATATGAAGTCAAGCCTACCAAGTTACAATGAAATCCCTTCATAAATATGACCTGTAGACTGTGCTAAAGGTATTCGGGCTTCGCGCTTGGGCAGCCATAATGGTTGAATGATCGCAACCAAAAGAGGACATTCTCTCTGGGCATCATCTGGAGTGATCCTAAAAGTTACAATGAAACCCCTTCATAAATATGACCTGTAGAATGTGCTCAAGATTTTCAGACGTCGGGCACCTGTAGCCATCCCAGTTGACCAATCTCAACCAAAAGGGGATGTCATCATCTAGGCATTATATGGAGTCAACCTAACAGGTTCCAATGAAATCCTTCCATAAATATGACCTTTTGCCTATGCTAAAGGTTTTTGGGCTCAGGCACCCATCAAAGCTGAATGATCGCGATCAAAATGGGACGTTCTCATCTATACATTATTTGGATTCATCCTACCAAGTTACAATGAAATCCCTTCATAAATATGACCTATAGACTGTGCTAAAGGTTTTTGGGCTTTGGGCCCCTGCAGCCATCACAGTTGCCCAAACATATCCAAAAGGAGACTTTCTCATCTAGAGTTTATATGAAGTCAACTCACCAAGTTACAATGAAATTCCTCAATAAATATGACCTATAGACTGTGCTAAAAGTTTTCGGATTTTGGGCTCGGGCAGTTGTCACGGTTGGTAGATCATGCCCAAATGGGGAAATTCTCATCTAGACACCATAAGGAGTCATCCTACCAAGTTACAATGAAATCCCTCCATATTAAACATGACCTGCAGACTGTGCTAAAAGTTTTGGGGTTTTGGGCTTGGGCAGCCATCATGGTTGACAGATCATGCCCAAAAGGGTCCGTTCTCATCTAGGCATTATACAGAGGCATCCTACCAAGTTACAATGAAATCCCTTCATAAATACGACCTGTAGACTGTGCTAATGGTTTTTGGGTTTTGGGCTCAGGCAGCCATACTGGTTGACCGATCGCGACCAAAAGGGGATGTTCTCATCTAGACATGACCCCAAACCTGCATATGAAATTTTGTGATGAACAGACAAGAACTGCGGGGTGTAGCCCGTGCTAAAGGAAAATGACTCACAGACTAACAGACTTCCGCACGTGTGATGTCAATAGCTTTTATATGTATTCAGCATCCTCCACATTAATGTTTACACCGCAACTGAATTTTCCCAACTCAAGAGGTCACATCGAAGTCAAATACTTTCAGAGATAACCCACAAGCCCAGACACAAACTTGTCTTAGAGTTAAAAAAATTTTTCACATGAAATGAAAAATATTTCATCTTTTGTCACCTTTTTGCAAATCAAACTCATCCAATTAGTTATCTTTTTGCAAATCAAAACCATCCATGCAAAGTGACACCACTATTCATGTGTTATTTTGGCCAACAATGGGCAACAACTTGAACAAGATAAAAACAAAACTTAGTTCAGTTTACAAACGTTTTATGATCAAAGTTGAATAAGCCAGCAGCAGAAGTAATTTGGAAATTGAAAATAATGTGGGGAAAAGAAAACAATTCTGTCATCAAACGAGAACAGAATAACAATTTAGTACTTATTTGGGATAGTACACTTAAGCTTATAAACTTTACCAACAGTATTCAACAATTCAATTGGTGATTTCTATTAAAAAAGTGAGAGCAGTGACATTACTTGACTGTTATTACAAAAGTGAGTGTGACAGACATGGGAGAATGACGTTTTAAGGGACTTTCCAGTACATTCTTGGGAATTTTTCAAGCACTTCTAGGACCTACGTCTGGAATTATTTAAATTGTCTCAGATCTTCACATACATGCTGCAGTGTCATATGAATTAGGTTATAGGATATGTCAGTTTTCATATTTTTTCATCATTCCATCCATTGATATTTCTTGCTTCCCCAAAAATTATGTTAAGTGTGCTAGTGTGAAAATCTCCTTCCTGGTTACAGAAACTCCAAAAACACATATTTGCAGCAATTTATAAGCACACTGTCACCAAAACAGGCCAAGTCTTTCTCTTTAAGTGTTTTTAAGATCTTCTGATCCTTTACCTAACACTATTTTTGAAAAAAATAAATTAAATTTCACATTTTTCGAAAACAACGTTCATAATTTTTCAATAAAACCATACAAATATGGCTATCATTAGAACCAGCTCAACGAGTTGGTTCTAACAATATCCATAATTTTATGGTTTTATTGAGAAACTTCGGAGATATTTTAGGCTTATTTTTTATATTTTTAAGCATAATGTGGTTAATTCTCTGGCCATTTTTAAAGGCTGCTTATGTTAGATAAAGAGTTCAAAAAATGATCGATTTTTTAAAGGTCTTTCAAGGTCCTGGAATTTTAATTTTAACCCTTTCCCCAACAACACAATATGAAAATTTATTATTTTAAATCATTTTTTTTCCAAAACATTTCAACAAAACTGCATCATGTGCACCCCTCATGCCAATGATTCTACCAAGCTCACTCCAATAAGGGTCACAAGATATGGTTTTGTTGAAATTTTTTGAAAAATAATTTTTTTCAACTGCTCAATTTGTATATTAAGCAGATGGATGCAGCCAATTCAGACATGTTAACTCTCGTGGAATGCCCTTGAAAATCCTGGGAATTCAACGTTGTTCCTGGCATCCTGGAAAAAGATCTCCTTGGGCCGAAAATCAAGGAAAATATCAATCAAAATATTTGGCAATTTTGAAATGATTCGACGGTCAACCTGCGATTAGTTTCAAAAGATTGTAGTCTTGGCATTATCCTGTTAAAAAATCATTAAATTAAAATTATCATAAAATTCATTAACCCTTTACCCAATGAATCGAATTAAAATTCAGTAGTTGAAAAAATATTATTTTTCAAAAAATATCAACAAAACCATATCATGTGACCCCTCGTTGGAACGAGCTCATGGAGCTCATTCCAACGAGGGGTCACATGATATGGTTTTGTTGAAATTTTTGGAAAAATTTGAAAAAATGATATTTAAAATAATAAATTTTGATATCGTCTGCGTTGGGTAAAAGGTTAATACATGAAAAAAGGATGTTTGTACCTTTTTTAAAGTGTATAAAATTTGTCTTGATCAGTTGTTTACCTTGTGCCAATTTGTGGTGACCCAGTTTTAAACACCTGATCATCAACAACTTCAGATGTTTAGTTTGTAAAAAAAAAGTTTTAAGGAACAGAGAATTCCCTTTTAATAGTGTTCCATTTATATTTTTCCTGCATTTGCATAACGGTGCCCAAGGTTTGCTTTACAATTTGCAAAACTGTGTTTGAACATTGAAAAAAGAACGTAAATCACAGTAAAGTTGATGGGCACCGCCTTTTTAACTTTAAATTATGGGAGATACTGGGGAAGTTCATTTGGGTTACAATACAGCGTTTTTTTTTTTTTATTGACGACAGTGCTAATCTTTCCTCCTCTCTCCATCTCATCAAGCTGATTCGGGCAAAAACAACCATCTATCCATTTAGTTTATCATCTTATGAAAAAAATATACTGAAAACAAATATAGGTCACCATGTGAATTTTGCCTTTCAGTTTGGTGATTCCTATACTCCTGTTTCACACTGAAAGAAATAGACATATTTTTACCTACCCCCAACCAATTTTTATCTTCTCTCACACATTTCAGAAAACAATAGACACCAATATTTTATAATTTTTCCAAAACATGCACTTTAAAATTTTATTCACACTAACAAGCTCAGTTCATTTTCCACCAATCGGATAAATCGGGGAACTTTTATCCTCCATTAAATGTTGGGGTGCAAACTGCTAGAGGTGCTGTTTGCATGAAAACACTGTATTGTAACCTAAACTTTTTATAAGGTGGAAAAAATATATGTAATTATGGGTTTAAATTAAAGAAAAAATACTGCCTAATTTATTAAATATCTTTTTTTCAAATTTCAATGCTCTTTGCCTGATCTATCAACATTACAATTAACCCAACAACACAATATTTATTTGAGTGAAAAAAAAATCATGTGTCACTTTTTTACATTTTTCCCTATAAACTGATTCCAAACAACAAGATTAATGAATTTGTTGTCCTCAAGCTGTCATTTTGCATTAGTATACCAACAGATTTGCTGTATAAACTATCAAACTCAAAAGTTTTTTCTCAGAGAAATGAAAGCCAAAAACATTAACCCTTCCATTATTCCCAAATAAAAATGAAAAAAATGTACTTTTGTTTCATAAAGGTGTTTGGATAAAGTACAATTTACAGTAGAGGCACACCATATGACAGAAGCACACTCTAATATGAGATAATCATATGACCTCAATGAAGAAAGAAACAAATTAACAAACAGTGCTGGCTATATGACCACGATCTCTGCCACCAATTTAGCAAAAAAGCCTACATCCAACCCTTTTGAGTCCACACACTTCAATTCCAGTGACAGAATCCCCAACTGTTTCCCACATATACAGTGCACAGAGTTAACAAGATACTTGGAAACTTAATAAATCACACATTTGGGTGATACAGACACTGCCAAAATGAGATGAAAGTGTAAATTTCCCCTGGTTTTGTACTGAGACCAGATTAAGAACTGTGTGCTGTTTGCACATTGAGCTGAGTCTGCATGTTATAAAAAAAATGTGTGTGTACTAACCATACAAGGCATCCAGTGGTACTCATGGGAGCCAAATTTCCAAATAAAATTGATCAGGATAGATTAAATTTGGGGGTGGGGGGATAAAAAAGAGAATTTTCCCAAATAAAACCACAATTCAGTTTGGAGTCTCTCAATTCTGTACAATATCACAACCTTTCTTCATTTGGCCCACATTCTCAAGTATCAAGCCAGCATAGTACCTTGCGCCACATGCCAAATCCACTCTATCTCCATTTGTTTGACATTATAAAAAAAATAAGTTGCTGAACCTGGATGGGATCAGCATAGTAGCTCATTCCAGCCAGGTCCAACACATTTTCTTAATGCAACAGTCTTTTAAACTACTAGGTATCTCTCTTTACTGGTTTATAACAAAGGATTGCATATTACCTTCTACATGAATAGGATACAAGTTTTTATGGTGGTTGTAGTAGTACTTGGTAAGAAAAATGACAAATGAAACACCAAGGACAGAGGAAGCACACAAAATGCCTTTTATGAGACAGATTTCTACATTCCTGCGAAAGTATAGAGTGGACCAAACTATTACTGAATAATCCCTTGGAGCTGCTAGTTTGATTGTTAAAACAGAAATGTTAAGTCTAATGAATGTTGTCAACATGAGAAAAGCAGTTGCTTACAGTGTAGTGATTTTGTGCATCTTGAAATTGCCAAAAAGGTAGTTTTTGAACTCTTTGGTACAAAAACACTTCAAAGCAGATCTTTTCTCCAAAATAAGATTAGAAAGTTGCCCAGAGATGTCCAGCAATCAAGGGTAATAATGTAGCTACAGTTCTGATAAAAAATAAGGGAAAATAGTTATTTCAACATGGAATGAAAGTGTCAATGACACTGTAGCTCAACTTGTCAAGACAAAGACATGTACATGTATAGTATGTGACACAGCAATGACAAACATCTAGGTAATGACCTGATAACAAAGATACATATAAAGTATTGTAACGGTCTGAACATAAATACTGACCGTTGCCTGTAACAAATGTATAGGTAAAGTATTGTAAAGGTGGGTGACAGTCAGATGCTAAACTAGAAAAAAATCTTTGAGTCCCAGAGTGGGTCTGACTGAACCCCAAAATATTTGTTCTCATAGCACAGTGATAACAAAGGCACCCCCAAAACACACTCATTCCTGTCCCAAGGTGAAAACAAAGGTACCCAAGAAGTTTCGTGAAGATCAGTTCACAAATATGAGCTGTGTAGAAGTTGTGACAAAAAACTGATTGGACCTAATTTTGGTACAAAATGGCCACTGGCAGCCATCTTGAATTTTGGACTGCACTCAGAAACACTCGTTCTCGTCCCAAGGTGATAACAAAGATACCCAAGAAGTTTTGTGAAGATCGGTTCGTAAATGCAGCCTCTAGCCCAAGCCGTATTGACATGTGCACTTACAGTGTATAAGTAGCACTGAATAAATCAAAGTTCATCTAATTTGCATAATTTCTGCTTCAGAAAAAAAACCCGTACTATATGTGATGTATTCCATGTTACTAAACATTCATACAAAAATTTATTCAAATCAGAACTTTCATACAGAAGTTCTGTACAAAAGACTGATTGCACTAATTTTGGTACAAAATGGCTGCTGGTGGCCATCTTGAATTTCGGACCACACCCAAAAACACTTGTTCTCATCCCACGGTGATAACAAAGGTACCCAAGAAGTTTCGTAAAGATTGGTTCATAAATACGGCCTCTAGCCTGAGCCGTATAGAAGTTGTGTACAAAAAACTGATTAGACCTAATTTCAGTACAAAATGGCCACTGGCAGCCATCTTGAATTTTGGACCGCACCCAGAAACACTCGTTCTCATCCCAAGGTGATAACAAAGGTACCTAAGACGTTTCGTGAAGATCGGTTCATAAATACAGACTCTAGCCCGAGCCGTATTGACATGTGTACTTACTGTGTGTAAGTAGCACTGAAAAAATCAAAGTTCATCTAATTTGCATAATTTCTGCACGAGAAAAAAACCCGTATTATATGTGATGTATCCCATGGTACTAAACATTCACACAAAAAATTATTCAAATCAGCACTTTCATATGGAAGTTTTGTGCAAAAATCTGATTGCACCAAATTTTGTACAAAATGGCTGCCATCGGCCATCTTGAATTTCGGACCGGACCCCAAAACACTCGTTCTCGTCTCACGGTGATAACAAAGGTACCCAAGGAGTTTCGTAAAGATCGGTTCATAAATACGGCCTCTAGCCCGAGCCGTATTGGCATTTGCACTTACAGTGCTGAAAGTAACACCAAAAAACATCAAAGTTAGTCTAATTTGCATAATTTACGCACGAGAAAAAAACCCGTATTATATGTGATGTATCCCATGGTACTAAACATTCATACAAAAAATTATTCAAATTAGAGCTTTCATATGGAAGTTCTGTACAAAAAACAGATTTCTGCATCGTCGGTACAAAATGGCGGCTGGCAGCCATCTTAAATTTCGGACCGCACCCAAAAACACTCGTTCTCGTCCCACAGTCATAACAAAGGTACCCAAGAAGTTTCGTAAAGATCGGTTCATAAATACGGCCTCTAGCCCGAGCCGTATCCAATTGTTGACGGACAGACGGACAGACGGCCAGACAGACAGACGGCCAGACGGACAGACGGACGACGGGCCATGGCATAAGCTCAAATTTGGCTTCGACAAAGTTGAGCTAAAAATCAAGTAGCGCCACACCCGAATTGCTCTCATGGAGTAAAAACCTCCTATGCATCTCATCAAAACAACATTTGAATCAAATCACAGGCTTAAACAGGATATTGCTCATTAATTTGACCGCCACAGCTGCCAAAATAAAGAAAAATCCCTGTTCAATGACTGTTTCTCACACACCAGAATGTAAAAAATCACACTTTCAGCAAGCATATATAGACAGAGGTGGTTAAATTCTGGAATAGGAAGAAATGATACTTCTACTAACTATATTTTGGGATGGGGGTTAGTTAGCAAGTGGAAATCAATAATAAACTTGACTGAATGTTTTTCAGATTGAAAATATGCTCCATTCCAAGTTTGGCTATGGGGGTTAAAATCTGCTTATTTTGCATAGATAGCAACATTTAGCTCAATTAATACTGTCATTTCATATTGGCCTACCTCTGATTGACTAGAAACACAAAACATAACCAAATTGCACCATTTTTTCTCCACCTTAGATTCACTGTTCATTTGGCCAGCATTTTATGCATAATGGGCACTCTGAAATAGGCTTTTTTTCATGAAAAATGGGCATCCAACATCTTCAAAATTACCTTTTCTCCAAAATTTCCACCCAAATACAAACCGATTTGGCTTCAGTCATCAAAGTAATAACACTGGTAGACCCAACATCCAAAACTATTTTTTTTAACAAGTGCACCGCCAGGCGGTGGATCAATATACGGCCGCCTATGAAGAAATTGTGCTTGTGAAGAAATTTTTAGTTGAACAAAAGGTCAATAATTCCTTCAAAAATAATGTACATTCCTGGCTTACGACCCATTAAAGTTGAATATATTGTTTTCAAGTTATTGCGGCCATATTGGACATGCCAGAATGCTGGTTATCGAAAGGAACCATCCTCTAGTCATGACTAAACAACCATAAAAAACAGTATCTGTTGGATTATCACATGGACAATCAAAAGTCCCTGAAAATCCAAGAAGGCTGCCATGGTGGCCATATTGGATATGCCAGAATGCTGGTTATAGAGAGGAACCATCCTCTAGTTGTGCTTAATCAACCATAAAAAAAAGCAGTATCTGTTGGATCTATAGTTTTCAAGTTATTGCGTGGACAATCAAAAGTCCCTGAAAATCCAAGATGGCTGCCATGGTGGCCATATTGGATATGGCAGAATGCTGGTTATCAAAAGGAACCATCCTCTAGTCATGCTTAATCAACCATAAAAAAGCAGTATCTGTTGGATCTATAGTTTTCACGTTATCGCGTGGACAATCAAAACTCCCTGAAAATTGAAGATGGCTGCCATGGTGGCCATATTGGACATGTTAGAAAGCTGGTTATCGAAAGGAACCGTCCTCTAGTCATGACTAATCAACCATGAAGAAACAGTATCTGTTGGATGTATTGTTTTCAAGTTATCGCATGGACAAACAAAAGCTAATGGACAGGCGGACGGATGGATGGACAGATGGACATTGCCATACCATAATACGGCCCGCTCATATGAGCGGCCGTATAAAAATCACTTGACAGAAATCACCAGAAATACCGCTTTAGGTTACAATACAGTGTTTTTTTTCAATTGACAACAGTGCTAATCTTTCCACCTCTCTCCATCCCATCGAGCTGACTTGAGCAAAAACAACCATTTATCCAACTGGTTTATCATCTCATGAAAAAAAAATACTGAAAACAAATATAGGTTGCCATGTGAATTTTGCCTTTAAATTTGGTGATTCCTATACTCCCGTCCAGTTTCACACTGAATGAAATAGACATATTTTTACCTACCCCCACCCAATTTTTATCTTCACTCACATATTTCAGAAGACAACTGTCACCAATATTTTATAATTTTTCCAAAACATGCACTTTAAAATTTTATTCACACTTACAAGCTCAGTTCATTTTCCACCAATCAGATAAAACAGGGAACTTTTATCCTTCATCAAAGGTTGTGGTGCAAACTGAGAGAGGCGCTGTTTGCTCGAAAACACTGTATTGTAACCTTTGATTTATTTCCAGTGACAAAAATATCTGTCTGGGAATCTCTACTTTCTTTCTTGTTAATCTTTGAATTAAATGAGCCAGTGTTTGGGAAGTCGAACTGATGGCAACTCTAGTTCAATTCTAAGTTAAAAACCTCTTTTGGAAGTGTTTTTATTTTATTATTTTATTTATTATTATTTCTTGCAAAATGATAATATGGAATAGGTGCTACCGAAAGTGTGAACGTAGTTATTTTGTAAATTTGAATAAAACAAGAACTCGCGTATAGCTGAAGCAATACAATGCCCCCCTACCGGACTAATAAGCATTAATAATTATACAAATGTTATAACCTAGATGTGATCAGCATGAATTCCGTTGAAGCATTTCCAAAAAAAAGTCCGGAAAACTTATATTTTGGTGCAATCAGTATGAAACTCTAACTTGATCTGTAAGTCATCATTGTATAGTTGGTTACCAAGAATGAAATCATTCGGTTGAAGCATTTCCAAAAAAAGTCCAGAATACTAAAGTGTGACTGACTGACAGATGGACAGAGTGCAAATGAAACTTGATCTGTAAGTCATCATTCTATAGTAGGTTACCAACAATGAAATCATTCCGTTGAAGAGTTTCCAAAAAAAAAGTCCGGAAAAACTGATATTTTGGCACTTTTCCATATTTCCAAGGGCCATAACTCACACAAGAATAACGCAATCAGCATGAAACTCAAACTTGATCTGTAAGTTATCGTTCTATAGTAGGTTACCAAAAATGAAATCAATCTGTTGAAGCGTTTCCAAAAAAAGTCCCGAAAAAAAGATATTTTGGCGCTTTTCCATATTTCCAAGGGTCATAACTCACACAAGAATAAGGCAATCAGCATGAAACTCAAACTTGATCTTTAAGTCATCGTTCTATAGTAGTTTACCAAAAATGAAATTATTCCGTTGAAGCGTTTCCAAAAAAAGTCTGAAAAACTGATATTTTGGCACTTTTCCATATTTCCAAGGGCCATAACTCACACAAGAATAATGCAATCAGCATGAAACTCAAATTTAATATGTAAGGCATTGTTCTATAGTAGGTTACCAAAAAATGAAATCATTCGGTTGAAGCATTTCCAAAAAAAGTCCGGAAAACTAAAGTATGACTGACAGACTGATGGATGGACAGAGTGCAAACTTATAGTTCCCTCTGGCGATGCCGGTAGGGGACTAAAAAATATACAGAGGATGTCATTGGGTGTGTGTAATTCTGTACCCATTAGTTACCCAAACCATTTCGTACCCGAGTGATTTCGTACACAAAACCATTTCGAACACTTAAAAAAAAAGTAATTTTGTGCCCCAAAAATAATATATAGAATGTCCAAGGCAAAATTCGTAGCAGTTTATTTGTCAGGGGTCTAATTTGAAAACAAGAGGCCCCAGGGGGCCTGAGGGTGCTCACCTGACATGGTAGCCTAAATAACCCAGAGAATTGATTTCAACAAGTTGCATCTGCTCCTCCTAAGAAAAGCTTATACCAAATATCCAAAGATTCTGACCAGTGGATCTAAAAAAAAAACATTTTTAAAGAATATTCCTCATATTGAACTAAGTTATAATTCGGCTCCCACAGGGAGCCCATATATAAACCCAGGGATTTGGCTTTAACAAACTTAAATCCCCCCCCAAGGATGCTGCACACCAAATATCAAAACATTCCGACTGCTGGATCTGAAGAAGAAGATTTTTAAAGAAAATTCCTCATTTTGAACTAAGTTACAATTCGAGCTCCCGCAGTGAGCCCAAATATGGACCTAGAGACATAGCTTGAACAAACTTGAATCTTACCTCCCTAAGGATGCCACATAAAAAATATCAAAGCATTCATCTGCTGGATCCGAAGAAAATTTCTCATTTTGGACTAAGTTGTCAATCGGGCTCCCATAGTGAGCCCAAATATGAACCAAGGGACTTGGCTTGGACAAACTTGAATCTCACCCCCCTAAAGTTGCTGCATGCCAAATATCAAAACATTCTGACTGCTGAATCTGAAGAAGATTTTTAAAGAAAAATTCCTCATATTGACTAAGTTATAACCCGGGCTCCCTCAGGGAGCCCAAATGTGGACCCAGGGACTTGGCTTTAACAAACTTGAATTCCCCCCCCCCCCCCCCCCCCCCCCCCCCCGAAGGATACTACACACCACATATCAAACATATCAAAAACATTCCGACTGCTGGATCTGAAGAAGAAGATTTGTTAAGAAAATTCCTCATTTCGAACAAAGTTACAATTCAAGCTCCCACAGTGAGCCCAAATATGGACCTAGGGATATGGCTTGAACAAACTTGAATCTCACCCCCCTAAGGATGCTGCAAACCAAACCAGAGTAGTGTGAACAGAGAAATTCATTTGTGTCTTTTTGACATTTTCAAGAGGTTCTCTGTTGAGTAATCCTCTTTTTTACTGCTGAGAATTTTCATTAATTTTTATTTCACTCAACTCATGTCTGCTCTTCAGCAGCCATGAAGTGATTGTAGGAGAACTGCAAGAATTTTTTGGAAGTTGAACAATTGACATTTCTGAACATTTGTGGGATTTAATTAACCTAATTTTTGAATAAAATTATTTTTCTTCAGATTACTGCTAGTTATTAATTGATTGTAGAAGTGCAAGAGAACAATTTTTTATATTTTTTAAGTTTGACATCTGCATGTGTTGTACTTGAAACTGAAAAATTATGGTATTTTTTTCCTGTAATTTTGGGATTTGTTTGTTTTGGTTTTTTTGGGAGGGGGGGGGGGGGGGGTGGGGGGGGGGGTTATTGGGAGAAGCCCTATTACTTTTGTATTGTGTTTGTGAATAGAAATACAATTTATTATTATTATTATTTAATTAGAATAAGCCCATAGACAGGTTACAGAACCAGCTGAGATATGTGTGTGGGGAGTGGGGGTAGCAGGAAAGGGGTGGGGGGTAAAATAAAAGGGAGATGAAGTATTTGAACCAATGATTTTTTTAACATGGCATAATGAGCATCGCAAATTTTAGCCTATGAACTACTGGGTGCAACCTACTGAAAGAGCTGGTCCAAGAGCTGAAATTTTTTAGTTCTTATGCATATTGTGCGAGCAAGTATGTTTCCCTGAAATGAATCCAATTTCCCTGAAAATAAACACCAAGTTTCCTGAAAAATGTTTTTCTGAGGTTAACAAGGTTTGGGCCAATTTGTTTGTTAAAATTCACTTTTAAGGCATTTCCTGGACCTGTGTGAACTCTGTTATTTGGTTTTGCATCGCCGTTTGTGAAGCAATATCTCCTGGTCGCGAACCAGTGTCTAAAAATGATTAGCACACTGGGATACAAAGTCTTTCTAAGATTTCTGCTGATATGACTGTCAGACATTCTCTTTAATTGCTAAGACAGCTATTACGGAACCACCAACACAGGGACAACTGATTAGGCTATCCCACTAAAGCATGTTGCACTTTCTAGGTCATCATGTCCAGTCACTGACTCAATCATTCATTGTATTAATGTCATTGGTTTTTCATACCACAACCCCTCTAGAAACAATTTGCAAGTACACATGCACAGTTGTTGTATTCATGTTGAATTTGAGCATGTTCAGGAAAATCCAACATAAATGCAACAACTGCACATGTGTGTGGTGTAAACCGTGCTCTGAAATGAAACTTCAAAGTCTTAGTCACAAACGAGTGACACTAATTGATTCGAGGGAACAAGTAAATCGAGGTAAGCAAACTTACTGTCTTATTAGTGTGTCAGAGATGCGAACCCATAAAAAAGAATGCATGTTGAACAGCATTATAATGCCATTGTCAATGTTAAGCTCACAGCTACAGCAATCTGTTTCGGAAGGGGAAATTGAATTTAAGCACCTGTGATGAGGAAATTTACACAGCATGGTATTTTGGACAAAAATAAATGAAATGGGTTGCATTACAATAAACTGGAAATTAACTAGCCTGGGTCTAAAACTACAAATCAATTTATACCAAGTGCTAATCAATGTTCCTGGAGGGGGAGAACAGTGCAAATCAAAATTTTGAAAACAAAAGATATCCTGATGTAAAGGGTTTACATACCAAAGGAGCAACATCAACATGGACTTACCTTTGTTAAGGCATGGTCTGAGTCATTAGTTAGGATGAAAACCTTCTCAAGACTTGCTTTGAACTGATAAGAAATTGGGCTTCTACTCTTGTAACTGATCACCAGTAAAATCCATAGAAAGAAGCAATAAAAAACAATCTCTCGAACAATTTGCCACATTTTTATCTCCTTCAGTCGCTTCATGCGAGCTTTCTCCAATTCGATGGGATCTAGAGGTTTGTATGCTGCTGAGCGAGGTTTCACATAGTCTGTAAAAAAAAGAAAGTGTCAGTGACACTACAGCTCAACTTGACCAATAAAGGACTGAATTAAATAGAAAGTTCCAGTAATGCAAATTCATTCGCTCAAGTTTCTATGGAAAATGACCAAATGTCTGCTAATAATTACACCCAAAATGGCAGTTAATTAGCAGGTGCTTTATTCGTGATCACAGTGGGCATTTCAGGTGTAATTCAGCAATTTCAGAATAAAACAGACTGTTGGTTGGGTCTTCGTAATATTATCTTCAGCAGTCCCCAGACTCTGAAGTGTGCATTCACAAGCCTCACTTTATCATGAGATATGCTAAAATTAGCATACCTCAGCATTTAAAATACATTGCCTTTTTATCTTATTGTGGTGATGGACTGCTTAAGTATCATTGTATTTGTCTTTGATAAGACAGCACAAATGACTTGCAATGGTCTTGTATCAAACACTTTTGTGCACACTGATATGCTATTATTACGTCAGTAGGTGCAAACAGCCAATCACTTTGATGTACAAGTGAAAAACTACTGGGAATCCCTTGGCATTTCCCAAGGAAAAATTCCAGGCTTTAACACTTTACCCACCGAGTATTTTCAAGGTATTTCATCAAATCTAGTCAGGGCTGCTGTGACACAGCCATGACTAGCCTTGATAAAAAATCATATAAATTTAACCTAACAAATCACTGATGAAAAAATCCATTCAATTTACAGGGGGGGGGGGGGGGGGGGGACATTTGATTACATGTGCTGAAAATATATGTTCAGTGGGAAGAGAAATCCTGTCCTGGGCAGGAATATCCCTCAGCAACATGCAAGGAGTTAAATAGCAGGAGTGTCATTAGTCAAAATGTTCAATGTGGCTAACTACGCATGCTTTCTGTATAACAGTGCATGTGTTTTCTCACCTCAACTTTGAGATAAACAATATACAATTGCTTTTTGTAATAATGGTCACTGTTGAAATAAACCACTTGAACAGTTGGGAAAGAAAAGTAATAAACAGTCCATAGACTGTGAGGGCAAACAGTGCTGAAAATATATGTTCAGTGGGAAGAGAAATCCTGTCCTGGGCAGGAATATCCCTCAGCAACAATCAAGGAGTTAAATAGCAGGAGTGTCATTAGTCAAAATGTTCAATGTGGCTAACTACACATGCTTTCTGTATAACAGTGCATGTGTTTTCTCACCTCAACTTTGAGATAAAGAATATACAATTGCTTTTTGTAATAATGGTCACTGTTGAAATAAACCACTTGAACAGTTGGGAAAGAAAAGTAATAAACAGTCCATAGACTGTGAGGGAAAACAGGGCAGTAAAAAGGGAAAAGACCCCAATTTAAACCAACAATAATCTGCACCAGTGAAATAAAATCACTTCTTGTAAACTGTGATAAGTAAGTTGAAATTTGTATACTGGGCTAAAACTGACTTTTTGGTATACCGATTATGATTTAGTTTGCTAGTATTGGTGTCAGTATTAAAAATTGTATGGAACATAATTGGTAAACCGAAAAACTGCCCAGCACTAGTTTATAACTAGAAGATTGGAAAATTACCACAATTCCTGTTAATTGTAGACTCCTGTTACTTGAATATTTTTATCTGGTAAAGGGTAATTTAATTAGCAGGGTTTCACTTTATAATAGATATGTTGCAAGAGAGAGCAGCTTCATGAATCAGCATTCAATCAACAGAAATTGGGAAGGTTGGAAAAAACTACTTCATAATTCCAGATGCAACAAAAGATCACACGTACCTGCCATTTTATCAGGTACCACAAATCTAAATCAAGGTCTTTGGACAAAGCCGCCATGGAAATACCAATTTCTTGTGCCCTTTCATGAGATAATTTTGATACCCTTGCAAAAACAGTAGATGTAACCACCATAAATTTGCTTCACAAACGTCTGTGAGATCTTTCAATCAGGCAAGGTTTAAGAATTGATTTCAAACTTCAGATCCAAAAACAACTAACAAGTTCATGGATAAAGAAGAATATTCCTGCTTTCTGCTAAGATTTAATTACCTGATAGATAAGCTGCTTAACCCTTTACCCAATGTAACGGCCAAAACCGGCCAGCGCTATTCCCAAATATCGCCAATTAATTTTCAAAAAATTTTCATTTTTTGTCTCAAAAACATAGGTTATGACCCCTCGTTGGAACGAGCTCTTCGAGCTCGTTCCAACGAGGGGTCATAACCTATGTTTTTGAGACAAAAAAAATGAAAAAAATTAGTTATTCAAGAATTTTTTTTGCAAGTGTCGTCTGCTTTTCAGGTTAGGTAAAGGGTTAACCCTTTACCCTATGCATACAAGATCAAAATTTGTTATTTTAATTATTACTTTTTTCCAATTTTTCAAAACATTTCAACACAACCATTTGATACGACCCCATCACTGGAATAAGATCATTTCAATGAGGGGGCACAAATGTTTTTTTAAAACTATTTTGAAATTTTTTTTTTTCAACCCTTAAATTATGCTGGCAGATATCCATATTTGTTAGGTAATCTGCCAATGTAGTTTAAGAATTGAGCATTTGAAAAACAAAAATTTAAAAAAATTACTACAAAACCATGTGATGTGACCCCTCATTGGAATGAGTTCATTCCAGTGTGGAAGTCACATGATATGGTTTTTAAAAATAGTTTGAAATATTTATTTTTCAAATGCTCAAATCTTAAATTATGCAGACAAATGGCAAGATTTGTTAGACAAAGGGTAAACTGACAGAACACTACTATATTTAATGAATAGAGCATGACTTGGGAGTTGACTGTGCCTCTATAGTTCCTACTGGGCATTGCATAGATCCAACTGCAAAGCAGAGAGAACTATTCCAGCTACATACAGGACTTATATTTCATCTAAATTTGGGAAAATCCATTTGGATTCTCGCAAGAATGGTTATGAGAATCCATACATGCCATGAGTGTGCCCAATATCCTATAAGGCCTCCATGGCTGAACCCCTGTTGTATAGTAATAACACATGTTAACCCTTTACTCAACACAGCTTTTTAATTTTTAAAACAAGAAATGAATTTGATAATTTTATCAAAAAATAAACAATATTTACAAATAAATGCTTATAATTATGGATGTCATTGGAACCGGCTCATTGAGATTTTTTCCAGAATTCCATTTTGGTATTTGTAAGTTCAAGAAAGAAACTACCAATCTTGGGCAAGGTCCTTGAAATACTGATGGGTAGCAAGATTCTTTTTCAGTTTCTTAGATATTATAAATATCAAGAAAATAGCATTGCACAGTGATGCAAATCCACTCCGTCCCCGATGAACTATGACATAAGCTAAAGTGTAATGAACTACCATTAAACATTATTGAAATATGATAATTACTGTTCAAGTTTCCACATAATCACCAACAGTTCAAATAAAATGAAAAAACGGCAAAAATATCATCCATTTTCAACAAATCAGCATGGTTTCTAACTAAGGATATTAACAAAATGCAGGGTTCTCAGGCACCTCACGCATCATTGAAAAGCTGCCTCATCAATCCCTTTTTATCGCCTGAAAATCTCTTCACTAAATTGCACTTGTAGGATAGTTTGACCAACTATATTTTATTTGACACACCCCGCTGAGCTCGATCAAACCAGATAGAGTTGGTTAAATTTGAAACTCTACTTAGAGTTGAAACTGTTAACCGATTAATCAATGATCAACCCATAAAGTAACTGATCGATTACCTGTTACTTTTGAACTACTGTATTATATGGGTTAACAAAGGAACAAACTTGCTCCAAAACAGGCAAACATTGTCACACTGACTCACATCAATTATATGAGACAGAGTAAAGCATGCAAGTTACTTGCAGACATACTTGTTTACTTGCATGATCATCTTACTGTATCAGTGGTTGGAATTGGTCATTCTTAACCCTTTACCTATTGCGGGGAGCATACAATACGTGCAAAATAAATTCATGAATTACTAAAAAAATTTCAATTTTTGTCTAAAAAACATAACTTATGACCCCTCATTGGAATGAGCTCTTTGGGATCCTTTGAATGAGGGGTCATAAGCTCTGTCTTTGAGACAAAAATTGAAAACATAATAAATTTGAATGAAGATTTTTTATATAGGCCTTGTCTGTTTTGTTTGTTACGTTGGGTAAAGGGTTCATGATGTAAATCATCAACGGTATGGCAATTATTCAGATGTCTATTTGGACAAGTGAATAATTGGTTAACCATGGTTAATCCACGTGATTAATTGGTCAAGAAAACCCCTTAACCATTTCAGCTCTAACTGTACTGTGGGAAATTTTCACTGCTGAAAAATTTTTTTTTTTCACATAATAGTGTAAGTTAAGTTTTCAATTCCAACTATTTTCAGGATTGCTTGTGGATTAACAGAAATTTTTAAAATAAAAAGCCTCCCTTAAAAATAAAATTTCCTGAGAAACAAGAAATTGTTTTCTACCCTTTACACAATGCAGATGATATCAAAATTTATTACCTTAAATATCATTTTTTAAGATTTAAAATTTTTTTTTAACAAACCATATCATGTGACCCCTCATTGGAATGAGCTTGATGAGCTCGTTCCAAAGAGAGGTCACATGATATAGTTTTGTTGAAATTTTTTGGAAAATAATATTTTTTCAGCTGCTGAATTTGCATATTATGTGGGCGGATGTGGCCGATTTGTTGGGTACAGGGTTAATAGACCTAACTTGATCTTATTCGAATCGGCAACTTTAACCTCTTGTGAAATGGTCAGTTCATTGGTTCCAATGTTATTTGGTGAAACTTCAACATAACAGCATTGTGTGTGCACGATATCAGGGCTATCCATGCATTTTTCAATTTAAACTGTAGAGAAGGCTAAAAGAAGAATGCTGATACACATATGCAGTAAGTTTTAAAGGTCATTGTAAACAGCAACTTTTTTCACAGAAATGAATGCTAATCGATAGCTCTTTTTACCTTGAGGTCTCGCTTAAAAAGCATACCAAGTTAAAACAAGAGGCCCCAGGGGGCCTTAGGGCACCACTCACCTGACATGGTGGTCTAAATATCAAACCAGGGACTTGACTTGAATAAGCTGCATACGCCTCTCCTAAGAAAAGCATATACTAACTAGATGAAGTGATTGTGCCCACACAATACATTGGATTTTCCTTCTATTTCCAGTTCCTGCAGTACTTTTACGTCCCAAAATTGAGATAAACGCATAAAAAACAGATTTTTTTTAATTTTTGTTCGGAAATTTTCGAAGTCCCAAACAAAATATTTTCAGACTAAAATTTTTTTTCTTCTTCTTAAAATTGACCAAAACGCATAAAAAACAAAAAAAATAATTTCCAGATTTTGGTCCAAAATTTTTTAAGTACCACCTGAACCCCAAATTTTGAGTGAAAAAAAATTTTTTTCGGGGGTCTCAAAATGCATAAAAACAAAAAAACTCATTTCCGGTTTTTGGTCCAACATTTTCTAAGTCCCACCTGGACCCCAAATTTTCAGTGTAAAAAAAAAAAAAAAAATAAAAAATTTTAATTTTGTCTTAAAATTGACCAAAATGCATAAAAAACCAAAAAACTAATTTCCGGATTTGGTCCAAAATTTTTAAGTCTGGACCGGAAACCCAAATTTTCAGCCTAAATATGAACCCAGGGATTTGGCTTGAACAAACTTGAATCTTACCTCCCTAAGCATGCTGCATACCAAATATCAAAAGATTCCTGTTAGTAGATCTGAAGAAGAAGATTTTTAAAGAATATTCCTCATACTGCACTAACTTAAACATTTGGGCTCCCATAGAGAGCCCAAATATGGACCCAGGAAAGTGATTTCAATAAACCTGCGAAACAATCTTCCAAAGATGTTATATGTGAAATCTGAAAGCTTTTGGAGCAGTGGTTTGGGAGAAAAGTAGTGTCAAATGTTTTTCCCATTATCCACAGTGTTAAAAAATGCTGACTCAGCACTTTTTCAAAGTCCCCAAAAAAGTACCCTATGATAAAACCGATAACAATTTTTTTTTATCATTCCATTCTGTTGGTCCTAAGGAAGCTTCACACCAAATAAGAACTCTCAGTGCCGTGTAGTTCTGGAGATATGGGCATTTTTATTTTTTTCTATTTTTAGCTCCTGCAGTTCCCATTGGGTGACAGGAAAAAAAATTTGGGCATAAATTAAGTACTTATGACCGAATAAGCCCTCCTATCAAATTTGGTTCAAATCTGCCTCTCGGTTTGGAAAATATAAATTTTGGGCTTGGCGAAAATTCTTTCCCCTCCCAGAACAAAGGCTAATATTGCCCGTCAAACTTCTCTTGAACAAACTTGAGTCTACACCTCAAATGGAAGCTGCATACCAAATATCAAGACTCTGCTACGGCTGGTTCATGAGAAGAAGATTTTTTTAAATTTTGTGCATTTTGGCCCCACCCCTCCTCAATATGAGCAGAAACCCAATTTGAAGAAAAACCCAAATGCCCCTATATAACTGCTACTCATGTGAATTTTCACTGAACTGCAGACAGTGGCTTGGGAGAAAATGACCCAAACACCACCTTCACGCCGTACGACAGACGACAGATGACAGACGATGGATGACGGACAGCAGACAAAAAGTGATCAGAAAAGCTCACCCTGACTTTCAGTCAGGTGAGCCAAAAAACAACCCCGTGATAAATGCACCCTGTAGACCATGTTAGAGAAAAATGTCAATGCAAAAAAGCACTAAATTCAAAGGTTGTTGCTAACAGGAACAGTTTTTTATGGAAATGAAAAGAAAATTGATAGCTCCTATCATGGTCAACCTGAATAAGCATACCAAGTTTCAAAACAACTTGATAATGAATGAGCCCTCTGAGGCATGCCAAAGGAAGATGTTAATGCACAAATGTACTAAGTCTGAAGATCGCTGCTAGTGGCAATGTTTTTTTTTATGGAAATTCGTAAATATTGCCTGTGGGGAGTGCAAAGGAGATGTTGCAGCAACAATGCACTAAGTTCAATGGTTGGTGTTAACGTTTTTTGATGGAAATGGATGAAAATTGACAGCTCCCATCTAGAGGTCACCCCAAACAAGTATATGAAGTTTCAAAGCAACCCAATCATAAATATGCCCGGTAGAGTGTAGCAAAGGGAAATACTGATGCATAACTAAACTAAATTCAAAGGTCATTGACAACGGCAACCTCTTTGGACCAAAATAAAAGAAAATCAATAGCTCCCATCTAGAGGTCACCCCAAACAAGCATATCAGTTTTCAAAGTGATCGGATCATAAATGTGTCCTGCAGGGTGTGCCAAAGGGAAATATTGATCCCTAACTAAACTAAGTTCAAAGGTCATAGCCAGCAAAAATGTTTTTTAACAAAAATGGAAGAGAATTGTTAGCTCCCATCTAGATATCACCCCAAACAAGCATACCAGGTTTCAAAGTGATCTGATAATAAATGTGCCCTACAGGGAGTGCCAAAGGGAAATACTGATCCCTAACTAAACTAAGTTCAAAGGTCATTGCCAGCAGAAACGTTTTTTGACGGAAATGGACGAAAATCAATAGCTTCTATCAAAAGGTGACCCCAAACAAACATACCAGGTTTCAAAGTGATTTGATCATCAATGTGCTCTGCAGAGTATGCCAAATGGAACTATTGATGCATAACTGCACTAAGTTCATCAAAGGTAATTGCCAACGGCAATGTTTTTTGATGGAACAGGAAGAAAATCAATACCTCCCATCTAAAGGTCACCCAAACAAGCATAACAAGTTTCAAAATGATCCAATCATAAATGTGCCCTGTAGGGTAAGCCAAAGAGTGATGCCTAGCTGCACTAAGTTCATCATAGGTTGATGCCAACGGCTTCTTTTTGTGACAGAATGGAAGAAAATCAATAGCTCCCATCTAGAGTTCCCCAAAAGCAAGCATACCAGGTTTCAAAGTGATCCAATCATAAATGCACCCTGTAGGGTGTGCCAAAGGGAAATATTGATGCCCAACTAAACTAAGTTCAAAGGTTGTTGCCAGCGGCAATATGTTTCGATAGAAATGAAAGAAAATCGATAACGCCAATCTAGAAGTCACCTCAAACAAGCATGCCAGGTTTCAGAGTGATCTGATCATAAATGTGCCATGCAGGGCTTGTGAAAGGAATATATTGATGCCTGACTAAACTTAGTTCAAAGGTCATTGCCAATGGCAACATTTTTTGCCAGAAATAGAAGAAAATCAATAGCTCTCAACTAGAGGTCACCCCAAACGAGCATAAAAACTGACCCAAATGCAAAATCTCTCTTCAACCAATGTTCTGAGAACACCCTCCTTTCACCATCAACTGAATGTATGTGGTTCATTTACAAGAGTGTAAAAGAATATTAGTTTTCAAAATTTTGTTCTGACATTTCACAAAATGGAAAATGTAGCAAAACATGACACACAGCACACAGTTTACGTGCAAGTGGTATCCAGGCAATGAATGATGGTGGCTTTGAACTATGACACATTATGTACATAAGTGGACATAGAAATGTAGGTTTCATCTACAGTTACAATAGGGAATGTTCCACTTTACAGAAACAAAATATCAGTCAAACACTGTCCTCTGTAAGTTGTAACAATTCAGCCTCAAGACGGCATCCACAAACAAACTCAAAGAAAGAAAACTTTCCAATTTCCAAATAGCCTGAATGAACTCTTTCAAAGTTCAATCAACTTCATGCCATCTGGGTTTATCAAACTCCACATTTACAAACTCTGTTTTCAATTTCTCAGGAAATGGTAAAAAAATTTTTAATGACACAAGAACATGTTTCAGTGAAATGTATCGTTATTTCAAACAGAATTTTAGAAAACTATGCCTTTTTTTATTCAGTTATCAACAGGAAGCATGATGTGACCTAGTTTTTAAAGTAGACAGTGTTTAAATTTATTGCTCCTCTAGTTTAATTATAAGAACTGATTGTTTGTTTCTGTCTATTTTTTGAGTTATGAACCCCAAAAAACGAAGGCCAAACATAGTGTAAATGGGCTATGTACATTTACACAGTTTGGCCTTTGTTTTTTGGGGTTCATAACTCAAGAAATATAAAGAAACAAACGATCATTCCTTGTATGAATATAAAGCTGCAAAGTTATTGAAATCTGATGATTACTTTTCAAATTATTACATAAACACTAAAGATACAAGTAAATGGAACCAACAAGGGGCAATAACTCCCTCAATTCTCAATAACTCAGCATACTTTTTGAACTTGTCCAAGACATTAATACAAGAGCATATCAAATTTATTAAAATTGGTTGTTTACTGTTCTAGAACTAACAAAGGGCAATAACTCCCTCAGTTTTCAAGAAGTCATCATAATTTTTTAACCTATCCAAGGCAATTTTAGGTATCGGTAAACTAAATATTTGAATCAGAGTTATCTGCCTTGAAATATTGCACTCAGAAATGATGCAATCTCTAAAAATAAACAGCATTGGGAAAATATATTGTTTCAATAAATGTTTGAAACATTCTATTGACATCTTGCATTATTGTTGAATATTCCTAATAAAAAAGGGTGATTTGATGACTTTTGGACCTAAAAAATACAATTTACTTTTTGTGTGTTTATGTAGGGAATTCCCTAAAAAATATAAGCATGTGACCAGTACTTCCCTTCGTGTCATTTTTTCTCCCTAATTTGTTGCATGGCCCCCTGTTTCGGGTCAGAAAAAGTTGTCTGAAGGGCTATACTTGACAAAGATATTTGATATTATTTTGGGGGATTATTTCACATTTAAATATTTATTGGGGGACCACACACATTACAAAACTGTTTTGAAAAGTTACATTTTTGTCACAGTCAGCAATAAAGGCTATATATTTTCAAAACTAAGGCTGTTAATGCAAACAATGCACATTTTGAGAAAGTATATTTCCCAGGAGCACAATATAACATCTGGCAGCTAGTAACTAACAGCCTATCTTACCCTATTAGCACATTTATTTAAACCATGGTTTCCACTCATAGTATCACGAGCAGGGAGGATTTCAATCTTCCAATCCCCTCCCAAATCACCATTCAAATACAGCCAGAAAACCTGTATTGTACTTCTATTCACTGGTATTTAGAAGTTTTTTCTCTTCGATATTTTGCTCTTTAATATGTTGGAAAACAATTCTTTCATTGAAAGAGTATTTTGGAACACAAATTTGCTGAGGGGAGGGGCTACAGTGGAAAAAATAACAATAGAATGACAAATGTGAGTGAATGGCATTTGTGCATATCTGCCAATATAGTAGTCTAGTACTAGTGCTGTCATGGTTCCCATGATCAGCACAAATTTACAGTGCCAGTTACGAAATATTGCTCTCTCCTTGAACTAAGTCCCTCTACACACTTGCCTGGATCTACATTTTCAATTATTGGCAGCAGACTATCTTTCACCCTCAAACCCCCCACCCCCACCTCCACACACACACACAAATATATTAAACATCAAAGACCACTATATTCTTGAAGCAAAGTCTGATTCATCCTCTTTGGGAAGATATTTTTTACAATTTCACTTTTTTTGTCAGAATGTATGTCTGTGGGAATTAAAACAAAAGTTCTATTATGGGTTCTTGCATCACAAGCATAGCACTACAGAATCAATATTTGATGGTTTTAGGCATTTTAACAGTGTTTGAGATACCACAGTAGCAGGTACTGGTCATTCTTTTGGAAAAAAGTGCTATTTTATGTTTTGTCAGTGCCATACCAATGACTCTAGGTGCCTTAACATGAGAGACTACTTTTCCGGTCCAGCAACACGATAAGTCATAATTTCATTAAGTAGGATGGCTACTAAGTGAATGTGTGTGTGTGTAGAACAATTAATATTTTCAGCGTGCAGCCTGAAGGCTGCACGTTGAAAATATTACTTGCTCTACCCACAAATAATGGATATGGATTCTTCCAATTTTTGCCATTTAACTGGCATGGGGATACCACCAGTGTTCAAAGGGTTAACTGAGAAAACTGAGGCTTTTTCTTTTACAAAAATTGCAAAAAACTTCATCAAACACAATTTGAAATGTCTTCAGAAGGCAGAATGTGATTTAAAAACTATTACAAATGGGAAATTTAAGATCACAGTAGGTTTGTTTTGGGTCAATATCAATTAATTTATGAGTTATGCGATAGACTTTGATGAAAAGGGGCATACCAGGTGGTTCTGTTCAGGGCAGTATTTTACAACATCAGTTGGCAGAAGAAAATTTGACATCAGTTGTTAGAATAAAATGGCAGAGTCCTTTTATATTGGTGAAATATATAGCTGCATCCCCTGCTTTTGAAACAAAATTCACATTCATTTTGTTTTGTGGGGGTTGGGACACTGTTTTGCTTGCAGTATGGTTAAATGAGACAGATTTTTTCCCCAAATATTCTGTACTGATGCAGATTTTAGTTATATTTTGGGATCAGGGTAGTTTTTAAAGAAAGCTGTAAATTCTCATCCCTCTCAGCTAATTTATTAGGTAACAGGCTAGAAAAATCTTTTGGAGGCAATACCAGTTTTTTAGCCCATTTGACAAAGGTTGGACACTTTTCCGCAAAAGAGCAAATTTCACATGTTAACTCAGTAGAAGCCAAAAGTTGGATTCTAATGCAGAAATGACTCTTTTATCTAAGTGGTAAAATGTCTTTTTGGTAGGGTTGGGGATAATTATAGGCATAACTGAACTAAATATTTGAATTATAGTTACCCGCCTTGAAATGTTGCACTCGGAAATGATGCAATATCTGAAAATAATCAGCCTTGGGAAAATATATTGTTTCAATAAACATTTGAAACATTCTATTGACATCTTGCAGTATTGTTGAATATTCCTAAAATTAAACTAAATTTTAGTGGTTAACAAAGTCCAAAAAAGGGGCCATTACTCAGATAAAAATTATCGCACCACACTCAAAATTAAATCTGTCTGGTATATTGTAATCAGTAAGCTATATTCCAAGTTTGATTGAAATTCGAACAACTATAGCTGAAGTTACCATCTGGAAACCATTATCAACATGTCTTCTAAGACAGAAAAGGGCCATAACTCTTGAAAAAAATATCAGACCAAGCCACTATCAATCCCAACATATATTATGTAGTTCTTAGCCTGGGTATAAAATTTTGTTTCATTTCATTCAGTCAAAAAAGTTATCGTCCAAAAACCAATATCAACCTGTCTTCTAAGTTGTCAAAGAGTCATAACTCTGCCAAACAGTATTGGATAAAACCCACTATCAATCCCAACCTGTATTATGTGGTAATAAACATATGTATAAAATTTTGTTTCATTTCGTTCAGACAAACTAAAGTAATCACCTGGAAACCATTTGTTTTGTATGGACGTACAGATGGATGTATGGACAGACAGACAGGACAGCAGACAGGCAGCATAAAAATATTTATTGGAGAATTTTGTTCACAAGTGTTGGCTGCTTTTCATGTAAGTTAAAGGAATAAATGCAAGAAAACAGATATGTTGAAATACTGAGGGATTGTGAAATTACTTATTTAAGGTGTTGTATAGATAATGAAATTTACCTAGAAATTAGGTGATAGGTTATTTTCTAAGTTGACAAAAATCTAAAAAAATAGTAATTATTTGAGACTTGTTTGTTGTCCATCTGTATTTATGAACAATTCTTTGCAATTTCAAAATTCAAAAAATGCTAAATTCTAATATTTTTAAAAAAAATTTTGACGGCATTTTCATTGTCACATATTTTTAAGCTAAACTTCCCATTACTTATATAGCACCTTAATATTTTCCTGAAGTGACGTACGGAGCAAGAGGTTTCAAAGACTGGATGAGGAGCACAGGGGAATGAAATATTATGATCCCACATAAAACTAACATGTCCATTAAATTATTGCCATATGTCAATTGGGTTTGTAAATTCAACAAACAGGTTCATTAAAAAGGATGCCTGTAATCCAAAGTGTAATAACCAGTTATCAACACTTTTTTGTAATATCTGAACTCTATCAACATCATATATGACAACTGGTGAGTGGCATAGAGACACACAAGGGAGCAGAGCAAGATTTGGAAATCTGTAAAACACATTATTTATTTATTTATTATTTACTTGGTGTTTAAGGTCACATACTTATGCACAATGGCTAATTGTGATCAGGACAGTTTTATGGGTGGAGGATTCCAGAGTACCCGGAGAGAACCACCGAGCAACGACGAGCAGCTGTCAGATCTCCAACATCGTAACTCTGAACTGTGCACCGCAGCACAAGGCAGGGTTAGATTGGTTGAAGTCATGTGCACCATTGATGTGCAGTACACCTTAGTACACAGTGTCATCGTGCTCCCATGTAGGCAATAGGAGGTTAAGTGCCTTGCCCAAGCACACAATGCGGGAGCGAATCAGTTGCTGAAATGGTCACCCATCCAACTACTAACCATGCTCGACGTTGCTTAACTTCGGTGATCTGACGAGAACCAGTTACCGCACCCCCAGTAAAATGCATTATAGGTTATTGTGATGAAGTGACGGTAACACGGTCTGAGATTTGTGGCTTGGAGCTTATTTTCAACAGAGGCACAAAGCATCAAGGTTGAACATAAGCTTTGAGCCACTCTCCTCAGGCCATGTTGCCATCAATTCATCACAATAACGTAAGAGTAAACTCCTGTTAAATGAATAAAAAATCTTGTAACCTGTTGAGAAATTACCCTGACTATCCCCAGTTGTCCATTGTTTATAGATCGATTTGACCTCAATACATTCAATACAGGCATTTAATCTATTATATCTTGTTTGACAGAGCTCATGGAGCTCTATCAAACAAGATATAATTGAATAAATCTTAAGTTTATCTCTAGATATATCTAGAATACAAGGAAAGGGACACAGTCCCTGTTAAATGAATACTCCTGTTAACTGAATAATTTTCATTGGCAAAGTGGCTATTCAATTAACAAAGGAAAACCGGTTACAGTCAGGGTAATTTCTTGGCAGGTTACACGATTTTTTATTCAATTAACAGGAGTTTACTCTATAACCTATATTCAATAAACACATCAAATTTGTACTGGAGGTATGTTAAATGGTTTTGTGTTTGGAAATTATATTCAATTAACAGGATTATTCAGTTAAGAGATATCCAATTAAGTGGGCTCTACTGTATCACTTTTTGATCTATTTCATTTTCTGTCAATAGTAACAGTTCCCTAACATTCAACCTTATGGCTTCAGAGATATCCAAATTGCTTGAGTTATTTTCTTCACAAATTCTACACAAGTTTGGTTTTGCTGTAATGAATAGAACTAATATTATCACCTGGAGACATAAAAAGGACTATTTTCAGAAACAGTGACCTTACTTTGCACAATAATCTTCAAAATATATAGCAATTTTTTTTATCCTTGAGAATATCCACTCTGTATTAATAAAAACTGACATTGTTGGTGCCCACCCAAATTCCCGCTTGCACACACTTTTGTTTTTATCAAATTATGAATCAAGTAATCTTGAATACATCACAAACTAACTAATAAATACCTTCTGCCCTACTGTGTAGTATTTCTTCATCTGCTTTTAGTCTTGGCGTTTCCTCATCATCAAATTCGTCCTCCTCATCCCCTCCTGGATTCTTGATCACCAGAGAGAAAAATATGGCTGCCAGGAACACCTAAAACAAATTCAGTATCGCTTGGAATTTTTATTTTAAGGATTTTAACTATGGGAACATAACATATGCATCAACACAAAGCAAGTAAATAAATGAAGACTATATACATGTAGATAGAAAGTGAAAACACTTCATTAATCTACAAAGCAATCCCCCCCTTACTACCAAATAAATAAATAAATGAATAAATAAATAAATAAATGAATAAATTGGTTGTTCACACTAACTTTCCTCTTGAGTATTTGAGACTGCATGTATTAACCTATGTTAAAAATAATAAAATTGCTGTCTGCACAAAACTTGATAATACTGCAATGACATAAATGGTCCAGACTTTGGCCATCTAAGGGTATATTATAATATAAGTAGCCACTCTCAATTAAATATTAACCCGCTGAGTATTTTCAAGGTACTTTTCATCAAATCTAGTCAAGGCTGAAGCAGCCATGACCAGATTTTATGGAAAAGGATAAATTTAAAGCAATTTGTATATTTTTTATACTTACCAATGGCCCAGACTTAGCTGGTGCAACCTCAATATTATTAAGTTCCAAACACAAATTTTGACCCCCGACCCCATCCCCAAAATTTGCATACAATTTATTTATTTATTTATTGGTATTTAAGGTCACATACTTATGCACAATGGCTAATCGTGACCGTGACAGTTTCACGAGTGGAGGAAGCCGGAGTACCCGGAGAGAACCACTGAGCAACGACGAGCAGCTGTCAGCTCTCCAACATCGTAACTCTGAACTCTGCACCGCAGCACAGGCAGAGTTAGATTGGTTGAAGACATGCGCACCATCGACGTGCAGTACGCCTCAGTACACAGCGTCATCGTGCCCCCATGTAGGCAATCAAGGTGAAGTGTCTTGCCCAAGGACACAACGCGGTTGCCGCAGGTGGGATTCGAACCGAGGAGCTCTCGGCTTGCAGCCTGCACCTCTCCCAACTGAGCCACCGCGCCCCCATTTGCATACAATACCAAAAATTAAAAGTCCTATCTGGCTCTCCATACTTTTAGTACTTGCACATGCACCAAGCATCATTCTTCCTAGTGGTGCCTACTAATGTTATAACTCAGTGGGGAGGTATGAGTGCCCACTCATGGGAGGGTCATCCCCGTCTGGGCCATTGTTAAGAATAAAAAATATACAAATTACTTTAAATTTATCATATTTTTATACCAAAAAACCAATGGCCCAGACTAGTCCAGAGTGGCACTTAAAATTAGGAAAAGTGTGTCCGAGAGTGAGAGACTAATGCTTCACTCATAGTTACACACTTAATATAAGGCCAGAAGAGGTAAAGAGAAATAACCCCCCCCCCCCCTTTTTTTTAAGGAATAATCTTCAAAACAGAGGGAAGCGGCCTGAAATCAATGAAAAAGTGGTACAGAATAATATATATATATTCCCCTCAAAGGCACCCAGTTATTAATTATTATTAATTTATTGATGCTTAATGCCACATCAGCAGCTAAAGCTATATCGTGGCAATCCTGGTTATTAAAATTGCAAGCTTCTAAATGAATGCTGCATCTGGAATACTTAGATAGGTTGGAAACTGGTGATATTAACATGTACAACCTTAAACTTGTCCAACTGAAATCCCAATGGAAAGTTATCTCATAGAACTTATACACTTCTGAGCCAACCAACAGGCGACCATGTTTAGGTGTACAATTAATTCCAATAATAACTTCCAAATTGTAACCATTCAATTCTATGAGAATAAGATTCCCCTTGTGTACCGCTTCCGATTGAAGACTGGACTCAGAACCTGGAACAGGATATGATTAAAAAACCCATCATGGACCGTCTCCAAAAATTCATTGTTCCCTAGGTCTGTTAAAACCAATGACTGTTCGGAGAAAGAATAAACCACTCTGAATAATGAAGCCAAAAATAGAGAACACATGCATAGACAGCCTGTAGGAAACTCCATAACTGATCCAACTAGCCCCAAAATTCTCATAAGCTCTATACTAATGCAGAGCAAGAATTTAAGAGAATCTATTCAATGACAGGTCTGCTTAATAATAAATATATATTATGCATGCAATCAATAGAATCCCACATGTATCCTCATCTGAATACAGCCTGTATCAAAGGCATGACTAAGCGATACAAAATCTAACCAGGAAACTGAAGGAATAAAATGACGTTAATGTGATTAACCTGAGGAATAGACACGTATGTCATAACAAAAGCTGACAACTCTGAGCGAAACTTCTCAAGAGTGGACTAATTGCCACATTTGGAGAATGTCGTCCAGATAACTGACATGCCTGCCACACAGGTACACAAAGGCTAGCAATATCAACCGAATGTATTCCTGAAAGAATTCAGAATCCAAAAACAGTTACTGTTCAGGAATCATATGTTCATATATAACTTATGAATGACCAACCACAGGAAGCAAACCAACTAAAGGGTGGATGTTACCCTGATGTCACCGTTAGATCACAACCCACCTGCCAATTGAAGAGTAATGAAAGACATGCATATAACTGAATGCATACGAGGCTTACAGGAAGATAAGTATGTCCTGCCCTGTAATCGCCTCTTAACATATTGGTGAGGGGAGGGAGGAGGGGGGGGGGGGTAACAAATAAGTAAGGCCGTTCAGTAATACTAAAGCTTGGAACAGTGACAAATTCCTTTTTCACTATAGGAAAAGGAAATTTCACGCTACATTCCCAAAGCTATACTGCTGCTGCTATTCTCAATAAAGAATAATACAGCTAAAATGCTTATAGTTAGTCAAAGGAAGCATAATCAAACTAACCTGGAGCAACACGTAATGCTTTAGTGTAAGTTATCTAGAATAGTATAAAAACCAAAGGGCTCCCTCACATCTGACCGACTCCATAATGCCACTAAGGACGGAGAGGGCCGTGATGAACATGGCAATATTGCAAGGAATATACCCGCTGAAACAACGTCAACGTATCCCTTGAAATCAAAACAGTACACCATGGCGCCAGATAATACACCATATAGACATAATAACCAATCCACCAAGTGGAAATATAATCCACAACAATAGATTGGATTAAAAATGAAGCGGGGACGAAAAACTATGTTCCAGCACCCGATCATAAAAACCTAGATGAACTCCTTGCGCCTCGTTCTGATTATAGCAGGAAAAGGAGTTAACTATAGGCATTCGAAAGAACACTCTTTAATGAAACTAGGTTAACCCTTCACCCAACGCAGACGATTTCAAAATTTATTATTTTAAATATCATTTTTTAAATTTTTTCAAAAAGTTCAACAAAACCATATCATGTGACCCCTCTTTGGAACGAGCTCGACGAGCTCGTTCCAAAAAGGGGTCATATATGATTTTGTTGAAATTTTTTGAAAAATAATATTTTTTCAGCTGCTGAATTTGAATATTACATGGGTGGATGCGGGCGATTCGTTGGGTAAATGGTTAATATGGCATTCTAAATAGAGCTAAAAGCCTCAGACAACTAACACAAAAACAATACCATTAAGGACAGAACAACCTCTTCTCTTGTAATGGTACCTTGTCCAATAGGACAGTGGTCTCAGCCTAGCTGAAGCAGCTAAAGGTCTTCCTATTCATTAAGACAATTAAATGGTTGTTAACTATGGCCCTAGAAGCTCACTAAAGGAAACTTACAGTGCTAGCCACTAATGATAGGGAAAAAAAACACCTCTCATAATTCTAGCTAGGCTACTATAGTGTCAACAATAAGACTAAAGTCTGTGACACTTTAGAAAACAACACCGAGAAGGAAAAAATGAACTCTTTCCTTTAGCGGTTCTATTCCCAAAAGACAGCGGTCTCAGCTTAGCTAACGAAGCTTAAAAGACTTCATCTCCTTGAGGACAGATATCTTGGTGTAATTTTTGCGACTTTAGAAAGCTAACTAAACGGTGACATACAACGTTAGTCACTCAAGTTAAGGAAAAAAGGGCCGCACTTGATTCTAATAAGGCATCAACAAAAGGACTAAAAGCCTCAGACACCTAAGAATACAACACCGAGAAGGAAACAACATACTCTTTCCTTTTAACGGCCCTAATTCCAAAGAGACAGCAGTCTCAGATTAGCTAGCACAGCTAAGTCTTCATCCTGTGCAGACAGATATCTCGGTCAAACTTGCGACCTTGAAAGCTCACTAAATGGAGGCTTACAACATTAGTCACTCAAGGTAAGGAATAATGGCCATAATTCCAAAGAGACAGTAGTCTCAGCTTTGCTAACGCAGTTTATTAGTCTTCATCTCAATGCAGACAGATATCTGTGTCACCTGCAGCCTTGGAAAGCTCACTAAACGGAGACTTACAATGTTAGCCGCAATGTATAACAAAATACCGCTGTAAAATATATAAGGCCTCTATGACATTAACCGCTAATGATATATATAAACACATAAGCCAAACTAAGGTTACAACAATAGGACTAATTGCCTGTGATGCCTAGGAATACCACACCAAGATGGAAAACATAATCTTTCCTTCTAATAGCCTTATTCCAAAAAGATAGCGGTCTCAGCGTAGCTAACATAGCCTAAAAGTCATATGTAGGTGAAGACAGATATCTGTGTGTTACCCTGCAGCCTTAGACAGCTCACTGAACAGAGATTTATGATGTTAGCCACTAATGTATAAGAAAAGATCGCTCTAACAGTACATAAGGCTACTATGGCGTCACCAATAGCACTAAATGCCTCTGACGCCTAGGAATACAACACCCAGAAGGAAAAGATGTACTTATTCCTTCTAACGGCTCTATTCCAAACAAGACAGCTGTCTCAGCTTAACTATGAGCTATCGATCTTCTATTCGTAAAGAACAGATCATTGCCTTTCTTATACTATTGCTAGGCCGTCTCAGCCTAACTATGAGCTATCAATCTTCTATTCATAAAGAATAGATCATTGCCTTTCTTATACTATTTCTAGGTCAAGAGAGGTGTCGTTAATTAGACCAAAGGCCTTCAACACCTGAGCAGAAAGATCCGGGAAGGAATGATCTTTGTCTTTCCTTCGCCCGGTACTGAAGCTGTTTTTTTGCTTAGCAAATGCACTTTTGTTCAGATGGAACAAGATTCGAAAGAACCTATGCATAAAAATTCATAGTCTTAATGTGCCGTTCCGTGAGGTATGGAGACTCAACCTCTGTATCCCTCTCACCATCTGAATGTTCCATCTGAAAACATGGTCAACACCATCCAAAAGTACAGATGACTGGACCAACCCAGCACCATCCGTCAGCTCACTACCGCAGACTGTTGATGGCTGAATCTGCTACTACTGGGATGCTGGGATACGCTGTGCAAACTGCAGCAGCAGGTCAGTGAACAAGGCTTGCAGAGCAGCAATTATCCACTTCTTCACTGTATGCTGCTCATGGGACGGAGATCTGATCCCAGATCTTTCGACGCATGTCTCATATAACAATGCCTCGAACCACTAGCTACAGGTTAATCCGACTTCAGTGGTGAAGACAGGGAACATCTCCGTGGTACAGCATGAACATGCGAAGCGAGGCAGCTAGTCTGAGGTTTAACATACTTCATCAATGAAGCAGAGGAAGAGGCCATAGCTGCAACCATCCCCGGCTGCACTGTGGAAGGAGCGTCCTGGACTGCAAGCATGAACGGGTGTCCCAACTCACTAACGTTTCTCGAAGCAGAAACCAGATCTCGATCAGATCAGAGAAACCAGATCTGACCCCAGATCTCGCAAAGTATCCCATTGAGAAACTTGTAGGCTAATCTCCTTTGCATGCGCTTCCATGTAAGAAGAAGCCATAACCGCAGCTGACCCCGGCTGCAGTGTCGAAGGAACATCCTGACATGTGTTTTGACTCATTATAGTTTCTCGCAATAGACACAGTCAACCCCGACTGCTAACTGTATGGAGAGAGTTCTCCAACTCGCAATCTGACCCCAGATCTCACCAAGCGTCCCGTACAGAAACTTTCATGCTTCTTCTCCTTTTGCCATCGTCACTGGGTGAGCTTTATATTATGAGGTGCTTGCTCTACTTACATTATACTACTCGACCGCAATGGACCTACCTAGCTTTCTGGCTCCCATAGGGATGACCATCTGCATTGATCGAGCTAGCTGCATACAGAGGATTAAGCAAACAACTTGAGACCTCAATCTTGTGTTAAATATCATGAGCACCTTGGCAGCTAGCTCTGTTTACTCATCAGAGCAGGATTCATCAGAGTGTGACGATGGCAACACGTAACGGACAGGTGTCAAAGTGCCATCACCATGTTCTGGTCCCTCTAAAAAAGAGACTGAAAGACTAGTATTAGCCAGCGGTGAGAGCTCTAACATCAGAACTTCACTGCCCACCACACAGGTCGACACCCGTTTCCAACATTCACATCTCATAGTACAAGTATTGAAGGAGTGCCTCGACTTCCGGCAAACAACAAGCATTGAATCCAAGACTTGCTGGGCTTACACTAAGTAACAATTATTATAATAAATACAAAAATAATGAAGCGAAAATCATAAGTTCGTTGCACTCCCCTTAATACAGAATAAACATCGCAAGGATACATAACATAGACAATTACAAAAAGTTTCTAAATAAATTTTTAAAAAAATTTTTACGAAAAATTTTGAATGAAGTCCAAGTGCCCCAAGTGAACCTCATGAGCCCAAGGGCATCCCAATAGAGCCTAAGTGTGGACAAGCACTACCTAATTAAAGCTAAACTACCGGAATAAGATATATTATGTGTCCTAATGGAAAAAACAATAATTGTTTTTAACTAAACACTGAATTAATATGAATCTAAAACGTTATTGAACTGACAACAATGTCAAGAGGAAAAACCGGAAACTAACCAATAACAAGCACAACACAGGCCCAAAGTCAGTAACTGATCAACAACCACCTGATGCAAAGCTAGATCTTCATATGAAGAAAAAACAATGAAACTGGTACAAGATGCAAGAATACAAAACGTCCTGAACAGTAATGAACAGGACGTAAACATAGGGGATAAAGGGAATACTTATTCCATTTTTCAAGTTAAACTCCCAAGAATTTAATAAAGAATTCTTCAATAAAGAAGCTGAAAGAGCTTGGCAGTATAACAGGAGGGTTCAGGAGAGGGATGGGAAGTAATAGAAACAAAACAACAGTGGAGTCATATTATAGTGATGACGTTCAAAAGCATATCCCGAAATTGGGGAACATGAATAATTTTACATAAAAATTATAAGGTTACAGCCCTGAACATCCAAACTGTTATTCACTTCCAGCATCCTGCTACACTGTTGATTCCATGAAAACCATCATTGATTTGTTGCTGGTATCTTCAAAAATGAGAAGTTATTGCACAGATGTCAGTTCAAATGTTTATTGACTTGGTCCAAACAAAAGAATGATACTTGACGCCAATTCTGGTCTCTTCCTGGGTACTGTGAATGCGCAAGTACTAAAAGTATAGACGGCCAGATAGGACTTTTAATTTTCAGTATTGTATGCACATTTTGGGGATGGTGGGGGGGGGGGGGGGGTCAAAACTTGTGTTTGGCCCTTAATAATATTGAGTCTGGGCCATTGGTTTTAGTATAAAAATATACATCTAACTTTAACTCAAAGAATCATTGGTGAAAAATCCATTCAATTTACCACAGGAAAATTTGATTAAATGTGCCTCAATTATAATTCTTTCAGCAACAAGAGAAACCCTGTGCTGGGCAGGAATATCTGGCAGCATGCAATAAGTTAAATTCCCCCCCCCCTCTCCCCCCTGCATCCTCCAAGCATCTTGGATGAGCAGGATGAGGGGAATTCTGTGAGCATAAAACGAACATGTCAGAGGGATGAAACTGCATCCTTAGGTGGAGTGCAAATCTCTTTAAAAGAGAAAAAAAATAAGTGCTATGCACGGGTGATTTTTTGATGTGGTATCCCACTTTTGTCTATTTAAAGCCCAAATGAGGTTGGCAACAAAAGATAGGGTGGGTTGAAAACCAAACCTGGGTGGAAAGTCATCCCTCTGACATGTTCATTTCATGCTCACAGAATTCCCCCTCATCCTGCTCATCTAAGATGCTTGGATGAAGGGGGGGGGGGGGGGATTCTATTTCACCTAAAACTCACAGTCATTCTGGATGCAACTGCATAGTTTGAAAATTGCGAGACCGAAACAGAATGTTACTGATTTAAAACTGCATTAGCAAAAATTTTGTTTGAAGAAATATGTGATATATCTGATCTATAATAGAATTTTTAAAATGTTTCAGCTGAAGACCATTTTGCAATTTGTAAGATATTGTGTAGAGAGACACCTGTTTTGTGTGCTGCTGAAGTGGATGAAAACCCTCAGAGAATGTGCCTTAAAAATGGAAACATCAATACTAGCATTATCAAGAATGTTGCAGATCCTGCGAGAAAAACGTGCTAGAGCAAACTGAAGAAAATGTTTGGAATGATATAAACAATTTTGAACTTTTCCACGCTTTTTGTTCTGTCAAGATACTCCGAAAGAACAGCAATAACACACAGTTGATCTTTGTCAAATTTGAGAGATTAACCCTTTACCCAACGAATCGGCCGTATCCGCCCGTGTAATATGCAAATTCAGCAGTTGAAAAAATATTGTTTTTCAATTTCAACAAAACCATATCATGTGACCCCTTGTTGGAACGAGCTCAACGAGCTCGTTCCAACGAGGGGTCACATGATATGGTTTTGTTGAAATTTTTTTAAAATATCAAAAAATGATATTTAAAATAATAAATTTTGATATCGTCTGCGTTGGGTAAAGGGTTAACAGAATTTTGGTGATGTGAGGGTCTGGTTGTTTTAAGATGTTCTGTTATGAGGGAAACCACCCCGGAATCAGTAACTTCAACATTCTTTAAATCTAAAACCACAAGTGTCTGAGCTCAATGAGCAGTACATAAAGCTATATAAGTGGCCAATTTTTTGGAGTAAGAAGTTCAAAAGATGAATCTGAGTATGGATATACAGATTCTAAATACTGAAGTAAAGTAGAAACATTCCAGAGGCAGAGAATAAAATCTGGAATTTTAAGATAACCTATTTATTACATGCCCATGCAGTCTCTCTTATGCAATACGGCGTGCAATACGGCTGTGCAATACGGAATTCCGTATTGCACACCAACCTGTTCCAACCGGGACTTTTTTTATGCAATGCGACTGCATAAAGTGCATGGTGTTTACCACCGCTGATAGAAAAGAAAATTAGGTCAGTAGGTGCTTGGGTCATGTAATAAATACAAAACCACATGTATGTTTCAATGAGTCGTTTTGTATTCAATTCGTCAGATGTGCGTAGAAAGAAAACGTCTCGACCTTCGGTCTCGACGTTTTCTTCCTACGTACATCTGACTCATTGAATACAAAATGACTCATTGAAACATACATGTAGTTTTGTCTATTTACCGTTCATCTGGATACAATAAAGAGGACCGATTAAACTACAGCCATCGTGAACGGGTCAAAATCAAATCCTTGCTTCATTGGTGGAAATTTTGCTAGGTGTCATAGCAGATCATCTCTGAATTATATGTGTGAAAAAAATGACAACCCGAGGACCAGTCCTTGATGGCCCTACTGTATGACAGTTCACAGATTTTGAAAGTAACTGCGGCAAACACAGGGGGCATCAGCTATCTTAGGATGTTTGAGCATTGAAGAGAAGGGACTTCCCACAGGCTGATACATTTCTATACAAGGCTCTGAGAGTTCATATCAGGTTTTTTGGATATCAATTCTTTTTGTTTTGTCTGTTCTGGAAGTTGCTGTTGTAGAAATTGTGCCATTTGAAGGATTGAAATTTTTAATCTTGACCCAAAAAGGCTTGCGAGCGGTGAAAGAATCAATGAAAAATTGGGTATTGGTAGTTCTCATGGGATGTGTATGATTCTGGGAGGAAGACAATTTTTGTTGGACAATTAATTTGATTTGGTTTTTCGCAATAGGTTTTAAAGGAACGACAACTTGAGACTTTACTTTCAGTTTTGGCATAGTGATATTTGTGCATTTTTGAAACTTAGTCTTGTTGGGTTCAAACCCAGAAAACTACAATCCTCTGCATCTAAGACAAAAATTTTAAGAATATTATTATTCAAGTTGAGAGGATCTTGGAATGTGGATTTGCAACACTGCCCTGTTTGCAGTCTTTAAATTATAGCACAACCAAAATATCAAGTAAATCTGTGAAAGGACTACAATCCAATGCAAGATTATCATTGTAATATCAATACCAGCAGTATGATCAGACATGATAAAACATTAAAGGTAACAAATAATGAAATATTTTCACTAGTGCACTCTCGATGTCAAAAGACATGCTTTTTGTCAGGAGACTGCTTTTTATACTCAGATTGGGAGACCACATCAAAAAATCTCCTGTGCATAGCACTTATTTCTTTACCTCTTTTAAAGAGATTGGCACACCACCTATCAATGACAATGCAGTTTAATCCCGAATGACTGTGAGTTTTATGTGAAATAGAATTACAACATTTGAAATAAATTATCAGTCGCTTTATTGGAGCATAAATGTGGAATGGGGATGTTAAGTTTTGTACGAAGTTTTATGCACTTCACACAACTTAACATGTCCAGCCCACATTCATACTTGGATAAAGCAACAGAATGGTAAGGGCTGATAAAATTCAAAGCTATTCAAGACTGTTTCCCGATATATTTCAGAATTTTTCGAGGCCCTACAATAGCAAAATTTAATACTTTTCAAGTCCCTGCCTTCACTGGTTCATCCGATCATTACCCCCTCCACCCACTCTCATTTCTAAAAGGGAAGTGGGAAGAGGGGTTCATTACCAGAGGGTGCTTGTTAGGAATAATCCGTCACTAACTCTGTCATTTAAAACTATACAGTTATGATTACGTGCTTCACCTGCATTTATATTTCATGAATATTCAAGGCTTTTCAAGGCCTCCTGACACATTCTCAGGATTTCAAGGCTGTGAATGAGCCTTAGTCAAATTCAAGGCCATTCCTTGAATTCAAGACCCCATATATGCATAAATTATAAATTTTTGCATGAAGAAAAATTTGCCAGAAAGCAAGTAGACTACACAATGAAAAATAAATCAGTTGTGAGAATCTGTAATAATGTATTATAATTGATTTTATTGCTGAACCTCTCATCAACTGTAGAATGGACTCACCCTTCTCACTGTGCATAGTAGTATATGTTTGGGTGTGAGTGTGGGGGGGGGGGGGGGTGCTTGGAAACGAAAAAGAGAGACGCGTATTTGTGGATATGTCTGTGTGTCTGCCTCTGTATTAATATGCGTGTGTGAATGGGTGAGCATGAGCACCTGTCATAGATAGAGCGAGCATGTGAATATTGTATACATTATGGTGATATATAGGCCAATTTGGCCGGGTGTAAAAGATGATATATATTGTTGAATCTTAATTGTAAAACATACACATATCACGTTAATAAAGATATACTTACTTACTTACTTACAGCAGAAAGGGTTAACTGGTTGAATGCTGGATACCTATATTTGGGCTTTATTCTGAAGCACAGCATATCACAACTCAATATATTTGTTGGGGTATAACAACACTTTTGACAGGCAGGCTCACCTCATACTGGACAGTTTTATGGGTTGAGGAAGCCAGAGTATGCAGAAAGAATCACCTCCAACATACTAACTCGCACAAGAAGGGTTAGTATTGGTTGAAGGAAAGTGCACCATCAACATGCAGTATGCCTTAGTAAACAGTACCACTGTGCCCCATGCGGGTAATCAGGATTAAGTGCCCTGCCCAAGGACAGAACACAGTTACTGCTGGACAGTATCATACCATGGACCTTTTGGTTTTAAAGTCCAATGCTCTAACTCCTGAACCATCACAACTTAAATGCTTTATATTTTGTGGATGAGCTTCATATTATCTTTTAAATCAAATTATTTAGTCTGTATTCAGTTTGACTTAAATGGATGAGTCTCATATGGGCCATGTTCTGAGAAAAGGGACCTTAGAGGATATCCAATGAAATCGAAGAAAAACGTCAAAAAAGAACGACGTGGAAATTATGGGCATGATCAATAAATTTTAGATAACAAGCACTCATGTTTTTTTTCCGTTTTATTTTCACTTCACATCAGCAAGTCCTGACTTACAGTAATTTAAATAAATTATCTCTGATTACTGTTACGAACTTGATATTTTACGTTAAAGAAAGAATCCAACGTCTCAAAAACCAAACATTCTCATGAACTGGGCTATTGTTTGGAAGTGAAATCGTTGAAGCGGGTGAACACAGATTTGTTCTTGACATTCAGTAACTGTTGTTTACCATGTAGCAAACATCTCAAATTTTTTGGTTGTTTGCTTTGGCTTTATCTGCTCCCCCATTAAACAGTGAAATTAAAGTAATAAACTGCACTGTGCGCAACATTTTGGGGTGAAATGAACATACTATAAAAATACTGACGCAAATAATGCAATTTTATGGCTTCACAACTGGTTTTTCAAAACTCTGCGAGTAGACGAAAAACGAATGGTTTTTATTCCACGCTGCTGCCTTACCCTTGTTTATGACATTTCACACACTGAATTGTTTACATGAACGAGTATGTGTTTCTATTTATAAGTCGTTGTGTGACATCGAAATGAAAGTTGCAGTGAACATATGTTTTGAAAACCATTTGTTTCTTTTTCATCTGTGTAGGCCTGTGAATTCAATAAATTATTTAAGGCTTTCTGAGAACCAGGAATGGATATTCGGTGATTTTGTATATCCGTCAACGTCAAGTAAGACAATCGTTAACGTTATTTTTTTCAATTTATTTGATGAAATTACGACCTAATGACTGGTTAAGATCTACACTGCACTAGTCTACATTTACGTGTTGTTAGTATCGAGTATCGTATATGGTATAGACTCTGTCAAGTTGCAATGAATTTTCTAATACCAACAATATTTAGAATTTGCTACTCTCTGACTGTGCAGGCAGCCAAAATCCTTAACAAATTACAGGGCGACAGAATTGCCGAGCCACCCAGAAAACAATTTGATCTCTGTAGGCCTATTAACTTGTGAATCCATGATGCGACTACTCGTACTTCTCCCTGTAATTTGTGGGGGGTTTTCTACAAATTTAATATCAACTAGAAAGTGTTTTAGCACACTAAAACATATGTCTCCCCTTCCTTTTGAGGTCAAGGTCACATGCAGTTCATCAAGGTAGCGGACATGCGGTTTCATGGTGACACATCCACATGTCAAAAAAAAAAAATTCTGGTCTGGACAATTACTCCCTATTTAAAGTACATAAATTTGACCTTGAGGTCAAGGTCACATGAAGGTCATGATGACATGTGGTCTCATTCTGATACATCCACATGTCAATCATCTAAGTCCTAGGTAAAAAAAACAAAAAAGTTCTGATCTGGACAATTATTCCCTATTTGAAGTACATAAATTTGACCTTGAGATCAGAGGTCAAGGTCACATGCAGTTCATCAAGGTAGCGGACATGCGGTTTCATGGTGACACATCCACATGTCCAAAAAAAAAAATCTGGTCTGGACAATTACTCCCTATTTAAAGTACATAAATTTGACCTTGAGGTCAAGGTCACATAAAGGTCATGATTACATGTGACATGTGGTCTAATTGCGATACATCCACATGTCAAATATCAAAGTTCTAGGTCAAAAAACAAAAAAGTTCTGGTCTGGATAATTATTCCCTATTTGAAGTACATAAATTTGACCTTAAGGTCAGAGTTCAAGGTCACATGAAGGTCATCGAGGTAGACGACATGCGGTCTCATGGTGACACATCCACATGTCAAATAACCAAGTCCTAGGTCAAAAAACAAAAAAATTCTGGTCTGGACAATTACTCCCTATTTGAAGTACATAAATTTGACCTTGAGGTCAAGGTCACAAAAAGGTCACAGCATGCGGTCTCATGGTGACACATCCACATGTCAAATAACCAAGTCCTAGATCAAAAAACAAAAAAATTCTGGTCTGAACAATTACTCCCTATTTGAAGTACATAATTTGACCTTGAGGTTAAGGTCACATGAAGGTCACAATGGTATGCGACACACCGGCTCATGGTGATACATCCACATGCCAAATATCTAAGGCCTGGCTCAAAAGACAAACAAGTTTTGGTCCGGACAAAGTTTCCTTGAAAAAAGCAAAAAAATCTGACCTTCAGATCAAAGGTCAAGGTCACATGAAGGTCACAATGGTACGCTACACACCGGCTCATGATGATACATCCACATGCCAAATATCTAAAGCCTGACTCGAAATACAAAAAAGTTCTGGTCCAGACAGTTTCCCTTAAAAAAGCGCATAAATCCGACCTTCAGGTCAAAGGTCAAGGTCACATGAAGATCACTATAATACACAGCACACCGGTTCATGGTGATACATCCACATGCCAAGTATCTAAGGTGTAGGTCAAAAGACAAAAGAGTTATGGCCCGGACAAAGTTTGTGTGATGTTTCCCTTAAAAAAAAACATAAATCTGACCTTCAGGTCAAAGGTCAAGGTCACATGAAGGTCACTATGGTACACTGGACACCAGCTCATGGTGATACATCCACATGCCAAGTATCTAAGGTGTAGGTCGAAAGACAAAAAAGTTATGGCCCGGACAAAGTTTGTATGAGAAGAAGAAGAAGAAGAAGAAGTAGAATAATAAGAAGAAGAAGAATATGCACTAAAACAATATGTCTCCCTTCTGGGAAGGGGAGACATAATAAAATTATATAGAGGAAATAACTTTCAAAACTTTCATTTAAACCTTTGCAAATACAAGAAACAATTTTGGGTTTCGCTAGTGATTTATTTATACTGATGTCAAGGTTGAGGCCTGCAAGGCTAAAAAATAGTTTCCTACATTTTTTTTTAAATACGTCATTTTCGAATGATTATAACATTAAAATGACTTTGGGGGGCATTGTGGTTTATTAACGGCCCAACAGGTGTGAATAACAGCATGACAGCTTATAAAGGCCCAAAATGAAGTCGAGGGCCATCAATAAGCTGAAGGGCAGTTATTCACACCTGTAGGCCGTTAATAAACCACAAGGCTCGACAAAGTCATGTTATTACTATTTACCACTGGGATTCTGAAAAAAGTTTTGACCCTGTGCCTTACATGACATTTTTAACATTTTCAGTTTTTGACAGATGATAGTATCGTCTGTTGTCAAACAAACTGGTGTCATATGATTATCATGTGATCGTCACCGGTATGCTTTCAATTGCAATGATGTTCAAAAACTTAAAACAGACCCAATATTCACCACTTTTAACTCAGAAATAAAGGCTTAAACTGTATACAGACTTACTTACTATACACAGCTGCTTGTTCTTATGGGGCTAGCTTTGTTGGACATTTTACATATTTAATAATTAAAAAAAAATCACACTGTTTACTAACTGAAACCATTTCTGGAAACCGTTTCCATTTCCGAGTGTACGACAGCGATGAACATAAAGTCGTGTGACGTGTCGGGCTGTTAATGAGATGTTTAATACATGTCATGTGACTTTCTGAAGTAGATCGTTACCTTCTAATAATGCCCTATTAAACTTTGTTAATGTACTAGAGAATGCCTGCTAGAGTGGTAATAATGGTGATTAGGAACTAGGTAATAAGTCAACAGTATTAATAACCTGAGTTATATTGGCTTTCTCTATAAATTAGTATAAAATTACAACGCAACCCTCACAAGAACATAGAAGATAGCCTAATATTGTGAACTTACTGAAGATGACATTAACTCAGAGTATTCTGTAGAGACTACAGTGTACAGATATAAATTTGAATTTTTTTTCGACATCAGTTTTCACTGTACATCTATTTTTTCACATTTTATCTTTTTTGGGGGGTGGGGTGGGTAAAAAGTACAAACACATGCGATTCTTCAAAACATGTTGGTTTCCAGAAATACTTGTCTTGCTTTATATTTCACAAAACCGCAAAGTGATTTCAACCAAATATAGAACTGAGGCGATAGGACTACTCATCACAGTGGGCCTACACTTCCATATTCCAGAAGAGTGTAACTGGAACTCAAAGTGATCTATGCTTAAATCTTTTTTTCACTGTGTCTGATATTCTGTTGATTGCCAATTACTTTGGGCACCTGTTGGATCCAATACTTTTTTAAGAACATCAGATTACAGTATGGGCTAGAATAATTTTTAAGATAACCTCAAAAAGTTTCAATTGTCTTCAGCATTAGTCTTATTAATAATACTTGCTTCTCTGGCATCATTTATTTAAAATACCTGAAATATTCTGGGCTGTAATGTCTAAAGTTAGTATTAGCCCCCTCAAGAAAATGATAATAGAAGGTCTGAGTGGTTATCTTACATCACATTCCATCAGTTTTGCAATCATGCTAACTGTTGTGCGCCTATTTTGTAATATTTAAAAATTGCTCAACCTTAGCCTACACACAAAAACAGCCCCCTCCCTCAACACCCGCCCTCCCCCCCCCCAAAAAAAAAAAAAACTGTTCATGTGCATTCAGTTTAAAACTTTCCTTGCTTCTATTTTGCTTCAAACTTATAGGGTGTAACCCATAATTACACTAGCTTCATTAGGAATGAACTCCTGCGAAAGGTTGAATTCTACACAGTAGCACCCGACTCATAGCCAGGTATATACATTGTGCAAAATTTGACTACATGGTGGTTATGCAAATTTAAATCTACGTGAACAGATGATGGTTTGCCAAAAGTTGCATCTTGAATGGTAAAACCCTAGTAACTTAACTGGTAGAGTGTTAAATTTTTTCTCAGCCTCAAGATTTGTTCACACATTTTTGTCTTGTTACAATTAATGGGAGAGTGCCTATAGGCATTCTCCCATAAATTGTAACAATGCAAATCGATGGAGAGGAAGAAATTTTACTTCCAAGATAATATGAAGGACATCCACAGAATATGAAGCCTTTAACTTTTAGGTATCTGCAGTTCCGAATAAAGCCCAAATATGGGCTTCTAGCATTCTACCAGTCAACCAGCCTTTCTTGTGTCTTGATAATGTTTTAGACTTTTGCCTTGAGAGGTTATATATATTCAATTCCATGCAATATATGAATACTTGTTAAGGATAAAAAAGCAGTTTTCAAAGAATTTTTACATAGTCGAGAATTCGGTTAGCCATCTCCAAACCACGTGAACTGTCAGTCGGTTAGACTTATTTTTTAAATTTTGCACACTGTATATATATTATAGGAGGCCACTGGGATCTTTTTTTGGAAGGGGGAGGACAAGTATTTTTAGGCCGCAACTGTAAATCCTGAAGATGTAAATCTTGAGTTGGGGAAACATATGGGGGTGGTGTTCTTCGTGTGTGGATGAGGTCTCCTCCCCCCCCCCCGGAGAGATTTAAAAAAAATATAAGCCCCAAATAACACAATTAAAATACATTTTTAGGCTAGAAAGAACGTAAATTTTCATCAAGCCTCCCCAACGTACTAACTCCACACAAGCAGGATTAGCATTGGTTGAAGAAAAGTGCATTCTCGACATGCAGTACGCCTTAGTACACAATGCCACCGTGAAGAAAAGTGCATTCTCGACATGCAGTACGCCTTAGTACACAATGCCACCGTGCCTCGACGTGGGCAATTGGGATTAAGTGTCTTGTCTTAGAACACAACACGGTTGCCGCAGGTGGAATTCGAACTGAGGATCTCTCGGCAGGCAGCCTGCATCTCTATCCACTGCGACACCGCACTCCCTATAACTTAGTATAAGACTTCATATTTTTTTTATTTCATGAAATTCTTTCGATATATAGTGTACTGTTGGAAAGCTCTCGAATAGCTTATTCCAATATATAAATATGTTAAATCACAAGCAGCTTCCATTTGCCATAGTCAAAGGAAGCTAATTTTGATCCTTTTATAGGCAGATCCTAGTTTCGAGAGAATTATCAAAATTAATGTTAACTGAGCAGAAATCGCAAAGCTCTATAGTCTAGCAGCTGATTGGAAAAACGATGACCTTAAATTTCTTTTGAGAACAATAGGCAAAAGATATGATTGTTCACCCAATTTGTGGAATCATGGTACCCAGGGGGAATCACTCACTGAGCAAATTGAAGTAGGGCAGGAGAACTTTGAAAACTAGTCTAACATACATTGGGACGCTCCCCCCCCCCCCCTCACCATTTTTTACGACTAAAATTAATTTATGCTTCTCTAAAGATCGAGACCTGTGGAAACACGGTTTTATATCTCATAACACATGATTATGCACTCCAACCACAGTGGATCCTCATTTGTGCAGATAATAATATTGTACAATATGCATGCGGCTATAGTCCTTGCTGCCCTTCTACTTTACATAGAGAGGCCCCTCCCCCCAGACTCTGTCAACCCTGTCACAACTCACTCGGATGAACATGTTGATCCTTCCCATCATGACCAAAAACAAAATTTTGCGCCCTCCTTCCCCTGAATCCTGGATCCTCCACTCACAAGACTCTTTGTCGCACAGTGCCGGTCTCCCGCATCTCTGAACTGAACACACTGACCAGTGAACAAATAACCCTTTGTTACCCATACCATGCCACTCTTTCTCTCCCTGGCACTCTAAGACAAATGTTTTATTTTTCACTCTTCCCAAGCTATCCTCCCAATGCCCACCTTCCTCAAGTCACCAATTTTCATAAAAGTATGTCAGTTGTATCTTGGATCTGATAATGAAGAGTAACTTACTGGCTGATTATGTTACACCAAAGTCCAGGCATAGACTAATAGGATCCAGAATTTCTCGCTGGTGGGTGGTGGTGATGGGGGGAGGGGGGGGGGCAGGAGAGGGGCTGCCATAGCTGTTAGATGTTTGGATAAGTTTAACTGGAATTATTTTTTAAAAAAGGAACAACGGAACTTTTATCATTTGTGTGAAACAGACATGATCATAAAAACACCTGTGATACAGGCTGGGTCGGACTCAGTTGATGCTTTGTTTATGTGAAAAATTCATGCATCTTCAGTCAGTAAATTTTTGATCAAACATTTCTCCCTTAGTATATGGGTTTGGATACCAGCTGTGGGAACACTCCTGTTTTATCAGAACTATGTTTGGATACCAAATGTCAACGAAAGATTGGGATAGGAGATGCACCTCCCCCCAAACAGCCCCTCCTTCCCCACTGTGTGCCTATACCTCAAAAGAGCCTTGGTGGTAGTGGTGGGTATGGTGTACCTGGGTTATTTGGGGGAAGGGCGTGGGGGGGGGGGGAGGGTCTTTCTTTTTTTTTTAATTCCTACAAAATGTTTCATCAAGTTTCTGCTGCTGCAATCTAAATTTTTTAACCCATAATTTTCTAAAAAATCGATATATCAAGACACGAAACAAGGAAACCATTAGTTAGTTGTTTTATTTGTCAAAAACATGAGACTAGAGTTTTTTAATTTATTAATTATCTTATTTCCTTTTCAGTACATTTTATGGTAGTGTCTGTAAGGGGCATAGTGAAATATTTCTCTACTGATGAAAATTTTAAAAAAAATTATTTTCCAATTCCATTCGAGATTACTCTTCTCATATCATGAAAATATCATGAAAATATATCCACATTGAAAGCCCATATGGTGATCTGTGTGGTCTGTGTTCACTAATAATACTTTGCTTGTCTAAAAAAAACAACTTGGTACTGTCTGTAAACGTCAATAATCTGTGTTTGGGTATTGGTTCTTGCTTTCATTTTCAAGATCGATAATGTCGCACATACGCATTACTCAGGTATTACGCTGAAACATCAAATGGTCAATTTAACTTATTGAGCCCTTTGACACTCCACTTTAGACCTCATTTTGACCCATTTCTATTTGTCAGATGATCCTGAAATAAACTTTGCTGAAAAGGTTGTTTTCCAGAGAGTAGAGATGTTAAATTAACTCCAATTTCATTTTTTGACCCTTAAGGTTCCCTTTCTCAGCACACGGCCCATATTATCTTTGAAGTCAAATTATTTAGTATGTATTCAGTTTGACTTATAATTTATGGGAGAATGTCTTTAGAAAGAAGAGCAACCGAAGCATGGACTATGCCCCGACAATGTCTATACCGAAAGGAAGAATTGTCTAGTAATCCACAAGAAACACCAAAAATTATGATTTGATCAAATAAGCGGTTCTTTAGTTATTGGTAGTAACCAAACGTTAACGGTTGGATGGATAGATGGATGGATGAACGGATGACTGAAAAGACAGACAGACGTGATGGACAGACGGATGTAAGCACATGCTGAAATCATAATGCTTCCCAGAGGGTCGGGGCCTAAAAAAAACCTGAAGCCAGGTTGTTGAATTGTTTTCATCAACATTTAACAGGCATTTATGTTATTTTGAGGAGTGAGATATCCATTGCCAATATCGCCCAGTTGAAGAAAAAAATCTGCGTGTAGTAATTGCCCACCTCACCATATATTGCTCAGATGACAGATTAGGGTCATGCTATTGTTTCAGCACAGAGAAAACTTGGTTATAAAGTGCGACCAGAGAAAGTAACAAGAACTATGCAAAGTGTGGGGTTGGCCACTGCCCCTGACCTATAGACATGATCATTGTAGCCTTAAAGGTATTGTGGGACAGAAAAATTTTCTAAGTCGAAAGAGTGAAATAGGGACATAACTCTGGGAAAAATGATTGGACGGAACCTGTTCCTTGTGCATATCCATTCCCCCATGTGGGTCTATCCGCATACCAAAGGAGATCCAAATCTGACTAATGGGTTTGAAATTACAATCCAATCCAAAATGTTTATATGGACGTTCTTACACATTCTTACTTGTGGGTTTTTTCCCATGTTAAACCCCAACCCCACAAGGTCAAAAAATTAACCCCACAGTGCAAAAAATAACCCCACAAGTGGCCACTGTACTAACCCAACCCCACAACTACCACTGACCTTAAATTGTAAACCCCGCAATGTACTTCTACTAAGCCTGCAAAGGAAGATGGATGGATAGTCAGATGGATGGACAGATGGAGGTCTTCACTAGATACTGCCGAATCTTCTTTTGGAGGTCGGGAGCACAACAAATCAAAGATATGTAAACAAATTTTGAGGACTAAAATGAATTAGCATTCTACCATTTAAGGAGAAAGCATATATTAGATTCTGTTGCAAACAGTTTATATATATAAACATTATCATCATACCTTGATCGGCTGTGTGATGAAGATAGAAGTAATGAAGGCAATAATCATTGAAGTTATCCATTGTTTACACTTCAAATCTTGAAATGTGATTCCATAAGCTGTAACAAGGAATGCTGACATGATGACCAGGGCCCATAGTAGGATCCATGCAACAATGGTAAACCACCATGGAAGGTCACACTTCTTCTTTCGTTTTCCATACTCTTTCATCCTTACTGCCTCCTTCTCACCCTTACTGATTGTATATAATGGCGTATCAGACCTGTAGAGAGAGCTGTCTGGTCGTGGTGCTTCAAATGGTTCATCTATTTTATCACTGACATTGTCCGAGTTGTTGATGTTAGTTGTTATATCAGACAAACAAGCTGCACCCTTCGGTCCAGACTTTTTCAATGCTTCAACAACACGAGATGGCCTCTTTCTTCTAGGTCGGGATTTTCGGAATAAAAGAACAAGGAAAAAATTGGCAGGGAACACAATGATATTTGTGATAATGCCAATAAACAGCTGTAAATAAAAAAAAAAACCTCTCTAAGAAACAGAAAAAATGTATGTGATATATAATTTGATATCTTTTAGCTGGTAGAAGCCCATATTTGGGTTTTATTCTGGAGTGCAGGTCCTGCAACTTGAAGGCTCATATTCAGTGGGTGTGCTTTGTATTATCTTTGAAGTGATATTATTTAGTCCATAGGGGTTTGCCTTGTTATAATTTATAGGAGAGTGCTTAAAGACTCTCTCCCATAAATTGTAACACAGCAAAGGTAAGAGTACAAAATTTGATGGCCAAAAATAACTTTGCATTCTACCTGTTAATTGAATAACCCTGTTAATTGCTTATAACTTTCAAACACATAACTATTTATCATACCTTCAGGACAAATTTGACCTGTTAATTGCATATAGGTTATAAAATAAACTCATGTTAATTGGATAACATGAGGCCCCATGAGGCCTGGGGCACTCACATGACCATAGAATAAAGAAGTATTTAATTAGCATCTATAGCTAGTTAACAACTACAGAGGAATGAAGTTATTAAATTATTTTCAACACTGTTGTCCATCTCGAATGTCTTTTTTGTTTCACTTGAACAAACTTGAACAAACTTGAAGGATGTTGTATACCAAATATCAAAAGATTCTGACCGGTGGTTCTGGAGAAGATGATTTTGAGAAAATTACCAATTTTGCACTATGTTGAAATTTTCACCCTCCCCAACCCCCCCCCCCCCCCCCCCCCCACCCAATAGGGAACACAAATATCAATACAGGGACTTTATTTGAACAAACTGAATCTGAACCATCTAAAGATGTTGTGTACCAAATATCAGAAGAATCTGAATGTATCTCAAGAATCAGACTTTTAAAGATTATTCCACATATTGGACCAAGTTAAAATTCAATAAAATCCCAATAGGGAGCCCAAATATTAACCCAAAGACTTGATTTGAACAAACTTAGATCTGACTTCCCCAAGGATGCTGTATACCAAATAACAAAAGATTCTGACTGGTGGATGTGAAGAAGAAAATTTTCCAAGATTATTCCTCATATTGCACTAAGTTAAAATTCAGGCTCCCTTAGAGAGCCTAATTATAAACCGATGGACAAAACAAATTAAATCCATCCACTGTTAAGATGCTGTATGCAGTATATTAAATGATTCTGACTGGTGTTTCTGGAGGAGAAGAGTTTCAAAGATAATTCCTCATATTGGACTAAGTTCAAATTCGAGCTCCTGTAGGGATCCCAAATATAAACCCAGGGTTTGAACAAAATGCACTCTAACCTCCCTAAGGATGTTATATACCAAATATCAAAAGATTCTGACCGGTGTATCTGAAAAGGAAGATTTTTAAAGATTATCCCCCATGTTGCACTAAGTTAAAATTCTGACCCCCCCCCCCCCCCCCCATAGAAGCCCAAATACTAACCGAGGGACTGATTTGAACAATCTTGAATCTGACCTCACAACAATAATGTATACCAAACATTAAAAGATTCTGACTTGTGGTTCTGCAGATGACTCTTGGGCCTCGATTTGAACAAACTTGAATCTGAACCTCCAAAGGATGCTGTATATCAAATATCAAAACATAAAATTGTTAGATCTGAAAATTTTAAAGAATAATCCTCATATTGCATCCATAGGGAGCCCAAATATGACCCCAGGGACTTCATTTGAACAAACTTGAATCTGCCCCCCCCCCCCCCCCACACACACACACACACCATGCCTACACCCTCCCCTCCCAGGTCCAAGTCCACCAATCATCAAAAGATTCTGACTGGTAGATCTGAAGAAGATTTCATTAAAAAATTTCCCATAGGAAGCCCAAACATGAAGATTTTTAAAGATTTTTCCCCATATTGCCCTAATTTGAAAAATTACATGCTCCTGTATTGAGTCCAAAAATATTAACAAACTGGTATCTGATCCCCCTACAGATCCTGTACACCAAATATCAAAAAATTATGACAAGTGGTTCTGGAGAAGAAAAGTTTTAAAGATTATTCCTCAATTGTGTTTTCTTCTTATTAAGATAACTGACCAAAATTAATCATTAGCATTTTAAAAGATATGGCAATTTGCCAACTGGCAAATTGCCACATCTTTGAAAATGCTAATGGTTCATTTCAACCCATATAAAGTCATAACAAGAAAATACAAACCTAGAAAATACAATTGTAAAAGTTTTATAGTATTGGCCCCTGATCAAAGATTCCTGGAGCACTGTAAATAACATCATCAAAGCCATTCAGAAGATGAAATCCACAATGTAAATCAATGTCAAATTGGTTGCAGGTAGGCACATTCTGTCTTTTATCGCAGCTCGAGGCATGTGTCAAACTCAAATAAGAACATTCTATGAGGGTAATATATGGTTTGGGGAAAAATTGACAGGGGAATTGGACCCTAAAAGGGGAGACTCCCTGTCTCCCTAGCAGAAACCCTGACTATGTCATGATTTCAACACATGTATAAACCCAAGTTTAGCCAAATGTTTATAGCTATGATGCACACTTTAGAGGACTTACACCCCAGGCATTATTTACAAGTCCTATTTACAAGTACAGTGTTAATTGAATAGCCACTTTGCCAATGAAAATTATTCAATTAACAGAGGTATTCAACTAACAGGGATTGTGTCACTTTCCTGTATTGTAGAGATGAACTTAGCATTTATTCTATTCTATCTTGTTTGACAGAGTTCCACGAGCTCTGCCAAACAAGATATAATAGATAAAATGCTTGAATTGGATGCAATGAGGCCAAAGGGATCTTTAAACAAAGGAAAACTGGGGAGAGTAAGGGTAATTTCTAGAAAGGTTACAAGATTTTTTATTCAATTACCAGGAGTGTACTCTATAGCCTATATTCAATTAACAGGTCAAATTTGTACTGGAGGTATGGTAAATGGTTTTGTGTAGGGAAATTATATTCAATAACAGGGTTATTCAGTTAAGAGATATCCAATTAAGTGGGCTCTGCTGTATAACAAAACCTGTTTATTACCAGGAACAAATCACTGCTCCACCTCTTAGCATTCCCATGGGGAAGATAAAAATGAAATCATGAACAATTTAAACAGAAAACTAACAATAACAACTAGAGACCCCAATGGGCGTGAAACATTTTCTTTGGGATCCTTCGCAGAGATTAAAATTTAAAAAAAAAAATAACTGATTGCTTACCAGTTAGATAAAAGATGTCAAACCACAGGAATTGGCACATTTTTCTTAATATTTCAATAAAACTAAAATCTTTGCCATTTGATTGGACAAGAGCTCCCTAAGGCTTTTATCATGTTTACGGCTGAAGTATCATATGTTACCGTCTGACATCACCATGCAAAATATTTGAAATCATGTTTCCCATTTTGCAATTATTCTGTCGAGGTTCAGATCTTAAACTGATTTGTATTTTAAACAACACTCCATTCACCACATTGTCTGCTGCACATATGAAAAATCTAGAAAAACGAATTGGTCTGTAAGTCACGCCATGGTTGAAATAATTACAAAATGGGCAACGCCAATTTAAATATTTTGTGTGGTGACATCAAAACATAACACCAGCTACTGGAGCCATAACCATAAATGAAAGTGTCAATGACACTGTAGCTTAACTTGACTAAGTGTTGTGTTTGGTGAAAAGGATAATGTTCAATGATTATGAAATGATTATGAAATAAGTCAAGAATTGTGATAATTGAGAATAAGTTAATTTCTGTTCCCTGTATATTATGTTTTCAATAAAAATAATTTGGGGTGTAGAATGTACTAAAGAAATGAGGGGTGGGTTAATGTGGCCCTCACAGTTAATGCATGTCAACCAAAGTTACCAAGCTACAGTGAAATTATTCCAAAACGAGTCATCCTATCAAGTTACAATAAAATCTCTTCATAAATACGGCCAGTAGACTGTGCCAAAGGTTTTTGGTCTTCGGGCCTGTGCAGCCATCATGGTTGACCCATTGCAACCAAAAGGGGACATCCTCATCTAGACATACTATAAAGTTACAATGAAATCCATTTATAAATATGACCTGTAGTCTGTGCTAATGGTTTTTGGGCTCAGGCAGCCATCACGATTGAATGATCGCTACCAATAAAGGTTTTCAGGCCCCTGTAGCCAGCACAGTTGACCGATTGTAACCAAAAGGGGACATTCTCATCTACAAATTATATTGAGTCATCCTACTAAGTTACAATGAAATCCCTCCATAAATACAACCTGTAAAAGTTTTCAAGTTTTGTGTTTGGTTAGCCATCACGGTTGACCAATCATGACCAAAAGGGGATGTTCTCATCTAGACATGACCTCAAATCTGCATATGAAATTTCATGAGGATCGGACAAGAACGATAGGGTGTAGCCTGTGCTAAAGGAAAATGTGAACAGACTCACAAGCTAACAGACTTCCCCATGCATAATGGCAATAGCTTATCTTGACTATGTCAAGTTAAGCTAAAAATCTATGCGACCTCTCGTCCGATCAGAGGGCAAGGATTTCAATTTTACTAGAACATAGCTCATTCCAATGAGAGAACATAAGGTGGTAAGTATTTTAATTGAAAAAAGGAAAGTGTAGTTATTCAAGACAACTTTTTGCAAGTGTTGTCTGCAAGATGTGTCGCCTGCAGAATGAGGTTTCCAAAGGGAGAATTTGGTGATGCTACCTTGCGCAGCAGGATAGCATTACTAAAATTACCCTCTGTGAACCTTAATCTGAATCAAGGTCTTGGGCCTAAAAGGAAGAGGTACCTAGAGGATAAATTGGGGGTTTCCTCACCCACTGTATAGGACAGCATTCTGCAAATGACAGATTGCTTATTTCTTGGCTTGGATGTGTTTGGCAAAGGGTTAATTACTTCAAAGGCTAGAAAAATTAATTTCAGAATTCAAGGATATTCAAGTATTTCAAGGACCTGTTGCTACCTGCACCAAGTTGTTTAACATACCAGAAAATAAGGGGTCAGACAAGGACAATGTCAGGTACAAAGAGGCCAATGTCTGATTGAGGTTTAAACAGTCAAAATGTCTGATGCCAAAATTATCAATGAAGTTCAGTGATCAGAACATCATGCATGCTGGAAATCATGTACATAACTAGCAAGCCTAAAAGTAATGATTATCGTGATTTCTTGTCATGGCAAGTTGGGAAGTGTGAAGAAAGTGACTGTACAGTTCATCAGTACTAACAGCATGTGAAAGAATACGATCTGATATAGCCATACATGTATCTAAATTATGTCTGAAGGGTAATTCAGTTCCAATTCAGAAAGAGCCTGCCAAACAAGGTATGGTTGGATGAATTCTAAGCAGTTTCAAGATGTACACCCAAAACTCCATTTTGTAATATGTCAGATATCATTCTTAAATGACAGACATGATTCATTTAGTGTCAGACATTTTGTCTGGATACAACAAATAATGAAAATTATTTTCAGGCTTGCCAAATAAATTATTTAAAGGAATGCAAGAAAAAATGTAGTTACATTTTAGATTGAAACAAAATATATGGGGTAATAATTACCTGTTCAGGTGACAATGAGAATGGCCCAAATGCAAATGATGTACTGCCATTGCTTTCTCCTTTCTCATAGAACATGGCATTTGCCAACATGGTCATATACAGAAGGCACAGGCAACATGATACTCTTTGTACTCTAGTAAAGCGACTTCGTGGTGGACGTGTGATCACTGAAAACCACAGATGACCATCTCCAAGATTTTTTCGTGCCTTATCTGCAAACAGGTGTCCAAATGCAGTCATTTGTTCTTTGCCAGCAACTGGAACTACTCGATCAACCTGAAAAGTATTCATTTGTCTTTATGTGAAATAAAAGCAAAATGTAAAGAGACTGTTTGATTTTCATAGTAGTGGTGTGTTTGGGGTGGGGGTGATGGTTAGGTGCAAATCCCCACTGCCCCCTTAAAAATCCTGAATTTTACAATTTGCATGGGGCATCAACTAAAGAAATTACAGAAAACATACCATGCATGCCTGCTGTTTTCAAAATTTTGCATAACCCATTTATCGTTCACCTGGTCTGAGCTTTGTTATTTATCATTCGTTCCCCTGTACTTGATTCTGGTAACCCATTTGGTAACCTAAGCATATATGTATCCCAATTGTGCTGATATATAAACTGTTGTACCACAGCCAAGTAATTGCTCTATGGGCAATATCCTGATGAATAGAGATGAATCCTTAGGAACATAAATGAGGCTGTGTTGCAGCATTTTAAGATACAAATTAGAGGAAATTATGGGGCTAATCTTGGCATGGGCTAGCATGCTGTAAAAGCGTATGACATACCTATGTTATATCTTTAGATGATCAACAGTTTAAAATGATGTTGAGCAATACTTGGCCAGCAAAGCAGCTATACTTCAGGCAGATGCAAACACCTGTGCAGATGATGATTGGTTGAGGCTCAACATCATTCCCTCATACATTCATACTAGATTACTCAACTTGGTGGAAATTTCAAAGGTCCCAGCAACAATTTAGTAAAACACATTTTTTGTTCGCCTGTTTTTCATTTTAGGTAACTCCACATGACCCAAACAGCAGTTCACCTCAAAACGACAGGCCTGCCATGAGGTGTTTTCGAGCATCAAAATATCTCCAAATAGCTCCATTCAGGACATATTATTAAATAACTGGCCCCAAGGTGCCTCAATTGCTCACTAGATAAAATTGGTTAAAGACAGATTTTAAGATCACATTCACCATCTACATGTTAATATAGTTATGGGACAGAGGTGGGGGAGAAGGATCTGTTGCGTGATTTTTGTTTCTATTCTCTGCGAAAAATCACTCAAACCCCTTCAAACACACATTTTGAAGCAAAGAGAAGTAAAAGTAAAAAATCACCCAGAAGGATGTCCTCCAACTCCCCATCCCCAACATAAAATCACTCGAAATCTCCCAAATTTTCTTGTCAAGCAAAAAAAAATAGTCTAATGGACTCTCCCCCACCCCCAAGCCACTAGTGACCTTGTGGTCCCCATCTGAGCAAATATTAATCTTATGTACTCGCATTTACATTTAACTGACATCCAAGTAACCTCCACAATCAGATGTGTCACATGGGGGCACAATTCATTCAAACAATAGTAAATTCTCAGTGGGTAAATTTCAAACCCCTCTACTGCCCACCAAAATCAGTTAAGAACAACACTTTGAACAAACGTTAATCTAGAAGTCATAGTAATGATATATGCCAAATATTAAAAGATTCTGCCTGGTGGGTTTGAAGAAGAAAATGTTTGAAGAATATTGCTCATACTGCACTAAGTTAAAATTTGGGCTCCCATGGGAGCCCAAATATGACCCTTGGAATTTTATTTGAACAAACTTGAATCTCCCCATGATAAGGATGTCAGTACTATGTGACAAAAGAATCTGAGTCCTAGATGTGAAAATTTTTTTTTTAAAGTATAGAACTTATATTGCACAAAGTTAAAATTTGGGATCCCACAGGGTGCCCAAATATGACCCAAGGGACATGATTTGAACAAACTGGATCTGAACCTCCTCAGGTAGCGGCATATCAAATATCAAGAAATTGTGACTGGTGGATATGAAGAAGACTTTTAAAAAATTTCAAATGTTGCAGTTAAAATTTAGGTTGCCATAGAAATCCCATATATGAACCTAGGAACTTGGTTTGATCAACCTAAAATCTGACCCCACTAAGGATACTGCATATCAGAAGTTTTTGAATGATGAATCTGAAGAAGGGATTTTTAAAGAATACTCCTCATAGTACACTAAGTTAAAAATCAGGCTCCCATAGGGAGTTCAAATATGACTCTTGGGGCTCGATTTGAACAAACTTGAATCTGAAGCTCCTAAGGATGCTACATATCAAATATCAAACCATAACACTGGTAGATCAGAAGAAGAAGATTTTTTAAGAATATTCCTCATATTGCACTAGGTTAAAGTTTGAGTTTGCACAGGGAGCCAAAATATGATCCATGGGGCATGATTTGAACAAACTGGATCTGAACCTACTGAGGTAGCTGGATATCAAATATAAAAAAATTCTGACAGGTGGATCTGAAGAAGATTTAAAAAAAAAAAAATTTCCCTATGTTGCAGTTAAAATGTAGGTTGCCATCGAGAGTCCAAATATGACTCTTGGACCTCAATTTGAATTCACTTGAATCTGAACCTCCTAAGGATGCTGTATATCAAATATCAAAACATAAAACTGGTAGATCTGAAGATTTTAGCGAATAATCCTCATATTGCACCCATAGGGAGCCCAAATATGACCCGAGGGACTTGATTTGAACAAACTTGAATCTGCCCACCCCCCACCCCCACCATGCCTGCCCCCCTCCCCTACCATGCCCAAGGATGCTCTACCAATAATCAAAAGATTCTGACTGGTAAATCTGAAGAAGATTTTACAAAAGAATTTCCCATAGGAAGCCCAAATATGAACCTAGGAATTTGAATCTTGAATCGCGCCCACTAAAGATGCTACGTACCAAATATCAAAAGATTCTGACTGATGGATCTGAGAAAAAAATTTAAAAAAAATAGTCCTCATATTACACAAAGTTAAAATTAGGGCACCCACAATGAGCCCAAATATGACTCTAGGGACTTGATTTTACAAACTTCAAGCTGCTCCGCCCTCCACAACACCATCCCCAAAGACGCAGTATACCAAATATCAAGAGATTTTGACTGGTAGATCTGGAGATTTTAAAATTAATTTCCTCATATTTCACCAAGGTAAAACTAGATGCATAGTGATGGGATCCATCACTGTGGGACCTGCAATTGAAATGGTTTGCTATTAGAACAGTATACTGGACAGCAGAACCTTCCTCTGACCAGTGAAACAATGTACCGAACAGCTGTTTTGGGTTTCAGGATTCAGAGTATTTATATCATTATTATATAAAACAGATATTTATAATGAAAAGTCTTGTTTTCCAGTCACATTTCCAACAACAGCAGTCTGTATGATGGATGAGGAGCTATAACTGAAGCCAACATGTGAAATTTCCTAGCTCAAGGGCAATCACTCTCCCATAAATGAAAGGATCAGAATGAAATTAAAACTTGATGTGGAGGTACCCATCAGGAAGCTAAAAAACAAAAAATTATTTCACTATTTCCATCCATAACTAAAAAAGTGTGGAAAACCTGTTGTAATTATCAAATTTCCAAGTTCAAGGGCAATAACCTTGTAACAGAGTGAAAGTGAGTGAAGGGAGCAAAAACAGACCTCCATCTGTAATTTGTCATATTGAAGGTACATGCATGTACCAAAATTCATTCAAGTATTGCTAACATTAGTGAAGAAAAGTGCAACAAGTATAACTGTCAAATTTCTAAGTTCAAGGTTATTAATAATAATAATAATAATAATAATAACTGATTTTCTAGAGCGTAAAACCACAAATAGTGCTCTAAAATGCTTGACAGAAATAAATACACTTTTCTGAAATGAAGAGTCACATCTGTTTTGGTTGCCTCTTAGAGAGGTTCAGGAGAATGCTTCAGTAAATAGGAAAGTTTTAAAATTTCTTTTCAAGACATTGAGAGTTTCTGAAATTCTGACACTAATTGGCAGGGAAATCCACAATCTGGGAACCATGATGGAGAACACATGATCATGAGCCTGATTAGAGCTGCTAAAAGGTACAACTATTTAAATTTGGTTTTTAGATCCAAATCCAAGAGAACTTTGTAAAAAAACATATGAGTGGAATGGAATGGAAACTTGATCTGCAAATGCTCATTGGGGAAACTACGCACGCCAAATTATTTCAATAATTCCACCATCCAAAGCTGAAAAAAGTATGGAAAACCTGTTATAACTGTTGAATTTCCAAGTTCAATTACTCTGTAATAAACCAAACTGAGTGACATGGAATTGAAACTTGATCTTGAATGACCCACCATGAAGTTTCATACAGAAACCCATGTCAATATTTCCATCCAGAGCTGAAAAAGTGCAGAAACATGTTTAAATTGTCAAATTCCTAAGTTCAAGGGCAATAACTCTGTAATAAACCAACTGAGCAGAATGGAATTGAAACTTGATCTGTAAGTACCCTTCATGAAGCTAAATACAAAAAATCATTTCAATATTTCTAACGATAGCTGTAAAAAGTGTGAAACACCCATATTAACTGTCAAATTTCTAAGTTCAAGGGCAATAACTCTGTAATAAACAAACTGAGCACAATGGAATAGAAACTAGATCTGTCAGTAACCACCAAGAACTCACATATAAAAAATCATTTCAATATTTCTACTGACAGCTGAAAAAAGTGCATGGGATGAACGGATGAACAAACAGGCTGATCACTAAAGGGCACCCACTGTAGACAGTGGGGCCCACATTAGGGTTCCCAAAGTGAGCCCAATTATGAACACAGGCACTCTTACGACCAAAGCTGAATAGTGACCCATCTTAGGATGTTGTATTCCAAGTATCAAAAGATTCTGATTGGCAGTTCTGGAGAAGATTTTTTAAACTTTGTGAAAACATTTTATGGGTGCTAACAGAATTATGGCTCTTGTGGTGCTACCTGTGGATGTGGCAACTTTATTTCAAAATTCATGGTGGACAGACAGCCAGACAGGCAGATGATGGACAGATAGTGATCACTAAACCTTCCCTTGAACTTTGCTCAGATGAGTTAAAAATTCTTTCTAGAAATTTTGAAACATATGTCTCAAATGGCAAATTTTGAAAGCAATACTGCCTCCAGTCTACCAATGTAAGGACACCATTTTCATACCTTTTGCCAACTCAAAATTCGATCTTCATGATATGCCTATGGCTTCTGTTGCCCCCACTCCCACCCCCCCCCCCCCCCACCCAACCCCACCAAAAATAAAAGCTAGGTTTGGCCATCTTTATGAAACAGATCATTGTTGTCAGAGTATTTAGGTAACAGATACCAAATAATTCATGGACCCTCTTTCACTTTTTGTCCAGTAATCTTGGCAAACAGAAAGTCAGTCACCCTGCTTTTAATTTTTTAAGGCAAGTGATAGGGCTGGGGAACAACCATTCACCTAATTTGTGCAAACTTTCGCATAGGAAGTTACGCCCATACATTTACTCTCAAATTCTGGGACATAGCATAAAGGATATTGTAAACTGAAAAGCAAGTATGAGGTCAAGTAATAACTAGAGGTGTGACTGCCCCAGATGGCCTGTTGATACCCCCCACTGGCCCCACTGCTATGATTATTGTAAGATGACGAGGGGCACAATCCTGGTAAAAAAAAATCTGACCAAAAGAATAATTGCAGGTGCTCAGGTTCCCATGGTAGTGAACATCTATACCAAGTTTCAAAGAAATCAGCCCATAAACATCTGAGAAAATCTCTGGACAAAATTCATGCATTCTAAGATGAAAAGGTGCATAACTCAGAAAAAGTCTGACCAAAATTATAACTGCTGGTGCACAGGTTCCTATGGTAGTGAACATCCATACCAAGTTTCAATAGAATTGAACAATAAACATCCGAGAAAATCTCTGGACAAAAATTTGTTTCAAGGATATCATGCTACCAACAAGGGGGTGGGGAGAACTAAGGGCTTGATTTGGCAAGATTTTGTTCCTAAATAATTTGTTTTATTATATGATAGAAAAAATCTGGTAATTTAATTAGCTAAAACATTCGTCAGAAGTGTTGATACACTCCAGTATTGCTGATCTATTCTGTTTTTATATTTTTATCGAAATCGAGTTGATATTTCACCATTCTGTCATTGGTGTCTATAAATAGTGCAGATTGGTCGATATAATGATTCCAACTACCTGTTTGTGATAAAAATAGAAATGGTATTTCCAACTTGCTCTTTCCTTTAATTTCCCTGTTCCAATGTTTACGAACTGTTCAAATATAACAATTAACTACAACATGAGCAAATAAGTTAATGCAAACATATTTTTATATATATATGTGTTAAAATAAAATTTATTTTGTTGAATATGAACTACAAATCGCTCAATTATTCTAATCAGAACCAAATAATGCAGCTGGCTGCCGTGCTCCTTCATCTGAGCAAAACAGAATGATGATTGTTTTCAGAGGATTTTCCACACATTATTTATGCCAAGTTAGGTGCACATTGGCGAAGTAGTTTCAGATAAGAAGATGAAAATGTGATTTCCCATAGGGTTTCCATGGTAACTACGAGCCACCATTCCTGCCATGTTTGCAACCTGATCACCTGCCATGTTTGCAACCTGATCAACATTAAATGAGGATCATTGATAGAGGGTGTCCCAGTCATCAATCATTTTAAGTTTCAAAACATTTGGCCTTGTAGTTTCAGAGAAGCATTTTGAAAATTGACCAATCAGAATCAAAGAATGCCTCTGGCAGTCATGTTTTTCATCCAACAGGAACAATATGAGGATCATTTGTAGAGAACCTCCCGTAGACTATTCCTGCCATGTTTGGATCACATCAGCTAAGTAGAGCCTCAGTTGTGTCCATGTGTGAAACCTGATCAACATAAAATGAGAATTATTGGTGGATGGTGTCCCAGTTATCAATCATGTGAAATTTCAAAACTTTGGCCCTGTAGTTTCAGAGGAGCAGATTTTTCAAAATCGACCAGTCTAAATAAAAACATGCCTCTGACAGTCGTGTTTCTCATCCCACAAAAACAAAATGAGAATCACTTGTAGAAGACCTCCCATAGACCATTCCTGTCAAGTTTGGCTCACATCTGCTCAGCAGTTCCAGAGAAGGAGGTGAAAATGTAATTTCCCATAAAGTTTGTTTGTTAACTATGAGCTGCAATTGTGGCCATGTTTGGAACCCAATCAATATTAAATGAGGATTGTTGGTAGAGGGTTGTACCAGTCATTAACTATTTGAAGTTTCAAAATATTTGGCCTTATAGTTTAGAGGAGAAGATTTTTAAAAATCAATCAATCAGAATGCCTCTGGTGGCCATGTTGTTCATCAGACGGAACACAATGACTATTTGTAGAGGACCTCCCACAGACCATTCTGCCAAGTTTGGTTCACATCAGCTCAGTAGTTCCAGAGAAGAAGATGAAAATGTGAAAAGTTTACAGGCGATGACGGACGCCAAGAGATGTCAATAGATCACGTGGCTCTTTGGGCCAGGTGAGTTAACAATATATACAATCTCATAAAACGTTATTGTTGACAAGAAGACACTTTAAAATAATCAGTGTTGTTACAACCGATAATGTTACAACGCCGCATAATGTTACACCAACGCATAATGTTACAAAAAATGTAGTAAACAACCGATAATGTTATAAACTCCGCATAATGTTATAACTTTTTTCAACCCGTTATGTTATAAAAATCGACGCATAATGTTATAACTTTTTTCAACCCGTTATGTTACAACAAATTAACCGATAATGTTATAACTTCTGTACACTAATTCCAGTTAAAGCTATTGTAGGTGGACTTTACCACTTACCATTTATTGCCGCATAAAGGTATGTAATATTTATACTAAAGGTTTCTGCTCTGGTTAAGGCGAGGAGACCCCCCCCCCCCCCCAACTCCCGGGGATTTATCATAGAATGACCTAGTCACGTTACATAGACGCGGATTATCCTGGTAACTCAATCGTGTAACGTCGTTACCATGATCACCCAGTGCCCAACATGGTGAAGGCAGGGATGGTGGAGGAGGGGTTCTATTTTCTCCGGTTGGTACGCTTACCAACATGCGTAATCTCCGCTTCCAGAAATGTAGTGTACCATAGTCCCCTGGCGCCTTTGGGGATGGGAAAATGCCTCTGTTTCTGCTTGTTTTGGGCATCTAAAACTCATTTGTCGCATATTTCTTAGTCATAAGAATATCTTATTGTTCATGAATTTGACATTTTAACAACTAGCAGTAAACAAAAATGAGGTGGAGTTAAAAGAGGCCAAAAAATTGGATGGAGCGAGGTACATATGGTGGATGTGGCAGGTTGTTAGTGTCGCACGGAAGCCGAAGAATAAGATGCAAGACTGGGTAGGAAGAGGAATGGGGTTTTGGAGGGTTGAAAGGGGTGGGCAGGGATTAGGCTGAGAAAGAGAGGAGGTCATGGATTAGTACATCAGGGTGATTGTGCAGAGAAAGATATCTGAGAATACTATAAGAGAGTAGTGCTAGACGTATGATAATATAGATGGTGGAGATGTTGGAAGAAGTGGAAGTGATGAATTTGGGATTACAGGTTCTGGAAAAGGCGGAATCACTAGAACAGGCAGTATAGGGAGAAGGAGGATATTGTGGAGGAAGAGTTGTGTTGATGTTGGTGTTGTGGCAGTGCTGGTGATGGTGTTGAGTAGTTTTGTATGTTGAAAATGAGCCATTTTGTAGGACCCCAGGGCAGGACCACGGAAGTGACGTCATGTCACGTGATTGGGCGATCATGTTGGGTTGTCATGATAGTGCACGTGGGTGGCCATGTTGTGATGTCATTATCATGATAATAGGTGGTAGGAGTGCGTATGCGCAGCTCGTGTTGTTATGGGGACACGTGCTCCGTCTCACCCCTAACAACCCGACAATAGATATCGAATTAATCCAAACATCCCGACAATCTTCAGAAAACTGACCCAAACACTCCCGAAAACACTCCCAAATAAAGGTAGGATAGTATCCTTAATGAGGATATGAGACGTATGAAGAGGTAATCATTGCGCTCATTTTCATAGCTTTCATTTTTAGACGTATGATTTTGCGCGCATCGTGCTCATTTTCATAGCTTCCATTGCTTCATATGACGAAAATGGGGATTCCGTGGGTTTAGTATCCTTAAAATATAGGACAGTATCGTTACCTGATGTCCGACCATATAATGGACGCGTAATTTATCACAGAAATGGGTGTATTACAATAATGGTTGGTTTATTACAATAGTGTTTTTTTAATTGAGAGATAAACTGGAAGACGGGGGGGGGGGGGGGGGGGGGGCACCTGTGCCCTGAGGTGCCCTACTACCCCTTGCCCCCTGGAGCTCCTGAAGTCCCGGTCCCTCGAGTTTCTGGCGAGTTACTAAAGGGAGTGCTTTCGGGAATGTTTTGGACAGTTTCCTGAAGATTGTCGGGTTGTTTGGATTAATTCGATACCTATTGTCTGGTTGTTAGGGATGAGACGGAGCACGTGTCCCTATAACAACACGCGCTGCGCATACGCACTCCTACCACCTTTTTTCATGATAATGACATCACAACATGGCCACCCACGTGCACTATCATGACAACCCAACATGACCGCCCAGTCACGTGACATGACGTCACTTCCGGGATCCTGTCCCGGGGTTCTACAAAATGGCTCATTTTCAACATGCATAACTACTCAACACCATCACCAACACCGCCACAACACCAAGATCAACATAACTCCTCCTCCACAATCTCCTCCTTCTCCCTATACTGCCTGTTCTAGTGATTCCGTCTTATCCAGAACCTGTAATCCCAAATTCATCACTTCCACTTCTTCCAACATCTCCACCATCTATATTATCATACGTCTAGCACTACTCTCTTATAGTATTCTCAGATAGCCTTCTCTGCACAATCACCCTGATGTACTAATCCATGACCTCCTCTCTTTCTCAATCTAATCCCTGCCCACCCCTTTCAATCCTCCTAAACCTCATTTCTCTTCCTACCCAGTCTCGTATCTTATTCTTTGACTTCCGTGTGACACTACCAACCCGCCACATCCACCGTATGTACCTCGCTCCATCCAACTTTTTGACCTCTTTTAACTCCACCTCATTTTTGGTCACTGTTAGTTGTTATAATGTCAAATTAATGAACATTAAGATATTCTTATGACTAAGAAATATGCGACAAATGAGTTTTAGATGCCCAAAACAAGCAGAAATAGAGGCATTTGCCCATCCCTAAAGGCGTCAGGGGACTATGGTACACTACATTTCTGGAAGCGGAGATTACGCATGTTGGTAAACGTACCAATCGGATAAAATAGCACCCCTCCTCCACCACCCCCGCCTTCACCATGTTGGGCACTGGATGATCAGGGTAATGACGTCACACGATTGAGTTACCAGGATAATCCGCGTCTATGTAATGTGACTAGGTCATTCTATGATAAATCCCTGGGAGTTGGGGGGGGGGGGGGGGTCTCCTCGCCTTAACCAGAGCAGAAACCTTTAGTATAAATATTACATACCTTTATGTGGCAATAAATGGTAAGTGGTAAAGTCCATCTACAAAAGCTGTAACTGGAATTAGTATACATTAGTTATAACATTATCGGTTAATTTGTTGTAACATAACGGGTTGAAAAAATTATAACATTATGCGTCGATTTTTATAACATAACGGGTTGAAAAAAGTTATAACATTATGCGGAGTTTATAACATTATCAGTTGTTTACTACATTTTTTGTAACATTATGCGTTGGTGTAACATTATGCGGCGTTGTAACATTATCGGTTGTAACAAGTGTCAGACTGATGACTGGACACAAAAGTCATAATACTGGACAAAGGAGATTAACTTTATAATCAAACCTTAGTACGCTGGTAGTACAACAGAATTTCCTCCAATCACTCTGTTTTTCTCTTGTTTAACGATGAATTTGACCAATCATATCTTGCTGGACAGAGCTATCTGAGCTCTGTCAAACAAGGTATATTTAGTTAACTCTTACCTGCTGAGTATTTGTCAATTATTTTTCCTTATATCTAGTCATTGCTGCTTCAAAGCAGCCATGACTAGATTTGATGAAAAATTCATATAAATTTAACTCAAGAAAGCATTGATCAAACATATAATCCAATATACAAGGGAGAATTTAGATAAAAGTACCTCAATTATGCTTATTTCGCTGGCAACTATTCCTTGTCCTCGGCAGGAATATCTGCCAGCAGCATGCAAGGAGTTAAATATAAGACTGCATTAAGGGAACTATTTCCTGCTGAAAACTTTGCCATTTTGACATCAGAGAGCTGAGGGCTAATTTCCACCTGTCTGTCAGATACAAAAGTGAGTGTGAACACGTAGCCATTAATTTTATTCAATCACAAATCTACCAATGATTGTTTCTGTAATGCATCAAGGTTGAAGAGAAGGGGTTTTCATTTTTTGCAAAAACATTTGCAAAATAGATTTTTATTTTTCACAGAAAACATATTTACCTGGTATTATGTATAATTTATTTGCATAAAACAAGGATTGGATACTTATAAACTGTCAGAGAAACTCCAACAGTTATCAGATGAAACACGCAACCAGAAATAACAAAACATACTTTTGATTCATGCAGTGTCTGGTTTTCAGGAACATTTAAGGACATTCAGGAACATTTAAGGACTAGCCTAGCAAAACATCCATTTTTCTAGGACTTTCCAGGCCTGCAATGTAAAAATGGCAAATTCCAGGACTTTCAAGATTCCAGGAACTGCACTAATACCCAGAAATTAACCCTTCACCTTAACCCTTTGATCTTTAGTGGTATCTTCCATACCAGTTCAATGGCAGCAATTAGAAGAGTCCATATTCATTATTTGGGGAAGACCAATCAATATTTTCAACGTTTAGCCTCGGGGCTACCCAAGGAAATATTGATTGGTCTACCCCACACATGTACTGAACAGCCATCCCATATAATGATGTTATAAACTGGCCAGAACCACATTTGACATCAATTCATGTCTAATTTGAGAACCTTGATTTATGTTTGAAAGCTAAATGCAAGTGCTAGGATTATTCTATTATGCAACATGCAATTAAGTTAATTACCTGTCCATCACCTTCTTCTACGGCAAACCACTTGTCCGCAATAAAGAAAAATTTCTCATCAGTATGCACATCTCGTATGATGATGTAACTAAGGTACCATGATGCCATCTTGCCTTTACCACTATTGTCATGCCAGATTCGAATATAATTCAGATTTCCAAGAGGTCTAAAATTACCAAAAACAAATTTAACAGATTGCATATCTTATAAGCTGGCTCAGAGCATAAATTGCAAAAAATTATCACCTTGAGGTGATTCACCCATCCACATACACTTGATCAGAGAGAGGGGTTGGGCTTCAGGGTATCAATGTCAAAATATTCAAATTTCAAACTGCATATTTTTCTCCTGATGCAACTAGGAATTTAACCAATTCAATTTGGTTTGAAAGGGCTCTTTGAGCTCTGTCCAATTAGATTAAATTGGATAACCCTTTACCCAGTGCAGATGACATTAAAATTTATGATTTTACATATTATTTTTTCAAATTTTCAAAAACATTTTAACAAAACCCTATCATGTGATCCTTCATTGGAACGAGTTCCATGAAGGGGGTCACATGATATGGCCTTGAATTTTTTTTTTAAATATTTTGTTTTCTACTGCTGAATTTGTATGATATGCGGGCAGGTGTGGCCGATTCATTAAGTAAAGGGTTAAATTCCTAGTTTCTTTATTGGAAAAATTTGATTCTAGAAATTTTGGTATTTTGACATCAGCAAGAAGATAATTACTATTTGTTCATTTTATGTAAAAATGAGATCCAACATGAACATTTTTCAACAAAGGGGCATAACTCTTGAAAAAATTGTTTGGCACTGTAATGTGCACTGTAATTATTTAGTAGATAATTACAAACAAATAAAATACACTCAATCAACTACTGGTGAAGTTACTGTAAGTCTGTGATTTCAGCATACCCAGAAAGGTCAGACTCCTCAAAAGCAGGGTTAGCATTGAAGACAAGGGCTCCATCGACGTTCTGTACGCCTTAGTACACAACACCACTGTGCCCCCATATGGGCAAAAGGGCCCAAGGAGTCAATTAAATAGTCAGTTTGAAAGTGATAAATATTCAAATAACAAGACTGCATGTATTCAATTTATCAGAATTTAGTGATTACTCTATATTCTGAAGATGCATGTAATTTCAAAATATTTAATGTCCAGCATCATATTAGAAGAGATATGTGAAAAAAGCATGCTGGCTGGATAAAGTTACTCTGTCCTTTGAAACATTCAACATTTTTGAAGACCAGAAGATAATGCCCCTCACTCAGGTGTCATCCCAACAAGACGATTCCCAACAAGATGAATCCCAACAGGATGAAAACTATTTTTTCATTAATTATAGGGGACATTGATAACAAAATATATTTAAAAAGTATATATTTATGCCATTTGAAGTATTTTGAGCTGGTTGTTTAACATGTTTCAGTTGCTGCTGAGCAGTTATTTTTCATCTTTTGAACACCCACATTGACTGTCTAACTTGAACAAGAGTTTATTTCTGTAGTGATTTCAATGTTTATATCTTTAAATCTTTTTTGTCTTTTCTTTTTTTATGCATTTTTTTAAAGTTTGATTGATAAAAAGATACAAACATTTTCACAAGTAGCATCTCATTACAATTAATGCATGGCACCTTTGTTAATTGAAATCTCTTTGTCCAACATTAAGCCATGTAGCAGTTTATGGGGGAATATCAATTAACAAAGAACATACAACACTTCTTTGTCAATCTATTGTCTCCGTAACAATACTTTGTGTTCAGCAAATACAGAGCAGACTTTCAGTCAGCTATCTTTATGAAAACACACTTATGACACTATAGGTGTATCGTATTTTAAAAACATTTTGCCGATGAAGTTTAAAAAACCATGCTTGAAAAAAAAGAGATTTTTATATAAATTTTGATATAGGTCCCAGGAGTTAAAAACATTTCTGATAGAATAAGCATTCTTGTATACTCCTTGTTATAATTCCATCCACACGTAACTTACGCTTTATAAAATTGAAAGGATAATTCACAGTTCAATACCAAACCTTCCCATGCCCTATCATTGATGAACTGAAAATTTTCATCACAGTCTTGTAAAGCATAAATAATGTGCAAATCGAAAGGTTAAATAATTATATTATATGCTACAAGATAGATGTAAACTCCTTTATGTTTTGTTATTCTGTTTTGATTTTATTGAGTTTTTCAGCCTGGTTTATAATAAATAAAATAAAAAAAAAAATTCCACTTCAAAGTACCCTTCTCATATACAATTTTGGACAGAGTGTGAAAATAATTGGGTCACACAGTCATTTTAATTAAATTTGTCTTTTTGGGGTTCGTCTTGTTGGGATGTGTCTTGTTGGGAATAAAAGCTTACTCATATGCCGAAAATTATTATATGGCAAGTAATGAAAGACTTATCTGAAAATCTGAGTATATATGTTCCACCAATAACAACCATTATTCAATTTGCTATTCAATTCAATAGTGTACAAATATTTGCACTATCCAATATGAATTGCTGATGACACATAAAAATTCAAAAATAATTTCTTGAAAAACCGTAAACTTTCATTCTTTGTCTCAACTAGAGTGCACTGTCACAGTGCCGAAGCTGCGACGATTCGTGCAATGCCAATGATGTTTTAAAACTCAGTGACAAAAAAACTCGTTGGTGACAAGTCCATAAATGTGACAGAAATTATCTGAAAGACATGCACTATTGAGAGGGTGTCGACATCATGAAGACACATTTGCATACCAAGTATGGTATCATTCCATTAAGTATTTTAGGAGTTATGATGTTTTAAAACTTGTTGGTGACAAAAAAACTCGTTGGTGACAAGTCCATAAATGTGACAGAAATTATCCGAATGACATGCACTATTGAGAGGGTGTAGACATCATGAAGATACACTTGCATACCAAGTATGGTGTCATTCGATCAAGTATTTTAGGAGTTATGATGTTTTAAAACTCGCTGGTGACAAAAAAACTCATTGGTGACAGAAAAAACTTGGTGGTGACAAGTCCATAAATGTGACAGAAATTATCCGAATGACATGCACTATTGAGAGGGTGTAGACATCATGAAGATACACTGGCATATCAAGTATGGTGTCATTCCATCAAGTATTGTAGGAGTTATGATGTTTTAAATCTCCGTTGGTGACAAAAAAACTTGTTGGTGACAAAAAAACTTGTTGGTAACAAGTCCATAAACGTGACAGAAATTATCCGAATGACATGAACTATTGAGAGGGGAGGGTGAAGACATTATGAAGATACACTTGCATACCAAGTATGGTGTCATTCCATCAAGTATTTTATGAGTTATGGTGTTTTTTATACTTGTTGGTGACAGACCGACCAACATTGCCACATATATAGCTGCTTGTTGCAGGTAAAAACACATCTTATGACCTCTCACTGGAATGAGCTCATTCCAATGGGGGTCATAAGCTATATTTCTGAGACAGAAAATGAAAAAGTAATGAAATCTGAATGGTGATTTTTGTGAATCTTGCTGACTGGCAATCTCACCCCACCCCAGATATCTTTCCACTGGAGGGGGGGGGGGGGGGTAGAAGTATCCTAGGATATCTTTTCCTCACCTTGAATATATCTTCCCCCAACCATAATAAATCTTTTTCTTGTTAATCAATGCTAGTGATGCTCAAATGTTGAGACATACATTTTTGTCATCAATTTCAGCTTTTTCTGTTTTGCACAAGTTCAATTTTGGCAATATAATTTTTTTATCAATAGACCAAATGTAGTAAAATTTGACACATAGCTACCTCAGTGTCCTGTCTGAAGAGTCTTTGGTTAAAATTTGGTCAACCATGACCCCATGCGACACTGCATGCTTTCAACAGATTTTTGCGAGAAAGCATGTATCCAGGGCATTCCCACGTGCTATGGGCTGGAAAACCATACCGAAGTTCTGAACAATACTCATCGATCGCATATTTCATTTCCACTGGACTGAAAAGCAAAATTCTGCTAATGTCCAAAGTTGATAGGGGTAGAACTATTGCTCTATTTGATAAGGGCCAATCACAATGCCTCATTGCCCAGCAGTATGGGGTCCATGAATCAATGATGGATTGTTTAGTTTGGCATCTCACAGCCACAGGAAGATTAGCTGATTGTCCCAGTAGCAGACATCCACGCATTATATCACCACGTCAACATTGAGGCATACGTCTCTCACATCTCCGCAACTGATTTCAGATGGTGATGGAGATGCTGAGTTAGGCTGTAGGCACTTATGGTCGCCGAATGTGCCCAAGAACAGTTAGGAATCGGTTGCGGGAGTTCAATTTAAGGCTATGACGTTCCTATGTTGCTCCGCAACTTACACCCAGGTGACGACAATGTCTATTGTAATGGCTATGGGCATATGTACTGAATCGGTTTCACCTGACCCACTGAAGAGGTGTGGTATTCATTGATGAGTCTTGGTTCACGCTTCACAGGTCAGATGGATGACAACATTGCTATCGATGTTGAGGTGAGTGATATTTTGATGCATGTGTTAAGGAAAACGACAGGTTCATGGGAAGGTCTGTTTTGATTTAGGAGGTGGTGGAATCTCTCATGGTGTAAAAACACCTCTCGTGGTCATCCTGGGAAATCTTACAGCCGTAAGTTATCGGGGTCAGGTCCTCATGCCTCACATCCTTCCACTTATCCATGTGCATAACCTTATGTTTCAGCAGGATAATGAGAGGCCACACGTTGCTAGGGTTTGTTGTGATTTCCTCAACCAAAACCCAGTTCTCGATTGACCACCCTACAGTCCAGATTTCTCCCTGATCGAGCATTTGTGGGGCGAGCTGGACAGGAGGATCAGGAAGTGTGTTAACGTCCCAAACAAAGTCACTCAGCTCACGCAGGCCCTTCTTCGGGAGTGGAATAACATCCCACAAAGGACCATAAACAACTTGATGGGGTCAATGGTAAGGAGACTTAGAGCAGCGACTGAAGCCCGGAGTGGGCACACCTGCTATTGATTTTGATCAGGAAATGGCATAAGGAACCCACTTTTGAACGTTATCCATGAAGACAGCCTCTGTGTTAAGACAACAAAACTTGTCAAAATTTAATCAGTAATGATGAAATAACATCAAAATACAAACAATGAAATAACCATCCTTAACACATTTGAAATATTTACCACAGAAAAAAACTTACATTTCTTTTTTTCCGCTAATATAGTAATGTGATTTGGGTCAGGATTAACAAATTCAGTAATTAATCACCATATCACAAACTGTTAACGCCTATCTACAACTTTGTTTAGATTGTGAATGTCTAGACTTTTAAAATCAAAAAACTTTGAGAAATCTTTTTTAATTGGAGGGAGTTGGGGGGGGGGGGGGATTCAGTCTGGACATTCCCCACTTCCTACCTCACATTGGGCATTTTCCACAATTCAGTTTATATGATGTTACTGACCATATTATAAGGGGTCCATGTTATCTTTTGATGAATATTCAAAATTGGTTCTTTGTACTGTATTTGCAGATTTGGGATGTGGAGGGGTGGCTAGAAGATATCCAGGCCTGGATATCTTTCCTCCCAAACATTAATTTCTTTTTTCTTCATAACTCAATGCTACTTGATGCTCAGATGTGTGGCAATCACCAGTTCATATCAGAAATGTGAAGTTGCACTCCACTGACTCAAGTCATAGTTAAATTATGTGGAGACATACATTTCTGGCATCAATTTAAGATGTTTAGGTTTTGAGAAAACATCATCCCCACCAAATAGCAATGTCATTTGGGTCAGTATTAACAAAACATTTATCCAGTTACTGGCACCTCAGCCCAAACTGTTTTTTAACTGGTTGGTTCATATGGTGTTACTGATCATATTATAAGGGATCTATGTTACCTTTTGAGGAATATTCAAAATTGGTGCTTTGTATTCATCATTAGTGCAGCTAAAAAGACACAAGATCTCACTGGTAATACACCAACTGGATTCTGCAAGAACTGTATTGTATAAAAAATATGACTTCAGTCTGGAGAAAATGTTATTCAATTTAAAAAAAAAAACATACCTTGGTGTTGTCATTAGGAACCCATCTACTGCACCTCTTCTGAAGATTTTTCTCTTACAATCAGAAAACGATCGTACCTCAGTTTCGTCTTCTTCTCCAGACACTATGAAATTAACCTACAAAACAACCACTTACATATCAAGCAATGTTAAAACAAGAGTTCAACTGATTACCCAAAATGGTCACTGACCGATTAGCGGTAATTTGAGCTCACAATCGGCCGATCCCGATGCTCCAGTGAGAGTGTTGGCAAGTGACGGGTTCCGTCGTCTTGCGAGTAGGGGTTTGTCGCCGGCATGACCTGCTGTCATGCTTTGTAGAATGGGCCACAGTTTGGTGACGAACTTGAAGATTTCTATGAAAATTGAACATATTTTACAGTGTTTACAGACTAATGCTAACAATTGAGCGAACTTGCAGCAATCGCATACCAGTCATAACTGCCAGAGTGCACACTTGGGCTGTCCACATGGCTCTCACTCAGAGCCATGTGTACTGCCAAGTGCAATCGCCTGGTAATTCTTTTGTGACTTGAGACAATGGAGTGCAGCCTTCACATTTCCAATATGAACTGGCGATTGCCGCAAGTATGCTCAATTGTAAGCATTACATGTTGTTTAACTTGTATATCCCATAAAGGTGCATGTAGAGAGATTAAGAATACACACTGTGGTTGTTACTCAACTTTATTGAATGGTATCATTGGCATTATTTTACATTAACAACTGAACAATTGCAGAAGATTTTAAAACATGGTTTATGAATCATCACAAAATGCTTGGCAACAATCAGTTGAACTGATGTTTCAGGAGCCGTTGCCATTGACATCCGATTGCCTACAATCGGCTGATTGTGGTGGCCAGTTCCAATCATCAGTTGAAAACTAGTTAAAACATGACTGATTCGTAAGTCATAAACATGAAAATATCATGGAAAAGACTTCAAGAAATAGTGAAACCCACAGGACTCTAATCCTCAGCTGAGTAACTACTTAATACTTGTTTTAATATTGGATGATCACCATCATGGCTCCCTCTGGTCAACATCCTATTGATAATCACCCTACATTTTTTTTCATTGAGGTTTAACAATAATCTCGACAGCTAGCGTCATCTTGTGTCGGACAGTTTTACAGGTGAAGGAAGCCCAAGTACACATCGAGAACCACTGAGCAGAGGTGAACAACTGTCAGACTACCCAAAGTATTAACTCCACACAAGAAGAGTTAGCACTGGTGAAAGACATGTGCACCAGTGACGTCCAGTTCGTCTTAGTGTACTAAGGCGTACTGCATGTTGATGTTGCATATGTCTACCCTCCACCTATGGGCAATCATAAATTATCCTAGATAATCCTGTATCTGATATCTAAAGATAAAATTATGCTTTTTGTTGGATTTTAGGGGTACCGGTACCGGGATGGATCTTTTTCATCATGTTTCTTGATGAAGAAAAACTTAATAGTCCACTATGCAGCATCCAATCTTCTTTAACCCTCTGGATGCTGATGTAAGAATTACAAAATTTCAAGGAGCCATAGGTTCCCATAACGCAACTAGAAATTCAGCCATTGCAATCTTGTTTCACGGAGCTCAGTTTGTCAAACAAGAATGAATTTGTTAAGCTGCTAGTTTTGTTATGGGAAAACTTTGCAACATTACATTTTGACATTAATGACAACAACTGAGGAACAATGACAGGACTGTGCTCAAACAAGTGTCATAATTCGTGTTCTCTTCCAATCTAAATAACCGATGCGGAATCCCCTACAAAACATGTTTTGCTTTGGGTAAATAGAGGAAACAAGAGGCAGCTCCGCCGAGGGTCACTGCTTTTAGGGGAAGCTGAATACAAGACAAGAATCCAAGTGTTACTGCTTGTAACATTTTAACCTTCCTGATATGACAATGGGTCAAAGTCATGACACAAGGTTAGGTTATGGGTAACAGTTGTGCAAAGTATGAACAAGATCTGTCACACAGATTCAATTATACAGACGAGACAAGGGCTGAATAACAATATCAAAGTCTTGTTGGTAAACTTGATGGTATGACCTTGGATCAAAGTCGTGACACACTTTTGTGTCATGAGAAATAATTGTACCGACAAGGAATAAGATCTGTCAATAATACAAAGTTAAATGAACCAGACAAGGGTTGTGAAACAATATTAAAGTTTTGCTGCCTGTGACCTCGACCTTGATGATATGACTTTGGATCAAAGTCATGACACACCTTTGAGTCATGAGTAATAATTGTACCAACTATGAATGAGATCTGTCAATCACGTCAAGTCATATGGACCTGACAAGGGGTGTATAACAATATCCAGATTTTACTGTGACCTTGGCCTTGATGATATGACCCTGGATCAATGTCACGACACACCTGTGAGTTATGAGCAATAATTGTACCAAATATGAGCAAGATCTGTCAATTAGATCAAATTATATGGACCAAACAAACAAAATGTTGATGAAGGATGGACAGATGGATGGATGGATGGATGGATGGATGGATGGATGGATGGATGGATGGATGGACAACATAACTTTAGAAAAACTCCACTGACATTCTGTCAGGCAGAGCAAAAAATTCAGTGGTTAAGAAATTATGACCCGGACAAACAAATGTCAAAGTTTTTCTAAGTGTCACATTATCATAGGGCCTGTGACCCTGACCTTGAGAGGCACATACCATAGTATAATTCGTGACACACTGCCTTTTGATTTTACATATTGTTATGAAGTTTCATTGAAAAATATTCAGTGGTTAAGAAATTATGGCCTGGACAAACAAATGTCAAAGTTTTTCTAAGTGTCACCTTATCATTGAGCCTGTGACCTTGACCTTAAAGGGCACATATCATATTATAATTTGTGACACACTGTCTTTTGATATTACCTATTGGTATGAGGTTTCATTAAAAAATATTCAAGAGTTAAGAAATTATGGCCCAGACAAACAAATGTCAAAGTTTTTCTAAGTGCCACCTTATAATAGGCCTGGTGACCTTGACTATGAGGGGCACATTCCACATTATAATTTGTGACAAACTGTCTTTTAATATTACATATTGGTATAAAGTTTCATTAAAAAATATTCAGTGGTTAAGAAATTATAGCCCAGACAAACAAAATGTTGATGATGGACGGATGGATGACTTAGCATCAGAAAACTCCACTGACTTTGTCAGATGGTGCTAATAATATATTTTACAATAATATATCATGCTCTGCTAGAACCAAGTGACTCCTTTGTGGAATAGGACAACATTCTCTGGCTACTTAAAAAAACTCTTCTCTCTCTCTACAACTCTTCGGAAACCATTATTCTAAACAAATGGATTTCTATTTTTAGCTTGAGGGGTATCCATGGGCAAGACAAGGAACATTTCATTTCAACTACGTGAATCAAGTATATGTCACCCAATGATAATGCCCATCAAGTTCGCTTAAAATTGGATAACTGTTTTTTTGGGCAGGGACACAAATTTTCCTAACAAGTCTAAAATATTGCCAAGGAAACTTATGTTGAACAAACTTGAATTTACACCCAGGGGAAACAGCATCCTAAATATCAAAGCATCATAAGTGATGGGCTATGAGAAGACTTTGAAAGATTTTAGCCACTTGGTTATAACCAACATTCCATAGGGTGGTGGCATCAATTTCATTTGAACAAACCAGGTCATCCAGCAATGATAATAATAATTTTCTCTGGCCTTCCGCTGATTTGTCGCAGTCCTCTAATGAGGAGGCCTACATTAACCTAGTCCCATGCTGGGCTATTCCTCCCCCAATCTCTCTCCTAATCTCCCAGCATTTAGTCAAATAGTGTTTCATAATTCCTCCCATCAGCACATTTTTGATTTACCTAACTATAAAATTGACCCTTTCCCTCATGTCATTCCCCATCCACTTATCCTTCAGGTTTTCATCCCATTTTTCAATCAATATTCTATGGAGTCTTGTTCTACTAGGCAAATATTTGGGGCATTCTAAAATGAAATGTTCAAGGGTATCTGTTACTTGTAAATTACACATTTGGCACACTCTTTTCTTGCCCTTCACGATTCTCTCCCTCAACTCCAGTGACTTTAATCTCACTTTAAACACCCCCCCCCCCCCCATCTCAGAAGTCAGAATTCTGTGTTCCAAAGTCAGAATTCTGAGTTCCAAAGTCAGAATTCTGAGTTCCTGAGGGTGAGAAAAGAGAGATGAATTTTTTCTGGTATTGAGATGCTACCACACAAAAATGCTCAACATAGGAACTTAACAGGAACAAACTTGAACTGACTAAGCACCCACCCTACCCATCCGGTTAGGATTCTGACCACTGGATCTGAAAAAACAGATATTCAAAGATTATTTCTCAAATTGGACTAAGTTAAAGTGGCCAGATATTAACCCATGGACTTGAATTTTAAAACTTGTATCTGACTCCCCTAAGGATATGGTATACACCATATATCAAAAGATTCTGATTGGGGGCTTGTGATAAGATTTTTAAAGAATATTCCTCATACTGTACCAAGTTAAAATTCAGGCACCAATAGGGAGCCGAAATACTAACTGAGGGACATGCTTTGGACAAAGTTTATTCTGACCCCTGTAAGGATACTGTATCCCAAACATCAAAAGATTCTGACTGGTGGATCTGAAGAAGATTTTTAAAGATTATCCCCATATTGCACTAAGCTGAAATACAGGCCCCCACAGAGAGCCCAATTATACATGAATGGGATTGAGTTGGTCAAACTTGAATCCTTCCCTTGTAAGGGTTCTGTATGCCACGTATCAAAACATTCTGACCAGTTGTTCAGGAGAAAAAGAGTTTTAAAGATGATTCCTCACATTGGATTAAGTTAAAATTCAGGCTCTAATAAGGAGCCAAATATCAACCCAGAGACTTGATTTGAACAAACTTAGATCTCACCTCCCCAAGGATGTTGTATACCAAAAAATATCAAAAGATTCTTGCTGGGTCACCTCATGTCGGACAGATTTACGGGTGGAGGATGCCGGAGTACCCAGAGCGAACCACTGAACAATGGCTAGCAACTGTCAGACTCCTCAACATACTAACTCCACACAAGCAGAGTTAGCATTGAAGACACGTGTACCATCCCAAATATTCACTTGAATATGAGTTTATAAACTGTACCTTTGAATCTGTTGCTGCTCCATTTCTCATTCCAGTCACACATACAATTTCATAACAATATTTACTCTTTTCCTCATTGTCAGCAAGGGGCGTTAATCCAAGCTACAGAAGATTAAAAATATTGTGAGTTTGAATGCAAAGTTGTACCTCCTCAATCCCATGTTATATAATGGCATCATGGTATATAAACATCAATTGATCTTGGTTTACATATTCCATCACATTAATGCTTTACCTAACATAGCAGGTCAACACTCATGAGATAATTCTCGTTATTTCCAAATGAAACAAAATACTGCATTTTGATTGGCTGAGAGGTATGGTGTAACTTGCAATCCACAGTGGCTTTTTTTTACACCATGTTTAACCATGGTGTAAAAACAAGAATATACAAGAGCATGCTATATGGCTAAAAAAGTACCCATTTTTAATTATTAATTCATACCTTCTGCTCGGTTATGTTAGAACAAAAATAAATATACAGGAAATATAATATTTATGTACAATAAAATATTACAGATATGGATGTCATTGGAACTGGCTCATTGAGCCAGTTCCAATGGCATCCATATTTGTCTGGTTTTATTTAAGAAACTTGCAAAGTACAAATTTTCTGTCAGTTTTTTCCCACAATGTAGGTTAAAGTATTAAGTACACCAAAATTCTTGGAAATAAATCTGTTATCCTTGTGTTTTCTAGGGTGTATGGGAATTTACACCGTCTCAGGGTTTATGAGTTCCCAAACCGGTGTAAATTCCTATACACCCTGGAAAACTCAAGGATAACTAATAATATTCACTAGATGATATCGTCTATTTACTATAGGAGAGGTAGGATTTGGGATATGCATTTTGTGTTTGTTTTTGTGGTATGGAAGTAGAGGATATGGATTAGTGTTTCAGTGACTCAATATTTATGAAGCAAGTCTAAGAATTTTCTGTTTTGCCAATCCTCTGGCGAGGAAAAACAGGAAATTTGTAGATGAGTTTCATATCAAGTGACCAAAACACAAATTTTGTTTTCTGTTTATCATATGTCACTACAGTTACCAAAAACACATCTTTTAGACAGAAAAGGGTTAAAGAATGAAATTTCACTTTGAATGTCAAGCTTCATAAATCAATATAACATAAGTACAAGAGCAGTAAGTTCATGTTTTGAAATAGTTTTAATTTAACAAATCAGAAAGCGTTGTTTTTGAAATTGACCAATCAAATCAACTGAAGGTGTTATGAAGCACTAATTAATATTCATTGAAAATATAAAATGGTAATAAGCTCAGGGGCGGCGGACCGATTTTCAAAGTGTGTTTGTGGGGGGGGGGGGAGGGGGGGGGGGTGGTGGATTGGGCAATGGATGGTTGTCGGTATGAAAATTTTAAATTCCAGGGTCCAAAAACCCTATTTCCATACATCTGAGTGGTTATTTTGAGATTTTTCAGGCGATGTATTTGAAAGATTTCACACTTTAAAAAACGTTGGTAAAGCATACAGGTAAGGTCTATTTATCAGCTTTGGTCGTAACGACCAAAGCTGATAAATAGACCTCACCTGTATGCTTTACCAGACGTTTACAGCAATTATACTGTCTGTGGATTATTTTATCTGGGAGTGGATTTGGTACTTGTGCATCTGTAAGATTACGATCTACATCAGTTAACCGATTTTTTAACAGACTGTATACATTTTAGTGTTTGCTGCCACTTACTGCAAAAAGTGATCCAAAATCCATCGAGACTGAACCAATACGAGAGAAACATAGCTGGCAAAAATGTGGGGGGGAGGCTCTGGATCCTCTCCTTGTTTCACCAGGCATTTGTTGTGTTAAAATATATGCATACAAAAAAACATGGCCCAGCAAAAAAAGTGGAGGGGCTGAAGCCCCACCCCCCACCCCCACCCAGTTCCGCAGCCCCTGAAGCATAAAAAAACATGAGGAGAGTCATGCTCTCAAGACACCAAACTTGTTCTGTGAAGCATTTCATGCTGTAATAACCTGGAATCGGGGGCAGTAGAGCTGGGGGTAGCATGCCCCCCCTCCCCCCACCCCCCCCCCCCCCCTTTTCATCAATTATTATATATTTGTTCTGACGCAATCCAACCCATAAAATGCATGATTATAACACAACAATTTCTCATTTCTTTCCCATCAATTCTCATTCAATATGTACCACATTTCTTTTCTTTTTTACCGTGTGATTTTTCAAAATATAAATTTGTATTCAATGGCAAAGAATTTGTTGAATTCAATTTAATCCAAAGTATGCGAATTAGGTAGACACTATATAGGTTGAAGTGTGTACTAAAAAGTGAGATACATAAAGATGATCGAATGATACTCTTAATCAAAAAACAAAAAAATTAAACCCACTACCACTACCATAATCTGTGGTAACATTCAGAGACAGTTGATGCTACACAAATACAGCTTACGCCATACGATTCAATATTAACTAGTCAATATCCAATATTGCAAAATAATGACAATAAGGTTGGGGTTAGTGTCTTAAATAGGCAAGGGAACAAGGGTGGGGGTAGAGTATATAAATGTATATATTTTGCATGAATATACTGCCCCACCACCATTGACACCCCCATCTCTCCCACAAGAAAAATTATTTTCCATCCTACCCTCTTGTGGAACCCAGAAAGATGTGACCCCTCCCCCCCCTCCCCACACACATTTTTTTTAGCTTCTACCACCTCAACTGGAACCAGAGTCACCTTTACATAGTCCAGGCCTGGTATTTTCAGGAGAGTGATTGATTCGCTCGCCTACTGCTCACCTTAAAAATATTGAGGAGGGCCAAAACTAGCCCTCCTAGCCTTAGAAAATAATGATTACCATGACAGCCTATTCTTAAAACCCACATCTTTTCAGATCTCTGCTATGTTAGTGGTCTCTGTGAGACGGCCACACTGCCCCTCCCACACCTCCGGGCCTTGTCGAGGCCCAGAGGTGTGGGAGGAGCAGTATAGCCATCTCAAAGAGACTACCTTGTTAGCAGAACCAAATAAAACTTATAAAGCCCACTTGGCAGAACTCATTAACAATAAAACTTCATTTTGCCACTATTAGCATTTGGATGCTTGAGGAGAGCTAATCACTCCCCTAGACCATGCGTGGAGAACGATTTTCAGCCCCCTGCACTTTTAAGAATACCAGGCCTGATAGTCCATTATCAATGCTTAGATTAAATTATCTGGAGCATTTTAGTTGGTCAGAAAAGCACACCTATGGTTCACTTTTCAGATCAAATTAAGTATACTAGACGACTGAATCTAAACATACCATTAACATTCTTTTAATTTGAATCAACTCAAGAAATGTTTCTCAATTGGGATCAGGCCTGAAAATAAGCAGTCTGACATTTGAGGAATGAGTTCCCCAGATGGTGAATTTGATGATGTTATCCCATACAGTGGGCCAATTTATCCTCTGGGTACCTATTTCTGTTTAGTTTTGAGACCATGATTCAGATTGAGGTTCACAGAGGGTAACTTTAGTGAAGCTACCCTGCCGTGCAGGGTAGCATCACTAAATACACCCTCTGGGGACCTCATTTTGCAGATGACAGTCTGCTTATTTTATTGGGGTGTGTTTGACTGAATCTTCAATGACATTATCATTATGAATGAAGACTCATCATGGATGCAGCTTTTGATTATGCAGTGTTGTTCCACTAGTTGTGTTAATATCTTGATGTTTTCATTAATTAAATACTTAGTGACTGGAATATCCATATATCTTTGTGAGTGTGGGGACATCATATTATATTGACAGTCTCCTGCATGCAAGCTCCTTAAAAAGTGGATAACAAATGGCCCATAACAGCATCAATTTACAAACAGAACTAGAAATAAAGGTCTATAAGTGTGCAAAATTTTAATAGAATCAGAGCTGGAGAAGTACCCTCAAGAGTTGCTGAATAAAAAAAAATCCGGCTAATGATCATTATTAGTCACCTACTTTGTTGGATGACTAAATTGAATGGTTTTAAAATTGCAGGGCAATCATCTAGAAACCATCCAACAAAGCATAGCCAACCACAGTTTGCATCACAATAAGAGGATGGTGTCTGTCATCTTTTAATGTACCAATCCTACATCAGCAGCTTCCAACCACTTTCAGCCGGCACATATCTGACACATAGCATGCAGGACCATCCATTTAGAGTAGACTGCAGCAAAAGTGCTGCGTGCAGCCACTCCAAATTTCCAGCATTTGTTCTAGGAACTCCGCCAAACACGCTCATATCATTCGCAATTCCAAAAACTATGCGTGTGCCTCATGGGAACCTAACATGCATGTGCAGTCTCTCTTTTCCTATTCAACATGCCAAAATTCGTGCCATTTTACACAACAAAAGATGCAGCAACTAAGCCTGCAACACAGCTGAAAACTTACTGAAAATCCCTTGTAAATTGGCTGAGATACTGCATTTTGATGGAAGGAGATCATTTTGAAAATTGGTCTTCTTCAAGCTGGTGTGAAACAGTGTGAGGATGTGCGTGGACTGACCCCTCACTAGGATAAGTCCACTAGAGACTTACAATTCATGGCTATGGGTGCAGAGATTGGACTAAATTAAACTTGCATCTTCAAGACTGTCACTATTGGGTCCCATCTGTCAATAAAAGTTAGATAATCACAAGAAGTTATTATTTATTTATTGGTGTTTAAGGTCATCTACTTATGCACAATGGCTAATTGTGACTGTGACATTTTTACGGGAGCAGGAAGCAGAGTACCCAGAAAGAACCACCGAGCATTGACAAGCAACTGTCAGCTCCTCAACATTCTAACTCTGTTCAAGCTCTGCTCAAGCAGGGTTACAGCAGATGAAAAACTGTGCACCATCGACCTGCAGTATGCCTTAGTACATGACATCATCGTGCCCCCATGTAGGCAACCAGGATTAAGTGCCTTGCCCAAAGACACAACATGGGTCGTCCCAGATGGGTATTAAACTTGGGACCTCTAGCATAGAAGTCCTGCAGTCTATCACCAGAAGTTAAAACTGAACAGACATTGTAGGGGTTAATGGCAAAACAAATGTAAATTGCCTAATTTGACATTAAAATTGAAGAAATAGAAGAGTCTGACATACACCAACTGTGTCCAAACAACTCAATACAGCTACTTGAACTTTTTAGAATTTGTTTTAAGACCCACAACCAACATTTTTGTTTGCTTTGTCGCGTATCAAGACTATGTGGGATCCTAATGGATTATGTGGAAACCCAGAGGACAATTCGTCCCTCCTTTATTCTCAATGCAATGACTCTTCCACTCACTACTAACCTATCATCAGCCTATTTTGGCATTATTTCTGTTTATTTGATGAACTGTCCAACCCTAATCACTCACACCTGTATACAGGGTCATGCAGTAAGAGTTGAAGACTTTATCTTAGACAGTCGTAAACTGACAACTCAGCCATTTCTATACAAATATACCCCGATCATCAACCACTGATTAATGAACTTTTTAGAAAAACGCTACAGACATGAAAAAAAAGTGAGTTTCAAGTATTTGTTTATTGCACCTGTGGATTGGTTGTTTGAAATTTTGTGAATGGGGTGGGAGGAGGGGTGTGTAACCATGCCTATTAAATCATCCACCTGGTCCAGAGATGTGAAACTTCAGAGAGCTCAGTTAAAATTAACACAGGGCATCGATACTATACTCAAACCCACTTAATTGAATAGCCCGTTTGTCAGTCGAAAATATACAATTAAGCAGAGTATTCAGTTAACCAGGAGGCTTGATCCGGGAGGTCTCGATCTAAGAAATTTGAACAGCACCTGTTGTCACAACCACTACTAATGTTCAACTTTGGGAGTTTTGTTTACATGCATTATGTATCAACTGTTATTCTTTGTTTTATGAAATTTGTTTATCGAAAAAAAATTGTTTATTTTGCTGCTTGTCTTATCTTTTATAACCCAAAACACAGTTCATGCAAACTGAGAAACTGTGTGGGGGATGGGTCTAATACTGTCTGTTGATGCCTGGCTTATCATGGATACATGAATGGAAGACTGTCAGTCGCATTGTAGGGCTTTGATTCACACCAACTGGTCAATGCCAGTGTAATAGAAAACACTGCAAATCATATCTACCTAGTTACATTTGCTGAGGATGTAATTCAAACAGAAACTTTATTTTTGCCATAATGTTCAAAATTATTTGGAAAAACTCATTTTCATAACCATGCTGGCTGTTTATTTAGATGGAATACGCATGTAAATAAAAAATCAGCATTGATAAATAAAAGATGTTTCCAAAAATTATTTCACACATCCTTTCTTGGATGGCAGGAGAATAAGGGGAGGAATGCTCATAATCAACAACAATGCATTCAGTTTACAATATTTCTTCTTTTATTATATCAAAATCAAAAGGCACAGTAGGCAAAAATAAAAAAATATAGAAACAATCAACAATGAACAACAGTTAGCTCCATTTCATCGCTATTCTTTCACGCACCCTCTGACAAGCAAGATAGAGATTTTCCTTTTTACAATTTCTCTGACAGCATTCCGGACAATAATTTGAAGCACTTTTGTGGGGAAAATGTCCTTTATGGCACCCAGTCAACCGTGGTGTTTTCCCTTATTCAGCATCAGGGCACTTTGTCTTTCTAGAAACTAATCTCCCCTTCCCCAAACCTGGTCTAATCAACCCTTCTTGAATAACTAAAGTAATTCCATTTTCAATTCAAAAATATAGCTTATGGCCCCTCATTAAAACAGGATCATCGAGCTTGTTCCAGTGAGGGTTCAAAAGCTATGTTTTTGAGACAAAAAAATGAAAACATTTTTTATTGTTTCTAATGCAGTGATGCAGACAATTTTAAGCACTTTTGTGGGGGTTCATGTCCTTTATGGCAACCAATCAACCATAGCATTTGTTCAGAATCAGGGCACTTCCTAGAAAATAATTCCCACCCCCCCCCCCCTTCCCCACCATCTTGGTCGAATGAACCATTCTTGAATATCAAAAAAAATTATTTTTGTTATTCAAGAAGGAACAATTGGAGCAAGTCAGGAGGGGGGTATAGGGGGATTATTTTCTAGAGGGATCCCTGATGCTGAACAAACAAAAACACTACTGTTGACAACAAATTGAACCATTTTTTTAATTTCTGAGACAGCGCGGCAGACAATAATTTTAAGCACTTTTGTGGAGGTTTCTGTCCTTTATGGCACACAGTCACCCATTAGTTGGGATGAACTTATTTTCCTTCAACTCTTTTGCCAAATCGCAAACGTTTTGTGAGAGTGTTGGCCCTGAAAGGGGTATGTCACAGGTCTGAGCCTCTGTAAACCATTTTGAAAGAGCTGTTTCCACAGTGGCTGTTTTCCTAGTTCTCTGCTGTTTTCTTTCTGGATTAGCATTCAATTCAAATTCTTCCTTAATTTCTCTTCTCTTGCTAGAAATTCGTGAAATCTGGGGTTGTGAACAACCCATTCTTCTGACAATCTCAGTCCGAGACGTTTTTTGTTCCAGTAATTTTACAACTTCATATTTATCTGCCAGTGATAAATCAGTCCATTTTCATTTTGTAGCCATGATGAGTGAATTCAAACTGACACATCAACATGTACTTTGGTCACCTTTTATAGAAGTAGATTCATTTAAACGTGTTTTTACCATACCCCAAGCCATTTCAAATTGAAAAAAAACATGAAGTTATCAAACATATTTCTACTTTTCTTTATTTCTCAGAAAAAAATCACAACACCTGATCACACCTATTCTCTTAGTTTATTAGGGAGATGGGTAAATGAAGCAACACTATTTTCTTTCATCAAGAAAACTGCTAAAAATGTTGTCAGTTTGAAAACATGAACACTACCATAACAAAATGTGTGATAATTCTTTTCACCTCCTGCCAATAAATCATAACTTGTACAGACGTGCTGTCGAAACAATTGTAACAAAAACAAAGTACAGCCATTTCCATTTTTTTTCAAGCTGTTGACAAGAAACTAATTTTAATAAACATGTTTGATTTTTAGGAAGTCTGGGGTCATTTAGAGTGTTTTTTAAAACTATAATGGAGAAAATGTGCAGGATAATTATTTACAAAATTCTGTTTTGGGGTGGTAAGTACTGCATAGTTGATCAGTGATCTACAACACACTTGTCAAAACGTCCAATACATGTACCGTCAAAAGTATTTTCTTTTCAGCATAATCAACTGTCGATTTTAAAATGGTATCAATGTTTTTCCTCTATTTTATTCAATTATCCGATCTCAGTGACATTTTTGTTAAAAAATCACATCCAATAAAACGGGATATACAATTAGCCAAATTACAATATTATTATTATTATCCGATAAATTCTGTACTGTTTGAATGGCAAATGGATCGGTGTTTTGAAAAAGTATTACTTTAACCGAATTATACAACTGAGCGATATACAATTAAGTGGGTCTGACTGTATTTTACAAGTACTGAACAATCTGGAGAAGGAGCAATCTGAAACAAGAGGCCCCCACAGGGGCCTGAAGCTCTCACCTTTAACAGAACCCAATATAAACAGAGACCAAGAATGAATCTACATTAAGCAATCAATCTCCATAGGATCCACTGTCAATCCTTGAGCCCCTCAGGAATGACTATAACAGTCCAAGCATCATACCTTTTCTGCAGCTGATCATAATGTAAGTTGTGGAGCTTCCCTATGAAGCCCCTTGATACAACCTATGTGGATTAATCTTAAGTTACACATCTCTAGAGGGTAATTAATAAAAAAGTTTTAATTCTTCAGCTGCATGGCCAATTCCATCTCCCATAGGGAGCCCAAATATTAACCCAGGCACTCGATTTGAACAAAGTTGAATCTGACCATCCTAGAGATGTTGTATACCAAATATGCAAGTATTCGGACTAGTGGATCTGAAGAAGATTTTTAAAAATTATCCCCCATATTGCATAGGAAGACCAAATATTAACCTAGTAACTTAGTTTGAACAATCTTGAATCTGACCCTCATAACAATGATACATGACAAACTTTAAAAGATTCTGACTGGTGGTTCTGAAGAAGAAGATTTTTAAAGTTTATTCCTCATATTGCCCAAAGTTAAAAATTTGGGCCCCTGTATTGAGCCCAAATATGAACCAAGGGGCTTCATTTTAACAAACTTGTATCTAACTCCACCCCCTATGGATGCTGTATACCAAATATCAAAAGATCCTGACTACTGGTTCTTGAGAAACTTTTTTAATTTTTGCAAATATGCGGACTTTTTACCATTCACTTCTACTGGTCCTAAGGATGCTTCATACCAAATAGTTCTCTGTTCCATGTGGTTTGGGAAATATGGGTGTTTTTTTTTTTTTGCAAGAATCAAGTGCTTATGACCCAATAATACATACCAAATCTCGTTCACATCAGACTATCAGTTCAAACTAGAAAAACTGTGAGCACTGCTCACTAAATGATACCACCCACTCCCACCAAGAAACATTTTACAACAGTAAAAGTGTGTTTAATGTAGAGAGCACAAACACTGACAACCCCCCCCCCCCCCCCCCAAAAAAAAAAAAAAAAAAAATACCTGAAAGCAGAATAGAAGGTGCACATCTATAATGTATATAAAAGAATGTCTGAGAGTTTCAATGAAATTCGCCCACTGGTATAAGAGGAGTAGCGGATAGCAGGAGTGTACCCCCCTAAAGCATCACAACAATTTGGCTAAGTTCATTTCGCCCTTTGGGAAAGAGTAAAAAATAAAAATACCTGAAAGCAAAATAGGAGGTGCACATCTATAATGTATAGAAAAGAATGCCTGTAAGTTTCAATGAAATCCACCCACTGGTTTAAGAGGAGTAGCGGATAGCAGATGTGTACCCCCAAAGCGTCACGGACGTACGGACATACGGAAGTACGGACGTACGGAAGTACGGACACCATGAATGCTATATACCGCCCACTTTTCAAGTGGGTGGTATAAAAATAGATAATTTGGGTGGGGCCAAAATTCTTGCCCCTCCCATTCATTTGAACGCACTTGATTCTACACCACAAAAGGAAGCTCCATGCCAAACATCAAGTCATTGGACTCACAGGTTCATGAGAAGATTTCAAAAAATATTTTGGAGCATTTTCCTCCATTCCCTCCCTATGGGGTTGGGCATGTTGAGTTGAACAAAAATGCAATGCCCCTTTGCGACCATCATTCACTCAAACTTTCATTTGAATTGGCCCAGTGGTTTTGAAGAAGTCCAAAACATAGTGTTCATGGATGATGGACAGATGACAGACAGACGATGGATGGAGAGCGATCAGATAAGCTCAGCTTGACTTTGTCAAGGCAAGCTAAAAACACCAGTGAATATGGAAGCCAACATTAAGACACTCATCAACTCGGTGAGTCATTTTGTCTCAGCACATCCTGACATTTACATGCACAGACGTTCATGAAATGTAATATGGGTTCAGTCCACTCTTGGGGTCTGTCAGTGGCTGAGTGGTGTGCATGGTTCAGTATGGTTTTGCTAGGCGGTTGGTGCCGAAGGAAACTCTCTCGGCGTGGTTTGAACCTCCGCCATGCCAATGTGTCACATTAATGTTTGGTATAAAAATGAACAATTTATACCAATTTTAATATTTTTAATGCTTACCAATGGCCCAGACTAGCTGGTGCAACCCAATTTATTACCAGGGCCAAACACAAATTTTGAATCCCCCAAACCCCCCAAAATTTGCCAAAAAATGCAAAAACGAGAAGACCAGTATGGTCCTCCATACTTTTGCGCAATGCACAACTTGTTGTCAAGGACAACAATAGGCTACCGCCATCATGTCATTCTTTATTGTTGTGCCTGTTAAATGTTATTAAGAACTGTAATATATAACTCAGCGGGGAGGAAGGAGTGTCTACTCCAGGGAGGGCCATCCCCATCTGGGCCATTGGTAAGTATTAAAAATATTAAATTTGGTATAAATTTTTCATATTTTTCCACTATACCAATGGCCCAGACTAGCTGAGAATAGTAAACAGGCAGGCAGGCCCAGTACTTGATATTCATTGCTCTTATTACAGAAAAAACAATGAAAATATAGGTGTAACTCTATTTAAGGCCTAGCATAACCCATTATGCTAATTTGATAAAGGAAGCCAAAATATAAAGAAGTCCAGAGAAATGAGACTCTTTATAAATCATTAAAAGTGTCCGAGTATTGTATAGTAAAGCTCGTCTTGACACATGACATATACAATAACGCTTCACATCGAGCTACACATTAAAAGCATATAATACATTGAAAATTGCTTCATACCAGGCTACACATTAAAACTACCATAGCACCGACCCCAGGATACTATCACTGAAGGAGGTATGTCCATACTTTTCACTATAAAGCCAGATGACTATTTGGAAATACCATCCCCCCCCTTTCCCCTTGTTTTGAAAGTAACTGCACTTCAAAACGAAGAGGGTAGCAGACTGGAGACAGTGCTAGAGCAGAATGAAAATCCTAATTAGAATGGACTACATTCTGAGCTACCGATAACGGTCCTAAAGATCTGAGATCATCCGAAATTGATTCTAAATCTCGAAGATAAAATTTGGTAAAAGTCATCTGTTGTGTCCAGTAAGCTGCTTGCATCAAATCCTTTAAAGAAGTACTACTAGCATAAGCCCAAGAAGAAGCTAAAGCTCTAACTTCGTGAGCTGAAATCTGATAAGCTATTCTCTGATTCACAGACAAAGCATTATAAGCCGACCGAATAGCTAATTGAATCCATCTAGATATGGAATGAACAGAAATATCATTTCTGTTAGGAAGAAAAGAAAGAAATAACCTCTTCCTACCTCTTCTAATAAAACTAGAATGCTCTTTATAAATCCTAAGCGCTCTTACTGGACACAACAAAGGTCTCTGACCATCTGAAGACGGTAATGCTTTAATAAGAATAGGACTAGGCCGTTTGTCCAGAATCTGATTTTTAGCTAAGAATCCCACTTTCGTAGTGAGGGTAATAGAATTACCAACACTACGATAATGAGAGTCTTCAACAGACAAAGCATGAAGCTCACTGACTCTTCTAGCTGACGCAAATGCTAAGAGAAAAAACGTTTTATAAGTAAGAAATTTAAACTCAACAGTATTTAACGGTTCAAAAGGTGCTTCCTGAAGTTTCAGAAGAACCCAAGCTAAATTCCACTTAGGGACTAGTCTCAAGGTGCGAGGTCTATTCACAGAGAAGTTCCTCATTAATTTATTTAAAGATAAATCTGAACCAATGTTTAATTTCCCTTGGTGTGCATAGGTGTCAGAAAGCATAGACCTATAGCCCTTAATAGTGACTGGCTGTAGCTTAACTTCATCAAAAAGATAAATAAAAAAGTTAGCTAATTGAGGAATAGTTGGGTTAAACAAATCAATCAATTGTGATTCACACCAACGAACAAAAACCTTCCACTTCGCTTCATAATTTAATGAAGGGGAGGTCCTCCTATAGTTAGAAACTGCGTCCATTGCTCGTCTGGAAAACTGTTTTCCGTGCAAGAAGGACCGCACAATGGAAAAACGTGAAGGTTAAGGCCTTCCGGATTGTGATGAAGCTGACGGAGTTTCCCCTGCGTCAGAAGATCCCGGAGAGGTGGTAACTTCCGTGGAACGTCCCAAAGAATTTCCCGGAGAAGATTTATCTATGGTCTGTGAGCCGACAGACTTGCAACCAGAAGAATCTTGCAAGAAGACTGTTTTATCTTTAGCAAGATCTGTTGAATGAGGGGAGCTGGAGGGTAAGCATACCCTATGATCCCGTTCAAAGAAATTGACAGAGCGTCTACTGCATAAGCCTGAGGGTCCGGGCATGGAGACACAAACGTCTGTAACTGATTGTTCAGACTCGTGGCAAAAAGATCGATCATTGGATGTTCCCACTGGAAGCAAATCTGATTGAAGACAGACTTTTTTAACATCCATTCTGAAGGTAGCAGGTGATCCTTTCTCAATAGAGAGTCTGCTATTACATTGAGATGACCTGGAATATGACGAATCGATATCAGAATCTGATTCTCATGAGAGAAAAGAAGAATCTTTTCGGTAAGATTCATCAGCTGGACGGAATGAGTACCTCCCTGATTCCAAATATAGACTACTACTGTTGAATTGTCCGACAGAATTTGAACATGTGAATGTATTACTTGACTGAGCCAATGATTTAGAGCTAACCAAATTGCCCTCATTTCTTTGTAGTTTATATGGGACACAAGAAACTGACTCTCCCATAAACAGTGACACACTTGATCGCCCGGAATCAGAGAAGCACCCCAACCCTCTTGACTGGCGTCCGTCATGATTATGAATGACGGCTCCTGAATCTGAAGCGGTATTCCCTGGGATAACCACTGGATATCCGCCCAAATTTGAAGATAATGTTTTACTGACTGTGTTAAAACAATCGGACTGTCCAACAACTGACGTTTTACGCTCCAATTTTGAATTAGATAAATTTGAAGTGGACGAGTGCGTAAACAACCTAGCGGAATTAACTCCGTGGCGGCGCCGCAAAGTCCTAACAGACGCATAAACACTCTCTTGCAGTAATGACTTGTGTGTTTATGCAGAATTTTGCGTAAAGCGAAACTAATTTTGCTCTTGCTACCGGCAAACTGACCCGATTGTTTTGAGTATCGAAACTCATTCCCAGATGAACAAACGACCTCGTCGGCATTAAATCCGACTTGTCGACATTGATTATAAAACCTAGGCATCGTAGCAGCAATAGCAGACTCTGAACGTCACTTTGGAGAGCATGAAAATTTTCGTGCCTTTGAAGTATGTCATCCAGATATGCCGACGTCATCGAAGCCGAGTGTGCTCTGAAATGGCTCATTACTGCATTCATCACCCGAGTGAACGCCCACAGAACAAGGTTCAGGCCAAAACACATTGCTCTGAACTGGTATACCTTTCCTTGAACTGCGAAACGGAGGTATTTCCAAAAAGCCGGATGAATCATGATGTGAAAATACGCGTCCTTCAAATCTATACTTGCGGCGTAATCGTTCACTCGGATGCTGCCTCTCACTGATCGAATTGTCTCCATATAAAATCTTGGAGCAATTATTAGCTTGTTTATCCAACTGAGATCGATGACCGGTCTGTACAAGCCGTCTGGCTTCGGCACAAGAAAAAGATGACTGTAGAATCCCTTTGAATTGGGATTCTCTACGACCTCTACTGCCTCCTTTTGTAGGAGAGAGTCTACTGCTGAAATCAAAGCCTCTCTCTTTGTTATATTTTGTGGAAGGCTCACAAATCACGGAATCCACATTAATGGAGGTTTTCTCCGGATCGAAAGACGTAGACCATTTTTCACAACGTCTCGAACCCAAAGATCCTGAGTTATTTTGTTCCAGTTGCTTGCAAATTTTGAAAGCCTTCTGCCAACCAGAGAACAGTAGAGGTCGAAATCTTCATTTGTAGGACTTACGAGGCTTATACGAGGAGAAACCTTGTGAAGCTCACTCACGCATCTGTGACGTCGGTGTGGGGTTATGCGTTTCGTTATTATCCAACTGCGCCATCCCCTTTTTGAAATCGCCCCCCTGTTTCGAGCCACCACGCCCACGATTAGCTTTAGAAGCAGCACGGGCTGAGCCTCTCTTGGAGAAAAATTTACCTCTCCGAGGAGTACCACTTGTGGAAGGCTGAGGTTGCGAAGCTGAGCGCAACAAAAGCTGACTTGTAGCTTTCTTAGAAGCATCTTCAAAGACAGCTTTTAGCTTATCATTAAATAATGAAGAGCCCAAAACGGGAGCGGCCCTTAGAGAGCTCTTAACACTGTCGTCAATAAATGACGTAGATTTAAGGGCAGCATCGCACCTGACCAACTCTAAATTTGCTACTGAAAGAGCAGAGTGGGATGTTGTATACATTATGGCGCGAGAGAGCACTCTCAAAGGAGATAACAACTCCTGTAAGCTCTCAGATTCCAGATTGCCGGCCAATGCCCTGCAAATATGATCTGCATAAGACATGGCGTCCAAAATACTTCTGCTAGATTCAATGCAAGTATCTATAACAAAAGAACTGACGCTACACGATGACGGAAGAGATATACATAAGTCCCTAGCTCCGTCATCCAATCGCAGAGGAGCTCTTGGAATCTTATTCTCGCCTACCGTATTTAAGAAGGTATTGCCTCTAAACGGTAGGTCAAGCTTCTTTTCCAAAAGGAAAGAATTTTTTCTAGCCTGAGCCAGGTCAGCAATAGCCTCGTCACAACAATCAAACGCATCTGACGCTTGGACTGATTGAGACGGATACAGAAGGATACTTTCCTTCGACTCAATGACCTCCCTGTCTAAAGAAGACAGGCGCTTGGCTCTAGAAGGCGCAGAAATCTGACCAGAAGGAATTAATTCAGGTGAAAAATCCTGCAGGAACCTCATAGTTTCCATATGCTGCTCAGCCAAAGATGTAGTGTCAGTCTCGTCTTCATCAAACTCCCTAACACTACCAGCTAGAGGTTCCTGGTCTGGTCTATTATCGGCATACTGATTATTTGAGGAAACCCTTCTTTCTGCCGATCCAGCACCGTCCGAATCATCCGAAGTGGAGATCGATGACGGCCGCATATTATGCTGCTGGGAGTCTGCAATTAGCTGGGCAATTTGCTCCAGCAATTCCGTATTCGAGGCTATGTTCACCCCCGTTCTACGGCTTTTAGGCTCCGGAAGGTGATCTGACACAGCGCCCTGTGTCCGTTTTTTTGAAAAAGACGTTTGCCTCGAAATGCTAGCCTTAGAGAGAGCCGTATCCTGGCTCGGACTCTCTACCTCTGGATCTTGCCGGCTAGCATGCGGTCTACTGTGCTGAGTCCTGGAAACGGATGAAGAAGAGGCTCTCATATCAAAATTACTGCCAGCCGCACTGGCAGAGAAAGGTACATCAGAAACAACTGGCTCCGAAGCATTTTCTACCGGACTACCAGCGGAACTGGCAACAAAAGTCGAATCTTTCTGTTTTGTCCCTAAAACAGAAGAATGCTTCGCTACTGATGCACCTTTCAATTTGACTGGCCTCTTCCCCTTACCTGCCGTTGTCTGAACAGAGGACTGTCTTCCATCCTCCGTATCCTGGACCGCTACGGATTTTCCCGGTATTGAAGCACTAATTAAAGGCTCCGTTACACCGGTCGAGCTAGTTGACCGTCTGCTTGCCCGAGGTACCGAGTATTCTGCGATACCTCGTAAGTCAACATGCTCTGTATCTGAAGACGATGGCAGCACAGAACTTGATGTTATACCATGACCAATACCATGTTCTTGTTCCTCTGAAATGGAAACTAAATTTTGATTAGTTACCTTATGCGAAAGCACCGAAATCGGCGCTTCGCCAACACATACATAAGTAGAGAGAGAATTTCATCGCTTGGAATCCCAAAAACAACAGGTAACATCTTTCGAGCAGCGAGTGCAAGCTGAACATGAAGAATGAGAATCAAGAGAGGACTTCTTCCTCTTACATTTCGAACATGAGGACTTCATAATACCCACACGCCCGAGGCAAAAATTTAAACCGAATAGGAGCCGGTAACCAAGTCCAAAACAGGCACAACAAAGGCCCAGGTCAGACAACCGGTATCCCAATAATACCCTTAACAATAGAGAAACTTCACAGAAGATTCCCCACAGAGAAGGGTAATGGCAAACAGACACGTCTGACTAAGTCAAAAATAACCGGTACGCGACAAAGAGGGTACGAATAATCCACATTCCGTAAATTATCTAAGATTTTTAAGAAGAATTTTAATTAATAACAAATTCGCTAACAGCAATTAGTTCTTAAAAATCTAATGAGAGGATTCAAGGGGAAAATGGTGAACATTGAACACACACATATGATAAACAAAGAATGAACAAATCAGGTGCATATCCCAAAAACGGGAAGAACAAGAAATATTATTTTAATTTCAATAAAGTTATAGCCCTGATGTTCAAAAACTCAGTGTCTATATTCAGCTGCATTCTGCTGCAATTGTTCCACCTTTCCACTTCAAAATCGTGTCTGGCTACATTATACTGTAGGATTTTATAGCACAAAAGTCAGGATACGTGTTGATCTGACAGTGGGCCAAACAACAGAATGACATGATGGCGGTAGCCTATTGTTGTCCTTGTCATTGCGCAAAAGTATGGAGGACCATACTGGTCTTCTCGTTTTTGCATTTTTTGGCAAATTTTGGGGGGTTTGGGGGATTCAAAATTTGTGTTTGGCCCTGGTAATAAATTGGGTTGCACCAGCTAGTCTGGGCCATTGGTATAGTGGAAAAATATAATTCAGGTTTCTCACTTTGACTTCATTCATTTATTTTTCTCGTTTGATATGTAATGGATACACAATATATTTAAATGAATAATAAATAATCCATGTTGTCTACGAAAGGCAGCAATATCACTAGTAATCTCTAGAATGGCCTACAAAAACATACCCATACATTGTTTAACAAGAAATAAAGAGAAGTAGCTTTGTTTAAGATAGCATAAAAGCACAGCACAAGACCCCTCCTTTGGAGGAGTTTGTCAAGCTCATTTCAAGAGGGAGGGATTTGTTATATAAATGTTTAGTTATTTAAGAGATTTTTTTGCAAGTTTTGACAGCGATTCATGAAAGGTAAAGAGTTTATACCAAGGGGTTGAAACAAGTCTTAAACCATCTTTTTGGATGGAGATTCTAACTTAAAAAAATGGCCTTGACTGCTTGAAATGGCTTGTTTACCCATAAAGCTTCAATCTCCCTACTTTTGAAATGGATTATCAGGAGAATTTAGTCCACGCTTGAAAATTTGGTAAGGCTGTTCCTCAAGTAACCTTTATTCAAGAGGACTGTGCTCATAGGGTAGTGCAGTGGCTCAGTGGTTAGAACACAGAACTTTAACCCTTTGAACACTGAATGGCATCTATCATGTCAGTTCAATGGCAGCAATTGGAAGAGTCCACATTCATTATTCGGTGGAAGACTAATTGATATTTTCCATTCCCCCTCCCCCACCCCCCCTCCCACCCCCCAAGGCTGCACGTTGAAAATATTTTCTACCCCACAAATTTATTTGGCAGCCATTATACTTAATGAAATTGGAAAGTATTATGTTCCTGGGCTTGAAAAGCGGACTCTCACGTTCAGAGGGTTAAACTGAGAGGCCAGTGGTTTGATTTTGACCAGCAGTAACTGTGTCATATTCTTGGGCAAGATTCTTAATCCTGTTTGCCCATGTGGAGGCATAGTGGCTCTCTATGAACTAAGGCGTACAGCTGCTCACTACTGCTTGGTGGTTCTCTCCAGGTACTCTCACTTCTTCCACTGAAAAAAAATTGTCTGACACTATGTGATACTGCCAGTTGAAAAGTGTTATTTTGAGTCATAAAAATTTGTTTGCATTTCTTTGCCTTGTTACAATTTATAGGAGAGTGCCTATTGGCACTCTCCCATAAATTGTAACAAGGTAAATCCTTCCAGACTAAATAATTTTACTTCAAAGATAATATGAAGCACTACCAGTGAACATGAAGTCTTTAAGTTGCGCTACACACATTCAAGAATACCATCCAAATATGGGCTTAAAACACTCTACTGGTTAAACTACATCAAACAAACAAACAAACATCAAAGGGTATTTTGTGCAAGCAGACTTTGTCTGGATATCATAAAGCATTACCTTTTCTAAGTCTTTCTTGTCCTGACGTCTTGCCCAGATCACAAATACAATGTACAGCACCAATACTAGTATCTCTGTGATGTAGAGTGTCGGATTTTTCATGAAATCCATGTTTGAAAAGACAAAACCCCAGTCAATGGTATTGGGAACAACAATCATTCCTCCTCCAAACGTGGTCATGTGATTACAATGACAGGTTATCTGGTGTATATTGGACTCATCACTTGGCTGAAAAACATCAAGAAAGCTTTGAATAATGATCAAACATTCACATGCTAGTTGTTGAAATCTATTACATCAGAAAGAGCAATTTCATTTATTTATTTATTGTTTAAGGTCACATACTTCTGCACAATGGCTAATCATGACATAATATGAAGATAAAGTCAAGGTCAGTCAATTGTTTATGCCCCATGTTGGCTATTTTTGAGGACTTGAACCTCAAGAGTTAGTGACTGGGTCCTATTTTACCAGTAAAACGGTGTTTGTTTACCACAGGAAACAAGCACTGCCTCATTTCACAGGTTCCCACAGGGGGCAATTTCATTTAAATGACATATAGTTTATGCAAATTTGTTTCCAAAGTTTGTGGCATCTAGTTCCTATTTAACCCTTTCAACCTGGTGCACATAATTTTTTGCGTGAAAAAAAAATTGGTAGTGGATGAGCAGACAATATAAGGAGCAAAACATCTGAAGCAAGGCTCTGTAATAATTTAAACCAACAGCTCTGTTGAGCTGCTAGATTAAATTTTGACTGTACCTCTCAACAAGCCAGCATGGTTTCGTCCATTTTGGAGTTGACAATATTGACTGAAATGGCACCTTCCAGGGTGCCAGCGTTGAAATGGTTAAACAAACACAAAGAATACTGCCTGAATCTCCTCCAAATTGTCTGATATCTCTTTTTACAAGGGTTTTCAAGGAAGATCCCACTATTTTAGGCTCTCAACTCCTTTTTTGTGAAAAATAAGGGTCCTTTTGGGGCCAAATTTTGTAAAAAGGGAATTTTCTCAGTATCAGAAAGACTAAAACTTAAATCAGATTAGCAATACAGATACCTTATTGTTATTTCTGACTTAATAAGTGTATCATAAACAAAAGCACAACATTTTAAAAAAGTTGGAATTTTCATAAATAAAAAATAAGGGAAATGTTTGGATTGTTACATAAAAATTAGGAAAATAAGGGTTGGCACTAAAAAAAGGAGGAAAATTAGAGCCAATTGAAAGCCTGTTATTCGAGGCCTTTCCTGGTCCCTGGCAAGGGATTTCTAAAATTCCAGGACGTTCAGGCGGGTGTAGGAGCGTAGGATCCCAAAAGAGAATTAATAATATTTATTGGTGTTTAAGGTCACATACTTCTACACAATGGCTAATCATGACCACAACATGGAGATAAATCCAATGTCAGTCATTCATTTATACCCCATGTTGTTTATTTTGGGGACTCGCAGCCCAAGCATTGGTGAGTGGGTCCTATTTTTCCAGTGAAACTGAGCTTGTTTACCACAGAAAAAGCAGGGGTGATGCAAATTAAAGACCACTGAAAATAGTTCCATTTATAAATCTAATGTTGCCTACAATCTTCAACTAAAGTGAGCACTATTCCTTCAGGAAGAAATAGCATTCATGTTGTATGATGTTATTACATATTATTACCACTTTAACAGGCATTCTCTAGCATTTTAAGAGAGTTCAATGGGGCAGTAGTACACAGTACTTAATGGCATCATCAACCAGAAGTGAGCAGCAGGCCCTTAATATAAACAAACTTCATTTACAATCTGCTGCCAGTTATACTAATAACAGTAGTGATATGATTTTGTCTGGTGTCCAAATTTAATAATGGCTCTTGTCACATAGTTATGACGTCACGCCTTTGTTAAAAGTGTGTGATATATTTCGAAGAGTTGGTTAGAGCATGTGTGATATTCAACATATATCGCCACACTTTTACCAATCAAGGAACAACAGACAGTGATTGTGTAACCTGTCAGTTCTAATACAAACACAGCCGAGAGGAAAGATTAAGGGCACCTGTGCTAAAATGTTTTGAACAGAGAAACGAGAATTTACCTGACTTTTGATTTTATTGAAAGAGTTAAAGAAAGAAATCCACACCCGGGTGTAAATGATAAATGGAACGTTTAATTTCTCGCTCAACCTTTTGAGCGCAATGACGAAACGGAAAAAATGAAGTAATATCACTTGCTTTCCATCAATCTTCATGTGTCTTGCAAGTTTGGCTTAAGAAATTAACTAATTAAACGGAAATGGACACGTGTCAGACAAGGGTTCAGTGGAGTGTTTGATTGTTCGTGTTTTGATTGTTTGTGCAAACATCAATGTGACAAGTCGGTTACAGCACAAAAATTCGTGATATTGAACATACAATCGCTCGAGCTAGTTACTCGGACAAGTCCTCGTTAACTAACTCTCGCGATTGTATATTCAATATCACTCGTTTTCTATGCTGTAACCTATACTCGATGATTAAATAACATCCCTCTGCCTTATTAATAACTTTGGATTTCGTTTTGGACTGGTTATCTACCATAAGACTGTTATTCATTCCTCTTGGGTGGTAATATACTATTCAAAAAAAGTAGGGGATATTTGATAGAAGTGAGATATATGAAGAAATATATATATGTTTTCATCAAAAAGACAGTTGAGGCATTGCACTGTGACATCTGGTGAATGATTTCAGTGATAGTTGGGTGTCTGACAAGCACACATTCCACGCACTGAGAATTTACCACATTCAGTCCAAGACCTCAATACCTTATAAATCCTACTCTGTTCGTGGACAAGCACAGATCCAACATGGCATACTCATCATCAAACATACAATATCATCTTGACTGATGTCATTCCATTCTTCCTGCAGTGCGGCGGCAAGTTCCTGGACATTGGTAGGGGGCTACTGGCATTGTCGTAGGTGCCTGACAAGCATATCCCAGATGTGCTTGAATGGTGAAAGGTCTGGACTTAGTGCTGGCCAAGGCAGTGTAGTGAGGTTCTACTCCTGGAGGAACTCTGTAGTGATACAGGTTCTGTGTGGTCTTGCATTGTCATCTTGGAAAATGAATTGATGGCCATTACGTCATGCAAATGGCATCACACGAGCTGCTAACATGTTGTCACAGTAGTACTGCCCTGTGGCAAGCCGTTGGATGACATGTAATGCTTGTCATGGTTATGCTTCCCCACACCATAACCGATCCACCACCAAAACGCTTGTGCTGCCTAACCGTTAGGTTATGGTATCATTCGTTCCGCCACCGCAACACTGTTTCATCTGTTGTGGAAGTTGAGAGTGAACCTCAATTCATCAGAAAACATGACGTTGCTCCACTGACAATTGTGCCAGCACTGTTGTGCTCCACACCAATTACGCCTTGCTGCGATGTGACGTTTAGTCAAACATGGAATTATTCAAGGTCATCGAATGTACAAATTCCAGCTATTTAGGTGATTTTGGATAGTCTGACCACTGAATCACACATCTGTCGCTTTGTATAGCTGCTGTCCAATTTCTGAGGCACTTTGATGGCGGTTACATAATGCTGTGGTTCGGATGAAACGATCCTGGTTAGCAATTGTCGACTTGGATGACCTGACTGTTGTCTGTCATCAACACTGCTTGTTTGACAGTAGTGTGACCTCACCATACTAATCACAGATTGAAATTCCATGCACTGAGCAATGTTGAGAATTCGAGCAATGTTGAGATTGAGTAACGTTGAGAATTTGAGACATTGGAGTCTGTCTGTTGCCAGCTTCCAACATGCCAACGGCACGTAAATGTTCTTCACATGTCAGTCTTCGCATACCTCAAAAGTTATGTTTTTAATCAAAAAACCATTGATGAACGAGATTATACCAAGAAAGGAATGACGAGACCTCCGAAAAAGCCTGTTCAGTTCAAATGAAAATTTCAAAACGTTCCCCACAGACTTTAACCTGCATGAAGTTTTCATGGCCATGGGCAGGTGACATTCATGATCCACACTAAATCTAGTAACATATTAATGTGTCCAATCATGTGTATCCAATACCATTTTTCTGAAAATATGAACATTAGTTTGATATCCCCTACTTTTTTTTTAATATAACAGTAACATAATTTTCAAGGCATTACAGTTCATTAACAGCCCAACAGGAATGATTAACAGCCCAAGGTCTTATAAGTGGCATGAGACAAAGTCGAGTGCCATTAATAAGACAGAGGGCTGCTAATAATTTCTTGTGGGTTGCCAATAGGACTGTAATGTCCAAGAAAGTCATTGTATTACTATTATCTCTATGAATAGGGAAGGACATTCAAGTAACCTCAAAATAACCGCAAGTCGATAGTTTAATCAAATTCAAGAATTAGTTAACATATACTTGCTTTAATCAAGAAATATTACCTACAGACAGTCTAATATGAACAGAAAATGAACAATTAAGTTAAGAGTTTAAACTTTGAATATTCATGAGATGTCGGCATTTACTTTATGAAGTTTTCTCTTAAAAAAAAAAAGAAGTACGAAATAACTGAAGCAAAAAAATCCAGTATCAGAGTTTGGAAGCGTCAAAAAGAAAATGATACATATCTTTTTCTGACCTAAAATCTTTATTCTGCTTCCTGTGTCCCAGTAGAAAGGTTTAAACTGTGTTAATTGATGTAATAACCAAGATAACTGCTGTGAGGTTTGTTCTTCGCACACGACATCCAAACTTGAAAACAGAAGATTTGGAACGGGGCGTTTCGGGACACCTGGTGCTAATGGAAAGGGGTTACATTAGCAGCCTGGTAAGTCCTGTGATGACTTGAGCCTTTATGGCATATTAATGTCCAAGAAACTAGAGATGATGGACTGAGGAATGCTCGCTAAAGTAGTAATAATAAACCTTAACACCTTCCAAACTCATGTTATTGATAAATACATAGAACAACACATGCATTTGAATGGGTTCATCGATGTGGCATGAGTTCCAGCATGGAAGGATAAAATAAGAGGCTGCAGGCCTAGAGTTTTATCCTTCCGCGATGGCACAAGTGCCATATCGATTAACCCATTCAAATGCATGTCGTTCTGTGCTTATTCAGACATGTTAACCTCAGAAACACTTTTTCAGGGAACTTGAGGGTGATTTTCAGCGAAATTGGATGAATTTCAGGGAAATGTACGTGCACGAACTATATACAAAAGAACTAAATGATTTCAGCTCTTGGACAATTGCCACCAGGTTGCGCCCAATAGTTCATGGTTAAAAATTTGTTGATGCCCTTAATGCCATGTTGAAAAATCATTGGTTCAAACACTTCAACTCCCTCTTTTTTTCACCCCTACCCCCTTTCTGTAAAAACCGTCCCCCCCCCCCCCCACACACACACACCACCACCACCACCACCACCACGACAACCTGTGGTTATAATCTGACCAAAGTGCACAGTGAGATAATACCCTTCCGGAATGGGCAATAAACTGTAATTCCATTTTCATGCTCACACATTTTAATCCAATTTCCCCTTATTTAGTGTTGTTTGTGGTGTTTGTTTATATGCACCAATTTCTGTGAGGGGACGTTTCGGCCTTTGGGAATCAAGATTTTTTCTCCTCATCAGTAATTCATAATTCTGTTTTGAACTGTGCAAATAACATTCAGAACTTTCTGGAAATAGATGCCTCAATTGTGACTCGCGAAGCAGAACAATGATCAGTGTTACTGACTATTATAAAATACGTCTGTTGTGTATTGATTTCAAGCCGTAATTTTTTTTTGGCATATCACGGAAGCATGGTGAATTTTTCCCAGCAAACTGACCCATTTTATACTGTATTCTTCTACTCTGTCGAAGTGGATCACAAATTGAGTGGATAAATGAATTAAAAAAGAGTGGATGTTTGAACCAAATAAAGAAATATATATTCTTTAATTCTTCTGAGAACATTTCATTCACCAGGAATCAATAATTAGGTGAAGGTGGATGTCAATAGGGGATGTACTTATGTCACCTATTTTCACTTCGGCACTCGTAAATTGACAACACAGCAAAATTGAAATGAATAAAACAGAAAAAGAAACGTGGGTATAAGTGAAATATTTATAATAAAGGGCTCTTTTATTAAATACTAGCAGGGTTACCCGGCATTGCTCGGACTGAGGAGAGTATTGAAATTACCCCTAGTAGACCCCTTTGAAGACCAAAATCGGTGAGAAAATTTTGGTCATTACTGTTGGTGACCCTCTACACCCCCACCCCACCCAACCACAGCACTTTTTTAAACCTCGCCATTAGATTCCTGGTAAAAAGTTACCCCTAGTAGACCCATTTGAAGACCTATATCTGTGAGAAAAATTTTGGTTATAACTTTTGGTGCCCCTCTACACCCCCATACCCATCCGATACTTTTTTAAACCTCACCATTAGATTCCTGATAAAAACATACCCCCAGTAGACCCCTTTGAAGACATATATCATATTTTGGTCATAACTTTTGGTGCCCCCCCTACACCCCCACCCCACACACTTTTTTAAACCTGACGAAGACCTCTGCCATAAAAAAAGTACTCCTAGTAGACCCATTTTGGACACTTGGGGTGGCCCCATATTCATTTCTATAGCAGACGGACGGATGGACAGATGCACGCACATACGGACGGGCAGAAACATGGACGAATGGATGGATGGATGGACAGACAGACTACAGACAGACAGACAGACGTTCTAAAATATAGTATAGATAATTCACTTATATGCATATTTTTTTTTGTTTTATTCATTATGATCAGAGCTTCGAAGGCCTTTTACTTGACATGGAATGTCTGGAAATTGAAAATTTTTTGACTGCTCAATTTTCCGGGATTTTTGTCCAAAACTGATTCCCTTTTGGGAGGCCGGGAACTAAACTCAATTTACGGGATTTTCCTGGGTATTCTGGGAGAGTTAACATGTCTGTGCTTATTACAGGCCTTCATGTCTATAAAAACAATTATTAAAAGGATACCCAGCAATTCATTTGATAACTATCAACAAAAAGAACACATTTTATCGCCAACCAAATTTGCGAGGAGAACCTGTATTACTATTTCGTCCCCTGAGTTCCAATGTGTTCTTATTACAGGCCTTCATGTCTATAAAAACAATTATTAAAAGGACACCCAGCAATTCATTTGATAACTATCAACAAAAAGAACACATTTTATCGCCAATCAAATTTGCAAGGAGAACCTGTATTACTATTTCGTCCCCTGAGTTCCAATTTGTTCTATGTGCCTACTGGTACTTAGAACACATTGGAACTCAGGGGACAATTTTCAGCTATCGCTGGTGATTCAAATTGTAATTGCATTGTTTGATTTGTAGAAAAGTCCAGTGAAATTTTGTTTCAATTTAAAAATAGTCTGTCAACGATTTCCATTCTGCACATATGTGTGGAACAGATTTTCATTTTCTGCATGGTTTAGTATTGCTGTAGATGGGGATTACATAGAACAGGTGTGTAATAAATTAAACTTCTGCACACTGATATTGAAATATCAGCATTTTATGTGCCAGTTTCTTGCCACAATGAGTGTAAAACTTGATAATTGTTGTTCACTGAAATCACTATGGGACAGACAAATGTATAGACAGATAGAAGGCTAAACACCTGATTCCCACACCCTAATAAAATTTAAAATTCATACAATATTTTAAATGAGTTTCAAAAAAAGCTCCATGAGATTTACTAAACTAAAAATACCATTATCAAGAATAAAAAAATATATTAGGCCATACAGAAAAAAAACTTGGTTCACAACGATTTAATTTTCAAATCAATGAGGGAAGGAGGATTTTTTATTTTTTTTTGTATGTTATATTTACGGACCATTTGTAAAAAATAAACACCGTCCACATAATATTTTAGTTATTTTCTACAGAATATTTACAAATGAAAGTGTCAATGACACTGTAGCTTAACTTGACTGTGTCTTGTTTTTGATGAAAAGGATAATATTCAATGTTTATGAAAGGATTCTGAAATACGACAAGAATTGTGATAATTGAGAATATGTTAATTTCTGTTCCCTGTATGATATATTTTCAATAAAAATAATTTGAGGTGTAGACTGTACTAAAGAATTAACAGGTGGGTTAATATGACCCACACAGTTAATGTATATCAACCAAAGTTACCAAGTTACAGTGAATTTATTCCAAATGTGTCATCCTATCAAATTACGATGAAATCTCTTCATAAATACAGCCTGTTGTCTGTACTAAAGGCTTTTGGGCTCCGGGCCCCTGTAGCCGTCAAAGTTGACTAATTGCAACCAAAAGGGGGTGTTCTCATCTAGATATTATATGGAGTCATCCTACCGACTTACAATGAAATCCCTCCATAATTACGAACTGTAGACTGTGCTAAAGGTTTTCAGGTTTTGGGCTCAGGCAGCCATCACAGTTGACAGATCACAATCAAATGGGGATGTTCTCATCTAGACATCATAAGTAGTCATCCTACCAAGTAACAATGAAATCCCTCCATATTAAATATGACCTGTAGACTGTGCTAAAAGTTTTGGGGTTTTGGGCTTGGGCAGTGGGAATGGTTGACAGATCATGACCAAAAGAGGACGTTCTCATCTAGTCATTATACTGAGTCATCCTACCAAGTTACAAGGAAATTCCTTCATAAATACAACCCGTAGTCTGTGCTAAAGGTTTCGGGGTTTTGGGCTTGGGCAGCCATCATGGTTGACTAATCACGACCAAAAGGGGATGTTCTCATCTAGACATGACCTCAAACCTGCATATGAAATTTTGTGACGATTGGACACGAACTACGGGGTGTAGCCTGTGCTAAAGGAAAATGTGAACAGACTTACTGACTGACAGACTTACAGATTCACAGACTATCAGACTTCTGCATGTGTGATGGCAATAGCTTATGTTGACTTTGTCAAGTTAAGCTAAAAATATAATAAACAAACACAGTATTTTAATCATGCTTTGTTATAAACACATGAAATAAATATATATTCATCAACAAAGATAAAATTTCAAAGTTTCATAAACTCATAGTAATTTTCAAAAATACTGTGAGCCAAAAAAACCAATCAATGAGAGGTTTCAATTTCAGTGTGAAATTTCATGTGAACCCAAATCAGTCTTTTTAAAACTTATATTCCCACCATTAATTTCTGAATATGCAATAAAATTATTGTGAGATCACCAAGCCTGGAAATAAGCAGACTGTCATCTGCAGAAAGGGGTCCCCAGAAGGTGAATTTGTGATGTTACCCTACACCTCCACCATCATCATCCCATCATTATCACGACAACCACACACAACTCTAAATTCAACCCCCAAAGATAAACTTCTGGCTTTCCCTTTATTCAGAGAACAAAGTATTCCAGTAACATCAACAGGCCTTTCCATAACTGACAAAAAACTTAAGGAACTAAACAGACAGATGACAGAGTTACATAGGAAAAATGGTCATCTTACTATCAGCTGTAAGGCACAAACCAACAGCATTTTTTAACCTACAGATCAACACAAATACACATTCACCAACACAGGTAATATCCCCTGTGCAAGATAACAATTTTTTCAGACATAATCCTTAAGAGTGCCATGTATTGGTTGATGAAATCAAGGCAATCCATACACATCCATACAATACAGGGAATTTTGGGAAGAATATTTTGAAGAAAATATTTCCAGAATTGTTTGGCTCAGGCTATGTCTGAGGAGACATTATTCATGGTGTGGAGGCAAAAAGTTATCAAAAGTTGAACTGAATCTGTCCAGAAAATATACGTGAAAGGATATGTACTTTTTATGCACCCCTGAGTGAAGAACATTTAATGATACCATAGTCTCTACGATTACTGAAAACCGAAGATGGCCTGTTGAAAAATAAGCAACTGGATTGATATGCAAGTTCCATATTTACTTTTCAGCACCTATGGCTACATCATTCGAGGGATTTCCCATTTCAAACTGTTAATTTTTTCTGCATTACAAATGTACAAGAAATGGAACCAATTCAATTTTGTTTGACAGAGCTCAATGAACGTGTCAAATTTCCAGTGGCAAATTATAAGAATAATTAGCAGCTTGAGATGTTTTGACATCAGTTTGTGGAGTTTTGGGATCATAAACATGTAATAGGCTAAATAGAATCTTCAACTCGCACCCAGTTTATCAAAATTTACGAAACTTGTCCAGTAAATACACAGAACGACACATGTGTGTGAATGGGTTAATTGATATGGGATAAGTACCATCATGGACGGATAGAACGAGAGGCCATAGGCCTCAAGTTTTGTCCTTCTGTGATGGCACAAGTACCATATCGATTAACCTATTCACACATGCATGTTGATCTGTGTTTATTGCATGCCTTGACGTCTATAAAACAATTATTAGGACACTCGGCAATTCATTTGACAACTATCAACAAGAAGAATATATTTTATCGCCAACCAAATTTATGAAGGGAACTCATGTTACTATTTCATCCCCTGAGTTCCAATGTGTTCTATGTGCCTTCTGGCACATAGAACACATTGGAAATCAGGAGACGATTTTCAGCTAACACTTGCGATTCAAATTGTAATTGGGCTGCATGATTTGTAGAAAATTCCAGTGAAATCTCACTTCTATTTAAAAATTGTCTGTCAACGATTTCCGTTCCGCACATATGTACAGAACAGATTTTAATTTTATGCATGGTTTAGAGTTGCAGTAAATGGGGTTTTCATAGAATAGGCGGGTAGTAAAATTAAATCTGAGCCTAAATTACTGAAACTTTTGTATATTTCAGAATAAAATGGGGAATTGTTGGACATCTTCTATTTATTGGTTTGTGTGTGGGGAGGGAATGTGCATGTACATCACCTAGAGTCTACCTAGTAATGAATACAGTATATTAGTGTATTGTTGGATCATTTTGACAGGTATACATTTCCGTCATGTGCAAAGAGAGCCATGAAAACCCTCAGTTCTAAATCTCCAAAGATACTGGTGGATGGATGATAGGCTATGCATCAAGCAAATGCATACTCAGGGGGTAGTCAGGTTGGGGGGGGGGAGTGGAGTTACAGAATCTGTATTATCATTATTTATTCATTTATGTATATATACATATTGGGGGGATTTTTATGCCATAGACATCCATGAAAATCGAGCGCTGTCAAAACAAAACTGAATTGATTAAATTCCTTGTTTCATAATGAGAAAAATTTGTGACTTGAAAATTTGATTTTTTAGACATCAGTGTGCAGAGGATTAAACTTAAATTATGTGAAAGAAGCTGATATTTAAACCAAAAATATGACCTTTGGTGGTCTTCTTACTTTTTTGCTTGACATCGTTTTATGGCTAAGCATTTAATCCATGTTAGAAAGTCACTCAAATTCATAATGATCGACTAATCTGATGCATTCTTACACATAGGTCGGATTCCACATTCATATAAAAAAAATTTAAAATCTTTTCTGTTCAGGCTGGGGCGAGCGTGCACAGCTCATAGATCCATTGGATTTCTAGTGTGCATTTCCTTATTTCTGCTTTTCAGATCTGACTGGAGAATTTGAATGATGCAAAAAAGTACATCGGGTGATCTGTGGTTGGTATCATTGAAATGAATTGTGACTGGTGTCTGTCATAACTGTTTAATGTCCACTACATGTTCCTGTAAGCAAATGCAGAAATTTCTTTTCATTTCACCTACGTATTGTTTTCTGCAAATTCTGCAGATGTGCAGGTAAATGTAATTTCTGGACATGCAGTTAACATGATATGGACGTTTAGAACAGTTTTTTTGTTATGGAACTGGGGAACACAGACTAGTTCTTGTGTTTCTTGGTCGGTTCTGGCTCATTTTCTGTGCCTAATATCAATGATTGTGGTAGCGGACTAACTGTCCGATGATAGTCCAAGGCTCATTGAGCTGATGGAGCTTTTGGCCAGGATTGAGTCAGTCACCATTCCAATGTAGGTGGCTAGTGATATGTAAAAAATATGAGAGAATAATTATTATTTCATATTTTTCAAATTTGTCAATATCTGTATTTTCTTCCACCATGAAGGTTATAACTGAGACATATGTGACAAGCCATACTTTTGAAAATCCCTGAAAATATTTATGTAGTTTTCTGCCAGTTGTTTTCATATAATTATGAAGCCGTTCAGCCTCTATGGAATTATTTACTTAAAGTTTATCTTATTTTTTTGAAATTTCGGTGCGTATTCATACAGTATACATGTGGGTCTATTTTTACAAATTTTCCAGAATTAAGCGATATAAATCCCATGTATTCTTTCTGAAATTACTGGTATACAGTTTCTATAAAGTTGCATACTTCAATTCAATGCATATATTTCTGCAACATGTTTTATTTCAGCGATAATTATTTTAAAATCTCCATTTTTCATGCATTCAAACCAAAATTTTCAGTTCCCGTCATTTTGCTATTGGTGCCTAGTTGTAGATACAAGGAGCAAGCTGATTGGTCAAATCTTCCACAGGTAGCTTGTCAAAGCTCAGGTCGAAACAGCAATGCACGATTGGCTGGGAAAATGACAGGAGACCTGGAGTAGCCAATCAGGGTATTACAAGTATCTTTACTGTCTATATAAGCTCTGTTTCAAGTAGTTTCTTTGTTCAGTTGGAAAGATTTTACTGGATAGATAATTCGCCCAAACTATCTTGCCATGAACCACTGCGACTTTCCTCTTTATTGTCTTAAAAAATAAATTCAAATTAAATTTTTGAATTTAAAATTTCCCCCTCCATTTATTAATTTGACTTGACTAATTAACATTTTTTTTATATAAAATTCATGTGTCTAATACCATTTTTAAAGTTTTTTCAGAGATTTTCTTTGGGTATAGTATGGTACCTGCTTTTTTTTACCCATTTTGATGAAATTTAAGAAAAACATTAACAAAACTTTCGAAAATTGTGCTCCCACAGTTAAACAAAGATGTTAATATATATTTATATAAAATGTTGTCTGTTGAAAATGTTTTCTAGAAAAGAAATAAATGAGAAAAAATAATACAACAATACACTTCCAAGCACTTCTGGGTCTATCAGCAGTAAGCTGGTGCACAAAACTGTCACTAATATATAATGTCATGTGGGACAGCTGGGAGAGATATGCCTGTCTCACCCCACCCACATGACAGCTATCTTACCCCACCCACGTGACCAGCTATTTGCACATTTAATTGGTGTTGAAACTATTTAATCATCGCAAATCAAGCTTGCACATGTATAAACAAACAAAATGGAAGGCTGTTTTACTTCCGTAAATACAACTGACTTTATAAATGAAAATCGAAACCAGAACACTGTAAGAAAAATTCAGCACACCTCAAATTGCTCTATCAGTTTATTGTTGAGAAATATACATCTGATATCATTGTGCTTGTCAAACTGAAGTACAAGTCTGGAAACGATGTCTGCAGGCATGTCAATTTCATTTCAGGTCGCTTCAGAGCATTAACCCTCAATGTGCGGTGCTACTCTTGTGTGTTTTGAAGCATAAACCTTTGGTATATACCACACTTCTCGACAAGCTTTCCAAATATCTTATTGGTTTTCTTTTAGAATAAAAGCACTAAGAATTTTTTTCCTGGAAAATATGATATTTTCTTATTAATGGTGTCGCATCCCTAAAATGGTGGGAGAAAAATCATCCTTGGTGGGTATCTGGGTGGGACGGGTAAATCTCACCCACGGGGCAAGATATTTGAGCCAGACACTCGGCAAGCCTCGTGTCTGGCTCAAATATCTTGCCGCCAGGGTGAGATTTCTCCATCTCACCCAGATACCCATCAAGGATAATAATAGTATCGGGCAACACTGAATACACAGAACAGTTGTGGTATAGAGTTTGATATTTGTTGTCACAATATTCAGAACACTTTAACCACATTTAGTGTGTACATGTCATCATACATAAAAGTTGAACTGTTAAAGTGGAAATTCCTTTCTTTGAGTGCTTTGAGCAGAAATTACATGGTATATTACTGAAGAAAACAAAAACAATCAAAATTGATTTTTTGAACTTACTGCACATCCATCAAGCTTCCATTGATCGTTTGTTAGATCTCTATAAGGACAAGAATGTTCTAGACTATCAAGAGTATAGGTAGAATTAATGTGACCAGTGTTTGCGGGAAACGAGTCAGGAAGTGAAGTACAATCTTTGTAGCTGTCATAATCTGCTGGATCCAGTTGTCTCACTGATAAATATAAGTCCTCAGAAGTGCTTTTGTGGAAATAATCTGCTAACAAGAATATTGAGCAAGGATCCTTTCCATCGTCGGAGCAAAGTGCTGATAAGAAAAAAATTGAAATACAATTCATTAACACTTATGTTTACATTTATTACATAAATTCGTTGTAAATCAGCCATGACTAGATTTGTTGAAAAGTCTGGGAAACTTCAAGTCAAGAAATCATTGGGCAAAAAGATAATTTACTTCCACAAATGAAAATTTAGTTAAAATACTTAAATTATACTTTGCTGGTTGCAAGAGTTTTTATGCCCAAGGCAGGAATATCTGCCAGCAGCATGCAACAGGCCTTGCATTTTGCTAGTGCCTGGGCTCTGAGATCAGCCTGAAAAATGTTTTTTCAGGTCCTGTTATTCAGCCTCAAGAAAGTACCATTTTACCATAATGTTTAAGAAAAATATTAATTTGGTGTATTTCTTCCCTTGAGTGCAATAAGGCTTTGCAATGCTAAAGCCTTGCTGAACTCAATGCACAAATTTATCAATTTTATTAATTTGGGTAAAACATCAGACATAAACAATTTGATTTTGATACTTTTAAGTTTGTTTTGGTTATAAAAAGAGAGTATACAGCAGCCAACAGAACAACGTGAGAGGGCCTGAAAAACAAATTTTTAACTTCTTTAGGCCTTATAAACTATGTTTTAGAGGCGAAAATTGAAAAAACATTCTTTTTTGACAGGCTTTCTGAAAAGTTACTGCCCAAAGATTTTTTTTCTAAATTAACCCTTTACCCAACGAATCGCCCGCATCCGCCCATGTAATATGCAAATTCAGCAGCTGAAAAAATATTATTTTTTCGAAAAATTTCAACAAAACCATATCAAGTGACCCCTCTTTGGAATGAGCTCGTCGAGCTCGTTCCAAAGAGGGGTCACATGATATGGTTTTGTTGAAATTTTTTGAAAAAATTTAAAAAATGATATTTAAAATAATAAATTTTGATATCGTCTGCATTGGGTAAAGGGTTAATGGAATAAAAAGTATCTCAAATTCATTCCAATTGGATATGAAATTACTGAAACTTGTGCACTGCAACTGTTCTGAGCATTGGCAAACCTCTGCACAGACTGATTTTAGTGAACTTGATTCAGACATTACATATCAAATTGTGACACATTAGAAATCAACTAAAAAAAATTAGAAATTGTGTATCACTGTCAAATGTCAGCCGATTTACAATACTTCTAGTACAAACTGGACCCTGCTAATTACATATGGATCAAGAGGAATTGGAATCCTGTTTATTCAATGAAACACATTCTAATCTACTAACAAGAGAGATGGCAAATCCTGACCACTCACCAACATCTGTGCTTGATAAAGCTGATCCAATGTCAAGAAAGCTCCTTAAAGCTGCATTCATATTGTTTATATCATCCCAAATTAAAAATCAAATAAAACTCCAATAAGATTTGTATACACAGATGGATTAATACCCAAAGATAAGGTGTTTTTCAAAAAGAAACTAGAGCAAAGTCGAGGGTGGCATATACCCCCCGCCTGCAATACCATGGATAGCATTACAGAAATGAAACAATTATTACTGAGTGACGCTGAAGGATGGCAGATGACAGGCCTGTGACAGATTACAGACCATTGGGGCATATATCATAAGAACTATTAAGTGTCACCATAGGGTGTCACAAAAAGGTACCCCCAGCTCTTTACCAAATGTGAGAGTAACTTGATTTGATAAGTCTGGGGAAAAATATTTTTCTGCAAACTTTATGCATGTTCCACATCTGCAAGACATGTGTAACCATATCCTAAAGTTTCAAACCTCTACATTAGAAATTGTGGGTGGAGTTGATTACACCATGAAGGTACCCTTAATTAAGCATGTTATTCATGATTGAATTTTGGGTTGTACAAAATCCAAGTCCATAACATGCAATAACTCCTACAATAATACACTGCATAACATCTGCCTTGTAATGTGAGTAGACATCAATGGGATAGACTTGCACACCAAATATGAAGTCATTCCAGTGAGTACTCTACAAGGTATTCATGAATTAATTTCAAACTGGACAAATTCTAAGTCCATAAAGGGCAATGACTCTGGCAATAAAATCTCGCAAAACACCTGCATTACACTATGGGTATACAGCAATAGGATACACTTGCATACCAAATATCAAGTCACTCAACCAAGTACTTTTCAAGTTATTCATGTTTGAATTTCGGGACAGACGGACGGTTGGATGGATGGACAGACTGACAGACAGACAGATGGATGGACGGATGGGTGGACAGACAAGGCAATTCCTATATAACCCTGCTGGGGGCGGGAAAATAATAATTAAGGCACCGTAATCTGCATCAAAGCTTACCAAAATGCTAATTATTACAACCAGAAAAAATTAAATGTTGGCTGAAAATCCCCATCAAATGCCAAAACATTCCATAAAAATAAGGGTTAAATATTACTGCAATGGTCTTATGTCTATGTCTACAAAATCAATCACATGAAAGGAACTTCAAAAACAAAACTTCCCTTAACACAAACTTTTAGAACCTAAAATTTACCATGTCCATAAAAATATAAATACGTAGACCAAAATCCAGAAAAATATAAGTATTTTGACCCCAAAAAGCACATTTTTCCTAAAATTTATGCCTGTATTAGGGTTACTCCTTGCATGCTGCTAGTGGATATTCCTTCCCAGGATTGTATTTCTCTTGTTACTGAAATAAGAATAATTTGCGTACATTTTACTGGTTGAGGGCTAGATTACTTTTGTTGGTTTGAATTTGTTCAATTTCAAATTATTGGTGAGTGTGCACAGGCAAAAGTAGAGGCTCAAGTGAGCCTAAACACTCAACTGGCTCAAGTTGTCAAAAGAGATGAGCATGTCAGTAAGTGACGGAGAGCAAGAGCAATATTTTCACTTTCCATGACACAACTAAAACCATCTTTTTTGGAATTCTTCAAGTTTATCCTAGGAAAGCTGAGAAATAAATTTGTAACCTTTTTAGGCCTTAAGTGGAGTCTAAAAACATTGCATGAATTTTTTGTTTTTAGCTGCTGGGTATTTATGATCTGGTTGAGCGGATCTGCAAAAACATCACTGGTCACAAGAATGAAAGTGGCTTAGTACTTCATTAAAATAGTGTTAAAATTGGCATCCCACATGGTACTGTTATAGCCCCCATATTATATCAAGATTGATATGTCCTTAGTTGATAATTCTACACAATTGATATTTTTCTGAAGGCAAGTTTTGTTTTCACAGTAAGGAGATTCTAGCTGGTGTGACTCATTTGCACTAAGTGACCTTTGTGTGTATCTGCATGTAAACATGTTCACATCTAAGGTTGTACAGAAACTATTTTTGTAGATCACTGTACAAAAAGTAGGTCATCTTTGTTTACATCAATTAAGACAGAATCACCTAGAAATCGATGGAAAACAGAATATTGGAGAACATTCTATCTGAGAATTATATAAACCATCATCAACAGAATTCAGGGACTCATTTTCAGAAAGACTCGATCATTTCAGAAAAAATCTTTTCAGATAAGCTCATAACAGAGCGGTTGTTTTCACTGGAGATTATTATTGTTCTAGGATAGTGCATTATATTATAGAAGCAGTGCTTCTTTGTGAATTTGGAAAAGTGATTCCAAAAGAGAATTCTTTTCAGGCATGAATAAAGTACTTATGACCTAATTAATACTTCACACCATATTTGATTCAAACAGCCCCATTGTTTCTGAACACTGACATTTTGGTGTAGCATAAAACTGGCATTGTCCTACAGTGAGCCCAAATATTGACCTATAAATTTCCTTTGAACAAACTTGAATCTTCATCACCAAATAAAGTTCCAAACTGAATATCAAAGCATTCTTGCTAGTGGTTTGTTAGAAGTAGATTTTTAAAGCATTTTAGACTTTTGGGGCATAATCCCAACCCCAAGGGGAGTAGAAACACTTTTGAAAAAAAAACTTCGAACCATATATTCCACCAAGATGCTGGGTGGCATGTTAGTTTGTATTTGGAAGGTTTTGAAGAAGACTTAGTTGGTGGAGCACAAAAAGATGATAACTTGGCATTTTCCCGTTACCAACACTGTTAAAATGGGCATAGTCATATGGTACTCCATGACAAATCCGACAGCAATTTTTCTGCTTCATCTGACTCAACAGGCTCCAAGGAAACTTCATTCCATATAACAAAAGTCTGGTCTGTGCAGTTTTTGAAGTATGGTAGTTGAATTTTTGGGGTATTTTTATGCTCCCCGAAAAAATCTTGGGGGAGCATATAGTACCGTCTTGTCCATCTTTGTTTCTGTCTGCCTGTCCATCCATCAATTTGTTTCATCAAAATCTTTGTTTCTCACATCAACACATCTCATGGGTGGTTTTATCAGTTGGATTTATAATTCCTGATTCCAATTTGTTTTCCCAACAGTCTTTGATGCTTCCTTTTTAAATATTGAATCTTGAATGCATTTCTAAAATATTGAACGGCTATCTGTATTTTTTATGAAATTCCTCTTAGGATAAATTTTTCTCAACTGCATGGTGCATATAAGTACATGTACCATGACACATTCATATTTGTAGTAATCTCAGTGCAACAAGCTACAGTAACAAATACTGAATTCCAGGAAACCCAGAAAAATCAGGAATTCTGTTCTGACAAAATAAAACTGAAGTCCGTGAAATCCGGAAAAATCAGGAATTTTGTTAACAATGAAATGTCAGTTGAATTCCTGGAAATCCGGAAATTCAGGAATTTTTGCTCAGACAGGTTTGTTTAAAACCCGGAATTCTCTGGAATTCCCTGGAATTCCAGGGTGGCCAATACCGCAGAATCCTGGCTTTCCTGATTTTCTTGACTTGATATTCTCTGGAATTTCCTGGATTTCCAGACATGAAAAAGACCATGTTATTTCCAGGAATTCCCTGGAATTCCAGAGAAAATTTCACACAGGTACATACAAGACAGGCTTGATTTTGAATGTGGTGCGATTTTTTATCTAAGTTATTGGCCCTTTTGTGACTTTTTTAACCACTAAAATATAGTTTTTCATAAAGCAGGGCATGGACACATTTGGTGACCTGCTGTATGGTTTACTGGAGATAATACGATAAGGCATTTATTAATTCAATATCACCAAAGACAAATGACTAGAAACTCTTGCTCGGCTGTTTGGGGTAGGGTGGAGGGGGGGGGGGGGGGATATAGCCACCCTTGACATTTGTGGAGCATCTGTTGGCTATGCCAACTCATTGCCCTTGTTAGCTACATGATTGAATTAGGGCTGCAGAAATTTTTTTCAGACATAAATGAAGTACTCATGATCCAGTTATAATACATGTAAAATATGGTTCAAATCAGTGCATCAGTTCTGGAAATAGAAATGTTAGGTGTTACGCTCTAAATGGGCATCCTGTCATAAGGAGCCTAAATATTGACCTATTACATTCTTTTAACCCTTTACCCAACGTAACGGCCAAAACCGGCCAGCGCTATTCTCAAAAATCGCCAATTAATTTTCAAAATATTTTCATTTTTTGTCTCAAAAACATAGGTTATGACCCCTCGTTGGAACGAGCTCATTGAGCTCGTTCCAACGAGGGGTCATAACCTATGTTTTTGAGACAAAAAAATGAAAAAAATTAATTATTCAAGAATTTTTTTTGCAAGTGTCGTCTGCTTTTCATATTAGGTAAAGGGTTAAACAAACTTCAATATGCACTAATCACTAAAGGAAGTTTCACACCAGAAATTTAAGCATTCTTGGGAGTGGTTTATGAGAAGATGAACCCACATCAAGGGGAACTGCAACTTTTTGGGAAGAAAACTCAAAAGTGTATACTCCACCAAAATGCTTTGTACCAAGTTAATTTAGATTTGGTGCAAAAGTTCTCAAGACAAAGACCAAGTTGATGAAGCACAAAATGACGATTCAGGATTTTTCCCCATTACCAACAGTATTAAAATGGGTATCCCCCATATGGCACCCTATGAGTAAAACCTACACCAATTTTTTTTGTCCATCTGATTCTCCTTGTCTTAAGAAAGTTTTCTACCAAATAACAATACATTGTGGTCTATGCTGTTTAGTAAATATGGGAGTTTCAATTTCTTTTTATTTTTAGCACAAATCAAGTGCTTAATCTACATGGAAAATTTGGTTCAAATCTGCCATTCAGTTCTGAAAAAAGAAATTTTGGATGGAGACCAAAATGGGCATCCTATCCCAGGAAGCCAAATACTGACCTACTGAATTCCTTCAAGCAAACTTGAATCTGCATCACTAAAGATAGTTCCATACCATAAATCTAAGCATTATTGCAAGTGGTTTATGACAAGAAGATTCTTAAAGCACTTTAAGATTTTGGGCATTCACCTCACCCCATGATTAGTAGCAACTTTTGGGGGAAAAAAGTGCAGAAGAGTATACTCAATCAACATATTTTGTACCAAATTAATTTAGATTTGGCACAAAAGTTTTGAAGAAGACTTTGTTGTTGGAGCACAAGAAAGATGATGATTCAGCTTTTTTCCCCATTAGCAAACATGTTAATATGGGCATTCCCAAATGGCACCCCATGACAAAAACAGACAGCCATAATTGTTTGATTTTGGCCCAGTGGTTTTGAAGAAGAAGACAAGTTTCCAAAGTTAATGAATAAAACCGACGCCTGACAGATGGTGGCTGATGGAAGTCAAGTGATGGCTATAGCTCCCTGTCAAGTGAGCTAAAAAAAAGCAAAGTTTGGGATAAACATTCCAATCAAATTTCAGAAATATACGTAAAATGGGGGTCAAATATTACTGCAATAGACTTCTGTAACCCAAGTCTAAAATATCAATCATCTGGAATAACACATAGAAACAAAACTTACTTTGTCAAAAACTTTCACAATTTAAACTTTAAAGTAACAAGAAGAATGTTACTAAGGTAACACAAGGCCCCCCCCCCCCCTGACCTTCACCATGCAGATGCGGCGGAAACTATTATACAGGACACACCTTCTGACTGTCCTTAACATTTGAAAAAAGTTTAGCAGTTGTACTATGATTCATTTCTGAGTTATGGCTGAGACACGAATATTGACTGATTTTTAGTTTGACCTTGAAATGTGACCTTGACCTTGAAGGTACGAACCCAGCTATGGAGTGTGACACATCCTCCCATTGTCCTTTATAATTGTGTTTAGTTTGATGACTGTAGCCCTAATAGTTTTGGAGTTATGCTTGAGACACGATTTGTGACCCTGAACCTATGAAGGTGAATTGTGACCTTCACATTGCAGATGCGGCAGAAACTATTATATGCAACACACCTTCTGACTGTCCTTAACATTTGTAAAAAGTTTAACAATTGTACTATAATTCGTTTCTGAGTTATGACTGAGACACGAATATTGACGATTTTTAGTGTGACCTTGAAATGTGACCTTGATGGCATGAACCCGGCTATGGTGTGTGACACATCCTCCCATGGTCCTTTATAATTGTGTGAAGTTTGATGACTGTGGCCCTAACAGTTTTCGAGTTATTGTGGCTCGGACACACACACACACGCACGCACGCGCGGACGGACAGACATATGAAAATTTCAACTGAAAAAAAAATCAGTTAAATTTTTGTATGCAGTAGGGTTAATACCTGAAGATGTTTTTCTTTTGGATGAAAATCTATACAGTAATGAGGCCTTAACCTTTTATCTAACATGAAAAGCAGATGACACTTGCAATCAAAATTTTTGAATAACTAATTTTTTTCATCAAAAACATAGCTTATGACACCTCATTGGAATGAGCTCAATGAGCTCATTCCAATGAGGGGTCATAAGCCATGTTTTTGTGACAAAAAATGAAAAATAAATGAAAGTTAAAAAATTTATAGTAATTTCTATATTTTTTATACTTATCAATGACCCAGACATAGCTGGTGCTAACTCTTAAAATATAGGGCCAAACACAAATTTTGCCCCCCAATCCCCAAAATTTGCATCTAAAACCAAAGAAAACATGTCCTGAATGGCCCTCCACACTTCACCTCTACTGCGCATGCGCAGTGTCAAGGACGTTCCGAAATTGGCGCCATTAATCATTCTAATAACCAGTGCCTGGTAAGCGCTATGTACTCAGCGGGGAGGCAAGAGTTCCCAACTCCTGGGAGGGCCATCCCCGTCTGGGTCATTGGTAAGTATAAAAAATATAGAAATTACTATAAATTTTTTAACATTTTTATACTGTACCAATGACCAAGACATAGCTGAATAGTAAAAAGGCTGGAGGGCCAAGGACATAGAGCAAGATGGAATACGCTCAATAATATAAAATAGAGTCATCCCCTCTAGGGAAAAAGAAGTAATAGGCCTTACATGTATCTTTCTTATTTATGATAAATTAGGAAGATACAACACCTTCCAAAATTGAGCATGATACATCCATGTACTCTATTAATATCCAATATAATCCTTATACTAATAATTTTTAAAGTAAGCCAATAAATAAAGTAAGTCTAGAGAATAGAGACTCTTATACTCCTTAAAAGTGTCTGAGGATTGCATAATCATGTCCGTTGACACGTGCTATTTTCAAAAGCTATACTTTAAAAACTAAGACTTGAATGAATTTTTAAAACATAAACTTCTCACTAAACAACCATCCCAATAACAGCTCAGAATTACTAACTCCGGAGGAGGTATCCCCTTGTTTTCATAGTAAAACAGGTGACCCAAGGGAACACCCTCCCCCCCCCCCTTTTTCTTGCCCTGGGTCAAATAGCCCAGAGTGAAGAGGGCAGCAGAACGGAGTCACTGCCGAAACAGACAGCCTACCTAGCTATACTAGCAACTGTTAAGTGAATGACATTCTGAGCAGTAGATAATAGACCTAACAATAGAGGCCTCCAGAAATGGACTCGATATTTCTGAGATAAAAATTCATGAATGTGGATGGCTGAGCGCAATGAGCAGCCTTCAAAAATCTATAATAGCGACACTATTAATGTAAGCCCAAGATGTAGAAGAACTCTTACTTCATGAGCCGAAATCTTAAGCACAACTGCTGAGTCAATGATATACCATAAGCAGTACTGATAGTTAATTGAATCCATTAGCAATAGAATGGAGCGTAACGTCCTTCTATTAGGCATCAAAGACAGAAGAAGCTTACGCCCGTAGTAATAAACAGATATCTGTTTATAAATACATAAACTCTAACCGGACAGAGTAAAGGCCTATGCCCGTACGAAGACGGAAGGACCTTAATAACAATAAGTTCCGGATATTAGGAGCCTAACTCTTATGCAAAAATCCAACCTAAATAGTAAAGGAAGTAGTGATTCCGAAACTACGAAAGTGAAAATCATCCATCGATAGTGGATGAAACTCACTGACTCTTCAGTAAAAGAGAAGCCAACAGAATTACTGTCTAAAAGGTCAGAATTTGAAAACTACTGTTTCCAGAGGCTCAAATGATTACTTAGCTAAATAAGAACCGAAGTTAAATTCCATATAGGAATTTAATCTAAAGATTCTAAGTCTATTTATCAAAAAGTTACTAACTGACTTAGATAAAGAGACATAAGACTCAATTGTAACTATCATAGAGTGCATAGGTATGAGGTAACATAAACCTATAACCTTAATAATAACAGGCTGCAGTAGATCTTGTCAAACAAGTATACTAAAAAGTTGCAATGAGTAGTATGGAGGGATCAACCATATGAACATAATGATCCCTACACCAACGACGGAAGAGCCTCCACTTTAGCCGCATACAATAGCGAAGAAGAGGATCTCCTATAGTAAGAAATCGCGTCCAAAGCTCGTCCAGTACAATGCTTACAATGCAATACGGACCACACAACGGAATACGTGAAGGTTGCGACCTTGCGGGTTGTGATAAAGATGACACGATTTACCCAGTGAAAAAAGATCCTCTCATTGAGGAAGATTTCGCGTTAAGTCCCACAGTAGACATCAGAGTAAATTACCCATGGTCTCTGTGAAGATAGAGATGCTATCAACAGAAATGTATTGTGGTTGTTTATCTTAGCAATACCTGCTGAAACAACAGCGCCGGAGGATACGCGTATCCTATCATTCCGTCCTATTAGATCAATAGAGCGTTAACAACATTAGCTCAGAGATCTGGACAAGCCAACACATACGTCTGCAATTGATTAGCAAGCTGTGTCGTAAATAAATTATCATTGGGCGCTCCCATAGATAGCAAATCTGATTGAATACTTGTTTGTTGAGAGTCCATTCTGACGGCAACAAGCGACCCCTAAGTGAACGGGAGTCCGGTAAAACAATCAGACGACCCGGAATATGATGGACCGAAACAGAACTTGGTGTACTATAACCAACAGACGGATTCTTTCCATTAAATTGAATAACGGAAACGAATGAGTGCCTCCCTGGTTCCGGAGATACGCCACTACTGTCGAATTAACGGACAGGATTTGGACATGCGTTTCTGAATAATGTTCATGCAATGACATAAAGCAAGCCTAAAAAACATTATTCCGCGGAAGATAATTGCTTGCTTAGAGACTGCGGAACCCAAAGACCCTGGCACTTCGAATCCGTTGGGATCAGTATTATATCCCAATCTGTTTGACTGGCAACCGTCATAACTATAACACTCGGATCCGGCAACTGCAGTGGCACTCTCTGAGTCAACCACCGAAAGTTTGCCCCAGTCTGAATCTCTTGTAACACTAGATAGACAAGAGAACGTGTAAATCGAGCAATTCATGGATTGCTGAAAAGTTGCCGTCGAAGCGACTCTGAGAGAGTTCTTCACCTTAGTATCCACGCGCGTGGATGTAGCTAGGGCTGCGTCACGTCTACCCAACTCCAATCAACCACTGAAGGGCGGAGTTAAAAGTGAACAAACTACTGCCCTCAAAAGAAATCACAATGAGAATAATATCCCGTAAATCTTTTCTTGAAGACGTAATGATAACGCCTCAGTAAGGTGGATTACGTATGATAAAGCGTCCAAGTTAAGTCTACTATACATCATTGTCGTTTCCAACATTGTGGTTGGAAAAGACATACACGGCGAAAAAGAATATTTCCAGTCTTTAACCACGCCGTCTAGACGCATATGAACTCTCAGTATGCCCTGCTCTGCCAAAATAAATTATTCGTATAAATGATAAAACGGCAGAAATGAGCACTGCGGACAAGAAACTAAACCATCATGCTTGGTAGCAGGCTTATATGCATATATAGCGTCGAAAAATAAAACACATGTTGTAATGACATTATTGGACTGTGTCGGTAAGTCAGGGACAATGTCCCTGAACCGATCCAAAATTCCATGTCCAATAACGTTATAAGTCTCTTATCCAACATCGCAGCAATGTAGTCCAAAATAACAATCACTGGAAGATAATGCCGGAAGATATGTATGGCAGCTTCCGATGCTACGAAAGGGAAAACTCGAAATCTTTCGAATCCCTTTCGCCATCCTGTCGGACCCTATAAAGCATTCGGTCGTCCGTACCTGATGCAACCGCGGACCGCACCGATCCAGCGCCGTCAGATAATTCCTGATTCGAGTAAGAAACTGTCGATTGCTGGGATGCTGCGAAACAACTGTGCTAACTCGGATAGCACGTCCGTCACTGAGGCCTGAGGAGAAGCGGTCCTACAATGCATTGCCGCTGGAAGCTCCGTGATCGTTACCCCATGCATACTACCAATATGCGATTGAACGGAGTGTATAGGCCTCGTGTCCCTTGGCTACCGGATGGCGTGACCTATTTGCCGTGGAATCACTGAATGACGAAACTGATCGGATACTCGAGGTCACGTAGCCAATGTGCGGTGGTGTGCCCTGCTGTGAGGATGAGGAAGCATTATCGACAGTCTCTCGGACTGTCAATATAACGGAGCGTCCCGACCGACAGACATATGCTCCGAATGTAAAATATCTGAACCACAACATGCGGTCCCCTATGTTGTTGGACGAGAGAGGGACCTCTCTCGCTCACAGCCCAGACGGACCTGGACAAGCCAGGAACTGGACTAACAGGCTTCCTCCGATCTGTCCTCAATCTGCCGTCACTGGGTGAGTACTAAAGTAATTATAGTGCTCGCATCACCCAAATCTCCTTCCTAGACCACAACGGACGAACCCGGCAGCCGAACCATTCGATGAATGCACGCTACACCGGGTGAGCTAGCGAATGTCACTCCGTCGATCCTACAAGGGATCTCTTAGGCGATAGACATATTCCATGAGAACTTATTGCCGCTAGCTCTTCATTAACTATGACGACAGAGGCACACTTTTGAAAGACATCTCCGTAACTTTGCGAACAAGAAACCAGAAATGCTTGGTTATAGCAAGCATATAATAATAATATATAGCGTCGTTCAATAATTCGAAAGTTTGTGTGACATTATTGGACTATGTCGGAACTGAGGGACGATGTCCCTGAACCGAACCAAAAATTTCTAAGTCCACCGACGCTATCAGTTTCTTATCTGGCATCACAGCATTCTGGTCCGACGAAAGAAGCTGTAGAAGATCAAGTCAGATGACATACACAACAGCATAAGTTGTTCCGAAAGGGAAAGCTCGAAATCTTCAAATCCCTTTCGGTATCCCGTCGGACCGGATGAAATTTTCGGACGTCCGTACCCGCTTCCACGGAGCGTCCCAACCCAGCATCGTCGGATAAAAAATATGCGACAGATTCAGTTGATGCTGGGATGCTGCGATAAACTGTGCTATTTAGGAAAGCACGTCCGTTCCCGAGGCCTGTGCAGTAGCGGTCTTATGATGCATTGCCGCTGGAAGCTCCGTGTACGTTGACTCCCGCACACTTTCTTATGCGAACGTCCGGAGTCTGCAGGCCTCGTGTCCCTGGCTACCGGATGGTGTGACCTGGTCGCCGATGATTCTCTGACTGGCGAAGCTGACTGGATATCCGAGGTCACGTAGCCAAGAGCGGTCGTGTGCGCTACCATGAGAATGAGGAAGCCTTATTTACAGTCTACTCCGGACTGACTATGTGTCGGAGCGTCCCGAGCGATGGACGTATGCTCCGAATGCGAAACATTTTGGACCACAACATCTGGGGCCAGATGTTGTTGTACGAGAGAGGGGCCTCTCTCGCTCGCCGTCCGGATGGACCAGAACGAGCTATGAACCGGACTAAAAGGCTTCCTCCGTTCTCCCTCTAATCCGCCGTCACTGGGTGTGCATTTGGTTGATTTATAGTGCTCGCATCACCCCAAAACTCCTTCTAGACTGCAACGGGCGAACCCGGCTGCCGAACCATTCGATGAATGGATGCTACACCGGCCGAGCTAGCGGACGTCAAAGGCCGTCGAACCTACTAGGGTCCTCTTAGGCAATTGGCGTATTTACATGAGCACTTTTCCGCTAGCCCTTCATTAATTGTGACGACGGAGGCACACTGTTGGAAGACATCACAGATACATCACCCTAATCTTGATCGTCTGAAATAGAAAATGATAAAGTAGAGTGACCCTGCGGGGAAAGGACCGGAGTGTCCAATTCCCCACTAACATACCGTGACATACGCTTCCCATGTTGTCATCGAAATCATACGATACAGAACAGGAGTTAATGCGAGTACACTGACCACATATAGAATGATTATAAAAGTCAGAGGAAGACTTCCTCTTATTACAATTGATTAAAATCCTTTCAATGTGAAAAGAAAACAAGCCCTGGTACTCGCACCAACCCCTGGCAATCAAAATACATAATAATAATATGATCCATTAATATAGAAAAAATAATTGAAATCAAATATTTTGAAAAAATATTTTTTCAGAACAGCCCAAGTTTCTGAAAAGTAACGTTGAGCCCCAATGGATCCCAAGCCTAAGTGTGGACAAAAATTTTAAAAATATTTTAAACAATTTATTCAACACTTACGAACAATAATAATGTATCTAGTTATGATTAAAATAACATCAAGATTATTTTCAAGAAATCCCCCCCTCACACAGAGGGCTGTTGTAAATGTAAACAATGAATGTAAAAACACTAAAATAAGACTCCAGGCACCCAGGCCCGAAATCAGTTACCAAAAATACACTATCTGATGCAAAACAGAGACTTCCAGGGAAGAAACTGCAGAACATCAGATGGTAGATGCAGAACACAACGCCTAACCACCCGTAGGTGAAGACGTAAACATGGGGAAAAGAACAGAATTCATTCTGTTATTCAGCTAAAACTCCCAAGAAAATTTAGTAATAATAATTACAGAAACTATGCCAAAAGCATGGGAGAATAGCAAGGGGGGACTTAAAGGACAGGGAGAGAGGAAAACACTGAAAAATCAGTGTAACTAAATAAACAGAAAGACAACAAAATGGCTGCTGCCTCGAAAATAGGTAACTTAACATAATTTCATTAAAAAATTTTAAGTTACAGCCCTGATAATATTCTGTCACACATTTTTCCTCTCCTCCTTCTCTATCCTCCTTAGAATCACCATTTCACTAATATTTATGTGTCTGGCATCATTTAAACTGAGATTTACAAGCACAAAGATCAGTCAGATGTTAACTGATGAAGGGCCAAACTTAGAATGATTAATGGCGCCAATTTCGGAACATCCTTGACACTGCGCATGCGCAGTAGAGGTGAAGTGTGGAGGGCCATTCAGGACATGTTTTCTTTGGTTTTAGATGCAAATTTTGGGGATTGAGGGGCAAAATTTGTGTTTGGCCCTATATTTTAAGAGTTAGCACCAGCTACATCTGGGTCATTGGTACAGTATAAAAATATTGAATGGTGTATTTTGTGAATAGTGCTGGTCGGTTTTGGCCATTATGTTGGGTAAAGGGTTAAGGCCACACAATCTGCACAAAAGCTGACGTAAATGCTAATTCTTACAAACAGAAATTGACCAAGTTTGGGCTAAAAAATTTGAGATGAAATTGGCAAACAAGTTACAGTATTAGGATTGAATACTATTGTGAAAGCCCCCCTAGACCCCATAAACAGCAGGTAGGGCTCCCAATGACCAGTGTCACCCCTGCTAGGGAAACAGCTAGAAAATATTTACAAGAAAGTGACTTTGAAATTGAAATCTGATGAGTTGGTAGGTGGGCATATTTGTATAGGGGTCTATTCCTACCTCAATAGAAATGATGTAAGGCAATTAAATTTTACAATATAATTAATTTGGAAGGTCGCTTATGATTTTTCTTTATTTTCTTTATCTTCCATTAAGTGTAACAACATTATAAGGCTGCACATACACTCTAAGCCGCAAACATCAGACCATGTTACCATCAATTCATCACAATAACATATATGTTCCAATAAGACCATAGGCCAAAACCCATATCATGAAATGAACAAGGCAACTTTTAATGATCACAAGTATAGTAAATAGTGTACCCCATGACATCACTGGACAAATAATCAATAAATTCAATAAAAGTCAAGGTCACTCCATCTTAGTTCAAACTATATACTGATTTGTAATTTAAACAACACTTCATTTGGAACATCGTCTGTTGCACTTGAGAAAAATCTACAAAAATGAAGTGGTTTGCAAGTCACTCCATTGATGGAATAATTGTGAAATGGGAAACCTCAAATATTTTGTGTGGTGATGTCAGATGGTAACATATGCTAATGTAAAAAAAAAACTATACAAGCTCTAATTCAATCAGAGGGTAGGGATTTTAGGCATATTGGAACATAGTGTAGAATTAATATTGCCAATTATTAATTTCATCAATTATACCTTTTCCATTGGATGTAAAATGACAGCAGATAGCCTCTCAATACTTGCTTACTATATGGAAAAAAAAAAGATAAAAAATCCTGGATTTCATGACTAAATGGCAATAACACAATGATTAAATGCCTGACAAAGATCAGAATCACACTTGATCCATAATTCTTTGAATGAAACGGTATACAAAATATGGATTAGCAGTGTTGAGTACCACTCACATAATCATCTGGAAACCAAAAGTCTTGGAAGTGTCAATAAAGTAAATAAATCTTTGATGGAATGTGGGGCAAACATCAGAATTGACCTACATCTTTGGTGGATGAGACCATAAACCAATTTTAGGATGGGCTGAGTTGAGAGTGGCTCATGGTATCCAGAAACCAAAATCATTGAAATTCCAAGACAATAAAATGCAATAATTTCTTGATGGAATGTCAGAAAATCCTCAAGATCAATCTTCATTTACATTTTTAGTAGCAGGTCTTTAACCCTTTACCTAACATGAAAAGCAGATGACACTAGCCAAAAATTCTTGAATAACTATTTATTTTATTTTTTGTCTCAAAAACATAGGTTATGATCCCTCATTGGAACGAGCTTGACAAGCTCATTCCAACGAGGGGTCATAACCTATGTTTTTGAGATAAAAAATGAAAAAATAATGAAAGTTAAAAAATTTATAGTAATTTCTATATTTTTTATACTTACCAATGACCCAGACATAGCTGGTGCTAACTCTTAAAATATAGGGCCAAACACAAATTTTGCCCCCCAATCCCCAAAATTTGCATCTAAAACCAAAGAAAACATGTCCTGAAAGGCCCTTCACACTTCGCCCCTACTGCGCATGCGCAGTGTCAAGGACGTTCCGAAATTGGTGCCATTAATCATTCTAATAACCAGTGCCTGGTAAGCGCTATGTACTCAGCGGGGAGGCAAGAGTTCCCAACTCCTGGGAGGGCCATCCCCGTCTGGGTCATTGGTAAGTATAAAAAATATAGAAATTACTATAAATTTTTTAACATTTTTATACTGTACCAATGACCCAGACATAGCTGAATAGTAAAAAGGCTGGAGGGCCAAGGACATAGAGCAAAGTGGAATACGCTCAATAAAATAAAATAGAGTCATCCCCTGTAGGGAAAAAGAAGTAATAGGCCTTACATGTATCTTTCTTATTTATGATAAATTAGGAAGATACAACACCTTCCAAAATTGAGCTTCATACATCCATGTACTCTATTAATATCCAATATAATCCTTATACTAATAATTTTTAAAGTAAGCCAATAAATAAAGTAAGTCTAGAGAATAGAGACTCTTATACTCCTAAAAGTGTCTGAGGATTGCATAATCATGTCCGTTGACATATGCAATATTCAAAAGCTATACTTTAAAAACTTAGACTTGAATGAATTTTAAAAACCTAAACTTCTCACTAAACAACCATCCCAATAACAGCTCAGAATTACTAACTCCGGAGGAGGTATCCCCTTGTTTTCATAGTAAAACAGGTGACCCAAGGGAACACCCCCCCCCCCCCCCTTTTTCTTGCCCTGGGTCAAATAGCCCAGAGCGAAGAGGGCAGCAGAACGGAGACACTGCCGAAACAGACAGCCTACCTAGCTATAGTAGCAACTGTTAAGTGAATGACATTCTGAGCAGTAGATAATAGACCTAACAATAGAGGCCTCCAGAAATGGACTCGATATTTCTGAGATAAAATTCATGAATGTGGATGGCTGAGCGCAATGAGCGGCCTTCAAAAATCTATAATAGCGACACTATTAATGTAAGCCCAAGAAGTAGAAGAACTCTTACTTCATGAGCCGAAATCTTAAGCACAACTGCTAAGTCAATGATATACCATAAGCAGTACCGATAGTTAATAGAATCCATTAACAATAAAATGGAGCGTAACGTCCTTCTACTAGGCATCAAAGACAGAAGAAGCTTACGCCCATAGTAATAAACAGATATCTGTTTATAAATACATAAACTGTACCCGGAAAGAGTAAAGGCCTATGCCCATACGAAGACGGAAGGACCTTAAAATAAAGGGTTCCGGATAATAGGAGCCTAACTCTTATGCAAAAATCCAACCTAAATAGTAACGGAAGTAGTGATTCCGAAACTACGAAAGTGAAAATCATCCATCGATAGTGCATGAAACTCACTGACTCTACAGTAAAAGAGAAACCAACAGAATTACTGTCTAAAAGGTCAGAATTTGAAAACTACTGTTTCCAGAGGCTCAAATGATTACTTAGCTAAATAAGAACCGAAGTTAAAATACATATAGGAATTTAATCTAAAGATTCTAAGTCTATTTATCAAAAAGTTACTAACTGACTTAGATAAAGAGACAAAAGACTCAATTGTAAACTATCGTAGAGTGCATAGGTATGAGGTAACATAAACCTATAACCTAAATAATAACAGGCTGCAGTAGATCTTGTGAAACAAGTATACTAAAAAATTGCAATGAGTAGTATGGAGGGATCAACAATATGAACATAATGATCCCTACACCAACGATGGAAGAGCCTCCACTTTAGCCACATAGAATAGCGAAGAAGAGGATCTCCTATAGTAAGAAATCGCGTCCAAAGCTCGTCCAGTACAGTGCTTACAATGCAATACGGACCACACAACGGAATACATGAAGGTTGCGACCTTGCGGGTTGTGATAAAGATGACACGATTTACCCAGTGAAAAAAGATCCTCACATAGAGGAAGATTTCACGTTAAGACCCACAGAAGACAAGAGAGTAAATTACCCATGATCTCTGTGAAGATAGAGATGCTATCAACAGAAATGTATTGTGGTTGTTTATCTTAGCAATACCTGCTGAAACAACAGCGCCGTAGGATACGCGTATCCTATCATTCCGTCCTATAGATCAATAGAGCGTTAACAACATTAGCTCAGAGATCTGGACAAGCCAACACATACGTCTGCAATTGATTAGCAAGCTGTGTCGTAAATAAATCATCATAGATAGCAAATCTGATTGAATACTTGTTTGTTGAGAGTCCATTCTGACAGCAACAAGCGACCCGTAAGAGAACGGGAGTCCGGTAAAACAATCAGACGACCTGGAATATGACGGACCAAAACAGAACTTGGTGTACTATAACCAACAGACGGATTCTTTCCATTAAATTGAATAACGGAAACGAAAGAGTGCCTCCCTGGTTCCGGAGATACGCCACTACTGTCGAATTAAAGGACAGGATTTGGGCATGCGTTTCTGAATAATGTTCATGCAATGACATAAAGCAAGCCTAAAAAACATTATTCTGCGGAAAAAAACTGATTGCTAAGAGACTGCGGAACCCAAAGACCCTGGCACTTCGAATCCGTAGGGATCAGTATTATATCCCAATCTGTTTGACTGGCAACCGTCATAACAGCCACACTCGGGTCCGGCAACTGCGGTGGCACTCTCTGAGTCAACCACCGAATGTTTGCCCCAGTCTGAATCTCTTGTAACACTAGATAGACAAGAGAACGTGTAAATCGAGCAATTCATGGATTGCCGAAAAGTTGCCGTCGAAGAGAAGCTCCTCCGAGAACGAAGCGACTCTGAGAGAGTTCTTAACCTTACTATCCACGCATGTGGATGTAGCTAGGGCTGCGTCACGTCTAACCAACTCCAATCAGCCACTGAAGGGCGGAGTTATACGTGAACAAACTACTGCCCTCAAAAGAAATTACATTGAGAATAATATCCCGTAAATCTTTCTTGAAGACGTAATGATAACGCCTCAGTAAGGCGGATTACGTATGATAAAGCGTCTAAGTTAAGTCTACTATACATCATGTCGTTTCCAACATTGAAATTGGAAAAGACATAAACGGCGAAAAAGAATATATGCAGTCTTTAACCACACCGTCTAGACGCATATGAACTCTCGGTATGCCCTGCTCTGCCAAAATAAACTATTCGTATAAATGATAAAATGGCAGAAATGAGCAACGCGGACAAGAAACTAAACTATCATGCTTGGTAGCAGGCTTGTATATATATATATATATAGCGTCGAAAAATAAAACACATGTTGTAATGACAATATTGGACTGCGTCGGTAAGTCAGGGACAATGTCCCTGAACCGATCGAAAAATCCGAGTCCAATGACGCTATAAGTCTCTTATCCAAGATCGCAGCAATGAAGTCCGAAATAACAATCACTGGAAGATAATGCCAGAAGATATGAAAGGCAGCTTCCGATACTACTAAAGGGAAAACTCGAAATCTTTCGAATCCCTTTCGCCATCCTGTCGGACCCTATAAAGCGTTCGGTCGTCCGTACCTGATGCAACCTCGGACCGCACCGACCCAGCGCCGTCGGATAATTCCTGATTCGACCGAGAAACTGTCAATTGCTGGGATGCTGCGAAACAACTGTGCTAACTTGGATAGCACGTCCGTCACTGAGGCCTGAGGAGAAGCGGTCTTACGATGCATTGCCTCTGGAAGCTCCGTGATCGTTACCCCGTGCATACTACCAATATGCGATTGAATGGAGTGTATAGGCCTCGTGTCCCTTGGCTACCGGATGGCGCGACCTATTCGCCGTGGAATCACTGAATGACGAAACTGATCGGATACTCGAGGTCACGTAGCCAATGTGCGGTCGTGTGCCCTGCTGTGAGGATGAGGAAGCATTATCGACAGTCTCTCGGACTGTCAATATAATGGAGCGTCCCGACCGACGGACATATGCTCCTAATGTAAAATATCTGAACCACAACATGCGGTCCCCTATGTTGTTGGACGAGAGAGGGACCTCTCTCGCTCACAGCCCGGACGGACCTGGACAAGCCAGGAACCGGACTAACAGGCTTCCTCCGATCTGTCCTCAATCTGCCGTCACTGGGTGAGTACTAAAGTAATTAAAGTGCTCGCATCACCCAAATCTCCTTCCTAGACCGCAACGGACGAACCCGGCAGCCGGACCATTCGATGAATGTACGCTACACCGGGTGAGCTAGCGAATGTCACTCCGTAGGTGATAGACATATTCCATGAGCACTTATTGCCGCTAGCTCTTCATTAACTATGACGACAGAGGCACACTTTTGAAAGACATCTCCGTAACTCTGCGAACAAGAAACCAGAAATGCTTGGTTATAGCAAGCATAAAATAATAATATATATAGCGTCGTTCAATAATTCAAAAGTTTGTGTGACATTATTGGACTATGTCGGAACTGAGGGACGATGTCCCTGAACCGAACCAAAAATTTCTAAGTCTACCGACGCTATCAGTTTCTTATCCGGCATCGCAGCATTCTGGTCCGACGAAAGAAGCTGTAAAAGACCAAGTCAGATGACATACACAACAGCATATGTTGTTCCGAAAGGGAAAGCTCGAAATCCTCCAAATCCCTTTCGGTATCCCGTCGGACCGGATGAAACTTTCGGACGTCCGTACCCGCTTCCACGGAGCGTCCCGACCCAGCATCGTCGGATAAAATATATGCGACAGATTCAGTTGATGCTGGGATGCTGCGATAAACTGTGCTATTAAGGAAAGCACGTCTGTTCCCGAGGCCTGTGCAGTAGCGGTCTTACGATGCATTGCCGCCGGAAGCTCCGTGTACGTTGACTCCCGCACACTTCCTATGCGAACGTCCAGAGTCTGCAGGCCTCGTGTCCCTGGCTACCGGATGGTGTGACCTGGTTGCCGAAGAAGCCTTGATCGGCGAAGCTGGTAATATATCGGCGGTCACGCAGCCAAGGTGCGGTCGTGTGCGCTGACGAGAAGAGGAAGCCTTAGCAGTCTCCGCGGACTGCCTATACAACGGAGCGTCCCGAGCGACGGACGTATGCTCCGCTTGCGACACATTTTGTACCACAACATCTGGGGCCAGATGTTGTTGAACGAGAGAGGGGCCTCTCTCGCTTGCCGTCCGGATGGACCGGAACGAGCTATGAACCGGACTAAAAGGCTTCCTCCGTTCTCCCTCCGATCTGCCGTCACTGGGTGTGCATTAGGTTAATTTATAGTGCTCGCATCACCCCAAAATTCCTTCTAGACCACAATGGACGAACCCGGCTGCCGAACCGGGCGAGCTAGCGGACGTCAAAGGCCGTCGAACCTACTAGGGTCCTCTTAGGCAATTGGCGTATTTACATGAGCACTTTTCCGCTAGCCCTTCATTAATTGTGACGACGGAGGCACACTGTTGGAAGACATCACAGATACATCACCCTAATCTTGATCGTCTGAAATAGAAATTGATAAAGTAGAGTGACCCTGCGGGGAAAGGACCGGAGTGTCCAAATCCCCAATAACATACCGTGACATACGCTTCCCATATTGTCATCGAAATCATATGATACAGAACAGGAGTTAATGCGAGTACACTGACCACATATAGAATGATTATAAAGTCAGAGGAAGACTTCCTCTTAATACAATTGATCAATATCCTTTCAATGTGAAAAGAAAACAAGTCCTGGTACTCGCACTAACCCCTGGCAATCAAAATACATAATAATAATATGATCCATTAATATAGAAAAAATAATTGAAATCAAAATATTTTGAAAAAATATTTTTTCAGAACAGCCCAAGTTTCTGAAAAGTAACATTGAGCCCCAATGGATCCCAAGCCTAAGTGTGGACAAAAATTTTAAAAATATTTTAAACAATTTATTCAACACTTACGAACAATAATAATGTATCTAGTTATGATTAAAATAACATCAAGATATTATTTTCCAGAAATCCCCCCCCTCACACAGAGGGCTGTTGTAAATGTAAACAATGAGTGTAAAAACACTAAAATAAGACTCCAGGCACCCAGGCCCGAAATCAGTTACCAAAAATACACTATCTGATGCAAAACAGAGACTTCCAGGGAAGAAACTGTAGAACATCAGATGGTAGATGCAGAACACAACGCCTAACCACCCGTAGGTGAAGACGTAAACATGGGGAAAAGAACAGAATTCATTCTGTTATTCAGCTAAAACTCCCAAGAAAATTTAGTAATAATAATTACAAAAACTATGCCAAAAGCATGGGAGAATAGCAAGGGGGGGGACTTAAAGGACAGGGAGAGAGGAAAACACTTAAAAAACAGTGTAACTAAATAATCAGAATGACAACAAAATGGCTGCTGCCTCGAAAATAGGTAACTTAACATAATTTCAATAAAAAATTTTAAGTTACAGCCCTGATAATATTCTGTCACACATTTTTTTCCTCTCCTCCTTCTCTATCCTCCTTAGAATCACCATTTCACTAATATTTATGTGTCTGGCATCATTTAAACTGAGATTTATAAGCACAAAGATCAGTCAGATGTTAACTGATGAAGGGCCAAACTTAGAATGATTAATGGCGCCAATTTCGGAACGTCCTTGACACTGCGCATACGCAGTAGGGGCGAAGTGTGGAGGGCCTTTCAGGACATGTTTTCTTTGGTTTTAGATGCAAATTTTGGGGATTGGGGGGCAAAATTTGTGTTTGGCCCTATATTTTAAGAGTTAGCACCAGCTATGTCTGGGTCATTGGTACAGTATAAAAATATTATTTGACGATCTTTGGGAAGAGTGCTGGCTGGTTTTGGCCATTCGTTGGGTAAAGGGTTAAGTTCCACCAATCATACACTGATAACCATTGCCCCCAAATTACAGGAGTGTTCCCTAATTTAAGGCACAAACACAATATGTTTTTTTTATGCATACTTTTCCATTTTTGTTGTCAACCTGCAAAGGCCTGGATATTTGTATATATAAAAATGCAACTCCATGGCAGTCTCCATCCTGTGGCTTTGCAGTTTTTTTAAGCAAGTCATGGCTGCCTCTATAGGCAGCCAAGACTTGCCTAAAATGACTGCAAATTTTCTTCTTATGACTTAACTTTTGGGTTTCCGAGAGACTACTTGCTGAGGCACCTGTTCTGTTTGGGAATATAATGGGGAAGTAGGATGGGAGAATGAGGGACATGTGGTTAATAGGTGAAACAAAGGAGATGGTTAATATGCTTATCGGATTGGTTGGAAAGAATGGGGCATGGGATGTCATCAAGCAGTTCGTCTCCAAGTGTTGGGAGAAGACAATTTTGGGAATAGACAGGCAGTTAGGAGCACAGGGGTAACCAAGGCCCTCTCACCTGAGAACCATGACAAATCAATGGCCGGCCAAAGTGTTATTATATTAGTATGTTGAAGTAAGAAGTGATCACTTGGAGTAAGGCCCCATAGGGTTACTGGCAAGAGATATCCTGAGGCACAAATACAGCCTGGAAAAACCAGGAAATGGCATGTCATACAGTTAGTATTGCAAAAATGTTTCTTTAATGGGCTGAACCCCAGCTAACTTGGCAAGGCTGGGATGTCCCCAAATTATACCAATCTAAAGGCCGGTCAGAAGTTATTAAGCTACAGTATTGTGATCTCATAAATGGACTTTTTCATGATCAGATCGCGATCCAATCAAGACAAACTTACAGCAGTGACTTGAGATTGCGTACATAAAATACTCCAAAATCATGATCAAATCTAACAAAACTGAACAAAGCTAGCATCTCAAATTCAATGTCCTTGTACTTCTTTTTCGGTGTGCAGGGAGGGATCAGTCATGGTCCAATTGAAATTCTGTCGGCTTCTGGATTAGGTGTGTTGAGTACAGCTTAACCCTTTACCCAACACAGAGCATATCAAAATTAATTATTTTAATTATTGTTTTTTAAATTTTTTTAATAAAATTCAACAAAACCATATCATGTAATCCCCTTAAGGGGTCACATGATATGGTTTTGTTGAAACTGTAAAAAAAAAAAAAAATTTTTTTCACTTGCTAAATTTGAAAATCATGCGAGCTGATGTGGTTATTTCGTTATGTAAAGGGTTAGGCTATCATCCAAAAGTCTTGGAGAATCAAATTGAGGGGCAATAACTCCATAAGAGAATGTCAATAGCAATGTCAAATTCAAAACTGAGCAGCATTTTCTGACAATAAAGCAATAGAGATTAGATGTCACAAGTACAGTACAAGTTATCATCTGAAAATAAAAATGAAAGTGTCAACGACACTGTAGCTCAACTTGTTAAGACATGTACATGTATAGTATGTGACACAGCAAAGAAAAACATCTAGGTAATGACCTGATAACAAAGGTACATATAAAGTATTGTAACGGCCTGTACATAAATACTGACCGTAGCCTGTAACAAATGTATAGGTAAAGTATTGTAAAGGTGGGTGACAGTCAGATGCTAAACTAGAAAAGAAATCTTTGAGTCCCAGAGTGGGTCTGACTGAACCCCAAAATATTTGTTCTCATAGCACAGTGATAACAAAGGCACTCCGAAACACACTCGTTCCTGTCCCAAGGTGAAAACAAAGGCACCCAAGAAATTTCGTGAAGATCAGTTCATAAATATGAGCTCTGTATAGAAGTTGTGACAAAAAACTGATTGGACCTAATTTTGGAACAAAATGGCCACTGGCAGCCATCTTGAATTTTGGACCACACCCAGAAACACGCGTTCTTGTCCCAAGGTGATAACAAAGGTACCCAAGAAGTTTTGTGAAGATCGGTTGATAAATACAGCCTCTAGCCCGAGCCGTATTGACATGTGCATTTACAGTGTATAAGTAGCACTGAATAAATCAAAGTTCATCTAATTTGCATAATTTCTGCACGAGAGAAAAACCCGTACTATATGTGATGTATTCCATGTTACTAAACATTCATACAAAAATTTATTCAAATCAGAACTTTCATACAGAAGTTCTCTACAAAAGACTGATTGCACTAATTTTGGTACAAAATGGCTGCTGGTGGCCATCTTGAATTTTGGACCGCACCCAAAAACACTCATTCTCATCCCACGGTGATAACAAAGGTACCTAAGAAGTTTCGTAAAGATCAGTTCATAAACACGGCCTCTAGCCTGAACCATATAGAAGTTGTGTAAAAAAAACCTGATTGAACCTAATTACGGTACAAAATGGACACTGGCAGCCATCTTGAATTTTGGACCACACCCAGAGATGCTTGTTCTCATCCCAAGGTGATAACAAAAGTACCCAAGACGTTTCGTGAAGATCGGTTCATAAATACAGACTCTAGCCCGAGCTGTATTGACATGTGTACTTACTGTGTGTAAGTAGCACTGAAAAAATTCAAGTTCATCTAATTTGCATAATTTCTGCAGAAGAAAAAACCCCGTATTATATGTGATGTATCCCATGGTACTAAACATTCACACAAAAAATTATTCAAATCAGCGCTTTCATATGGAAGTTCTGTGCAAAAATCTGATTGCACCTAATTTTGTACAAAATGGCTGCCATCGGCCATCTTGAATTTTGGACCGAACCCAAAAACACTTGTTCTCGTACCACGGTGATACCAAAGGTACCCAAGAAGTTTCGTAAAGATCGGTTCATAAATACGGCCTCTAGCTCGAGCCGTATTGGCATTTGCACTTACAGTGCTGAAAGTAACACCAAATACATCAAAGTAAGTCTAATTTGCATAATTTACGCACAAGAAAAAAACCTGTATGATATGTGATGTATCTCATGGTACTAAACATTCATACAATAAATTATTCAAATCAGAGCTTTCATATGGAAGTTCTGTACAAAAAACAAGATTTCTGCATCGTCGTTACAAAATAGCGGCTGGCAGGCATCTTGAATTTTGTACCGCACCCAAAAACATTCGTTCTCGCCCCACGGTCATAACAAAGGTACCCAAAAAGTTTCGTAAAGATCGGTTCATAAATATGGCCTCTAACCCGAGCCATATCCAATTGTTGACAGGCGGACAGATGGACGACATACGACAGGCCATGACAAAAGCTAAAATTTGGCTTTGCCAAAGTTGAGCTAAAAAAATGAATGGATGGATGACATACAGGCCTATGGAAAGACAATGCCATGCCATAATACACCATGTTTACATGGGCATATTAAAACTTGCACAACTTCTTTCTCGAGTTATATCCACAAAAGTGTACCTGGACAGGTATACAGACAATATAAAACAATTGTTGGAACTGACTAAATAATCACTAGTCCAAAATACTGATTGTTTCACATGCCAAATTCTTCCAAAATACTTTGTGTTCGGAAAATCCAAAGTAGATATTAATCAAAGTGACTCACCATTTGACTGAGCTGGAACCATATGACAAGAATCAAACTGTTGATTTTGCAATATGGGCCTACTTCCCAATTTAGTAAGTGCTAAAATCTGGATTGTGGTATTGAACCTGAATCGGAGTTGGTATGCACAATTTGGTCTTACTCCTGTTATCTTATGACCAAAGAAATCAGAATTTGGTGGTATGTACGGACTTATTTCTGGTGATGTCTGAAAAGGCTTGAATTCATTATCCCTTTTAAGTGAATATGACCAAGGCTTCTTCATCTCTGAAAGTGGCAGTTCCACACCATCCTTGAAAAGTTTTACATCTAGTTGATTACTATATGCATTCTCTTCACGTCCGTCTTTCATAAACTGCAAGGCATTCATATTGCAAGTAATCATCTGCAAAAAAGAGAAAAAAGACTAATGACACTACAGCTGAACATGACCAAGAAGGAACTAAATTAAACAGAAAGTTAGAGTAACACTAAAGAAAATAAATCTTTTGATTCTCAGGCAGCAGCACATTTGGGGTTTTTTGGCCCGCATTAGTCATATTTATTTCGGAGCTAAAATTCAAAATGTATAAAACTATCATAGTTTGTGATTTTAGAAGTATCACATCGTGATTAGCAATATAATATGTCGTATACATTGATACAGTATTGTTATTCTCTTCGCAATATGTGACACGATTCTCAGATGTATATGTACAAAATAAATATTCAGTCAACTGGTTGAGAGCTAGATTAGTTTTGGTGGTCTGAATATGTTCATCAAAAATTGTTTTATTATAAATTATTGGAGAGTGCCAACAGGCACTCTCCAATAATTTGTAATAGAACAAATTTGTATAAACAAACTATCATTTACGTTTGACTGAATACCAACATGGGTAAGGAAAATGTTGGCTTTTGCATTTTTGTTTTGGAAGGCCTAATTGTGGCTTCTAGCATTCAGCCAGTTCAAAAATTCCTTATTATTTTGTACCTCCATTTTAGTTGTTCTATACTGATTTTGAGTTGTATGTTCACTGTTACAAAAAACCTATCAGTGAAATCAACATGGAAACTCTACTAATTAATTTTAGGCTCTCACAACTGGATTTTAGGCATTAGCACCCATTCCATAAGGAATAAAAAATAAAAACAAAAACCGCTCTTCCTCATTCATTTTTAAAAAAAATTGCCCGTGTATCAACTATTTAATTTTATTTGGCCTAATACCAAATCATTCAGTCCAATTTCTACAGAAAACTACCCATGCCAATAGCTCATACTTTAGAGTGTTAAGTTGAACAAGAAGTAAAAATAAAATTGGCCCATCCTCACTGATTTTAAGAAGCAGTTACCTGAGAATCACGCAATAAACTCTCAATGGCCTTACAGTATTTTTCTTGCATCAACAACATTCAGTTCTCAGCAAACTTGCAAATGCATAGTTCATGAAAAAATTGTGTATCAATGCACAGCACGTGGAGTAGATTGTAACAAAATCACCCATGGGGTGGAGTTATCACTGAAAGTGTCACTTTCAAATTCAGTACATATGGACAAAAAACACAAGCGATGTTTCAGCCAATGAACCTCCTGGTTTAACTCGGAACTCCACTGGCTAAAACTTTGCTTGTGCTTATGCTTTGCAACAAATTTTCAATTATCCACTCTGCGGGTGATTTAGTGATAATACACTCATGTAGTGTACAACACTGACAAAACAGTTACATGTAAAACTCATTAGTTATCACTTACGGTAGCACTGTGCATGTTTGTATGTGTGCATGTGCATGCGTATGTGTGCATGTGTGTGTGCATGTGAGGGTGTATGTGCATGTGTGTGTTTAAAATACAAAAAATACACACTGGCACAGACATTCACCATTGAAATGTTTTTTCTTGTAATATGCCACAGAAATATTTTCTTAAAAATATATATTTCTTGACCCTTCTTAATGTGTTTCAAACATGATAAAAAATGCACACATTTGATTCAAGTATTGAGCTTAGGAATTGGTTAAACTGACTGGCAATTGTTGATGTTAATCATTGATGGGCTCCAATATTTAGACTTTACAAGCATATTATGCAAACTTTGGTTTTTCTATCTTGTAACTGATGACAGGTCGAAGATTTAAAGGTTCTTTTAATTTAGAGTTGGTTAAATCAAATTCATCTTTTACTATTTTTGCAATTTCGATATTCATTCTGTTGTATGTTAAAGTAAAAGGAATGATGGACCTACTTTTGCATTTTTCCTCTGATATGTTCATTCCAAATGGCCAGAGGGTTGAAGTGTTTTGATCCAAAAAGCTTCACGTTTTTTTCTAGATTCATCAGTTTCTTCTAATGTATCTCTAATTGGTGGTTGTTCAATTGGATGGATTTCCAAAATCGTTCAAAGAATGGCCTGGCAAGTTGAAATGTTGTGCTGATGGGGAATCCATGTTGTTTTATATCCTGTTTGTGTCTAGTAGCACATATTTGGAATGGATTTTTGCTTTGACCCACATATTAATTCTGACAACATTTACAAGTGATAAGGTAAATGTTATTGGGTGAATCAGAATGGAGGGAGTTTCAGATCTTATGATTTTTCATTTGCTCAGTGAATAATTCCTCTTTGTGATTAGGCATAAAAGCATACAATGTACAACAAGGCTTTTGCAATTCAATACCAAGCCACTACCATTCTGCAACAGTCTGTTGTGTTCAATTTTTATTTATTTCAAAATCGGTAATTTCTGCTAGACTAGAGTTTTGAGATTGCAAGCTATGCAAAAAGTGCAGTGAGCATCCCCTCAATCTGAGGGTGCCAAATAGGGTATAACAAGCTTCGTTGAAATTTATCTGATCACTTGAATTGCAGTGGAAATGAATGAGCTGTGATTTGATGACACTATTAAATGTATGTGGTGGATGAAAAGATTTTATGTGCAACAATTGACGTGAATCAGTTTGTTTAAAATATACCTTATAATCTAAATAACCTGATGCCTGGAATTGATTGCTTTTATACATGATCACAGCAAGAAAATCAACATAATTTTGACTGATGGTAGATTTTAATTTGATGTTTGGATCATGATTGTCTAAAAATTTCTGAAAATTCCTCAAAATTTTCTTTTGAATGTAGCCAAATTAGAAAAAATGTCATCTAAATATTTGAGATATACGAGAGGATGCTTTGCATGGAGTGCAAATTGTTAAACTTGGAGGCAAAAGGAAAAGAAGAGGGAGAAATGATTTGCCTTGATCTTTTCTTATTTTGTTTTTCACATTAGGGAAAAGGGATAACAATTATTGGGTGGGAGTTTATTTGCTCCCTCCAGATTATTCCTTTATCAAAATGCTGGGAAGTGACATTTAAAAAGCACTAAATGAACTGTGACTCTTCTAAATTCGAAATCCATGATGGCCAGTGGTGGCCAAATTTTTAATAAAATTTGAAACTTTTTATATAGGCCATCAGAATCATACAAAATTTGAAAAAGATCGGATTAAAGATGCGGCCAGAGGGGGTGTGCTATAGGAATTGTAGACAATTCAATAGCAAAATCTGAGGTGGACACTTGTGGCCATGTTTTTTTTTTTTACAATTTATATACCAAATCCAAGATGGCCATTGGCAGCGATGTTTTTTAATAAAATTCAGAAAAATTTGATAGCCCCCACCTAGACATCACACCAAAGCTACAAATAAAATTTGAAAAAAATTGCGACATCCACGCCGTAGCTGCGACGGGTGGTGCAATCTCACAAAATTCTAAGTTCATCAAGGGCCATAACTCCAAGAAAAATATTTGGAACAACACATGCATTGAACAGTGGCTAGACATCAATAACATACACTTACATGCCAAATATAAAGTCATTCCATCAAGTATTTCAAAAGTTATTGAGTTTTGAAACTCGTTGGTCACAGACTGACTGACCGACAGACCGACCGACAGACAGACCGACAGACCGACATTGCCACTTATAGAGCTGCTAGTCACAGCTAAAAATCGGGTAAGAGGTGTGGCCTGTAAGGTTTTCTAATGAAATTGTTTACAATTTATATGTCAAATCCAAGATGGCTACCAGCAGCTATGTTTTTCCATCAAAGATTTGATAGCTCCCATCTAGACCAAAGGCATGTATGAAATTTGAAACTGATCAGGTGAAAGATGTGGCCTGTAGGGTGTGCTAAAGGAATTGTGAGCGAACAAAGGTACAGACGTACAATGGATAGCAACCCATCTCAATAACTAAGCGTTGTCAAGTTAAGCTAAAAAATTTCTTGTTTTTCAGGAAATTTCCCCTCTGTTTTATAATGTGGGAACTTTTCCTGTATCTTTTGGAAACATTGGGAGGGGGGAGTTATTGAGAATGATTTAGTTTTATGACAGATATTTCCAAACACTTCTGTCTTTGTTCTTAGATGATGAATTCAATATTTGAAAAGTCATTTGTTATAACCAAATCACTTGAGTCATTTCTGATCTTGGTATTTACCAATCCTGTGGAAAGACCTGATGCAACACATGGTATATAATGGCAAAAGCTGATTCCTTCCATAACTCCAGTACTGAAGAAAATATTTTAATGTAGTTTACCTCCTACAAGTTTGTGTTTGCCAAATTCTGAATGTTGGTGTGAGCCGTCCCTCATTTCACAAATAAAATGCAATTATGTGATACTGTACATCTACTGGTCAACTATACACAAGAATATTTAATGTGTGTAAACAAAATATCAACAGGCCAACAGATTTTAACCAGATCACAGGAAATAACTCTGCAACACTTAAAACAAACAGCAGCAATTGTATGTACAGTATAAAGAGGTTTTGAAGGTAGTTTGCTTCACAAGACTACAACAAAATTACAACAGACAGACCAATTGCGACCAAGTTCAAGGGCATATAATTAGAAGTTATTACATTGTTAGTTTCATATTGGCCGAGATAGCAGCCAGAGGTAACTTCACATCGGCCTGAGACTGGAATTAACCAGATAATAACTCTTTTAATTATTGAACCAACACAGATAATTACCAAATGTACATGAATCTGTTACAGTTTTCTAACAGTGCCCCTGTATCTCATTCTAATCACAAAGTCCAAAGTTTCCTCTTTTCATATTTCGATGAATCTCTGCTTACAACCCTCAGTTTGCATTAACCCTTTACCAAACATGAAAAGCAGACGACACTTGCAAAAATAATTCTTGAATTACTAATTTTTTTCATTTTTTGTCTCAAAAACATAGGTTATGAACCCTTGTTGGAATGAGCTCAACGAGCTCGTTCCAATGAGGGGTCATAACCTATGTTTTTGAGACAAAAAATGAAAAAATAATGAAAATTAATTGGCGATTTTTGAGAATAGCGCTGGCCGGTTTTGGCCATTACGTTGGGTAAAGGGTTAATTTTACACACACCTCTCTTCTTTCTCCTCTTCATCCACCCATCCCTTACCTACTGCCATCATTCATCCCTCATCACACAAAAACTTGGCTTCAAACCACTCCATCATGGTTCACTGGTAATTTCAAATTTTCTGATTGCTTTCGATGAATAAGTGTCAACAATTTTGATGAAAACAAATTGGTAGCATCTAGTAATGCATCAAGGCAGACAACTCTAGTTTTGTTCATACCAGCTGAGATTGAAGCCATATCTGAATTTGGCAATGTGGAATTTTGAGAGAGAAAATCGTATCTAATAAATAACACAATATATTAAGATATGCGGAACTTGTTCATTCCACAAGACTTCAACAAACTGACCTCCGATTGATTAATGAATCCCAATGAATCAAGCAGAAACACCTCAAACTACTTTTGTAAGAGTGTAAATAATTGCAATTCTTACCGACAATGTAATTTCATCATCATCATTACATAATGTTCCACTTCCACAAAAGTCATCTGCAAAAGTGACCACTGTTCCAGAAGCAGTTTGTGTGTGAACTGAATTAAAAAGTGACTTGGCACTGGTTTTCATTATCATTGTCTCTTGTTGCTTTGTTGTCATAGAATATGTTTCACCCAAATGCAAGTTTTTTGAGAGAAGTTTAACCATTGAATCTCTCAACTCTTCTAAAGTTTTCACAGAATCCAAAGTCTAAAACAAAAAAAGTAAGAGCTTTAATTAAAAAGTTTGATTCAAACAATATTTATTACAAAATGTAGCAAGACAGGAACATAATATTTGTGGCTGAGGATTCAACAGTATGCCATTATAAGTTATCTCCGCAAACATGTATGGTATATGGAGATTTAATACCTGGATGTTGGTTTTTAAACACCAAGCCGCAGGCGAGGTGTTTAAATGAGACATCCAGGTATTAAATCTCCATATACCATACATGTTGATGGAGATAATGTTTTTGTCCCATTTGAAACACAATAGAAACGTGGAAATAAATTTGTGGACGCCTTTCTCATACTTCGCAATTATTTTGTTTTTACAAATGCAGAAGACAACAGATAGAGTTACATCCCTTAGGTCATTAAAGAAACGAGTAAACAGTAGTTTGTTGACATATCATCCCCTGAGCTCCAATGTCTTCTATGTGTCTACAGGCACATAGAAGTTGGCACATTGGTACTCAGGGGACAAATTATTTGCTCTTATTTTATTTTTCTCAAGTTGTTTCATTTTAATTATTCGACTATTTATTTTATAACGTCTAAATATGATTGAATTGTCGGAAATCTGATATTTGTGATTATTTTCAGGTTTTTTGGTTCGATTTTTATATCGAGGCGAGTGAATGAGAAAAGCTTTCATTCAAACCATATACCCCTGATGCGTGCCCTTATACCCTGGATGTTGCATGTTCTCATATACCTTGGATGTTAGGTGCACCCTTTGCCATGGCTATTTGTCCAAGGCATTCTGACCAATCAAAAGACAGAATTTATCGGGATATAGGGACAATGGCTTATAACCGCAACATTTCCCAGGCATAAAATATGTATACACAAATCAAAGGAGTAACAGAAGTAGTGGTGACAAATTATTATTTTTCACAATAACTGACCATTTTTCTTACCATTAACCTCCTGCACACTGAAGTCAAAATACCAGAATTTCAAGTAGACATTTTACTCATAATGCAACTAGGAATTTACCTAATTCAATTTTGTTTGACAGCGCTCAATGATAAAATGGTTAAATTTCTGGTTGCCTCTTAAACTCACACTTTAGAAGCAATAAAACACAGTCATTCATAAAACATTCTGGAAGTAGACCAAGTTGTGAGTAGCTGTATTTTTGCATAAAATAATAACCAATGACAGTGGCTAGAGAGACTAGAAATGGGGATAAAAAGAGTGGAGATGTAAAAAAAGCAAATAGCACTCTTCAATTTGGGTTAAATATCAAATTGTCTATTAAAATGAGTCAGCATGGCCTGCCTTGAGCAATTTATAGATCTGTTGTGCTCCTCTGTGATTTACAAATAATCAGACAGTTCATGTTAAAAATTGAATTCAAAAGACAGACTGGTGGATCTGAAGAAGATGTTTAAACTTGTTACCTCATATTGCATTATGTTAAAATTTGGGCCCCATATGGAGCTCAAATATGAATCCAGGGACTTGATTTGAACAAACCTGGATCTGCTCCCCATAAAGATGTTGTATACAAGACATCAAAAGGATTGTGACTGGTGAGTCGGTAGAAGATTTTTCAAGAATTGCCCTCAAATTGTTCTAAGTGAAATGTAAGGCTCCCATGAGGAGCCAATTGTTAACCCAGGGACTTGATTTGAACAAACCAGAATCTGCCCCTCCTAAGGATGCTGAATACAAAATATTAAGATTTTGAATCTGACAAAGAATATTTTCCTGAGAAAGTATTAAGTTAAAATCTGGGCTTCTATAGGAGCACAAATATGAACCCAGCAACTTTAGTTATACTAACCTGAATGCGATCCCCTGAGATATTGTGTACCAAATATCCAAAGATTCTGGTCAGTGGTTCTGGAGAAAATCGTTTTTGAAATCAAGATCTTGATTCAGCATTTTTCAATTAATCTAATGACAAGTCTTAAAATGAGCATCCTCATAGAGTACCCTATGACACAACTGGCAAATTTTCTTTTTTGCCCATTTGATTCTACTGTTCCTAATGATGTCAAAATACAATTCTATGTTCCTTGCAGTTTCGGAAAATGTGCATTTCAAAATCAGTTTTGAAAAACAGAAGTTCTGGGCAGTGCCCAAAAGCGTACCCCTCCCAACAAATGGAAATACTGCCTCTCAAACTCCAGTGAACACCTCAAAAGGAAGCTGAAAACCAATTATCAATTAGTTCCATCCATTAGATCAGGCATGTAGATTTCACGGAAATGATCATTTCATTTCCATGCAGGTTCCATCAGGCCAAAATCACGGAAACAAGAAACAGGTTCCCACAAATTTTATAGCATTTCGCTTTTCATCAAGGGGCACTTGAAACACACAAGTTTTCTGTGAAGACAAATGGAATTGTATTATTTATCATCGATGAAACAGTGATTTGAATCATAACAGTAATAATGGTCTGCTTGTTTTGACAAGCTCAGTCAATTCAGATTGTTGAGCATGAGTGTTGATTCTTGATTAATAAAATAAAATGCACCAAATTTTAGATTGTTTGACAGCAAAACCATGTGAAGCCAAACACAAAAACTATATCAATGACAAGAGGCCCCAGGGGGTCTGAGGGCACTCACCTGACATGGTAGCCTAAATATAAACCCAAGGGAAGTCATTTCAACAAGTTGCATCTGCTCCCTCCTTAGAAAAGCTAAGACCAAACATCAAAAGATTCTGACCAGTGGATCTTAAAAAAAGAAGATTTTTAAAGAATATTCCTCATATTGAACTAAGTAATAATTCGGGCTCCCACAGGGAGCCCAAATATGAACCCAGGGACTTGGCTTGAACACACTTAATTCTCACCTCCAGTGGGATGCTGTATACCAAATATCAAAAGATTCTGACTGGTGAATGTGAAGAAGATTTTTGAAGAATATTCCTCACAGTGAACTAAGTTATAATTTGGGCTCCCACAGGGGATCCAAATATCAAACCAAGGACTTGGCTTGAACAAACTTGAATCTCACCCCCAGTGGGATGCTGTATACCAAATATCAAAAGATTCTGACTGGTGGATGTGAAGAAAAAGATTTTTGAAGAATATTCCACATATTGAACTAAGTTATAATTTGGGCTCCCCGAGGGAGCCCAAATATCAACCCAGGGACTTGGTTTGAACAAACTTGACTCTGCCTCCCCCCCCCCCCCTCCCCACCCAAATATCAAAGCATTCTGACTACTGGATCTGAAGAAGATTTTTAAAGTTATAATTCAGACTCCCACAGTGAGCCCAAATATGAACCCAAGGACTTGGCTTGAACAAATTTGAATCTCTCCCCCACCCCCAAGGATGCTACATGCCAAATATCAAAACATTCCGACTGCTGAATCTGAAGAAGACAATTTTTAAAGAAAAATTCCTCATATTGAACTAAGTTATAATTTGGGCTCCCACAGGGAGCCCAAATATGAACTCAGGGGTTTGGTTTCAACAAACTTCAACCTCAACTCCCCTAAAGATACTGCGTACCAAATATCAAGACATTCCGACTGCTGGATCTGAAGAAGATTTTTAAAGAAAAATTCCTCATATTGAATTAAGTTGTAATTCGAGCTCCCACAGTGAGCCCAAATATGAAGCTAGGGACAGGGCTTGAACAAACTTGAATCTCACCCCCCTAAGGATGCTGCATACCAAATATCAAAACATTCAGACTGCCGGATTTGAAAAGAAGATTTTTAAAGAAAATTCCTCATTTTGAACAAAGTTATAATTCGGGCTCCCACAGTGAGCCCAAAATATGAACCCAGGGACTTGGCTTGAACAAACTTGAATCTCACCCCCAAGCATGCTGCATACCAAATATCAAAAGATTCTGAGTGGTAGATCTGAAGAAGAAGATTTTTAAAGAACACTCCTCATACTGCACTAATTTAAACATTTGGGCTCCCATAGAGAACCCAAATATGGACCCAGGAATTTGATTCAATAAACATGTGAAAGAATCTTCCAAAGATGTTAAATGTGAAATTTGAAAGCTTTTGGAGCAGTGGTTTGGGAGAAAAATAGTCTCTAATGTTTTTCCCATTACCCACAATGTTAAAAAATGCTGACTCAGCACTTTTTCAAAGTCCCCAAAAAGTACCCCATGATAAAACCAATAGCAATTTTTTTGGATCATTCCATTCTTTTGGTCCCAAGAAAGCTTCACACCAAATACGAATTCTGATTGCTGTGTAGTTTTGGAGATATGGGCATTTTAATTCTTTTCTATTTTTAGCTCCTGCGGATTCCATGGGGCAACGTGAAAAATTTTTTGGCATAAATTAAGTACTTATGACCCGATATACCCTCATATCTAATTTGGTTCAAATCTGCCTCTCGGTTTGGAAAATATAAATTTTGAGCGGAGCAAAAATTCTTGACCCTCCCATAACGAAGGCAAATATATCTCCTCAAACTTCTCTTGAACAAATCTGAGTCTACTCCTCAAAAGGAAGCTGCACACCAAATATCAATTCTCTGCTACTGCTTGTTCATGAGAAGAAGATTTTTTAAGATTTATGCACACTTTTTGGGTGTGACCCTACCGAGGGGCAAGGCAACTTGATTTGAACAAAATCAAAATGCGATGTCATAACAAACTATTATCTCAAATATCAATTAAATTGGTTCAGCAAATTGAGAGGAGAAGATGCAAACATCATGTTCACAGACGGCGATGGTGAGTGAACACTATAGCTCCCCTGACTGAAAGTCAGAGGCGCTAACAAGAGCAATGCAAAGAGTGGCATACACCCCAGGCGGCTTCATAAAAGGGAAGGTAAGTCTCTCGGGGGTATAACCAAAATCAAAAGGAAGCTTCCTCAAGACACCAATAACACATAACCAAACTAGCCTCCATACTGAGTTGTATCAAGATCAATCTTGCAGAACTTTAGTTATAGAGCGGAAACCAATTTCAAGAGTATATAACATTGGAGATCACTGTGACCTTGACCTTTGTAATATCATGGTCAAAATACATAGGCTTCTTCCACTCATCATACCTAACCCACATATGAAGTTTGGTAAAGACCCAGTTGGTAGAACTTTACTTAATTGATGGAATACAGTGGAAATCTGTTTCAAGTACATTTAATGTTGAAGGTCGAAGTGACCTTGTCCTTTGGCACATCAGCATCAAAATGAATAGAGTTCTACCTTACACTGTACCTAACCTCCATACTGACTTATATCAAGATCAGTTTTGCAGAACTTTAGTTATAGAGCGGAAACCAATTTCAAGTGTATTTAACATTGGAGGTCACTGTAAACTTGACCTTTAGGCTTCTTCCACTCATCATACCTAACCCACATATGAAGTTTGGTAAAGATCCGGTTGGTAGAACTTTAGTTAATTGATGAAAAAAAAGTTAACGGACAATGATGGACAATGGACACCAGACATGATGATAGCAAAATGACCCCTCCTCAAAGAGGCAGGGGGCATAAAACAATAATAAAATCACATTTCATCTCTGCAATTGATGAAGAGGGGAACAGTTTGTTGTTAAAATGCTAGATATGTTCTTTCAATTTCATAGCACTCCAAAAAAATCAAGAAGAGGTGTGTTCAAGCTTTATTTATATCCAAGGTCAACAGATGTTTCGTTCCAATCAATTCAATATTGTTACCTTCATAAACAGGGCCTATTGCACTAGGATGATTCACCCTTTCAAAGTCAGAATGCACAAAGAATTTGTATTTAATTATTTTTTTATTTGTTCAATTTTAAAATCAAAAACAAAATTATTATTTCATTGTCTTACAGTTATGACTGTTTTTCTTTTGTCTATGCTAACTTTTTCACTTGCAAGTAATGTTGTACACACTCAGTGAGTCATCATTGCCTCAGTTCATCTGTTGTAATTAAATTGAGTGCTCAAGGGCACAAAATACACAAAGGAAAATACAAATAATTTGTTTCGCTTGTTTATTTCATCCAGTGTATTCACCCTCTCTTCTATAGAAATTCACTTCTTTTTCTAGGTTCTTCTTAACCCTTTACCAAACATGAAAAGCAGACGACACTTGCAAAAAAAAATTTTGAATAAGTAATTTTTTTCATTTTTTGTCTCAAAAACATAGGTTATGACCCCTCATTGGAATAAGCTCATTGAGCACGTTCCAATAAGGTGTCATAACCCACGTTTTTTAGACAAAAAAATGAAAAAATAATGAAACTTAATTGGTGATTTTTGACAATCGTGCTGGCTGGTTTTGGCCGTTACATTGGGTAAAGGGTTAAGGTATCAATGAAGTAAATATTTGAATTAGAGTTATCCACCTTGAAATGTTGTACCTGAAAATGAAGCAATCTCCAAAAAATAAACAGCAATGGAAAAATATGTTGTTTCAATAAACATTTGAAGCATTCTACTGACATCTTGCATTATTGCCGAATATTTCAGATAAATAATAAAGGTGATTTGATGATTTTTTGGACCTAAAAAATACAATTGACTGTTGGAGTGTTTTTGTTGAGAATTCTCTGAAAAATATTTGCATGTGACTGTTAATTCACTTCCTGTCAGTTTTATTCTCTTATTTGTTGCATGACTCCCTGTTTTCAGGTCAGAAAAAAGTTGTCTGAAGGACTATACTTAACGAAAAAATTTGAACACCCGAATTAAAGTGATACGATCATATTATTTTTTTTTTTGCGTGAACATTACAATGGTCGCCTATGGGAAAATATTTAGTTCTGTGATACCCATACTTTTTTTGGCTCCAAACCTGATTTAATTACTATTTTATGGAGATTATTTCCCTTTTAAATTTCATTGAAGGACCGCACACATTCTTTTTACAATACTGTTAAGTTGTTTTGAAAAGTTATATTGTTGCCGCACTTAGCAATAAAGGCTAAATATTGCCACAAATAAGGCTGTTTATGCAAGTAAATTCACATCTTGAGTAAGTGTAGCCTCCAGGCGCACACCATAACCTCTGGCAAATGCCAAATAACAGCCAATTTTACCCTATTAACACATTTATTTAAACCATGATCCTCCCCTCACAGTACTAGGGACAGTGGGTGATTCCAATCTTCTAATCCCCTCCTAAAACACCATTCAAAAACACAGCCAGAAAACCCCTTTATGCACTTTTTATTTACTGGTATTTAGAAGTTTTTCACCTTATTATGCTGTTAAAAATGTTAAAAAAATTCTTCATTGAAAGAGTATTTTAAAACATAAATTTGGGAAGGAGGAGGGGGTGGGGGCTACAGTAGAAGCAATAACATAATAAAGTGACAAATGTAAATGAATGACATTTGTGCATAGCAACCAGTATGGTAATCTAGTGCTGTCAGCATTGACATGTTACAGCACAAAACTACAAATACAAATTTGTTCTCTTCTGGAACCAAGTCCTCCTTCCAGCCACAGTGAATCCCTCAACTGATGAGAAAAATTTGGAAAGGATGTACAGCATGTTTTGGAAACTGAAGTTAACACTGTAAATTCTCAGTTTCTTATGGTTTGTTTTGGGACTGCCGCACTCGTGGTCCACAAAAGTTGTTTTTTTCTGTTTGACAACCTTGCCCTGGCTCTTCTCACTATATTTTTTTTCACTGTATGTTAGTCAGTACACTTATGTAGACTTCAATGAAAGTGTCAATGACACTGTAACTCAACTTGTGAAGACATGTACATATATAGAATGTGACACAGCAATGACAAACATCTAGGTAATGACCTGATAACAAAGGTACATAAAAAGTATTGTAACGGCCTGTACATAAATACTGACCGTAGCCTGTAACAAATGTATAGGTAAAGTATTGTAAAGGTGGGTGACAGTCAGATGCTAAACTAGAAAAGAAATATTTGAGTCCCAGAGTGGGTCTGACTGAACCCCAAAATATTTGTTCTCATACCACAGTGATAACAAAGGCACCCCAAAACATACTCGTTCCTGTCCCAAGACGTTTCGTGAAGATCAGTTCATAAATACGAGCTGTATAGAAGTTGTGACAAAAAACTGATTGGACGTAATTTCGGTGCAAAATGGCCACTGGCAGCCATCTTGAATTTTGGACCGGACCCAGAAACACTCGTTCTCGTCCCAAGGTGATAACAAAGGTACACAAGAAGTTTTGTGAAGATCGGTTGATAAATACAGCCTCTAGGCCGAGCCGTATTGACATGTGCGCTTATAGTGTATAAGTAGCACTGAATAAATCAAAGTTCATCTAATTTGCATAATTTCTGCACGAGAAAAAAACTCATACTATATGTGATGTATTCCATGTTACTAAACATTCATACAAAAATTTATTCAAATCAGAACTTTCATACAGAAGTTCTGTACAAAAGACTGATTGCACTAATTTTGGTACAAAATGGCTGGTGGTGGCCATCTTGAATTTTGGACCACACCCAAAAACACTCGTTCTTATCCCACAGTGATAACAAAGGTATCCATGAAGTTTCGTAAAGATCGGTTCATAAATACGGCCTCTAGCCTGAGCCGTATAGAAGTTGTGTACAAAAAACTGATTAGACCTAATTTCGGTACAAAATGGCCACTGGCAGCCATCTTGAATTTTGGACCGCACCCAGAAACACTCGTTCTCGTCCCAAGGTGATAACAAAGGTACCCAAGATGTTTCGTGAAGATCGGTTCATAAATACAGACTCTAGCCCGAGCCGTATTGACATGTGTACTTACTGTGTGTAAGTAGCACTGAAAAAAATCAAAGTTCATCTAATTTCCATAATTTCTGCACGAGAAAAAAACCTGTATTATATGTGATGTATCCCATGGTACTAAACATTCACACAAAAAATTATTCAAATCAGCACTTTCATATGGAAGTTCTGTGCAAAAATCTGATTGCACCTAATTTTGTACAAAATGGCTGCCATCGGCCATCTTGAATTTTGGACCGAACCCAAAAACACTCGTTCTCGTACCACGGTGATACCAAAGGTACCCAAGAAGTTTTGTAAAGATCGGTTCATAAATACAGCCTCTACCCCGAGCCGTATTGGCATTTGCACTTACAGTGCTGAAAGTAACACTAAATACATCAAAGTTAGTCTAATCTGCATAATTTACGCACGAGAAAAAAAAAACGTATTATATGTGATGTATCCCATGGTACTAAACATTCATACAAAAAATTATTCAAATCAGCGCTTTCATATGGAAGTTCTGTGCAAAAATCTGATTGCTCCTAATTTTGTACAAAATGGCTGCCAGCGGCCAACTTGAATTTTGGATCGGACCCCAAAACACTAGTTCTCGTTCCACAGTCATAACAAAGGTACCCGAGAAGTTTCGTAAAGATCGGTTCATAAATACGGCCTCTAGCCCGAGCCGTATTGAATTGTTGACGGACGGACAGACAGACGACTGGCCATGGTATAAGCTCAAATTTGGCTTCGCCAAAGTCGAGCTAAAAGTGTGTGATTGCATTCCTGTCTGTCTGTCTGTCTGTCCATCCGTCTGTCCATCCGTCCGTCTGTATGTCTGTCCATGAGACAAAGTGTTTCTGTGCTTTTCATTTGCCTGGCTCTACATTTTCAATGATTGGCAGCAGATATCTTTCACACTCAACCTCCCACCACACATATACACAAATGCATTAATCATCAAAGAGCAGTATATTGTTGAAACAACTATCTGATTCATCCTCTTTGAAAACACATTTTCTACAATTTTACGTTTTTTGTCAAAATGGGTGTCTGTGGGGATTAAAACCAAAGTGCACTTATGGATACTTGCAGCACAAGCACAGCACTACAGATTCAATATCTGATGCATTTTTAAGCATTTTAACTGTGTTATGAGATACACAGGAGCTGGAGTGGTCACACTGTTGGAAAAAATCAGTGTTTTATGTTTTGTCAGTGCCATACCAATGACTACAGGCATTTTAACTGAGAAAACTGAGACTTATTTTAAAAAACACAAAATATTTTTTAAACACTATGTCAAATTTCTTCAGAAGCCAGAATGTGATTTAAAAACTATCACAAATGGGAAATTCAATATCACAAGTGATTTGTTTTGTGTCAACATCAATTAATTTATGAATTATATCATATTTTTTTATGAAAAAGGGGATACTGGGTACCACATTCAGGGCTATATTTTACCACATCAGTTGGTAGAAGAAAATGTTACATCAGTTGTTAGGATGAAATGGCACTGTCTATTGATATTGGTGAATTATATGGCTGCAACCCCAATTTTTTAAACAAAATTGACATTCAGATTGATTTGTAGGGGGTTAAACACTATTTCTCTTGCCGCATGGTTAAATAAAACAGATTTTTAAAAAAAAAAGTACTGTGTGCTCATGCATGTTTTAGTGTTATTTGGGGATTAGGGTAGATTGCAAAGAAAGCTGTAAATTGTGGCGTGGTTCAATGTAGTTTCGCTAGGCATTTGGTACTGAAGGAAACTCTCTTGGCATGGATTGGAGCCCCCTCTATGTCATTGTAAATAAATCCAACGTCCTTTCTTGATTCTATGGCACACAGGAAAAAGACACGTTCTCACTAATTTCCATGAGGTGCAGTAATGTAGAATTAAGTGATCAGATGTAATTACATGATAAATAAATGAAACATTGAGTATTCCATGTGTTCTGCACCAAGCCAGAAAATATGCAGACTGTCATCTGCAAAATGAGGTCCCCAGAGGGTAAATTTAGTGATGCTACCCTGCACAGCAAGGTAGCATCACTAAATTTACCCTCTGTGAACCTCAGTCTGAATCAGGGTCTCAAAACTAAACAGAAAGAGGTACCCAGAGGATAAATGGTCCCACTGTATCAGATAGCATCATCAAATTCACCCTCTGGGGACCTCATTCTGCAAATGTCAGACTGCTTATTTTCAGGCCTGTTCTGTACTAGTCTCATACATCCTTGGTTAACTAGTATTCCCTTCTAGGGTCTGTCGGTGCCAAGTGGTGTGTATGGTTCAGTATAGTTTCGCTTGGTGCTGAAGGAAACTCTTGACGTGGGTTCAAACCCCTGCTACGTCATTGTAAATAAAAACCAGCATCCTTTCTTGATTCTATGGCACATGGGAAATTTGAAAAAGAGACGTTTACGCTGATTTCCATGAGGTGTGTGTAGAATTAAGAGATCAGATGCAATTACATGATAACTACTTGAAAGTGTCAATGACACTGGACCTTAACTTGACTGTAAAATCGCATCTGACATCGGCCAATTTTAAGCCATCGGTTGAAATGTTTAAACATTGCTGATGGTTACATAGTAAACACAGGGTTAAAATTGTTTGTATTTACATTTGATTCACAATCTCATACAAGCAGTAACAAGCTTAATAGATTGCCACAATGACTGACAGGAATCATGATTGGTATAATCTCATTGATTGGTTTGATCGTCCCTTCCCCTTGATAGCTGCTCATGACACACATGCCACATATCATGTGATGACTGTATAAAATACAACAATAGCTGAAACAAGTTAAAAGTGTGACATCTTTGATCAAATATGCTACACTGTTAACTTGTTTTCACCAACATCGTATTTTATTTTGAAACACATAGTGACACACTCTTGAGGTCAATGAACCAATCTACCTGACTGTACAATAGGGTTGAAACAGTTGGCTCATTTTCGCAACCAACTAACCGAGAGCTATAAATGGATAATATCAGGCTATCCGCAACCATTATTGCATCGAATATGGCATCAAAACTATAGGAATAGAAAACTATTCTGTAGTGTGCATAAAAGTTTCTGCAATTACTCAGTACTCACGGAAATTGCCGATCATTAAAGAAGTCTTGAATGCCAAAGTCGATTATTTCTCAATATATACAATGTGGCTTCGAGGTGTAATATATCAAAAATGTGAAGCGGCACATTTACTACATTTTAACCATGGAACGATGATCACTATCGATATTTCAGATAACCGGTTGACAGTTTTTCTAATCGGTTAGGTAGGTAACTGGTTTCAAACCAGTTAACCAGTTAACCATTTCAGAACTACTGTACAACCATGCTACAATAAACACAACTGCAAATTGTGTGTAGGGTGAAGGGTTAATGGAGATTATATTTCCAACATTTCAGAAAGATAACCTTAAAAATGGCTGAAAATTAAAATCTTTAACAAACCCCTTAACATCCAGCAGTTTTGACTGCACATTTCGACTGTGTATCATTTAATTTTATACCTAACTAGCAGGGTTACCTGGCGTTGCTTGGGCTGAGGAGAGTATTAAAATTACCCCTAGTAGACCCCTTTGAAGACCTATATCGGTGAGAAAAAGTTTGGTCATAACTGTTGGTGCCCCTATACACTCCCACCCTGCCCCGGCACATTTTTAAACCTCACCATTAGATTCCTGGTAAAAAATTACCCCTAGTAGACCCCTTTGAAGACCTATATCGGTAAGAAAAATTTAGGTCATAACTTTTGGTGCCCCTCTACACCCCCACCCTCACCCAATACTTTTTTAAACCTCACCATTAGATTCCTGATAAAAAAGTACCCCTAGTAGACCCCTTTGAAGACATATATTTAACTTCTGGTGCTCCCATACACCCCCACCCCACACACTTTTTTAAACCTGACGCTGACTCCACCATAAAAAGCACTCCACTATAAAAAAGTACTCCTGGTAGACCCATTTTGGACACTCGGGTTGGCCCCATATTCATTTCTATAGTGGACAGACATACATACATACATACAGACAGACATTCTAAAATATAGTATAGATAAAGGTCAATATACTGGGTCATCAATTCATATATTTTGATAACACTGGATTAAGTATCAATTTAAAAGACACAGATTTCCCCATTATAATGGCCACTGATTCTCATATTGCTTGTTCAGTTAACAATGTTTTCAAAACAAAATACCTGGCAAGCAAACAGAACAGAGTGAGCTGATAACAGTAATAAATAAAACAAGAGGCCCCAGGGGGCCTGAGGGTGCTCATCTGACATGGTAGTCTAAATATCAAACCAGGGACTTGACTTGAACAAGCTGCATACACCCCTCAAAAGAAAAGCATATACCAACTAGATGAAGCGATTGTGCCCACATAATACATAGGATTTTCCTTCTATTTTCAGTTCCTGCACTTTTACGTCCAAAATTGAGATAAACGTATAAAAAACAGATTTTTTTTATATTTGTTCGGAAATTTTCGAAGTCCCAAACAAAATATTTTCAGGAAAAAATTATTTTTACTTCTTAAAATTGACCAAAATGCATAAAAAACCTAAAAACTAATTTCTGGATTTCAGTCCCACCCGGCCCCCAAATTTTCAGTGTAAAAAAAATAATTTTTTTGTCTTAAAATAGACCGAAACGCATAAAAAAACACAAAAAATGTTCAGGATTCTGGTCCAAAATTTTCTAAGTCCCACCCACCCCCCAAATTTTCAGTGTAAAAAAGAAAAAAATTGTGTTGTCTTAAAATTGACCGAAACGGATAAAAAAAAACCCCAAAAATTTCCTGATTTGGGTCCAAAATTTTCTAAGTCCAAACCCGGACCCCAAATTTTCAGTGTAGAAAAAAAAAATATTTTCAGGAAAAAATTATTTTTACTTCTTAAAATTGACCAAAATGCATAAAAAACCTAAAAACTAATTTCTGGATTTCAGTCCCACCCGGCCCCCAAATTTTCAGTGTAAAAAAAATAATTTTTTTGTCTTAAAATAGACCGAGACGCATAAAAAAACACAAAAAATGTTCAGGATTCTGGTCCAAAATTTTCTAAGTCCCACCCACCCCCCAAATTTTCAGTGTAAAAAAGAAAAAAATTGTGTTGTCTTAAAATTGATCGAAACGGATAAAAAAAAAAACCCAAAAATTTCCTGATTTGGGTCCAAAATTTTCTAAGTCCAAACCCGGACCCCAAATTTTCAGTGTAGAAAAAAAAAAAAAAAAAATTGGTCTTAAAACTGACCAAAATGCATAAAAATAAAAAAAATAATTTCCGGATTTTGGTCCAAAATTTTAATTCCAGAACGGGACCCCAAATTTTCAGCCTAAATATGAACACAGGGACTTGGCTTGAACAAACTTGAATCTCACACCCCTTAGGATGCTGCATACCAAATATCAATAGATTCTTATTGGTTGATCTGAAGAAGAAGATTTTGAAAGAAAAGTCCTCATATTGCACTAAGTTAAAATTCGGGCTCCCATAGGGAGCCCAAATGTGAACCCAGGAACTCGATTTGTACAAACTTGAATCTGACCTCTCTGGAGATGTTGTATACCAAATATGAAATGATTCTGACTGGTGGATCTGAAGAAGAAGATTTTGAAAGAATAATCCTCATTTTGCACTAAGTTAAAATTTGGGCTCCCATAAGGAACCTAAATTTTAACCCAGGGACTTAATTTGAACAAACTTGAATCTGACCCCCCTAGAGATGATGTATACCAAATAGGAAAGAATTCTGCCTGGTGTATGTGAAGAAGAAGATTTTTTTGAATTTTGGAAAGAAATTCATGGGTGCTATCAGAGTTTTGCCCCTTGTGGTGCCTCCTATGGGTGTGGCAAGTTTATTTGTATAAGTTTGAATTGACATATGATAGGGAACATGCACACCAAATTTGGTTCAATTTGATCCAGGAGTTTGTGAGGAGAAGTCGATAATGTAAAGTTCCTGACGGACACCGAACGACGATGGATGGCAAGTGATAAGTTAAGCTCCCTTCGGTGAACTAAAAACAATTAGCACAGCTCATGGTACATGTATTAGTGTGAGAGTATGACAGACAGAGATTTTAACAGGCATAAGTAGGACCCCGAGACTTATCGAAACTGAACTATCAATGTAAGTTGATTCAGGCTGGACAGTAATAAGTATTTTCCGAGAAAGAGAATAAAAATTTGAAAATGCATGACTTCAAGTTGGTCTATTAGGGTTGTCGTCTTTGATATATATTATACAGTCATTTTTTGCATAAGCGTGTGAATGCACAGTAACGAATTTTGGAAAGAGAATTTTAAGGGGGGTGGGGATGGTGTAGGGAGGGTAACACCTGTCTGTATTCAGGTTATATGTCCAGTAGGCCTGTTTGAAGAAAGGTTGAAAGTTGCCTTGGTCTAAACTTGTAAAATGTAACTTTGATATTTTCTGACTCCCCATTGACATTATCATCATAGCGTCAAGTACTTCCCAGGAATGTGGTTAAAATGTGACAATGCAAGGCCCAGACTAGTCCTTTTACCACCTGTGATATAATGATAGACCTTTCCTGAGTGCAACAAGGCTTCACAATGCTTTAGCATTGCAAAGCCTTCTTTCACTCAAGGAACGAAATACACCATTACCCATGCTATTCTGTAGATTATGAGGCTGAAAACATAAAACAAAGAAATAATTACAAAAATAAAAACTAAAATTAAAAAATGCCCGCCCACATGCAATTTTACAAAAAATGGCCTGAGAAACAGAAGCTCTACTTTGGTGGAGTTAACATAGGTTATTTAAGTATGAAAACCTTCCCATGGCAAGTTCTTGCCAGTGAGTTAATTCTGAGAACCATACAACACTGGAAACTTATCAACTGAAATGCCACATTGCCAGTGAATTATAATGAATTAACAGGATTCAATTAACCTTCTCTCATACTGATATATTAGTACTTACAAATATCTCAGTTAAATATTCATTACTAACATATTGAAACTGATTAGCTGCTGTTGCAGGATCATCACTCTCTACATCTGGAAGTAAACACAAGACAACAATTATCAAATTTAATAGGTTGAGGATAGAAGCCGCTATTCAGGCTCTACTGAAAAGTGTTGGAAGCCACTTTAGTGGCTTTACACAGTGTGCATTAGCTTGACATTTTCTGAGAAGAAAAAATTTTTATATAAAATTGTTTGGTTGCAATTTATTGGAATGTTCCAATTGGCACTCTCCAATACATTGTAACAAAATAATTATTTATGAACAAAATATTGTTAAACCCAGGGCACTCTTGCTGGTAGCAAGGTATCTTTGGAAAAAATACCCATGTTTCAAATCACCTTTGGAAAAAAATTTTGCACTCAACCAGTTAAATGAGGTGTCTGTACTTTTCTTAACTGGTTGAGACCATTATAAGAGTACCAAAGCATAAGCCAATGTTTTCTTTGCTCATGTTTCTTATTCAGTCAAATGCAAATAATAATTTTTTCATATAAATTGATTCTATTACATATTATTGGAGATTGCCTGTGGGCACTCTCTAATGATTTGTAATAAAACAAATTTTGAATAACAAATTCAGACCACCCAAAATAATCTAGCCCTCAGCCAGTTAACCCTTTACCTAACATGAAAAGCAGACGACACTTGCAAAAATAATTCTTGAATAACTAATTTTTTTCATTTTTTGTCTCAAAAACATAAGTTATGACCCCTCGTTGGAACGAGCTTGACGAGCTCGTTCCAACGAGGGGTCATAACCTATGTTTTTGTGAAAAAAAATGAAAAAAATAATGAAAATCTAAATTTTATAGTAAATTTCCTTTCTTATTATACCTACCACAATTGTTTACTACAGGCTTGCACTACAGTGGAAGTCCCTAACTCAGATAAAATACTCTCTATTTTTGTCTTTCCCAAGCAAGTTGGGAAAGAAAAGTGGAGCAAAAGCACCAATAAAAATAAGCCAAAACTGGGTCGAGTGCAACCGGTGCAGACCCAGTACGGGACGCTCTCTCCCAAGTACAACTCCACGACTTCCGTTGCCAGTGCGCATATACCGTCTCTAAAGACTCATTCTTTTTGAATCCGTAAACGTTAGAGTTATGTGATCAGCGGGGAGGAAAGATTCTTTACCCGTAAAGAAGACGGGAGGGCCTCCATGTAAACAATTGTGGTAGGTATAATAAGAAAGGAAATTTACTATAAAATTTAGATTTCTTATCAACCTACTCACAATTGTTTACTACAGGCTGAATAGACAAAAGGCTGGAGGGAATCGCATAATCAACCCCCACATAACCCTAGTGCACTGGAACCGTGAAGTAGAAGGAAGAGGTTCCGAGGCTTATCAACCATAATGTCGCAATCATTGGTAAAGGACAATGAAAAGAGACATATGAGCCTGTGTGACACACAGACAGAAAAAGGGCAGTAACAGCACAAGGCTGAAACTGACCTTCAAGAAGCCTAATGGCTATGGCAGACAACAGCCTGAGCAGAAGAAAGAGGACCCAGGGCAAAAAGGTCCTCCGACTGCTCCTGCAACTGGCGCAAATAAAAGGTGGAGAAAGTAGAAGCATTTCTCCAGTAGGCTGCCTGCATAACATCCGACAACTTGACGGAGTTAGAATAAGCCCAAGAGGTAGACAGTGCCCGCACCTCGTGGGCAGAAATACGATTGGTAATACAATCGCCAGCTGCTAAACGACTATAAGCCGTACGAATAGCAAGACAAATCCATCGAGAAATGGATTGAGGAGAGATCTTCTGTCGACCCGGAATGAGAGACAGAAAAAAAACGTTTTCTGCCTTTCCATATGAAGCGTGTCCGATCAAGATAAATGCGAATAGCACGGACCGGACAGAGCAAAGGGCGAGTACCCTCAACAGAGGGAAAAGCCCTGATACAGATAGGAGGAGGAGTAGTATCTGGTAACTTATTCTTAGCCAAAAAGGAGCAATCAGTGGTAAAAGTAACACTGTTGGGTGAGCTCCTAAAAAAGGCCGGGTCAACCGAGAGGGCGTGAAGCTCACTAACCCGTCTGGCCGAAGCAAATGCCATCAGAAAAGCCGTCTTATATGTGAGAAAATGCATATCCACCTGGGATAAAGGTTCGAACGGCACCCTCCCCCCCCAAACCCCCCCCCCCCCCCCCCCCCCCCCCCCCAAGCAAAGCAGCACCTACGAAAGATTCCATCGTGGAGTAAGCTGCAAAGTCTGAGGCCTATTCAAAGAAAAGTGCCGAACAAGCTTGGAGAGGTAAGGATTAGTGCTGATACGACACTTCCCCACATAAGAAAAAGTCTCTGAAAGCATAGACCTGTAACCCTTCATGGTAACAGGCTGGAGACCCCGAGAATCAAACAGATATACCAGAAACTCCGCAATCTGTGAAATCGAAGGATTGGCATAATCAACAGAGTGATCAGCACACCATCGACAGAAGACCTTCCATTTAGCTGCATAAGCTAAACCAGTGGAGTGCCTCCTTGAAGAAGAAATGCACTCCACTGCTCGTCTCGAAAAACCTCTATGAAGGAGACAAGACCTGACAAAAGATATGCGTGAAGGCACAATGAAGTCGGGTCGACGTGAAACCTCCTCGGGCGACCTTGACAAAGAAGGTCGCGACATAGCGGGAGATGTGCCGGAACCGCCGCCATCAGCGAGCGGAGCTGATTGATCTACACCCGCTGAGGCGACAGGGGAGCGATCAGAATGATTCGACAACTGCAGGTTCGAATTTTGGCGAGAACCTGAGGAAGAATCGGAACCGACGGGAAGGCATAGCCGACTAGACCGTTCCAATCGAGTGACAGAGCGTCCACGGCAAAAACCAGAGGATCTGGACACGGGGACACGAAAGTGTCCACCTGATGGTTCCAATGAGTCGCAAAGAGGTCGATGTGGGGACGTCCCCAGAGATCGCAAAGCGACTGGAACACTGCCCTGTGAAGCATCCACTCGGTGGAAATAACCCTGCCCTGTCAGGACAGGGAGTCGGCTAGGACGTTCAGACGACCGGGAATGTGACGAACAACCACTCCGGCGTGAACATCCTGAGCGAGCAGTAGAAGATCCCGAGCTAACTCATACATCGGAAGCGAGTGCGTGCCGCCCTGGTTCCGAATGTAAGCAACCACTGTCGAATTGTCGGATAGTAGAAGGACCTGGCGATTCGACAGGTGAGGGATCCACTGCCTGAAACTCAGAAGAAGAGCAAGAAGTTCCTTCTGGTTGATGTGTAGAGCTGCTTGATCCTGGTCCCACGTCCCGTGTAGGGAAAGACCGAGAGGATCCAATGTCGCACCCCATCCGAGATGGCTGGCATCTGCCGTCAGAACGCGATTGGACGTGGGTAAGTCCAGCGGAACACCCTGCGTAATCCACTGAACATCTGTCCAGGGAAGAAGGTGAGGATACAGAGAGTCCGGAAATGGAAGCACCTGATCCAGAGAATCTACATTCGGCCTCCAACGACTGAGCAGAAAGTGTTGGAGAGGTCTGACACGCAGCTGACCTAGAGGAATGAGATCCGTCACCGAACCGCAGAGACCGATCAGCCGGAGAAAACTCCGAGCGGTCGCAGAGTCAGAGCAAAAGCTGAGAGAATCACAGCCTTGGCCTGGGGAACAGCCACCAAATTGAATTTGGTTTGGAAAGACATCCCCAGATGACAAAACGACTGAGAAGGGACCAGGTCCGACTTCTCCTCGTTGACTCTGAATCCTAGCGACGTGAGCAAGCTCAACAGAGTGGCGACATCCGATTCCAGTAAGGCAGCATTAGAATGCCTCTGGAGGATATCGTCCAGATATGCCGAAGTTGTCACCCTGGACTGTGTGCGATGGAACGCTATCACATGCGACATCAGTCTGGTGAATGCCCAAGGAGCCAGGTTGAGGCCGAAAGGCATGGCCTTGAACTGGTAAACTCGCCCCAGAAAAGCGAACCTGAGATACTTCCGTGACCCCGATGCATCGGAACGTGGAAGTAAGCGTCTCGCAGGTCGATGCTGGCTGCAAAATCTCCCTGGTGAATTGATTGGCGGACCGACCTGAAAGTCTCCATGCTGAACTTGGGAGCAATGATAGACTGGTTCAGGATACTCAGATCGATAACCGGTCGGAGTCGGCCGTCCTTCTTCGGCACCAAGAACAGGCGGGAATAGAAACCCACTGACTGAACGTTCTTGACGACCTCGATCGCCCCCTTTGCCAGGAGATTGGCAATCTCCGTGGACAAAAGTTCCCGACGTAAAACGTCTGAAGGAACTGTGGTTGGAAGAGGCACCCTTGACAGAGTGGGGTGCCGTCGGAAGGATATGCGCAGCCCGGACCGAAAACATCTAACACCCATGGATCGGATGTGATGGTGGTCCAATGGTCTGCGAACTCTGCTATCCTTCCTCCAACTTGGGACGAGTCGAGGTGAGGACCTTCATTTCGAGCCCCGACGAGGCCCGCGAGAGGAGAAACCACCTCCTCTGCTAAATGAAGAATCCTGAGACTTCCCTCGATTCTGCCGACCCCTACCTTTACCCCGTGAGTAAGAAGTAGAGGCGGCGGCAGAAGGACCAGCCTTTTGCTTCACAGAGGAAGCAGAAGGGTACTTGTTAGGCTTGGAACGGCCCTTGCCTCCCCAAGAAGGCTGATCAAGCTGACGAAACAGCAGCTGATCTTTGGAATGACGTAGGACGTCATCCCGGACCGTCGACACGGAACCATGGAAAAGTTGCGGACCTGCCAAAGAAGCAGATCGAAGAGTAGCACGCTGCATCTCAGGAAGGGATCGTCCTGTGTCCAACACAGCGTCCCTTCGAACTAATTCCAAATTAGCCGTGTTACAGGCATGCGTGTGAGTAAGGTGCATAAGCGCCTTGGACAGCACATGCAAAGGAGCCTGTACCTCGTCAAACTTATCTGGAGGCAGATAAGCAGCCAAAGCTGAGACGACGGGATCTGAGAGAGAAAGCATGCCAAGCATCTCTCTAGATAAGCCCAACGTGGACTCCAGAGTCGTCATTGGAATGACGGCAGACTTGGGCTTGGAAAGCCCGAGGGAAGTGGAGTCCTGATCCAGAACCGTCAAAGCCTGGCAGACTGACGGATTGGCGGAATCGTAGGAACGATAACGCACAGGAGGCAAAAAGGTGTCAACCCTGGTGAAGAACGAAGTCTTCAAAGCCTTGGAATTCAGCTTGGCATCCAATGCTGAAAAAGCTTCAACCACCTGTACCGAATGGCACGGTCGAAGGCACCCAGAAGCAGGTTGCTCCATAGGCTGTTGGCGCGCGACCGATGATTGCGGCCAGGCTGACACTGTCGGCTGGTTAGCAGGTTTGAGCTCAGGTAGAAACCCAAACACAAAGTCAAGAGCCGCCCCCAAGTCCGAAGACTGCTGGCCCTCGACCTCAAGCATGTCGGACTCCTCCCCAGAGTCGGAAGACACATAGCCTATCGTGGGCAAACCAGCCGATGCCTCCCATGGTGTCCGGACACCAGAGGAATCGGAAACCGGCCTGTTTCCAATCCCGGGAGGCGGCGCCATAGGAGGCGCCTGGAAACCACCCATAGCCTCGCTGGAAGCAACAGGAAGGCTCTTAGAAAGAACCTGAGTGAGTAAGGAGAGGGCCTCTCTAAGCTCACTGCCTGTACCGACCGGTTCGACAGGGGAGCGAACCGGCAAAGTGGCTTCACCTCTGACCCTCTTAACCAGCGAAAGGTCACGATCCTCCAAAACACCCGACGCGGGACGACGGGCGGCAGCCGAAACATCTGAAGGCAGACGTGTATAGGGGTACGATGCACCCCGAGGATCAATATTGCGAGAACTCATGAGAGTCACCGTGGACCTCTGCGGGGCAGAAGGTCCAGGCTGCACAAAAGGCGTTGGTCCCCCAAAACTGGTCGTGTGACCAGAGTGAGTAGACGGAAATGCCACGGAGTTCATAGTGTTTCCACTACGAACATCCGAATCCAAAGACACAACTGTGGTGCTCGACGGCGAAGAGACCACAGCGATGGGCTCGGCCGGCAGCCCCTTCCGACTTCGCCGAGTTGAAGTCAGGGAAGGCTGAGGCCAATATCCCACGTCTACAGTATCGGACAGTCCTGCAGTCCCCTGCAGCGAAAAGCCGAGGCCGGCTGAAACAGACAATGAAGCAGACGGGCCAGCAGCAGTAGTAGATACGTCGAGAGTCGTTGAGGCTGGTGAAATAGTGGAGAGAGCACACCGGCTCGGCTCCGAAGGAGGAGTCACAACCCTAGTGACAGCCTCAGATGTCGACTGGAGGGGGACCGTAGTCCCGGAACCAGGCATCTCTACACCAGAACACTCAACGGCTCCCGCAGTATCCACCACAGGAAAAGACTGCACATCCCCCACGGAGGAGGAATAACTCTCACCAGACAAAGTCGGCTCGGGAGGCCCCGAACGACCACGTTCTCCTTTCCCGCGGGAGCGGGAGGCACGGCCACGAGAACGAACGACACGGTTTACTGACGCCCAGAAGGTGGAAGACCATGTTCCACAGACACCACACGGCCGGACGGCCGAACACCCATTACAGGAGGAACAAGACGAATGTACATCGTCCACATGCTTTGGCAGCAGACATTGCCCACAAGGAATTGTCCTGGGCATGATAGAGGTGAGAGGAGCAGAAAAGGTGAGATGAGAAAACAGAACACCCCCAAAGAAGAGAGAAAGGTGACAGAAACAAAGACCCCACACGGTCGACCGGGAACCACACAACAGGAAGACTACTCTCAAAAGAGAGAAGAAACACTGTAGGAGTGGTACCCCGCTGACACCTAACTCTAACACAATTAGAAAATTTTGCAAAAAAAGCATTAACAATAATTGTGAAAAATTGAAGTCCGAACCGCGTGGCACGCGAAATTCGCGCGCGACTCGAGAGAGAGCAAATAAATATACATTATGGACATATAATAGAAAAGAGAATATAAAACACTGTTCCTGAGAATACAAAGGATACACTGTGGTATAATGAATCAGGAATCATCAAACATCGAGCTGGTGGAACACTGATAAGCGTGCAAAAACATCTCGACACGAAGCGGATTTTAAAAAGAATGAGTCTTTAGAGACGGTATATGCGCACTGGCAACGGAAGTCGTGGAGTTGTACTTGGGAGAGAGCGTCCCGTACTGGGTCTGCGCCGGTTGCACTCGACCCAGTTTTGGCTTATTTTTATTGGTGCTTTTGCACCACTTTTCTTTCCCAACTTGCTTGGGAAAGACAAAAATAGAGAGTATTTTATCTGAGTTAGGGACTTCCACTGTAGTGCAAGCCTGTAGTAAACAATTGTGAGTAGGTTGATAAGAAATTAATTGGCGATTTTCGAGAATAGCGCTGGCCGGTTTTGACCGTTACGTTAGGTAAAGGGTTAAACACGTTTTCTTTTCAGTCAGAAATAAAGGCAAGTTGAAGTACAAAGGACAACAGTATTTGTTGTCCATAGGATGAAGGCACAGGATACATATACACTCAGGTTCTCTTTAAAAATAAGAGAATGGCTTGAACAAAAGTTTTGTGTTCCAAACTTAAAAATTAGATATACTTTAACATTTTTTCTCAGTGTAATGGCCATATATGGCCGGCACTATTCAAAACAATGTCATTCAAATTTTATTATTTTTTCCATTTTTGCTTCCAAAACATACTTTATGACTTCTTAATGGAAAAAGCTCATTCCAATAAGAGGTCATCAGTTGTGTTTTGGAGGCAAAGTATGAAAATTTACTTATTTAATAAGATCTGGGGTCAGTAACATGGTAGCTACCCATGTTAATTAATCCCATATACTTGAAAGTCAAAATAACAAAATTTCAAGCAGGAATTTTACCCATAATGCAATTCCTAGCTGTATTATGCAAATAAAAGCCTTCTTGATCAGTATGTAGTGGGTTACAGATTTAAAAAAAAAATCAGTCATTCAACCATTTACCTAGCAAATAGTTCACAGCACAGTAGAAATATTTTTCAAACTTTTAACAAATTTTTTTTTTCTTTTCTAAAACTATAGTGCTGGAGTCATTCCCTGAACAAGCTAGATGTCCTAAGCAACAGCCTGAAAAATTTTTTAAACAAATTTAAATGTCATTTGGGACATACTGCTAAAGGGACATTCAGGAGTAAAATGGTTGACAGTTTCAAAAAATCCTTCATACTTTTCAGATCCAAGGTATGTAAGGCACCAGAGTTAACCCAAGAGCTGTTCGGTTGTGAAATTTGGCCTCAGTCTCAGTGTTGATAGTAATAAAAGAGTCAAGGATCAGTTTTGCTTTCAATGAAATGTTGAAACTGTAACAAAAGTCACTTATTGTGGTATACAGTAGACCTGCTGTTTTCAAACTTTTGCATAACCCATTTATCGCTTACCTGATCTGAGCTTTGGTAACCTATCGTTTGTTCCCATGAACTTGCTTCAGCTGAACCGTTAGGTAACCTAAATATATATGTATCACAACTATGCAGATATATGAACTGTTGTATTAGAGCGAAGCTCTTGTTTCTATGGACAATATCCTGATGAATAGAGGTGAATCCTCAGGAACAATAATAAGGCTGTGTTGCATCAATTCAGATACAAATTATTTGCAACTATAGCCCAACCTTGGCTTGGGCTTGCATGCTGCAGAAGAGTATGGCATCCATAATCACTATTTGTGGAAGAGACACGAATTATTGATATTTGCTGATTTTGTACCCATGTTACATCTTGAGATAATCAACAGTTTAAAAAGATGTTGAGCATAAACCTATCATCAGCATAGGTGTTTGCATCTGCCTAAAGTGTAGATGCTCTGTTGGTCAATAATTGGCCAACAGAGCAGCTATACTGGAGGCAGATGCAAACACATGTGCAGCTGATGATAGGTTGATGCTCATCATTCCATCATTCATTCACACTAGATCACTCAATAGGGGCGAAAATTTTGCGTGACCCAGCGACAATATGGGTGACCCATTTTTTGTTTGTGTGTTTTTCATTTTAGGTAACCTCCACATGACCCAAATGTGCTGTTCTTCTTAAATTGACAGGCCTGCAGACAGGACATGCAACATTCCCTAATAGTGTGGTCTAACACCCCCTATCCCCCTCGCTTCTATTTGTGTTTGACTTGATTTGATGAGCACATATTGCAAATGGCGATCTCGCAATATTTCCTCCCCATGCATGTGACATTACACTTGTAGTGTTTCTGAAAATCATCGGTCGTAATTTCCGGTCAAATACTGATGATCACACTGTCACATGTCCTGACCATCTGAATGGGAATTACAAACAAGTCAGATTCAACAGCAAATTTTCTCCACTCATTGGCTTTTAACTCTTTGCATGCTGCTGGCAGATATTCCTGCCCAGCACAAGGTTTCTCTTGTCACTGATATAAGTATAATTTGGGCATATTTAAACATATTTTCCCATTTAAATTGAATGGAATTTTTCACCAATGATTTCTTGTTATATTTAGATTAATTTTTCATCAACACTAGTCATGGCTGCTGTAAAACAGCCATGACTAGATATGATAAAAAAATATCTTGAAAATACTCAGCAGGTTAAGAGTTAAAGAGGTAAGCTGACAGAGTAAAGTGTCAATAACGTAAACATTTAGCAGTTTAGCAGAAATTACATGCAGAATGGAATCAAACAATGACACTGGTTCAGTGTATACTGAAACTACTGGACCAGTATTGGTATACTTTATTACATAGAGGTGGATTTTGACAATTTTAAAGCTGTCTTCGCTTCCAAAACTTCAGGTCTGCACAATCAACTTTATGCATTGAATCAGCATTGTGTTTTGACTTAGGCAAACAAAAAAACATGTGGGTTTGCAATTTGCTGCCTGAAAATTTCCAGGTAAGTAGTAGCCAGGTAGGTAGGTATAGAATTTTTTCAATTTAAAAAAAAATAATTTTTTTTAATGTCATATAGAGTAAGTACCATGTGGGAGATATTGTTTTTGAACACACACTCAAATTCATACTATTCAATCGGGTTGCTTTTAATTGTTTTAATCATCAAAAAAGCAAATACGTTTAAGTCAAATGAGATTATTTTATTTATTTGACAAGAAAAATATTTTATTCTTTATTCAATGAATGTTCAATTATACATGTTGTGTACACCATGCACATGTGTGACGGGAAATAATTACCCTCTGTAAATACCATGTGGGTTGAACAAATTTTCTTGGAAATATTGTCCTTGGGACATAATTTCCAAAGAAATTTTCCTAAAAATAGAAGTTTTCTTTCTTTCTAAAATTGTAAACAATGACACGGAATGTAAACATTGATGTTTGTAAACAATGATATAGAGAGTAATCGCTTGACTGAACTGGTTATGTGAAATAATTCATGAGAGGTGAGGGACGTTGTACAAACACGAGTGCACGAATGCGCTCGAGTGTTTTACAATATAGTCCCTAACCTCGAATGAATTATTTCACGTAACCAGTCCAGTCAAGCAATTACTCTGTTTATTACTTTTTATTATTAACGACTATTATACTATTTAACCCTTTACCTAACGTAATGGCCAGAGCTATTCTAAAAAATCGTCAATTAATTTTCATTATTTTTCATTTTTGGTCTCTAAAACATTGGTTATGACCCCTCATTGGAACGAGCTCGTCAAGCTCGTTCCAATGAGCGGTCATAACTTATGTTTTTGAGACAAAAAATGAAAATAACAGCTATTCAAGAATTTTTTTTGCAAGTGTCCTCTACTTTTCATATTAGGTAAAGGGTTAAAAAAAACAATGAAGTCCCCATTACATCCACGGCAAAGTGTCTTCGTTTGCGTGCATGGATACATGACACAATTGTTGATTGCATAATTCACTTGTGAAATTATCGTTTATAATCAAACCCAGAAATCCCAGTAAATCACACTTTCAAAAGTAATAAATGTAAATATTGATACTTTCAGCAAGATAATGCAAATATTGAAACTTTCACTGGAAATTATTTCGTAGTGAATAATAGCTTTCTTTTTATTATGAAACACTTTACACAGAATATCTCTCCTAAGAAGGTCTTGGTATGTTTCCCTATTTTTCTAATAGCATTTATACTTTCATGATGGGAGCAGCAATGATGCAGCATTCAAAGTTGCCACCAAAAAATGTTCAGGCATTAAGTTCAACAAACAGCCAGAGCTATTTGTTGAACTTGTTGCTTGAACATTTTCTTAAGTTGATAGAAGAAATTCTGTATTTTTCACTTTCACAATTTGTCATAAAACGAAAATATACTGATCTGATGTCGATGAATTTTTAACTGAATGAGAGAGTCCATTCATTAATAAATGGGTTAATAATAAGAAGGAAATGTTAAAACAATATCGCAAAAACACAACATCAAATAGTTGAAGCAATCAAGCCTGGTCAATGTTCCACAACTCTATTTTCAAATTTTGGCTGTCTCCATCACCATCCTATAAGGTAATGGTAAGACCAGAAAATAAACCAGAATTGTAAATGCTGAGATAAATATTTTCTGAAAACACTGCATTTTCCAAATTAAGGCAAATTGAACTGTATTCAAATTTTTTTCTCAATTTAGAGCTGTTTTTTTTAAGAAAACCAAATTAATTATGTAAAAATTAAGAAAATATCACAGTGGAACCCTGTTAACTGAATAGCCACTTTGCCAATGAAATTATTCAATTAACAGCAGTATTCAATTAACAGGAATTGTGTCACTTTCCTGTATGCTAGAGATAAACTTAGCATTTATTTTTTTATATCTTGTTTGACAGATCTCCATGAGCTCTGTCAAACAAGATATAATAGATTAAATGCCTGTATTGGATGTACTGAGGCTAAATAGGTCAAAAACAAAGGAAAATTGCGAATATTTCAGGGTAAATTCTTGATTTAGTTGGGATAACGGAAATGAATGGGTGCCGCCCTGGTTCCCGATGTACACTACTACTGTCGAGTTGTCCGACCAAATTGAACATGGACGTCCGTTATTATGTGAATCCAATTTTTAGCGCTAGCTATAATTAACATCATCTCGTTGACACTTCAAGACTGTGGACTTAGGGTCGCGCCCCAACCCGTCTGACTCACATCCGTCATAATCATGAAAGCCGGATCCGGCAGTTGCAGCGTAACTCCCTGAGTTAACCACTGAATATCTGCCCAATTTGAACCCATGTTTTACTAGGACCGTTAAAACAATACTGTTTCAAGCAAAAGCATCTGCACACTCCAGTTCTGAATAAAGAATATCTGGAGGGGACGTGCGTGCAGGTGGCCCATCAGAATGAGATCCACAGCCGCTCTCCAACAGTTGCATCAATTCCCTCACTATTAATACATCTGAGTGTAGACAAAAGCGAGCATAACAACTGACTAACTTCGCTCTGGGTAACGGCATACGGACCAGGTTGTTGTGAGTCTCAAAGCTCAATCCCAAGTGAATAGATGACTTGTACAGAGCTAGATCCGACTTTTTCTCATTTACGATGAAACAGAGATGTTGGAGTAATAGAAGCCAACTCTGAACATCATTCTGAAGAATAATTCTGTTGCTGTATCCCTGTAGAAGGTCGTCCAAGTAAGCCTACGTTACCGCAGACAAATGAGCTTGTAAGTAAGACATTACCAAGTTCATTATTCGAGTGAAACGCCCAGGGGGCCAGATTCAGACCAAAGCATATTGTTCTGAACTGATACACCTTCCCTTGTATGGCGAACCGCAGGTACTTTTAGAATGCTGGATGTACCAGGACATGAAAGTACGGATCCTTAGATCTATGCTTGCCACATAGTCGATCACTCGAACGCTCGCTTTTTCCGAATGAATGATTTCCATAAATAAACTTTTAAAGCCATGATAAATTTGTTATCCAGCTCAAGTCTATTACCGGTTGAAACGAGCCGTCTGGCTTTGGTACGAGGAACAGGTGACTGTAAAAATCTTGAGAATCCGGATTCTCGATGACCTGTATTGCTTCCTTTGATAAGAGAGCTTATACCTCCGATAGGAGAAACTCTCTTATGCAAGAATTTGATGGAAGATTTGTCAACGCAGTCAACTTGTTAGTGGGTTTTTACTCGGAATGATAGCCGTAAGCCATCCGAGACCACACTTCTCACCCACTGATCTTCCGTGATAGTTATCCAGTTTTCTGCGGAGCTTGATAACCTTCCGCCCACTGGCCAGCAATAGAGGTCTAAACCATCACCTGTATAACCTGTGAGGCTTACGGGAGGAGGAACCACGTCCTCCCCGCGAAAAACCTCGTCTCATCGGCCTAGGGGCATCTGACCTATAGTCCCGATCAGACTTACTCCCTTTTCCTGAGTCACTATACTGTCGACCTCCAGAGTAATTACAAGAGGGTTTCTTGTACCCTCGTGAGGAGCTTCCTTTTGACTATTTTTGTCTGGAATGCCCTCCTTTACTCTTGTCTGCTGAAGTGGGATCTTGATATGCCGACTTCAAAAGCAGAGCACTAGACACTTTCTTAGTAGCCTGTTCATAGACTAACGAAAGCTAGTCGTCAAAAATAAAATGTCCGGAAACCGGAGCGATTCAGAAAGAGCTTTTCACCTTGTCATCTTATCAGAGATGATGACGCAAGGGTGGCATCACGTCTGATTAACTCCAGATTAGCCACTGTTAGGGCATAGTTATATGTGGTATACATAATTGCCCTGGAAAGAACTCTAAGAGAGATACGAACATCCTCAAATTCCTTTTCCTTGAGACGTTGCGCCATAGCTCTCGTTAGGTGATCAGCGTAAGACATAATGACTAAATTTACTCCATTTGAAGAAATTGCCATCTCAATTGTGTCTGAGCTAATAGTGAATGATACAGGTAAGGATTCCTCTAGATCCCCGGCCTGCTCATCCAAACACAGAAGAACTCTCTGAACATCTCCCCGACCGTTTTTAAATGAACGTGATCCAAAAAAGGTGTATACGAAGATGAAGAAGAAACCACCTTCTTCCTTGCACTCAAGAGGATAAATATGGTGGCGTCTATATGGTCTTCGGCCTGCGACACCTGCATAAACTGAGCGGGAAAAGAAAGAACTTCCTCTTTTGTCCGGATAAAGTCTGTGCCTAAGAACGCCAGCGGTTTCTCTCTTGTCGTCGCAGCATTCTGATTCAGCGGAACAAAATTAGAGTAGTATTGATGGATGAAAGCCATCGCAACCATGTACTGTTCCGAAAGGAAATGGTAATCCTCTTCCTTATCTCTTTCACCATCCGAGAGAATCAATTGCAAATCTCGGTCCAATGCATCTGCACGAACAGATGACTGGACCGGCCCAGCACCATCCGACAGCTCAGATTCTGAGTCTGAGGGAGGCTGCATTTGCTCTTGCTGGGATGCTGCGATTAGCTGCGCAATCTGCGACAGCAAGTCCATCATCAAGGCCTGAGGAGCAGCGGATTTCCGTTCCTTAGCCGCATGCTACTCCTGGGACGGTGTGTCGGAAACGGATCCTTTCTCCGAAAGTCCTGATGATCAAGGCCTCGTCTTCCTAGCTACCGGATGGTCCGATTTCACAGGCAAAGAGTGGTTCCTTCTTCCTGCAGCAGGCTGGATATCCAAAGTCAGGTAGCTAGGTAGCGGCCGTGTGTGCTTAAATAACATAGCAGAGGAAGCTGTGACTGAAGCCAACCCCGGCTGCAGACTAGACGGAGTGACCTGAGCGATGGGCGGACATATGGTCCATCTCGTGCAAGTTTCCAACCAGAAAACTTCATATCGGCCTTGTGAAATGTAGCAGAGGAAGCCTTGACTGAAGCCAACCCAGCTGCAGACTAAATAGAACGTCCCAAGTGGAGGGCGGACATATGCTCTGGCTTGTGCAAGTTTCTCAAAACAGCATCTGACCCCAGATGTTGCTATATTAGAGAGGGGGGCCTCTCCCGCTCGCAGTCTATCAGCCCTCACCGAGTACAAGAACTTGCAGACTTCCCCCCTATTTCCATCGTCGCTGGGTGAGCTATTTATATTATAGTGCTTGCTCTACCCAATCCACCTCTTAGACCACAATGGACTTAACGGCATCACGGCACCCACGGACGGAGTACCGCTTCACCGGTCAAGCTAGCTGCTTGCAAAAGATTAAAACCTTTAACCAAAGGTCCTAACTATTGCAATAAAGAGCACTGCAGCTAGCTCTATATGCTCCATGGAGTGCGACGACAGTAGCACAATTGGATGGGTGTCAGAATATCATCACCATGTTCATGTTCCTCTGAAATAGAAATTGACAGAATGACTTAAAACGCGGTAAGAGGCTCTGATCCTCAGAACCTCACCACCATCAACGTACCGCAACACCCAACTCCAACATCAGTCATCCCAGTGCAACACAAGACTGACAAGAGTCCGCAGGAGTGTATCAATTAAGGTCAATATCAGTCCTCCAAACTCCACAACAATATATATATATAAGTGAGATACATGAATAATAGTAATTATAATTAATTTCAAAATATTTTTTTGTAAAGTTTTCAAAGGGAACATGAAGAGCCCAAGGGCATCCCGATAGAGCCTAAGTGTGGACAAAATCCAAATTTTTTTGAGCTACACTACCGGAATAATAATCCATGTATCCTACAGTATATCACAGAAACAGAATATAAAAAACTACCTATATATGAGGACGTTGATAATGTAAACAAGGTCAATGTAAACAAGACATCAGGCACACAAAAAGGCTCAAAATCAAAACCAATTGAAATGCTATCAAATGCAAAGCAAGATCTTCATATGAAGAAAAAACAATACATCAGATAGAACATGCAAGACTAAACAGCTTAACACCCTTAGGGTGAGGACGTAACCTTGGGGAAGAAACAGAATAATATTCTGTAATAAATGTTAAACTCCCAAGAAATTTTAATAAAAAATTTCAATAAAAAATAGCCAAAAAGCTTCAGAGTTTAACAGGAAAGGTTCATGGAAGGATAGGGAAGGAATACTTAACAAAAAGTGGAATAATCATTTTTAAAAATGATGACGTCAGGCATATGTCCCGAAATTGGGAAACATAAAATAATTTTATAAATATTATAAAGTTACAGTCCTGAACATCCAAAACCACCATAGAACACTTCCTTCATCCAATAACAGCCTTGTATTCACCAATTCTTGCATTGATTTGTGTCTGCCATCCTCAAAAAGGAGAATTTAAAGCACAGATGTCATTTCATTGTTGATGACTTTTAGGGCCAAACAAAGAATGATGTTGGCACCAATTCCGGTCACTTCCTGACGTCTGCGCATGCATGGAGAGTAAATGTATGGAGGGCCAGATAGGACTTTTAATTTTCAGTTTTGCAAGCAAATTTGGGGGATTGGGGGGTTCAAAATTTGTGTTTGGCCCTTGATAACTTTGAGTTAAGTACTAGCTAGCCATTGGTTTACAGTGTAAAAATACCTGTGGGCCGTGGTCCTTGCTGTCGGGGGTCTGCTTCTTGTGAAGGCTCATCAGCGGCTATCATCCAAAAACCAAAGCGTGAGTAAGCCAACTGTAACCCCACCCAAAATAACAGCAGTTTTCTCGTCTTCATGCTGGTGTGCTGCCACAGCTCCTGATGCCGGCAACTCAGCATCAGAGGCAGCTCCGCTACGGATCCCCGCTTCCACAGTAGGCATATCAATAGCCATCAGGCCGGCCGGCGGCCTGAGCAGTCCCGTCTTCCCCATAGACACAACGGGGTGGGGTTGGAGCAGTGTTTATGTTTGTATTTAGTCCCAGGGTCTGGGAGGTTGTGGCAATAACGATCTTGTTGTTATACCCCCACGAGGCCGTGTGAAAGGCCACCTAGTTCCATATCAGAAGGCGACATGTAGAGACTTCGACCGAATACATAATCTGTTTTTGACTTGGCATGAGACAACACGCCTTGATAGCATTTAATTCCACTCTCCAGGTCCACTGGGTGGGCAATGGCATCTTCCACATTTGCTTCAAACTGCTTTTGGATGTCGAACACTGTACCCCTTCTGAGAATCGAAGAATGGGTCTGAGCCTATTCGCTGGTGCCCGCAAGTGGTATGATGGCCTCCAGGGCTGGTGAGGTTGGTCCACCGTTCCCCCGGGGCCCTCAAAGTGGTGCATTCACACACCCAACCTGCCACACCTGTCTGAGGGGGCCAGTGAGGGTGATGGGCCGCCCCCAGGGTCCATAAAAAAGTCTATTCACCCCCATGCCTGAGGTACCCAGTGTGGAGGCCGGGGTTCCAAAAGTCTATTCACTGTCTTGATCAATTTACGAAGCGAAAATTGGTGACTTTAGCACATCACTTTTTGACATCCACCTTCACTTAGATAATGATTCCCAATGAATAAATTGTACGCAAACGAATTAAACAATATATATTTATTTATTCAGTCCAAATATTCACTCTTTTTTTATTCAGTTACTGCAGAGGTGAAAAAATTATGATTTGCTGATGATGAGAAAAAATCTCAACTACAAAGACCAAAACATCCTATCATTGAAATCAGTGCAGGCAAAGAAACACCACATCTAAAAAGGAACCTTGGCTTAATTAACATGTGTCATGAAAAATGTAATTACACTTTTTTGCCCATTCCAGAAGGGAATTTTTAGCTCAGTGGGTCAAATTGCAACTGCAGGTGAGGTGATGGGGAGCGGGTGCAGCTTGGGATGGGCAAGGGCTTGAAGAAGGGGAGGCAGGCATATTCAAAACAATGATTTTTTACCATGGCATAAAAATCGTCAGCAAAATGTTCAGCCTCTGAATCAATAAGTGCAACCTGGTGACATTGGTGGTCCAAGAGCTGAAAATATCTCGTTCTTCTTGTGTATTGTTCACACACCTACTTTTCCCTAATAATTTATCAATAATATTCCTGACTAGGTTGAGCCCTTTAATACCAGTTTTTCGTGTACCTCCAGTACAGTAGAAAAGAGCTGAAACCATGAACCAAGTTATTTTGAAAAAAAAAAAAAAAGAAACCAAAAGCCGAGCAAACCATTTCATAACTGTCCATCTCTAATCGAACCCTGTTAACTGGTAGAGTGCTAAATTATTTTTGGTCATCAAATCTTCAACACATGTCTTTGCCTTGTTACAATTTATGGGAGAGTGCCAATGGGCACTCTCCCATAAACTGTAACAAGGCAAACTCTTACAGACTAAATAATATCACTTCAAAAACAATACAAAGCACATCCACTGAATATGAGCCCTCCAGCTGTGGTACCTGCTCTCCAGAATAAAGCCCAGATATGGGCTTCCAGCACTCTACCAGTTAACTGAATAGCAGCTTTGCCATTGTAGAAATATTCAATTAACAAGAGTATTCAATGAATGGTCAGTTTCCTGTATTGAAGTCATAATAGAGGTCTGTCAAACAAGATATATATGTGTTATGTGCAATTGTGCTTGTTCAGAATCCTTTGTTGCATCAAGACTCTTTTGGGGGGATACATAGATAGATAGATATGTATACCTATGAGATGCACTTGAGCGACGAGTAGCTTTACCCCCCCCCCCCCTCCACCCACTCAAAAAAAAAGAAGAAAAGACATTAATCGAGTTGTGATGAAAGATAGTATACAAGCACAATGAGCACATCACACTTTTATCTACCCTTCAGTCAACAAAACCCATGACCATGGCATCTCAAAAAGCACAAATAAAAAGCCACACTCAACTGATCAAAATCATGGAACTCCATTTTCAATTCTCTTAACCCAATGGCACAAGAGGAAATTCCTTTAACCTGAATGAAATTGCATACGGTGATAATCAAACTCCACCCAACTTTATTTGTTTCATCAGGCAATGATATTTCAAACCAAATTCAATTCAATTCATGTGGTCATCTAAGGGATAGGTAGATGGTTTGCTAAAACAACTAGCAGTACGTTTAGGGAATATTTCTGTAATGTACAGGGGGCAGAGAAGGTGGGAGAATTGTTTGGAATTTATTTTAGGCAAATCTTTCCAGCCTAATTTAACCAGTCTATTAGATGAAACTATGCATATGTTGCAGCAACATTACCAATATTGAATTTATTTATTTTTCTTTTAGCTTGAAATTTAAGAGTAAGGGATGATGTGGGGGAAGAGAATTTTACAGTTTTTGTCTTGTATGGAAAAACATGTTTGCCATGTGAAAATTTCACTATTGTGAGTTTTTCAAGCTTAACATGTCTGGTAAGCATGAATAGTATGTACAACCCGAGCAGCTGTTTCTAGTGAAGTGTCGTCTCCAAAAGCAGTGATACTACTGATTCAATGCAAAGTATAACTATACACAATAACACACAGAGACACTGGGTTTTAGCTCCAAGGTATACATTGGCGGACAATGCTTGACTAGAAACAACTGCCACATCATGTCTTTATAATGTTGATGTTCATTCACTTCAAGTTAAGTAGTGTACAGTAAAACCTGTTTTGAGAGACTACTGTTGTGAGAGACCATCTGTCTTGAAAGACAACTGTGAACTTGTACCATTTGTTTATTTTACTCTGCAATGGACCTGTCATGAGAGACCACCTGTTTTTGCCTGGCAAAAAGGGTGGTCTCTCAAAACAGGTTCTACTATACAACAAGGATCCTTGTGGAGTATTCTCTGTGCTTAATAATCAAGAGCTCCATGATTTTTTTGAACATCATTCTATGTGGTTTTAATGACACTTACAACACCCAGGGTCACACTATGTCAGACAACTCTACACAAGCAGGTTAACCCTTTGCCCAATGTGACTGCCCAAACTGGACAGAGCTATTCACAAAAGAAATCACCATTCAATTTTCATTTTTTGACTCAAAAACATAAAGTATGACCCCTCATTGGAATGAGCTCAATGAGTTATGTTTTTGATGTAAAAAATGAAACAAAATTAGTTGTTCAAAAATTTTGTTTGCAAGTGTCATCTGCCTTTCATGTTAGGTAAAGGGGTTACGGCAACTGTACCATCATTGTGCAGTACGTCTTAGTAAACAGAGCCATCATGGACAAGTGGGATTAAGTGTCTTGTCTAAGGACACAATGCAGTTAGCGCTGTCATGATCAAACCATGGACCTTTTGGTTTAAAGGTCAGGGCTCTAACCACCTAGTAACCATGATCTCATTTCATGATTTATTCTACAAACTTAGTAGATTAGTTGGTATTTGAGGGGGTTTCATTAGGTATACCCACTAGATAGGGGAACTGGGATTTTCTGGGGTCAAATTCATATTGAGGAAGGGGACAACATTTGGCCCCTGTGGCCAATGGACTAATCTTAATGTAGACAACATTTGGCCCCTGTTGCCAATGGACTAATCTTAATGTAAAAAGAGAAAAAAACAAACCTCCTTGCTCTGTTTCTCGATTTGTATCAAACTCTGCTTTTTCACCAGTACGAAGATCATAATTTGATGGAAACAACCTGTTAATCTCCGAAGCCTAATGTGAAGGAAGACAAAAAATAATATATGAAATAATAAAAAGTAAATAATCAGTCTGACACAAACAACCAATCTCTCAAGATACCAGCCTTATTCCGTAAAGAATTCAATGCTGTTATAATGTGGAATACAAGAACCCTGCTAATTGAATAGCCACTTTGCCAATGAAAATTATTCAGTTAACAAGAGTATTCAATTAACCCTTTACCCAACGTAACGGCCAAAACCGGCCAGCGCTATTTACAAAAATCACCATTCAATTTTCATTATTTTTTTCATTTTTTGTCCCAAAACCATAGCTTATGACCCCTCATTGGAATGTGCTCAATGAGCTCATTCCAATGAGGGGTCATAAGCTATGGTTTTGACGCAAAAAGTCAAAAAATTAGTTATTCAAGAATTTTATTTGCAAGTGTCGGCTGTTTTTCGTGTTAGGTAAAGGGTTAACAAGGATTTTAGCACTTTCCTGTATTCTAGAGATAAACTTAGCATTTATTCTATTATATTTTGTTTGACAGAATTCCATGAGCTCTATCAAACAAGATATAGTAGATTAAATGCCTGTATTGGACAGGGCAGCAATGATTAATCATGAAACAAATGAAGTGAAATCAATTTTCTGATGATATGTATCACGATTTGCTTGCACTGTATCATGATACACTTGGACCCAAAATTTCATGAATATTTTGTTGATGACACTTCAAAAATGGCCTCATTGTTGACTATTTACATCCATTATATGTAGTTTTCTATTGAAATCGAGATTGTAGAAGTCTGAATTTACATTGCTCTTGGATATTTGTTAGCACTGAATAGCACAAACCATTAACCTCACTCTTGAACCTTTACATACTATGATCCAACAAATCACAAATTCCAAGGAAACAGAAGAGTGTGTCACCATGTTTTGTTGTCAAGAAGTTTGAGAAATCCAATTTCATTGAAATGAAGCTGCTTGACCCAAAACTGTATGATGATTTGTTACTTGGCTATTGTGTGGGTGAAAATTATACTTTTCCCTCTATTCACCAGCCCAGTAGAAATGTGAAGGATCAAGAAGCAAATCTGCAGTTATGGAGCACTGGGAGACCCGGTGGTCTACAACTGCAGATTTGCTTCTTGTGTCCTCACTTTTTGATGATTGATGAGTGTATCGTGACAGGTATCAAACTGAGGGGACCATATCAAGATACACATTGTATCATGAGAAAACATATCATTGCACTCCTAGTATTGGATGTACTGAGGCCAAATAGGTCTATAAATAAAGGAAAACTAGGGAGAATCAGGAAAATTTCTGGACAGGTTACAAGATTTTTTATTCAATTAACAGGAGTTTACTCTATAACCTATATTCAGTTACAAGTTAAAATTTGTTCTGGAGGTATGGTAAATGGTTTTGTGTTGGGAAATTATATTCAATTAATAGGGTTATTCTGTTAAGAGATATCCAATTAAGTGGGTATAACTGTATATTTAGCCCTTAAAAAGTCCATTGCCTATGATTAAATTCACTTTTATTACACTCCTGTAACTGTGTTTCTCAGGATCACATGTGCTTTGCGGGAATGCAGTAATTTTCACCAGAAAGCTCTATAGCGATCCAATAAAAAATACCAGTACGGCAGAACCCCGTGTATGCAAATGTTGTCTTGTTAAAATGTTACTTGTGATCTGCATTATTCAGTGGAAAAAAGACAATGCGAACTGACATCTATTTTTAGCTCAAGTGAGTGACATGTGGATACCTCTTTAGCCTATGGCTCTAATGGTATTCTTACATAACTTGCTCTTGTCCAGTAATCGTTAACCCACCCAAATGTAAGTGTGGTTCTATGTATGTCTGGAATATTTCAGTTGGTCAGAAAAGTGAACCTATTGTTCACTTTTCCTACCAACTGATATATCCCAGACAATGGAACTGAAAAAATACCACAAAGATTTGTTTTCTTTGATTCAAGACTAGAAAGCTTACTCATTTGAAACTTGATTGATGACCCACATGTTGATGAAATTACTCTTAGAAATGAGGGCGAACAACAGGCATAGTTTTATGATTATACCACATAGTTCCACCTATTGTGTTAAGATCTTTTTCAAAACAAATTCAATACTTATTGACTGGAATATCTATACATAGAATAAAAAAATATCTGTATATGTGAGTAAAAGGACATTGCATTTCATCAACGGTAGTTTGTATACAAAACTCCACAAGAAGTGTGTAAACAAACAGCTAATAACAGCATCAAATTTCTTGAAGAATTTGACTGCATGGTTGCCCAGAAGCTTTACAAACAACCCATCAGACATTGAGAATTAAGGAAAGACTAATTAGGCCCTACATAGAAGATCTGCTGTTTCTCATGCCATTTTTCATAAAATTGCATGTGGACGGGCAGTTTTTTAGTTTATTTTTTATTTTTGCATTTATTTCCTTGCCATCAAAAATTCATGCTCTTAGTTTGATTTATGTTTTAGCTGCAACTCATAATCTACTACAGAATAGCATTAGTGGTGGTGTATTTTGTCTCTAAAGCATTCCAAAGCCTTGTTACACTCAAAAGACAAATTTATCAATTTTATTAACTTGGATAAAATATCAGGCATAAACAATTTAATTTTTATTTTTTAAGTTTGCATTGATTATAAAAAGTGAGCATGCAGCAGTGAAAAGGACCATGTGGGAGTGCCTGAGAAACAGATTTTTAAGTTTTTTTAAGACTTACCCAAGATTATTAGTAACTCAGTTCATTAGTGACCTGATAAGGTATATATAGTGTCCATTAATTTCATATCAAGCAGGGCTCAACCCAACATGCAATTAACAGACATCAGTTATCCCATATTTGGTCTCTAATGAACTGCATGGCCCAGAAATATAAATTTTATACTAAATTTCCTTTCTTATTATACCTATCGCAATAATTGTTTACCACAGGCTTGCACTATAGGGGAAGACCCTAACTATGATAAAATACTCTCTATTTTAATCTTTCCCAAGAGATTTGGGAAAGAAAAGTGGTGTAAAAAACACCACGAAAAAATAAGCCCAAACTGGGTCGAGTGCCATCGGTGCACACCCAGTAGGGGACGCCCTTCCCTTAGTACAATTCCACAACTTCCGTTAACCAGTGCGCAAGGCAGTCATCAATTAATCATTCTTTTGAGTCCGCCAACATAGGAGTTATGTGATCAGCTGGGAGGAAGGATTCTTAACCGAATAAGAAGACGGGAGGGCCACATAAACAATTGCAGTAGGTATAATAAGAAAGGAAATTTACTATAAAATTTATATTTCTTATCAACCTACCTTACAATTGTTTACTACAGGCTGAATAGACAATAGGAATCACATAACCAACCCACACATAACTCAATTGCACTGGAACTGTGGACAGAGGAAGAGAACCCTAGTCCTATCAAACCATAGCATCACAAACATCAGTAAAAGGCAATGAGAGATGAGGTGTATGGTGATGTGCGATGCACAGACTGAAAGGGCAGTAACAGCACAGAGCTGGAATTGACCTTGTAAGAAGCTGAATGGATGGGATAGACAACAGCCTGAGCAGAAGAAAGAGGGCCCGTAGAACAAAGGTCCTCTGCCTGTTCCTGCAATTGTCACAGATAAGTGGAGAAGGTAGCATTTCTCCAGTAGGCTGCCAGCATAACATCCGACAACATGACAGAGTTAGTATAAGCCCCGAGAGGAAGACAATGCATGCACCTCGTGGCAGAAAAACGATTGGTAATACAATCGCCAGTCGCTAGATGAGCGGAAGCTGCACAAATAGAAAGACAAATCCATCGAGAAATGGATTCAGGAGAGATCTGGCATGTGAGAAAATGCATATCCACCTGGGATAAAGGTACGAACACCCCCCACCTCCCCCCAAGCAGAGCAGCACCCAAGAAAGTGTCCATCTTGGAGTAAACTGCAAAGTCCTAGGCCTTTTCAAGGAAAAGTGCAGAACAAGCTTGGAGAGGCAAGGATGAGTGCCGATACGACGCTGTCCCACATATGAAAAAGGTCTCCGAAGCATGGACTTGTACCCATTGCTGGAGACCCCCAGAATCAAACATATACTAGAAACTCCGCAATCGGTGTGATCGAATGAGTGACAGAAGCAACAGAGTGATTGCACACCATCGACAGAAGAACCTTCTGCTTAGCCGCAGAGGTTAAACCAGTGGAGTGAGTGCCTCCTTGAAGAAGAAAAGCAACTCCACTGCTCGTCATGAAAAAACCACTACGGAGGAGACAGGACCCGATAAAAGACATGCGCGAAGACACAATGAAGTCAGGTCGACCTGAAACCTCCTTGGGCAAACTTGGCAAAGAAAGTCACGATGTAGAGGGAGAAATGCCAGAATCGCCGCTACCAGAGAGCAGAGCCTATTGATCCACACCCACTAGGGCGACAGGGGTGCGATCGAAAGGATTTGACAACTGCAGGTTTGTATCTGAGCTAGAGAAGAGCATCCACAGCGATAGCCAGAGCATCTGGACACGGGGACACAAAAGTGTCCACCTGATGGTTCCAACGGGTCGCAAAGAGATCAATGTGGGGACGACACAAGATATCACAAAGAGACTGGAACAGTGCCATGTGGAGCATCCACTTGGTGGAAAAGAACCTGCCCCGTCAGGACAGGGAGTTGGCTAGGAAGTTCAGACGGCCAGAAAAGTGACGAACCACCACTCCAGTGTTGATATCCTGAGCGAGCAGTAGAAGATCCTGAACCAATTCATACATGGGAACATAGTGCATTCCGCCCTGGTTCCGAATGTAAACAACCAACATAAAACTGTTAGACCATAGAAGGAACCTGACCATTTGAAAAAGTGGGGGATCCACTGCCGGAAACTCAGAAGAAGAGCAAGAAGCTCCTTCTGGTTGACGTGAAAAGCTGCTAGATCCTGGTCCCATGACCCATGAAGAAAAAGACCTAGAGAATCCAACGTCACACCCCCATCTGAGATCGCTGGTGACTGCCGTCGGAACATGATCGGACGTGGGGAAGTCCAATGGAACTCCCTGCATAATCCACTGAAAATCTGTCAGGGGAGAAGGTGACGAGGAAGAGACTCCAGTAACAGAAGCACTAGAACCAGAGGATCGACATTCGGCCCCCAACAACCGAGCAGAAAGTGTTGGAGAGGTCAGACATGCAGTCGACCTAGAGGAATGAGATCTGTCACCGAAACGCAGAGACCAAGCAGTCGGGGAAGACTCCGAGCTGATGAAGTCCATCCCAGATAACAAGACGGAGAAGGGACCAGGTCCAACTTCTCTCCGTTGACTCTGAACCCTAGTGACATGAGCAGGCTCAACAGTGTGACAACATCAGACTCCAGAAAAGCAGCATTGGATTGCGCATGCCTCTGGAGGATATCAACTAGATAAGCCAAAGAAGACACCCTGGACTGCGTGCGATGTAAGACTAACACATGCGACATCAGACAGGTGAAGGACCAAGGATCCAGGTCAAGGCAGGAAAACATCCTGGGGAATGGAGCAGCAAACTGATCTGAAAGCCTCTGTGCTGAACAGAGGAGCAATGAGAGACTGCGTAAGAATACTCAGATCGATAACCTGTCTGAGTCAGCCATCCTTCTTCGGCACCAAGAACAGACGGGAATAAAATCCCACTCAAAGAAAGTTCTTGATGACCTTGATCGCCCCCTTTGACAGGCGATTGCCTATCTCCATGATCAAAAGTTCCCAACGTGTAACATTGAAAGGGACTCATGTTGGAAGAGGCACTCTCAACTGAGTGGAATGCCTTAACCTGGGGCGAAATCAAGGTGACTACTGCCGATGCCTACCCTACCCTGTGAGTGAGTAAAAGTTGCGGCAGGAGGATCAGCCCTTAGCTTCGGAGAGGAAGCAGAAGGGTACATGTTAGGCTTTGGATGGCACCTGCCTCCAACAGAAGGCCGATCAAACTGACTAAGCAGCAACAGATCAATGGAATGACAAAGGGAGTCATCCCGGACCATCGCCACGGAACCATGGAATAGTTGCGGACCTGCTGATAGAGGCAGATCGAAGAGCAGCGCACTGCCCCTCAAGAAGGAGATGTCTTGTGTCCAGCACAGCGTACCTGCAAACTAATTCCAAGCTAGCTGTGTTACAGGCATGTGTATGAGAAGATGCATGAGTGCCTTGAACAGCACACACAAAACAAAAACCTGTTTGTCGTCAAACTCATCTGGGAGCAGATAAGCAGCAAAGCAGAGACGACGTGATCGAAGAGAGAAATCATTCCAGCATCTCTCCCGATAAGCCCAACATGGACTCCAGAGTCTCAATATGGCTTAGAAGTTCTGATCCAAGACCGTCAAAGTTTGGCAAACTGATGGATTGGCGAAATCGTAGGAACAATAACGCACCAGAGGCAAAAAAGTGGCAACCCCGATGAAGAACGACATCTTCATAGCTTTGGAACTTAGCTTAGAGTCCAAAGCTGTAAATGCTTCAACCACATGTACAGACAGACATGGTCGAAGGTGCCCAGAAGCAGGTTGCTCCACAGGCTGTAGGTGTGCAACCGACGATCGCAGCCGGGCTGACACTGTTGGCTGGTTTGACGGTTTGAGACCTGGAAGGAACCCAAACACAAAGTCAAGAGCTTCCCCCAAGTCAGAAGACTGTTGGCTCTCGACGTCAGGAATGTCGGACTCATCCCATGACTTGGAAGACACATAGCCCATCATGGGCAAACCAGCCGATGCATCCCATGAAGTAGGCACACCAGGGGGATCAGAAAGCGGCCTGTTTCCAATCCCGGGAGGTGGCCCCACAGGGGGCACCCGGAAAAAACTAATAGCCTCGCTGGAAGCAATGGAAAAGGCTCTTAGACAGAACCAAAGTGAGCAAGGAGAGGGCCTCCCTAAGCTCACTGACTGTCAGAACGGTACGACGTGGTAACGAACCGACAAAGTGGCTTTACTCCTGACCCATTTACCAGCGAAGGGTCACGATGCTCAAATACACCCCAAGCGGGGTGACGGGCTGCAGCCGAAAACATCTGAAAGCAGATGTGTATTGGGGTATCACATACCCCGAGGATCAACAGAGCGGAAACTCAGGAGAGTCGCCGCAGACCTCTGGGGGACAAAAGGTCCAGGCTGCACAAAAAGCGTTGGTCACACAAAACTGGCCATGGGACCAGAGTGCGTGGACGGAAACACCACAGAGCTCATGATGCACCACCATGAACATCCGAATCAAATGAGAAAAACTGAGGTACTCAACGGCTGAGAGACCACAGTAGAGGGTTCGGCCGGCAGCCCCTTCCAACTTCGCCAAGTTGAAGTCAGGGAAGGCTGAGGCCAATACTCCATGTCTACACTACCAGACATCCCTGCAGACCCCTGCAGGGACAAAACTGCTGTGCTCAATGGCTGAGAGGACACAGCATGGGGGTTCAGTCGGCAGCCACTTCCGACTTCGCCGAGTTGAAGTCAGGGAAGGCTGAGGCCGATACGCCAAGTCTACACTACCAGACACCCCTTGCAGACCCCTGCAGAGACAAAACTGCTGTGCTCAACGGCTGAGAGGACACAGCAGGGGGTTTGGTCGGCAGCCACTTCCGACTTCGCCGAGTTGAAGTCAGGGAAGGCTGAGGCTGATTCCCCATGTCAACTCTACCAGACACCTGTGCAGACCCCTGCAGGGATAAAACTGCTGTGCTCAACGGCTGAAAGGAAACAGCAGTGGTTCGGTCGGCAGCCACTTCTGACTTCGCCGAGTTGAACTCAGGGAAGGCTGAAGCCAATACCCCACAACAACACTACAGACATCACTGCAGACCCCTGCAGGGATAAGCCGAGGCTGGCTAAAACGGTGACTGGTGATGTTGCAGATGGAACAGCAGTAGCAGCAGATACGACATGAGCTGTTGAAACTGGCAAAAAAGGGAAGAGAGCAACCTAGCTTGGCCACCAAAGGAGGAGTCACAACCCTAGTGACAGCCTCAGATGTCAACTGGAGAGGGTGCATAGTCCCAGAACCAGGCATCTCTTCACCAGACATCCAACAGCTCCCGCAGTATCCACCACGGTAAAAAACTGTACATCCCCCATGGAGGGGGAATGACTCTCACCAGATGTTGTCATGTCAGGAGGCCCCGAAATGACAGTGTCCCCCCACCCCCACCCCCATGCAGGTGCAGGAGGAGCTGCACATCCCCCATGGAGGGGGTATAACTCTCACCAGATGTGGTTGTGTCGGGAGGCCCCGAAACGACAGCGCACCTCACCCCCCCCCCCCACCCTGCACGGGTGTGGGAGGAGCTAAACATCCCCCACAGAGGGGGTATAACTCTCACCAGATGTGGTCATGTCGGGAGGCCCCAAAACGACAGCGTCACCCCACCCCCATGGGTGCGGGAGGAACAGCCATGAGAACGTACCAAAAGTGAAGGCAAAAGGAATTGGATCTTCAGAACCACTATTCCAGTCACAGGAAAACCATTATCAACGAGTTGAATTATCACTGTTTCGTAATGCAAAATGGTGACACATCCTCCATGTGTTGCGGACAAAAAAAAGAATGATTAATTGATGACTGCTTTGCGCACTGGTTAACAGAAGTTGTGGAATTGTACTAAGGGAAGAGCGTCCCCTATTGAGTGTGCGCTGATGGCACTCAACCTAGTTTTAGCTTATTTTTTCGTGGTGTTTTTTACACTCTTGGAAAAGATTAAAATAGAGAGTATTTTATCTGAGTTAGCGTCTTCCACTGTACTGCAAGCCTGTAGTAAACAATTGTAAGGTAGGTTGATAAGAAATTAATATTTTATACCAAATTTTATTTTTTATTATACTTTACAAAGTAACACTATTAATTAATCCTCTTCTTATTCTCATGGTTGGAAAAGTGGGCTGACTTAAAAGAATCCTAAAAACAAACCCTAAAAAGAGTATATTGAAAGTGTAAATGACACTGTAGCTCAACTTGACAAACTTGAACTTGGTAAGTTATAAATGAAATGGCAAAATTAAAGATCATTGGTACCAATGTTATTTGATGCAATTTCATCATAACAGCATTGTGTGTGCACAATGTCAGAGTAATCCATGTATTTTCAAATGTAAACTGTAAGACTGGCTAAAGGAAGAATGCTGATACACAAATGCAGTATGTATAGAGGTTATTGTAAATGGCATTTTTTTCGCAGAAATGAATGCTAATCAGTAGCTCTTATCTAAAGATCTTGCCTAATGAGTACACCAAGTTCAACAAGAAGGACGCCAACACCCTATAGCTCACCAACATTCCTCTTTGATAGAAACTTTGGCAAAAACAAGAACCGTATCAAACAGGCTCATAACATGCGACAAAGCTTATCTAAACACAACCTTTTAAAAGTAAAACACATAAACTGACATAAACACTAAGTTAAACACGAAATTCTGAGCTAAACAGAAAACTAAACACAAATAAAAATGTCAAGAAAAATGTTTAAAATTCAGGGTATGAGGGGTTAATCATGGAACAATGTTACTGAGGAACATGTATGATGAATATAAGTGCCATGGGAAGAGAAGGAGCACAGCAGCTGACCTAAACACTTAGTTAAACATGAAATTCTGAGCTAAACAGAAAACTAAACGCAACTAAAAATGTCAAGAAAAATGTTTAAAATGCAGTGTATGAGGGGTTAATCATGGAACAATGATACTGAGGAACATGTATGATGAATATAGGTGCCATGGGAAGAGAGGGAGCACAGCAGCTGACCTAAACACTAAGTTAAACATGAAATTCTGAGCTAAACAGAAAACTAAATGCAACTAAAAATGTCAAGAAAAATGTGTAAAATGCAGTGTATGAGGGGTTAATCATGGTGCAATGATACTGAGGAACATGTATGATGAATGAATATAAGTGCCATGGGGAGAGAAGGAGCATAGCAGCTGACCTAAACACTTAGTTAAACATGAAATTCTGAGCTAAACAGAAAACTAAATGCAACTAAAAATGTCAAGAAAAATGTCTAAAATGTTTGGGTATGAGGGGTTAAATCATGGTAAAATGATAATAATCATCATATAGCAGCATTATAAAAGCCATGATATGGAAATAGGGCGAGTAAGTGACCTAAACAGAAGCTTTAACATTATTTGACATGTACACCGACCGATCGAGCCATGCCATAAGCTCACACAACTAAAGTTGGTGATCTAAAAACAATCTTATGATATATGTGGCCTGTTGGCCATGTCAAAGAATGTTGATGCACAAATGCAATAAATTCAAAGATTGTTGCTAACAGCAAGAGTTTTTGACGGAAATGAAAAGAAAATCAATAGCTCCTATCTTTATCACCCTGCATAAGCATACAAAGTTTCAAAACAACCTGATAATGAATGTGCCCCCTAAGGCATGCCAAAGGAAGATGTTAATGCATAAATGCACTAAGTAGAAGGTCATTGCTTGTGGCAATGTTTTTTTTATGGAAATTCATAAAAATACCCTGCAGAGACAATAATTTTTTATGGAAATGAAAAAAAGCAATAGCTCACATCTAGAGGTCATCCCGAACACACATACCAAGTTTCAAAGTGATCCGATCATAAATGTGCCCTGAAGGGTGTTTTAAAGGGAAATATTGAGCTCTGACTAAACTAAGTTCAAAGGTCAGCGGCAACATTTTTTAACAGAAATGGAAGAAAATCGACAGCTCCCATATAGATGTCACCCCACACAAGCACGCCAAGTTTGCAAGCGATCTAATCATAAATGTGTCCTGCAGGGTGTGTCAAAGGAAAAATTGATGTTTAACTGCACTAAGTTTTTACTAAGTTCATCAAAGGTCATTGCCAGTGGTAACCTTTTTGGGCGGAAATCGAAGAAAATCGATAGCTCCCATTTAGACGTAACCCAAAACAAGCATACAAAGTTTCAAACCGATCTGATTATAAATGTGCCCTGTAGGGCATGCCAAAGGAATATACTGATGCCTGACTAAACTAAGTTCAAAGATCGTTGCCAGCGGCAACATTTTGATAGACGGAAATGGAAGAAAAGTGATAGCTCCCATCTAGAGGTAACCCCAAACAAGCATGCCAGGTTTCAAAGCAATCCCATCATAAATGTGCCCTGTAGGGTGTGCCAAAGGGAAATATTGAGGTCTGACTAAACTAAGTTCTAAGAACGTTGGCCGCGGCAACATTTTTTGACAGAAATGGAAGAAAATCGATAGTTCCCATTAAGAGATCACCCCAAACAAGCATGCCAGGTTTCAAAGCAATCCGATCATAAATGTGCCCTGTAGGGTGTGCCAAAGGAAAATATTGAGGTTTGACTAAACTAAGTTCTAAGAATGTTGGCTGCGGAAACATGTTTTGACGGAAATGGAAGAAAACCAATAGCTCCAATCTAGAGATCACCCCAATTAAAGCATGCCAGGTTTCAAAGCAATCCCATCATAAATGTGCCCTGTAGGGTGTGCCAAAGGGAAATATTGAGGTTTGACTAAACTAAGTTCTAAGAACATTGGCCGTGGCAACATTTTTTGATGGAAATGGAAGAAAATCGACAGCTCCCATCTAGAGGTAACCCCAAACAAACATACCAAGTTTTAAACCATTCTGATCATAAATGTGTCCTGTAGGGTGTGCCAAAAGGAAATATTGAGGTCTGACTATAAACTAAGTTCTAAGAATGTTGGCCCCGGCAACATTTTTTGACAGAAATTGAAGAAAATCAATAGCTCCCATCTAGTGGTACCCCAAACCAGCATACCAAGTTTCAAAGCGATCTGATTATAAATGCGACATGTGAGGTGTGCCAAAGGAAATTGTGGACGTACGTACGTCGACGGATGAGAAGTGATGGCAATAACTCAGTTTGACTTTGACAAGTTGAGCTAATGAAAGTGTCAATGACACTGTAGCTCAACTTGTCAAGACAAAGACATGTACATGTATAGTATGTGACACAGCAATGACAAACATCTAGGTAATGACCTGATAACAAAGGTACATATAAAGTATTGTAATGGTCTGTACATAAATACTGACCGTTGCCTGTAACAAATGTATAGGTAAAGTATTGTAAAGGTGGGTGACAGTCAGATGCTAAACTAGAAAAGAAATCTTTGAGTCCCAGAGTGGGTCTGACTGAACCCCAAAATATTTGTTCTCATAGCACAGTGATAACAAAGGCACCCCAAAACACACTCGTTCCTGTCCCAAGGTGAAAACAAAAGTATCCAAGAAGTTTTGTGAAGATCAGCTCATAAATACAAGCTGTATAGAACTTGTGACAAAAAACTGATTGGACCTAATATCGATACAAAATGGCCACTGGCAGCCATCTTGAATTTTGGACCGTACCCAGAAACACTCATTCTCATCCCAAGGTGATAACAAAGGTACCCAAGAAGTTTTGTGAAGATCGGTTCATAAATACAGCCTCTACCCTGAGCCGTATTGACATGTGTGCTTACATTGTGTAAGTAGCATTAAATAAATCAAAGTTAATCTAATTTGCATAATTTCTGCACGAAAAAAAACCCCTTACAATATGTGATGTATTCCATGTTACTAAACATTCATACAAAAATTTATTCAAATCAGAACTTTCATACAGAAGTTCTGTACAAAAGACTGATTGCACTAATTTTGGTACAAAATGTCTGCTGGTGGCCATCTTGAATTTTGGACCACACCCAAAAACACTCGCTCTCATCCCACGGTGATAACAAAGGTACCCAAGAAGTTTCGTAAAGATTGGTTCATAAATATGGCCCCTAGTCTGAGCTGTATAAAAGTTGTGTACAAAAAACTGATTAGACCTAATTTCGGTACAAAATGGCCACTGGCAGCCATCTTGAATTTTAGACTGCACCCAGAAACACTCGTTCTCATCCCAAGGTGATAAAAAAGGTACCCAAGACATTTCGTGAAGATCAGTTCATAAATACAGACTCTAGTCTGAGCCGTATTGACATGTGTACTTACTGTGTGTAAGTCGCACTGAAAAAATCAAAGTTCATCTAATTTGCATAATTTCTGCACAAGAAAAAAACCCGTATTATATGTGATGTATCCTATGGTACTAAACATTCACACAAAAAATTATTCAAATCAGCGCTTTCAAATGGAAGTTCTGTGCAAAAATCTGATTGCACCTAATTTTGTACAAAATGGCTGCCATCGGCCATCTTGAATTTTGGACCGGACCGCAAAACACTCGTTCTCGTCCCACGGTGATACCAAAGATACCCAAGAAGTTTCGTAAAGATCGGTTCATAAATACGGCCTCTAGCCCGAGCCGTATTGGCATTTGCACTTACAGTGCTGAAAGTAACCCCACAAAACATCAAAATTAGTCTAATTTGCACAATTTACGCACGAGAAAAAAACCCGTATTATATGTGATGTATCCCATGGTACTAAACATTCATACAAAAAATTATTCAAATCAGAGCTTTCATATGGAAGTTCTGTACAAAAAACAGATTTCTGCATCGTCTGTACAAAATGGTGGCTGGCAGCCATCTTGAATTTCGGACCGCACCCAAAAACACTCGTTCTCGTCCCACAGTCATAACAAAGGTACCCAAGAAGTTTTGTAAAGATCGGTTCATAAATACGGCCTCTTGCCCGAGCTGCATCCAATTGTTGACGTATGGACAGACGGACGACGGGCCATGACAAAAGCTCAAATTTGGCTTCGCCAAAGTTGAGCTAAAAATGACAAAAAACAGAAGAAAAACCAAACTGGGTTCACCAGGTGCCAATTTGTGTATGGTAAAGAAAACCTGATAACCTTTATCCTGAACAGAACAGCAACCTATTGTCCAATTCCTGCCAAAACATGGGCAAGTCAGTTTCTGACGTTCCAATATAGAAAATATGCATGTAAACAGAATGTGGGAGGCAAGCAGAATCATAATATTATAATGCTGGGAGAGCACTAGTTTAGTGTTACTTTGGAATGTATAATAAAGAAAAAATTAGGTATAATTTTTTCCAATCTCACCGAAGCAACACTATTGCTTGAATGAACAACGGGCTGACGGGAGTATCATGCGTATTTTGTCTGAATAGAAGATATAAGTGAAGTCATATTTAAGCATTAGAGGGAATTAATGCTATAATGACAACAGTAAAAAGTATTTCCACATTCCTCAAGAATGGAATTACATGGGAAAATGATGAAAGAGTAACATGAACATATTTCTAGAACACAATACATTACGTGTACGCTCCCTGTAAAACACTGCCAATCGACTCCCCTCTAACTGCTCCATGAGGTGGGGTATCAAAACCCAACCACGTGACTTCAATAAGACTTACTATCAGTTATAATTAGCACGAAGTGTTTTCCAGAGTTGTGACAAGATTATGCTTCCGACCCAAAATAGGACCTCCAAACATCATTTCTCTGCAAAATGGCCGTTAATAATTAGGGAAAAAAGCGCATTGCTCCCAAACTACACAAATAAAAATAAAATCATTAAAATTTATTTCGAAATATCGTACAAAATGACTTTTGAGAACAGTTTCGATCTCGCATGAATATTTGTGAAGACCTTCTCGTTACTTTTTGTCGATATCGGTGTTTCTTTGATCCCGTAATTTTTGGATACCAATTAGCACATTTTCCCAACCAGTCGGGCAAATACTATTTTTAATATCATAAGGAAATTTTAGAAACGTGTTTCGTTTCGAATATATTGAGTGAAAATCAGTGGGATTTCATCCTTGAATTTTTACAATCCGACTAATAATTGCGAAGTTACGCCGAATATGGAAATAATAAAAAAATCTCATTTGTAACAGGTTGAAGAACCTTTCGAAAAGAGTCATTTAAATACACACCCTTTTTATTCTGCAGTGGTAGACATATTAAGGGTAATGAAAAAGAACCTTACACAATTTTCCATGTATTCGCATGAAGGACAGCTGACGTCGATTTAACAGGTTGAGAACAATGTAGTTTCGTTACCCACAAGACGGGCTAAATTGCCAGAGTTATTAGACCACAGGCGTCTGGAAACCTGATCTAAATCACCCCTACCTCAAAACGCATTCTTATATGCACCCCCCCCCCCCCCCCCCCCCCCCCCCGCAACATATAATACACAGATCTGTGTGTTATTTATTTTGGAAGTGCACATGTGTGGGGGGCATATAAGAGGGGTGGGGGTGGGGGGGGGGGGTGACGTTGGGGTGATGTGATATTAATCAGGTCGCCAGACGTCTGTGGTTAGACTAGCCAGTGGGACCTGGGGGCGGGATGCAAAGCAACTCCGATTGACGACATCCTCTTTAATCTGAGGATGATATACAACATTCCTCAATATAAAAAAATAAGTGTTCAACGGGTAATGTTGGATTTCAAATTGTGCAGAGAACGAGCCGGCCCATTGCGAACTCACCCACAGTAACGCGGCAAAGCATGGTTTTACAAGGCGATGTTCCCACTCAACTTGGCAGGGCAAAAATATAAAAAGAATACACAAGACACAGGTGCAGAATGTTAATCTGTCCCCCACCCCCCAAAAAATGTTCTTGGTAAAAGAAACAAGAGGCCCCAAGGGGCCTGAGGGCGCTCACCTGACATGGTAGCCCAAATATCAACCCAGAGAATTGATTTCAACAAGTTGTATCTGCTCCTCCTAAGAAAAGCTTATACCAAATATCCAAAGATTCTGACCAGTGGATCTAAAAAAAAAGAAGATTTTTAAAGAATATTCCTCATATTGAACTAAGTTATAATTCGGGCTCCCACAGTGAGTCCAAATATGGACCTAGGGACTTGGCTTGAACAAAGTTGAATCTCACCCCCCTAAGCATGGTGCATACCAAATATCAAAAGATTCTGCCTGCTGGATCTTGAGAAGAAGATTTTTAAAGAAAATTCCTCATTTTGAACTAAGTTACAATTCAAGCTCCCACAGTGAGTCCAAATATGGACCTAGGGACTTGGCTTGAACAAACTTGAATCTCACTCCCCTAAGCATGGTGCATACCAAATATCAAAAGATTCTGCCTGCTGGATCTTGAGAAGAAGATTTTCAAAGAAATTTGCCTGAAATGCACTAAGTTCAAATTCGGGCTTCTATAGTGAGCCCAAATATGAATCCAGGGGGCCGATTTGAACAAACTTGAATCAGATCCACCCCACAATGTCGCATACCAAATATCAAAAGATTCTGCCTGCTGGATCTGGAGAAGAAGATTTTTTAAGAAATTTGCCTGAAATGCACTAAGTTCAAATTCAAGCTTCTATAGTGAGCCCAAATATGAATCCAGGGGGCCGATTTGAACAAACTTGAATCAGATCCACCCCTCAATGTTGCATACTAAATATCAAAAGATTCTGCCTGCTGGATCTGGAGAAGAAGATTTTTTAAGAAATTTGCCTGAAATTCACTAAGTTCGAATTCAAGCTTCTATACTGAGACCAAATATAAACCCAGGGGGCCGATTTGAACAAACTTGAATCAGATCTACCCCACAATGTAGCATACCAAATATCAAAAGATTCTGCCTGCTGGATCTGGAAAAGAAGATTTTTTAAGAAATTTGCCTGAAATGCTCTAAGTTCGAATTCGAGCTTTTATAGTGAGCCCAAATATGAATCCAAGGGGCCGATTTGAACAAACTTGAATCCGATCCATCCCTCAATGTTGCATACCAAATATCAAAACATTCTGCCTGCTGGATCTGGAGAAGAAGATTTTTTAAGAAATTTGCCTGAAATGCTCTAAGTTTGAATTCGAGCTTCTATACTGAGCCCAAATATAAACTCAGGGGGCCGATTTTAACAAACTTGAATCAGATCCACCCCACAATGTTGCATACCAAATATCAAAAGATTCTGCCTGCTGGATCTGGAGAAGAAGATTTTTTAAGAAATTTGCCTGAAATGCACTAAGTTTGAATTCGGGCTTCTATAGTGAGCCCAAATATGAATCCAGTGGGGCCTATTTGAACAAACTTGAATCAGATCCACCCCACAATGTTGCATACCAAATATCAAAAGATTCTGCCTGCTGGATCTGGAGAAGAAGATTTTTAAGAAATTTGCCTGAAATTTACTAAGTTTGAATTCAAGCTTCTATACTGAGCCCAAATATAAACCCAGGGGGCCGATTTGAACAAACTTGAATCAGATCTACCCAACAATGTTGCATACCAAATATCAAAAGATTCTGCCTGCTGGATCTGGAGAAGAAGATTTTTTAAGAAATTTGCCTGAAATGCTCTAAGTTCGAATTCGGGCTTCTATAGTGAGCCCAAATATGAATCCAGGGGGCCAATTTGAACAAACTTGAATCAGATCCACCCCACAATGTTGCATACCAAATATCAAAAGATTCTGCCTGCTGGATCTGGAGAAGAAGATTTTTTAAGAAATTTGCCTGAAATTTACTAAGTTCGAATTCAAGCTTCTATACTGAGCCCAAATATAAACCCAGGGGGCCGATTTGAACAAACTTGAATCAGATCTACCCCACAATGTTGCATACCAAATATCAAAAGATTCTGCCTGCTGGATCTGGAGAAGAAGATTTTTTAAGAAATTTGCCTGAAATGCTCTAAGTTCGAATTCGGGCTTCTATAGTGAGCTCAAATATGAATCCAGGGGGCCAATTTGAACAAACTTGAATCAGAGCCACCCCACAATGTTGCATACCAAATATCAAAAGATTCTGCCTGCTGGATCTGGAGAAGAAGATTTTTTAAGAAATTTGCCTGAAATTCACTAAGTTCGAATTCAAGCTTCTATACTGAGCCCAAATATAAACCCAGGGGGCCGATTTGAATAAACTTGAATCAGATCTACCCCACAATGTAGCATACCAAATATCAAAAGATTCTGCCTGCTGGATCTGGAAAAGAAGATTTTTTAAGAAATTTGCCTGAAATGCACTAAGTTCGAATTCGAGCTTCTATACTGAGCCCAAATATAAACCCAGGTGGCCGATTTGAACAAACTTGAATCAGATCCACCCCACAATGTTGCATGCCAAATATCAAAAGATTCTGCCTGCTCGATCTGGATAAGAAGATTTTTTAAGAAATTTGCCTGAAATGCACTAAGATTGAATTCGGGCTTCTATAGTGAGTCCAAATATGAATCCAGGGAGCCGATTTGAACAAACTTGAATCAGATCCACCCCAAAATGTTGCATACCAAATATCAAAAGATTCTGCCTGCTGGATCTGGAGAAGAAGATTTTTTAAGAAATTTGCCTGAAATGCACTAAGTTCGAAATCGGGCTCCTATACTGAGCCCAAATATGAACCCAGGGGGCCTATTTGAACAAACTTGAATCAGGTCCACCCTACAATGTTGCATACCAAATATCAAAAGATTCTGCCTGCTGGATCTGGAGAAGAAGATTTTTTAATCTTTTTCCCATTGCCTACAGTGTTAAAAAGTGCTGACTCAGCACTTTTTCAAAGTCCTGAAAAAAGTACCTTGTGATCAAATCGATAGGGATTTTTTTTAACCACTCTATTCTACTAGATAAAAGTAAGCTTTATACAACATAAGAATTCCCTGTGCTGTGTAGTTTTGGAGATATGGCAGTTTTAAGGTTTTTCCTATTTTTAGCTCCCGAGGTTCCCACGGGGCAATGAGAAAATTTGTTTTTGCATCAATCAACTACTTATGACCCATTATCACCTCATATCAAATTTGGTTCAAATCGACCTGACGGTTCTGAAAATAGAAATTTTAGGCGTGGCCAAAATTTTGGCCCCTCCCATAACGAAGGCAAATAATGCCCGACAAACTTCTCTTGAATAAACTTGAGTCTACACCTCAAAAGGAAGCTGCATACCAAATATCAAGTTTCTGCTATTGCTGGTTCTTGAGAAGAAGATTTTTTAAGAATTGGAGCATTTTTGCCCCATCCCTCTGCTCAATATGAGCTGAAACCTAATTTGACAAAAAATCAAAATGCCCTCATATAACCCCTACTCACATAAAATTTCATTAATATGTGGCCAGTGGTTTGGGAGAGAAAGGCCCAAACACCACCTCCACGACAGACGACGGACGAAAAGTGATCAGAAAAGCTCACCCTGACTTTCAGTCAGGTGAGCTAAAAATGCAGTGGAAGACCAGTCGGGTATAGATATCATCTGACTGAATATAACACAACACTTAACATGATCACTTATTGAGTTCTCACAGCAGCAATAAATTTTGGTAGCAATAACATTTCCTAATCCGAAATAATCCTTTAATTACCCTTCCAAAGATGTAAAACAAGAGCAGACAATATCTACTGATTGTTTCTGAAACAGCCTCTGATCGCAATGAAAACACTGACTGGTGACAATTATAGACAAATCATAAATTACTCCTATAAAGTTTATTCTTTTGAGATTTCCAACATCAGAAACTGGTTAAATTGAATTACAATTATGTTATCTATATACTTTTATATTTGCACTGCGACATGTGAAGAAAATTTTGTTTCTAACATTCGACCTACCATTTAACAATTTTATTAGCACTACGACAAATATTGAAATTATTTTGAATCTATTTATTGGAAAAGACCGCGCTCGTGTGGTGTTTTCCCCCAAATAGTTGCAACATAATGAGAAAAAAATTCAATTTCTAACATTCGGCCTGCCACTTAAGTTAACCGTGCACATGTATATTAGCACTATGAAAAAGCCCTGGGCCGATTTGTTCCGTGGACTGACTTTGGGGCCTACTTCAGTTGCTGACTTTATTTTTGGCCGACTTCTCCCATGGACGACTTCATTTGGGGGGCGAATTCCCACCATTTAACTCTTTGTAGATTTTATTCCACAGCAACAAAGCTTGAATTTTTTTTGCGACAATTTATTGGAACACATCCAGTGGTGTTTTGAATAGGTCGTTGCAAAAAATGAGAAAAAAAACCATTTCTACAGCCCCATGTCTTGTAGCACACTGAGAGACCATATGTTCGAGTGTTGTTTTCTTAATACTGGATAGCTGTCTTTTCCATCAAAGATCGCCGTATGTACATGTGCCGAGTCGATGTCCAGTGAGAGGGGGCTTCAACACCCTCATCGCTTAAATTTCAACACCCCTCCCCCCATAAATGACAGATGTATGCCCTCCCCCCCCCACCCCCACACCACATGTCGGTGAACACATGTTGCCTATCGCGGATATATGCCTACTGACACCACCTTTAGTTTCACAGAAAGTTATTTTTTGGCACAATTATGTTGTAACCGGAACGCAATTTAATTTGAGTGCAATCAAAAATGGAAACCGGACATTGCAAACAAAATCCTTAAAATTATTTTCGACAGTATTAATATGGGCAGATCATAAGCAGTCATAACTGAAACAGAAGGCGATCAATTGCATCTCGATTTGTTGTCAGTCTTTTTTGTGTTGATGATGTAAAAATTTGTGTTGAATATTTTTAGTTGATAACTTGAAATAAATCATAAAAATGAATTTATTTTCTTTATACATTATTACATTAACCCATCCAAACATCATGAGGCCGAAGAGCGCCAAACCCGGCGAGGCCGAAAATCGCGGGGACGAAAAGCGCAAAACTTGAAGCGCGGGCCAAATCGACCAAAAAGCGTCGATCTGCACAGTACTTTTTACATGATTCTGTTTCAAAATATAGTTTATGACTCCTAACTGAAACTAGCCCAGACCCTCAGACTAGTTGCAAAGGAGGGAGCATAAGCTATATTTCAGAAGCAAAGATGTAGGCTTTTGTGCAATAATCTGGACAGTACTGCTGAACTGTTGGGTAAAGGGTTGACCGATAAACCGTTTATGTAACCTTAGTTAAAGTAGAAGACAGCAGTTGTCAAACTATTTTTTGCTTCCAAAACACAGCTTATGACCCCTATCTGAAACGGACGCTACGCGCTCATTTCAATCAGAAGTCATAAGATATGCTTTGGAAGCAAAAAATTAAGATAAAAACGTAAAAAATGGGAAAGACGAATTTCGTGTATAGCACTGGCCAATTTTTACAGTTATGTCACGTGAAGTGTTAAATGCAAAAATGAATATTACACATTAATTAGACTTGAATATTTCTCCATTTGAACTTTATATGCCAAGATTATTTTAATGTGATTTTTTGTTTTAAATTACAATTAATTGAATATATTGATATATATGCATTCCCAATAAATTATAACAAAATACAAAATAAATTTCAAAAAGATATTTAATAACATTTGATAAATAAAAGTTGTCAGAAAGGTTATAAACAACATCTCAAAAGTGTTATGCTTTATCAGACCAGTGCTGGAAAACCCCATTAATTAGCTCCGCCCACTCATAAAAAGTTCCTCTATAAATAGACACAGAGATCTTAATTTAACCGGATTAACAGTGACTGCATTATGTAATCATATGTAACAACTGGGGTAATTTGGAAGACAACTTTTACAGGGACTGTACACGTAATGACAAAATACAAAATTGAGTTTCGTCTGTGAAATTGCACTAAGAAATTAAATGTCACTTTCCTGAGAGAAAATAATGAATTCTTCTTGCAGCTGTGGAAAACACCTCATAATTGTTTTGCAGCCGTGGAAAACACCTCATAATTGCATAGAATCATACATCACCACCACCTAGAGTCTTCAAAATCCACCCATTTCTTACATTTATCAGCAGAAAGGACACCAACACAACTTATCCATTGTGTTGGAAAAGAGGAAATTGACTTGCGCATGTTTTGGTGGGAATTAAACGAAAGGTTGCTGTTCAGTTCAGGATACAGGTTACCCAGTTTGGCTTTTCTTCTGTATTTTCACTCATTTTTATACTCTCCTAAGTTTTTTTCTTTGGATTCTTCTAAACATGAGGATGAGAAGATGATTAACCCTTTACCCAACGTTACGGCAAAAACAGGCCAGCGCTATTCACAAAAATCGCCAAATAATTTTCATTATTTTTTTTAATTTTTTGTCTCAAAAACATAGGTTATGACCCCTCTTTGGAACGAGCTAATTTTAGCTTAGTCTAGAGAGGGGTCATAACCTATATTTTTGAGACAAAAAATGAAAAAAATTAGTTATTCAAGTATTTGGTTTGTAAGTGTCATCTGCAATAGTGTTACTTTGGAAATATTGGAAAAAAACTGTCTGGTGCAAAGTGTTTAGCCATTATGGATATTTTAGTGCCAAACAAAGTGTTTTTGTGCTAAAGGAGGTGTTTCTTTGTTGTCGTCACTGTCTAATCCAAATAAATTGATTGAAAATGAATTAACAGTTATATTACAAGAGAATGGATAGTTGGTCAAGGAAAAAGCCTGACGGTACTCGAAAGTTCTGACTAAATCCTCAGTAGGCAAAAATGATTAGTCACCTGAGTTATATTTATGCCACTGATTCAATTTACTGAAGAAAAGATAATGCCCCATTACCACTCTCTGACAATTAACATTCAAAGTTTGTCCAACACAATTTCTAACACTTTATTGACAAAATCTCTGAGTGATTAGAGCTTGGCGGTTTAAGGGTTTCCAGTTCAGGCCCAGTTTTTGCGACAAACCTGAAAAACGAATCACAAGACATGCCAAAAAACAACCGAACAGTTTTACTGTGTTTGTGCATAATCTGATCAGCCTACCATAATGTGAAGGAATTGTACTAGAGGCCCCAATCAAGCTAGAAAATAAGCAGACTGTCATCTGAAAAATGAGGTCCCCAGAGGGTGAATTTAGTGATGCTACCCTGCACAGCTAAATTTACCCTCTGTGAACCTTAATCTGAAACAGGGTCTCAAAACTAAACAGAAAAAGGTGCCCAGAGGATAAACTGGCCCACTGTATGGGATAGCATCATCAAATTCACCCTCTGGGGACCTCGTTCTGCAAATGACAGACTGCTTATTTTCAGGCCTGGCCCCAATGGACTCTCATCACTTATAATTTAGTCTATCTGGCAAAGGGGTAAATTTGTCACATTTTCTCCTTTATTGACTCGTCCAGAGTACGAGTCAATAAAGGAGACTAGAGTGATGTCACTTATAGAGCCCGACTGTCCCAGCAATGACAATGCTTAGACACAAAATAGTCTACCGGATCTGCCATATCCGCACTCCTGATATACAAAAATTGCTATTCGAATTTTATTTTTTCATTTTTCTACCCCAAAACATACCTCATGACCTATTAATGGAACAAGCTTGATGAACTTGTTCCAATAATGACTAATAAGCAATGGTTAGAAATGAAAAAGGAAAAAAATCTGATATTTTAGAAAAATAATTTGTAGTGTTGGCTTCAACTTGTGTTAGGTAAAGGGTTAAAGATGCAGTACATAAAACATTCTCTTTCTAAAATCTTCTATTATAATACTACTGGAAAATAATTTTGGTAAAAAGTGACAAGAAAAATGTTCTGCTTTTTTCATCTTTCTGAAAGAAAGTATAAAATTATGTGTTTTCTGAAAATGTCAACAAAATTTGTAGTTACATCATCAGCTGCATAGCTCTGTTGATAAAACATTTAACTGTAGTCAATATAAGCTGGAATTTTTAACTTAAAATTCATGGTTTAAAGTTTAAAAGACTATACTTCAAATTTGAAGTGCCCCTGTGTTTTCGTGTTGAAAAAAAGTAATATCATATTTAAAGAGAATCGTATAATTAGAACTGGATTTATCTTCTGGTATGGGGAGGAGGGAAGGTTGGATTGATTCTACCCATCTCCCCCGAAGTTTTGGAAGTAAACAGTCGGGCTAAAAATGTGACAATGAGAACACAATATTGATTAGATAAACTTTATTCATTTGTTACACTAATTTAGGTGTTTTTTCTGCCTCAACAGGCTTTGCAACTGATCCATTAGAAATCCATAAGACTGATAAAAGGGAAGTTAGGGTAAGCCCAATGGTGGTATTTACTGGAGATGGATGGTTTTCAACTTTCATGTTGGTTCTGGTTTTGGTTTCAATTTCAGTCAAAGAAATGGGTTTTCGGTTTCGGTTTTCATTGTACAAACATAACAATACACTTCATTTCCATATAAGATGTATTTGGCACCAGTCAGTGTCACAGTGACTCCCTTTCCAGGGCAACGCACTTGTGTAATATACCGGTAATCTGATTTCCTGAGCACAATGTATTTGCATAAATTATCTCAAGAGTTCAAGTTCGAGAAAAATGATTTTTGCCTTGAGTCTAGACTCTCGACCCCCTCCCAATACTTGTGTTTAGGGTAACCCAACACACCCTAAAAAATTATGCCGACCATAAAAATTTTATCTATCATTCATATAGATCATTGTAACCCTAAATTTCCATCCTACTTCAACTGTGATTTTGACCTCTGGCTTTGGAGTTCAAGCTTTCAAAAGTCCTTGCAGAAATAACTATATTTGTCATTATAAATGTGGAACAAGTGGCAAGTTCCATTTCTTCAAAGGAAATCGCATTTTATAAACAGATGAACGTTTAAAACACAATGCATAAGAAGTAATTTTGTCACCTATTTTTGCAGTAAATGCCACGCTTGAACGCAATACCAATTACCAATTAGTGCAGCTGTTCTGAAAAAGGGATATCGTGACTCTGAAGCTCAAAAACAAGGTTAACTTTAGGCTGTTTCTCTCTTTATTCTGAGAAGTGAAGACCTGATTCAAGTTTTTTAACACTGAAGATGAAAACCGCAACAATGGGTTTTCTGTAATCGTTTTGGTTTTGTTAACAAAACTGAAACTGAACCAAATGTTTGGTTAACTGCCCATCTCTAGTATTTACAGACAGTGCCTACTGTTGTGAGTGGTGTTGCACAAACTACTGATGTTTATTTTTAAGTTGAGGATCCTGAGGTGTTGTTTTCTATATGTTTATGTTCCTTACATATCAAAAAACTGAACTGAAACCGAGGTTTTTTTCCTGAAACTGAACCCAAACCAAACTGAATCTGAATAATTAAAACTGCCCAGCTCTATCCGGTGAAGAGTCACATGATATAGTTCTACTGAATTTTTTAAACAAGTCAGGCCTGTCAATTTGAGGTGAAAGACCGTTTGGGTTGTGTGGAGGTTACCTAAATGAAAACACACTAATGATTAACAGGTTGTGCCAAACTGTTGATGGGTTATGCAAAACTTTTGCAAAGTTGAATGATCTGGTACGAATGAATGGTGCACTGATGATGAGCATCAACCAATCATCAGCTGCATTGGTGTTTGCATCTGCCTGAACTATAGCTACTGTGTTGGACAATTAATGGCTAACAGAGCAGCTATGCTTCAGGCAGATGCAAATACCTATGCTGATGGTTGGTTGCTGCTCAACACCATTTTAAACTGTTGATCATCTTTAGATGTAACATAGGTACAAAATCAGGAAATGGCAATAATTCATGTCTCTGCCACAAATAGTGATTACGGATGCCATACTCTTCTGCAGCATGCTAGCCCATGTCAAGATTAGGCTATGATTGCAACTAATTTGTTTCTGAATTGCTGCAACACAGGCTCATTATTGTTTCTATGGATTCATCTATATTACTCATGATATTGTCCATAGGAGCAAGAACTTGGCTATGATACAACAGTTCATGTATCAGCATAGTTGTGACACAGATATATATTTAGGTTACCTAAAGGGTTACCTGAATCAAGTACAGGAGAACGAACGATAGGTTACCAAAGCTCAAAACAGGTGAACAATAAATGGGTTACACAAAATTTTGAAAACAGCAGGCTTGCAAGTTGAAAGAAAAACAATTAAAACTAGAGAATTGTAATTTGTTGCACAAATTATGGGTTTTCCCAACTTTCCAATGTGAGAATGCAGACTACATATAGCAAAGCAAAGTGCTTGAAATTATCCATTTCCAAAATGATAGACAAAAAGCATCCAAAGTTGGCTATTTTTGACATTCTCTCATGGTTCTCTTATTCACGCCCTCATTTTGCTTAGGGGTTAAATCTTGAGATTAAAAAGTAAACAGTAACTTTCTTCTGCAATCATTGTTACATCTATCCATACCAAAATGATTGCTAAAACAAACTTGCAATTAGAGGAAATGAGTACAGATGTTTGCAAAATTAACTGAAAGTCAATTTTTATCAGCCAATACTATTCTTTACGTGGCCAAAGCATATGGTGGGTTAAGCCCCAAAGCATAACTTACAGCAGCGGATTTGTTCATTAAGCATCTCTACCTATAGCAAAACAATGTATCTAAAATTAACCCTTTCCAAAATGACAGTAAAATGTAACTGAAGTTAGCTAATTTTAGCATTTACGAATGGATATCTTACCCTCAATGTGCCTGAGGGTTAAAGATGAGATTAAAAACTAAACAGTAACTTTCTTTTACAAGCATTGTTGCATATATGCATACAAAAATAATTGTTACAACAACATTGCAATTAGAGAAATTAGCGCTTGAAGTTAGTCAATCTTGAAGATAAAATGCTATATTACTATCATTTTGGCCAATAGGGTTTAATTTCAAAATATTTATGTGGTGATTTTAGTGTATCATATTATGCTCTAAATGTGTGAAGTTCAACCACAGACTGAGTGTCTGATAAGAGACGTGGCGGAATCTTGAATCTTGGTGTTTCAATGAACATGTACAAGTTGAGGGTACTCCAAGTCAAGGCACAACAACTGGGTGAGGGTTAAAACTTGGAATGAAATATACAACAGCAAAATTGTTCTTGGATGAATGTCCTATCTTCTCACGGGAAACGTTTTGAAAAAATATGGCTCCAGTGCTGAGAAATTGCATGTATATTTGGGCAAAAATAACAATTATTCCGACAGTACCCTTATAGGAAGTCTCAAATCTGCCAAGGGTTAAACTTTTAATAATAACATATAGAACAAAATTTGTCATACTCTGACTGCTGCATGCAGCTATAGAAAACATTCAGAGCTCAATCAATTCAAAATGGAGTAAATTGTCACCTAAACTAACCAAATTCTCCAAAAATTGGATTTTTTTTTGACGGTTCCTACTTTTATGCATCCAGAATGGGATAGGGTTAAACTTTACAACCAAACCTACCACAGCAAATATGTTTGGTAGTCAATTGTGAATATGTACATGAAAAGTGTTTGAAATAAACCCTTTCCTAAATGATAGAAAAAGCAAACAAAGTTGGCTAATTTTTGTATTTTCAAATGGTACTCTTATTCCCGCCCTCATTGTGTTTAAAGGTTAAATCTGAGATTAAAAAGTAAACAGTAACTTTCTTCCACAATCATTGTTGCATCTATCAATACCAAAATAATTGATACAACAACCTTGTAATTAGAGAAATTTGCTCTTGAAGTTGGTCAATTTTGACGAAAAAATCTATATTCATGTAATTTTTGGCCAATGGGGGGTTAAAGTTGAAAGATTTGAGTAGTATTCGTGGTTTATTATATTATGCTCTAAATGTGTGGAAAATTTGAGCTAAATAACTGTAAACAATTTTGAGACAGTTGAAAAATGGTGAAATTTTGACGGTTTTGACAGAATATTTTGAAAATACGCGTTTTCACAGACATGATGATACCGCATTTCACTAGATTTTATGACATTACATAAGTATGCTAAATTTGGTTAAAATTGTACAGCTTGTTTTTGAGCAGTTCAACAGACAAAATTCGAGGAGGAAAATAAAAAAAAAAAAAAATAGAGAAGAAAAATTTTGAAAAAGAAGAGTCTTTCCCAAAGAAAGCCTGAAAAAAAAAAAAAAAAAAAAAAAAAAAAAATAGAGAAGAAAAATTTTGAAAAAGAAGAATAACAAGAGTCTTTCCCAAACTGGGTTTGGGACCGCCTAATAAAAACTTTTTAGGTCATAATTTCAACTCCATCCAGAGTTGGACTTTTATTGAGTTTGAATTGAGGATATTTCAAAATATAGGCTCCTTGTGTTTCACAATAAAAATGAAATATACTCACAGTTTCCAGTGATGACAAAATATCTGAAATTGTCTCCAAAACATCTGTAACATCCTCTTGGCTATAGTATCCAACATTCTGTAAAGTGTTGAAGGCATTTTGTGCAATCTGAGTAGCAATTTTCTAAACAGAAAAAAAAGATTTGACTTCAGTTCTATGCATAATATGATGAAATTTAATTTTGTAGTATGGGGGGGTTCTTCCTTCATCATGCTCAACCCATAAGCCAGGTTTAGTATTGACCGGGCAAGCAAAATTTCAATTAGAGAAGCCAACTCTGGTAAATGTTTAAGTTCAAGGTCACTGTGACCTTGTTCTTTGGCACAATGACCTCAACATAAATAGGGTTCTTCCTCTCATCATGCCTAACCAACATGTCAAGTTTGGCTTCAGTTAGATAAGCAGAACTTTAATTACAGTTCAGAAACCAACACTGATAAAACTTAAAGTTCAAGGTCACTGTGACCTTGACCTTTGGCACAATGATTCCAAAATAAATAGGCTTCTTCCTCTCAACATGCCTAACCCACATGTCAAGTTTCGCTTCAGCCAGCCAAATTAAAATTTAGTTACAGAGTGGAAACCAACACTGATAAAAATTAAAGTTCAAGATCACTGTGACCTTGACTTTTGGCACAATGAGCTCAAAATAAATAGGGTTCTTCCCCTCATTATGCCTAACCCACATGCCAAGTTTGGTTTCAGTCAGCTAAGTGGAATTTTAGTTAGAGAGCAGAAACCAACTTTGTCTACAGATGGAAGGAGGGATGGACAGATGAATAGACAAATGGACAGATAGATGGATGAACAGAAAAATGAATGGACAGCACCCCAGCTATATCCCCCTGAAATTTTTTCAGGGGGATACAAAATAAACAAAAAGGACACCCCCAGCTGCTAAAGGAGGGTGGCGAGATACTGTGGCCCAATGGGGAACACAAGAGCACCCCAACAGCCAAAGGGAGTAAAAAGGACAGAAATTCTACTCTCAACTGAGGAAAGAAATGCTGCCACAACAGCTGCCCACCCCACCCCCTCTCCCACTAACACCTAACTCCAATAAAAGAAACCAAAGAGGTAACATAAATAAGAGACCAAACAGCACAAAATGCAAAAAAATGCAAAATCGGTTCAGAGAATTATATACTCGAAAATACGGTGAATAATTCGAGAAAGAATATAAAAAACACAGCCATGTATGTCTGGATGTGAAGCAGCAGCTTTAGAATTCCACCATACAGAACACAATCATCTTCAATAATGAGAGCAATCACAAAACACATCCTGACAGATGGTGGAAGAAAAAAGAATGACACATTGCTTATACATCTGAGGTTCCACTCTACAGTTTCGCTCTATTGCACAGGGGTAAAATTCTAAACATAGGGCATATGTTGAAACTAATGCCATGTAAATTGGAGATTTACTTTTAGTATCAGATATATGATTACACTAGGCTATTTGTTGGACAAGAGAATCTGAAGTTTTCATTCTAAAGTTGGAGTCTGATGCATAGGGTTAAATTACCAGATGAATTATTGGAAATAGTGGCTTAAAAAAATCGGCTATTTTAGAAAATGTCATTTGTACATGGGTTTGTTACCCCAGGCATGTAAGTAAAAAATGAGAAGGAAACAAGGAATTTTTTTTCACATTTTAGAAACAGGGTGTTATATGCTCCAGGGTTAGGTGAGTGGGGTCAGTGGAAAAAAAATTCTGCTTTTGAGGCTGCTGGGTGGCTGAAAATGACTGGTATCGGCAGTTTTTCATACAATTTTGCAGGTTGAAGTCTTGCCTTTGACAATAAATTATTTCACCCACATTCAGATTATTTATTTCTACTTAGTCAGATAGTGTTATATGTTTTTAGTGGATTTGGGAAATGTAATACATGTTATGGGTTAGATAACTAGGTTACAGAATATTTGCATTTGAAGAGAGTGTATGGCATGTCATTTTAGGAAATGCCTGAAAAACTGTGGAGCGGAACCTGTGCACTAGTTCCAGAAGCCTTGGTATTGGTAAATAGAAGAGTGTCCCCTACTGGGTGTGCACTGGTTGCATTCGGCCCAGTTTTGGCTTATTTTTTCATAGTGTTTTTGCATGCACCTCTTTTTCTCTCCCAATTTGCTTAGGAAAGAACAAAAAATAGAGAGTATTCTTCTGAGTTAGAGACTTCCACTGTAGAGCAAGCCTGTTGTAAACAATTGTGAGTAGGCTGATTTGAAAAGGGCATTGAAAATATTTCTATTTTTAACTCCTGGGGTTCCAACAAGGATGCCTGAAAAATTATGAATTTAAAGTAATTTGTATATTTTTATACTTACCAATGGTCCAGACTAGCTGGTGCTTAACTCAAAGTTATTAAGGGCCAAACACAAATTTTGAACCCCCCAATCTCCAAAATTTGCTTGCAAAACCGAAAATTAAAAGTCCTAAATTTACTCTCTGCACATGTGCAGATGTCAGGAAGTGACCGGAATTGGCGCCAACATCATTCTTTGTAGAAGAGAGTACTACATAAAAATTCAGTGGGGAGGTAGAAGTGGTAAGTATAAAAATATACAAATTACTTTAAATTTATAATATTTTTACACTGTAAACCAATGGCCCAGACTAGCTGAATCGTAAAAAGGTGGAGGGCCTAGGACTTCAAAATTAATAGATCAACATAGTTCCAATCCTGTAATCCAAGGTGAAACAAACGCCATATACAATAAAATTCCAGCTGTATGCAGAATATAATTACGGACAAAACAGCTTCCCTCATAGTTACATACCTATCAAGCTGGAGGAGAGGTCAAAAATCACCTCCCTCCCCACTTTTTCTTTTGAAGGAATCTTCAAAAAGAAAGAGGGGAGGGCTCTGGAATCAGTAAAGAGCAGTACCAAAAAACAATATAAATATTTGTCGAACAGGCACTCAGGTATTAATTATTATTAATAAATGGTGCTTTACACCACTTCAGAGGCTAAGGCTATAGCGACAATCCCGGTAATAAATATCGCCTGCTAAATAACGTACACCAGTGTCGGCATACACAAATAGGTCGAAAACCGGAGATATAATATATAACATACACATGTCCAATAGAACCACAATGAACGATCTCTGGAAAGTGACACACTTCCGAGGTAACCCACAGGCGACCCCATTCAGGCATACAATAAATTCCAGTAACAACACTCCCCGACGTGTACTATCCGATATCTATGTCACTATAAATGTACGAATATACAAGAGTGTAAACAAGGTGTATTCGATTCAGTACCGACATTAATAGAAACCTGGATCTAGAAAAGGAAGTAGGTATGATTAACAGACTCGAAACGGACCGTCTCCTAAATAATTCATAATTTCTAAGGTCCATAACATACAATAATGCTTCTGCCTAATTAATCATTATTATGTGCGTGAGCATTGTAAACCCGCATGTAATCATCTGAATACCAGTTAACTGGCTATGCAGTCTCCGAGGTACCCAACGACTAGCAATTTATTTATGATGAATTATGTGTTTGTACATGACATCTAGACAAACAATCACAGGAAACCAACCAACTAAAAAGTGGATGTGCCCATGAGGTCGCCATAGAACATGACCCAGCCACCAATCGAGAAGTCATGAAATGCCTGTATGTATTAAAACTCATACGAGGCTTGCGGGAAGAAAACTACATCTTGCCCAGTAATTGCCTCTAAACACACTGGAGGTAGGGGGAGGGGATTCAAAGTCATATCGAACTCTCCGCACCCACAGTACTTAAGCCTTCTTGTGTTAGTCATAAAATAATATAGGAACCGCAATGGTTCCCTCACGTCTAACCGATTCCATTATGCCACTATGGGCAGAGAAGGACATGGAAAACAAAAACTTCCCCTGATAAAGAAGGTCCTCTCATGGAGGAAGCTTCCGGAGAACGTTCCATAACAGACAGTTGAGAAGATTGATTCAAGGTTTCTGTGATGACAGAGGTGCAAACGAGACTGTTTGATCTTAAACATAATCTACTGAATTGAAGGATATGCATATCCTATCATTCATCCCCATGATATCGGCAGCGTGTCTACTGCATACGTTCAATGGTCTGGGCATGACAACATGAACAACGGTAACAGATTGTTCCAGTGTGTCACAAACAGATCTATCATGGGGCGGTCGCTCTGGCAGCAAATCTGCCCAAATACTCGCTTGTTGAGCATCCACTCCAATTGCAACAGGCGACCTTTCCGAGAGAGCGAGTCTGCTAGTATGTTCAGACGACCCGGTATACAACAGACAGAAAGATGAACATGATGATTCATGATGTATAGGAAAATCTTCTCCGTTAGTTGGCATAATTGAAATGAATGGGTGCCGCCCTGGTTCCCGATGTACGCTACTACTGTCGAGTTGTTCGACAAAATTTGAACATGGATGTCCATTATTATGTGAATCCAATATTGTAGCACTAGCCATATTGACATCATCTCTTGATGTTTATGTGTTTCTCCTGGAACCGAGGGTCCCAAAGACCCTGATGCTTCCAGGCTGCAGGATATAGGGTTGCCCCCAACCTGTCTGACTCACATCCATCATAATCGTGAACGCCAGATCCGGCAGTTGCATCGAAATGTCCTGAGTTAACCACTGAATATCTGCCCAATTTGAACCCTTGTTTTACTAGGTCCATAAAAACAATACTAGTTCAAGCGAAAGCATCATCACACTCCAGTTCTGAGTAAAAAATATCTGGTGGGGACGTGCATGCAGGTCGCCCGTCAGAATGAGATCCACAGCCTCTCCGTATCGCTCCAACAGTCGCATGAATTCCCTCACTATTAATGAGTCTGAGTGTAGACAAAAGTGAGCATAACAACTGACTAACTTCGCTCTGGGTAACAGCAGACAAACCAGATTGTTGTGAGTCTCAAAGCTCAATCTTAAGTGAATAGACGACTTGTACTGAGCTAGATCTGACTTTTTCTTGTTTACAATGAAACCGAGACATTGGAGTAATAGAAGCAGACTCTTAACATTGTTCTGAAGAATAATTCTGTTACCGTATCCCTGTAGAAGGTCATCCAAGTAGCCGACGTTACCGCAGACAAATGAGCTCGTAAGTAAGACATAACGAGTTAATTATTCAAGTGAGCCAGATTCAGACCAAAGCATATTGTTCTGAACTGATACACCTTCCCTTGTACGGTGAACTGCAGGTACTTTTAGAATGTCGGATGTACCAGGACATGAAAGTATGCATCCTTAGATCTATGCTTGCCACATAGTCAATCATTTGAACGTTTGCTTTTACCGACTGTATGATTTCCATAAATAAACTTTTGGAGCCACGATAAGCTTGTTATCCAGCTCAAGTCTATTTTCGGTCGGAATGAGACGTCTGGCTTCGGTACGAGGAACAGGTGACTGTAAAAATCTTGAGAATCCTGATTCTCGATGACCTCTATTGCTTTCTTTGATGAGAGAGCTTATACCTCCGGTAGGAGAAACTCTCTTATGCAAGAATTTGGTGGAAGATTTGTCCAACATGGACAACTTGTTAGTGGGGTTATTACTCAGAATGATAGCCGTAAACCGTCCGAGACTACACTTCTCGCCCACTATCTTCCGTGATTAGTATCCATTTTTTTGCAGATCTTGATAACCTTCTACTAATTGGCCAGCAATAGAGGTCTAAACTATCACCTATATGACCTACAAGGCTTAAGGGAGGAGGAACCACGTCCTCCCCACGAAAAATCTTGTCTCGTCAGCCTAGGTGCGTCTGACCTATAGTCCTAATCAGACCTATGCCCCTTTCCCGAGTCGTTATAATGACAACCTCTAGAGTAATTATAAGAAGGTTTCTTGTACCCTCGTGAGGAGTTTCCTTTTTACAATTTTTGTCTGGAATGCCTTCCTTACTCTCGTCTGCTGAAGTGGGTTGTTGATACGCCGACTTTAAAAGTAGAGCACTCAACGCTTTCTTAGTAGCCTGTTCATATACTAATGAAAGCTAGTTGTCAAAAATAAAATGTCTAGAAACCGGAGCGACTCGGAGAGAGCTTTTTACCTTGTCATCTTATCAGTGATGACACCGCAAGGGCAACATCATGTCTGATTAACTCCAGATTAGCCACTGTTAGGGCAGAGTTACACATATACATAATTGCCCTGGAAAGAAGAGAGGTACGAATGTCCTCAAATTCCTTTCCCTTGAGACGTTGCTCCATTACTCTTGTAAGGTGATCTGCGTAAGACATAACATCCAAATTCGCTCTATTTGAAAAAATTGCCATCTCAATTGTGTCTGAGCGAATAGTGAATGATACACGTAAGGATACCTCTAGATCCCCGGTCTGCTTATCCAAACGTAGAAGAACTCTCTGAACATCTTCCTGACCGTTATTAAATGAAAGTGGTCCAAAAAACAGTATGTATACGGAAGATGAAGATAAGAAACCGCCTTTTTATTCGCACTCAAGAGGATAAATACGGCAGCGTCTATATGGCCTTCGGCCTGCGACACCTGCATAAACTGAACGGGAAAAGAAAGGTCTTCCTCCTTTGTCCGGATAAAGTCTGCGCCAAAGGACGCCTCTTGTCGTTGCAGCATTCTGATTCAGGGGGACAAAATCAGGATAGTATTGATGGATGAAAGCCATCGCAACCATGTACTGTTCCGAAAGGGAAGGGTAATCCTCTTCCTTATCCCTTTCACCATCCGAGAGAATCATTTTCGAATCTCAGTCCATTGCATCTGCATGAACAGATGACTGGATCGACCCAGCACTGTCCGACAGCTCAGATTCTGAATCTGTGGGAGGCTGCAACTGCACTTGCTTGGATGCTGCGATCAGATGTGCAATCTGCGACAGCAAGTCCGTCATCGAGGCCTGAGGAGTGGAGGTCCGTTCCTTAGCTGCATGCTGCTCCTGAGACGGTGTGTAGGAAACAGATCCTTTCTTCGGACGCCCCGATGATCAAGGCCTCATCTCCCTAGCTACCGGATGGTCTGACTTCATGGGGCAAAGAGTGGTTCCTTCTTCGTGCAACAGGCTGGATAACCGAAGACGGGTAGCTAGGATGCGGTCATGTGTGCTTAAATAATGTAGCGGAGGAAGCCATGACTGAAGCCGACCCCGGCTGCAGACTAGATGGGGTGTCCTGAGCGGCGGGCGGACATATGCTCCGTCTCCTGTAAGTTATCAACCAGAAAATTTCATTTCGGCCATGTGAAATGTAGAGGAGGAAGCCTTGACCAAAGCCAACCCCAGCTGCAGACTAAACAGAGCGTCCCAAGTGGAGGGTGGACATATGCTCTGGTTTGTGCAAGTTTCTCAAAACAACATCTGACCCCAGATGTTGCTAGATTAGAGAGGGGGCCTCTCCAACTCGTGGTTTATCAGACCTCGCCGAGTACAAGAACTTGCTGACTTCCTCCCTATTTCTGTCATCGCTGGGTGAGCTATTTTTATTATAGTGCAGGCTCTACCCAATCCACTTCTTAGACCGCAATGGACCTACCCGGCATCACGGCACCTACGGACAGAGTACCACTTCACTGGACGAGCTAGCTGCTTGCAACAGATTAAAACCTTTAACAAAGGGCCCTAACTCTTGCAATAATGAACACTGCAGCTAGCTCTATATGCTCCATGGAGCATGATGACAGTAGCACACTTGGATGGGTTTCAAAATATCATCACCATGCTCATGTTCCTCTGAAATAGAAACTGACAGAACAAGAGCTGGACTTTCATCCGGTGCATACTCCCACGTGGTGTACTGCCTAGTGTGGGCATACCTATGACAAATATTATTTATGAATATTCTCATACGGACTGACGAACGGATGCACAGGTGGATGGATGCAATTCAGTATACCCCCACCCCCCCATGTTCTTTGAAAGTTTTCAACAATTTCCAACAATTTCTAAGTCAAAAGGTATGGTAAATTGTTTGGTGTTTGGAAGTTTTATGCAATGAGGCAGAAGCCTTTGTTATAGGCAAACTGCAGGCCATATTTCACTGAAATCTGATAAACCCAATCCAGTATTTCCAACAATTTCTAATTCAAAAGGTATGGTAAATTGTTTGGTGTTTGGAAGTTTTATGCAATGAGGCAGAAGCCTTTGTTATAGGCAAACTGCAGGCCATATTTCACTGAAATCTGATAAACCCAATCCAGTATACCTCCCCCCCCCCCCGCCCACCACATTTTCTTCGAACGTTTTCAACAATTTCCAACAATTTTTTTTAAGTCAAAAAAATTGTTGGAAATTGTTGAAAACGTTCGAAGAAAATGTGGAAGTTTTATGCAATGAGGCAGACGCTTTAGCCATAGGCAAACTGCATGCCATATTTCACTGAAATACAATAACCCATACCTGAGATACAGGCTGAACAGACAAATAATGTACCATGTGTCTATTTCCTACAATTTCCAAGTCAAAAAAGGGGGATAACTCTAAAAAGGAGAATGTGAGAAATATCGTTGAATCCATTTTTTAAAGCCTATACCATAAGAAGTATTCACGGCAAATTTCATTGCAATAGAACATTCGATAACCGAGATACAGGCTGAACAGACAAAATTTGGCTCGGACGGACACAATTTTAAGTGAACACGTAATAAAAAAAAAATAATTAGTGTGGGCATACCTATGACCAACAAATATTATAGAAAATAATAATTTACTTAAGTTATGAAAGTTATGAATATTCTCGGATGGACTCACACACAGACGGACGGACGCATGTAATCCAGTATACCTCCATTTTCTTCGAAAGTGGGGGTATGAATTAAAACGCAGTGAGAGGCTCTGATCCTCAGAACCTCACTGCCAACAACGTACTGCGACACCTGACTCCAACATCAGTCATCCCAGGGCAACACAAGAATGACAAGAGTCCGCAGGAGTGTATCAACTAAAGTTGACATCAGTCCTCCAAACTCCACAATATATAAATATAACTGAGATACATGAATAATAGCAATCATAATTAAATTCATAATATCTTTTGTAAACAAAATGTTTTAAAAAAAGCGCCCAAGTTCCCAAAGGGAACATTAAGAGCCCAAGGGCATCCCGATAGAGCATAAATGTGGACAAAATCCAAAATTTTTGAGCTACACTACCAGAATAACAATCCATGTATCCTACAGTATACTACAGTAATAGAATATAAAAAAAAAACTACCTACATATCAGGACTTTGACAATGTAAACAACGTCAATGTAAACAGGACATCAGGCACACAAAAAGGCCCAAAGTCAGAACCAATTGAAATGCTATCAGATGCAAAGCTAGATCTTCATACAATGAAAAAACGATACATCGGATAGAAAATGAAAGACTACCCCTAGGATGAGGACGTAACCCTGGGGAAGAAACAGAATAATATTCTGTAATAAATGTTAAACTCCCAAGAAATTTAATAAAAAATATCAATAAAAAACAGCCAAAAAGTTTAAGAGTTTAACAGGAAGGGTTCATGGAAGGAAAGGGAAGGAATACTTAATAAACAGTGGAATAATCATTTTTAAAAATGATGACATCAGACATATGTCCCGAAATTGGGAAACACAAAATAATTTTATAAATATGAAAAAATTTAAAGTAATTTATATATTTTTTATACTTACCAATGACCCAGACTAGCTGGTGCTAACCCCAAAATATCTAGAGCCAAACACAAATTTTGCCCCCACATCCCCTAAATTTGCATGCAAAACCGAAAATTAGAAGTCCTATCTGGCACTCCATACATTTTCCTTCCATGCATGCGCAGACGCCAGGAAGTCACCGAATCTGGCGCCAACATCATTCTTTGTAAAAAAGATTATAATAATTCAGTGGGGAGGTAGGAGTGCCCAGTACTGCCCACTCATGGGTGGGCTATTCCCGTCTGGTTCATTGGTAAGTATAAAAAATATATAAATTACTTTAAATTTTTTCATTTTTTTATACTGAAACCAATGACCCAGACTAGCTGAATCGTAAAAAGGTGGAGGGCCTAGAACTTCCGAAATAATAGATCAACATAGATCAAATCCTTGAATCCATGATGAAGAAAATTAGAATAATTAGAATTTACACGTGTGTCTCATTATATCATAATAGAAGAGACATATCCTAATATGGATCCCAATTATGTAAATCCTAAATGCGAGCATGAAATCATGTTAATTAGGATGTAACAAATAAACAATTTTTAAGGCTAGTCTGGACTAAGCCCTAAAAATTAGAATGGCATATTGAGAATGAGAGAAAATTGCCCATAAACCTATGCCAAACAACAATACTACAGCTGATCGCCGAATATATTACAGACAAAACAGCTTCCTTAATAGTTACATCCCCAATAAGCCAGAGAAGTGAACAAAATGACCCACCCCCATTTTTTAATATATCTTCAAAAGAAAGAGGTGAGAGCTCTGGAATCAATAATCAGAACCCGGAAACGATATAAATAAATATCGATCTGGCACTCAAAAATTAATTCATGAATAATGAATGGTGCTTAACGCCATTTCACAAGCCAAGGCTATAGTGATGATTTTGGTAAATAACATTATCCGCTACAAAATATGCACTGCAGACGGCGTATACAGGTACGACGAAATCAGTGAAATAATAATAATAACATACACATCAAATACATGTCGAAACCTCCTCACCCACATTATTAATCATTGCTGGTACAGACAGCAATAATATAGTGACCACAAAGCTCTTTCACGTCTGACATACTCCGTAATGCCACTGAGAGCAGAGAATGATGTGAAGAACAAAACTTCCCTTGAAGAAGAAAACCCTCTCGTGGAACGACTGTAGCAAGTTTTCCACCTAGTCAAATGTCAAACATCAGAATAACTCGCACTTAACATTAGTTTAATGTTAAGACAGAGATATATATATATAGGTCTGGAAAGAATTTTTAAAAGGTACAAACGACCACAAAATTCCTTTCCTTATAGACGTTGCGACACAGTATTTAAAATTGAATTACATAAGACCATGAGTCTAAATTCGCTCTGAATAAGAAATTATCTTCTCAATTGTATCCAAGTGAACAGCAAAAGATGAAGGTAAGGCTACAACTAAGATCTTAGCCTGCTCATTCAATGCAGAGAAACTCTCAACACATCTTCTCCTGTTGCTTTTAAAAGTATGTGAACAAACACAAACAGTTAAAATTACAGAAGATGATAAGAAACCGAATTACTTCTTCCTGCAGGAAGTTAAATATGGTGTCGTCTACACAATCGAAGACCTGTGACACCCCTGTAGACTTAACCGGAAAGAGATCTTATTATCCTGCTCTTTGTCCGGATGAAGTCAGCGTTTAACTACACTAGCGGTTTCTCATAATTACTCGCAGAATTGTAATTTACTGGAACAAGTTCAAGGAAACGATAATGTATATTATCCATATCATCCATGAGTTGTTCCGAAAGGGAAAGTTACCATATCCCTTTTATCATTCGTCAAAATCGGTTAGAATCATGGTCACCAGCATCTGAACAGGCAGATGACTGGACCGATCAAGCACCATTCAACAGCTCAAGTTTTGAGACTGACGTTGAGTGCTTCTGCCTTAGCAGGAATACTGCGATTAGCTGTGCAATATGTGACAGCAAGTCCATTATGGAGGCCTGAGGAGCAGTGGTCATGAATTGATTATCCGCCAGTTGCTCCTGGGACCGGGTGTCCAAGATGACTATTACAGCGGATGTCCCGATGAATGCAGCCTCATCTCCTTGGCTACTAGATGGTGCAACTTTCTTCACAAAGATGGACCTTTTGATGATGCATACTAGATATCCTAAGTCACTTAGCCAAGGTGCGGTTGGGAGTGATTGGTAGATGCTAAAGAAGCCAAACTGTAGCCATCCCCGGCTAAGAATTGAACTAAGCGTACCGGACAATAGCAATGTACGTAAGCTCTGACTGATGCAAGTTTCTACCAACAACACCCGGCCCCAGATGTTGTTAAAATAGAGGGGTCTCCCTCTTGCTCGCAGTCCGGAGAGACCTGAACGAGCGTACCTCAGAACTTGCCAGCTTCTTCCTTCCACCAACACAGGGTGAGCATATGAATGGATTAAATAGTGCTTCCTACACCCTTATTCTCTCTCGACTGCTACAGACATACCTGGCGTCACACCAAGAGTATACATGATAGATCTGCCGGTTGAGCTAGATGGAGACAAGGGACGTAAACCTTAGTTCAAAAGCCTAGCCCTTGTCTAATATCGTTGAGCACTTTTCCACTTGCTCTGAATACAATGCACATGCGACACATCCGGTGTCACAGTCCTCATATTCAATCTTAACCGCTTCACCGGTGTCAGGGAACTGAAACCACTCATTGTGGTTTATAGCCCTGTGCAATATAAAGATCACTTTGTCCTTTATGTAGAGGAAACCATAAGACTAGCCGACCCTGGCAGCCTATTAGACGGGACATCCCGGACAGGAGGCATGGACGTATACTCCGACTGATGCAAGTTCCTACCAACAACATCTGTCCCCAGATGATGCTGTAAGAGAGAGAGGCCTCTTTCTTGCTCGCGGTCCTGGGTGACCTGGACGAGCGTACCTCAGAACTTGCTGGTTTCCTCCTTCCGTAGTCGCTGGGTGAGCATGGTTGCATATCATAGTGTTCGCTCCACCCTATATCATCTCCTAGCCCGGATCGGATACACCCGGCATCACAGTTCTCAGAGGCCTGAGTAACTACTTCACCAGTCGAGCTAGATGGCAACAATGGACTTGTGCGGTCGTGTGTGCTTGTTGAGCGTAGAGGAAGCTATAAGACTAGCAGACCCCGGCAGTCTATGGAAGGAGCATCACGGACGGGAAGGCATGGACGTAAGCTCCAACTGACACAAGTTCCTACCAACAACCTCTGACCCCAGATGTTGTTATAAGAGAGAGGGGCCTCTATCTTGCTCGCAATCATGGAAGACCTGGACGAGCATACCTCAGAACTTGTCTGCTTCCTCTTTCCTGTTCTTCCTCCTTTCCGTCATCGCAGGGTGAGCATGTTCATATTTTATAGTGTTCGCTACACCCTTATTCCTCTTCTCGACCACTACGGACATACCCGGCGTCACATCACTAGACTACGTGAAAAATCTGCCGGTTGAGCTAGCTGGAGACAAGGGATGTAAACTGCTTTTGAAGCCTAGCCCTTGTCTAATATCATTGAGCACTTTTCCGCTAGCTGTATAATGCGACAACAGAAGCACACTCCCTGACGGCGTCACGAAACCACACCATGTTCTTGATCCTCTGTAAATAGAAACTAAAAAATTATAGTGACCTTTTGAGAGAGGACCAGAAGTGTCCCCTCGCCATGATAGGACCGATAGTGTCCACTCGCCTAACACAAACCATGACACCCGTCATCCAATGGAACAAGAATTAGTGGTAGTACATCAGCTATACTCAAGACATCGACCAAGTAAATAAAGGAAAGGCTTCCTCCAGTTGCCCTTCTATTAGATAAATATTATTACCTTAATTCTAATATGTCATTGTAACACTACCAAATCTACATATAATATAAGATAACATTAAAATACAATCGATGAAATAAATATATCCAAAAGAAAAATTCTTTCAAAAATAAAATAAAAATTTGTGAAAAAAGTTTTCTTATATAAGAGCCCAAGTTCCAACGATGAGCCCGAAAAAGCCTAAGTGTGGACAAAATTATAAAACTCTGCCGTAAAATTAATTACCACACTATCAGAATATTTAATGTTACTTTCAACTGTCGTTCCTAAACAAAAATAGGAAACTACCTAGAGCACTGTAAATGTAAACAAAAACTGGAAACAAGACCCCAGGCAACACAGCCCGAAGTCAGTACCAGAAACAAGACTATCCGATGTAAAGCAAGATCTTCATCAGTAGAAAAAATGATACATTGGATGTATGATGCCAGACCAAAAATGCCCAAACACCCCAAGGGTGAAGACGTAACCCTGGGGATGTACAGAATATTCTTCTGTATAATACGTTAAACTCCCGAAAAATTTTATAAAAAAAAAAATTTCATTAAAATAAGCCAAAAAGCTTGGGAGCTTAACTGGGGAGATCAAGGGAAGGTAGAGAAGGAATACAAAATAAACAGTGGATAGATAATAATCAATCACTGATAACGTCAGATCCATGTCCCGAAATTAGGGAACATGAACTAATTTTTATAAATATTATAAAATTACAGCCCTGAACACTTCAAACCACCGTTTTTTCCTTCCTTCATCCAGTTGTGTCCTTGGATCCACCAATTAACCATTGATTTGTGACGGGCATCATTATTAATTGAGATTTAAAAAGCACAAATGCCAGTTTGATGTTATCTGACAAGGGCCAAACAAAGAATAATGTTGGCGCCAGATTCGGTGACTTCCTGGCATCTGTGCATGCGCAGAGGGTAAATGTATGGATGGCCAGATAGGACCTCTAATTTTCGGTTTTGCAAGCAAATTTTGGGGACTTGGGGGCAAAATTTGTGTTTGGCCCTTGATATTTTTGGGTTAGCACCAGCTAGTCTGGGTCATTGGTTACAGAAGAAAAATATTATAAAGTTACAGTCCTGAACGTCCAAAACCACCGTTGAACACTTCCTTCATCCAATAACAGCCTTGTATCCACCAATTCTTGCAATGGTTTGTGTCTGGCATCCTCAAAAAAGGAGATTTTAAAGCACACATGTCATTTCATTGTTGATGACTTTAGGGCCAAACAAAGAATGAAGTTTGCGCCAATTCCGGTCACTTCCTGACGTCTGCACATGCACAGAGAGTAAATGTATGGAGGGCTAGATAGGACTTCTAATTTTCGGTTTTGCAAGCTAATTTTGAGAATGGGGGGGGGGGGGGGGGGGGGGGGGGCGGTTCAAAATTTGTGTTTGGCCCTTAATAACTTTTAGTTAAGCACCAGCTAGTCTGGGCCATTGGTTTACAGTGTAAAAATACCATTTTTGCATCATTCAAGTACTTATGACTCAAATATACCACAAACCAAATTTTGTTCAAATCTGCCGATTAGTTCAGAAAATAGAAATTTCAGGTTGGGACAAAAATCCTGTCCTCCCATTACAAAGGCAAATATTGCCTTGCCAACTTTATTTGATCAAATTTTACACCTGGAAAAAACGCTCAGGTCAAATATCTAGTCAGTGAACCAGTTAGTTCATGATGAAATTTTTTTATAATGTAAATTTGGGAGCATTTATTGCCATCCCTTCCTTATGGAGCAGGGCCAGTCTGAAATCAAGTCTCAGCAACTTTGGAAGGCGGGTCACGAACACCATGTTCTCAGACTTTGGATGACATTTGGTTGGATGACAAATGGAGAGTGATCACTATAGCTCACCCTGACCCTGACCTCAACAAATACAAAGAACATATAAGAAGCAACTAGAGAAACAGAATTTACTGCATCCAGTAAATTCAAGTCTGTGTGAAAAAGGGTTAAAGTATCAGGAATAAACTCTACAGAAAGAGAATTTATGGAGGCTTATTTTCTGGAGTAAAATATTTTTTAACAAATCAGAAATGGGTTTTCCTTAACAGTATTTACAGATATTCATACAGGAATCAGAACAATTTTTATAAGAAACCAGAAAAGGCATATATGTGACCAGCATTCAAAGGGTTCGACACACGAATCAGAAATGAAAAATTTTGGCTCTGCCTACTAATTTGAGTGATGAAATACATTCATAAACTTTAGAAATACATTAAGGTATAAATGCATTTCTCAGTCATTCTTAATAATATGCACTTGATTACCCCATTCAGGTGGACCATATATTGAATCTCCAGCAATTTTTAACTCAGTCGGTGTAGTTCCATGTCTACATCTACATTGAAGAATGAGCGCAACCCACTTTGAAATAATGGCTCCACCAACTTCAGATCTGTCATTCAGATCAAACGGGTGCAAAAAACATAGATGAGTGCAAACTGGGTATTGTTAACCAACATGCCAAAATGCATAGAGATAGGACGATCCGTATTTGAGTTGTCGTGCTGACAAAGGGTGCATAGACTTTATATCGGAGATATTGTCATAAAAACCTTAAAAACCCCAAGAGCTCATTTGAAGGCCTACTCTTAAAAGGGCATCTAGTGACCTAAACAAGGCATACATAAAACTAGAACTTCTCTAATAAATTAATTTTAAACAGTCATAGCACTAAAGCAGTTAACAGTACAGTCAACTATGTCAGTATTGCATCTTTTACCGGCATCCTGACAGTATTATGATAGGTTTCAATAACAAATCTTCAGTGTAGTTTTACAATTACATGTACACTGGAATTCTTCATGATCAAGTTGTTTGTTTTTATATTAACTTAGTTTGGGAATTAATTCTGTACAATGAGATTAAATAAACAGATCATGTTATTGTATGTGACAGTCACAGCTTACTCCCTAACTGCTTTTTGTGAAATTCTTTCATGGAGAAAATATTCATACAGGAATCAGAACAATTTTTCTAAGAAACTCGAAAAGGCATATATGTGCACACCATTTATAGGGTTCGATCAAGGAATCAGAAATTGACATTACTGCTGCTGCCATTTGAATGATGAGATACACGTATAATCTTCAGAATTGCATTAATTGGTATAAAGTGACTTTCCTAATAGGTCGCAAAAAATATGCATTAAAAGACCTCTCTTGACCACATAGAGGTGGACCACATTTTGAACCTCCAGCAAGTTTCAACTCATTTGGTGTAGGTAGTATTTCTATAGGTCATACCAAGCCTGAAGTATGAGCAAAAACTACTTTATAACTAAAGAAACCTCGGCCATGGTGTGTGGCACATCCTCCCATGGTTCTTTATAATTGTGTGAAGTTTGATGACTGTGGCCCAAACAGTCTTCGAGTTATTGGCTCGGGCACACACACACACACATGAACACACACACAGACGGACACAAGCACACTTCAATCACTATATGCCACCCAACTTTAGTCGAGGGGGGGGGGGGCATAAAAAGAAATCTTTGAGTTCCAGAGTGGGTCTGACTGAACCCAAAAATATTTGTTCTCATAGCACAGTGATAACAAAGGCACTCAAATACACTCATTCCAGTCACAAGGTGATAACAAAGGTACCCCAAGACGTTTTGTGAAGATCGGTTCATAAATACAGACTCTAGCACGATCCGTATTAACGTATGCGTTTACTGTGTATAAGTAACACTGAACAAATCAAAGTTCATCTAATTTGCATAATTTCAGCACGAGAAAAACAAAACGTATTATATGTGATGTATTCCATGTTACTAAACATTCCTACAAAAATGTATTCAAATCAGAACTTTCATACAGAAGTTCTGTACAAAAAACTGATTGCACTAACTTTGGTACAAAATGGCTGCTGGCGGCTATATTGAATTTTGGACTGCACCCCAAAACACTCGTTCTCATACCACGGTGATAACAAAAGGTACCCAAGAAGTTTCGTAAAGATCGGTTCATAAATACAGCCTCCAGCCTGTGCCGTATAGAAGTTGTGTAAAAAAAAAACTGATTGGACCTAATATCGGTACAAAAAGGCCAGTGGCAGCCATCTTGAATTTTGGACCGCACTCAGAAACACTTGTTATCATCCCAAGGTTATAACAAAGGTACCCAAGAAGTTTTGTGAAGATCGGTTCATAAATTCAGCCTCCAGCCCGAGTCGTATTGACACGTGCACTTACTGTGTATTAGAAGCACTGAATAAATCAAAAGTTCATCTAATTTGAATAATTTCTGCTCGAGAAAAACAAACCCGTACTTTTTGTGATGTATCCCATGGTACTAAAAATTCATACAAAAATTTATTCAAATCAGAACTTTCATACAAAAGTTCTGTACAAAAAACCGATGCACTGACTAAAGTATAAAATGGCTGCTGGTGGCCATCTTGAATTTCGGACTGCACCCAAATCCACTCGTTCTCGTCCCACGGTGATAACAAAGATACCCAAGAAGTTTTGTAAAGATCAGTTCATAAATGCAGCCTCTAGCCCGAGCCGTATTGGCATTTGCAGTTACAGTGCTGAAAGTAAGATTAAATAGTTCAAAGTTAGTCTAATTGGTATAATTTATGTACGAGGAAAACGAACCGTATTATATGTGATGTATCCCACGGTACTAAACATTCACACAAAAAATTATTCAAATCAGCGCTTTCATATGGAAGTTCGGCACAAAAATCTGATTGCACCTAATTTTGAACAAAATGGCTGCCAGCAACCATCTTGAATTTCAGAACGGACCCCAAAACACTCGTTCTCGTCCCACGGTGATAACAAAGGTACCCAAGAAGTTTCGTAACGATCGGTTCATAAATACAGCCTCTTGCCCGAGCCATATTGGTATTTGCACCTACAGTGCTGAAAATAACACTAATTAAATCAAAAGTTAGTCTAATTTGCATAATTTACACACGAGAAAAAAAAAACGTGTTATATGTGATGTATTCCATGGTAATAAACATTCATACAAAAAATTATTCAATTCAGAGCTTTCATATGGAAGTTCTGCGCCCAAAAAATCTGATTGCACCTAATTTTGTACAGAATGGCTGCCAGTGGCCATCTTGAATTTCGGACCGGGCCCCAAAACACTTGTTCTCGTTTCACAGTGACAACAAAGGTACCCAAGAAGTTTTGTTTCATAAATACGGCCTCTAGCCCGAGCCAAGTGTACAGCATGACAGACGGGCAGACAGACGACGGGCCATGACAATACCTCGAATTTGGCTTCGCCAAACTTGAGTTAAAAATGGACTAAGTTTAACAACCAGTAGTTTTGTAAAATATTGAAGCAAGTCAAAATTCTGACAATACGCACACATCTGGAAAATGTAGAAACATCCTGTGAAATAAAAAAGTAATCCATTGAAAATTACAAGAGGCCTCACGGGGCCTGAAGCGCTCATCTTGAAGAGAACACAATTTAAACATAGTCCAAGAATGAGCACATTAAACAAGCCATCTCCATAGGCTACACTCTCAATTCTTGAGTCCCACAGGGGTGACAAAAATAATACGGGCATCATGCCTTTTCTTCAGTTGATCATAAAGTAAAATGTTGAGCTCCCCAATGAAGCCCCTTGATACAACCTTTGTGGATTAATCTTAGTTACACACCTCCAGAGGGTACTGAATACAAAATTTTTAATTCTTCAGCAAAATGGCCAATTCCGGCTCCATAGGGAGCCCAAATATTAACCCAAGCTCTCGATTTGAACACAGTTGAATCTGACATCCCTAGAGATGTTGTGTGCCAAATATGAAAGCATTCTTACTGTTGGATCTGAAGAAGAGAAATTTTAAAGAAATTTCTTCATATTGCATCAAGTTAAAATTTGGGCTACAATAGCGAGCCCAAATATTAACCTATGGATCCGATTTGAACAAACTTGAATCGGACCCCCCCCCTCCTTCCCCTAGAGATGTTGTATACCAAATATGAAAGCATTCTGACTAGTGGATCTGAAGAAGAAGATTTTTGAAGAAATCCCCTTATATTGTACTAAGGTAAATTTCAGGTTCCCATATGGAGCTCAAATATTAACCCAGGCACTCGAATTGAACAAACTGGAATCTGCTCCTCCACCCCCCCCCCCCCCCCCCCCTGTATAATAAATATGAAAGCATTCCGACTGGTGGATCTGAAGAAGAAGATTTTTAAAGAAATTTCCTCATATTGCACTAAGTAAAAAAATTGGGCTACCATAGCGAGCCCAAATATATACCTATGGATCTGATTTGAACAAACTTGAGTCTGACCCCTATGTTGCATACCAAATATGAAAGCATTCTGACTGGTGGCTCTGAAGAAGAAGATTTTTTTTTTAAATTACCCCCTCCCCCCCCCCCCCCCCATACTGAACAAAGTTAAAATTTGGGCTTCTGTAGGAAGCCCAAATATCAACCTAGGGACTTGGTTTGAACAATCTTGAATCTGACCCTCGTAACAATGATGCATGATGCATACCAAACATTAAGAGAAAGAGATTCTGACTGGTGGTTCTGAAGAAGAAGATTTTTAAAAAATATTCCCCATATAACCCTGTTAAAAATTCGGGCTCCTATAGTGAGCCCAAATATGAACCAATGAGCTTTTTTTATTTCAACAAACTTGCATCTGACCCCCCTATGAATGCGGTATACCAAATATCAAAAGATTCTGCTGATTGGTTCTGGAGAAAAAGATTTTTTTTAATTTTTGCAAATATGCTGACTCAGCACTTTTTTCGATGCCCATTACAGAACACCCTAACATAACCGATTGCAATTTTTTAACCATTCAATTCTACTGGTCCTAAGGATATGTCATACCAAATAACAGCTCTCTGTTCCGCGTGGTTTGGGAAATATGGACATTTGAAAATATTTCTAATTTTAGCTCCCAGGGTTCCCATGGGGATGCAGGAATTTTTTTTTCTGCATGGGTCAAGTACTTATGACCCAATAATACCACATACCAAATTTGGTTCATACCGGACCATCGGTTAAGAAATTTTTGCCGGGGTCAAAAATCTTATCCCTCCCATTACAAAGCCAAATATTGCTTCACGAACTTCTTTGAAAAAAGTTGATTCTACTCCCCAAAAGGAAGTTCCATAGCAAATGTCAAGTCATTGTACAAACTGGTTCTTGAGAAGAAGATTTTAAAAAATTTTTGGAGCATTTTTCCCATTCCCTTCCTATGGGTCTGGGCATGTTGAGTTGAACAAAAATGACATGGCCCTTTGGAATCATCACTCACACAAACTTTCCCTTGAATTGGCCCAGTGGCTTTGGAGGAGAAGACCAAAAAATGGTGTTGACGCACGGTGGACGGCGGACAGAGAGGGATGAAATTAGCTCAGCTTGACTTTGTCAAGATGAGCTAATAAGAGAGGTTAGACGGACAAACAATATACCCTATATGCAGAAAGAAAGAGGGAAAGACAGAGGTAAAACAATATGGCCCTTGACTATTCGTTGTGGGCATAACAAGGACATACGTCAATTGTAACCAGACCGTCCAAGGCAGCCACTTGAAATTCTAAGAATGTGTTCTATCCCTGCACGACAGTTTAGTATCTTTCTTGAGTCCTGTGACCGGGTGAAAACACCGTGGATGTACCCATAAGGGAAGTCACAAATCTGCCAAGGGTTAAACGTTTATTAATAATAACAAGATATAAAATTAGAAGGGTGGTTGGTACTGCCGGCAGGTCATAAAAAGTATACACTCCATTACATGTACAGTAGATTGTGGAGAGAGTTTTTGGAGTAGCGACTCGAAATTTTCAACGTTCGTTCTAGAAGCTCTGCCCAACTCGACCTGTGCCTGAAAAATCCAACAACCGAGCGCATAGCCCGTGGGAGCCTCACACGCATGTGCATACGCTCTTTTCGAATTAGACTTGAGGAAATGCGCAATTCGTGTCGCCTTTCCAGGCATCCGATGGAGCATCTATTCGTGAATGCTGAGTGAAAATTTTGTGGAAATCCGCGGAGAATTCGCTGACATATAGCGTTTTTGAAGAGAGGAGGTAATTTTCTGAATTTGGTCTTTTTCAAGTCGGAGCGAAAGAAGAGGGCGGGAGTGGGCACAGTCTCTCGTGGTGCCCCCTCTCTGGGGTAGGTCCACTTAAAAGTTACAATAGAGCGTGGCTGATGGAGGGATGGCTGTAAATCAAAGTAGTTTCTTTAAGAACAGCACCCAGGGATCCCATCGCAACATTGAAACCTTTGAGAATCGTCGGAAGTTAAAAGTGAAAAGAAAACGGCGGTGAGTTGGTTTTTGGCGGGAAAAGATTAATGAGAATTTGCACAAAAGACATTAAAATAGCACTTCAGACATACGCTCACTGTGTCCAGACCGCTGAAGGCAGAGACTTGCAATTTTCAGAACTTGTTCTACGTAGCCTGGCTGACATTTGGGCATAAAATCGAGTGTTCTGACCGCATGGAAAACACCACGCCTCGCGTGGAAACCGTGGGGACAGTTCGTTGCCACTTTATTTTCAATGCAATGAAATTTCCATTCATTATTTACCTGTCAACGGCAGAGTTTGGCATTATTTCTGTCTGATGAACTGTTCAACTTTAACTATTTGCACCTTTATATAGGACCGAAAGATCACTGCATGCTTACCAATATTCAGGTACTGATTTTACGAAAATAACAATTATTTCAACAGTACCCACTTGGGAACTCTCAAATCTGCCAAGGATTAAACTTTTAATAATAACATGTAAAACAAAAGTTATCATTCTTTGCTAGCCGCATGCACCCATAGACAACATTCAGCACTCAATCAATTAGGGATGGAGTAAATTGCGACTTAAACTTACCAAATTCTGAAAAAATGGAGTTATTTTCGACGGAACCTATCTTTATGCATCCGAAACAGGGATTGGGTTAAATTTTACAGCTACCTTATCAAGGAAAATCTTCTTGGACTTGAACTGTAAATCTGAATGTCAACAGAATTTTCAGATATTACGAAAATCACAATTATTCATACAGTACCCATATGGGAGTCTCAAATCTGTCAAGGGTTAAACATTTAATACTCACATATAGAACAAAAGTTTTCATACTATGACTGCTGCATGCAGCTATTGAAAACATTCAGCACTCAATCAATTAGGAATGGAGTAAATTGTCACTTAATCGTACCAAATTCTGAAAAAGCGCGAGTTTTTTGGACAGCATCTATCTTTATGCAAATAAAATGGGCATGTGGTTAAACTTTACAACCAAACGTACAACAGAAAATATGCTCGATAGGTAATTGTGAATACGAACATGTGCATCACTTTTCGATATACCATTCGTAAATGGAAGAAAAATGAACTAAAAATGAGCCATTTTTATGAACGAGTTAAAGGTACTCGAATTCAAGGCTCGAAAACGAGTTTAAGGTTAAAACTTTGAATAGAATATATAACAGCCAAATTATTCTTGGATGAATGCTCAAACTTCTCATAGGAAACGCTTTGAAAAAATGTGGCCGCAGAGCTGAGAAATTGCATTTGAAAATTGACCAGTTTTTCCAAAATTGCACTCTGCTCGGAATTTTGAGGTTAAAAGGGAGCAACGTGGGTAATACAGCTTATGTAGTCAGGGGTAGTAAGTCATGCTACAAATAATAATGAAAGCTCCAGTCAAATCGTCCTGGGTCTTGTTTGAGAATTGTGGCAAAACGTAACATTGTGACAACATTTTGCACGGTTTTGGCAGAAAAAGAAAAACTTCAGAAATGCCATGATCCAGGTGAGAAACTTTTAATGAAACTCTACATATGTGCCAAATTTCAGTAGAATAGTAAAGAATCCATCAGACAAAAATCATTGAAATAGAAAATAATGTTAATACTAGAGAAATAGAATTTACTGCATCCAGTAAATTCAAGCATGTAAGAAAAGAGTTAAAATATCTATTGGGAAAAAACTATATAGAAAGAGAATTTATGGAGGGTTATTTTCGGGAGTAACATATTTTTAAACAAATCTGGAATAGATTTTCGTAAACAGTATTTACAGATATTCATAATGGAATCAGAACAATTCTTCTAAGAAACCAGAAAAGGCATATATGTGCACAGCATTCAAAAGGTTTGTCAAGAGAATGCATTAGGTGTCCAAAAATGTGATTCCCAGCAATACTAAAAAATGCATTCAGTTATCCCTGGGTGACCTCAGTGACCTTGTTCATATTGTGAACCTCTATGGAGTGTTGACTCATTTGGTGTTGGTCCCCATGTCTGTGTGTCATACCATCCTTGAGATATGAGCATGACCTACTTTCAAAAATGTTGGCCACACCCACATTTTTACGTTAAAATGCATGTGTGTATGCCAATAATGCTTCAGGGGGTCAAAAATGTGATTTCCAGCAATTCTGAAAATTGCACTCAATGACCCCAGGTGACCTTCGTGACCTTGACCCATATTTTTGAACCTCCATCGAGTGTCGACTCATTTAGTGTTGGCTCCAGGTCCATGCGTCACACCATGCTTGCGATATGAGCGTGACCCACTTTTAAAAATGTTGGCCACGCCCACTTTTTTCATGAAAAAATGCATGTCTGAATTTTGGGGGAAGCATTTGGAGGTCAAAAAATGTGATTTCCAGCAATTATGGCGTGGTCAAAAATTTTTAAAGTGGGTCACGCTCACATCTCAAGCATGGTATGACGTATGGACCTGGGACCAACACCAAATGAGTCGACACTCGATGGAGATTCAAAATATGGGTCAAGGTCACCGAGGTCACCCAGGGGTCAATGAGTGCATTACTTTTTTACGTCAAAATGCATGTGTGTATGTTAGGAATGCCTTAGGGGGTCAAAAAATGTGATTTCCAGCAATTATGAAAAATGCACTTAATGACCCCTAGGTGACCTCCGTGACCTTGACCCATATTTTGAATCTCCATCGAGTGTCGACTCATTTGGTGTTGGTCCCAGGTCCATACGTCATACCATGCTTGAGATATGAGCATGACCCACTTTCAAAAATCTTGGCCACGCCAACTTTTTTTTACGTCAAAATGCATGTGTGTATGTCAGGAATGCTTTAGGGGGTCAAAAAATGTGATTTCCAGCAATTATGTAAAATGCACTTAATGACCCCTAGGTGACCTCCATGACCTTGACCCATATTTTGAATCTCCATCGAGTGTCGACTCATTTGGTGTTGGTCCCAGGTCCATACGTCATACCACGTCTGAGATATGGGCGTGACCCACTTTCAAAACACGCCTACAGACACCCCTGATACCCCAGGAATCTGAAAAACATAGGTGGACGAGAACTTGTGGCTGTCTATCAGCATGCCAAAAATCAACGAGATAGGGCAATTCGTTTTCGAGTTATCTTGGGGACAAAAAAGTGATGAGAAGAAGAAGAAGAAGAAGAAGAAGAAGAAGAAGAAGAAGAAGAAGAAGAAGAAGAAGAAGAAGAAGAAGAAGAAGAAAAAAAAGAAGAAGAAGAAGAAGAAGAAGAAGAAGAAGAAGAAGAAGAAGAAGAAGAAGAAGAAGAAGAAGAAGAAGAGAAGAAGAAGAAGAAGAAGAAGAAGAAGAAGAAAAAAAAAAAGAAAAAGAAACCGTGCAAAAACAATAGTCTGTGTGTTTCACACTGACTAATTAAACCCTTGATATGATCATCTAGCATTCTTGTACATGGGTAGGTTTTTTCACCTTCACTGGAATAGTTTTAATCTGGGGGATTTTCTGTCCTGCACTCACATGTCAAGGCATTATGGAACTTAAAAAATTATTTACATACCACACTAGCCTTTGTACATTCTTCATGTTCTCGTACCATTAGTGATGTAATAGACAAAACAGATTTGATATCTGTTACAGAATTCATTGGTAAGGTTGTACAGAATAATAGAACATTTTCACGTGCCTGAAAAAAACAAAAAATAATATTTAGGCTAAAGAAAATTAATCATTTGAGGCAAAATGTATAAAACTATCATAGGTGTGATTTTAGCGGCATCACATCGCAATTTGTGATGCAATATGTCGTATTCACTGATACAGTATTGTTATTCTCTTCGTGAAATGTGACACAATACTCATATGTATGTACAAAATAAATATTTATTTAACTGGTTGAGAGCTAGCTTAGTTTTGGGTGGTCTAAATTTGTTCATCAAAAATTGTTTTATTACAAATTGTTGGAGAGTGCCAACAAGCACTCTTGCCAACAGGTACTCTCCAATAATTTGCAATAGAAAAGTTTGTATAAACAAACCATTATTTACGTTAGAATGAATACAAAACATGGCTAAGGGAAATGTTGGCTTTGCCACTTTTTGAAAGGTCTGATTCAGGCTTCTAGCACTCAACCAGTTAAAAACTCATTATTTTTTATCTTCATTTTAGTTGTTCTATATTGATTTTGTGTTGTATGATCACTATAACAAAAAACTATCAGTGAAATCACATGGATGCTCTAGTATTTAATTTTGGGCTCTCACAACTGGATTTTAGGCATCAGCGACCATTCCATCAGGAATACAAAATAAAAAAACACCCTCCCTCATTTATTTTAAAAAAAATTTCCCGAGAATCAATTATTTAATTTTGTTTGGCCTTATAATATTCATTTATTTATTGGACTCTTACCCTGCTGAGTATTTCAGAAATATTTTTCATCAAACCTGGTCATGGCTACTATGAAGTAGCCATGACTAGGTTTGATGAAAAATTCATGAATAGTGCACTCAAGGCATCAAAACATTGATACAGTTTGCAGGAGAATATTTGGTTTAATGTGCTCAGATTTTACTTGTTATTTTAGTGACTAAAGATTTCCTTTCCTGTGCAGCATGTAAGGAGTTAACAACACTTTCAACAGCCAGAGTCCCCTCATTTCGGACAATTTTAGAGGTGGAGGAAGCCAGTGTACCCAGATAGAACCACTGAGCAATGGCAAGTAACTGTCAGATTCCCCAACGTACTGATTTCACACAAGCAGGGTTAGCATTGGTTGAAGACAAGTGCACCATCGATGTGCAGTACACCTTAGTACACAATGCCACTGTGCCCACACATTAGCAATTGGGATTAAGTCTCTTGCCCAAGGACACAATGCAGTTGCCTCAGGTGGGATTCGAACTGAGGACCTCTTGGCTTGCAGCCTTCATCTCCAACTACTGAGCCACTGCACTCCCAATATTTATATTAGATTCCAAGTACTTGATATCTTTTCATTGAATAAGCCTGTTAACTCTGTTTTATGTCATTCATTAAAAACAAAACCACTTCAGGGGGAGTGTCAGGGTGATTGGTTAGAGAATTAACCGTTTACCTGACATAGCAGAAAAAAGGCTAGAAAATTAACCATAATAAGCCTACCACAACCTAAAATATCTTGGACGTTTCTCAATAAAACCATACAAATATGGACATCATTAGAACCAGCTCCATGAGCTGGTTCTATAGATATCCTTATTTGTATTCTTTTATTCAAAATTGTGAAATTTGTTTTCGATAAATGTGAAATTTAATTTATGTTTTAAAAACACTGTGTTAGGTAAAGGGTTAAACTTGAGAGAGAAAGGTTGACAGTTTGATCCAGATGCATGTGTTGTGTCTTTGGGCAAGATGCTTTTACCAGAATGCCTAAATGGAAACATGGTGGCACTGTCTACTAAAGCAAAGGGCATATCGAGGAACACTTCATCTCTAACCAATGATAACCATACTCATGCCAGGTTAGTAAGTTGAAAAGTCCCACAGGTACTGCATGGTTGTTCTCTCTGGGTACTCTGGCTTTCTCAACATGTAAAATTGTCCAACTCTATAAGACACTATTGAAAGCATCATTACACCTGAATAAACAAACAAAGTACATATTAACTGCCTCCAGGTTCTAGTAAACTTCTGATAATTAAATGAAAAATCTGTGTAATCTATCCAAAAATTATCTGAATAGACACAAAGGCCTAAAAAAGGTAAAAATCTGTTTATCAGATCCTCCTGCATGGTCCTTTTATGCTCTCTTTTTAAGCAACTTAAAAAAATAAAACTTAACTGATATTATTAAATTATGTATGATATTTTACCTAAGTTAATAAAATTGATTGCTTTAGCATTGCAAAGCCCTCTTGCCCTCAAGGGACGAAATACACCACACCCATGCTATTTTGTAGATTATTGTAAAACAAACCAAGAACATGACCTTTTGGTGGCAAAGAAATTATTACAAAAATAAAATAAAATAAAAAACTGCCCAGCCACATGCAATTTTACAAAAAATAGTCTGAGAAATAGAAGATCTACTTTGTGGGTCCTAATGTTTAAAGACCTATTTGGCTGTATGCAATTCAATCATCTAACCCTTTAACTAACAAATCAGCCACATCTGCCCACATAATGTATAAATTCATCAATTGAAAAATTATTTTTTCAAAACATTTCAACAAGACCATATCACACAACCCCTCATTGGAATCAGCTCATTCCCATGATGTGGTTTTGCTGACATTTTTTTAAACAATTTAAGCTGTAATATTTAAAATAATAAATTTTGATATCATCTGCATTAGGTAAAGGGTTAAGCTGCTTTATTATATGCCAGCCTGTGAATTATCACAAATTATATTTATCTAAAAGATATTTCTTGGTATCTATCAACTTGATGGATATTGAAAAATATCCCTCAGTAGCTTCCTAAATGATGTCATGCATCAGTGCATCACTATATCACTTTGAAGGAACGATCAGCTGATCTTTGTTATTGTTTTGAAATGTACGTGTTTGCAACTGAATTGGGTTGAATATTGCGTTGTAAAATGTTACATAGCATATAATAAAAAGAAAATCGACACTATTTTAGTGAATATCATGGGGGCCAGAAAATATATAATAAAACTTTCAGGTCCACACTCATGAGATAATTCTCGATATTCACAAAAATAGTGTAGATATCCTCTATATATCAATAAGCTTTGTCAAACAAGACATAACAGAATAAATACTCAGTGCATCACTAGAATACAAAGAAATGAGAGAATATTCCAGTCAATGGAACACTCCCATTAACTGAATACTTTTCAGTGCATCATAAATAACAAGAAAACAGTCATATTAAATGTTTTGCAAAAAAAACAATTAAGAGAGCCCATGAGACCTTTGGCGCTCACCTGACGAAGTTGTTTAAATAAAAATTCAATTGGCACCTATGGCTAGTAAACACTAGAGAGGAATGAAATCCTGTAACTAATCAAAACTCAGTAATCCAGTGAGATGATTTTTTCTGGTATTGAGATACTACCACACAATGCTCCAATTTCCAGAAATAGAAAATAGGGAGCAAAAATATCAACCTAGGGAATTAACTTGAACAAACTTGAACTGAATAAGCATGGCCACACACACCCAATCAGGATTATTAGATCTGAAGAACCAGATTTTCAAAGAGTGTTCCTCATATTGGACTGAGTTAAAGAGCCAAAATATTAACCCTGGGACTTGATTTTTAAAACTTGTATCTGATGCCCCTAAAGACGGTGTATACCATATATCAAAAGATTTTCATTGGGGGTGCGTCAGAAGATTTTTAACCAAGTTGAAATTTGGGCTCCAATACGGAGCCCAAATACTAATTGAGGGACTTGATGAGAAGGAACTTTAATATTCCCCATAAACATGCTGTATCCCAAACATCAAAAGATTCTGAATAGTGGATCGGAAGAAGATTCTTAAAGATTATCTCCTATATTGCACTAAGCTGAAGTTCAAGCTTGTACAGAGAACCAATTATACACCAATGGGATTGATTTGGTCAAAAGTGAAGATGACCCCTGTAAGGATTCTGTATACCATATATCAATACATTCTGGCCAGTGGTTCTGGAGAAAAAGGTGTTTTAAAGATTATTTGTCATATTGGACCAAGTTAAAATTTGGGCTCCTATATTAACCCAGAGACCTGATAGAGAAAACTTAGGACTGACCTCGATAAAGATGCTGTGTATCAAATATCACAAGATTTTGACTGGTGGATCTGAAGAAGGTTTTTAAAAAGTATTCCTCATATTGCACCAAGTTAAAATGTTAAAAAAGAGAGCCCAATTATTAACCGATGGACTTGAGTTGAACAAATATGTATACAACCCCTGCAAGGATTTGGTTATATATTAAAAGATTCTGACTGGTGTTTCTGGAGAAAAGTTTTACAGATAAGTCCTCATTTTGGACTAAGTTAATATTTGGGCTCCAAAAAGGAGCCCAAATATTAACCCAGGGACTTGGTTTGAACAAAATTAGATTTAACGTCCCTAAGGATGCTGTGCACCAAATATCAAAAGATTCTTACTGGTGGATCTGAAGAAGAACATTTTTAAAGATTATTCCTGATATTGCACTAAGTCAAAATTCAGGCCCCCATAGGGAGCCCAAATATTAAATGAGAGACATGCTTTGAAGAAACTTGAATCTGACCACTATAAGGATATTGCATGCTCAATATCAATACATTCTGAGCATTGGATCTGAAAAAGATTTTTGAAGATGATACCCCATATTGCTTTAAGTTAAAATTTGGGCTCCCATAGAAAGCCCAATTATTAACTAATGGACTTGCTTTGAATAAACTTGATACTGAGCCCTCTAAGGAATCTGTATACTATATATCAAAAGATTCTGACCAGTGGTTCTGGATAAGAGTTTTAACCCTTTACCAAAAATGAAAAGCAGATGACATTTGCAAAAAAATTCTTGAATAACTAATTTTTTTCATTTTTTGTCTCAAAAACATAGGTTATGACCCCTCATTGGAACGAGCTCATTGAGCTCCTTCCAACAAGGGGTCATAACCTATGTTTTTGAGACAAAAAATGAAAAAAAAATGAAAATTAATTGGCGATTTTTTAGAATAGCTCTGGCCGGTTTTGGCCGTTACGTTGGGTAAAGGGTTAAAGATTATTTGGCATATTGGACTATTATATAATATAATTCGGGCTCATATGGGGAGCCCAAGTATGAACAAATTTAGATCTGATCTACCTAATGATGCTGTATACCAAATATCAAAAGGTTCTGACGGGTGCATCTGAAGATGAAGATTTGTAAAGATTATTATAAGTTAAAATTCAGGCTCCTATAGAAAGCCCCAATTATTAACCAATGGACTTCAGTAGAACAAATTGGAATCCAGCTCCTGTAAGGATTCTGAAAACTATATATTAAAAGATTCTGAACTGTGTTTCTGGAGAAGAGCTTTAAAGATTATTCCTCATATAGGACTAAGTTAAAATTTGGGCTCCAATAGAGAGCACCAATATTAGCCCAGGAACTTGATTTGAACAATTCTCAATCCGACCCTCAGAACAATGATGTATACCAGACATTATATGATTCTGACTGGGGGTAATGAAGAAGAGTTTTGAACATGATCCCTCATATTTTCCCAAGTGAAGATTTGGGCCCCAATATTGAGCCCAGATATAAACCAAGGAGCTTCATTTTAACAAACATGTATCTGCCCCCCTCCCCCTATGGCTGCTGTATACCAAATATCAAAAGATTCTGATAAATGGTTCTAGAGAAGAAATTTTGTAAAATTATTAATCAAATCAGAGAATGTTTGTTCAAGTTATTGCGCTAATATTATGAGGACACCCGGACGCCCACCTGGACGCAAACTGATCATCACCAACCATAGGTCTTGGTTGTTAACACAACTCAACCAAATATTTTGGAGCATTTTCTCCCATCCCTATATGGACTGGGCAAGTTGATTTGAACAAAAACAAATTGTGATGTCAGAACAAGCGCTCGCTTCAAATTTAACTGAAATCGGTTCAGCGGTTTTGGAGAAGGTGCAAATACCATATTCATGGATGACTGACAGTGAGCGATCACATCATCACAATAGCTGATCCTGACTTTCAGGTGAGCTAAAACAGTAGAAAGGACACTGTAGTAAGCAATTCTCGTAAGAAGAAACCTACCTTTAACATTTACATATAGGCCTTTGTTGTAACTCTCTGTATGCCCCTAGCTGCAGACCATCTCCCTCCTCAACTTTCCACTTCCAACAATTCAAGACTTCAGAAAAAAATGACCAATTGGCATGGTAAAGTCTTGTTATGGATGTGGAATGTCAGCTGCACTTGAAACTGTGTGAGCTACATGGTACATGTCTCAAGCCTATACCCAGCCAGTGGTCTCAGACCCATGCCCTAATCGGGATCCACTCTTTCAGGCATGGTCACTTGCTAATCAGAGCGAGCATTTTGGACTTTAGTGAATAGATATTCTGATGACTGTGATCATTTTGTGTGGTGAATTCACAAGGCATCATCAGGTAATTAAAATCATATGAAAAATAAGTTTATTTTTTTCATTTCCCACAATACAAAACAAGAGGCCCCAGGAGGCCTGAGGCACTCACCTGATAAAGTTGTCTGAAGAAGAATTTAATTAGTACCTTTTGCTAGTTAACTCTACAAAGGAATGAAGTCATTTAATTATTTATAACTCTGTTTCCATGTCAGATGACTTTCTACTAATCTAGTATTGGGATGCTACCACAGAAAAAATGCACAGATTTCCAGTAATGCAAAACTTGGGGAGCCCAAATATAAACTTAGGGACTTAAGTTGAACAAACAAATCTCACTCCCTTCCCCTTTATCCCCAGGATGTTGTATACCAAATATCAGTGAATTCTGAATGGTGGATTTGAAGGAGATTATTAAAGACTGTTCATCATATACACCAAGTGAAAATTTGGGACCCCATAGGGAGCTCAAATATGATTCCAGCAGCCTGGCTAGGGTGTTTTATACCAAATATCAAAACATTCTGAATGGTGATTCTCAAAAAGATTTTAAAGAATATCCATCTTTTGCACCAAGCTAGAGCTCCTTATATATTATAATATTAATCTAAGGGCCTCACCCCCTCAAGAATGTGGTATACCAAATCAGGCCTGTCATTTTCAAAATTTGAGGAGAGCAATGGTGGTTTGCCTTAAAAAATTTAGGACCCATTTTTGGCCCACCTTAATTTGACACAATTAGGAACACTGGGATCTGTTATGGAAATTGGTAGTTTTACCATATCTTTCCATATTATTGTTTGGGTTGTGTATATAGCATCTAATGTAGGTTTGAAAAATGCAATAATTTCTTGCGAAACATGTCAGGATTTCTATCTGATTTGTGTATAATCAGACAATTAAAGATAGTATCTGATAAGTAAGCAAAATGGCTACAAGTTAGTCTCTGTGAGACCCCAACACTGGACTCTGGCTCACAGACTCTCTCACAGAGATTAGCTACCAGTAAGCTTTTCACATATTAAGATGAGTGATACCTACCATCACTACTGCACAAAGTCCACTGTCATGGCTCTCCTTGTATATGGCAAGGAGGGCATTTATCACCCTAGCAAATTTTAGTTTCGGAGAGCCATTGAGAGAATGAGCTGTCACCCTCCTTAAAATGACAGGCCTGCCAAATATCAAAAGATTCTGACTGGTAGTTCTGGAGAAGAAGATTTTGAGAATATTCCTAATGTATCAAGTTAAAATTTTGAAACACAAATGGTATGACAGTAGCAATTATTTGAATTAGAAGAGTTGCACTTGTAAATGATGCAAACTCCGAAACTCCGAAACTAAGCAGCCTTGAGAAAAAAAAATATTGTTTTAAAAAACCTTTGAAGCATTGTACTGAAATCTTTCATCTTTGCTGAATATTCCAAAGAGGTCCGAAAATATACAATTAACTATCGGTGTGTTTTTGATGGGAAATCCCGGAAAGAAAAAAATGTGCCTGCGACCTATTAGTTTTCTTTCTCTCTTATTTGTTGCATGACCCCCAGTTTTGAGGACAGTTGTCTGAAGGGTTATACTTGACAAAGATATTTGAATATTAAAATGATGCAATCATATTTGTGTTCACACAAACATTATAATGATCACTTAAGGGAAATTATTTAGTACCATTATACCATATGTTATTTATTTATTGGTACATGAACCACATCAAAAGGCTAAGGCAAAATCATGGCGAGAAAACAATAGAAAGAAAAACAAGTCATTGTCAATTACAAATAAAAATGATTGATTGATTGATTTATTTATTGGGGGTTTAACAACACTATTGACAGCCATGGTCACCTTGTGTTAAACAGTTTCATGGGTGGAGGAAGACGGAGTACCTGGAGAGAACTACCAAGCAATGCCGAGCAAATGCAAACTCCCAAACGTACTAACTCCACACAAGCAGGATTAGTATTGGTTGAATAGAAGTACTCCATCGATGTGCAGTATCCCCCATATTGCACTAAGTTAAAATTCAGGCTTCTATAGGAAGCCCAAAGATTAACCATGTGACTTCATTTGAACAATCTTGAAACTGTAAATGCTGTATACCAAATATGAAACGATTCTCACTTGTGGTTCTGAAGAAGATTTTTAAAGATAATTCCCCATATTGTCCTAAGTTAAAAATTTGGGCTCCTTTATTGAGCCCATATATGAACCAATGGGCCTCATTTTAACAAATTTGTACCTGACCCCCCCACCCCCACCCCACCCCCCACCCCCTCTATGTATGCTGTATAGAAAATATCAAAAAATTCTGATCTGTGGTTCTGGAGAAACAGTTTATTTAAATTTTTTGCAAATATGCTGACTCAGCATTTTTTCGATGCCCCCCACTACAGAACACCCTGACACAACCGATAGTAATTTTTTTTTACAATTCAATTCTACTTGTCATAAGGATGCTTCATACCAAATAACAGTTCTCTGTTCCGTCTGGTTTGGGAAATGTGGGCGTTCCAAATATTTCTATATTTAGCTCCCACAGGGACACAGGAAATTTTATTTTGAGTCAAGTACTTATGACTCAATAATACCACAAAACAAATTTGGTTCAAATCGGACCATCGGTTCAGAAAATAGAAATTTTGGGTGGGGCCAAAAATCTTGCCCCTCCCATTACAAAGGCAAATATTGTTCCACAAACTTCGTTTGAACAAATTTGATTCTACACGTTAAAAGGAAGCAACATACCAAACATCAAGTCAATTTATCCACTGGTTCATGAAAAGAAGATTTAAAAAAAAATTTGGAGGATTTTCCCCCACCCCCCTCCCTATGGGGTTGGGCAAGTTGATTTGAGAAAAAACAAAATGCGATCTCAGAACAAGCAATCACCTTAAATGTAACTAAAATTGGTTCAGCAGTTTAGGAGGGGTAGGTGCAAATGCCATGTTCATGGACGACGCATGATGAGTGATCACTATAACTCACCCTGACATTCAGTCAGGTGAGCTAAAAAGCCCTCTCAATAGGCATCATCCTCTTGTAATGTTTGAACAGCATATCAAATTTCAATATTCTTTCTCAAAGCTCCTCTGAACTACAGACTTTTAATGATAAAAAAATACCCCTAAATGGACAGAACTGCACAAGCATTTGAAGAGATGAAATGTTTATCGCACAAGTTTGGTTGGGCGCACAAATACTACGAGGCAAAGCCTCAAGTGGTATTTTGCACTAAACCAAAGAAGTGTGATAAACAAAAACCATTCAAATTCTTGTGCAGTACTGTACTTATTACACATGTTTGCAAATTTCTTAAGCAGATCAGTATTTATTTATTCATTTATTGGGATTTAATGATGCTTTTGACAGCTTTTGATAACCAAAATTTCTAAGTCCCACCAAGGCCCCAAATTTTCAGTGTACAAAAAAAAATAATTTTGTCTTAAAATGACCAAAAAGCATAAAAACCCCAAAACTAATTTCCAGATTTTGGTAAAAAATTTCTGGGACTCCAAATTTTCAGTATAAAAAGAAAAAAATTTTTTGTCTTAAAATTGACCAAAACGCATAAAAAAACAAAAAACTCATTTTTTAGTAAAAAATTTCTGAGTACGGACCAGGACCCCAAATTTTCAGCCTAAATATGAATCCAGGGACTTGGCTTGAACAAGCTTGAATCTCACCCCCCCTAAGGATGCTGCATACCAAATATCAAAAGATTCTTATTGGTAGATCTGAAGAAGAAGATTTTTAAAGAATATTCTTCATACTGCACTAATTTAAACATTTGGGCTCCCATAGAGAGCCCAAATATGGACCCAGGGAATTCATTTCAATAAACTCGTGAAACAATCTTCCAAAGGTGTTGTATGTGAAATTTGAAAGCTTTTGGAGCAGTGGTTTGGGAGAAAAGTAATCTTAAATGTTTTCCCACTACCTACAGTGTTAAAAAATGCTGACTCAGCACTTTTTCAAAGTCCCCCAAAAAGTACCCCATGATAAAACCGATAGCAATTTTTTTTTACCATTCCATTCTGTAGGTCCTAAGGAAGCTTCTTCACACCACATAAGAATTCCCAGTGCCGTGTAGTTTTGGAGATGTGGGCATTTTAATTTTTTTCTATTTTTAGCTCCTGCAGTTCCCATGGGGTGACAGGAAAAACAATTTGGGCATAAATTAAGTACTTATGACCCCATAAGCCCTCATATCGAATTTAGTTCAAATCTGCCTCTCAGTTTGGAAAATAGAAATTTTGGGAGGGGCAAAAATTCTTGCCCCTCCCATAACGACGGCAAATATAGCCCCACAAACTTCGCTTGAACAAATCTGAGTCTACACCTCAAAAGGAAGCTGCACACCTAATATCAAGTCTCTGCTACTGCTGGTTCATGAGAAGAAGATTTTTTTAAGATTTAGGCACACTTTATGGGCTTGGTCCTACCAAGGGGCTAGGCAACTTGATTTGAACTAAATCAAATTGCGATATCATAACAAAGTATTATCTCAAATATCAATTAAATTAGTTTAGCGGTTTGGGAGGAGAAGATGCAAACACTATGTTCACGGACGACGGACGGTGAGTGATCACTATAGCTCTGCTGACTGAAAGTCAGGTGAGCTAATAAGAGAAAGATCCAAACTAATTTTCACAAGTAGGAGACCACTCTTATTTTTATTTCCGATGCTGTTCAATGAGAAATAATAAAAATCTACATGTTTTCTTGACTTTGTTCTTTAACTGACTGATAAGTTAAGACTTTAGTCATGATTACAGTTGTCATTCTTAATTCATTCTGTGTAAATTAAATTTATATCCATATTGTGCAAGAGAAATGGTTTGGTTTGGATTTTGCTTGTGTTACTTCATTCATTCGAAGTGATGTCACTCAAGGGTGCTTTCAAATTCTGTCTACATTTTTTTTAAGTTTGAACTACATGCCTGTCATTGCCATGTCAAATTTTAATCCATATAGTCATTCAGTCTGTATTCGATATTTAAAATTAGAACATTTCTTTTGATGTTCAGCCATTGTATAGTACGTGAGTTTTTATGGAAATAACAGAAACTCAGATACTATAGACCAATAACATCCACGTTACAACATTAAAATAATATATACTAAATGGTCCATTGTATTCAAATGGATCCATGTATCCCCAACAATTTCAAGCAGCAAATTTTCCCAACATGCAACTAGAAAAGTAATGAACTTAATCTTGTTTGGAGCTCCGTTAAACAAGAATGAATTGCTTAATTCTTGGTTGCATCATGAAAAAATTTTGAATCTTGAAATTTTGATATTCTGACATCAATGGTGCACAGAGCAGAAATAGATTGACTTCACATTGTGCCAGTGCAACATACATGTGTGGAAAGAGTCTTGTGCATTTTGCTTTAAGTATAGTGCTCATATGTTTATAATTTTAGATGGGTGTGAACATTTGTTCATGACATTCCAGAATATACAACAAAAATAAGGTTGTATCACACACAGGTGCACTATCATTTTTGGCACTTTTTCAACACCAGAATGGAACAAGTTATACTTCTGCTTCGCTTCCCATGGTGAAAGCCCTGACAGTGGCTTCTAGCATTCAACCAGCTAATGAATGACGAGGGTGAATAATACATACACAGAACGACACGTGTCTGTGAATGGGTTTGTCGATATGGCACGAGTGCCAGCATGGAAGGATAGAACGAGAGGCTGCAGGCCTCGAGTTTTATCCTTCCGCGATGGCACAAGTGCTATATCGATTAACCCATTCACACACACATGTCGTTCTGTGTTTATTACATGCTTTCACATCTTTTAAACAATTATGAGAAGGACACTCAACAATTCATTTGATAATTATCACCAATAAGAACACATTTTGTCGCCAACCAAACTTGCGAGGGGAACCTGTGTTACTCTTTCGTCCTCTGAGTTCCAATGTGTTCTATGTGCCCACTGGCTATTGCTAGGGATTGAAATTGTAATTGTGGTGCACGATTTGTAGAAAATTCCAGTGAAATTTCGCTTCTTTAGAAAAATAGCCCGTCAACAATTTCCGTTCCACATATGTGTGGAATAGCTTTTTATTTTCCACATGGTTTAGTGTTGATGTAGATAGGGATTTCAAGGAAAAGGCATGTAATAAATTCATTTCTCTTGCACATTAAGAATATAAATTTAATTTACAGGGAATAAATCAGCAATGGCAACTATAATCTTGACTAAACTCCTAACATGTTCAATAACAGCAGCTACTTGTGAGTTTTTATTATTTCTCATTGAAGTATTTTTTTCTGAATTTATTGTTTGAGGTGAAAGTTATTAGTGATTTTTAGAGGGGATCACATTAATGATGAATGATTTGTATTATAAAAGTGAGACATAATAATAACAAGAACGGAGTACTCAAGGTTGTATTTCAGTTTCACAGTATGTGTCATCGATCAAGGTGGTTGATGCATTGGCACTTATGAATGAAAGCTCAAATGAAAGTTCAAACAAAGTAGGAAGTGTCCTTAAGAATGGTCCCCTGCTTGTGAAATTTATTTTTGCTTATCCCACACAAAGTAGATCTTCTGTTTCTCTGGCCATTTTTTTGTAAAATTGCATGTAGGCGGGAATTTTTTTTATTTCCTGGTTTAGCTCTTGGTTTGTTTTATGTTTTAAGCCTGCAGATAGTATGGGTGGTGGTGTATTTCGTCCCTTGAGTGCAAGAAGGCTTTGCAATGCTAAAGGGACAAATTTATCAATTTTATTACCTTGGGTAAAATATCAAGACATAAACCATTTATTAAATTTATATATTTTTTTAAGTTTGTATTGGTTATAAAAAAAGCATGCAGCAGCCAAAATTACCATGCGGGAGGATCTGAAAAACAGATTTTTAACTTTTAGCCCTTATTTTATTTTATTTCATTAACATTTCCGAAGAACTGTTTAATTCTTTCATTGTGTTACAGTAAATGATCTACTTCAGAAAACTGCAAACGTGTATAATAATTACAGAACCACACATGTTTTTGAATGTGTTAATGTTTATCTCACTTGCGGTATTCTTGTGCCCAACCAAACAAATGTTATAAACATCAACCCATTCAAATCCTTGTGTGGTTCTGTCTATTTATAAAACATTTCAGTTGATAAACATAAGAGATTTTTTTTTAGTTTGTTGAATAGATAGATGGACTTATCCACAATTGAATAAAATCCCACTCAAACTACTGTGGAGTTGAGAGATTTTTTTGTCTGAGTGAGTTTATGTTCAGTTGGTTTATGTCTGGAAAATTTATGTCCAAGTAAGTTTTTGTCTACACACTATTTCCATCCTACTCCTACTGTCTGACTGATGCATATCATATCATATCAAGAAAAATATGCATATGCTCCCTCCTGCAATACCATGGACGGCATATGCTGCTCATTGGAATGGTGGAATTTCTCAAGATGAGATAAATATTTGCTATTTTGAACAAACATTCACATATGAAGACTAACTTGGTTAAACTTCTCCTGCATACCCATTCAACATGGATGAAATAAAGATTTTAAACAACAATGCAAAAGGTTTATAGGGACAGTTTTTCTAAGTCTAACAAGAGGCATAACTAAGGTAAGTATGCATGGACAGAATCCACAATATATGGATATCCTTTCTCTCATCCTAGTCTATCACCATTTATTTATTTATTATGACTGCAACATGGATACAAGTTATAGAGTTATAATACAAAATGTTTGTACAGATGGATGGATGGATGGATGGAATGGAATGGAATGGAATGGAATGGAATGGAATGGAATGGAATGGATGAATGGAGACCTCAATTATATACCCACTGAACCTCTTAACCCTTTACCTAACATGAAAAGCAGACGACACTTGCAAAAAAAATTCTTGAATAATTATTTTTTTCATTTTTTGTCTCAAAAACATAGGTTATGACTCCTCGTTGGAACGAGCTCGACGAGCTCGTTCCAACGAGGGGTCATAACCTATGTTTTTGAGAAAGAAAATGAAAATATTTTGAAAATTAATTGGCGATTTTTGAGAATAGCGCTGGCCGGTTTGGGCCGTTACGTTGGGTAAAGGGTTAAGGAGGTTAGGGGCATAATAAATGAACTATATGTCAACCTGTAAAAGTTATATTCTTACCATAAAGCAATTATCTTCAGAAGTGGTCAACAGTGTACAACAGTTTATAACCTTCCGACTTTCAACTTTAGGTAAAGGCATAACAAAAACTATTATCCCCCGAAATTATTATCCTGGCCATTTTATATTTTCTAGGAAAATTTGTCCTCAAGATAGAATTTCCTAGGAAATATGATGACAGTTCAGTAAAAATTATCCACCAAACAGTTCCTGACAGGAAAACGAAAATAAAAATATACCAAAAATATTTAAATTTTATAGTAAATTTCCTTTCTTATTATACCTACCACAATTGTTTACTACAGGCTTGAACTACAGTGGAAGTCCCTAACCTGGAAAATATGCTCTCTATTTTGATCTTTCCCAAGGGATTTGGGAAAGAAAAGTGGTTCAAAAGTACCAAGAAAAAATGAGCCAAAACTGTGACGAGTGCTACCGGCACACACCCAGTAGGGGACGCTCTTCTCCTAGTACAGATCCATGGATTTCGGTACCAGTGTGCAGTCAGTAACTAACGAAGCATTCTTTTGAATCCGCCAACATTGGAGTTACATGATCAGCAGGGAGGAAGGATTCTTACCCGAAGAAGAAGACAGGAGGGCCTCCATGCAAACAATTGTGGCAGATATAATAAGAAAGCAAATTTACTATAAAATTTTAATTTCTTATCAACCTGCATTACAATTGTTTACTACAAGCTGAATAGACAATAGGATGGAGATAATCACATAACCAACCCCCCACAATTGCATTGGAACCGTGGACAGAGGAAGAGGCCCCTAGGCCTATCAAACCACAGCATCACAATCATTAGTAAAAGACAATGAGAGAGATGAGGCGTACAGTTCTGTGTGACACACAGACAGAAAGGACAGTAACAGCACAGAGCTGGAACTGACCTTTTAAGAAGCCCCATGGCTAGGGTAGAAAACAGCCTGAGCAAAAGAAAGAGGGTCCAAAGCAAAAAGGTCCCCCGACTGCTTCTACAACTGATGCAGAAAGAAGGTGGAGAAAGTAGAAGCATTTCTCCAGTAGGCTGCCTGCAAAACATCTGACAACTTGGCTAAGCCCAAGAGGTAGACAATGCATGCACCTCATGAGCAAAAATATGATTGGTAATACAATCATCAGTCGCTAGATGAGCGTAAGCCACATGAATAGCAAGACAAATCCACCGAGAAATGGATTGAGGTGAGATCTTCTGTCGACCAGGAATAAGAGACAAAAAAATCATTTCCTGCCTTTCCTAATGAACTGCGTCCATTTGAGATAAATGCAAAGTGCACAAACTGGACAGAGCAAAGGGCAATTGCCCTCAGCAGAAGGAAGAGCCCTGATACAGATAGGAGGTGGAGTTGTTTCCAGTATCTGGTTCTTGGCCAGAAAGGAGCAATCAGTGGTAAATGTTAAAACTGTTGGGAGAGCTCCTGAAAAAGGCTGGATCAACCGGGAGCGAGTGAAGCTCACTAACCAATCTGGCTGAGGCAAAAGCCATCAGAAAAGCCATCTTGTATGTGAGAAAATGCATATCCACTTGGGATAAAGGTTTAAACAGCACCCCCCCCCCCTCCTCCCCCCTAACCAAAGCAGCGCCCAAGAAAGATTCCATCTTGGGGTAAGCTGCAAAGTCCTAGGCCTTTTCAAAGAAAAGTGCCGAACAAGCTTGGAAAGGTATGGATTAGTGCTGATATGATGCTGTCCCACATATGAAAAGGTCTCCAAAAGCATGGACCTGTACCCTTTGATGGTAACAGGCTGGAGACCCCGAGAATCAAACAGATATATCAGAAACTCTGCAATGTGTGATATCGAAGGATTGGCATAATTAACAGAGTGATCGGCACACTATCGACAGAAGACCTTCCACTTAGCCGCATAGGCTAAACCAGTGGAGTGCCTCCTAGAAGAAGAAATGCACTCCACTGCTCATCTCAAAAAACTTCCAAGAAGCAGACAGGACCTGACAAAAGATATGAAGGCACAATGAAGTCGGGTTGACATGAAACCTCCTCGTGTGACAAGGCAAAGAAGGTCGCGATGTAGAGGGAGATGTGCCGCTGCCAACAGACAGCGGGGCTGAGTGATCCACACCTGTTGAGGCAACAGGGGAGCAATCAGAATGATTCAACAACTTCAGGTTCGTATCTTGGCTAGAACCTGAGGCAGAATCAGAACCGGCAGGAAGGCATAGCCGACAAGATCGTTCCAATCGAGTGACAGAGCATCCACAGTGAAAGCCAGAGGATCTGAACACGGGGACACGAAAGTGTCCACCTGATGGTTCCAATGAGTCACAAAGAGATCAATATGGAGACGACCTCAGAGATCACAAAGCAACTGGAACACCGCCCCATGGAGCATCCACTCGGTGGAAATGACCCTGCTCCATTGGGACAGGGAGTCACCTAGGACATTCAGATGACCGGGAATGTGACGAACCACCACTCTGGCATTGACATCCTGAGCGAGCAGTAGAAGATCCCGAGCCAATTCGTACATGGGAACCGATTGCGTACCGCCCTGGTTGCGAATGTAAGCAACCACTGTCGAACTGTCGCACAACAGAAGGACCTAGTGATTCGAAAGGTGGGGGATCCACTGCCAGAAACTCAGAAGAAGAGCAAGATACTCCTTCTGGTTGATGTGAAGAGCTGCTTGATTCTGGTCCCATGCCCCGTGAAGGGAAAGACCTTGAGGATCCAATGTCGCACCTCATCCTGCCATCAAAACACGATTGGATGTGGGTAAGCTCAACGGAACTCCCTGCATAATCCACTGAACATCCATCCAGGGGAGAAGGTGACAATGAAGAGACTCCGATAACTGAAGCACCAGATCCAGAGGATAGACATTCGGCCTCCAATGACTGAGCAGAAAGTGTTGGAGAGGTCTGATATACAGCGGACCTAGAGGAATGAGATCCATCACTGAACCACAGAGACCGAGCAGCCAGAGAATACTCCAAGCTGTCGTGGACGTAGACTGGGACAGAGTCAGGGCAAAAGCTGAGAGAATCACTGCCCATGTCTGGGGAACCACCACCGTATTCAGCTGGGTACGGAAGTCCATCGCCAGATGACAAAACGACGGAGAAGGGACCAGGTCTGACTTCTCATTGACTCTGAACCCTAGTGACGTGAGCAGGCTCAACAGTGTGTCGACATCTGACTCCAAAACGGCAGCATTGGAACATTTCTGGAGGATATCGTCTAAATATGCAGAAGTAGTCACCCTTGACTGTGTGCGATGGAAGACTATCACATGCGACATCAGTCGGGTGAAGGCCCAAGGAGCTAGGTTGAAGCCGAAGGGCATGCATGGCCTTGAACTGGTAAACTCACCCCAGAAAAGCGAACCTGAGATACTTTCGTGATGTCCAATGAATCGGAATGTGAAAGTAAGCGTCTCGCAGGTCGATGCTGGAAGCGAAATCTCCCTGGTGAATGGAGCAGTGAACCAACCTGAAAGTCTCCATTCTGAACTTGGGAGCAATGATAGACTGGTTCCGGATACTCAGATTGATAACCGGTCGGAGACGGCCATCCTTCCCCGGCACCAAGATCAGGCGGGTATAAAATCCCACTGAATGAATGTTCTTTACGACCTCGATCACCCCCCTTTGACAGAAGATTGTCTATCTCCATGATCAAAAGTTCCCGACGTGCAATGTCTAAAGGAACTTGTGTTGGAAGAGGCACACTCGACAGAGTGGGGTGCCTCTGGAAGGATATCCCCAACAACATCTAACACCCAAGGATCGGATGTGATTGTGACCTAATGGTCTGCGAACTCTGATATCCTTCCTCCGACCTAGGATGAATCGAGGTGAGGACCTTCATTTCGAGTCCTGGCAAGGCCCGCAAGAGGAGAAACCGCCTCCTCTACTGTATGAAGAATCCTGAGTCCTCCCTCTAGCCTGCCAACACTTACCCTTACCTCATGAGTAAGAAGTAGAAGTGGCGACAGGAGGATCAGCCCTTGGCTTCACAGAGGAAGCAGAAGGGTGCTTGTTAGGCTTTGGATGGCCCCTGCCTCCAACAGAAGTCTGATCAAGCTGACGAAGCAGCAGCTGATCTTTGGAATGACGTAGGACATCATCCCGGACTGGAACCATGGAATAGTCACGGACCCGCCAAAGCAGATCAAAGAGCAGTGCACTGCCCCTCAGGAAGGGAACAGCTTGTGTCCAACACAGCATCCAGGCAAACTAATTCCAAGTTAGCCGTGTTACAGGCATGTGTGTGAGTAAGATGCATGAGCAGTTTGGAAAGCACATGCAAAGGAGCCTGTATGTCGTCAAACTTATCTGGAGGCAGATAAGCAGCTAAAGCAGAGATGACGGATCTGAGAGAGAAAGCATGCCAGCATTTCTCTCGATAAGCCCAACAGGGACTCCAGAGTCACCATAGGAATAATGGCCGACTTGGGCTTGGAAAGCCCAAGGGAGGTGGAGTCCTGATCCAAGACCGTCAAAGTCTGGCAGACTGATGGATTGGCAGAATCGTAGGAACGATAACACACTGGAGGCAAAAAAGTGTCAGCCCTGGTGAAGAACGAAGTCCCATAGCCTCGGAACTCAGCGTAGAGTCCAAAGCTATAAAAGCTTCAACCACCTGTACCGAATAGCACGGTCGAAGGTGCCCAAAGCAGATTCCTCCACAGGCTGTAGGTGTGCGACCGATGGTCGCTGTCTGGTTGACACCATCGGCTGGTCTGACGGTTTGAGATCTGGAAGGAACTCAAACACAAAGAGCTGCCCCCAAGTCAGAAGACTGTTGGCTCTCAACGTCAGGTATGTCTGACCCATCCTCTGAATCAGAAGACACATAGCCCATCATAGGCAAACCAGCCAATGCCTCCCATGGTGTAGGTGCACCTGAGGGATCAGAAAGCATGGGACGTGGGTCACCTGGAAACCACTAGCAGTCTTGCTGGAGGCAACGGGAAGGCTCATGGAAAGAACCTGAGTGAGCAAGGAGAGGGCCTCACTAAGCTCACGGCCCGTGTCGGCCGGTTCGACATGGGAACGAACCAGCAAAGTGGCTTCACTCCTGACCCTTTTAACCAGCGAAGGGTCACAATCCTCAAATACACCCGACCCGGGGCAACAGGTGGCAGCCGAAACATCTGAAGGCAGCTGCGTATAGGGATACGACATACCCGAGGATCTACAGTGCGGGAACTCAGGAGATTCCCCGCAGACCTCTGATGGACAGAAGGTCCAGGATGCATAAAAAGCGTTGGTCCCGCAAAACTGGCCATGGGACCAGAGTGCATGGACAGAAATGCAACAGAGTCCATGGTGACCCCACCAGGAACATCCGAATCTAATGAGAAAACTGCTGGGATCAATGGCTGAGAGACCACAGCAGAGGATTCTGTCGGCAGCCCCTTCCGACATCGCCGAGTTGAAGTCAGGGAAGGCTGAGGTCAATACCCCACATCCACACTACCAGACATCTCTGCAAACCCCTGCAGGGATAAGCCGAGGCTGGCTGAAATGGTGACTGATGACAGAGCAGAGGGAGCAGCAGTAGCAGCAGATACGATGGGAGCTGTTGAAACCGGTGGAAACAGGGAGAGAGCAACCAAGCTCAGCTTCAAAGGAGGAGTCACAACCCTTATGACAGCCTCAGATGTCGTATTGAGAGGGGCCACAGTCCCGGAACCAGGCATCTCTTCACCAGACAACTCAACAGCTTCCACAGTATCCACCACAGTTAAAAACTGCACATCCCCCTCGAAGGGAGTATAACTCTCACAAGACGTGGTCGTGTCGGGAGTCCCTGAATGACAGGGTTCCCCCTCCCCACGAATGCGGGAAGGACGGCCACGAGAACGCACCACATGATTGGCCAACAGGGACCCAAAAAACAGAAATTCTGCACTCAACAGAGAGGAGAAATCCTGTCCATACAGCTCCCCACTGACACCTAACTCTAATAATAATAATAATATCCAAAAGGATAACAAATTTATCAACCCACAAAATTTTATGTCCAAACCGCATGGTATGCGAAAGTCGCGCGCGAACATGGAAAATATATAAAATACAATGAAAATGTGGTTGAAAATAAAAACGCGAATGTATAAAACACAGTCCTGTTATTAAACGATTCTCAGATTCATATACCAGTCACAGGTAACCATTATCAACGAGTTGAATTATCACTGTCTCTTAATGCAATTGGATGTCTCTCCACGCCGGCGGTCGAAAAAAGAATGATTCATTAGTTAGTGACTGCGCACCAGGGATCAGCCGTGAGGGCGACTAGGGCGATTAAGTCGCCCTTCTAAGCCCAAAGTCGCCTAGAAAAATAGTCGGGGCGATTACAAGTCGCCCTCTAAAAATTGGCCAAAATGAGAAAAGGCTGAACTGAGTGATGCGAGGTTTACATGAAAACGAGTATTTTCAAAAATCGAATGTGCTCGAGTGTGATAAATGGGCATTTTAATTCGTCAAATAAACGTCCATTTATTTGAAATCACACGACAAGCAATTGTCCATTGTCGCTTTTGGCGGATTTTTTTATTTCTATTTTATTTTCTATTTTTCCTCTGGGAGGATAATATTTTTAGGGGATAAGATTTACTGTTACAAATAGTACTGAAATGGTTAACCGGATAACCTGTTTGAAACCGATTAACTTACCTAGCCGATTTGAAAAAAACGTCAACCGGTTAACCGAAATATCGATAGTGATTGTCATTCCATGATTAAAATGTAGTAAATCTGCCACTTCTCCTATGGGATAGATTACACCCCAAAGCAGCACTGTGTATATTGAGAAATAATCGACTTTGACGTTCAAGACTTTTTTATTGATCGGCAATTTCTGTGAGTACGGAGTAATCGCAGAAACTATTCTGTAGTATGTATACAAATGAACATTGTCAAGTACTCGACGTGTGTTTATATACACACTACGGAATAGATTCTGAGAATACTGCTTTCCAATTCCAATAGTTTTGATCCCAGATTCGGTGAAATAATGGTTACGGATAACCGGATATTATCCGGTTATAGCTCGCGGTTAGAAGGTTGTGAAAATGAGCCAACTGTGTCTGCCATACTTACAAAGAAGACTTGTGGTGCTCTAAATGGAGTTCTGATCCCATTTCTGAGAACTGAGATGTTTAATGTTTCTCCACTTTTACTAGCTGGTCAGTTATCAGTCAGATATCAATCAGTATCATCAGGTGACACTGATATGGAACCAACAAAACCTAGCTCCAAACGCTGTCAATATTCTTCTTTGGGATATACTGAAAACTTACCTGGATAACCTGCTCTAGCTGAGCTTCTTGAAACAATGCAAGCTCTCTGGCCACCAGTCTAATAAACAGCCCATCATGTATGTTTAGGTTCATTCATCTGGAATATTTCAGTTGGTTGGAAAGACACACTCCTACATATTGATTTTCCAACCGATATATTGGCGAATCACATAATGGTTATTATCATTCTTTTTGTTATGCACAGATAAAATAAAACAGTAGAGGGGGATCAGTCAGAACTTAGATGTCACCTAAATCCCCATCATCAGCCCAGGGCCTTCATAACTTCAACACACAGTCCAGACAGCAATTAGGACTGATCCTAGAAACTTCTGTCTAGCTGAACCCACCAAGAACCTTACTCACCGCACACCTTTCTGAAACTATATAACAAATTAGAAAGCAAATCCAATGCACTGAGGACAACAGGTAGTCTGATTAAAAGATATCTGAGAAAAAAGAAACCTTTCATAATCAAGCTTTGAAATTTAATCATCCAATTAATAAAGATGTTTTTGTCTGTACACTTTTTGATTTGTTCATTTATTTCAGCCATCAGTTATATTATCATTCTTCAACCTTCTTTATCTAACAATCAACTTAATTTTCGACCCAAAACATGGAAAAAAACATTTGTATCAGTCCCTTATGCCCCCACCCCTGTATCAGACAATTTCAATTTCTGGTAAACACTCCACTATCACATATATTCATTGTTATTATATGCATTACAATATGGTTCCTGAAATTCAAAATTTTGACCATTTTCAACTAAATTTCAACAGAAAAATGAGGAAAACAAGCTTTAGGTAATGGGAGTGTTAGATAAATGTATTATCATGAGCTTGTGTATGTCCTGTAATTTGTATCAGAATCTCGGTCGTCTTTACAATCGAATCGCAACTCACCGGGCTGGTCTCATTGCAAACCCACTGTAAATATGCCCTCAAAACTGATACAAATTACAGGACATGCACCTGGTCATGATAAATACAGAATACTACAACAGTCAACTGATCTGTGTTGTTGTATTCCATCGAGTTGATGAGATGAGGTCAGTCGGATTAAACGAGATGCCGCAGATGTCGAGTTTGATCTGGCTGATCTCACTTCGTCAACATGAAATTTGAAAGTCAAAATAATGGAGGCAAGCCTTGAATTTCAATCAGAATCGCTTTCAATAACACAGATTCTCCTATATTCTGTTGGATTCGCATCTTGAAAATAGTTAATAATTATTTTGCAATTCAAATAGGTCTCTTCTTCTTTTATTTCAATGTTTTTGACAAGACGCAATCTACATTTGTCACTTGGTAATGGGCAAATGCAATATCAACAAAAAATCAAGTAAGTTCGATTCGGTATAATATTGTAACTAATTCTCATTTCTCTTTCAGTTGGGTGTCGTGAAACGCCCAAATGGCGCAGTTGTTTTTATTGAGTTCTGTAACTGGACATAGAAAAACACTGTGTTTCTCATACAGTATTAATAAACGATTCAAGATTTAAAGCATGCATTACGGAATTCCCTGATGTATTTGTAGAATTTACCAATTTATTTATAGGTCACTGGTAGAAATAGTCCATTCACATGCACCTCATTTGAGACAGGCATGATAACGATCTGGAAAACTTGGTACTTTTGTTTTCTGGAGAGCTGGATTTGAGGGGCAAACTGCAGTGGTATTGAAGGGCTATTTGTGGTAGTCATATAATAATGTATATGTCTCAGGCTGATAACATGTTATCTTAGGCTGATATGAGATTAAATAAGTAATAATCTCTTAACTCTTTACCCAACGAATCACCCGCATCCGCCCGCATAATATGCAAATTCAGCAGCTAAAAAAAATATATTATTTTTCAAAACATTTCAACAAAACCATCAAGTTCGTTCCAAAGAGTGGTCACATGATATGGTTTTGTTGAAATTTTTTGAAAATTTTAAAAATGATATTTAAAATAATAAATTTTGAAATTGTCTGCGTTGGGTAAAGGGTTAATATGCAATCAGTCATGACAGTATGGCTGTTTTTTCTCACTTGATTTGTAATTGATTACTTTTCCATCCTTTAGAGGGAAGAGGGGGATAGTACTCAACATTTTTTTACGAACTTACCTCAGAATTTAAATCTCTATCTGAATTGTATTTATCAATCATACTTTGATCTGTCAAATTCTGTAAGAAAATGAAAAGTATTAATTAAAAACGACTAATTCATTCATCATTTTTCTCTTGCTAGGAACTTGTTTGTGTGTTCAAAAAAACTAAAAATAATCACAAAATGTTATATAAATAATTATTATATAAATAATCTATTTAAAATTCCTTGACTTTTTTCAACTCGCGTCTTTATCCAATGTATCAAATTTGTTATTTTAATTATTTAACAAGGATTATGCATCGCTGATGTGATTGAGATTTTTCGGACCTCTAAGACTTGTCATTCGAAGTCACTGTGAGAAAATCAAATCTATTGATATTTGTTCATGTTACCTCAAAAATAAGCTGAAAACAGTCAAAAATTACCTAATTAAGGGCCATAACTCTAATCAGTATGGCCAAACCATACCAGTTTTTGAACTCAGTCACAACATTATTTAGAAAGTCTCAAATACCAAATCCATTGATACTTGTTCAAGTTATCGTGCTAACGATCTGAATACAGAGGTGTGACTATCCCAGATGGGTCTATTCATATTCCCTGCCACCATGATTATTCTAAACAAAAAGGGACATAACTATGGAAAACAAAAATTTCTGATCAAAACTATAATTGCAGAAGCACAGGTTCCCATGGTAGTGAACATCCATACCAATTTTCAAAGGAATCGACCCATAAACACCTGAGAAAATCTCGGGACAGAATTCTAGGAAATTCAAGGCAATTCAATCTTTCTAAGAAGAAAGGGGCCATAAATCTAACATAAAATCTAACATAACATTCACACATTCTAAGATGAAAAGGGGTATAACTCTGACAAAAAGTCCAATCAAAACTATAATCTCAGGTAAACAGGTTTTATAGTAAACATCCATACCAAGTTTCAAAGAAATTGACCTATAAACTCCTGAAAAAAGTTGAAAAGGGGCATAATTCTAGAAAAAATAATCTGATCAGGTCAAGGTCATCAATTTCAAGGTCAAGGTCTGCCTGCACGGGCACGGCACCCATCCCATGTTACTTACAGGGACGAATTACCCCCTAGAAAATTTGAGATCGATCGGTCGAGAAACAGAGAAGTTCACCCAGAACAAAGATACAAAGATAGAGAGAGAGAGAGAGAGAGAGATAGATAGAGATATAGATACAGACATTCGCATTTATATATTAGATTTATTGGTGTTTAATGACACTTTTGACAACCATTGTAACTCGTGTCAGACAGTTTTACAGATGGAGGAAGCCGGAGTACCCGTAGAGACCACTGATCAGTGGAAAGCAACTGCCAGGCTCCCCAACATACTAACTCCACACAAGCAGGGTTAGCATTGGTTGAAGACAAGTGCACCATTGACGTTCAGTACGCCTTAGTAAACAATATCACCATGCCCCACACATGAGCAATGGGGGTGAAGGGTGCAAATGGCATTACATTACATCCATATAGTCTGTTGTGTGTCACATAAGCAGTTTTTGACTTGTCTGTCTCGTTCATACCCACTTGCCAATAACCACTTGCCAAATCTAAAGTGCTAAACCAGTTTGCCTTCCCTAGTGTATCCAACAAATCATCAATACATTTTAAAAGGAAAGCATCTTTTCTAGGTTACTGAATTTAACTTCCGATAGTCAACACAAAAATGCACAGAGCCATCTTTGCAATACACTAAAACAGGTGAAGACAAAGGACTATTACTAAGCTGAATAATACCCTTTTCTAGCATTTTATCACTTTCTTATTCTTTGCAAAAGAAGTCCATCTAGACGGTAACTTGAAAGGCTTTTCTTGACCTGTATCTATTTTACATTGAACTACATCTGTCCTTACCAGTTTTCCATTGGGACCAACCAAATATCTTGATATTCAGTTAACAAATTTGTAACTTATTCAACTTCATCAAGAATTCATTAATTAAGAGAACCACATTTGAGGGTGAACATTTTGTTAACGAGATTTAGGATTATATCTTCACTAGGTAACAGGATATTTGTGTGCTGAGCAGGAAAATTCCACCAGCAGGCAAAGGGCGAATAACTAAGATGAATTGGCACAACACAGGTTTCAGTGAAATAGGGGCGGGGGGTACTTGGAGTAACCAGCACTTTAACAGGAGTTGAAATGTTCAAAAAAATTTACTTGTTTTTTTTTTTCACTTGTCATCCATTGACACCAACTTGAACAAATTGACTTTCAATACATTTTGCCCCCTTTGTGCATTCCGCAGATTTTTCCGAGTCAATTCAGGGGTTTTTCATTACAAATTTACATATGACTAATCTCTTTGCAGATGACGCTGAACACGTTGTCTTTCAACTGCTGTGTAGTTACCCCGGCATCGCATGACATGTACGCATTAATTTTCAATCAATACCAATGACATATAAATTTAGTTAAAAATGGAAAAAAATTTCACCCAGAAAACACTAGATGATGACAAGTATGCACAGAATCTCCCTCAATATCTATGATATGTTTGGTTCAAAATTGAAACGAGTTTCCCCCAAAAACAAAAAGGAAGTGGAATGTAATTATTGTTAACTATGCCGATTGTTTCAGATTTTTTCTGCAATCGGAATGCATATGTTTGGGAATGATTTCAACAACATAAAAAGTCATGGCAAAAATACACTTGTCGCCCAGGACAAGTAAATTTATTTTTTGGTTGTCGCTGGAAGAAATTACTTATCGGCGACAAGTAGACAAGCATTATTTTGACCCCTGCTTTAAAGTGAACTTTCACCACACTGACTGTAGTAAAGAACCACAGTGGATATTTATGAATCATACATCGTTTAAATGTGTAACTCATCTTTGTCGCTCCTACTACAATGGAGCCCAATTAATGGCATACCACTTAATTAAATAAGCCTGTTAATTTAATATAATTTCCAAACCCCACACCTTTTAAAATTCCTTTAGTACAAAGTTGACCTGTTAATTGCATACAGGTTATAGCATGGACTCCTGTTAACTGAAGAAAAAAGTCTTATAATAAATTGAAGAAATTAAATTTAATTCACCGTGTTTATAAACTTATTTGCCTCAGTACATCCAATATACACCTTTATTCTATTCTATCTATTATATTAAACAAGATTTAATAGACTAAATACTCATTATTTTTCCTCTAAGCCACTCATGCTTATCGGGTTAAGGTGGCATAATCGTCCCATGCAAAGCGAGTTGCCTCGCTTTAAAGAAGTCAAAAAACTAAATTAGCCATAGTATATAAGGCCCTGCTATCCAGTACAAACCATTTTTGAAAGATAGAGAAAACACAACAGAAGGCTGATGTAAAATCACTTTTGGTGGTGGGAAGAAGCATGACTAAACTATCGTTGCAGAGGGAGGGAAATAATATCCCTATACACCCTTGGTCTTATACTTCAAATAATCCCTCTCATAGCAGCACCTCCTACAGATGCCGGCTTGGGAGGGGGATTTTACCACTATAATAGAGGAAAAAGACCTGATGCTTGTTAACTGTTAGTCTGGTTAATTGAAAATTTTTCACTGGCCATTTGGCTATTTAATTAATAACTTGGTAACTTTCAGTCTGTTCCTTTTACATTAATGTGTCATTACTGATAGTTATAAGACAGTCGGAAGACTGAAGTCAATGACCTGAGTTAGAGTTTTTCCAGTACATGTATTTCACAATTGCCAAAGGTAAGCGTAAAATTTCCAGAAAAACTTCAATGAAGGTCACTGATTCCTGTCCCCCATACTATACTCGAGTTGTGGTGTATATTTACATCACAATTCAACTTGATTAACCCTTTACCCAACATAATGGCCAAAACTGGCCAGTGCAATTCTCAAAAATTGCCAATTCCAGTTGTCTCAAAAACAAAGGTTATGACCCCTTGAGGGTCAGTTTTTGAGACAAAAAATTTAAAAAATAGTAATTCAAATATGCATAATGACCAATTGGATGCATTCATACATAGAGGATATGGAATGAGTGTTTTTCTCATATAATATTTATGAAACGAGTCTAAGAATTTTCCATTTTGGCGAGCCTCTGGCAAGCCCAAATGGAAAATTCGGATGAGTTTCATAAATATTATATGAGAAAAACACTCATTTCATTTTCTATTTATCATATGACACACACACGCACAAATTAGCCACTTAGTATGACTTTTTAACCCATCACCTAACTTGAGTTGCAGACGGCACTTGGAAAAAACATCCTCGTATAACTAAAAATTTTCATTTTTTTGCTTCCAAAACATAGGTTATGACCCCTCATTGGAAGGAGCTCATTGAGCTCATTCCAATGAGGGGTCATAACCTATGTTTTGGAAGCAAAAATTGAAAATATAAAAAAATGAATGGCAATTTTCTTGTAGGTAAAAGATTAATACAATATAACCCACCCTAAATAGGACAGATAACGTAATTTCTCCCTACTGAAATTATGCAAATGTCATCCAGTTGTATTTTGTTTAGCCAATCAAATTGTCTAGTTTTGAAATTGACCAATGAAATTGACGGAAGGCTTTATTTATCACTGATCAATATGAAAGCAAAATATCAAATGTTTTAAAGTGAACATAACGAAGAAATCATATGATAAATGACGTTCTTACACATAAGCTGGATTCCATGTTTTTACGTTTCTAACATTTCTAACATATTTCTCAATGTCTGTATTTTATAGGGTAATGTTGAATAGACACAGTAATTCTCATATACTGTTTGAGTTTCAAGATTTTTCTTCAAATATGTAGCACATACACATATTAAATATGACATGTCAGCTCAAATGATTTCACCTTTTATCTACCATTTACATAAAAATAAAATCACAAATCACAGTATCAGTGGCGATAAAAATTTGGCGATAAAAGATCTTGTATCACTATTGCAGTAGCGATAAAAGTCACATCGCAAGAAAGGAATGCACGTGAGCCTGATGGACTACTTCAGTAGTAATGGTAAAATCACAAGTCATTCCCTTAAAAGATATTATAATGCTGCAATGAATGATACATCTAGTTTTCTCAGCATATTCCATGTTGCAGGGAATTGCAAGATCCAGTACATAAATAATCCACCATGTAAAACACCCAAACAAAAAGGATGGAGGTGAATCACAAAAATTAAAAGTCATAGCGAGAAAATTCTGAAATGTAACGTCAATCTCATTGAGGTTTGAAAGCTTCTAAAAATTATGAATGAAGTGACATCATGTCCATAAAGCAATTCTTGCACGCTACAAAAATATACTTTCCTGGTTGTTTTCTCAAATTGTCCACCTATCCATTGGGCGACCCCATGAATTAACTGAATTTGGTTTGAAATATCATTGCCCATCAGAAAAAGCAAACTTGGGCAGAGTTTGATTATTTGTCATCACCATGCACAATTTCTTTCAAGTTGGAGGAACTTCCTCATGTGCTGTTGGGTCGAGAGAACTGAAAATGGATTCCATTATATTGATCAGTTTAGAGTGGACTTTTGTCTGTTAATGGCTATTTTTGAGAAGTCATGTTTATGGGTTTTGTCTACTGAAGGATAGATAAACATGTTATGTGCTCGTTGCACCTGTACAGAATCTTTTTCTGCAACTCGACTCATTCTTGGGGATGTATAGCTACTAGTTGCACAAGTGCGACTCGTAGCTATACATTCCTATAAATGAGTCTCATCACAATAAAAGATTCTGTACAAGGCACAATGTGCACATAACACATATTTATCTTCATTCTTTTAAGATGACATAATGTGGAACTTTACATCATTAATTCCAGAGGAGATAATTTCAAAAAGATCTGTTTTTCATTTTCTATATGGGAATGTTCCTGAAGCCAAACTAGCACTGCATCCTTCTGTTTAGACATGGACCTGTCACATTCAAGCCACAGCACAACTGACCAAAGGGCTGAGGTAAACAGGTGGATAATACCTGTAACTGGCAGATGCCCACAGCCAATATCTGGTGAAAGTTGACCCTTCAACTTCTTACCGCTAGGATTCATTCATAGCAGGTACTTTTGTCAGGTACCAAATATTTCACTTTTGGTGAAATTCAACTTTTGATCCACTTCCATGACGCTGATGTCCCACCAAAAATTATGTCACAAGAAGGTATAAAAGGCAGAGCACAACAGTGACCTTTTGATATATGGCATTGAAAAAGAACAAAAATAAACAAATAAACCAGAGGCTCAATTGAGCCTAAAATGTTCACCTTGTTCAAGTTGTCAAAACAGAAGAGTGTATCAGTAAGTGATCAGCATACAAAGCCCAAATATCAACCCCGGGACTCATTTTCAACAAATTTGAATCTGACACCCCTAGAGATGTCATACACCAAATATGAAGAGATTCTAACTGGTGGATCCGAAGAAGATTTTTTAAAGATTATGCCCAATATTGTACTAAGTTAATAATTGGGCTCCCAGGGTCTCAATTTGTTGAATCGGACTCCCCAAGAGATGTTGTATAGGAAATATCAAAAGAATCAGACTGTTGGATCTAAAGAAGATTTTTAAAGCTTATTCACAAATTGTCCGAAGTTAATTATTCAGACTCCCAAATATTAACCGAGGGGTTTAATTTGAACACACTTGTATCTGCCCTCCCTCCCCCCCCACTCCCAACCCCCACCCCCCTCTGGATGCAGTATATCAATTATCAAAAGATTCTGATCTGCGGTTCTGAAGAAAAAGTTTTGCACTTTTTCAATGCCCCTGCACAGAACACCCTGACATAACCGATGGCAATGTTTTGTTATGATTCCATTCTACTGGTCCTAAGGATGTTTCATACCAAATAGCAGTTTTCTGTTCCATGTGGTTAGGGAAATATGGGTGTTTTAATTTAACAAGAGCCCGAAGATGGCAGCTGCTTCATTTCAACAACATAGAGAGGGTATACTCTATAGATGGTCTGTGCAATATATGCTTGTATTTGGCTTAATGGTTGTGAAGAAAAGTTTCTAAAAGTTAATGGATGACAGATGACAAGTGATGGCAAAAGCTCACACTGACTTGCAGTAAGGTGACCTACAAAGCAAAAGGCTAAATAACCTAGGAGTTGTAATAGCATAATTACTAAAAACATAATGTGATTCCATAAATGAAAAGGTAACACAAATCACACAACCCATACATACTGAGGACACCAAGCTGAACATCTCAACTATTTATTTATTTATTTATTTATTTATTTATTTATTTATTTATTTATTTATTTACTGACACTTTTGACAGCCAGGGTCATCTCGATTTGGAAAGTTTTACAGTGAAGGAAGCCAAAGTATTTGGAGAGAATCATTAAGCAATGGTGAACAACTGTAAGACCACCCAACAAACTGACTCGACACAAGCTGGGTTAGGATTGGTTGAAGCCAAGTGCACCACTGACATGCAGTTTGCCTTAGTACACAGTGCCAACACGCCCCCACAATGGAATAAAATGCCTTGTCCAAGGACATTAATGCAGTTACTCCTGGCGGGTCTTTTTTCAATTCGGAGTCCAATGCCATGAGCACTGAGCCAGCACTCTCACATTCACCTAAGATCACAGATTACTGTACAATAAATTCTGTTCAAATGCAATAGATTTGTTTCAAATATTCTGACTGGTTCGGTATATTCTCCATTCCAAAAGATGAAAATGTTTTGTTTACTGATAGCTTAGAGACATGTTTAAAAAAAATCACAAACCTGTTGAGAAGGTGAACAGCTGGTAGTTGCACCGAAATCAGTTGGTTGTAAATTGGCTGCTATCCCAGTGTAAAGACAATATTCTGAAAAAAGTGATATTAGATCCACTGTAATTTTACATTGTACATATGACATTTTATTATATCACTATGATATTTTTACCACAAATACCACTACTGTTTGACAATTTTATCCAGACTGTCGGATCACACCAGAGGAGACTTTCCCAGATCAAAAATCCATATCACACTTCTATGGAAATTGCCGATAATTTCCATATGAATAACGTCGGACTATTTATCTGTTAAAAATAGACTTCATAACTAGGGAAACCATTGCCGTTGTTTACAAAGTTTTGTCTGCTATTTTTATGTTCGGCTTGCAAGGGAATAAGAAAATCGAGATAAGCAAATTAAGTTACTGATAGTGTGTCAGTCCTGTAATAAATCTATCATCATAACAGTGTGTTGATCAGTGTTGTAGTATCACATCTCGTTGAGGTGACCAGATTGTCAGATCACACTTGCTGTCTGCGGCAGCTCATGTGATATGACAATCTGGCCACCTCAACCCGACATGATACTATGACGCGGATCAACACACTGTGATGATAATATTATAAACATAGTGACCGTTGTTCAGTGTGTTATGGTAGATTAGCACCCGAAGAAAAAAAATTGAAGCCCTAAACGAAGTCGAGGGCCTTAATTTTTTTTCTGAGGGGGCTAATCTACCATAACACACTGAACAATGGTCACTATATTTTTGTTATACTGAATGACCTTTGAAAGGAATGTTTCTGTCAGAGTTATAAATAAATCAATAACAAATAGGCTAACATTTAATACAATAACATCTTAACATAAACAACAACCCGAATGTTTTAGATCACACAGAACGAAACTAATGATCCATCTACTTCAAAACAAACTCTTTCTCAGTAGTTCTTTTGAAAAAAAGTTGAAGTTAACGGTGCAATTTGTTATGTCTGGGTTCAGGGCAGCACTTGTGTTAGCGCTTTGTTTGTTGTTGTCGTCTGATTTGAGGTGAGAGAAAAACTTCAGAAATCTTCGGAAACAGGATGTGTTATTTTCTCCCTTTCGGCAATATTCGGATTTAGCGTGTGATGTTACAAAATCACCGCATCATAGCGTGTGTTATTACAAACAATAAAAACCGTCACGATGGACTATCACACGTTGTCCAGAATGGGCGGAGTCAACAGGCATGATCACGCAAATTAGCAAATTGTATCTGTCCAATCAGGCGTCGTCTTTTGTCTAGTTTTATTCATGAAGTATAATAAATATTTATAACATTTAATTCTCAAAAGCTTGATTCCAACTTTGGAAATAAATGCCTATTACTTTTCTGTCATTTCCATATTTACAAATCCGCTCAGAACACATGTTCCATACAGAATGCTGTTAGTGGACTATTTTTCCACCTGATGTCAAGATCCATAAAAACACTAAACACTGCCCATTTTCGTAATTGGCCAATTGAAACATCATATTCTGAGCCAGAAGTTGTAGTGAAAGCCGATAAATCGAAAGCCAACTGAAAAAATAACAAAAGACTTTTAAAGTCTGAAATATTCTGTGTTTTATGTTTGAATTTTTAAATTAATGGATTCTGTGTTGGAGAGGCATGTGTTCATCAATGTGTTTGTCAATATGGTACTTACGTCAACATGGAAGGATTGAACTCAAGGCTGTGCCTCTCATTCTATTCTTCTTCAATGGCACTCAAGAAATATTGAGGATTGCATTCACACATTGTGATGTTTTATGTATGTCCAGCAGAGTCACCAATGAAGGTTGTAACACAGTGACCATGATGTACAGGTGAGAATTGATGCAATGAACCTTTAACCCTATAATTAACACATTAGTGGTTATAATCCACTGAAGAAATTTACAAAGTATGCAGTTGAAAAAACTGTACTTTAAATTTTTTTTAATAGAACCATATCATGTGATCCCACATTGGAAAGACCAATAGGAGATCACATGAGGTTTTTTTTCTAAATTTGTGAAAATTAAAAAACTAGAGTGATGTCATGCATGCAGCCCGACTGTCCCACCAATGGCAATGCTTAGACACAAAATAGTTGGAGCCATTTTTTGTCAATCGTTTACTTAATGAATCTGCCATATCTGCACGTGTGATATACGAAACTTGCTATTCAAATTTTATTTTTTCATTTCTCTACTTCAAAACATATCTCATAACCTATTAATGGAACAAACTTGATGAGCTTGTTCCAATAAGGATTAATAAGCCATGGTTAGAAGTAAAAAATGAAAAAATCTGATGTTTCAGAAAAATAATTTGTACTGTTGGCTTCAACTTGTGTTATGTAAGGGATTAAAGATGCAGGACATAAAGCAATGTTGGCCTATAGGAGTCAATTTTCTTTTTTGCATGTAATAACTCCCAATCCTTCAAAATGCATTTTGGGAATAATTTCCTAAGTGACACGTGTGTGTGTGTATGTTGGGGTGGGTGGGTGGGGGTTGGGGGGGGGGGGGGGGGAGGGGGGAGTTGTGGAACCTATATTCAAACCTGGCCTGTATCAATAGCTGGAAAATACACGTCAACTTTGGTTGAAATCAAATAATCTAAACCGGAGTTATCAGTCGGAAACCAATTGTTTACAGATGGATGGACGGACAAAAGTCATGACTATAGCCCTGACTATAAACAGTCAGGCTAAAAATGCATTTTGTACCAAAGAAAAATATTACATGAATGGCCCTGGGTGAGGAGGAGGAGGCAGGTGTGTGTGTGTGTGGGGGGGGGGGGGGTTTGAGAGTGGGTGTGTGTTAGGAGAGTCCATTTTTTTGCCACATGTGGTCAATCTAAATCCTTCAGAATGCATTTTGAGCAAAAAGAAAAAATAATTCCCAAATAGCACCATGGGGGGGGGGGGGGGGGGGGGGGGGGGGGGGGGTAGGTGGTCGTGGTGGTGGTGTTTGTCTAGGTTTTTAGCCACAAACTTTAACTGAAACTATAAAAAAGCAGTTTTGATGAAAGAAAAAAAAAAAAAAATGCCTTATTGTAAAGTGGGGGGCGGGGAGGTTACGTAAGTTTAAAAAAAAGTTCTGCATGTAGTGACTGTAAATATTTCAAAATGCATATTGGCAGATAGAAAAAAATGCCTAATTGGAGGGAGGGGGGTAGGGATGGTGGTGTTTGTCCAGGTTTTTAACCACAAACTTTAACCAAAACTGTAAAAAAAAAGCATTTTTGACAAAAGAAAAAAAAAGTTTAAAAAAAGGTTCTGCATGTAGTGACTGTAAATAGTTCAAAATGCATATTGAAGAAAAGAAGAAAAAAATGCCTAATGTGGAGGGGTGGGGGGGGGGGGGTGGGCTCTGGTTGTCTTTGTCTGGGATTTTAACCACCAACTTTAACCAAAACTGTAAAAAAAGCATTTTTGATGAAAGAAAAAAAAAGTGTCCGCCCCCCCCCCCCCCTCCCCGAAAAGCGTTGTGAAGAGGGTTAAATTAATGCCAGTATTATTTGAAACCACTGTGCACAGCTTCAGTAGACCTTGCCCGAGATGAAAAAAAAAGAAATGACTTTGTAACAGAGTGTTTGAAAGGTAGAACCTTGAAAAGCAGAACTTTGATCTGAAACTATAAGCTGGGAATATTAAGTAGAATTGATTGTCAAAAAAGCGTTAAATATTTCCTACAACAGATAAAAGAAATCATTGATGTAAATGGAATCATTAAGTTGTATTGACGATGCAAGAATTAGAGTAAGAAAGTTTATAGCAAAGTCTAATTTCAAATACAAAGAAAGTAAGTCTGAAAACATGGGGTTAAAATCATGCCGATTTTAATGAAAATCACTGTAGAAATGTTCAGTAAATAGTAGACAATGCCCCAAATAAGAAACAGTGACATTCCACTAAACTGTTTAAAGAATTAAAGGTGTAATTTTAACCCCCACCACCCCCCCCCCCCCCCCAAAAAAAAAAATTTTTAACCAAAAACTTTAACCTGGAAGTTGTAAGTTAAATTGCCATACAGAAAAGGGTTAAATATTTCCCCAAATAACATGAAATATAAAAAATATAAAAACAAAATGAGAATGATACAATCAATAGTAATATAAATTTAAAAGAAAAAAAACCCCCAAAACTTTAAGGTTGATTAAAAAACTTTAACCGCAAACTTTAACCAGAACTCCAAATGTTAACAGACAGACGGATGGACGGACAAAAGTCATGACTATAGCCCTCACTGTAAACAGTTGGGCTAAAAACTTTAAGGTTGACTAAAAAACTTTACCCACAAACTTTAACCAAAACTCCAAATGTTAACAGACAGAAGAAAGTCATGACTAAACAGGAAGAAAAAAAAATACTTGAATCTTCAGTAAAAAACTTTAACTACAAACTTTAACCAAAACTCTAAATGTTAACAGATGGACAGATGGACAGACAAAAGTCATGACTATAGCCTTCACTGTAAACAGTCTGGTAAAAAATATAACAAGAGGCCCCAGGGGGCCTGAGGGCGCTCACCTGACATGGTAGCCTACATATCAACCCAGAGAATTGATTTCCACAAGTTGCATCTGCTCCTCTTAAGAAAAGCTGAAACAAAATATCCAAATATTCTGACCAGTGGATCTAAAAAAAGATTTTTAAAGAATATTCCTCATATTGAACTAAGTCATAATTCGGGCTCCCACAGGTAGCCCATATATGAACCCAGGGACTTGGCTTTAACAAACCTGAATCTCACACCCCTAAGGATTCTGCACATCAAATATCAAAACATTCCGACTGCTGGATCTGAAGAAGAAGATTTTTAAAGAAAATTCCTCATTTTGAACCATGTTACAATTCGAGCTCCCACAATCAGCCCAAATATGGACCTAGGGACATGGCTTGAACAAACTTGAATCTTACCCCCCCTAAGGATGCTGCATAAAAAATATCAAAAGCATTCATCTGCTGGATCTGAAGATTTTTAAAGAAAATCCTCATTTTGAACTAAGTTGTCATTCAGGCTCCCATAGTGAGCCCAAATGTGAACCAAGGGACTTGGCTTGAACAAACTTGAATCTCAGCCCCATAAGGTTGCTCCATGCCAAAAATTAAAACGTTTCAACTGCTGAATCTGAAGAAGAAGATTTTTAAAGAAAAATTCCTCATATTGACTAAGTTATAATTTGGGCTCCCACAGGGAGCCATGGACTTGGCTTTAACACACTTGAATCCCCCCCCCCCCCCCCCCCCCCCCCTCTCCTCCAAGGATGCTACTCACCACATATCAAACCATTCCGACTGCTGGATCTGAAGAAGAAGATTTTTTAAGAAAATTCCTCATTTCGAACAAAGTTACAATTCAAGCTCCCACAGTGAGCCCAAATATGGACCTAGAGACATGGCTTGAACAAACTTGAATCTCACCCCCCTAAGGATGCTGCATACCAAATATCACAAGACTCTGCCTGCTGGATCTTGAGAAGAAGATCTTCAAAGAAATTTGCCTGAAATGCACTAAGTTCGAATTTGGGCTTCTATAGTGAGCCCAAATATGAATCCAGGTGGCCGATTTGAACAAACTGGAATCAGATCCACCCCACAATGTTGCATACCAAATATCAAAAGATTCTGCCTGCAGGATCTGGAGAAGAAGATTTTTGAAGAAATTTGCCTGAAATGCACTAAGTTCGAATTCGAGCTTCTATAGTGAGCCCAAATATGAATCTAGGGAGCTGATTTGAACAAAATAGAATCAGATCCACCCCACAATGTTGCATACCAAATATCCAAAGATTCTGCCTGCTGGATCTGGGGAAGAAGATTTTTTAAGAAATTTGCCTGAAAATCACTAAGTTCAAATTTGGGCTCCTATACTGAGCCCAAATATAAACCCAGGGAGCCGATTTGAACAAACTTGAATCAGATCCACCCCACAATGTTGCATACCCAATATGAAAAGATTCTGCCTGCTGGATCTTGAGAAGAAGGTTTTCAAAGAAATTTGCCTGAAATGCACTAAGTTCAAATTTGGGCTCCTATACTGAGCCCAATTATAAACCCAAGGGGCCGATTTGAACAAACTTGAATCAGATCCACCCCACAATGTTGCATACCAAATATCAAAAGATTCTGCCAGCTGGATCTGGAGAAGAAGATTTTTTAAGAAATTTGCCTGAAATGCACTAAGTTCGAAATCGGGCTCCTATACTGAGCCCAAATATGAACCCAAGGGGCCGATTTGAACAAACTTGAATCAAATCCACCCTCCAATGTTGCATACCAAATATCAAAAGATTCTGCCTGCTGGATCTGGAGAAGAAGATTTTTTAATGTTTTTCCCATTGCCTACAGTGTTAAAAAGTGCTGACTCAGCACTTTTTCAAAGTCCCGAAACTGTACCCTATGATAAAACCGATGGCAATTTTTTTTTACCAATTCTTTCTGTTGGTCCTAAGGAAGCTTCACACCAAATAAAAATTCTCGGTGCCGTGCAGTTTTGGAGATATGGGCGTTTTAATTTTTTTCTATTTTTAGCTCCTGCGGTTCCCATGGGGTTACGGGAAAAACAAAATCAGCATAAATTAGGTACTTATGACCCAATAAGCCCTCACATAAAATTTGGTTCAAATCAGCCACTCGGTTTGGAAAATAGAAATTTTGGGCGGGGCCAAAAATTTTGCCCCTCCCATAACGACGCCAAGTATAGCCCCACAAACTTCTCTTGAACAAATCTGAGTCTACACCTCAAAAGGAAGCTGCACACCAAATATCAAGTCTCTGCTACTGCTGGTTCATAAGAAGAAGATTTTTTAAGATTTCAGCACACTTTTTGGGTGTGGCCCTACCCATGGGCGAGGCAACTTGATTTGAACAAAATCAAATTGCGATGTCATAACAAACTATTATCTCAAATATCAATTAAATTGGTTCAGCGGTTTGGGAGGAGAAGACGCAAACACCATGTTCACGGACGACGGACGACGGACGGTGAGTGATCACTATAGCTCTCCTGACTGAAAGTCAGGTGAGCTAAAAATGACAGATTTTGATACTGTATGTATCTGGTAAAGGGTTAATCCTTTAAAAGGACCGGATTGAAAAAAACATTTATTGAATAACATGAAATTTTCATTTTTGGTCACAAAGACATACCTATGACCCCTCATTGGAATGATCTTCGTGAGACCATTCTAACTTGGGGGTCATAACCTTATCATAGTAGAATTTGAAAGGCAATTTCGTTGATGAACACTAATCAGTTTTAGCTGTTACATGAAGTTAAGGGTTCACTATAATGAAATCAGTCCAACTATTCATAGGTGGGGCACAGTGGCTCAGTAGGTAGAGGTGCAGGCTGCAAGCCATGAGGTCCACAATTTGAATCCCACCTGCGACAACCACGTTGTGTTCTTGGGCAAGATACTTCACCCCCATTGCCTACATGGTGTACTAAGGCATAGTGCACGTCGATGGTGCACCTGTCTTCAACCAATGCTAACCATACTTGTGTGGAGTTAGTTTGTTGGGGAGCTGACAGTTGCTTGCCATTGCTCAGTGGTTCTCTCTGGGTACTCATGATTAGCCATTGTGCAGAATTATGTGACCTTAAACACCAATAAATAAATAAATAAATAAATAAATAAATAAATATTCATAGACAGGAATTAAGAGGTACTTTAAACATGCTGAGTGAAAGGGAGCCATACCAAAAAATCTCAATGTATCCTTGGGATTTATTAACACTTTCAAGAGCCATGGCCATGTTGTGTCAGTCAAGTTTTATGGTAGAGAGAACCACTGAAAAGAAGTGAGTAACTGTCACACAAGCATGGTTAGAATCAAATTGGTCATTGTCTTTGTTTAGATTCACTCGTCTAGAATATTTCAGTAGGTTGGAAAAGCAAACCTATGGTTTACTTTTATGACCAACTAATATATAACAAATTATTTAATCTAAAAAAAACAGGTTAGAAATGTTACTCAGTTGAGACTTGACATTTTGATGATATTACAATCCAAAATGAAGGCTCACAATGGCCCCAGTTTTCTGCAGCATACCACGTAGATCCACAAATTATGTTAATGTCTTGATGTTTTCAAGGGGAATTAAATACTTGATTGGAACATCTTAAACAGAGGCAAGAAAGAATACCTATATCTTTTAAAGTAGAGGAACATCACATTAAATTAATGATCATCTGCATGAAAATTTGTACAGAAAAATGTGTGAACAAACAGCTCATAACTGTAGTGAATTCCAAACAGAATTAGACTGGTGACCTGGCAGCTTAATCATCTGTGTGCAGTACACTTTAGCACCATTCAACACTGTGATGCCACTTGGGCAGTTGGGATTAGGTGTCTTACCCAAGGCTACAACACAGATGATGTGGAGTCCGGATCAAACTTATGATATTTTGATCTGACGTTCAATGTACCATCCCATTAATTTATTTATTGCTGGTTAACCCTTTACCCAATGCAGACAATATCAAAATTTATTATTTTAAATATCATTTTTAAAAAAAATTCAACAAAACGATATCATGTGACCCCTCATTGGAAGGAGCTTGACGAACTCGTTCCAAAGTCGGGTCACATGATATCGTTCTGTTGAAATTTTTTTTAAAATAGTATTTTTTCAGCTGCTGAATTTGCAGATTACGCGGGCATATGTGGCCGATTCGTTGGGTAAAGGGTTAACTGGTTGAGTGCTAGAACCAAGTCTGAATATAAGCAACCTGTCATTTGCGTGTGAATTTGCCAATGCTATCCCATACAGTGGGCCAATTTATTCTCTAGGTACATCTTTCTGTTTTGGCCTGAGACCTTGATTCAGACTGAGGTTCACAGAGGGTAAATTTCGTGATGCTACCCTGCTGTGCAATTTGCTTATTTTCAGGCTTGGATAGAACCCACTATCATAGGTCTACTGAAAAGTGCTGAAAGCCATTTTAGTGGCTTTGCACTGACTGCATTGGCTTGTTGTTTTCTAAACAGGAGAAAATAAATGCTTGTATAAATTTGTTTTGTTCAGGCACTCTTCAGTAAACTGTAACAAAACAATTGTTCATGAACAAAATCTTGCTAAAGTAAGACTTTCCTTGCTGGTTGCATGGAACCTTTGAAAGAAATACTCATGTTTCAAATCACTTTCGAAAAAAATTTGAGTACTCAACCAGTTAAACTCACACAGTTCAGCACAATGGCTGGTCATGATTGCAACATGGAGATAAAGTCAAGTTTAGTCAATAGCTTATACCCACATTGCCCACTTCAATGGACCACCACCCAAAATATTAGTGCCTGGGCCCCATTTTGGCAGTAAAACAAAGCTTGTTTATTGCAATAAACAAGCACTGCTTCACTTCCTGGTGACCCAATGAGGGAGGGTGGCACCAACCAATGAGCCACCGCACTTAGGCAAGGCTTGAATAAGACAGCATGCAGTGCTGAAATTGAAAATCGTGGTAAAAGATTGTAAAGATTATTTCAATATATCATGTCCAACATTTTATAGCCTTAACTTTCAACCTGCTGAGTATTTTCTTGAAAATGTCACAAAATTTGAATCATGGCTGCAGTGAAGGAGCCATGGCTTGATTTGATGAAACATTCTGTAAGGTCTGGAATCAGGAAATGATGAGAGGAATATTCCTATTTGTAGGTGTACATTTTGTTAACAAGTCCCAGAATTAGGCCAAATATAAAAAACATTTGGTTCTCGAGCATTTAATATGTCTAATATTTGCTGCATTAGTGGTGGATTTTGAAGACCCAAGTTATACATCTGACCATACATCTAACTTGGCCAATGAAGGTTTAAGGAGTAGATGATGGAGACATCACAATGTACATGTGGAAGGAAAATCAACTTAAAAATGCTAAAAATAGACATCTTATTTTGGTTTTCATTAAGGGCTCATCCAAACCAACTTTGGTCAGATTTCCGAAAATTTATTCCAAAGTCCAAAAATGGCCAGAAAGAAATAATCCTATAAAATTATAAACCAAAATATTTGGAAAGAAACAGAGAACATGTGGAAACTGAAATTTTCCATTGAACTGATGTCATGTGGTTGGGAGCATTGCCTGAAAGTCTGCTATGGCATAAGTTAGAGACTAAAATTTTGACAATAAAATACCTTAAAATGACTGAATAGTTGTATTTTGCAATCCTTCTATTCATTTTATTACATGCCTGTTCTATGTAATCTCTGTCTAGTGCAACACTAAAAACACTGAATCATGCGGAAAATGAAAATCTGTTCCGCACATATGAACGGAACGGAAATCGTTGACTCAGACGAAAGCATACTCTAAGCAGTATAAAATATGAAAATTTTCAAAAACACTTTTTATTCACATTCATTCCATTTTTATCATTTTTGATGTTATTTTTGGAGATGAACTTCAAAACTTCACTGTGCATTAAAGGCTGGATGAGCAAATTTGATAGGACCGTTAAAGAAATGGAGGTACGAGACCCAGTAAATTTCACTGGCATTTCCATGACCATTGAGGTAGTGGGTGGTACAATACAGTTATTAACATTTGATCTATATTCTCCACGATTTAACCCATTACCTATCAAGAAAGCAGACAACACTTGCAAACAAAAATCTTGAATAACTAATTTTTTTCATTTTAGGTCTCAAAAAAATGGGTTATGACCTCTCACTGGAACGAACTCACCGAGCTCGTTCCCAAGAGAGGTCACAAAATGAAAAAATAATGAAAGACGAAAAAATAATGAAAATTAATTGGCGATTTTTGTGAAAAGCGCTGGCCAGTTTTGGCCATTATGTTAGGTAAAGGGTTAAAGTTAGTTTATAAAAACATTTTTGTATGCCGAAAAAACACTTCCCACTTCAAGATGCCCAGCCGTGATCAGTCGCAAATCTGATTGAACAATATCGTTATGCCCACCTCTCTCTCTCTCTCTGTTTTATGGCCAAACTGACCAGGTTCTAAGTTTATAAGTGACTATTTTATTCATTAGTAATCCCCTCCAATTTCTTTGAATCGTTTGTTATGTTTATCAGGGGTAATTTAGTAGCCATCAACTCAATTTGTCAGGCACTTTCAGTTGGTATATGCCCAAACCAGCCTCCAGCCAAACCAGCCTCCAACACTTTTGCCAGAACCATACAGATTTGACATTCTCCAACATGCCATACTGATGAAAATACATTCAATCAATTTATTTGATATGTTGGAAAGTGTAAATTCGACACAACAATTATAAACTCTCAGTAGGGTTTTGTTTTTTACCTAATATTGTCTCACTTGAAAAAAAATAAAAACAAGAGATGTTTTACTAATTTTAATTCTTTGACATTTTTAAAATAGATACACATTCAAATCAAATATGAATATAGTCTTGACCCAAACCTCACAGACAATAAAACTCACGAAAAATTAAAAACAAAAAAAGATATATTTTCATTTTAGGTGAAATTGTGGAAGCACGGTGTCACTGGAGGCCAGTTAGGGTGAAATTCTTTGTTTGTTGCTACATTTTTGTCCGGCACAGATTAGTGGATTTTGGGTCGAAACTGGAAATTTTGGTGTGGATCCAATGTTTTTGGTGTTTCTAAGGTACATTTTTGTGGTAAATTCGAATCCATTTGATGCCAGTCTGTAAACTTTGCGGAATTTGAGTTATTTGTGTTTTTTCAAAATTGCCAATAAAATGGCGGCCGAATTTTCGGAACATTAAGAATGAACCATTTCTATGCTATTGTACCATTATTTATAGGGTATATCATTGTGCTAAAATGAAATCAACCTACAGATAACACTAAATCCAAGAAATTCACTCTTGTTAAAGAGTTTATTTTACCCTTTGCCTGGCATCATCTTCCAAACCTGCATGGGGCTTAGCTTATGGGAATGTTTGAATGGGCCTTATGGGGGGGGGGGGGGGGGGGGATCATATTTTTCATTTTATTTGTTTTTTCTTTCTGTTTCTTGGAGGGGGGGGGGGGGGAAATACACAAAAATTCATAGGCCCTACTGAGGAATTTCTAGATTTCCTCATTCTTTTTTTTTTTTTTAAGGGGGGGGGGGGGGGGGGGGAGCAGGAGTGTTTGACAACCTCACTCTTACATCCACAAATGTGAATTGAAATTGCTTCACATAAGCTGTCAAAGAATTTGTTTATTTTACCCTTTACCTGACATCATCAAACCTGAACAGGGCTTATAGGAATGTTGAAATAGGCCTTATGGCGCTGCATAATTTCTTTGTTTTATTTGGTTCTTTCTTTCCTTTTCTTTGGAAGGGGGAGGGGAGGGTTTACACAAAAATTGTGTTATATCAAGGGCATAGCTATGATTTTCTATTGATGGGGGGCATAATTTGTGGGAGGGGGGGGGGGGGCAGGTCGATATGTGCCACAGGCATATCCAATTCTCATAGCCCTGAGGTGGGGCAGATATGGCCCTCCCACTGGTGGGGGTTTGGGGCCCTTATTTGTTTCACATATATATATACATATATCTATGAAATAATGTTAAAAAATATTTTGTGAGGGTATTTTGTCTGAGGGTATTATGTCCTACGAGCATTTTGTCTGGAATGCATTTTCACTGATGGCATTATGTCCAAGGGCATTTTATCCTATAATGATAAATTGATGCTATCGCAGAAAAACAGCTTCAGTGCAAAATGTTCTCGGCTGGACCTATGGCTTATAGCCGTGGGTGGGAGGGGGAATGGGAATTAGTTGCCACCACTAAAGTTACCATAACAGCCCAATCCGGTATTAAAATTATAATTTATCTTTTGTGTCCAAATCATGGCGTTTGACCCTCATTGAAATGAGCGTGTCCTAATCTCTGTTTTGAAAGCAAAAATGATAATCACATGAGTGGTTCTGTTTTTTATCTGTTACTTTGGTTAGTTAAATGATTAGTGGAAAATCATGTATAAAAATATACAATAAAATATGGCAGGCTCCATTAAATACAATTTCTGGCTCATGCTCCAATTAGGAAAGAGACCCCCTCCCCCCCACCCCCACCCCCACCCCAGTCAGTGAAGTTCACCTACTCTTTGATCTCTGCTTCAGATACAATTATATCCAAGTCACTTGCCCAGCCAGTAAAATGAACAATGTATTTTTTTCAAGTCCATCCTGAACAATCAGGTTTTCCAACCGTCCGTCTTCCCTAATTCACTGCCTGGATTCTTGCACCAACCCTCATTTTTCAGCTCCAAAAATTTACAGACACATTTGTCTACTCAAAGCAATTACAAATAACATGAGTTTTCAAAAAATATATTTTCCTGTTGCTAGCAATGCTATCTATATACAGTTGTGACAGCGTGTGGGAGGTTGTGGTTATTAGTTGCACCAATGTCTGATTGGATAACGGTAATTAGTGGGTGGGAATTAGTTCAGCATTAGTTTGTCATACCTCAACATCATTCCATGGATTAGGTCCTCCTATTATTCACACAATTTCAACATGTTTTTCATCTAAACATGTATCTTTGTAATATTTGTGGATTATGGAAAGAAATTATATCAATTCATGGAATTTTACAAGCATATTTTCAAAACATAACTCATGTGTTGTGATTTTTTTTTTCCTGGTTGTAAGAACAACAAGTAAGTAGTTACACATTACAGATATTTCCAGGGTGCAATAAATAGTAACCATTTTGGGGTCGGAACCTTGTCTTTAGCATTTCACAGAAGTTGGAATCTGGGTCAATAATGGAGCATACACGTAATGTTTAGGGAATGGCAGGAAGACAGGCTTTTCAGCTATGCCATTTCCTAGTAGAATAATTCTTATTTACCTTACAAATATTAAGGTATTTTCCCCAATAAAAGTAAAAAAAGTTTTAGACAAAATACAAATTTTTATTGAGGATAGCCACTACATGTGCAATCATTTGATTCAGAAAGAGCAAAAAAGTATGCTTTTAACCTGCATTCAATTGGCATCAAGTTATTATACATGTCAACGTCACCATTTTGACAACAGTAAATAAATGATACATAAACCACTATTGCCACAAAATAAATTAGACTAGATCATTTTTTACCATTTTGATATTTTTATATTGGCCTATCAAGCATTAAATATGAAAAATAAAGAAAAGAAACACACAGTGGAAACACTATAAACTTCAGCGGTTATAGTACAAGTAGAGTAAAGAATGGCGATTATGTCATGCATAGCGTAAGAATGCGATACCATGACATCATATCTTCATCCCTAAAAAATCAACTCACAGACGGTGAGTGATTGTCAAAACAGATGCAGTTAAAAACTGTACCCAATCCCTTCATTATGCAATAATTACATTGTTAATGTATTTATACGTTTTGGGTCCAAATACTCAATTCCCATTGGTCAGCTGTGTGAAAACGTCCTGACCAAATGTAATTAATTTTCCAATGAATACATTTGGTTGAACTTTGACCCGCATTTACAGTAGAGCGGAGTTGACAGAATATAATTCGGGCGGGTTTTTAACTTTTAGCACCTCTCGCAGTGATCAACTCCGCTGCTGCTTCTTTGGTGACATTTCCCAACTGTGGCATAAAGCACGTTACTAAAATACTCGTTTCTATTTTCTAAAGTTGTGAAAATTAAAAATCAGAGTTGTGCGCTTTGTCTTTTGTGTGAGGGTGGTTTTTCGCCTTGTTCGTACGTACATGTTTTATTTCGTCTTTCTGCTTTGTTGTTTGGTAAAAAGTAGTTTAAACAGTTACGGAATGTAATTATAAGAACTGAATGCAATTTTTATAATCTTTATTGGAGTATGAATGTGTTGGAATGGGTACAAATTGTATGAATCCATTCGGGATTCATACATAATTTGTACCCATTCCCACACATTTATACTCCAATAAAGATTATAAAAATTGCATTCAATTCTTAAAACAAGTAAAGAAAGGGAGGACTATTATGAGATAAATTGGTTATTACCGCCATGTGGGTTTTCAAAATGGTATAATGAAATCTGAACCTTGCCTCTAGGCCATATAACAACCTCTCCTAATGTACTTGTTGATATATGCCAAGAGATGAGGTCTCAACTTCAATAAACCAGCTTGAAACCCACATGGTGGTAATAATTAATATGTATAAAAAGTTGTATTTGATTTATACTGCAAAATAAATATTTGATTTGATAACCATAAACAACAGAAGCAGAATGGGTAGTAAATCAAGAATGCAAACTCTACTGTACAACCAAACAAAACGAAGCCCAATTAACCCACCACTCCCTAAAAAGAAACTAGATGTGGCCTGTCCCAACTTAGGACCAAGAATGTACCCTGTGACACACTCTCTGATAGTGTGCTACAATAATACCAAGTATCATTAATATCCTTCAAAGCCATCAAAAGTTCTGAGAAGTGAGAAGGACATGACTTGTAATAGTTGGATTTGGATGTGGGGTTATGAAAACTTGAACTAAATCTTTAACCTTGACCTTGTAGACAGACATTCCAACCAACCTTATTTGCAACTCACCCTTGAGTGGTGGGCAACATTATTACCGAGTATCATTAATATCTTTCAAGGCCATCAAAAGTTTTGAGCTGGGCATGACTTGTTTATATTTGGATATGGGAATGTGAGCTTGCACTAAGTCTGTGACCTTTATCTTGTATGCAGGCATTCTAACCTTATTCGAAACACAACCTCTGGTGATGGGCAACATTATTACTAAGTCTCATTAATATCCTTCAGGGCCATCAGAAGTTCTGAGCCAGACACAACTTGTGTATATTTGGATATGGGTATGGGAACTTAAATTCATTCTGTGACCTTGACCTTACAGGTAGGAATTCCAATCTTATTCACAAAACACCCTCTGGTGGTGATTAACAATAATACCAAGTATCATTAACCTCCTGCACACTGATGTCAAAATATCCAGATTTGAAGTAGCCATTTTTCCCATAATGCAACTGGGAATTTAACCAATTCAATTTTGTTTGATAGAGCTCACTGAGCTCTGTCAAACAAGATTGAATTGGTTAAATTTCTAGTTGCATTATGGGAAATATTTGCACCCGAACTTTAGATATTTCAACATCAGTGTACAGGGAGTTAATATCCTTCAAGGCAATCAAAAGTTCTGAGCCGGACACGACTTGTGTATATTTGGATATGAGTATATGAACTTGAACTTAGTCTGTGACCTTGACCCAGTAGACAGGCATTCCTACCTTATTTGCGACACACCCTCTGGTGATAGGCAACATTAATACCAAGTATCGTTAATATCCTTCAAGGCATATAGATTCCCATATACCCCCATAAACTTTGTATGTGTGTGTGGGGGGGGGGGGATATCAAGTTAACCCCTCCAACCCTAGTGCATGAATGGTATTGTCTAACACAATTCTGTCTCAGTCAAAAATGGAAAATCCACCTACATTTGTAGGTAAGTCCAATAAAAAAAATTGAAGCCATTGCCACTGTCAGATAACACTCTACCTGCTGCAGGCAGATTTACCTGGCCTGAACATGAATTCTGTTATCAAGTAGAGATATTTAAATTTTATAGTAAATTTCCTTTCTTATTATACCTACCACAATTGTTTTCTACAGGCTTGCACTACTGTGGAAGACCCTAACTCGAAAATATACTCTCTATTTTGATCTTTCCCAAGCAATTTGGGAAAGAAAAGTGATGCAAAAGCACCAAGAAACAAGAAGGACGCCAATGCCCTATTGCTCACCAACATTCCTCTTTGATAGTAACTTTGGCAAACACAAGAACTGTATCAAACAGGCTCATAACATGCGACAAAGCTGACCTAAACACAACCTTTTAAAAGTAAAACACAGAATCTGACATAAACACTAAGTTAAACATGAATTCTGAGCTAAACAGAAAACTAAACGTAAGTACAAAATAAATAAAAATGTCAAGAGAATGGTTTAAAACACATAGGGTTAAATAGTGGTAGAATGATAATAAGCACCATATAGAAGCAATATAAAGGCCATGGGATGAAAAGGGTGTTGGCTGCTGCCCTGAATAGAAACGTTAACACACTGAAAATGTATAAGTGTGAGCTAAACAGAAAACTCAACGTTCAAAAGTTGAAGAGAAATTTGATTTGAAATTCAGTGGACAAGGGTGAAACCATGGTACAATGATAATGAAGAACATATATGAGGAATATAAGCTCCATGGGAAGAGAAGGAACACAGCAGGTGACCTAAACACTGAGTTAAACATGAAATTCTGAGCTAAACAGAAAAGTAAACGTAATTAAAAAATGTTAGGAAAAAAGTTTAAAATGCACTGAGCGAGAATGAAATAATGGTAGAATGATAATAAGCACCAAATGGAAGCAATATAAAGGTCCATAGGATGAAAAGGTTGTCGGCAGCTGACCCAAACAAAAACTTTAACACACTGAAAATGTCTAGGTGGGAGGTAAACAGGAAACTTAACATTAAAATGGGATAAAAAATTTGAAGAAATTCACTGGACAAGGGTTAAATGATGCTAGAATGATAATAAGGAACATGTATGATGGAATATAAGCACCATGGGAAGAGAAGGAAAACAGCAGCTGACCTAAACACAAACTTAAACATGAAATTCTGAGGTAAACAGAAAAGTAAACAAAACTAAAAATGGTAAGAAAAAGGTTTAAAACACACTGGATGATGGTTAAATAGTGGTAGAATGATAATAAGCATTATAAAGGCCATGGGATGAAAAGGGTGTCAGCAGTTGATGTAAACAAAAAATTTAACCCACTGAAAATGTCGAAGTGTGAGCTTAACAGAAAACTAAACATTCAAAATTGGAAGAAAAATTTTAAGAAATTCACTGGACAAGGGTTAAACCATGGTAGAATTATAATGAAGAAGATGCATGATGAATATAAGCACCATGGAAAGGGAAGGAACACATCAGGTGAGCTAAACACTAAGTTAAACATGAAATTCTGAGCTAAACAGAAAACTAAATGCAGCTAAAAATGTCAAGAAAAATGTTTAAAATGCAGAGTATGAGGGGTTAAATCATGGTGGAATGATAATAATCATCATATAGCAGCATTATAAAGGCCATGATATGGAAATAGGGTGAGTAAGTGACCTAAACAGAAACTTTAACATTATTGGACACATATGCTGACGCCGACGCTGACCAATCGAGCCATGCCATAAGCTCACACAACTAAAGTTGGTGAGCTAAAAATAAGCCAAAACTTGGTCGAGCGTCATCGGCGCACACCCAGTAGGGGACACTCTTCTCTTAGTACAAATCCACGACTTCTGTTGCCAGTGCGTAGACACGTAGCTAATGACTCATTCTTTTGAATCTGCCAATGTTGGAGTTATGTGATCAGCAGGGAGGAAGGATACTTATTTTTACCCGAATAAGAAGACAGGAGGGCCTCCATGTAAAAAATTGTGGTAGGTATAAGAAAGGAAATTTACCGTAAAATTTTAATTTCTTATCAACCTACCTTACAACTGTTTACTACAGGCTGAATAGACAATAGGATAGAGGGAATCACATAACCAACCCACACATAACCCAATTGCACTGGAACCGTAGATAGAGGAAGAGGTCCCCAGGCCTATCAAACCATAGCCTCACAAACATTAGTAAAAGACAATGAGAGATGAGGCGTATGGTTCTGTGTGACGCACAGACAGAAAAGGACAGTAAAACAGCACAGGGCTGGAACCGACCTTGTAAGAAGCCTAAAGGCTAGGGTTGACAACAGCCTGAGCAGAAGAAAAGAGGGCCCAAAGCAAAAAAGGTCCTCAGACTGCTCCTGCAACTGACGCAGATAGAAGGTGGAGAAAGTAGAAGCATTTCTCCAGTAGGCTGCCTGCATAACATCTGACAACTTGACAGAGTTAGAATATGCCCAAGAGGTAGACAATGCATGCACCTCGTGGGCAGAAATACGATTGGTAAGACAATCGCCAGTCGCTAGACAAGCGTAAGCCGTGCGAATAGCAAAACAAATCCATCGAGAAATGGATTGAGGAGAGATCTTCTGTCAACCAGGAATAAGAGACAGAAAAAATTGTTTCTTGCCTTTCCTAATGAACTGCGTCCGATTGAGATAAAAGCAAATTTCACGAACTGGACAGAGCAAAGGGTGGTTACCCTCAACAGAAGGAAGGGCCCTGATACAGATAGGAGGCAGAGTAGTTTCTGGTATCTGATTCTTGGCCAGAAAGGAGCAATCAGTGGTAAATGTAACACTGTTGGGAGAGCTCCTGAAAAAGGCAGGGTCAACCGAGAGGGCGTGAAGCTCACTAATCCAACTGGCTGAGGCAAAAGCATCAGAAAGCCGTCTTGTGTGTGAGAAAACGCATATCCACCTGGGATAAAGGTTTGAAGGGTCCCCACTCCCAAGCGAAGCAGCACCCAAGAAAGATTCCATCTGTGAAAAGGTCTCCAAAAGCATGGACCTGTACCCTTTGATGGTAACAGGCTGGAGACCCCGAGAATCAAACAGATTTAACAGAAACTCCTCAATCTGTGTGATCAAATGATTGGCATAATCAACAGAGTGATCCACACACCATCGACAGAAGACCTTCCACTTAGCCGCATAGGCTAAACTAGTGGAGTGCCTCCTTGAAGAAATGCACTCCACTACTCATCTTGAAAAACCTCTATGGAGGAGACAGGACCTGACAAAAGAAATGCACGAAGGCACAATGAAGTCGGGTCGACGTGAAACCTCCTCGGGTGACCTTGGCAAAGAGGGCTGCGAGACAGAGGAAGACGTGCCTGAACCGCTGCCAACAGAGAGCGGAGCAGATTGATCCACACCCACTGAGTCGACAGGGGAGCGATCAAAATGATTCAACAACTGCAGGTTCTTATCTTGGTTAGAACCTGAGGCAGAATCGGAACCGGCAGGAAGGCATAGCCGACAAGACCATTCCAATCGAGTGACAGAGCAAACACGTTGAAAGCCAGAGGATCTGGACATGGGGACACGAAAGTATCCACCTGATGGTTCCAACGAGATGCAAAGAGATCAATGTGGGGACAACCCCACAGATCGCAAAGCGACTGGAACACCGCCCTGTGGAGCATCCACTCAATGGAAATGACCCAGCCCCGTCGGGACAGGGAGTCAACTAGGATGTTCAGATGACCGGGAATGTGACGAACCACAACTCCGGCACTGACATCCTGAGTGAGAAGTAGAAGCTCCCGAGCCACTTTGTACATGGGAACAGAGTGCGTGCCGCCCTGGTTCCGAATGTAAGCAACCACTGTCGAATAGTCAGACAACAGAAGGACCTGGCGATTCGAAAGGTGGGGGATTCAATGCCGGAAACTCAGAAGAGCAAGAACCTCCTTCTGGTTGATGTGAAGAGTTGCTTGATCCTGGTCCCATGACCCGTGAAGGGAAAGACCTAGAGGATCCAATATCTCACCCCACCCGAGATTGCTGGCGAATGCCGTGAAAACACGATCGGACGTGAGGAAGTCCAACGGAACTCCCTGCATAATCCACTGAACATCTGTCAGGGGAAAAGGTGATGAGGAAGAGACTCCGGAACCGAAGCACCAGATCCAGAGGATTGACATTCAGTCTCCAATGACTGAGCAGAAAGTGTTGGAGAGGTCTGACATGAAGCCCAACTAGAGGAATGAGATCCATCACCGAACCGCTGAGACCGAGCAGTGGGGGAAGACTCGGAGCCACAGCAGAGGGTTCGGCTGACAGGGCAAAAGGTGAGAGAATCACAGCCCTTGCCCGGAAAACCACCACCGTATTCAGCTGAGTACGAAGTCCATCCCTAGATGACAAAACGATGGAGAAGGGACCAGGTACGACTTCTCCTCGTTGACTCTGAACCCTAGTGACGCGAGCAGGCTCAACAGTGTGTTGACATCCGACTCCAGAAAGGCAGCATTGGAATGCCTCTGGAGGATAACATCTAGATATGCAGAAGTAGTCACCCTGGACTGTGTGCGATGTACGGCTAACACATGCGACATCAGTCAGGTGAAGGCCCAAGTCGCCAGATTGAGGCTGAAAGGCATGGCCTGGAACTGGTAAACTCGACACAGAAAAGCGAACCTGAGATACTTTCGCGATGTCCGATGAATGAGAACGTGAAAGAAAGCGTCTCGCAGGTTGATGCTGGAAGCAAAAACTCCCTGGTGAATGGAGCGGCAAATCGAGCTGAAAGTCTCCATGCTGAACTTGGGAGCAATGATAGACTGGTTCAGGATACTCAGATCGATAACCGATCGGAGTCGGGCCGTCCTTCTGCACCAAGAACAGGTAGGAATAAAATCCCACTTGATGAATGTTCTTGATGATGTCGATCGCCCTTTTGACAGTCGATTGCCTATCTCCGTGTTCAAAAGTTCCCAACATGTTACGTTGAAAGGAACTTGCGTTGGAAGAGGCAATCTCGACTGAGTTGGATGCCTCAATCTGGGACGAATTGAGGTGACGACTGCTGACGCCTACCCTTACCCTGTGAGTAAGTAGAAGCAGTGGCAGGAGGATCAGCCCTTGGCTTCGCAGAGGAAGCAGAAGGGTGCCTGTTAGGATTTGGATGGCCCCTGCCTCCAACAGAAGGCTGATCAAGCTGACGAAGAAGCAGCTGATCTATGGAATGACATGGGGGAGTCATCCCTGGCCGTCGCCACATAACCATGGAATAGTTGCAAACCCGCCGAAAAAGCAGATCGAAGAGCAGCGCACTGCCCTTCAGGAAGGGAACGGCTTGTGTCCAGCACAGCATCCCTGTGAACTAATTCCAAGTTAGCCATGTTACAGGCCTGCGTGTGAGTAAATGCATGAGCGCCTTGGACAGCACACGCAAAGGAATCTGTACGTTGTCAAACTTATCTGGGGGCAGATAAGCAGCTAAAGCAGAGACGATGTGATCTGAGAGAGAGAGCATTCCAGCATCTCAATAAAAATGTGGTTGAAAATAATAACAAGAATATATAAAACACAGTCCTGTTATTGTACGATCCTCAGATCCATAATTCCAGTCACAGGTAACCATTATCAACGAGTTGAATTATCACTGTTTCTGAATGCAAGAATGGACATCCTGCCACATGGCGGATGAAAAAAGAATGAGTCTTTAGCTACGTGTCTGTGCACTGGCAACGGAAGTCATGGAGTTGTACTAAGAGAATAGCAACCCAGTTTTGGCTTATTTTTTCTTGGTGCTTTTGCACCACTTTTCTTTCCCAAATCGCTTGGGAAAGATCAAAATAGAGAGTATATTTTCCGAGTTAGGGTCTTCCACTGTAGTGCAAGACTGCAGTAAACAATTGTAAGGAAGATTGATAAGAAATGTTACTGCCTCTGAGTTGACAGAATACATTCTGTGATTTATGATTTTTTTATGTCAAACTCTATTTAATGTTTCACATGAAAGTGTCAATGACATTGCAGCTTAACTTGACTGTTTGTATTGTTTAATGAAAAGGATAATGTTCAATGTTTATGAAATAACATTTATGAAAGTATTATGAAATAAGACAAGAACTATGACAATAGCAAATATGTTAAGTTCTGTACCCTACATGCAATAGTTTCAACAAGAATAATTTGAGGTGGTAGACTACTAAAGAATTGAGGCCTGGGTTGATCTGGCCCTCATAGTTAATGTGATTCAACCAAAGTTACAGTAAAATTATTCCGAAAACAAGTCATCCTACCAAGTTACAATGAAATCCCTTCATATATATGATTTGCAGACTAAAGGAATCTATGTCACATGCCTGTCTGGCCATCACAGTTGACTGATTGCAACCAAAATAGGACAGTCTCATCTAGGTATCATACTGAGTCATCTTATCAAGCTACAAACAATGAAATCCCTTCATAAATACAGCCTGTAGACAGTGCTAAAGGAATCTAGGTCACATGCGCATGCAGCCATCATGGTTGACTGATTATAACCAAAATAGGACGTCCTCATCTATACATTATACTGAGTCTTTTTACTAATTTACAATGAAATCGCTTCATAAATGCAACCTGTGGTGTGTGTTAAAGAGATCTAGGTCCTCCTGTGGCCCTTGTGGCCATCACAGTTACCACAACTAAACCAAAATAAGACATTCTCATTTAGACATTATACAGGGTCATCCTACAACGTTACAATGAAATCCCTAAATAAATACGACCTGTAACCTGTGCTAAAGATTTTCGGGTTTTGAACCTGTGCAGTTGTCATGGTTGACTGATCATGACCAAAATTAGAATTCTCATCTAGACATTACACAGAGTCATCCTAACGAGTTGCAATAAAATCCCTTCATAAATACGACCCGTAGACTGTACTAAAGCTTTTCGGGTTTCGAACCCGCTCAGTAAGCATGGGTGATGAATCGTGACCAAAATGGCATGTTCTCATCTAGACATGTCTTCGAATCTGCACATGAAATTTAGTGATGACAATAACTACAGGGTGTAGCCTGTGCTAAAGAAAATGTGAACAGACTCACACACTGACAAAATAACAGGCTCACAGAATAACAGACTCACAGATGCACAGACTCACATACTTCTCTGTGCGTGATGGCAATAGCTTATCTTGACTTTGTGAAGTTAAGACAAAAATCAGGTCATGGCTGTTTTGCAGCAGCCATGACTTGGTCTCATAAAAAACTCAAGAAAATATATTGCAGGTTAAGAGTTCATCCCCATAAATTGGGAGAAAGTTCTGAATTTTCCTGCGGGAAATGTCTATTTCTAAAATGACAGGACTGCAAACAGCCCAACAACAACCACAAAATGGGTGGAGAAATAAGGTAATTTATATTCAATCATGGACAGAAAGAAGGGTGGATACTACAGTACAGCCGCCATGGATTGTTTACTCTATAAAGCTGGGCAATATTTCTTAATATTACATATAGATTCCAAACACTAATTATAGAAATAATCATCAAATATTTAATTAATGAAGCTCTGGGCACAACTCGGTGATTCATTAATGAGGTGCAATGCCACTGGTATACCCTGCCAATGGTTTCCAAGTTGATGCGTATCTGAGTTGAAAAAGCCCACAACTTTAGAAAGAAAAGTGGACAAAACCTGTTACTTGTGAATATCCTTTTTCCAATGGTGTTTATCAGCATATCTTATCATGAAGGTCCAAAGTTGTTACGGAAGGATGGCTGAATAGACAAATGAACGGATGGGCAAATGAATGGAAGGACGGATGAACCCCATTTCTATATCTCCAGCAAACTTCATTTTAGCAGGGGATAATTACCTGGTAAACCTATATGTGGGCATCAATGCCCATGCATGGATTATGACCAGTCCACCATGACTACAGTAACTGGATTACTATAGAATAGGCAATGTGTATCTCACGAACCTCTCTATCTACACATATCAATAAGATGCTTTTAAATTAGTTATGATAGAATACCTGTTTCAACTGATGCATGCCGATTTTCCAAAGCTGATATCAAAGGCAATAATGTAGTTAAGTATCCATTAGGTTCTCCCACTGAACCAGCTATGGAATACGGACTATTCCAAAGTAAATCATTTACTAAACCATTGGTCAGAACTGGCTCATTCACTGGCTCCACCTGAAATGAGATAATATTTAAAATGTTTACATGTAACTGAAATTTTTTTCAATAAACACTGTATTTCACTGGATTCTCAGGTGATGTTATTTTCCCATGAATACCAGATGATCATGTGATTTGTCCCATTAATACCAGTTGATCATGTAACATTTGAACATCACACACTGATATTACACACAACATTCAACTTTCCAGAGTCCATATTTACATTCTGTAATTTCCGTTCACATTCTATAAAGTTTCCCCAACTCTAGTGTGAGTTGTATTTTAAGCACTATATTGACAGTTTACGGGAACTATTTTGTATTAGAAGCTATGCTGTTTTGTTTCTTTTTTAGGAAGATAACTTGACCGAATTATAAACCAACTCAATATCCTGTCTGGACTTAAAATAATTAATAATTATGTTGTATGAAGGGAATAAACATAAGAATTGACTCATGACTGTTCGAAATCCACAAAGTGATGAAACGAATGATCACATGCAAATTTACCATGAACCACTGTGCAGTTCATGGAATTTGCATGTGGTCAATTTGTTTCATCACCTCATGGATTTACAGCGGTTTATGGAATTTGCAAGTCATCAATTTGTTGCATTACCTCGGCGATTTTGCACAGTCATGTTTCATTTCTTAAATGATTTGAAATATTTGGGTCCTCATACCAAGCCTAATTCAATTCAAAATTATTTGTGATGATTTATATCAGTTTATGCTGCTTGGGAGGGGTATTGGTTTGCTGTTGATTTTAGAATTTCTAACAGCTGCAAACAAATTATAGTTTTTCTTTGTATGTAAACAACTGCTCTGCTGACTGGTGTCATCATCATACAGCTACTTGATGTAGATTCATTCATTTTCAATGGCAAAATATTTATACCATGATTGCTATGCATATTCAATGTTATGCAATACAATACAGACATGAGAAATGTGCTACAAAGACCATGCGTGCAATGTGGATTATAAAGAAGAATGTCATGTAAGAATGCATCTGATTGGATATTACACATCTGAGTGATTTTATGGTGTGACTGAAATGCTTTGACAAAAAACAGTGACAAGCAAGAAAGTTATCAGACTGCTGAAGGTGATATTTTGCTTTAACCCTTTACCTAAAACAGTATTTTAAGAAACATAAATGAAATTTCACATTTTACGAAAATAAATTTCATAATTTTCCAATAAAACTTTACAAATATGGATATCATTAGAACCAGCTTGACGAGTGAGTGAGTGAGTGAGTGAGTGAGTGAGTGAGTGAGTGAGTGAGTGAGTGAGTGAGTGAGTGAGTGAGTGAGTGAGTGAGCAAGCGAGTGAATGAGTTAGGGACAGATGGATGGATGGATGGACAAACAGATGGATGGATGGATGGATTTGGACAACCTTATGGCTATAGTGGTGTACCATAGCACATTTCTATTGGGGTTTATTTTTTTCTTTTATCAAGGAAACCTGATTTTGGATTTCAATGTTTATGGAAGTTTTCTTTACTGTTCAGCATGTATGACTATATCTATTCATGAAAGGCCATTTACCAACCAGCTTGGTTGGAGTGAATCTACGAGTCTTGTGTGGTATATCAGTTGCTTTGTGTTCTGGGGTAATGGGTTCAAACCTCGGCTTCACGCTTCTCTTCCCTTCCTCTTACATCAGCGGCTGGAAGCAATGCCAATGTTTCACTGCCCACTCTGAGGAGGAACCTATGGTTCAATTCCCAGGTGATGAATTACAAGGAATGGGAAAGTGGTGTACAGTTCAAGGTATAAATGCCATTTACCATCCAGCCTAGATGGTCCCAATGTCTTAATCTCATGGTAAATTGATCATTTTGTGTGCTAGGGATTTTGGGTTTGATCCTCGGCTCACACACTTCATTTTCGTTCCTGTTACATATGTATTGATTAACTGAAACCCAATGCTGTTTTTCAATTTGAACTCCTTGCATGAAGCAGATGGATATTCCTGCTGAGGACACAAAATATCTTACCACTAAAATAACTACAATTTGGGCACTTTTAGCCAAATTTTCTCTTGTAAACTGAATCAATTTTATAACCAATACATTCTTTCATAAATTTTTCATCAAATCAAGTCATGGCTGCTTTCAAGCAATGACTGAATTTGGATAAAAATATTTTAAAACATATTCAGTGGGTTTGGAATTAAATCTGATTTTCAACAAGCTAGTAAGTAAGTAAGTTTCAATTCAAGTTTGTAATGTGAAATTTGTGATTATTTTCAGAAACTAAATTTTAGCTGCCAGCAGGGGAGATAGAAAATTAATTGAAACACTTGTCTGAATACTCACCAGAGCCAAAACATGTCCTCCTATACCCATTCTAATTAAGTGGTAGAGTGCTGGAAGCCCCTATGTGGGCTTTATTCTGAAGTGCAGGTACCACAGCCTGAAGGCTTCATTTTAGAGAAAGGGTTTCTTACTGTCTATAAAGTGCAGTTATTTAGTTTGTAGGTATGTATTTATTTATTGGTGTTTAAGGTCACATATTTCTGTAGAGATTTGCCTTGTTCAAAAGGCCTATAGGCACTCTCCCATACATTGTAACGAGGCAAAGACATGTAAACAAATTTTGATGATAAAAAATAATTTAGCAGTCTACCAGTTAAGTGCACAACAGATTATTTATTTATATTTATTTATTATGGTTTAGCGACACAATAACAGCCAAGGTCATACCGTGTCGGTGACAGTGTTATGGGTGGAGGAAGCCGGTGTACCTGGAGAGAACCACCGAGCAACGATGAGCAGCTTCCAGCTCCCCAACATCATAACTCCGCACTACAGCACAGGCAGGGTTAGATTGGTTGAAGACATGCTCACCATCAGTGTGCAGTATGCCTTAGTACACAGTGTCATCATGCCCCCATATGGACAACTGGGGTGAAGTGCTTTGCACAAGGACACAACGTGGGAGTCTGAATCAATAGCTCAGATGGTCACCCATCCAAGGATTAACCGGGCTCGACGTTGCTTAACTTGGGTGATCTGACGAGAACTGGTTACTGCAATGCCACCATGTCCCCTCCCCCCTGCACAACAGATATCAAAAGGAATTAAAATGGAACAACACAGGCCACATCATGCTATAGCAATGTCAAAACTGAACACAGAATACATCACTTACTACAAGTACAGCTGTGTCCAAATATTTTGTACAGCAGAATCCCCCACCTCATCCAAGCATCCGAAGGATGTGCTGGATGTGGAAGATTCTTTGAATACAAGCCTGTAGGCTTGGAGGATGTAACACTGGCATATTGTCTCACACAAGATAGTTGTTCCACCTCATTTCAAAGAAACAAAAGAACAAAGGAGACGGAACGGACACTATAAAGGCAATACTCAGGTGTGGAGAAGTGTCGCTTTAAAGCATACCATATTCAATAATGAAGCAGACGCTGCCTACTAGGGTGTGGCAAGAAGATATATTGTTCATATATGGTTGAAAGAAACATAGGGTGGGTGCTACATCCTCCAAGCCTACAGGCTTGTATTCAAAGAATCTTCCACATCCAGCACATCCTTCAGATGCTTGGATGAGGTGGGGATTCTTTTCCATAAAGCCTTCTGGCTTTGTCAGATGTAAAACTGGCATGATTTCAAAGCCTTTAGCATTGAATATGGTTCATTGAAAGTCCCATGATAAACATGAATAAGACTGGTAAAGTCGTATGGAGTTTAAGATTAAGATGATAAACAAGTGTACTCTAGTTCCTCTGATCAGGCATAACATGCCCTGTTATGGAAAAGAGTCTCCATGAAACGTTCAAGCTGTTGAAGAGTCATCGTTAGTGTGAACAAATGTCACCACAAAAGTCTAGAAGTTTATAAATCAAAAAATGTCAATTACTTTCAGGACACAGCACCAGCAAGCAGCATGAATCAAGATAGAATGGTTGTGGAAAGCATATCATGTTGCATATATGTACCAACATTTCAGAAATAAAAGCGATGAAAAGCCTTAACAAATCACCAATCTGCAGCCTTTAGTACCTGATGCAAAGAAAACCCTTCCACACTGCAGTAGAAATTGCAGCCCCACTATTGGAATGAACTTTGAAGGATTATTGGATGCCAGCTTTATACAAGCAGTTGGAAACCCACCATGCAAAAGTAGATGGTGTAACAGAATGTTTGAAAATAAATAAATTATCAGATTTTCTGATGTGTTGTGTTGTATAAATAAATTATCAGATTGTCTAATGTGTTGTGTTCTCTTTAAATATTCTTGCAATGAAGAAAAGACACGAAGTGTCTTGTGATACTGAAAAATAATTTCACTGTAGCTAAAAGATGACCTGGTCAGGAGATATTTTGTAATGTGGAATTTGTAAAAATGACCTCATTTGTATGTATCAGTCTATCACTTAGTTTTAAAGAAACTGTGCTCTTTGGGAAGAGACCAGAGCCATTAAGCATGCCAATTTCTTGGTCAATAATTGTAGCTTCAATTTCGGCAAAGGATATAATGTGAGATAGGCTAGAACCTGAAAAACATCCCATGTTGCTGTACAGCATGGTTTGGGTAGTTTACAATTAAAAAGCCCTTAATAAATCTAGAAGTTAGTGGTGAAGAGGTAAATTCCAATCTCTCAATGGAGATAAGTGTCTGAATCAACATACTTCTATGAGGAGTAATAACACTGCAAGATTTTTATAACCTGAGATCAGATAAATCATTATAATTGGAATGTCAGTTGACTGAAAGTGATTAATTTTTTGTTCAGTACACCATACACATTATTTTTGCTATGCAAAATCATACTGTTCGATGGTTGATTTCTGCAATGATGAGGTATTTGTCTAGGAAGTTTTTGCCGAAACACTCTTACATTGAACACAATGTATGTATACAGAAGAAGTCTCCGTGGTTACGAATCGAAATTAAGTATTTTTATTGTTTACTAATCATATATATTTCATTTTCAGGTTGTTTTATTCAACTTTGTGGGGAGTTAGTTTAGTATAGTAACTGGGACAAAGTTAGGAGGTCTTAAATAAAACTGTGAGCGCTAAGTTGTCGAACGGTTCGTCGTGTTGCCTTTTGTCGCGTGTTTACAGTTTTCCCTGTCCGATCGCGTAATTTTGTCTTGATGATGGCGAGCAAGTCTGTTCAGACGGAGGTAAGTATGGGGGTAAATACGTGTAATATCGCGGTCCAGGTCAACGGTGCCAACGGGGTAAGTATTGGTGTGCAGACAGAGGTCACTGGGGGTGTCGGTCAGAGCCGGGTTGGTGGGGCCACCGATGGCGATATTGGGCTTGAAGTTTGTAAACAGTGTTCTATGATGTATGGGGACTGTCGTTCGATGGGATATGGAGAGGTATGTGCAAACTGTCAGGAAATCCTCCGCCTACTTGAGACAATTGTTAAGTTTGAGGGGGAGATTGCTGAGCTGAAGGGAAAATTTGGTAGGGCGGGGCTGTCTGGAGTTACACCTGTGAAAGTAGCTTTCCGAGAAAAGTGGGTGGTTGTCGGTGGTTCCAAGAGGAAACATGGGGGTAGAACCTTTGATGTGAATGAGGTAGGTGATGAGGTGGGGGCTGCTAGAAAAGTATGTAGGACAGATGAGGAGGGCCCAGGCCGGAGCAATGCTGTAAAGCGTTTGGCGTGGACTATCAAAAGTGGTAGGAAAGGGGGGCCAGAGAAGCAGGTAGATAGGGGTGTAAAGTCCAAAGGCAGTGGGGAGTGCAGCACCAGAAACAGATTTGATGTGCTCGATTCGGAAGAGACAGAGGAGCTGATGGAGGTAGTTGCAACAGATAGTAGCTTGGGGTCTAGGCCAGGAAAAAGGAGGAGGGATCCGGGAGAAGACCAGGGGAGTAGTCCAGGTAGTTCAGGGCCTGGAAAGAGACGGAGGGACAAGGATAGGAGTAATCCTAGGTCAAAGATACCGATACCGATACCGATATTGATTCCGAGTGGGGCTGTTGGAGAGGAAGAGGACGCTGTAAACAATAGGAGACTAGAGGAGATAAATAGGGCGAGGGCCAAAAGTAAGTTGATGGTTGCGGGAAGTAGCATAGTTCGGGGGATCGACAAGGTTGTCTGTGGTCCGGACAGTAAAAATAGAACAGTTCTGTGCTTTCCGGGGGCTAAAGTGGAGGACCTGAGGGATAGAGTGGACGGTATTGTAGCTGGGTCGGGGCCTGATCCGGTAATGGTATTACATGTGGGGTCCAATAACATCAGGGAGAGGAAATCAGTTCGTTTGGTGGACACATACAAGGACCTAATTAGTAAACTACTTAGCAGGAATGCTCGGATCATCGTTTCAGGGGTGCTCCCCGTTATGGGTGGTGGGAATGAGAGGAACTCGCGGATTATGGCACTAAACGAGGAGCTGGAAGAGCACTGCAAAGACTTGGGAATACATTTCATTGACCACTGGGATTCATTCTGGGGACAAGGAGAGTTGTATGGGCGAGACGGATTGCATTTAAGTAGGATGGGTACAGACCTGTTGGGCTAAAAAATTTTACAGGTGGCTGGGCCTTTTTTGGAGAAAAGGGGGGTAGGGGACCACAGCCGATAACCCAGAGGGGCTCAAATGCTGGGAACATAGGAAGACCAACAAACATGCACAACACAGGGACATACCAGGGTTATAATAATGTGCCAGTGATGACAAAAAAGCAAAGATTCATTAGGTTTGGGTACTGCAACATCCAGGGTCTGCACAAGAATGATGGACGAAGGAGACTTCGTCGATATAATGGGTCTAAGTGAGACGTGGATACGACGGGATGAGCGAGTTGATCAGATGAAGGGTTGCGTGTGGATAGGAGCTAGGCGAACTGAGGGTCAGAAATGGGGTGGGGGTGTTGGCATCTACGCTAAAGAGGAATTACAGCCCTCATTGATTACAGATCTCACAGAAGCAAGGACTCAGATTCCAGTATCCAACGAAATAGTCTGGGCAAAAATCAAGTTAGGAAGCAGGAGTGTTGCCGTTGGTGTTGTATACTTAGCAGTGGAGGGAAGTAAGCCCGAGTGGAATGATTCAATATATACAACTCTTAGATCGAATATCACAGAGCTTGAAAGCAGAGGGTTCAGTATTGTCCTAATGGGGGACTTCAATGGGCACATCGGGGATAAGGAGGAGGGCATACAGGGAGGCGATAGGAAAATTAACACGAATGGGAGGAAGATGTTGGACCTATCAAAAGAGCTTGGTTTAAAGATCCTGAACAGGGATGCGAAATGTAAGGGTAAATGGACCTGGGAGAGGAACGATAAGAAAACAATAATTGATTATATACTCACTGACATTAGCGTATGGAGGGAGGTTATAGATGTAGAAATAGATGACGAGGGAAAAAATGACTTGGGTAGTGATCACAAGCTGATAACAGTTAAGATTATGGGCAAAAAGACGAATAGAGACAGAAATACCTTCAAGGAAGTTTGGGGACTAAAACAAGGAGCCGACTGGAAGCAGTTTTGGGGAAAACTAAAACCAAATCTTGAATGTATACCTAGGGATGCAAATGTCCAGAGTATTTCAGATGGCATAGTAAATAGCCTAAGAGAGGCAGGGAAGGATTGTATAGGAAGGGTGAGGGTCCCAACGAGAGAGCTTGGATACAGGGTTAACGAGGGACTGAAAAAGGCTATAATAGAAAGGAAGGTAAAATGCGCTGCTTACAGAAGAAGTAGGAAGCTTAAAGGGGTGGATAACAATGACACGAGACTAATGAAAGGAGAATATGAACTGGCACGGAAAAAGGTGAATGAGATAAAGAATAATAATAGGAAGGAGCGCAATTGCAGTCTTGCCAGAACAATAAAGAAAACGGGGGGTTCGAGCTCAAACGTATTTTGGAACTGGGTAAATAAACGGGGGAAAAGTAGTGTGCAGAGTATCAAAGTGGATGGGGAAAGTACAGAAGATAAAGGCCGTATCGCTTCAGAGTTAGTCAAGCACTGGGAAAAGATAAACGATGGGCGATGGGGCAGTGGGTCCCCACCAAAAAGAAATACACTGGTGGAGGAGAACCTATCCAATCATGTATGTAGCGAAATAATGGCAGAAGAAGTGCGGAACGTGGTCTCGAAATTAAAAAATGGTAAAGCGGGAGGGACTGATGAAATTCCAAACGAATTCCTCAAAAATGGAGGGGAGGCACTTATTGAAGTCCTGACAAACCTTTTCAACCTGGCTCTGCGAAAGCAAGAGGTCCCCAGAGAGTGGAGGGAAAGTAAGGTGTCGTTCATACATAAAAAGGGGGATAAGGAAGTTCTAGATAACTATAGGGGGATATCAGTTAGTAGTAACATCGGAAAAGTTTTCTGTAAGGTCATATACGGTAGACTAGAGGAAGTTATTGAAGAGACAGGTTTTTTAGGAGAAATTCAAAATGGTTTCAGAAAAGGACGAAGAGTCACTGATCACCTATTTACACTCACCCAACTGATAGAATCAACAAAGGCTGAAAAGAAAAAGATGTTTCTGGCATTTCTAGATGTGAAAAAAGCGTATGACCGAGTGTGGAGGGAAGGTATGTGGCGAAAGCTCGAGGGCATCGGACTGGGGGGTGACTTTGTGGGAATCATGAAAGCACTGTATACAGATGTGCAAAGCCAACTCAGTCTAGGGAGTATCACTACAAAACGAGTCCCTATGGATATAGGCCTCAAGCAGGAGTGTATCTTTTCACCAATTTTGTTTGCATTGTATGTTAAAGATTTAGGGGACGAACTAATTCAGAGTGCGGAGGGGGTAAATGTTGGAGACATAAAGATACCAGGCTTATTCTTTGCGGACGACATGGTGTTAATGTCTAGAACTGAACAGGGGCTAGAGAAATTGTTGGTAGATATGGGAACACTTGGTGGCTCGAACTAAATGAAAATAAAAGCAAGGTAATACCTGTTGGACGCAAGGTAGATATGAGGAAGAGATGGAGAGTGGGGGAGTTCTCAATCCCTGAAGGGGAAAGCAAACAAATCACTGTAGGAGAAACGGGAGAGTATGAGTATCTAGGGGTAAGCATAAATATAACGGGAAGAGGGGTGTACAGAAATCACTCAGCCAAACTGATTCTGAAGGGGAAAAGAATTCTGAACCAACTAAAACTTTTAGGGAAAAATAGTTTCAACAAGGTCTTTGTGGGAAAAACACTGTGGGAGAGGGTGGGTTTACCAAGTATAACGTATGGCACGGACGTGATTCCATTAAACCAAACCGTTATTAAGAAGTTGGAAAGTACTCGGAATGATGCCGGCAGATGGATAACAGGGTCGAGTAATGCTGCAGCTTTGGAAGCAGTAAGGGGGGAGCTTGGGTGGATGAAAATCAAGGACAGGGTAGATTTGGGAAAACTGTGTTACTTTAACTACTTGAGAAACCTGCCTGACAACCGGTGGTGCAAATTGATGCTCGATACCATTTGGAATTCTAATATAGAAAAGGGGTGGTCAAAACATGTGAGGGAACTAATGGACAATTACTCTATAGAGGTCACAAACATAGAAGTAGGAATGAAAGAAGGCAAAAGGTTTGTCAAAGAGAGAGTCATGGAAGATTGCAATCGAAACTGGCGAGCAGGGGTTAGCGTGAAAAGATCACTGCAGGGGTTACAATATAAAGAAAAGCCAGCTTTTGAGAAGTACCTAGATGGCACCTTTGGAGGGTCACTGATCTTCAAACTGAGATCAAGATCACTGGAGCTTCGGGGAAAAATTGGGAGAGATGGGGAAAAGGGATGCCAAATGTGCCACTCTGGAGTAGTGGAGACCCTGGAACATTTTCTCTTGGAATGCCCACAGTATATACCTCATAGAATAAAATTTACTGGAAGAATAATGCAGAAGTGGGGTGAAGAAACAAAGGATAGATGGCTGAAGGGGGACACGAGGGAGAGGGTAGGAATGCTTATTGAAGAAATTGAAAAAGAGGAAGTGAGGGACACTATTAAGCAGTTTATATCTGAATGCTGGGAGGAGAGGAGAGGAAGAGGGGGTGGGGTGCAGGGGGAATGATGGCCTCTTATGAGGACCGCGTCAAATCAGCGGCTGGCCAAAGAGTTATTATTATTGGAGGAATTGTCAGAAACAGTACAAGTGATCAGTTTTTTTTAATGTCACAGTAGAAGATGAAACATGTCTGAAACTAGGTTTACTAGTAACTTCTTGTTGTGTGGCAGATATTCTGGGTAAGAGGTCAGCAGTTGTTGCAATCTTGGGAAACCATGGCTTCATGGCCAAGTGAGGTACAATTAATATGTGTGTTGCACTTTGTCTTCCTCTTTTGTTACTAGCGCCTCTCTGAGCAGACGGAAAGGAGGGAAGTGATTGGTCCAAGAGAAGGAATAAGCATGAGCCATGGATGCAGAACTATCAGGAAATCAACTATGATATACAGGCAACTGATGAGTGACCTTAGAGGCAAACATGTTGATAGTAGGTTGGTAAAAATGATGACATGTTTGACGGAAGACACTGGGTGGTAATTGCCATAATGCAGAACTGTTGAAATGCCATTGAGAGATAGCAAGAGTGCTTGTTTGACCTGGAGTATGAACAACTGATATGAGCATGTTTTTGGCAAAACATCAAATATTATGAGAAGTCCTGAACAGAGAAGCCTTCTTACTGCAATGATTATGGAGATAAGATACAGCAGTGGCATTATTAGTTTGAATACAAATATGACAAGGACTTGTATGAGCTAAATTCAGGAAAGACTTCTTGATGGCTTGAAGCTCCCAAACTTTGATATGTTTGTACTTTAATGTCACAAACCATTAATCCATAAGTTGCCTAGATATCCTCCCCAGCCATAAGAAAAGTCTGCACAAAAATTTGATAAGTTTGACGGTGACTTAGAAGGCAAATCTTCATTAATGAAAGATGGGTTACCATCATAAGACTTCATCCTACTTGACGATTATTTCATCATATGAGAGTGGGATTTATATATTTGGAGAGCTTTAGTTTTATCTCTGTCCAGTGATCTATAAAAGAAAATGCCCAATCGTAATACCCACAAATGTTGAAACATACATCCCAATTAACCGTTCAATAGGTCATATGGTTGGTTTGTCATCTGACAAAATTGTTTGGGGAAACCCAGAATCAGAGTTACTGTATCATGTGGTAACCATAGAAGGAATTATTGGGAGTCGATCACATGACCCAGATATTGAATTTATTGTCGAAGTTCAGGCACTGACTGCTAACAGCTGATAACAATTCCCAAATTGCTAAGTGCGTGCAACTGAATTTGTCTCTACAACAAGTTTTTGCCCAGAGTTGTTCATACCTAGAGAAGCATCTATATGATGCGTACATTGGATATTGTTGTAGTGAAAAAAGACAAACACAGGTTGTCTCATGCAGGTGAACAGGCAGGAAGCAGATGATAAACTGGAAAGTAAACATGTAAATTTGTAGAGAATTCCATGCTAAAGAAATTCTTTTAATAAAGATCATAGATGGAAAAGCTGAAATATGCATCCATCAAGTCAATGGATGTGAAAAAATCACTTTTTTGAATCAATGGCAGTACATGGGGCAAAGTATCCATCTGGAAATGGGAATATTCTATGTATTTTTTTCAAAGTCTTCAAATTGATAATTGGGCATATGGAGCCATTTTTTCCTTTCTCATAAGAAAAGATTTGAAATAAACTGTCCTGGATCATGAAGGCAAAGAACAATGGCATCTTTATCCAGCAGATACAAGACACCTGCCTGGTTGGTTGGTTGTTAACGTCACACATTTATGCACCATGGCTAATCGTGACACAACATGGAGATGAAGTCAAGTTTAGTCAATCGTTGATCAACATGTTGCCCATTTTAGAGGACTTTCACCCCAAGCATTGGTGACTGGGTCCTATTTTACTAGTAAAGTGGAACTGGTTTACCACAGTAAACAAGTGCTGCTTACTTCCCGGGGTTCCCACGGGGAAGACACCTGCCTGAACAAGTTGTGATTCAGAAGGAGAGAAGTTAATCAGTGGAGGAATATTGTGCTGCACTGATGAAGATACATATTCAATCCTATAAACGGTAACCCGCTTGGAGGTTAAATTGATCACTGGTTAAGTTCTTTCAATTGGATAGAAAGGTTTGAATCTACCAATTTTAGGAAAATCACAAACAGTTATGTCTTGGTAAGTGTTGAATTAATAATGGCTTTAATAGCGTTTCTTGAAGCCTGGCCACTGCTTTCCTTAACTGTAGCCGGAATTGTAAGAGTTCTGCCAGAAATTGTAAAATTCTGGCGCCTACCCCCAAAAAAGGCTGAAGATTTTTTGGTTGTGAAAGACTTAGGTCTATTTGCAAGTGTAACCTTAGTTACTTCTGCCTTATAAATATCTTTTGAGACAACGTCCCCAAAAAGGTGCTCGCAGAAAGGTCAATCCACGGCACAAAGAGATTTGTATTCAGCACTGAAAGTAGGTTTAATCAGAAACTGATGCTGAATAGAGAGGTCACACACAGTTGACCCTACTAAACTAATCCCATCCACAAGGCAAGTCGTGGTTTCTAGAGAATTATGAAATCTTTCATTGAGGTGCTTTAAGTAGACTGGCTTTGATCCTCATGCCCAAGAAGTTTCTAAGTGTCTTGCAACTGACAATCACGTTTTTTACAGCATGAGTCAAGATGGGTCAAAAATTCTGGACCTACTCTAGGAGCAGAAACAAGTGGATAACTTCTAGGTAATTTCTGAAAGATCAATTTTAAGCACTGGCAGATCTATTTGCAAAGTCAGCAATTTCTTCATTTATGGCTCTGCCTATATTGATTTCATCATCAAAAAATTCGAGAAGAGCAAAGAAATCATCATCAGAACAAGCCCCATCAGACTGTGTGGGGTGTGTGTAATAAATACGAGTATCAACTAGAAAGAGCTCTGAATTGGATCCTAAAAGGTTAGGAAGATTGAGTTGTAACAGATTTTGATACTGTAGCAGAATGATGATGCGATTTTTACTTTTTATGACACTTAACCTTTTCATGTCCATTTTGATGATTTTTAGGATCACCGGTCAGAACGTATTTTTGGATTGCTCATTTTAGTACCACCCTTTATGTTTGCTTGCAAAAACACATCCTGATCACACCGTGATGTTGTTTATTGTATAGTTCGACTACAACAACGTTGCAATTTAATGGGAGGGACACTGTCCTCACCCTCACTGTGTCTAGGTGATGGGACTGCGTCCACATCAAAGAAAGATTAGAAATAATGCTGACAATATATTCTTCAAAACTGTGGTCATCGTTATCAGAAAAAATCCGTAATGTGTTACTTCACCAAGCAGGTGAGTGTGAAAAAACAATTGCAGTGAAACTGTCAACATTCTCAAATCCAAACAATTTAGAATTGCTGGTGCAACTATCGGATGAAACTGATTCATAACTGGACGATAACATTATAGTGAAATGACCAAACGCTCAAAACAAAAAGACACTTTTCCACACCTGAGTATTGCCTTTATAGTGTGCGTCTCCTTTGTTCTTTTGTTTCTTTGAAATGCGGTGGAACGACTATCTCATGCAAGACAATATGCCAGTGTTACATCCGACAAAGCCGGAAGACTTTATGGAAAAGAATTAGTATAATTATGTCCAAGAAACTCTTACAGTATCATGATCACAAAAGTGGTATTTTTCTTGATCTTCTGATCATAAGACAGAACAAAACAGGGGTCAAGTACTGGGGACTGGAATCATATACATTAGTAGAAGTTCTTCCTGTATGTCATGAGTGCCTAAGATATTCGAGAAATACAGGACAAACACTGACAAGGGTCATTGGTTTCTGTTCCCCATACTCTACACAAGCTGTGCTCTGTAGTTATACAGAGGAACCCTGTTAATTGAATAGCCACTTTGCCAATAAAATTATTCAATTAACATGAATATTCAATTAATAGGGATTGTGTCTCTTTCCTGTATTCTAGAGATAAATGTAGCATTTATTCTATTACATCTTGTTTGACAGAGCTCCTCGAGTCTGTCAAACAGGATATCATAGATAAAATGCCTGAATTGGATGTACTGAGGTCAAACTGGTCTATAAACAAAGGAAAACTGGGAAGAGTCAGGGTAATTTCTCAACAGGTTACAAAAGAGAGGTCACATGATATGGTTTTGTTGAAATTTTTCGAAAAATAATATTTTTTCAGCTGCTGAATTTGCATATTACGCAGGTGGATGCTGGCGATTTGTTGGGTAAAGGGCTAACAGGTTTAGTCAATCAAGAGATTTCCAGTTAAGTGGGCTTCATTGTAATGCATTTTTGACTACTGCACAGTCAAACAATTAATAGGGTGGTAGACTGCTCAGCATTGTTTGGGCTGACCCTTGGGGACTAATAAGCAACTGATGAGCTCATTTCATTTGATCCTGTTTATTCCACTCTGCAACCAATTCAAATTGTATGACATAATCATTGCAGTCAACAGACCTACCATCAAAGTTCTCTTTGTTTTCTAATTGGCTGTTTTAACATTCGTCTATCTCCTGAATAGGTTCCGCTTGTGCTCAATTGACTAACAATAGGTCGTGGGATCCTCCTAGGCATATCATGACCCCAAACATTACTAAAATTGTGTGCTAATGTAGAAATAACAAGGGCTGATAAGATAGCCATCCCTCTCCCATAATCAGTATATCCAATGGGATGATCCAACCCTGTGTTATTTATTTATTGGTGTTTAAGGTCACATACTTCTGAACAATGGCTAATCATGACCACAACATGGAGATAAAGTCAAGGTCAGTCAATCGTTTGTACCCCATGCTGCCTATTTTAGAGGACTTGCACTCCAAGCATTAGTGGGCTCTATTTTACCAGTGAAACAGAGCTTGTTTACCACAGTAAACAAGCACTCCATCACTTCCTGGGGTTCCCACAGGGAAACCCTGGGTTTGATTCAACACTATGTAGTCGACACTGAACTGACTGGGCCATATACAGAAGCTTCCCCTAGTTATAAGTATGATCCCACAGGGGTTCAAGTGGAAATTTTATCAACACTTGGGACATAAGTTCATGTTTTGAATATGTGGCCAGTAGTTAGCAGTCTGTCTGAAGTCATAGTATAACTTTTATCACACAAATAAGGCATACTAGCCAAACTTCCAGTCAGTCTTAATAGATCCCACCCAGACTGATTTGAGGTCCCATATACCGGGGTAGGCAGACAAGCTCCTAATGTACTATGTTCAACAAAGCCAGCTCTAACCCTTTCATTTGGACAGTAAAATGTATTTGAAAATGTAAATCTAAATTTCTACTGTGTGCCATTTTGTAGAGAAAAAAATATCCAGATGTATTATTTATTTATTTATTTATTTATTTATTTTTTTATTTATTTATTTATACAAGTTCAGCAACTGGAATGTGCTGCACTGTCAAGTGCTATTTCTGATAACATAAAGCGAAAATATCCAATTTCAGTCTTTTATTTCAAAAATAATAATATCATAGAAATTTGTTGTAATAATTTTTAAATGGAAATCCCAATTTTAGTCTCTATCAATCGACTTGAAGTTTAATTCACATGTTACTTCCTGGTTCTAAAGATAGTTATCAATTTTACCAGGGGGCACGGTCTAGTCATAGTTCATGGTGAAGGCAGGGAAAACAAAAATAAACTTGAGGGAACTGTTTTAGTGAACTAAAACACATGTCTCCTCTTCAATTAGATCTTTGCTTCCAACTTACGACTAACAAAGATCAAACTAAAGGTCAAATGTTAAGGTCATGGAAGTTCAAGATAGAATATGACACATCAGCTTGGCTGTTGCATTCATATGCCAAATATCATAAACCTAGCTGAACAATTCAATAATTTGACCTTGAAGTCAAAGATCAAGGTCATCTGTCATCACAACAGTACATGATACAATTTTGTCTTATGTTGATACACCCACAAGCCAAATATTATAAGCTGAAAAGATAAAAAAAAAAATCAATAATTTGACCTTGAGGTCAAAGGTCAAGGTAGGTCATGATGGTACGTGACACACTCACATGCCGAAAATCATGTGCCTGGGTCAAAAGATTTAAAAAAAAGTCAATAATGTGACCTTGAGGTCAAAGATCAAGATCATATGAGGATCATGATGGTACGTGACACATCGTCTCATGGTGATACACCCACATGCCTAATATCATAAACCGAGGTGAAAAGGTAAAAAAGTCTGGCCCAGAAAAGCTTACTTGCCAAAAAATCAGTAATTTGACCTTGAGGTCAAGGGTGAATGGCATATATGGGTCAGGAAGGTATGCAACACATTGTCTTATGGTGGTATATTTGCATGTCAAATATCATAAGCCAAGGTGAAAAAGTAAATAAGTTCTTCCCCGGACAAGCTTACTTACCAAAAAAACAGTAATTTGACTTTGAGGTCAAAGGCCAGTGTCATATGTGGGTCATGATGGTACCAGGGTTGGGGTATTCGTATTCAGTATTTGTATTCAGTCATATTCGAATACAGTTTATCAAGTATTCACATGTATTCAGTATTCACTGAATGTTATGAATACATGTATTTGTATTCAAATACATTAAAATTTGAGATGTATTCATGAATACATTTTGAATACTTTTTGAATACTTTCTATATTTTGGAATTAAAGAACCATATACTGAATAAAAGGTTTTCACAGATCAAGCCCATGGACTCCAGACAAATAATTCACACCTCATATCAATATTAAAGACTTAATAATCCCCGATATTATTTATATACCACCAAACACCTTGTCCGAAATTTATGCATTGAAAGCAGACAATAGACTTAATTATCAATTAACTTTTCACAATTTATTGATTTATTTATTGATGTTTAAGGTCACATATTTATGCACAATGGCTAATCATAACTGTGACAGTTTTACGAGTGGAGGAAGCCGGAGTACCCGGAGAGAACCACCGAGCAACGACGAGCAGCTGCCAGCTCCCCAACATCGTAACTCCGCACTGCAGGGTTAGATTAGTTGAAGACATGCGCACCATCGACGTGCAGTACGCCTTAGTACATGGCGTCATCGTGCCCCCACGCGGGCAATGGGGATGAAGTGTCTTGCCCAAGGACACAACGCGGTTGCCGCAGGTGGGATTTGAACCGAGGACCTCTCGGCTTGCAGCCTGCACCTCTACCTACTGAGCCACCACGCTCCCAACTTGTCACAATACAACCTATTTATGTAATAATGGCCACATATCCCCATGGCTTTCTAAATTGTTGAAAACATGGACAATAAAAATAAAAACAAAAACTTGTGTTATTGGACACAACTCAGTTATTCAATGATATTATATTCTGAAATTTTTGGATTTATTTAATGTTTTTCTATTTATCCATTATTTCACAGTGAAAACACATATTTATTTATTTATTTATTTATTTATTTATTTATTTATTTATTGCTGTTTAAGGTCACCTTTGTACAGCTCAGTATGTCTAATTATAATCGGTGAAAGCACGTAAATATTATAAAGAAAATACTACTGCTGTTAGCAAACTTTCAGGCAACAGACCTCCAGGTTTAACCATGAAGTGCATTGGCTAAAACTTTACTGGTCCTTCTTATGTGGTGTCATTGCAATTGATACTTAACGTTCAGGAGGAAACGCCAGTCTGTGATTTTTTAGAAGTAATCCACTCACATTTTGTGATATGTTGTCCATGGAGAGTAGTCTAATTACTATGACACCCATAGAGTTTATTTCCCGTCAGGGAAATAAACTTTCCAACAAAGCATGGTAAGCACAATTAAAGCTTCAGCTAAAGGACCATCAGTTTAAAAATGACTTTTAACCCAACAAACAAAAAACATAAAGGCCTTGCTATAAATACTTTTAATTTAAAAAGTATTCAAGTATTCAAAAATGTATTCATGAATACATTGTAATGTACTTGTATTCGTATTCAAATACATTTGAAAATTTGTGTATTTGTATTCGTATTCATATTCATGAAATTTCAAAGTATTCGTATTCGTATTCGAATACATTTACAAAGTATTCATCCCAAGCCTGGATGGTACATCATCTCATGGTGATACACCCACATGCCAAATATCGGTTTATTGCCATTTCATCAATTCCCATTTCATCAACTGCCTCTAAAATTATATTTTCCCTTTTCATCAATTCCCACTTCATCACCAGAATGAAAATATGTTTTAATCTTATGTAAATGCATTTTTTACCAATTATAAAAAATATTAAATTAAACAGAAATTAAACAGAAATATATTATATTAAGAAATATATATTTGACACATTAATTTTTTTTTTCATTTACTAGTGTTTTTGAATGTTGTTTGTTTTTTTCTGCTTCATCAACTGAATGAAAATAAGTATTAAGCTTTGAATATTGTTTGTATCTCAACTATTTGATGTCTGTTGGTGGCTTATGTTTTGTTTGTTTTTTTGTTTTTTTGTGCATTTTTACTTTTAACTGAGAGAAGTGTTTAGTTTTGTACTAGTGTTTGTACAACAATTAACTTATTCGTGTTTTGATAGTAATGACTTAGTATTTGAAGTTTGTCTTGTTTATATAACCATTGTGTTAGCTTGTTATCAAAGGTTCTGAAATATATATATATAACAGGTAGAAACCTTTCCTGGTCTATTAGTTAAAATGGATAAGGACATCAATTTTACATCTACATCCAGGGGCACAGCAGCCTTAGTTGTTGATAATTTTACGTATAATAAGATAAGAACAAGCAAAGACGGCAAAACGTATTGGAGATGTACTAAGTACTTTGTAGCAAAATGTACAGCTAGAGCTGTGACGGCAAATGAGAGTCTTCTTTCTATGTCTGGTTACCACAATCATTCCATGGAGATTGGAAAGACGCTAGTGAATTCTGCACTATCAGAAATGAAAAAGAGAGTTTCAGAAGAGACAAAACCAATACATCAAATTTATGACTGTGTTATGGGATCAATTGCTACTGAATCAGGTTGTGATGTTTGGGAATTTGCTTCAGCACTACCTACATTTGAAAGTGTTAAAAGCTCGCTTTATCGTGAACGGCACACATCCATTTTAACTAATAGACCATGAATGAATGAAAGGTTTTAGCGCGCCAAAGGCGCGCAGGGACGATGTGGGATTTACAAATCCCTTGCAACCCAGTTAACCTTATTTTATTTTACTTGGATCACACAGGCCTAGCTTTCCTATCGCCAAAAATGGAGTCTGAGGGGGTATGCACGTGGTTAGAATACCCGGCAGTTTACGTTGGAGTGTTAGATGGTCAATACTCAATCCCTCAACGTCTTTAAAACTATTAGAGAAAGGGCTCTGTTCGGTTCCAGTTCGGCGATGGTAGAGATTTGAGTCCCACCATGGTGGCAAGCCAGAATGTAATGTTGTGCGATGGCAAGTTTAAGGGAAGAAGAGAAAAGAAAACCAAACAGCAACGCCAGTTTGGTAGCGGCCCCGGTATATGACCATAGCGGTTACAAAAAAGAAGTGGAGAAAGCTCCAATAGTTTAGTTTGAAAAACCGGGAGTCATCCATCAAGCCTTCTGGGAGATAGGATGCAGTATGCGATTTTGAGGTATCTGGTTATCCTTCGGGAATTCCAAATGCCCTCCTCCACCACCCCCCCCCCCCCAAAAAAAAAACAAAAAACACCCTCTCACTGACACACACCCTCAAGCCCTTAAAAGGGCTGTTAAATCTTAATTCAAATGTATATTTATATAAAATGTACACTCGTCCCCAGCCAGACAAGCTTGTTTCAATCCTTGCCTAGTGTTTGATGGTTTCTTGTATATGTTGCAGAAAGGTAGGTTGCACCAATTCCTCCTTCGCTTTGTCTACCATTTCCATCCGTCTTCTTGATAAGAGTGTTGCAAGAAAATTTGAGAATGTTCAATTAGAAAAGTTATAGGTAGAGAGAAAGATAGGTATCTGCTATTGTATATTGTGCCTGCTGTGTGATTGTTGCTATGGATGGGGTAAGGGGTGTGTTTCTTCGGAGCACACTCCCCACACGCAGAGTTGCAAGGCAATCCTCGCAGACTCAATCCTAAAGATCTCAATGAGTAGCAAGGCAATCCTCACTGACTCCACGCAGTTTAATTCTATTGAGTAATTTTAATTTACTGTGGATTATTTTGTTTTTCTGTTTAGGGTTCGGTGTTCGTTCAGTTTCACCATTGATTCACTATCCTGGAGTATGTGGAGGGTTTTGTTATATAGATCTTATTAAACGCATTTCAATCACGCTTCAGAAGAGTTGCGAGGCAGTCCTCACAGACTCTATCCTAAAGTTCCCAATGAGTAGCGAGGCAATCCTCACTGACTCCACGTGATTTAGCTATATTGTATAATTTTTATTTTATATTATTTTATTATTTTTTTTTATTTTCTGGAAACTTATTTTGTTTTTCTGTTAAGGGATCGGTGTTCGTTCAGCTCAACCATTAATTCACTATCTTGGAGCCTGTTGAGGGTTTTGTTTTGTAGGTCTTTTAATCACGTATCAATAGTTTCTATTTTTGCTAGCTCGTGAAGTTCCTTTATTGGTGTCCATTTCGGTTTGCATAGTGCCACTTGCAGGGCATAATTCTGAACCCTCTGTAGCTTCTGAATGTTGGTTTTGCTTAGGTCGCTTGTTATTATGGCGCCGTATTCTAGTACCGGACGTATAAATGTTTTGTAGAGCTTGAGAAGCACATCTTTGTTTGCTCCCCAATTTCTACCTCTGATCATCTTCAGAAAATTGATACGTTTAGTAGCTCTAACCGTAATAGAGTTTATGTGACTGTTTAGACTGAGATTGCTATCTAGGATAAATCCCAAAAATTTGGCCTCTTTGTTTGCTTCTAGTTTGTGATCTTATAACTGGAGATCGATACCCGGAACTGTTTTTTTCCTTTGCTTTTTGAAGAACGTAACTTTTTGAGTTTTGGCGGCATTGAGTTTGATGCGCCACAGGGCGCACCAGCTCTCAAGATCGCGAATGGTATCCTGTAGACGATTTTTAATTATGTTTCTGGACTTGCTGGCTGTCCAAATGCCTTTGTCGTCTGAGAACTGCGATTGTTCAACAAAGTTTTTCCCTACTTTTTCTATATCATTCACATATATTATGAAAAGAAGCGGACTTAGAACCGACCCTTGTGGTGTTCCCGCTTCGAGTATTACTTCCTCTGACACCTCGCTAATAGACCAGGAAAGGCTTCTACCTGTTATATATATATTTCAGAACCTTTGATAACAAGCTAACACACAATGGTTATATAAACAAGACAAACTTCAAATACTAAGTCATTACTATCAAAACACGAATAAGTTAATTGTTGTACAAACACTAGTACAAAACTAAACACTTCTCTCAGTTAAAAGTAAAAATGCACAAAAAAAGCAAAAAAAAACAAAACAAAACATAAGCCACCAACAGATATCAAACAGCTGAGATACAAACAATATTCAAAGCTTAATACTTATTTTCATTCAGTTGATGAAGCAGAAAAATACAAACAACATTCAAAAACACTAGTAAATATAAAAAAAAAAAATTAATGTGTCAAATATATATTTCTTAATATAATATATTTCTGTTTAATTTAATATTTTTTATAATTGGTAAAAAATGCATTTACATAAGATTAAAACATATTTTCATTCTGGTGATGAAGTGGGAATTGATGAAAAGGAAAATATATTTTTAGAGGCAGATGATGAAAATGGGAATTGATGAAATGGGAAGACACCCAAATATCATAAGCCAAGGCCAAAAGATAACAAAAATCAATAATTTGACCTTGAAGTCAAAGATCAAAGTCATATGTGGGTCATGATAGTATGAGAGTACATCGTCTCAGGGTGATACACCCACATGCCAAATATCATAAGCCAAGGCCAAAAGATAAAAAAATCAATAATTTGACCTTGAGATCAAAGATCAAGGTCATATTTGGGTCGAGGTCAAAGGTCAATGACATATGTGGGTAAGATGGTACACCATCTCATGGTGATAAACACACATACCAAATATCATAAGCCTAGGTCAAAAGATAAAAAAAATAAATAATTTGACCTTGTGGTCAAAGGTCAAGGTCATATGTGGGTTCCTGTACACAACACATCGTCTCATTGTGAAACACCCACATGCCTAATATCATAAGCCAAGGTGAAAAGGTAAATAAGTTCTTGCCCAGACGGTTGAAGGTTACTTGCCAAAAAATCAGTAATTTGACTTTGAGGTCAAAGGTCAATGTCATATTTGGGTGATGATGGTACACAACACCTCATATCATGGTGATACACCCTGATGACAAAGATCGTAAGCCGAGGTGAAAAGGTAAATAAGTTCTGGCCATTGTATGAAAAGAAGAAGAACAACAAGAGCAACGACAACAACAAGAACAACAACAACAATGAGAAGGAGGAGAATTCAGGGCAAACAATATGTCTCCATTCAGTGAAGGGGAGTCATAATTATCTGTCAAAATATCCCGTGGTTTTTACAGGGCTGAAAATAAATACAAAGTTGAAGCAGGAAGGTATTTCTTCTCCGCTCATACCAGATTTCCAATACACCTAAAGCAATAAATCATCACCTTTTTTATACCTGTTGGAAACTATAGTGACACTGAGCATGATAAAATTAATCTTGTTGGAAACATGGAACCAATCAGGACTCATCTTGCTGCTCAGTGTTGACATTGTTCCCAAAATGGATGCAAGTGACAACAATAATTTGCCAGAGAGAAACAATTTAAATCGAATTTTTAAATTATTAAATTATGACCCAAAAAATATATAATGTGCTGAAAGGTATAACAGAAAATTTATCACAAGAAACTATGAATTATGGTTTTAGCTATTACTTGACAAATGCATTCACACATCATGGCATTCTGTGTTCATTACATGCCTCAATGACATAAAATCTATGAATTTAAAAATTTGGGCTCATTTGTAGTATTTGACAGTTCTGATGTCTGCTTGAGAAAAAAACAACTTGGGTGTGATTGGCAAACATGTGTGGCAGAGATTGGTATGTAAAGAAAAAAATATAAATGAAAATTGTATCCAAATGGGTTATTTATTTTTACTATATGCTAGCCTGTGAATTATCGCAAATTATCAAAAAAATATTTCTTGATATCCATCAACTTAATGGATATCGAGAAATTTGAATTTTATAGTAAATTTCCTTTCTTATTATACCTACCACAATTGTTTACTACAGGCTTGCACTACAGTGGAAGTTCCCAACTTGGAAAATATACTCTCTATTTTGATCTTTCCCAAGCGATTTGGGAAAGAAAAGTGGTGCAAAAGCACCAAGAAAATATATACCAAAGTTGGGTTGAGTGCTACCGGTGCACACCCAGTAGGGGACACTCTTCTCCAATAAGAGATCCATGGCTTTCAGTACCAGTGCGCAGACATGTAACCAATGACTCATTCTTTTGAATCTGCCAACATTGGAGTTATGTGATCAGCAGGGAGGAGGGATTCTTAACTTAATAAAAAAACAGAAGGGCCTCCATGTAAACAATTGTGGTAGGTATAATAAGAAAGGAAATTTTCTATAAAATTTAAATTTCTTATCAACCTACCCTACAAATGTTTACTACAGGCTCAATGGACGATAGGAGGAGGGAATCACATAACCAACCCCCACATAACCCGACTGCACTGGAACCGTGGACAGAAGAAGAGCTCCCTAGGTCTATCAAACCATAGCAGCACAAACATTAGTAAAAGACAATGAGAGATGAGGTGTATATAGCTCTGTGTGATGCACAGACAGAAAATGACAGTAAAACAGCACAGGGCTGGAACTGACCTTGTAAGAAGCCTAAAGGCTAGGGTTGACAACAGCCTGAGCAGAAGAAAGAGGGCACAAAGAAAAAAGGTCCTCAGACTGCTCCTGCAACTGATGCAGATAGAAGGTGGAGAAAGTAGAAGCATTTATCCAGTAGGCTGCTGCATAACATCCGACAACTTGATGGAGTTAGCATAAGCCCAGAAGGTAGACAAGGCACGCACCTCATGGGCAGGAATATGATTGGTAATACAATCATCAGTCGCTAGACGAGCATAAGCCGCATGAATAGCAAGACAAATCCATCAAGAAATGGATTGAGGAGAGAATTCTTCTGTCGACCAGGAATAAGAGACAGAAAGAATCGTTTCCTGCCTTTCCTAATGAACTGCATCCAGTTGAGATAAATGCAAAGTGCACAAACCGGACAGCAAAGGGTGATTACCCTCAGCAGAAGGAACAGCCCTGATACAAATAGGAGGTGGAGTTGCTTCTGTATCTGATTCTTGGCCAGAAAGGAGCAATCAGTGGTAAAAGTAACACTGTTGGCGGAGCTCCTGAAAAAGGCTGGATCAGCCTAGAGGGCGTGAAGCTCATTCACCCATCTGGCTGAGGCAAAAGCCATCAGAAAAGTCGTCTTGTATGTGAGAAAGCACATATCCATCTGGGATAAAGGTTCAAAAAGTGCCCCCCGCCCCTTCCCCACCTCGCCAAGCAAAGCAGCACCAAAGAAAGATTCCACCTTGTGGTAAGCTGCAAAATCATAGGCCTTTTCAAAGAAATGTGCTGAATAAGCCTGGAGAGGTATGGACTAGTGCCGATACGACACTTTCCTACATATGAAAATGTCGCCAAAAGCATGGGCCTGTACCCTTTGACAGTAACAGGCTGGAGACCCTGAGAATCAAACAGATATACCAGTAACTCCGCAATCTGTGTTATCAAAGGATTGGCAAAATCAACAGAGTGATCAGCACACCATCAACAAAAAACCTTCCACTTAGCCTCATAAGCCAAACCAGTGGAGTGCTGCCTTGACAAAATGCACTGCCCGTCTCGAAAAATGATAGAGCGTCCATGGAGAAAGCCAGAGAATCTGGACACAGGGACACAAAAGTGTCCACCTGAAGGTTCCAGCGGGTTGCAAAAAGATTGATGTGGTGACGACCCCAGAGATCGCAAAGCAACTGGAACACTGCCCTGTGAAGCATCGACTCGGTGGAAATGACCCTGCCCCATTGGGACAGGGAGTCGGCTAGGATGTTTCAATGACTGTGTGGCAAACAACCACTCCAGTGTCGACATCCTGAGCTAGCAGGAGAAGATCCCAAAGCCAATTTGTACATGGGAACTGAGTACGTGCCACCCTGGTTCCGAATGTAAGCGACCACTGTCGAATTGTAGGACAACAGAAGGACCTGATGGTTTGAAAGGTGGAGGATCCTGCTGGAAACTCATAAGAAGAGCAAGAAGCTCCTGGTTGATGTAAAGAGCTGCTTGATCCTGGTCCCATACCCTGTGAAGGGAAAGACCTAGAGGATCTAACGTCGCACCCTATCCGAGATCACTGGCATCTGCTATCAGAACACGATCGGATGTGGGCAAGTCCAACGGAACTCCCCGCATAATCCACTGAACATCCATCTGGGGGAGAAGATGACAATGAAGAGAGCCTGGTAACTGAAGCACCAGATTAAGAAGATCGACATTCAGCCTCCAATGACTGAGCAGAAAGTGTTGGAGAGGTCTGTCATGCAGCCGACCTAGAGAAATGAGATCTGTCAATGAACCGCAGAGACCAAGCAGCCGAAGAATACTTCGAGCTGTCATGAACTGGGACAGAGTCGGGGCGAAAGCTGACAGAATCACAGTCATCGCCTGGGGAACCGTCACCATATTCAGCTGAGTACGGAAGTCCATCTCCAGATGACAAAACGACTGAGAAGGAACCAGGTCCGACTTCTCCTCCTTGACTCTGAACCCTAGCAACGTGAGCAGGTTCAACAGTGTGTCGACATCTGACAGCAGAAGAGCAGCATTGGAGTACCTCTGAAGGATATTGTCCAGATATTCCGAAGCAGTCACCCTGGACTGTGTGCGATGGTCAGTTGGGTGAAGGCCCAAAAGCCAGTTTGAGTCCGAAAGACATGGCCTTGAACTGGTAAACTCACTCCATAAAAGCAAACCTGAGATACTTTCGTGATGTCCGATGAATCAGAAGGTGAAAGTAAGCATCTCGCAGGTCGATGCTGGAAGTGACATCTCCCTGGTGAATGGAGCGGTGAACCGACCTGAAAGTCTCCTTGCTGAACTTGGGAGCAATGATACACTGGCTCAGGATACTCAGATCGATAAGTGGTCGGAGTCGGCCATCCTTCTTCGGTACCAAGAACAGGCAGGAATAAAATCCAACTGAACAAATGTTCTTAATGACCTCGATTGCCCCCTTTGACAAGAGATTGTCTGTTTCCATGATCAAAAGTTCCCGATGGAGACATCTGAAGGAACTTGTGTTGGAAGAGGCACTGTCGACATGGTGGGGTGCGTCCTGAAGGATATTTGCAGCCTGGACCGAACAACATCTAACACCCATGGATCGGATGTGATCAAGGCCCAATGGTCTGTGAACTCTGATATCTCCAACTTGGGATGAACTGGGTGAGGACCTTCATTTCAGGCCCAGGCGAGGCCTGCAAGAGGAGAAACCACCTCCTCTACTAGATGAAGGATCCTGAGTCCTCCCTCTGGTCTGCCGATGCTTACCCTTACCACATGAGTAAGAAGTAGAAGTGGCGGCAGGAGGATCAGCCCTTGACTTCACAGAGGAAGCAGAAGGGCAATTGTTAGACTTAGAATGGCCCCTGGGGAAGCATCAGCTGACATTTGGAATGACACAAGACTTCATCCCGGACTGTCGCCACGGAAACACGGAATAGTCACGGACCCTCCAAAGAAGAGGATCGAAGAGTTGTGTGCTGCCCCTCAGGAAGGGAATGGCTTGTGTCCAACACAGCATCCCGGAAAACTCCAAGTTAGCTGTGTTACAGGCATGCATGTGAGTAAGATGCACGAGCGCCTTGCAAATCACACGCAAAGGAGACTGTACATTGTCAAACTTATCTGGAGGCAGATAAACAGCCAAAGCGGAGACGACGTGATCCAAGAGAGAAAACATGCCCAGCATCAATCTCGATAAGCCCAACAGGGACTCGCCATAGAAATAACGACCAACTTGGGCTTGGATTGCCTGAGGGAGGAGAAGTCCTGATCCAAGACTGTCAAAGTCTGGCAGACTGATGGACTGGTGGAATCGTAGGAATGATAACGCACTGAAGGCAGAAAGGTATCAGCCCTGGTGAAGAACAAACTCTTCATAGCCTTGGAACTCAGATTAGAGACCAAAGCTGTAAACGCTTCAACCACCTGTACCGAATGACATGGTTGAAGGTGCCCAGAAACAGGTTACTCCACAGGCTGTATGTGCGCGACCGATGATCGCGGCCTGGCTGACACCGTTGGCTGATCTGACAGTTTGAGATCATCCGGAAGGAACTAAAACACAAAATCAAGAGCTGCCCCCAGGTCAGAAGACTGTTGGCTCTTGACCTCAGGTATGTCTGACCCATCCTCTGAGTCGGAAGACACATAGCCCATCATGGGCAAACCAGCCCTTGGTTTAGGCACACCAAGGGGATCAGAAAGTGGCCTGCTTCCAATCTGGGGGGGGGGGGCACTTGGAAACCACTAGTAGCCTCACTGGAGGCAATGGGTAGGCTCTTGGAAAGAACCTGAGTGAGCAAGGAGAGGGCCTCCCTAAGCTCATGGCCCATGTCAGCTGGTTTAATTTGGGAACAAACCGGCAAAGTGGCTTAACTCCTGACCCTTTTAACCAGTGAAGGGCCACGATCCTCTAGTACACCCGACGTGGGGGCGATAGGTGGTAGCCGAAACATCTGAATGCAGATGCTTGTAGGGGTTGAAATACCCAAGAATCTGAAGTGCAGGAATTCAGGAGAGTTGCCACAGACCTCTGAGGGACAGAAGGTCCAGGCTGCACAAAAAGCGCCGGCCCCACAAAACTGGCTGCAGGACCAGAGTGCAACCCTTTTGTAAATGCGCATGGCTCTAACTGGGCAAAGCAAAGGCCTATGACTGTCTGAAGACGGAAGAGTCTTAATAACAATAGGTTCAGGATACTTATTAGGAGCCTGATTCTTAGCCAAAAATCCAACATTAGTAGTTAAAGTAATAGTATTACCAACACTACGATAGTGAGAATCATCGACCGATGGTGCATGAAGCTCACTAACTCTTCTGGTAGAAGAGAAGGCTAAGAGAAAAGCTGTCTTATAAGATAAGAATTTGAAGTCCACTGTATCAAGTGGCTCAAATGGCACTTCTTTTAGCTTCAAAAGAACCCAAGCTAAATTCCACTTAGGAATTAACCTAAGGGTTCTAGGTCTATTTATCAAAAAGTTTTTCACTAACTTAGATAAAGAGACATTAGATCCAATCTGTAACCTATCATGATGAGCATAGGTATCCCATAGCGTAGACCTATAACCCTTAATGGTTATTGGCTGCAGTTGGATCTCGTCAAACAAGTAGACCAGAAAATTAGCAATATCTGGAATGGAGGAATCAAAAATATCAATAGAATGATCTCTACACCACCTATAGAAAACCTTCCACTTAGCAGCATAATTTAGCGAAGAGGAGGTCCTCCTACAGTTAGAAATTGCGTCCACTGCTCATCCTGTAAAATGCTTGCCGTGCAAGAAGGACCACACAACGGAAATACGTGAAGGTTGAGACCTTGCGGGTTGTGATGCAGTGTGCGCGATTTCCCCTGAGAAAGAAGGTCCTCCCGTGGAGGAAGTTTCCACGGAATGTCCCACAACAGACACCTGAGTAGATTTATCCATGGTCTCTGGGGTGACAGAGATGCTACCAACAGAATCTTGCAGTGAGATTGCTTGATCTTTAGCAATATCTGCTGAATCAACGGAGCTGGAGGATACGCGTATCCTATCATTCCGTCCCAAGAAATCGAGAGGGCATCTACTGCAAACGCTCAAGGATCTGGGCATGGCGACACATACATCTGCAACTGATTGTTGAGATGCATCGCAAATAAGTCTCGTCGCAAATAAGTCTATCATTGGACGATCCCATTGGTAGCAAATCTGATTGAATATTCGTTTGTTGAGAGTCCATTCTGACGGCAATATGCAACATTTTCGAGAAAGGGAGTCTGCTAGAACGTTCAGACGACCCGGAATATGACGGACCGATAGGAGAACTTGGTGCTCTAGGACAAACAGAAGGATCCTTTCCATTAAATTGAATAACAGAATGGAATGAGTGCCTCCCTGGTTCCGAATATACGCTACTACTATCGAATTGTCGGACAGAATTTGAACATGCGAATTCTGAAGAATGTTCATCCACTGACGTAGCGCAAGCCATATTGACATCATCTCTTTGATGTTTATGTGCTTGTTTAGGAACTGTGGATCCCAAAGATCCTGGCACTTGGAATCTGTTGGGCTCAGAGTTGCGCTCCAACCTGTTTGACTCGCATCCGCCATTATTGTAAAAATCGGATCCGGCAGGTGCAGTGGTACTCCTTGAGTTAACCACTGAATATCTGCCCAAGTCTGAATCTCTTGTTTCACTTGATTCGACAAGACGATGTTCGTTTCAAGTGAATGAGTCTTCACACTCCAATTCTGAGTAAAAAATATTTGGAGTGGACGAGTGCGTAGCCGCCCCATCGGAATGAGATCCGCAGCGGCTCCGCACAAACCTGTCAGTCTCATGAATTCTCTCACTGTAACTACTTCTGAGTGAAGACAAAAGCGAGCGTAACAACTGACTAATTTCGCTCGAAGCTCATTCCCAGGTGGGTAAATGACTTGGACAGTACCAGATCCGACTTCTTTTCGTTTACTATGAAACCGAGACGTCAGAGCAGTTGAAGCAGACTCTGCACATCGTTCTGAAGCATTAACCCGTTGCCGTACCTCTGAAGAATGTCATCCAGATAGGCCGACGTTACTACAGATGAATGAGATCGGAAATGAGTCATTACCGAATTCATTATTCGAGTGAATGCCCAGTTCGCTTGGAACTGATAAACGACTCCTAGGACAGCGAAGCGAAGATACTTTCTAACTTGCTGGATGTACCATGACGTGAAAGTACGCATCTTTGAGAGCTATGCTCGCAGCATAGTCGTTCACTCGAATGCTCGCTCTGACCGATCGGATGGTCTCCATATAAAATTTTGGAGCCACGATCAGCTTGTTTATCCACCTCAGATCTATGACTGGACGAAACGAGCCGTCTGGTTTTGGAACCAGAAACAGGTGACTGTAGAAACCTGGAGATTCCTGGTTTCAACGACCTCTACAGTGTTCTTGTCCAGAAGAGATTGAACTTCTGATAGAAGCGATTCTCTCTTCTGAACATTTGACGGAAGCTGAGTCCAACGTGGACTTCGAGTTAACGGAGGTTTTTCCTTGAAGGACAGTTTTAGACCTTCGGAAATTACCCCTTGCACCCATGGGTCGTCCGTAATTGACAACCAATTAGTTAAGAATCTCGACAGCCTTCCGCTGACTGGAACGCAATAGAGGTTTACACCATCACCTCCTGGACCTGTGAGGCCTGCGGGAGGAGAAACCACATCCTCCACGACCCACACTTCGTCCCGTCAACCTAGGGGCATCTGACCTGTTATCTTGGCCAGTATAATGGCCCCTGCCTGAGTCGCTACTCTGACGGTCTCTAGAGTAAGACGCAGAAGCTTTCATAGATCCTAGTAGGTATAAATTGAGAGTACACGACCACTTGTACATGTACGTGTACAAAATACGCACACGATGCATTCACCAACGTGGAATTTGGTGTTTAAATCACACGCTTGTTCACAAAACTGTACACTGGTCTAGAACTCTCCTATGTACATTTTTGTGTGAACAAGCGTGTGATTTAACACTGAAACACTCGTGGTGAACGCATCGTGTGCGTGTGTTGTACATTTTCGGTTGTATCGTGTACGTGATTTTTGGTCTACGTTCGTATCACAGATCAGACCCATCGATCCATCGCCGGCGAACGCGAGCGAAGGCAAAAGATTTTGGGTGATCATCAAAAAACAGCTTTTGCAGTTCTAGACCAGTGGTCTAGAACTCTCAATTGCATTGGTACAGATGGTTCAGATGGTCTAGAACTCTCCCTCGTTTTTGAGGTGGTGGGTTTTTTTGTTCAAACAGAGTCGATTGTGAATATATAGCCTGTATTATAGACATTGATGTTTTCCGGTGATGGGATGGATAAAAAATTGAGTTTTGGGGTTTTTTGGTGAATTCCTCCACTATGAGAAAATTCTCAAAAAAAAAACCATTCAGCTGATGGAGCGATCGAATCTCGTAATAAAAACTCGATCTGAACGAAGAGTGTCTGTGTGTTTGGAAATTTGCAAACCCAGTCACGTCTTTTCCTGAAGTAAGCAACTAACACACGTTATCGTAATTGAGGTGTTTTGTTCAAACTGAGTCGATTGTGAATATATAGTCTGTATTATAGACATTGATGTTTTCCGGTGATGGGATGGATAAAAATTGAGTTTTGGGCTTTTTTGGTGAATTTCCACCACTATGAGAAAATTCTCAAAAAAAAACCATTCAGCTGATCGAGCGATCGAATCTCGTAATAAAAACTTGATCTGAACGAAGAGTGTCGGTGTGTTTGGAAATTTGCAAACCCAGTCACGTCTTTCCTGAAGTAAACTAACTAACACACGTTATCGTAATTGAGGTGTTTTGTTCAAACAGAGTCGATTGTGAATATATAGTCTGTATTATAGACATTGATGTTTTCCGGTGATGGGATGGATAAAAATTGAGTTTTGGGCTTTTTTGGTGAATTTCCACCACTATGAGAAAATTCTCAAAAAAAAAACATTCAGCTGATCGAGCGATCGAATCTCGTAATAAAAACTCGATCTGAACGAAGAGTGTCTGTGTGTTTGGAAATTTGCAAACCCAGTCACGTCTTTCCTGAAGTAAGCAAACTAACACTCGTTATCGTAATTGAGGTGTTTTGTTCAAACAGAGTCGATTGTGAATATATAGTCTGTATTATAGACATTGATGTTTTCCGGTGATGGGATGGATAAAAATTGAGTTTTGGGCTTTTTTGGTGAATTTCCTCCACTATGAGAAATGAGGTTGACTGTTAAGCGTTCCTTGAATAAAAGTTAAGAAACACTTATCAGAATGTTTAAAAAGCATTTTCTGCTCAGTTAGGTTTCGAGTGGTAAAATTTTTAATATATTCACGATAGCAATCGGAGAGAGAGATTTGTTAAATCAGTTTTCCATTGTGTGTGTTAAAACTGTCTAACAGTCATCAAAAAAGGATTTTCTCTTAATTCAACACTCGATGAATTGATGTGTGAATGAATGAAATCTTTTGACAAAATGTAAACACCGCTGTCAAAATGCGTTACATCAGAAAAACAGTTTGTCATGTACTGTTTAAAACATATTTTTTTTTTTAACTTCAATTAACACAGCGAGTTTGAGATGTGATTTTTTTTTCAGATATTATATTAGGCCGGAAAGAGATTTTAATACTTAAAACATAAAATATAAAAAAAATATAATTAAACATTTAATTTTGAAAAATAAATAAAAACAATTAAAACGAAAGATGACGTTTTTCCAGATGGATCCAAGACGCCGAGATCGAATTTTAGCCGAGTATTTAAGTGCTAAGAGGGCGATTCAGGCTGCTGATAGGAGCAGACGTCTCGGTGAGATGGAACTCACACGCGAAGCCACAAAAATATTTAAACCCGTGACGGAGGGTCAAGAGAGAAGCAGGAAGGAGATAGTCGAAGAATTGAGACCTATAAAGGAGAGTTCTTTGAGAATGGGTTCGTTGCCTTCTAGTTTTGGAAATCGGTATTCCGTTCAATCTACACCGGATTACGTTCCCACAAGAATCGAAACCGATGTGAGTGAGAGCAATGGTACGGCTTCGACTATCACCACTGATAGCATCGCATCGTCCGATGATGATGGTGGCGGTAAGAGAGATCTTGTGTATGGAATTCGCGAGGATTCGAGTGGTAGGAAATTTGTGGGCGACACTGAAGTGGAAATGGACGATGATGAATTGATCGTGGGTTCGAATAAGTATAAAGTAACCGATGGTCTGCAGAGATTGCTCCTTTTCGATAAGCCCGGAGATTATACGGAACAGGATTTCCGCAATTACGGAGACATTCTAGTTCAAACTCACGCCATGAATGTGAATAACGATGCTAGTAAGAGGAGACCCAAATCCAACAGAGGTTACAAGTGGAAGAATATAGTGAAGCCCATATGGAATGCGAGCAAGAAGTTCGTCGAATCGATGACCGGCAAAGGGGTGAAAACCACTACTTTTCTTCCGAGCGATCCTGACGCTCTGTCTCAGAGATTGAGTTTGTTGATGGGGAGCAGACGGGCTGGTAACATGGGATTAGATAATCAGATAGTTGCCATATCCGACGAATTGTTGAGACAGAAGGTTTTGAATAAAAATCAGTATAAAAGGCTGATGAACGAATTGAAGGATTGATGTGAATATAATAATAAGTAGAGAGAGAGAAACAAACAAAGAAACAAAACAAAAAATAAAACAGTAAATTCTTACACTAGAATAATAAAAGTATTTAAAAACGACAAAACGATTTACCAGTGAAAAAAAAAAAAAATACAAAATATATCATAAAAAATAAAATATGTTGGTGATAAAGAACAGGGGATACGTCAGGACTTACGTTCAAGGTGGTTCTGGCATTGTCGATTCTATAATGCGAGCGTTCACGAGCAATGCAGGTAGAAAACTCGCATCGACCGTGTTTGAGGTCGGTAAGAAGACGGCTTTGGATGCTGGTAAGAAAGCCGCTTCCGAAGCCAGTGGCAGGATAGCTTCTGCAGCTGGCAAGAGGGCAGCCAACGCGTTGATCGACAAGTTGATCAGTCCTCCGGCGAAGCGAGCTGCGTTAGAGCGAACGTTGAAAAGTTGGAAAGATTTTAGGGATGCCGTGGTGCCCATACAAGATTTAGCCAAAATGACGAGTGGATCCGGATTGAAGAGAACTCGCGACGGTGCGATATAAACAAAATAATAATAATAACAACATTAAAAATAGAGTTTGAAAAAAAAACATAAAAAATTTGTGTTTGAAAAGAATCTAAAATAACAGACAAATAAAAAAAAAAATAAAACAAAAAAAGATGAACATTAAAGATATGTCTTGGAACGACACCGCGACCAAGAGGTTGAATAACGAGTACTTTCCCAAGAGCATAAGAGGTTTGATAGTGGGAAAATCGAATTGTGGAAAGACCAATCTGTTGATGAATCTGTTGTCCCGACCCGACTGGTTGGATTACGACAGATTGTTCGTGTTTGGCAAGAGCTTGTTTCAACCCGAATACAGATTGCTTCGAGAGTGCATGGATCGCAGATTGCCCAAGGACGTCATAGCCAGAATCTTTGACAGCAGGGAGGAATTCGACAAGTGTGGAGCTCCGCTCTCGACCATTTTGGACGGCGCGGCGACGGAGCTGACGAAGAGAAATGCATCTTCGAACGTCGAGTGTCGATTTTACGAGAACGCTAGCGACGTTCCGGATCCTAGGGAACTGAAATCGGATGATAAGAATCTCATGATTTTCGACGATCTGCTTTTGGAGAGACAGAACCGATGTGAATCGTATTACGTTAGGGGTCGACACAGCAACGTGGACTGTTTCTACCTGTCGCAGAATTATTTTCGATTGCCCAGACAGACGATAAGGGAGAACGCTAATTTTCTGTGTCTCTTTCGCCAAGATCTCAAGAATCTCAATCACATCTACGACGATCACGTCGCGAACGACATGAGCGCTGTCGAATTTAGGAGATTCTGCAAGAGGGTTTGGGATGGTGGACTTTACAATTTCGTCGTGATCGATTTGACGAGCGAATTTAATCGCGGAAAATATCGGTGCAGATTCGATAAGTTTTATGTTCCCGATGGTGATGATAATAATAAGATAGAGCGTGAAAAAATTTTTTAAAAAATTAGAAAAATAAATAAATCTTCAAATAATTAGTTTTGAATAAAAAAAAAAAAAAAATTAAGATATAATGTTCCAACATGGAGAATTGTTAGAACGGATAGCCGAGAATACGGCTGCAAAACAATCCATTCAAATCGTGGTGAGTGGCGATTCGACTCGATTCGCTACGAAATTCAAACCTTCCATCGAATTGAACAGAGAGAAAAGTTACGAGATGGCGTTGGTGAATCTGGAGACTTATTATTCCTTTCACCGAAAAGAATAACTCGTTCAAGTATTCCGACGGAACGGATTGGTTGGAGATTCGAATTCCCAAAGGAAGTTACGACATAGACGATTTGAACCATTACATTCAGACGCGAATGAAGACGGATGGAAAGGGAAGCAACAAGATCAGACTCACTCCCAATCCTAATACATTACAGACGATGTTGGATTTGGAAGATAATTTTCGTGTGGATTTCAACACGGACGATTCTATAGGCAAGATGTTGGGATTCGATCGAAAGATGTATCAAGGCCACGCGGCATCTGAATATACGGTCGACATTCTCGCTGTCAATAGCATTCTGGTGAACGTGGACATGATTGCTGGAAGCTACATGAATGGTAGCGCTCAGCCGACGATCTATTCCTTCTTTCCAAACGTATCGCCGGGTTATAAGATCGTGGAGCGACCTCGAAATTTAGTTTATCTACCAGTGATTTTAGACACGTTGTATAGTCTCAAAACCACATTGACGGATCAAAATGGTGAACTATTAGATCTTCGCGGAGAGAGAGTGACGATACAATTTCACATAAGAGAAATATAAAAAGCAAAAAAAAAAAAAAATATTATATATATATATAGATAACAAAAATAAAATAAACGGTAATATTAATTTTTTTTACAAAATTATTTTAATATAATTATTAAACAAGAAACAATTGAAGTAAAATATATTTTAAAAAAACAAACAAAACAGAATTATGACACAATACGTGGTTAAAAACATGAACATATCCGCAGGACAGAAGAAGAAACTTAAGAGAGCTTTAACAACTCGAGGCGAGGCGGTGAGATTCAAATTCACTCACGAAGATCTGACGAGAGGCGGACAGGATTCGATCGCCTGGACCAGAAGTCAAATCAAAAGGATGGAGAAAGCGATTCGCGATGGACGAGGGTTGGCGGTGAGATGGAGTCCCGCTCAATTGAGATACAATTTGAGAATGAAAGGCGGTTTCCTACCGCTATTAGCAGGAATCGCCGCAAAAGCATTACCCTTCGCCGCAAAGGTGCTACCCTTTCTCGGAAAGACTCTCGGCGTGGGAGCTCTCACAGGACTCGCTAGTTCGGGAGTTGAGAAATTAATGGGTGGCAACGGACTGTTTTTGAAGAAAGGAGGAGCCGTGTGTCGCGTTCACGTAGACGACAGCGGTAAAGGATTGTATCTAGAACCTGTTAGAGGTGGCAACTCTCTGAGAGGAAACGGTCTCTCTCTGAAGAGTGAACGGAACGTCAAGCGACTCGGCAAGGGTTTGTTGCTCGGTGACAATTCACCATTTAAGAACATACCGATTTTGAATATGTTATTATAAAATATAAAAATTATATAAAATATATAAAATCGTAGAAAGTATAAAATAATATATATTTAAAATGGGTGAAGAGGTGGAGAAACAAATTTATCACCTGGATGAAAAGGTGGAGAAACAATGACGAACATCGCGAGCCAGAGAGCGAAGAAATAAAAAAATGGTTAGACGCTAATTAAACAATAACATGATTTTGGAGGGCATTATGGTTCATGAGCGGCCCTGCATCGATGTTGAACAGCCCGAGGGTTTATTAAAGGCCCGAGACAAAGTCGAGGGCCGTTAATAAGCCCAAGGGCTGTTCAACATCGATGCAGGGCCGCTCACGAACCATTATGCCCGACAACAATCATGTTATTACTATTATTACCACTACGTAATTTGTAATAAGTGACAGGTGTTAATATAATATAATACTTACCTGGGTTCGCGCGATAATGCTGAATGCATGAACTCCAAGATGATGAGGGGTTTTCACATTGTAGAAACTGATTACATCGAGACGATGAGAGAGTTTAAAAAAATTCCGTCTTCCACTTCCAGCGAGGGAGGTAATGCACGCAATAAAGATGACGAATCAGTTGCCATGGAAAATGGCTACAACTGACAACATGGCCACGTGTCATTTGTTTCTGTTGCTGTCGATCAACAAGACCGCAACATGGCGAAAGCATCAACTTTTCCTTGCGAGTTCTCGCCTCATTTCTAAATTTTCAATTCTAAAAGACGTCACGTGACAAGAGGGCCGATAATGAATTTTGTTTTCCATTAGCGGCCCTCCTATCACGTGACTACCGAGCAATAGAGGATATGACTGCCCGGTAAAATCGACATTAATGCAGTAGGAAACGCCCTGCAAAGTGGTAATAATGATGTATATCTAAGGAAAGAGGTAGATAAAGCGTGGGATATACGGTTGGGAATGAGACGATGCTTTCCACAGTCACCACTACCTTCTGAAGTGAATGGTAATGATGCTAGTGTTACCAAGAGATGCACAACATTCGTTCATAATTATGATTCGGATAAACAAAAATGTTATCATGAACGTATCACATCACAGAGAAAAAGAAAAAAAAAAGAAAAAGAAGAATCAACGCAGAAATTTGAGAGAAAAGGAAACGTTATTATAATATATTATGATGATAGTGAAGAAGAAGGAAAACAAAAAAAAAAAAAAAAAGTAAATGAGATCTCATTTACTTTTTTTTTTTTTTTTCTTCATTTTTTCTTCGCTAAAAATCAATCGCTCTATTGTTTATATTTCCAAGTCCGTTATTAGCATGTTGACGCTCGTGTCTACTCCTTTTTCGAAAATGTGTTGAATGTTTATCTTTACTCTTTTGAGTTATTTTACATCGGTTAACTCGCTCTCACCACCCAATTTCTTCACGAGTTCGAATGAGATGTTTGGAAATATGTAATTTCCATAGAGCAACGACAAATCGTCCTTGTCGAATTCTCTATCTTCGGCGATGACGATGTTCTGCAGATCGCTTTGGTACTCGTAAATCAAATCGAGCGCGGCTTCGATCAATTTCAGAGGCATTTTATATTTCTCGTATTTGTGCTGTAAGCCCTTCGTCTCGACATCGTTTAATTCGATGGGATCGTGTCGTTGTAATCTATAGATTTTATGACCGAATTTCTTATACGTTTCGACTCGTTTCAATTTCAATTCGCATCTTTTAGGTGTTGTTGTCTTCATGATTGATTATTTGTTTTTTTTTTGTTTTTACGAATTCTTGCAATAATGTATATTTTAAATTTTGTATTTAAATAATAATTTGTTAAAAAAAAAAGTTTGTTATTTTTTTTGCTCTTTATATATATATAAAAAAGTTGTTTTTTTAATTTTTAATTTTCTGTAATGTAAAAATTTTTTTAGTAAAAGTTTTTTTTCTCTTTATATATATAAAAAGTTTAAATTTTTTTTTAATTTCAATCTCTCTATTGTTTATATTTCCGAGTCCGTTATTAGCAAGTTGACATTCGTCATTTTTCCACATACGAAAATGGTGTGAATGTTCATCTTTACTCTTTTGAGTTTTTTTTCATAGGCGAATGCGCTCTCACCACCCGATTTCTTCACGGGTTCGGGTGAGATTATTGGATATATGTAACTTCCATAGGACAACAATAAATCACCCCTGTCGAATTCTCTGTCTTCGGCGACGATGATATTAATCAACAGTTTGCTTTGGTACTCGTAAAACAAATCGAGCGCGGCTTCATCCACTTTCAAACACATTCGCTATTTGTGGTAGTAGCGCTCTAAGTCCACCATCTCGACCTCATTCAATTCGATGGAATCGTGTGGTTGTAATGTATAGATATTAAAACTGTATTTCTCATACCCTTCGTCTCGTTTCAATTTCAATCCACATCTTTTAGGTGTTGTTGTTGTCATGATCGATTATTTGTTTTTTTATGAATTCTTACAAATAATGTTTATTTTAAATTTTGTATTTAAATAATAATTTGTTAAAAAAAGTTTCTCTTTATTTCTCTTTATATATAAATAAAAAGTTAAAAAAAAAAAAATTCTTACAAACTCAATTTTGAGGTAAAAACAATGATCAAGTCCAAACATCCGAATTATAGTCTAGAACGTGCAAGACTTCAAACATTTAAAAATTGGCCATCGCATCTCGCTCAAAAACCCGAAGATTTAGCCGCCGCGGGTTTCGTTTACGTGGGTAGAGGCGACAAAGTCAAATGTTTTTGTTGTGACATACATTTGATGAATTGGGAACCTCACGACGTACCTTTACTAGAACACATAAATAATATTAAAAAAGGCTACTGTGATTATTTAAACAAGATCCTAACGTTAGGATTGATCAAAATCCAAGACGAAGAGAGAGATAGAGATAAAAACCAAAAATTATTAATGGATATGTTACAACTCGGATACACCAAGGAACAATTGTACGATGCGTTAAACATCGCGAACAAGACCCTGTCTCAATTCATAACTTTAGAACATCTCATCAAATTCATGGCAGAAGCGGACGAGTTATCATCACTCGTCGAAAACAAACCGAGTAAAACGTTCACCACCAAGTGTCTGGTCTGCGAAGGTGTTGCAAACGTCTTGTTTCTACCGTGTGCACACCTGCGTTACTGTAGAGAATGTCATTCCGAAGACGAGAAAACGTGTTCGGTTTGCGAGCGAGAAATAAAAGCGGTCTTAAATTGTTTTTGAATAAAAACACATTAAAGAAAAAAAAATTGAATTTTAAAATTTAACTTTTTTTTTTTCTATTATATATAGAGGAAAAAAACAAAACTTTTTTAACAAATTATTTAATACAAAATTCCAAAAAAAATAAAAATATTCTTACAAATGAAGCAAACAGATAAAACAATGGTAAATTTGAATGAGAAAACCGTACCTCAGTTAAACGAGATTTGTAGTCTATTACAAATTTCAGATTTCAGAAAGCATAGAACTAAAGCAAAAAAAATTGAAGTCATACAAGAATATTTGCGAAACGCTAGAAAGGCAAACGAAATGTTGATAGCAACGACGTCAAAAGATGCGTCAGTTGTGAAAAATAAGAAGACGACTAAACGAAAAGCCGTTGAAAAACATCAAGTTTCCAAAGAAAAGAAAAGAAAAACTAAAACGAAAACGAGTGATGCACTTCAGATTCGAGACAAACGAGATATATCGAGCGAAATTCAACGAGCAATCGACGAAGAGAAAGGAGAAAAATATGTAAGACGACTCGTTGCGGAACTATTCCAATCAAAACCCGTAGAACGGGAGAGTGCGATCGAAGACATTTTTAAAACTTTCGACGTGTTTCCCTCGTCGAAGAAAGTCGATCCGAAATTGTTTATGGAACGGGTGAAGAAAAAAGTATTGGATTTGTTTCGCGAATACACGAACTTGGGATTAAAAATTAAGATGATACTCCATTGCATAAAGAATAAAATCGATGTGAAGTCCGGTGAGAGCATCGTGAAAAATGCATATTTCAGATCTAACGTCGAACCCGTATTTCGAGGTACAGATCTATCGGATGTTTTCGAAAAGATGAAAGACAAGATGTTGACGTCTCTCGCGAATTATCAAAATGAAGGTAGTAATTGGACGTTCGACGAGGTGTTGAAACTCGAAATTCACATCACTAAAAACGAACCGTTGAAAGGATCTTCCTACTTGGAATTACCGTATTTCTTGGCCAAGAAACGCGCCGTGGTCAACGTGAGAAATAAAGATGATCAGTGTTTTAAATGGGCAGTCACCTCCGCTTTATACCCTGTTGAAATTCACTCCGATAGAGTTTCTCGTTACGAGGAAACTTCTAAAAATCTCGATTGGACCGGAGTGACTTTTCCAACAAAGTTAAAAAACATCGAACGTTTCGAGGTTCAAAATTCCACTGTAGCGGTGAACGTCCTGGGATATGACGACGAAAATCGAAAGATCTATCCTCTAAGACGGACTTCGTATCGCGGAAGAGAAAAGACGATTATTTTATTATCGATTTCGAATGGTGACAATCGTCATTATTGTTGGGTTAAACATCCGAGCCGATTACTGTCGAGACAAAATAATAATCATAATGGAAAGATATCTTTATGTTGCAACTACATGAACATGTTTCACAGCGAAGACTCGTTGGCGAAACATCAGGAATATTGCAATGAAAATCAAGGTGTCGCTGTCAAAATGCCCAAACCCAACACCATCGTGAAGTTTGAAAATCACAACAGAAGGTTAAAAGTACCATTCGTCGTGTACGCCGATTTCGAATGTTTCACCGCGAAAATGAGTTCCTGTCAACCCAACGCTCTTCAAAGTTACGTCGAAAGATATCAAAAACACATACCTTCGGGCTATTGCATTTACGTGAAATGCGCTTTTGACTCGCACTACGACAATAATCTGTACGGTTGGGCTATGAGTCATCCTTTACCGATTGGAAATTTCAAATGGGTGAAGGAACCGGAAGAGATGCAAAAATGGAGAGACTATCCTTGCATTTTAGAAGTCGATTTGAACTATCCGGAAGAATTACACGATCCGCACAACGATTATCCGTGGCTCCCGAACGAATGGAACCGAACGAAGGAGACGAGGAAAAACTCATTCCCAATTTATTTAACAAACGTAACAACGTCGTCTACAGCGAGAATTTGAAACAGTACGTCGATTACGGGATGAAATTAGTCGACATACATCGCGTCATTCGATTCGACGAAGAGCCTTGGATGAAAAAATACATCGATCTCAACACGAATCTCAGAACCCGAGCCGAGAACGATTTCGAAAAAGATTTCTTCAAACTCATGAACAACTGCGTTTACGGCAAATCGATGGAAAACATCAGGAAGAGAACCGACGTTCGACTCGTCACGTCTGAGAAAAGAGCTAAAAAATTAGTGGCGAAACCCAATTACAAACACCGAACCATATTCGGCGAAAATCTAGTGGCCGTTCACATGCAAAAGACGCACCTGAAGTTCGACAAACCGTATTATCTCGGACCGATCATCTTAGATGTCAGCAAGCGATTGATGTACGAGTTTCACTACGATTACGTCAAATGAAAATTTGGTGACAAAGCCAAACTACTGTTCACCGACACGGACAGTTTAGTTTACAAGATAGAGACGAAAGATGTCTACCGAGACATATCTCCGGACGTGGCTGAGTGGTTCGACATGAGCAATTATCCCGTCGATCACCCGTCCAACATTAAATCGAACGACAACAAGGTGTTGGGTAAATTTAAGGACGAGAGCGGCAGTAAACAGATCGTCGAATTCGTAGGCTTGAGACCCAAACTCTATGCTTATCGTCTAGAAGATGATGAAGAGATCAAGAAGTGCAAAGGAGTTAAAGCGTGCGTGGTGAAGAAAAACATCTCTTTCCAAGAGTATAAAGATTGTCTGTTAGGAAGTGGTCCGGTGTATAAGACTATGAAATCGATTCGAAGAGAAAATCACGAGCTGTATACCGAAATAGTCAACAAGATTTCGCTGACGGCCGACGATGACAAGAGATTCGTGTTAGACGATAAAATAAGCACTTTGGCACCCGGACATTGGACTGTGGATCTAATTAGAGACGATATGAATGGGGATGATTGGATTCCAGATATGATTGTAGATGATAAGATTCCAGATACGATTGTGGATGATAGGATTCCAAAAAATCAAGAGGAATTAGATGAACACAAAATTATGGAAATCGATAGTAACATCGAGAAAGTTAGTTTAAAAGAAGAATTAGATGGATCCAAGATTATAGAAGTCAAGGAATTCGATGGATTCAAGATTGTAGAAGTCGACAGAGTTAGTTTAAAAAGAAAAAGAAAAAAAATAACGTCATTTTTAGTGAATTATAATAAAATAAATAAAAAAAAAAAAATATATACTTATTTATGAATAAGAAAATAAAGATATCCGTAGAAGGTGTCGTCTTACCCAACGAACCCCTATCCAACATCGATCTGTTGAATGCGGCAAAAGATTTGAAAATCAAAGATTTTCTAGGAGTGTTTTCCAGAGATGCCTTGCCGAAGAGAAGACCTCGACAATCGGAATGCAGAATTTTAAATCTAGACGATTCATCGGGTGAAGGCACTCACTGGGTGGCGTGGTTCAAGAACGGGAAGAAGAAGAAGAATTATTATTTCGACAGCTACGGAATCTCGCCGCCGAAAGAAATAAAGAACTATTTCAACAAATCGATGCTTCTTTACAACACGGATCAAGTACAATCGCCAGATCAAGTGTTTTGCGGTCACCTGTGTCTCTACGTTCTCAAGAGATGGTCTGAAGGAGATGAATTTCAAGACATTCTGAATGACTTACATTAGAGAGAAAATTTTTTTTTTATAGTATATATATAAAGATAAAAAATTATTTTAAAAAAATTTTAATCGAATAAAAAACGAAAAATAAAATAACATAGTTCATTTTTTAATAAACTGCGTTTTGAACACATTTTTTTTTCTAAACAACAACAACAAAAAAATCCTACAACAACATGACAGTCGATAAATTTGGTAGAAGTGACGACGAAAAAGTCAACCCGAGAAAGAAAAGGAAGACGCTCGAAGTCGACGATGGTTACGACGTTGCCAACTTGGACGAGCGTTACGGTCGGAGATACGAACCTCGAGAGGAACCTCTGAACATGAACGATAAGAAGCTCTACAATCTTCCCGAGCCAATAGATCTCGCAGATGCTGCGACTAAAAAATACGTCGACAGGGGGAACTCCGATTTCGAACGAATCCTGCTTGATAATTACGTGGATAAAACCATGACCGACGATCTCGATCTGAAATCCAAACGTTTGGTGAACGTCGCAAATCCCGTAGATCCCACCGATGCCGCCACCAAGAGATACGCGGACGACTCTCACGAGAGATTCAGCGAACACCTGAGAAATAGATACGTTCAGAAAATGATGCACTCGGAATTGAACGCCAATTCTTACAAGATAACGAATGTGGCCGCTCCCATGAATCCCAAGGACATGGCGACCAAACACTACGTAGATCTGGAACAGAGAAAGTCTGACAGACGTGAAATGAAATCGGATCTGAATGCGGGATTCTACAAGATATTGAATCTGTCGAAGATCGACGACACGGATGCGGACTCAACTGCAGTCAACAAGGGCTACGTAGATTCTGCCATGATACGATCGCAAGAATACGTAGAATCACAAGTGGATGATCTCTACCTGAACAAACAATCTGGCGGAACCATGGAGGGTGGCATCAACATGAACGGTGAGAATTTATTCGGTCTCGGTCACAATCCCGAATTCGATTCCAGCGCGGTAAGCAGGAAGTACGTGGACGACAACTTGGTCTGGAGAAAGGGCGACATCATGGAAGGTAAACTAGACATGGGCGGACATGCGCTCACGAATCTACCGGAACCCGTGCACATGACGGACGCCTGCACCCTGATTTCGGTGGTGGAGAAAGTCAAATATGCCAGACAATTGATCACCGTGTGGGCCGAAGAGGCCAGTACCTTAGATGAAGGAAAAGCCGAGTGGTCTTTCGGAAATGGAGGTAGCGGATCGAAACACGGTCAGGTTGGATATCCCATGCCGTTGGGAGGTGAAATCCTTCGAATGAGTCTGGCTTCCTCGAATTTGAATAACAGAGCGGTCGTCAATCTCATGGTGAATGGTGTGGAGAGCGATAAGAGATACAGCGTCGAAAAGACCGAGAATCAACACGCGAATGTCAGCACGTTCGGCACGCCTCTCAAAGTGAACGCCGGAGACAGGATTAATTTCGTCACGAAAACCAATAATCCCGAAGCCACCACTTCCGTGGTGAGTCTACTGATCGAACTGGATGCTTTGAACAAACAGTGAACGCGTGGAAAAATAACGAATTAAAAAAAAAAAAAAATAATGTGTGATTATTAAAAACAACAAAAAAAAAAAAGTAATGAGATATAGAGAGATGTTCAATCTCTCTATATCACATTACTTTATTTTTTTTGTTGTTTTTTTTTATACATTTATACATTACTTTTCATTTTTTTTTTTTGTTTTTTATTTTTTTTTTTTCACACACTCGTCTCTCATCGAATGATCAACATCTTATTTCCGTCTGATTCGAATTGTAATTCTCTGTTCGACAGGACCAGGGCGAAGGCTTCGGTTTTTCTCGGCACGTTCCTATCGAATTGCATCTTGATCTGAATGTCTAACACGCTACTCCTGAGTCGTTCACTCTGTTTACTGACGTCGAACACGAACATGGGATACATCGACTTGTATTCGCCGGGAGATATGTTGGGATTGCTCATCAATTCGTCTAGACCGTGATACTTCTTTCTAAAATCGGCGGCGTCGCCGTACAGCCTGCAGAAATCATTCTTGTCGAACGACGCATTGTAATCGATTGCCGGATATCTCGTGGCGTTCAGAAACACTTGCATGTTTCTCAAATTGCAGTGATCGAACAGCGATGCATTCTTTTCCTGAGACCCGTCCCTATCGGTCTGAAACGCGATCACGATGAAACGCGGTCTCTCGGAAGCGGATTTCACCGTCAATCTCCAATCGAAGTGATTCGTGGAGGGAGGAATGCTAGCCGTGTCGCACTGTCTCATTCTAAATCCTATGGGTAATTTACTCTTTGATTGTATGATCTTGTAGAGATTCGTTTTCTCATTCATCAAAGGCTCCACGTGTGGAACGAACCACGATATCTTGTGTAGAGTTATCTTACCCGCATTGGTCGCGGTGAGTCTCACTATTGCGTCGTCGTTTCCTTTTCGAATCAACGTCAGATTGTGTTTGAATCCGTACATGACCTTGTTGTAATCGTCCACGAATCCGAAGATGTGTTTCAAAGGTATCCTGAACGAAAACGTTCCTTTAGGTCTGGACGTCTTGACGACGTAGTCGAATATTGCGGCGGCGCCTGCGCTAGCAGGACCTACGGTGTCTTTCACCCACAACCGATTAAGTCCTCTGGATTTCGAAAAATCATCAGGATACGTCAAGAGTCCGAACATCGTGGTGGCTTGACCGTGATGAAAAACAGATTCTATCTCTTGTCTGGATAGCATGTATTTTATGTTACTGAATAGATGCATGATGCCATTATTGGCTAGAGTAACTGTGTCGTCGTCGGCGTAGTCGCTCCCATCTTCCTTGGTGAGACGTCCCTGCATCACTATGTAACTCTCGCTAGGATGTACGAATAGATCTTGAGTTTCGACGTTGATTCTTATCTCTCCCGCATTGTTCAAACTCGTTCCGGTTACCGGTTCGTATTCGTGAACCTCATATTCTTGAATACTTTCATCTTTCACTATGCTTTGTGCTATATCTAGTATATTTGTCATTTTAAAAGATTTTTAGTTTTTTTTGTTTATTAATTCTCTTGCTTTTCTTTATCTAAAAAAATAGTTTTTAATTATTTTTTATCATTATTTATTTTTTTTTCTCTCTTTTATATATATGTGTGTGTAAACAAGAAAATGTCAAAGAGAGTAAATAAAAAAGAAATTTTTTGCGTTCTTCATCAAAACTTCGTCTTCTGTAATTGTTGTTCGTAAAACTTTCCGATGATCTCTTCTCCATCCAAAGCTTCGATTTCGTAAGTCACCGGATCGGTGTGAAATATTTTGATGATCACGAAGATTTCCGAGGTCCATCGAGGAGTATAACCCTTTTCGAAGTGCTTCTTATAAGCGTAGATTCTCACTCGATCGCCGACCGCAAATTTCGGCATTCTAGGCTTCTTCTTCCCGATCTTAGATCTCTCGGGATATAGATTCGCGTAGACCCGTTTTTCGTTTCGAGGATCGCTAGCTTCCGCGGGAGTCATCTTGATCGATCTGTGTCGCGTGTCGTTGTAATCTTTCACCAAACCATTCAGAGCGTATATGTATTTCTTGGTCGAATTCGCCGTGAAGTATCTGTACATCTTCTCCTTCATCGTTCGATTCCAACGTTCCACCACGCTGGCTTTCTCTTCCTTTTCGATCGAGTAGAGGACTACCAATCGACGAACGTCCTTGTTGTAGAATTCCTTTCCCTTGTCCACCCACAATTTACTCGGTTTTCGAGAAGACGAGTCGAACACGCTCTTCAGAGCCTCGGCGACGCAAGGTCCCGATTTATTCTTCAAAGCTCTGATCCAACCGTATTTGGAAAACACGTCGATGACCGTCAATAGATATTTGACGCCCTCGTTCCACCTCGAAAACGATCTCATGTCGACCAAGTCGGCGGACCAAATATCGTCCAGACCCTTCACGAACACCCTTCTCTTTCGAAATTTACGCACTATGGGTTTGTGTAACTCCTCGGCCAATTCGCTCGTCAATAATCGTTTCTTCTTCTTCTCTTTTTCAGATGCGCTTTTTTTTTGGGAACGCCTCATCCGAATCGACGTTTCGCACCGATCAGATTGCCGACCTCGAACATTCCATCTTCTCTCTCCTGGTCGGATTCGATATGCCTCTCAATCTCGTCAACATGTTTTTGTCGCAGACGTCGTTGCAAGTCTTGGTGTTGGGATGTCCTGCGTAGCACAGATCGTGATCGTACGTGGCCGCGTCCACCCTATTCATGGGTTTGCTCCAAGATTTGGGTGTTAGATCGGCATTGAGTCTCTTGTTCAATTTCGTTCCTGGTCCCGTGAAACTGTGACCGGGCAGATGCATTTCGAAAGGTAGATTGTTGATCATTTTATTCACGATGCCTTTGCCTTTGCTCGCGTTCTTTTGTTTGACGAATCTAGTCTTGATAGAACCACACACGTCGCAAATTCCGCGAAGCATCCGTCTGTCGTTTTTAGTTCGCACTTCTCTAGAATTACTCGTCTCGGTAACTCTCTTACACTTCACACAATACATTTTTTTTTTTGAAGAGTTAATTTAAATTAATTTCATTTTTTTTATTTTATATATGAATTTAATATTTTTTTTTAAAATTCTGTTCTTATTATATATATATATATATTTTTTTTTTCAATCACTGCCCTTTGAGTTCTATCATCTTACTGAATTCCTCCCTGGCCTCTTTCCTACCCTTTTCGATGAGAGAATCCTTCAACTCTTCCTTGATGATCTGACGAGTCTTGATTCTCACGGCTTCTTTCATGGCATCGTATTTCGTTTTCTCGCTCAATATCGCGAAGTATTCTCCGTCCGATATCCTACCGTCTTTCAACGCCATAGAGATCATTTCGGATATCGTGTCAATCTTGGAGTCGGCCAAGACGCTAATCTTGTCGTGTTTCCTAGCCTTCAGATATAATTTCCTACTCAAAAAGTTTCCGACCGTGCTGAACAATCCGGCGGCGAGGGCCACTCCTTCCACGGTCAACACGATCGGAATGGCAACCGCGGTCGACAACAATCCGATGCCGGCCGCGTGTAAACCCATGGAAATCGTGATGAGTGTCGTGTCGATCCCGTTGACAAATTTCACGAAACGCGAATACTTCTTCTTGAGGGAACGACGAGAATCTCTCTCTCGAGTCAGATACTCTTGGATTCTATTGATTTGATCGATGCGATACCTCTCTCCTCTTTCTCTTTCTTCTAGCAACGGCACCATTGGCAAGATGCCGTTCGGCTTCTCATCCTCATCGTCCACTAACGTCGGATACAATTTATTTCTGGTTCTCATTTTTTTTTTTTTGTGTTTTTTCTTTCTAATATTAGATAAAAAAATTTATGTCTGTATTTATTTTTTTTTTTTATTTGCTACTCTCCCTTATTTTTTTATATCAACGAAAAACAAAACTTAGACGTATGCTTCGTTCAGCAATAATTTCTTGATGCATCCCTTATCTTCTAAAGTCAAACTTCTACGCGCCAATTTCAGTTCTTCCGAATCTGTGGGCCTGTCTCGATTCTTACAGTAGACTAATCTCTTCCAAAATGTGATCACATCGTCGAATTTAACGCGTTCGAACGCCGGTTCGAAATACATGACGACCATATCTTCCCTTTCCATCGTCAGACACGAATGATCCTCATGATCGAAGTCTAGATGATCCCGACATCCGACGCATCGTTCTAACAAGATGGGATGTAGTTGTTCGTTCACGCAGATTGCGTATGCTCTCATCAGCATGTTTAAAAGAAACCTCGCTCTAATCATCTGAGAATCACTCATGATTTACGTATTTTTTTTTTTATTATCTATTCGATTTGATATATTTATTTTTCTAAATAACTATTTATTTATATTTTTTTTTCTCCCCTATATTTATATCAATCAAAAACCCACCAGCTCAAAAACGAGGGAGAGTTCTAGACCATCTGAACCATCTGTACCAACGCAATTGAGAGTTCTAGACCACTGGTCTAGAAACCCCAAAGCTGTTTTTTGATAATCACCCAAATCTTTTTGCCTTCGCTCGCATTCGCCGACGATGGATCGATGGGTCTGATCAGCGATGCGAACGTAGACCAAAAATCACGTACACGACACAACCGAAGATGTACAACACACGCGCACACGATGCATTCACCACGAGTGTTTGAACGCTAAAAGCGCGATCTAGGAGTCACTGACTGTACATATGAGAGTTCAAGACCAATGTACAGTTTTGTGAACAAGCGTGTGATTTAACACCGAATTCCACGTTGGTGAATGCATCGTGTGCGTATTTTGTACACGTACATGTACAAGTGGTCGTGTACTCTCAATTTATACCTACTGATCCTCTATAGGTACTTCCCTTGGACGTATTCGCCCCCGAAGTAACTGCCTTACTCTTCTCTGCTGAATCTGACTTTTAAGAAGCGGATTTAAAAAGCAGAGAGTCCGAAGCTTTCTTAGTTAACTGATCATAGATAGTAGAAAGCTTTCCGTCGAAGAGAAGCTCTCTGGAGACCGGAGCTCGAAGAGTTTTTCACCTTACTGTCATCTCTAGTGGACGCAGCCAGGGCAGCATCACGTCTGACCAACTCCAGATTTGCCACTGAAAGGGCGGAGTTATATGTAAAATATGCTATAGCCCTCGAAAGAACTCTTAAGGAAGTTTGAACATCCTGGAATTCTTTCCCTTCGAGACGTAATGATAACGCTCTGGTAAGGTGATCTGCGTAAGATAATGCGTCTAAATTAATTCTATTAGACAACATTGTCGACTCCAGTATACTGGAGTTAATAGACATGGACACCGGCAATGACAATTCAAGGGGTCTTCAGCCTGGTCGTCCAAATGCAGAGGAACTCTCGGCATGCCTTGTCCTGCTGTTTCAAATCTATGTCTCTCGCATTGATGAAAGGCAGCTGTATAGCGCTAGGTGATAAGAAACCGGATTTGCCAGTCTTAAAGGCTAGCTTGAATATAGCGTCATTCAAAAGTTCAAATGTCCGTGTGACATTACTGGACTGGGTCGGAAACTCAGGGACAGTGTTCCTAATCCAGGCGAAAAAGTCTGTGTCCAATGACGCTATCAGACTCTTATCCGGTAATGCAGCATTTTGGTCTGGAGGAACAACATCTGGAAGGTGTTACCGGATGAAATCTACAGCCACCTTATGTTGTTCCGAAAGGGAAAATTCCAGTTCCACCGATACCCTTTCACCATCCGACTGGACCATATGAGATTCTCGGCCGTCCCTTTCTGACTCTGCAGGGGAGCGAACCGACCCAGCTTCCTCAGACAATTCCTGTTCTGAAAAAGTTTCTGATGGCTGCTAGGATGCTGCAATGAGTTGACCTATCTGTGATAGCAAGTCTGTCACTGAGGCCTGAGGAGCCACGGTCTTACGTGATTTAGCTGCTGGGAGCTCCTGGGACGTTGCTTCCTGCATACTTCTTTTATGCAAACATCCCGACTGGTGAGGCCTCATATCCTTGGCTACCGGATGGTGTGACCTCATCGATGTGGAATCCCTGGTCAGTGACGCAGACTGGATATCAGAAGTCACACAGCCAAGTTGCAGTCGAGAGTGCTGCCATGAGGATGAGGAAGTCAATAGACTAGTCGCGCCGGACTGTCTATACGACGGAGTGTCCTGAGGGGTGGACGCATGCTCCGACTGACAAACATTACGTACAACAACATCTGGTCCCAGATGTTGTTGTAAGAGAGAGGGAACTCTCTCACTCGCAGTCCGGGCAGACCTGGACGAACTAGGTACCGGACTGATTGGCTTCCTCTGTACTATCCTCAGATCCGTCGTCGCCAGGTGTGCACGATCCATGTTTCTAGTGCTCGCAACACCCGATTTTCCTTTCTGGACCGCAACGGACGGACCCGGCTTCACAACCATTTCGTGAATGGCTGCTACAGCTGGCAAGCTAGCGGGCGTCAATGCCGTTGATCCTACGTGGGACCTCTTAGGCATTTGCCGAATTTCATTGAGCACTTTTTCCGCTAGCTCTTCATTTATCTGCAACAATGGAGGCACACTTCGTGAAGACATCACGGAAACATCACCCTGTTCTTGTTCCTCTGAAAAAGAGACTGAAAAACTAGAGTGACCCTGTGGTGAGAGGGCCGGCATGGACCTCTCATCACTAATGATATACTGTGACACACGTCTCCAACGTTTGTCATTCCAATTTGCACACACAGAGCAAAGATTAATGCGAGTACACTGACTACAATTAATACACAGAACATGAGAATCAGAGGAAGACTTCCTCGAATTACAATTTGAACAAACTTCTTTCATATTGAAAAAAGTTAAACAGTCAACGTACTCGCACCAAACCTTGAAAATAAGATGCATGATAATTATATAATCCATTACAAACATTTTGAAAAATAATTCGAAAGAAAAAATTTTCAAATTGAGCCCAAGTTCCCAATAGGAATGATGAGCCCAAATGGATCCCAAAAAAGCCTAAGTGTGGACAAAAATTTTAAATCATGTCTAAAAATTAATGTTACACTTACGGACAATATTATGTATCTGGCTATGAGCAGAACTAAATAGATGACAAGGAATCACTGTGTGAAGTAACCGTTGTCAATGTAAACAAAAGTGAATAAAACCGGAAACAGGACTCCAGGCACTGAAAATATGGCCCAAAATCAGTAACCAATTTTAACACTATCCGATGTAAAACAGAGGCTTCCTGAGAAGAAACTGCAGTACATCGGATGGTAGATGCATGACTGAAATGCCTAACCACCCTAGGGTGAGGATGTAACCATGGGGAAAAACAGAATTATCATTCTGTTACCAAGCCAAAACTCCAATAAAATTTCATTGTAAAATAATTACAAAAATAATGCCAAAAACATGGGAGAATAGCAAGGGGGTATTAAGGAAAGGGAGAGAGGAAACACTGAACAAGCAATGGAATTTTCATAGCAAGAATGAAAATATCAGGCCCATGCCCCGAAATTAGGGAACATGAAATAATTTTTCATAAAAATTATAAGTTACAGTCCTGAACACACATCCTTCCACTGTTTCTGCCTCTCATCCTTTTACTTCATCCTTAGATCCACCATTTCTCTCATGATTATGTGTCTGGCATCATTTAAACTGAGATTTAAAACACAGATATCAGTGTGATGTTATTGATTTTAGGGCCAAACAAAGAATGAGGATTTGGCTCCAATTTTGGACTTCCTTGACTACTGCGCATGCGCAGTGGATAAAAGTATGGAGGACCACATTGGACATCTAATTTTTGGTTTTTGATGCAAATTTTGGGGATTGGGGGGGGGGGGGGGGCAAAATTTGTGTTTGGCCCTAGAATATTAGAGTTAGCACCAGCTAAGTCTGGGTCATTGGTACAGTATAAAAATATTATATATCCGAACTGCGCGGTATGCAAAAGTCACACGCAAACACAGAGAATATACAAAATACAATGAAAATGTGATTGAAAATAATAATGAGAATATATAAAACACAGTCCTGTTATTATACGATCCTCAGATCCATAATTCTGGTCACAGTAACCATTATCAATGAGCTGAATTATCACTGTTTCTTAATGCAAATGGAAGCACATCTTCCCAATCTTCCCAGAAAGAATGAGTCATTTGTTACATGTCTGCGCACTGGTACTGGAAGCTGTGTATCTGTTCTAGGAGATTCAGAACAGCGTCCCCTACTGGGCATGTGCCAGTAGCACTCAACTCAGTTTTGGCTTATTTTTTTCTAGGTGCTTTTGCATCACTTTTCTTTCCCAAATCGCTTGGGAAAGATCAAAATAGAGAGTATATATTCCGAGTTAGGGACTTCCACTGTAATACAAGCCAGTAGTAAACAATTGTAGGGTTGGTTCATAAGAAATATCCCTCAGTAGCTTTCTAAATAATGTCATGCTTTGGCGCATGACGTAGCCTTTAACGTTGCCATGACAGAATGATCAACACATCATTGTTAATGTCTTGAAACTATTTGCAGTTGAATTGGGTTGAATATTGTGCAATAAAATGTCACGTAGCATATAATAAAAAGAAAATCTATGCTATTTTAGTGAATATCTGGAATTATATCATGAGTGTGGATCTGAAAGTATTTTTTTTGGCACGCTCAAGCGCTTGCAAAAAATAAAACTTTCAAGTCTACACTCATAAGATAATTCCGGTTATTCACTAAAACAGCGTAATATCCTCTATGTATTTTTAAGAAATTTGCTGCCATTATCTGAGAGATATTCGCTTCAAAGTCAGAACCTAAGTGCTGTAAAATCACTCCCCATTCGAACAAAAATATTTTCAAATTTACATTTGTCTTATCGTCTGTCACCAGTTTCCAAATTGATCTAGATCAGAATGCGACATTTCAATTGGCCAATTGAAATTTTGTGGAGTTTGCCTCTGTTAATGGATCTATGACATCAGGTGGAAGAATAGTCTGTCAATGGAAATCTGTATTGAACAGGTCTTCCTTATGGATTTGTAAAGATGGAACTAGAGGGAGCATTGCACTGCAGTAGCTGGTTCTCGTCAGATCACTGAAGTTCAGCAATGTCGAGCTCGGTTAGTGCTTGGATGGGGGACCGTCTGAGTGATCGCTTCGGACTCCTGTGTTGTGTCCTTGGGCAAGGCACTTAACCCTGATTGCTCAAATGGGGGCACAATGATGCCATGCACTAAAGCATACTGCATGTCAATGGTGCACATGTCTTCAACCAACCTAACCCTGTCTGTGCTTCAGTGCAAAGTTACGAGTTTGGGTTCGTCATTGCTCAGTGATTCTTTCCGGGTACCCCAGCTTCCTACCTGTAAAATTGTCACCCACACAGTATGATCTTGGCTGTTAAAGTGACATTAAACCTTAATAAATAAATAAATAAATAAATAAATAAATAAATAAATAAATAAATAAATAAATAAAAATATGGAACTAAAGGAAAAGTAGTAGGAGTGTAATTATATTGGGTATTAAGAGTTTCTTGTTGGTCAGATTTTCAAAAGTTCCCATTTTTCTCTAGTTTTATAATTATGCTATGTAGTGCCACTAATTTGTGTTAATATCTTGATGTTTTCAAGGTGAATTAGATACTTATTGCAATGGAATATCTGTAAGTGGGACATGGGAGAATATATCATTGTGAGTAGAACGACATCATGTTCCATCAGCTGTCATCTGCATTCAACTGCTACTGCTGTGGCAATGTGTGCACTGATTCTAGAAAAATGAATGTTACGGTACTTATAGTTTCAATAGCCTGGAATATTCCCTTTGGGCAGAAAAGCAAACAATTACAGAGGATCCCACTTAATTAGATATCTCTTAACTTAACAACCCTGTTAATTAAATATAATTTCCCAACAAAAAAACATTTACCATATCACCAGTACAAATTTGAACCTTTGAATATAGGTTAAAGAATAAACTCCTGTGAACTGAATAAAAAATTTTGTAACCTGTCGAGAAATTACCCTGACTCTCCCCAGTTTTCTTTTGTTTATAGACCTATTTGGCCTCAGTACATCCAATACAGGCATTTAATCTATTACATCTTATTTGACAGAACTCATGGAGCTCTGTCAAACAAGATATAATAGAATAAATCCTAAGTTTATCTCCAGAATACAGGAAAGTGACACAATCCCTGTTAACTGAATACTCCTGTTAAGTGAATACTTTTCATTGGCAAAGTGGCTAATCAATTAACAGGGTTCCATTGTACAGGCATTTGAATATAAACATTGGCAATGGACTAGTTAAGGTATAGACTGGTTACAGGCCATAACACTGTCAAATTTCTTACAGATTTATACTGGTGGCTTGGCTTGGATGCTGTCATAACTGTTTGTGCCATCCTAACTGTAAGCTTGTGGCAATGAAGTTTTTTAGCACTGAAGGGAAGGTGGAGAAACCATCATCCGCATAACAATTATACCATTCAAAGGAACTAGAAAATATTTTATTTTTCAAACAAGGATGCAACGATTTATCATGAAGAGAATGTACCACGATTCATTCTCTGACAATATGTATAACAATTTGCTTGCACTGTATCACGAAACATGTGGACCCAAAATTTCGTTAATAACACTTAAAAAATGGCCTCATTATTGACTATTCACATCCATGATATTTAGTTTTCCTTTGAAATTGGGATTGTACAAGTCTGAATTTACATTACACTTGGATATTTGTTGGCATTGAATAGCCCAAACCATTAACCTTGCTCTTGAACCATTATATACTATGATCCAACAAATCACAAATTCCGAGGAAACAGAAGGGTGTGTCACAATGTTTTGTTGTCAAGAAGTTTGAGATATCTAATTTCATTGAAATGAAGCTGCTTGACCCAAAACTGTATGATGATTTGTTATTTGGCCATTGCGTGGGTTGATAATAGACTTTTCCCTCTAATCACCAGCTCAGTAGAAATGTGAGGACTCAAGAAGCAAATCTGCAGTTATGGACCACCAGGTGACCCGGTAGTCTTTAACTGCAGATTTGCTTCTTGTGTCTTCACTTTTTGATGATTGACGAGTGTATCGTGATGCATATCGAATCGTGGAGATTATATCGTGATTTGCATCCTATTGTGAGAAAACTTACTCTCCACTGCCAAATAATAGTGATGGCCAAATAATAGTGATGCTGCACATTTTGGGGATCAGTAAATAAAAGTGATAGTGCCAAATAATAGTGATGGCAGGCCTACCAAAATTATGAGAGTGATAGTTACAGTTGCATGAAATTCCCACAAATGTCACTTGACAATACCTGTGTTTTTCTCTTGTAAATATGACATGGATCAAAGTAACTCAAGCGGATGGGGTACACAGTAATGGGAGATAAGGCACACCATTTTTGCAGGACCTTTCACAGGTATGCAAATTTCATATTCTGACAAGCCTGGATGGTGTACATCGATGAAATTTTATCAGATTTTCTTCAAACAATTACTGTTTTCAGGTTGTGTTGTTTTTTGGCCAACTTGTTGATCGGATATTCTAATGATAGTAACTCATTTTAATAATCATGATGGTGCCTAAAAATCATGATGCTGTCCTCTTTCTCCAAAATTAATAATAGTGATGTCACTTTTATTTAGCAGGAGAGAGTACACTTCAGCCCTTTTTTCAAATAAATGGTAAAATAGATTAAGAAAATTAAAAATGTTTACCTTGCAACTGTGAATAGTATATGCTGCACATGACAGATCATCACAAATATTGACCATCAAAAGATATTCATAATTTGTACTTGGAGTCCCACTGGGTAAAACTGTAAGGGTTGTGGAAGACCCAGACCAATATTTTGAAAATACTGGCCGGTCGATAAAATCATCTGAGAGGTTAGCTGTAATGAAAAACAGAAACCACAGTTCAGACAACAATTTCACTGTTTAATTCTTCACCAAACAAATCTACCTCATAAGCTCAACAATAAATTTGATAACTGCTCAATAATTATCAATTGTTCTTCTTTCTCCTCAAAAAGTAACTTAGACCCATCGTGGTAATAACTAGCTTAATAGAATATAACAACTGATCTATATGGGAGCACATTGGGTAGTGCATTGGACTTCAAATCAAAAGACCACAAGTTTGATCCTGACCTGTGCTGTGCCATCTACATTTTGTCATTGGGCATGACATTTAATCCCAATAGCCCAACTGAGAGCACAGTGACAAAATGGGTGCTAAGGCAAACTGCACATAGATAGTACATTTGTCTTCATCTGATACTAACCCTGCTAAGGGGCTGTGAGTTGGTAAATCTGACAGTTACTTGCCACAATTTGAAGATTCTTGTCAAGTTCTCTAGCAACTACTACCCATAAAACTGTCAGTCTTATAAGACCTTGTCATTAAATGCCTGGATTCCTGGAAGATCAGCAAAAGTATATTTAGGGCTCTTAACCCTTTTCCCAACGCAGACGATATCAAAATTTATTATTTTAAATATCATTTTTTTTAAATTTTTCAAAAATTTTCAACAAAACCATATCATGTGACCCCTCATTGGAACGAGCTCGACGAGCTCGTTCCAACAAGGGGTCACATGATATGGTTTTGTTGAAATTGTTTGAAAAATAATATTTTTTCAACTGCTGAATTTGCACATTACGCGGGCTGATGCGGCCGATTCATTGGGTAAAGGGTTAAGCTTCAAGATTTGATTATATTTCGAATCTTAAAGTGGTATTTTTTGTTTGATTCGTAATCAGCTGCCCGAGTCATTTTACTTCGAATTTTTTCACTGGAATTTGACTTGGTATCAGTCATCTTCGTCACCTCTCAAAATGTATAGTTGATATGGAAAATGTACATAAATAATGTTGAAAATAAAGATGTAATTTCCACTATATTAACATGAAAAGTATCTGTACCCATGCCGCCATCCATGCTAATTTCAGTTTTACTATTCACTACCTCTGTTGAAACCAAATTTAAATTTCCCAAACAATGTCGATGATGAGCTCATGGTTGCTAGTGGCTAGCCCAGTGCAGTGCCCAGTATAGGTAATTATTACACCTACTTCTGTTTTTGAACAAAAATTTTTTCTGTGTAAAATTCCAACTACATCATCAAGGCATGCATATGATGAATGCATGCCTTGATGATGTAGTTGGAATATTTTCTCAAATGGAACTTCAAGACACCTCTATTTTAATATGAGGTTCAATTCGATTTCAAATAATAGACCCAATTCAATCAGGCCTGCCATTCTTAAAAATGTAGGAGGGCTAGAAATCACTCCCCTTACATGGCCTAAGGGAGCGATTAGCTCTCCACAAGCTTACAAAAGCTAAAAGTGACAAAATGAAGTTTTACTATTAATAAAATCTGCCCAGTTGCATTGTACATTTTATTTAGTGCTGCCAACAAGGTAGTCTCTGTGAGACAGCTACACTGCACCTCTCACACCTCCGGGCCTTGACAAGGCCCAAAGGTGTGGGAGAGGCAGAGTGGCCATCTTAAAGAGACCACTAACAAAGTAGAGATCTGAAAAGATGTGGGTTTTAGGAATAGACTGTTATGGTAATCATTATTTTCTAAGGCCAAGAGGGCTAGTTTTCACCCTCCTTAATTTTTTTAAGGCGAGCAGTAAGCGAGCGAATAAATCACTCTCCTGAAAATGCCAGACCTGATTCAATTCAACATTTTATTTGAAATGAAAATATGTGATTTGCAGGACCCTAAAAATGCTGTAACTCAATTTGTCACCTCCCTGAAAATGGTGTCAAATCAATCCATGGGTGTAACTCCTCCCATGGGAAATGTTTCATGACATGGAATCAGGTAAGCTATGTCTCAGTCAATTGTAATAACATTCAAATCATCAAATGCCATTTACTGAAACCCTAGCACAAAATTAGTTACATGGTATCACAAAATTCACATAAAGCCTAAAAAGCTGCATTCTCAGGCATGTTTGCTCTGAAAAACAGACAAAGGAAGGAGGCTTTTTTTTTATATTCTCCATCCTATGAATTTAAAATCAGAAGTTAATTTGTGTATTCATAAGTCTTTTCAGCTAGTATACACTCATATGGCTGTTTGAAACAGAGCATTTCAGATGACCGTGAAGATGTCAATTCAAGTAAGGCCTATTAAAAAATGAATTATTTCTAAGGAAATCTGCTCTCAATTTCATCATGAGGGAGGGTAGCTTTTTATTTTTTGTGTGTTTTTAACCCTTTGAGACTTTATCCTGACGTTCAACCATCACTGGGAATTTAGTTTCTTCAACGTTTTCTTGGGCACTCTCCAATAATTTGTATAAAACAAATTTTAAATAACAAATTCAGACAGCCAAAAATAATCTATCCCTCAATCAGATATATCACTAATCACTAATATGAAAAATATCTTGTTATTGGTACTTTCCGACTTTTGACGCTGCATTTTGAAAAACGTTGAAGAAACTGAATTCCCAGTGACGTTTGAACGTCAGGACAATTAAAGTCTCAAGGAGTTAAGTAATGAAGCACCAGATTGTACCTGGTGCTTCATTAATTAATTTTTTGATGATTATTCCTGTAATTAGTGTTTTGAATCTAATATTATTGTGTCCAGGAAAATATTGCCCACTAGTGGAAAGTGACCAGTTCAGGGCGACTATAGTGCAGTTGGTCAAATTTTTATACTGCAAGTGCAAAATACTGAAGAGATTTTCCAGGCAATAAAATAGGAGTGATGAGGCGGCTATTCAAAAATGAGGGAAGTGTCTGAGAATCCATTATTCTTTTTATAGCCTAACAGCACTTCTTTATTTTCTTAAGAACTAAACAAGTGGATCCAAGGAGCATCAATCATTAACTTGAGAAAATTGTAGAGGATTTGGAATTGCAGTAGCTGAGTGGTTCTGATATCAGTCTTTAAACCAAATGGTTCATAGTTTGCTCCCCAAAAGAGATAACTGCAAGGCAGTTAATCCTGATTGTCCACATGGGGGCCTGGTGGTGCTATGTACTAAGGCATAATGGACACATAGATGGCACACTTAATTGTCTTCAAACAATGCCCTGCTTGTGTTAGTGTGTTGGGGAGTATGACAGTTGCTTGCAGAGGACCTGTGGTTATCTCTGGGTACACCGGCTTCCTGCAAAGTAAAACTGTCTGACACGAGATGAACCTGCCTGTCAAAAGTGTCATTAACTCTTTCAACACAAGAGACCATTTTTCCAGTCCAGCAACATGATATGTCAAAATTTCAGTAAGTAGGATGTTTGTCATGTTTGGCTGTCCTGGTAGCCTGTGTGAGTAGCCATCTTGTGACATCATACTGATATGTGGTCTTAGAGTGCATATGCAGCGCATGTTGTTAGGGTGACGTGTTTCAGTCGTCCATTTTTCATATTGGAGGTTGCCATCTTGGTTTCAATGGCAGCATGTGGTTGGTATGTGACCCTAAAACCCTACAATGGGACAGGGGTATGTTTGGAGGGTGTGTTCATTTGAAAAGAAGTGAATCTAATTACCACAAACACCCTGACAACCCCTCCAAACCACCACATATTACTGAAACAGGCTTTATTTTGTTTAGATTTCCCTGTTTTGGGCTTATAATAATATGCACACTAAGACCACATATCACTATGACATCACAAGATGGCTGCTCACACACACTAACAGGACAACCAAACATGACGTAACTGGGTCACATGACATGACATCACTTCCTAGATCCACTACTAAGTCCATAAGGTCGGGTACATGATCTACTACTGATTCTCTTCAATTCCAAGGCACCTTCCTGGCGGCTCTCTTCAAATGCAGAAAAAGTGTCCAAAATACTACACAGTTGATTCCTGTACCCTGTATCAAACATTTTTTCTGCAACCTTTGTACAACTTGACATGGTGTAAACTAGTCCATTACAAAAGCGGGATAATTGAAAATGGGTGGTCGCACTGGTGGCCATCTTGTTTTCCACATCGGCTTTCGATGGTACATGTGCATGCTGGGTATTATAGGAGAATAATCTGCGACCAACTTAACATCTAAAAGTTTACAGTTTTCTAATTTTTTATCATGATTGAAAAAAGTTTTTTGTGAAAAAAGTGTTGAAAAACTCGATTTCTGTCTATTTTGAGGCATATTTTGGTGGCCATCTTGGATTTTCACTTACGTGATATTATTATATGAGGAATGGTATCAGAAACACGAATTAGTTAATTCCTGTTCTTTATCTCACATAGTTTTTTCCGTAATCGAGAAAACTTAGTGAGGGTGTAAAACCGTGAAATTGCCCCTCCCTCATGTGTGCTATCTTGGATTACATCATATCCAACCAGGATGATTTCATGTCCAGGTACATGGAAAAAACATTCGGTCCTGAGGGGGGGGGGGGGGGGGATCCAATAGGGGGTGTACCTAGCTGCCCGACTAATTTTAAAGCAAAAAAATGGATCCAATGGACCTGCAGCCACCAGCCTGGGACCTCAAGAGGCCAGGACCCCTTATATAAATCTCATCTACCCACATATATAATTAAATTTGATCATAATTGTAAGTAAAATACAATCAAAAAGGTTATTCAATTAACTGGTTGAGTGACAGAAGCCACTATCTTAGCTTTCAGAAAATGGGGGTACTAGGGCAAAAGCCAACATTTTCCTTGCTCATGTTTCATATTCAGTCCAAAACCAATAATATTTCGTTTGTATAAGTTTCTTTTATTACAAATTATTGGATAGTGCCTATAGAAACTCACCAACAATTTGTATTAAAATAAATTTCAATGAACAAATTGAGACCACCAAAAATAAAACAGCACTCAACCAGTTAAAAGATCAATCAAGTGGGCTCCACTGCCAACTTTTAAATAGCAGAGCATTTTCAAAATATTTTTTCATCAGTTATAGTCATGGCTGCTATGAAACAGCCATGACTAGATTTAATGAAAAAATTCATCTAAATTTAACTCAAGAAATCATTGGTCAACAGTCCATTGAATTTTCAGGTGGGAATTTTGTTAAATGTGCTCAAATGATACCTATTTCAGTGAAAAAAGAAATTATGTCATGGGCAAGAATATCTGCCAGCAGCATGCAAGGCAATGAAGGCATGCAAGGAGTTAAGAATTACAGCAAAATTTCTAACAGCAAATTTGTTCATTCGGAAAATCTACACACTGAAAGGCAAAGGATAAATCCGACAGAAAAAAACTTTAACAATACATTTGTTGCTTTTTCTAATATCAAATTCTTTGTCACAGAATGTGACAGCAATGAAAAATTGCCTTTCAAAGTTGTATTATTAAACCTTTTTTCTGTTCATATTTTTTCAGGCAAAAAGATTGGCTAAAGCATTTGTTTTTATGTTTTTTTTTCAAAACATACTGAACCAAAAAGAAAAAACGCATTTAGGCCTGTCCTAAACCACGCACCCAATGTCTGTCTTAAAAATTACCTTGCACAGTGTGAATGGAAAAGACCCCCTGCATGCTCATATTGTTTCAACATGAAAAGTAATTCATATTTATCTCATCATATTAAAAACACTTTAAAAAAAAACTGTAACTAGATGAGTGATTCTGTAAAATCACAGGCTTTTCCTGGCATACAAAAACATTAAGCCCTTTGAAGAAATTGTACAAAATTTCAGCCCCCATATCTCTGAACATGCAGATGTACATACCAATATTGCCCCAGTTGAAGTGTTAACACAACATTAAATGAAAAATGCATCCAACCCATGCATAAATTTGCTTGAAATCCTTCAAAACTCATTTTAATGCAGAAAAACTATTATGCTGACCCTAAAACTTTTACCAGCAAAAGTCACTCAATTAGTCCACAGTAACCCTAAATTTCCATGGGATTTCAACCACAAATTTGAAATGGATTTTGGAGTTCAAGGTCTTAAAATTACCTTTTGAAATAAATACATCTGACAGTATAAATGTAGAGCAAGTGGCAAGTTGCAGTTCTGCAAAGGAAACCGCTTTTGATAAACAGATAAAATTTTACAATGCATTATCGTAACTTTTCCTTTAATTTCTTCTGAAATGACAATTCACACTTTTGAATACCATTGAAGTATGAAATTCCATCAGGTACAGTATGACTGTCTTTTATAAGAACACTCAACAGATCGAAACTAGTATGTTGTCTTTATGCGCTAAGAACTTTCTTGTTAAGAGAATTGTTAAGAGAAAAAGTTGGTTAGCTTTCTAAAGTAAAGGAGTGCATGCTCAGCTCTATATAGAGCTGTACTGGTCTGGTTTGGAGTTCCAACTTAAACATCCCCTGGAGAGCTTAACAAAAACTTTATTTTCTCATTACCCTAAATCTGAGTTTGGGATATCATTACTGATTGCAGCCCTGCTCTTGGCAGTAAGTACGTTGGAGAGTCTGACAGCTGTGCACCCAGCATCTTTGGATATAGGTCATTCCACAAAGATCGCGGAGTACAGTGATGTAACAAATGTAAACTCATTATTTGTCAGTTATGAGATCTAGGATTTCAAAAATGATGTTTGGTGGCCATTTTGCACACATTGTGGATAAAATCAAAATTTCCTTTGCATTTATAATAATGATACATTACATTCATATTATTCAGTCCATTACTGGTGTTCTAGCATTTCACAGTGCTGAGATTGCAAGCCAAAATGTCTGATTTTAAGGCCTATTTTTGATGTTTTGGAAAATTTTGGCAGAAAAAAATGATTTTGGTAAATTTTTATTACTAGCTTGTTATGGAAAAGTTTATTTAGACAAATCTGTGAAAATGTCAGGTCATTAGGCCATTCGGACCAGGAGCAATGAAAATTTTGGTGTTTTTTTTCAACATTTGGCGGCCATTTTAGACACATTATGAATGAAATTGAAATTTCTCTTGCATTTCTGATAATGATAAATTACATTCTGACTATTCAGCCCATTACTGGTGTTCTGCTAATTCAAAGTGCAGAGATTATAGGCGAAAATGTTCTATTTTCATGCCTATTTTTGATATTTTGAAACATTTTGGCAGAAAAAATAATTTTGGTAATTTTCGTTATCATTTGGTGATGGAAAAGTGTATTTAAGACAAATGTGTGCAAATTTCAGGTCATTAAACCATATGGAGCAGAAGATATTGGTCAATGAAGATTTAGGCATTTTTTTCCACATTTGGAGGCCATTTGGGACACAATGCGGATAAAATCGAAAAACTTTTGCACTTATGATAATGATACATTACATTCTTACTTTTTAGATCATTATTGGTCTTCTGCTTGTTCAAAGTGCCGAGATTGTAGCCAAAATTTTGATTTTCATGCCTTTTTTTATGTTTGGGAAAATTTGGGCAGAAAAAATAATTTTGGTTAACTTTTGAAACCATTGTCTGTGGAAAAATGTATTTATGAAAAATCTGCAGAAATTTCAGGTCATTAGCCCATTTGGACCAGGAGGTATTGGTCAATGATTGTGGCATTTTTGAGCAGGTTTTGGCAGAAGAAAGTTAACACCCAAAGTCAAAACCTTATTCACAAGACAAGGTATAGCTGTCTATGACCTTGCGAAAGTTAACAAAATCTGTAAGAGTGTTCTCGAGGATTCCACCCCTGTAAAGTGTTGAAAAAAAGAAAGAAAAAAAAAGGGAAAAAAAAAAATTCTGTGCAATAGCAAATGTCTTTTCCTTTTAGGAAAAGCCAAACAAAGAAAGAAGTTGGAAAAAAAAGACGCAATAGGTGATTATTTGTGTTCATCATTTTACCCAAATCAAATGTAAACAATGACCCGCCATAATAACCCACAAATGAAACTCACGTGAACAAAACTTTCCAATTTCCAAATAGCCTAAATGAACTCGTTCTGAGACAAAGTTTAACCTACTTCATGTAATTTGGATTTATATCAAACTCCACATTTACAAACTGTGTTTTTCAGTTTCGCAGGAAATGGTAAAAAAAATAAGAATTAAATTTAACTCAGTGTTGCTATGAATGACAGCACCCTTCCATCAAGTGGAAAAGAAGATTGAAGGTTTGAGTGGGAGTGAACCCTGATGTTCCTTTTAACTTACGCAAATTCAAAGGTCAATAAAATTTTTAATGACACAAGAACATGTTTCAGTGAAATATATCATTATTTCAAACAAAATTTTTTTGTTCAGTTTTCACTAGGAAGCATAATGCAACTTGGTTTTTATTTTAACTCTGCAAAGTAGAGAGTGTTTAAATTTATTGCACCTCAAGTTTAATTATAAGGAATGATCATTTGCTTCTGTCTATTTCTTGAGTTATGAACACCAAAAAACAAAGGCTGGACATAGTGTAAATGGGCTATTACACAGTTTGGCATTTGTTTTTTAGGGTTCGTAACTCAAGAAATAGACAGAAACAAATGATCATTCCTGGTATAATTAAAAAAGTCAATACATTTGAGTCCTTTTTGGCCAAAGTAAGGTTAACATTGAAGATGTTGTGTGATGTTTTGTTGCAGCATATTTTATTCTTAATGCATGGAAAATTTATGTCAATCCCACTGAGCAATTTAGTTTATTTTGAGAAAATGTAAAGCTTCACTATATTTCAGCTCAGCTTTGGCAGAGAAAGATTTTCCTAAGATGGGACTACAATGAAAATCAAATTCAGTTAGGAAACAAGAACAACATGTAGTGTGGCATATGCCACCGAGTGGTGTCATAAAAGGGTTGGTAAGTCTCTCAGGGCATAACCAAAATCAAAAAGAAGCTTCATCTGGACACCAACAATGCTTCACAAAAAAAAATACAATTGATTTGAATCAGCATTCAAAAGTTATTGGATCAAAACCAAATTCAAGATGGCCACCGTGGTGGTCATACTGAATTGGTTATCTGATCTAAAATCAAAAGGAAGCTTCCTCTAGACACCAATAATGCATAAGCAAAAAATGAAACTGATTCGAGAGTCAGTATTCATTAGTTATGGAGATGGAAACCAAATTCAAGAAGACAATTTTGGAAGCCATAATGAACTGGTAACTGGTGGCCATCTTGGCTCAGCTGACTGGTCCAACATTGAAAGGACGCTTCCTCTAGACATCAACAATACATAATTCAAAAATAAAAATGATTTGAGTCAGCATTCATTATTTAATGGATCGGAAACCAAATTTAATATGGTCGTTATGGTGGCCATATTGAATTGGCTAGCTCATCCAAAAACTGGTTCGATTTTGAAAGGAAGCTTCCTCTAAAACCAACACTGCATAATTAAAAAATAAAAATGATTCGAATAAGCATTCATTAGTTTGGACGGAAACCAAATTCAGTATGGCCACCATGGTGGCCATATTGAATTGGTTGAATTGGCTAGCTGATCCAAAATCAAAAGGAAGCTTCCTCTAGACACCAATAATACATAAAAAAATGAAATTGAGTCAAATCAGTATTCATTAGTTATTGGGTGGGAACCAAATTCAAGATGGCCACCATAATGAAGTGGCCACCATAATGAACTGGCCACTGGTGGCCATCTTGGTTCAGGTGACAGGTCCAAAATCGAAAGGAAGCTTCCTCTAGTCACCAACAATGCAGCATTAAAAAGTACACATGAATCGAGTCAGCATTCATTAGTTACTGGACGGAAACCTAATTTATTATGGCTGCAATGGCAGCCATTGCGAATTGGCCAGTTGAGCCAAAATCGAATGGAAGCATTGTCTGGTATTCCACAATTAAACCTTGAATTTATGATTTAAAGTTAACAAACCAAAGTTAACAGAAAGAATGATGGATGGATGGATGGATGGATGGATGGATGATGGATGGATGGATGGATGGAAGGATGGTTGGATGGATGGATGGATGGATGGATGGATGGATGGACGCTCCAACAAAAATGAGGTTTATGTGGCTAAAATATTTGAGGAATTTAAAATGCATGGACAACCACTAAAAATACTTTTTAAGCCTAATTTCTGGGCGGTAGCAAACCATAACTATTTCAGCTTACTGACCCTACCTCTGTGAATTTTGTTCTGGATTTTTAGGAATTCCAAGGCATTCTGGGAGAGTAATCAAGACAAAGCTTGGAAAAATCAAGAAAAAGAAGTAATTATTTGTGAAATCTTTTTCCAGAGAATTCCTGTATTTTTCCAGATTTTAAATTCCCAATTTCATCAAAAAAGCATCTGATGACTGTTTTAATTTCTTGGTTTCCCAGAAAAGTCTGGAATTTTTATTCTGTTGGAGTAGAAATATATAATGTTTATATAATGTCATGTCCCCATTGGATAATTTAAAATTGGAGGGAAAAGTTTCACATCTCTGCCATGTTGTATTTTTGGTGAAAAGACTATTTTGAAAGGAAATAAACTTATATATGTGAGTATTCAATCTTTCAGCTTGATAATACACTTCTGAATTATAAACAATAATCTTCAGAGCCTAATGGATAAAGGTTTGGGAAATGTTAACTGTTTAACAATTCATTTCATCAAAATCTTTGTTTCTCACCTCAACACATCTCATGGGTGGTTTCATCAGTTGGATTTATAATTCCCGATTCCAACTTGTTTTCTCAACATTCTTTGATGATTCCCTTTTAAATACTGAATCTTGAACACATTTTTAAAATATTGTACAGATATCTGTATTTTTTATGAAATTCCTCTCAGGAAAACTTTTTCTCAAATGTTTGGTGTATATAAGTACATGTACTATGACACATCCATATTTGTATTAAACTCAGTGGAACCAGCTCATTTCACTGAGGGGGTCATGAGCTATGTTTTTGAAGCAAAAAAATGGAAATTTCTAGTTATACAACAAAATCTGTGACAAGTGTCATCTTCTATTAAGTTAGGTAAAGGGTTAAAAAAACATTATGTCCATGAATTCAAGAGATTCTTGATCCAATCAGCTGCAAAAATTGCATTACTGAGGTGTGAATTTCTCAGTCTGTAAAATTTAAATATTTTATTTAATTTGTAATGAATACTGAATTCCAGGAAACCCGAAAAAATCAGTAATTCTGTTCTGACAAAATAAAACTGAAGTCTGGGAAATCCGGAAAAATCAGGAATTCTGTTAACAATGAAACGTCAGTTGAATTCCTGGAAATCCGGAAATTCAGGAATATTTGCTCAGACATGTTCTTTTAAAACCCAGAATTCTCTGGAATTCCAGGGTGACCAATACCGGAGAATCCTGGTTTTCTTGATTTTCTTGACTTGATATTCTGTGGAATTCCCTGGATTTCCAGGGCTTCCGGACATGAAAAAGACTATGCTTTTCCCGGAATTCCCTGGAATTCCCGAGAAAATATCACACAGGTACCCTTAAACTTTATCTTGACAGATAATCTCTGAAAATATAATACCCACTTTTTGTCACTTTTTAGCCACTTAAACCATTTTAGCCACATAAAAAGCATTTTAGCCACATAACCTACTTTTTAGACACATAAACACCATTTGTTAATACAACTTCAAGTGGGTAGTCACATAAATCAGACTAGACACAAATGGATGGGCAGATGGACAGATGAATGGATGGATGGATGGATGGATGGATGGACATGGTGAAAACATAATGCCCTGAGAGGTTCTCGGTGGCATAAAAATAAGTGCAGAATTTCAGAAACATTTCAAGAATCATTTTTGAGATATAAAAGGAACAAATTAGATGGGAAAAAACACCAGAGGATTGTTTGTTGAGTATTAACAGAAATTACACATTTAAATTAACCCTATTCAAAATGATGAAATATTAAAAATTCCAAACTGCAAATTTTTCACATTCTGCATCCAAGAATTTAACCAATTCAATCTTGTTCAACAAAGCTCACTGGATTCATTAAATTCTTAGAAGTATTATGGGTAAAATGTGCCACATGAAATTCAGGTATTTTGACATTACGGCTTCCCCTTGTTAAACATTCACACAAAATTCTAGTCTATATCCTTCAGTAAAGAAAATAATACATTAACCCTTTACCTAACTAAATTAAAGTTCACATTTCAAAAACAAATTTCACATTTTTTCAATAAAACCATACTAATATGGATATCATTAGAACCAGCTTGAAGAGCTGATTCTAATGTTAATCATATTTGCATGGTTTTACTGAGAAACCTCAAAGATATTTTAAGCTATGGTAGGCTTGTTCTGGTTAATTTTCTGGCATTTTTGGCTGCCATGTTAGGTAAAGGGTAAAACACAAACAAAACTCACCATAGACGTGGTAAGATACTTCTCCAGTTCCAACAATATTTGTGCAGTGTATGGCAAAATTATCATTAGTCTTTCCTGTACATGAGGCATTTACAGTGCATGTTCCTGTGGGTTTATCCACTACATCAGTATAAATGGCACCGGAGCTAGAAGATCCATCTAAATGATGAGATATGCATCGGAATCGGAATTTTCTATTGTTTTGTTCCACTTCAGAAAGGCCCAACAATAACTCCATATCAACAATTAACTTGTTGGAAGATTTATCTGAAATGTTATATGAAGCACTGACAATTATATCTAATCTTATATATCTTTATCACACATCAGTTCAAAACTTCAGTTGCAAAATATGTGCATTTCCATCCAGTGGTTTAACCTTTTACCTAATAGATCTGCTACATCTACCCATGTAATTTACAAATTGTGCAGTTGAAAATTACTTGCTTCAAAAAATACTTAAACAAAACCACATCATGTGAACCTTCAATGGAAGAAGCCTGTCAGGTCATTTCAATGATGGGTTACAAGATACTGTTTTGTAGAAATTTTGAGAAATATTTGAAAACCAAATAATTAAAATTACAAATTTTTATATTATGTGCACTGGGTGAAGTGTTAACCCCTAAAAACAAATAATTAAAATAACAAATTTTGATATTGTGTGCATTGGGTGAAGTGTTAACCCCTAAAACCAAATAATTAAAATAACAAATTTTGATTTTGTGTGCAATGGGTGAAGTGTTAACCCCTGAAGGAACGTGTAACTATTTTTTCTAGGATTACATCTCCCAAGATTTTGTTCAAAAACAGTTTGCACCGACTGCTAGATTTTGGCAACTAAGACTAGCAAGAGAAACCCCCCACAACTTAAACTCTGCAAGTTGAAATATAAATTTTATAGTAAATTTCCTTTCTTATTGTACCTACCACAATTGTTCACAACAGGCTTGCAATACAGTAGAAGTCTCTAGCTTGGAAGTATACTCTCTATTTTTGGTTCTTTCCCAAGCGCTTGGGAAAGAAAAAGTGGTGCAAAAGCACCAAGAAAAAATAAGCCAAAACTGGGCCGAGTGTGACTGGCATAACTGAGTATGGGACACTCTTCTCTTTACCAATACCATGGCTTCCGGAACCAGTGTGCAGACGTATAACCAACATGTCATTCTATTTGAATCTGTCAATATTGGAGTTATGTTACCAGCCGGAGGAAGGATTCTTACCCAAATAAGATAGGAGGGCCTCTGGTAAACAATTGTGGTAGGTACAATGACAAAGGAAAATTTACTATAAAATTTATCTTTCTTTTATCAACCTACTCACAATTGTTTACAATAGGCTGAATAGACAATATGAGGTGGGAATCACATAACCAACCACCACATTACCCCAAGGACCAGGTAATTTTAGGGAGACTTCCTGTCTCCCTCCAGAAAACTAGGGAGAAGGCAGAGTGAAGTAGGGAGACTTCATAGGCAGGTGGGGAAAATTAAGAATATTTAACTTCCACTCCCCTGCCACCCCTTCATATTTTCAGCTCGTGGTCCTCCATTAATGCCCAATTAATCCAGGTCCAGTTGTCTATGATGTATCTATGCCAGGTTAAAAAATCACAAAATAATCATTGATTGAAAATCCCCCACTGCTACCCACTCCTTCATGACCACTCCCCTCTTCTTTGTGCCAATCCCCCCAGCACCCTCCTGTGGTTGCCTTTCACCAAAGTCTACTAAGCTAATAATTTCCTTAGTCTGAAAGTGTGAACAGGACCAGATGTAAGAAGGTTGCTTGGAAGGTACTTTTTCAAGATCCTTCATTCAACATCCTAAGCGTTGTAACTTACATTCAAACTGGGTTATTTTGTTAAGTCACATAAGTCACCTATTTTCGTTTCGACACTTGAATCTCCGACTGAAACGGAACAAAATAGAAATAAAAAATCTGCAAAAAGCGACAATGGACAATTGATTCTCCTGTGATTTCAAATAAATAGTCGCTTATTTGATGAATGAAAATGCCACTTATCACACTCAAGCACATTCGATTCTTGAAAATAATTGTTTTTATGTAAACCTCGGATCACTCAGTTCTGCCTTTCCTCATTTTGACAAATTTTTAGAAGGCGACTTGTAATCGCCCCGACTATTTTTCTAGGTGACTTTGGGCTTAGAGTGACATAATCGCTCTAGTCGCCCTCACCGCTGGTCTCTGCATAACCCGACTGTGCTGGAACCATGGAACAGGAGAAGAGTTCCCAAAGCTTGTAGAGTCATCGTATCACAAATATCAATATAGAACAATGTGAGATGAGGCGTATGGCCAGATGTGACACAAAGACAGAAAGGACAGTAACAATACACAAGTATAGAACAGGTCCTGAAAAAATTTGAAACAAGACCAATGACAGTCAATTGAATTCTGTGAAAAGGACAGGAAAGAACAAGACTAACAGTGACTGCCCGGCCATGGATGCCCCCGAACTATGGCCTTGATCTGTGACCCTGACCATCATCGAAAACAAAAAAAAACATTTTATATGTTACACATCATCCACCCATAAGCAACATGTACGCCAAGTTTCAACAAAATCCAGTGAAGCATCTCAGGATTATGGTGCGGACACCAAAATCTTCCTGATGGAGAGACATATGGAAATGACAAACACTATATGCCAAATCTGTGACCTTGACCTCCACTGAACAAAACAAAATTGTGCATGACACATTGTCTCCCCAAAAGCAATATGTATGCCAAGTTTCAAGAAAATCCAATAAAGCATCTCAGAGTTATGAAGCCGACACAAAAATCTGCCTGACAGACAGACAGACAGACAGATGGAAATGACAAGCACTACATGACCAGGAAAAATTTTTCGGGGGCATAAAAAGACAAACTGCAACAATGGAAAAGTTGTCTATTAAGAGTGAAATGAGATCATGAGATTACTGAAGAAAGGGTTGGAACCGATTTAAGAATCCCTGGCAAACAAAAAGGTTTCAGAAAGCATAGAACAGTAGTCCTTAACAGTAAAAGATTGAAGGCCTTTAGTATCAAATAAATAAAGAAATCTGTCAGTTGAGCCAATGATGGATGTTTGTAACTAAAGTCATTACTCAGGCATCAAGAGTAACATCCCACTTTGCATTGTATGCTAAGCTGGTGGAAAACCTCCTGGGTGCAGAAATGTACTCCACTGCTCTTCAAGAAAAACCTCTTTCCCAGAGACAGGACCTGATAAAAGACAAGCGTGAAGGTGCAACTGTCTGACATCGAGCGGGAACTTCTGGGGTTGACCCTGCAGAAGCAGATCCTCATGAAGTGGTAATTGTGTGGGCACATCTAGAAGAAGAGGTCTTATTTGATTGATCCAAATCTGTTGTGGAGTGAGAGGAGCATTCAGGATAATCTGATAGTTTGAGTTCTGAATTTTGTTGAGACTGCACTGGATGATTAGTGTCGGTGGAAAGACATAGCCATCTATCTCATTCCAGTCGAGTGACAGAACGTTTACTGTGAAGGTGAGAGGGTCTGAACAAGGAGACACAAAAGTGTTTAGTTGATTGTTCCACCATGTTGCAAACAGGTCTAAGTGGGGTGTGCCTCACTTGGCACAGAGAGACATGAAGACATGTCTTTTCAACATCCATTCGGACAGAAATCTTGTCTTTGCAGGATGGAGCTTCTGCTAACACATTCAGATGACTTGGAATATGTTTGATTTGCAGTGTAGCACTGTTCCGGTATGCTAGAAACATTAGACATTTGGTCAGTTGACACAAATGGAATGAGTGAGTGCGTCCCTAATTCCTTAGGTACATAATAACTGTCGAATTGTCAGATAGAATGGAAACTGCTTGGTTCGGCAGAGGGATAACAGTGCTTGAATACCAGAAGTATTGCTAACATCTCCGTCTGGTTGATGTGCAGTGAAGCATGATTCTCAGTCCACAGACCATTTGTCTGTAGGTTTAGAGGATCCAACCCTGATCGCTTACATCTGCTGTGAGAATTTGATCTTTGTTCGGTGAGTCCAGAGGAGAATGATCATATCCAACGGGGCTACATTCAGTCTCCAATTCTGGAACAGATAAAAGTGGAAAGCCAAGAGATGAAGTCTGCCCAAAGGAACGAGATCTGTCATGAAAGTGCAAAGACCGATCAGACAAAGGAAGTCCTGGTCAATCAACTGAGTCGCCTTGGAGAAGTGAATTGCGAAAGCACTAAGAACAGTTTTAATGGAGTGAGGTCTGACTTCTCCTAATTGGGTTGAAGACTCAATGACTGAAGAAGCTACAGAAGACATGATACATCATTCTCTAGAAGAGAGAAGTTTGCATGTCTCTGGAGAATGCCATCAAGGTATGCTGAAGAAGTCACTAATGAATGTGCCCTGTTATATGTAATCTCTTGATTCATCAGCCTGGTGAAGGAGCTCATTTAGAAGGCTTTATAGACAGAAACTTAACCTAACACTTACCACATCTGGGAAAACACACATTTCCAGTATAGCAGGGTAGGATTTGTTCGGTTTCGCATCGCAGTTTGCAATGCAATTTTCGATCTATTGCAAATCAGTTCCATAAAATTAGGTCACAAAATGCGATGCACATGTATTTCGGTAAACAGAAGAGGATCATCCCTTTTAGTTCTCTTGACATTTAATGCACTCACATAGTATAGTATATAGGCATGTCATAACTACGAAGGATGCTTTTTTAGGCACGTCATAACTACGAGAGATGTTGTTCAAAACAGTCACTCACAACGGTATACAGAAACATGTGATTGCTAACCAATCAATCAACTGTACTTTGCTTGGAGGTCATTGAGCTGTTCCAGGCAAGAAGTCCATCTAGAGTGTTCCGGTTTTACGGTGTAAAAATAAAGCACTTTAATAATCTGTAACTGGAACGTGCAACCTTCTCACCCAAGTATTAAGGTTTTGATTATCTCTATTCTGCCCAGTGGTTATAACATTAACACGGAGAAATACCCACTTCATGTGAAACAAAACTAAAAATATAAAATAAATGATTGATAAGGCATTTTAGTCTTTGTCTTTTATTAGGTAGCAGGTCTGTTCGCCCTAAATATATGTTTGCCCTGGGTTCGTTCGCCCTGAGTCCATTCACCCTAAAAGTGGTATTGGGTTCGTTTGCCCTAGTATTTTTTTATACATAAAAAATTATTCTTATAATGGGGTCTGGTATGTTGTTCATCATATGGACCAGTGGAGTCTTTAAAGTTCATGTCCCAGTGAGTGTGACATTGCTATGTTAGAATGTTTTATTTTATTCGGTTGATTGAAACATGATTCGATTATACATGTAATTATTGACTTATTTTAGTACTTTTGAGGGTGGAACCATCATGAATGAAAACTGCTGAACAATTACACCCACTTGCTGATCAATTTCAAGAGATAGGAAAAAAATGGCTAAACAAAAATGTTAATACAAATCCTACCCTGTATAGATGGTCCATTGACTGAAACTATCAAAATCCAGAAATGCTCCTAAACAAGGAAAATATTGTATCCAAACCTGGTACAAGAAATGAATTGTGTGATAAATGAATAATACATATAAGAACAAACAGGTATAGTAATCCTAATATGATAATAGTATCTAAAACCAGCCTATGACCCCTACTTTGCTAGCAGGAGGGAAAGGTAAAGGTTACATCCAAAAAAGCTAAGATTTTGTATAACTAAAGGTAAAAATGTTATCCCTTCACAAATCTCATTGTCAGCAATAACTGTGCCATGTTGTAAGCATAAGCTCTACAGCCATTGCAAGGTGAAAACAGACGATGTTATGGGATATGTTGAAAAACACATCAAAGGTGAAGGATGTAGGGAGTGTGGAAAAAATTTCAGGAAAGTGGTTTATCACCTATATAAATGCATATTAGTGAGTAAAATTACCAATACTCAGAATACAGAATAAAAAACATTTTTGGACCCAAAAAATATAGCACGAAAATAGGTGACACAAAATCGTTACATTTGCATTTTCAGACTAAGATTTACAAAAGCACTTTCCTGGAAAAATCTTCAGCGATTTTGATGGTGGTTGATCTAAAACATCATAAGCAGTACTTAGAGATCCACAACACTTCCATAAGTCATCCAAAACCGCTGTTTTCCAGATTATTTGAAGGAGAGAAATTTACAGAGGTTCCTCCATTATATGTGAAAAAGATTAAATTGACTTTGCGCATAACTGGCAGGAATTGGACAACAGGTGACTATTCTTTGTAGGATACAGGTCATCAGGTTTTGTGTACACTACACAAATTGGCACCTGATGAACTCACTTGGTTTAAATTTTGTCTTTTGACTATTTTATAGTCTCCCAAGGATTTTTCTTTGAGATTCTCCAAAGTTTGCACACTTTTTCACTCGAGAAAAGGAAGACGATAGGCACTTGTGTTATTTTGGTAAGATTCGAAGGAATGTTTATTGCTTTATAGAATGTCGCTGTCTATGACACATGATCTATTCATCAAACAAATTAATATGTCAAGCATTGAATTTGGAAAAGATTTAGATTTAATATGGCATGTGTGATTATTTTCGCAGACGCAACTTTATTAATATGGTTCAGTCGATGATGCTTTCCAAAACTAAGAAGTGTGGTAACAGTCTGCATTGCAAGTAGGCCATCACAGTGATGGCCGATTTGGGAAGCATCATTGGGAGAGAGCCAATGAAGTAATGTGCCCTTCTCGAAGTTGGAGGTCCACCTCCAAGAAAGTTTTGAAATTTAGTACCCCAGGTAAGTGCTACAATTGAGTACCTGTTGCTGAGTGGGATATTTGTGAAGAGCAGTCAGACCAGGTCTTGAAATTGTCAGTGAAGAATATTTAAATTTTATAGTAAATTTCCTTTCTTATACCTACCACAATTGTTTACTACAGGCTTGCACTACAGTCGAAGACCCTAACTTGGAAAATATACTCTCTATTTAGATCTTTCCCAAGCGATTTGGGAAAAAAAGTGGTGCAAAAGCACCAAGAAAAAACAAGCCAAAACTGGGTCGAGTGCTACCGGCACACACCCAGTAGGGGACACTCTTCTCCAACAATGGAGTTATGTGATCAGCGGGGAGGAAGGATTTTTACCTGAATAAGAAGACGGGAGGACCTCCATGTAAACAATTGTGGTAGGTATAATAAGAAAGGAAATTTACTATAAAATTTAAATTTCTTATCAACCTACCTTACAATTGTTTACTACATGCTGAATAAACAATAGGATGGAGGGAATCACATAACCAGCCCCCACATAACCCAACTGCACTGGGACCGTGGACAGAGGAAGAGGTCCCTAGGCCTCTCAAACCATAGCATCACAATCATTAGTAAAAGACAATGAAAGATGAGGAGTACGGTTCTGTGTGATGCACAGACAGAAAGGACAGTAACAGCACAGAGCTGGAACTAACCTTGTAAGAAGCCTAATGGCTCCTGCAACTGATGCAAATAGAAGGTGGAGAAAGTAGAAGCATTTCTCAAGTAGACTGCCTGCATAACATCCAACAACTTGACAGAGTTAGCATAAGCCCAAGAGGTAGACAAGTCACGCACCTTGTGGGTGGAAATACGATTGGTAAAACAATCATCAGTCGCTAGACGAGCATAAGCCACGTGAATAGAAAAACAAATCCATCAAGAAAATGGATTGAGGAGAGATCTTATGTCGACCAGGAATAAGAGACAGAAAAAATTGTTTCCTGCCTTTCCTAATGAACTGCATCTGATTGAGATAAATGCGAGTTGCACGAACCGGACAGAGCAAAGGGCAATTAGCCTCAGCAGAAGGAAAGAGCCCTGAAAGAAATAGGAGGTGGAGTCGTTTCTGGTATCTGATTCTTGGCCAGAAAGGAGCAATCAGTGGTAAATGTAACACTGTTGGGAGAGCTCCTGAAACAGGCCGGATGAACCGAGAGGGTGTGAAGCTCAATAACCCCGTCTGGCTGAGGCAAAAGTCATCAGAAAAGCTGTCTTGTATGTGAGAAAACGCATATCCACCTGGGATAAAGGTTTGAATGGTGCTCCCCCCCCCCCCAAGCAAAGCAGCACCCAAGAAAGATTCCATCTTGGGGTAAGCTGCAAAATCCTAGGCCTTTGCAAAGAAAAATGCCGAATAAGCTTGGGGAGGTATGGATTAGTGCCGATACGACGCTTTCCCACATCTGAAAAGGTCTTCGAAAGCATGGACCTGTATCCCTTGATAGTGACAGGCTGCAGACCCTGAGAATCAAACAGATATACCAGAAACTCCACAATCTGTGTTATACAAGGATTGGCATAATCAACAGAGTGATCAGCACACCATCGACAGAAGACTTTCCACTTAGTCGCATAGGCTAAACCAGTGGAGTGCCACCTTGAAGAAGAAATGCACTCCACTGCTTGTCTCGAAAAACCTCTACGGAGGAGACAGGACCTGACAAAATAATGCGCTAAGGCACAATGAAGTTGGGTCAACGTGAAACCTCATCGGGTGACCTTGGCAAAGAAGGTCATGACGTAGAGGGAGACGTGCTGGAACCGCCACCAACAGAGAGTGAAGCTGATTGATCTACACCCGTTGAGGCGACAGGGGAGCAATCAGAATGATTTGACAACTGCAGGTTCTGATGTTGGCCAGAACCTGAGGCAGAATCGGAACCGGCAGGAAGGCATAGCCAACTAGACAATTCCAATCGAGTGACAGAGTGTCCACAGTGAAAGCTAGAGGATCTCGACACAGGGACACAAAAGTGTCCACCTGATGGTTCCAATGGGTCGCAAAGAGATCGATCTGGAGACAACCCCAGAGATCGCAAAGCGACTGGAACACTGCCCTGTGAAGCATCCACACGATGGAAATGATCCTGCCCCGTCGGGACAGGGAGTCAGCTAGGACGTTCAGACGACCGGGAATGTAACAAACAACCACTCTGGTGTCGACATCCTGGGCTAGCAGTAGAAGATCCCAAGCCAATTTGTACATGTTAACTGAGTGCGTGCCACCCTGGTTCTGAAAGTAAGCTACCACTGTCAAATTGTTGGACGACAGAAGGACCTGACGATTCGAAAGGTGGGGGATCCACTGCCGGAAATTCAGAAGAGCAATGCAAGAAGCTTCTTCTGGTTGATGTGAAGAGCTGCTTGATCCTGGTCCTAGGCACTGTGAAAGGAAAGACTGAGAGGATCCAACATCGCACCCCATCCGAGATCGCTGGTGTCTGCCGACAGAACACGATCAGACGTGGGTAAGTCCAACGGAACTCCCTGCATAATCCACTGAACATCCATCCTGGAGAGAAGGTGACAATGAAGAGACTCCGGTAACTGAAGCACCAGATCCAGAGGATCCACGTTTGGCCTCCAACGATTGAGCAGAAAGTGTTGGAGAGGTCTGACATGCAGCCGACCTAGGGAATGAGATCCGTCAATGAACCACAGAGAACGAGCAGCCGGAGAATACTCTGAGCTGTCGTGGACGTGGACTGGGACAGAGTCAGGGCAAAAGCTGAGAGAATCACAGCCCTTACCCGGGGAACAGGCACCGTATTCAGCTGAGTACAGAAGTCCATCCCCAGATGACAAAACGACTGAGAAGGGACTAGGTCCGACTTCTCCTCATTGACTCTGAACCCTAGCAATGTGACCAGGCTCAACAGTGTGTCGACATCTGACTCAAGAAAGGCAGCTTTGGAATGCCTCTGGAGGATATCGTCCTGATATGCCAAAGTAGTAACCCTGGACTGTGAGCGATGAAAGGCTATCACATGTGACATCAGTCGGGTGAAGGCCCAAGGAGCCAGGTTTTGAGGCCGAAGGACATGGCCTTGAACTGGTAAACTCGCCCCAGAAAAGCAAACCCGAGATACTTTCGTGATGTCCAATGAATCGGAACGTGAAAGAAAGCATTTTGCAGGTCAATGCTGGAAGCGAAATCTCCCTGGTGAATGGAGCGGTGAACTGACCTGAAAGTCTCCATGCTGAACTTGGGAGCAATGATAGACTGGTTCAGGATACTCAGATTGATAACTGGTCGGAGTCGGCCGTCCTTCTTCGGCACCAAAAACAGGCGGGAATAAAATCCCACTGAATGAATGTTCTGGGCGACCTCGATCTCCCCCTTTGACAGGAGATTGTCTATCTCCTTGATCAAAAGTTCCCGATGTGTAATGTCTAAAGGAACTTGTGTTGAAAGAGGCACTCTCGACAGAGTGGGATGCCTCTGGAGTGATATCCGCAGCCTGGACCGAACAATATCTAACACCCAAGGATCGGATGTGATTATGGCCCAATGGTCTGCGAACTCTCATATCCTTCCTCCAACTTGGGATGAATCGAGGTGAGGACCTTCATTTTGAGCCCCGGCAAGGCCAGCGAGAGGAGAAACCACCTCCTCTACTATATGTAAAATCCTGAGTCCTCCCTCTAGCCTGCCGACACTTAGCCTTACCCCATGAGTAAGCAGTAGAAGCGGCGGCAGGAGGATCAGCCCTTGGCTTTGCAGAGGAAGCGGAAGGGTGCTTGTTAGTCTTTGGACGGCCCCTGACTCCAAGAGAAGGCTGATCAAGCTGACAAAGCAAAAGCAGCAGCTGATCTTTGGAGGGGGGTGCCCGGAAATGACTAGTAGCCTCACTGGAGGCAATGGGAAGGCTGCTGGAAAGAACCTGTGTGAGCAAGGAAAGGGTCTCCCTAAGCTCATGGCCTGTGTCGGCCGGTTAGATGTGAGAACGAACTGGTAATTAAAAGTGATTTCACTCCTGAACATTTTAACCAGCGAAGGTTCATGATCCTCAAATACACCCGACGCGGGGCGACGGGTGGCAGGCAAACATCTGAAGGCAGATGTGTGTAGGGGTATGACATACCCTGAAGATCTACAGTGCAGGAACTCAGGTGAGTTGCCACAGACTTCTGAGGGACAGAAGGTCCAGGCTGCACAAAAAGCGTCAGTCCCGCAAAACTGGCCATGGGACCAGAGTGCGTGGAACGGAAACGCAACAGAGTCCATGGTGACCGCACCACGATCATCCAAATACAATGAGAAAACTGCTGAGTGCGATGGCTGAGAGACCACAGCAGAAGATTCGGCCTGCAGCCCCTTCCGACTTCGCCAAATTGAAGTAAGGGAAGGATGAGGCCGATACCCCATGTCCACACTACCAGACATCTCTGCAGACCCCTGCAGGGATAAGCCGAGGCCGGCTGAAACAGTGACCGATGACGTAGCAGACAGAACAACAGAAAGGTCCAGGCTGTACAAAAAGGATTCGGCCGGCAGTCCCTTCCGACTTTGCCGAGTTGAAGTCAGGGAAGGCTGAGGCCGATACTCCACGTCCACACTACCAGACATCTCTGCAGACCCCTGCAGGGATAAGCCGAGGCCATCTGAAATGGTGACCGATGACGTAGGAGACAGAACAGCAGTAGCAGCAGATACGACGGGAGCTGTTGAAACTGGTGGAAAGGTGGAGAGAGCAATCAAGCTCAGCTCCAAAGTAGGAGTCACAACCCTAGTGACAGCCTCAGATGTTGACTGGAGAGGAACCACAGTCCCAGAACCAAGCATCTCTTCACCAGACACCTCAACAGCTCCCGGAGTATCCTCCACAGTTAAAGACTGCACATCCCCCATGGAGGGGATATAACTCTCACCAGACGTGGTTGTGTCGGGAGGCCCCGAGCGACAGCGTATCCCCTCCCCACGGGTGTGGGTGGAACGGCCACGAGAACACACCACATGCTTGGGCAAAAGGCAAGGAACAGTCCTGGGCATAACAGAGGTGAAGGCAGTAGAAGAAAAGGTGAACTCAACCGATGTAGAAAGTGGAAGAACACCCCCAACTACAAGAGAAAGATGGCAGAAAATAAAAGATCAGCTGGAAAACAACTGAACCCTGACGGCCGACAGGGACCCAAAAAAACAGAAATTCTGCCCTCAACAGAGAGGAAAAATCCTGTCCATACAGCCCCCCTCCCCCCATTGACACCTAACTCCAATAATAATAATAATATCCAAAAGGATAACATAAATTTATCAACCAAAAAAGTTTATGTCCGAACCGCGCAGTACGCGAAAGTCGCATACGAACACGGAGAATATATAAAATACAATGAAAATGTGGTTGAAAATAATAACGAGAATATATAAAACACAGTCCTTTTATTATATGATCCTCAGATCCATAATTCCAGTCACAGGTAACCATTATCAACGAGTTGAATTATCACTGTTTCTGAATGCAAATGGATGTCATGCCATGCGGGTGGACGAAAAAAAGAATGATTCATTAGTTACTGCCTGCGCACTGGTTACCAGAAGCCGTGGATCTGTACTTGGAGAAGAGCATCCCCTACTGGGTGTGTGCTGGTAGCACTCGACCCAGTTTTGGCTTATTTTTTCTTGGTGCTTTTGCACCACTTTCTTTCCCAAATCCCTTGGGAAAGGTCAAAATAGAGGGTATATTTTCTGAGTTAGGGTCTTCCACTGTAGTGAAAGCCTGTAGTAAACAATTGTAAGGTAGGTTGATAAGAAATCCCCACTCAGATGAAGTAGGGGAACAGCATTTCCTTGAGGAAAGCACCGCTGGGTTCAGTCCAGCTGAACAACATGAAAGAAGTTTAAAAATGCAAAAAAGAAAGAATAATTTAATCAGTTTTACTCTCCCAGCATATGAATGGTTCATTCTGTACCAGATGACGTTTGTCAAAATTGTATAACCTGAGTGGATGCACAGGACAATGTTTTTAACCATGCCTCTATAACTGAAATTATTAGGAAATTTGCACTGAAGCTATCAAGTAAGCTCGGCCCACCTTGTTAGCTGTGTATTCATTAATAGTCAATTAAATATCAATTTAGCGAGTAACAAATATAATTTTATTTAAAAAAAACAATAAAATTACTGCATTATAATTAAGGACAACAACTAAGAGACCCAGTAATTTAATATATAACCAGGGTTTCTGCTAGGGGAAAATTTGTGGGTCTGGTAGTTTAAAGAAAGTGAAACTCAGATGCCGAAGGTGTATGTTGCACGTGCCTTTGGCGCGTGTGTATAGAGGGGGGTCTGGGGTGGTTCTCCCCCCAGGAAAATTTTGATTTTTAGGTGCTCTCTGGTGGCCTCTGGGGGCATTCTGGTTGCTAAAATGCTGAATAATTGAAGTGGAAAATATGTATTTTTTCCTCCTACAATTCTCTAAATTCCCACGGGACACAACACAAAATCCATGAATCCTGACAGTGACTGCGATGCTTGACCTCAATTTTTTTTATACAACCCGATATTCAAAAAGAACCATGATGCGGATGTGTGACGCCATGCACGTGCAATTACATCATTTATCGCTCGAAATAAAAACCAGTGATTTCGGACCAAACACGACAATTTGAGTCCGAAATTTTATAGGCGACATTTAGGATTTGAACTTTGTTTCCCCCTCTCGTCTGGGGGTTATAAAGTATCATATTGTCGCCAGTAATAGTAGGCATAGTATACAACATAATTATGCCTATATTACCTAGGAACAAAGGATCCTGAGTATCGTTACGATACAGCATTGTACTCGACATTTTAACCACCAGTTTTTCTGACTGATCATAGTATGATCGGCGGGGGGAATGGGTCCGGTCGACGGACCTGCAGCCGGTCTAGCGGAAACCCTGATATAACTTTTCAGGTTTTTATGGTTGATGTCTGCGTTCATTGATGTTATCGTCTGCATTAAAGTACGGTAAATAAAGTAAACAAACCAGCGACTGACATTTTTCCCAATTGTTAGGAAGAAAATCATCATCATGGGTGACAAATATGGAATGTTCAGCATTGGAGATCCATTGGAAATAATTAGATAACATGAAGTCCCAGTCAATCAGCAAGCAATGAACTATCTTTTGGATTTATTTCCAATTCAACATTTAAAGAGTGTACATTTAATTTCAATGGTTGAGTTGGAGAGTAACTTCGGACATGTCATGTTATAATCTAAAAATACAGTGTTGTAGTTGACCAATAAGAGAATGTTCTGTGATTGATTGAGGTGTCCCATATTTGACATGGGCTTTGGTGTCTACTGAAGAAAAAAAAAAATTTTGTGTAAATAAAACGCTGGTTATACACTATTTATCTTTCCCGATATCACTCTTTTAAATTATAAGAATTCACTGGTGTCTGTTTGGGTTATGCAATATAAATAAAAAATTCTTCGCACAAGCTTCAACCCTTTACCTAACGTAAAAGCCAAAACGGGCCTGCGCTATTCTAAAAAATCGCCATTTAAGTTCATTATATTTTCATTTTTTGTCTCAAAGACATAGGTTATGACCCCTCTTCAGAACGAGCTTGCCAAGCTCGTTCCAATGAGGGGTCATAACCCATGCTTTTGGGACAAAATATGAAAAAATTAATTATTCAAGAATATTGTTTGCAATTGTCGTCTGCTTAATGTAGATGTAATACTACTACAAAAGAAGCCTTATTTTAGCAAGGTGTTGTAACAAATAAATTGTAACAAAACAATTTTGTTTTAATATTTTTCTTCCAGTGCTGACCCCACCACAAATTAGTGCAAACAGTGTAAAGCCACTGTAGTGGCTTTCAGCACTTTTGACTAGAGCCCTGATAGTGGCTTCTAGCCCTCAACCAGTTAAATAACAACAAGCTTACTAACCCAGCACATGCAGAGTAACCAGCAGTTGAAGGTAAGTGCACCATCAATGTGCTGTATGCTTAAGTACACAGAGCCACATACCCATAGGGGCAATCAGAATTAGGTGGCTTGCTCAAAGACACAGTACAGATGGCAATAGTTAAAGTCAAGCCATCAACCTTTCAGTATAAAGTCCACTGCTCTAACCACTAAGTCACCATTAGGCTTCCGCAAAAAATTTGAAATTCGATTCAAAAGTTAATATTCAAAAGTCAATATTCGATTCGATTCAAAATTGGAAATTCGAATATTTTTTAATATTCTTCGGCCATAACCGCGAATGTTTACAGATTGTAATTGATCACATTATTTTATATTGAGTATTGTTTTGAGTCGAAACATAGCTGACTTGCAGAGGTAACAGTGTTTGTTGTGATGTAGCTACAACAGTACAACAATTGTAGCTATATTGCTACAAACCCTATTACTGCTACAAGTGTTCATTTCAACTTATTGTCCATTATGACCAGTGACCATTTATAAAAAGTTTTGAACTTTGAGAAGTTATTCTGCTGCTCACCTTCAATAAATGATTTGTTCCACAACATGATCACATTATTTTATATTGAGTATTGTTCTGTTCGACCACAGTTACTGGATACATCATCAAAAGCAATGGTTTTCTAAAAGAATACCCCTGATTATTATATAAAGAGAAGTAGAGTAGGCTTTAATTTACAAGTGAATCGACTCCATTCAGCGCTGAAATATCATTTCATTTTAGTCATTCCGCATTTTTATTTAAAACAAATGGCTTCACAACCGAATGGAGTCGATCCGATTTGAAAGAAGTTTTTTTTTAAGAAAACATGTGATAAAAATGAAGTATCAGCCCTATCATCCAGGTTGGTTTAAAAATGTTTTTTGCTACAGTTTTGAAGCTACAAGTCAACAATTTGAATAGTTTCAGTCAACAATAGCTTGTAAACTGGTTTATATCTCGGTTTATAGTGGGAAGTGGTGAGCCAAAAAATGCACTTTACATAACTGTGTGTCTCAACAATAATAATCAGGGTTATTTTAGAAAAATACTTTTCGTTTTTAGGTGAATCCATTAACTGTGATCTGATTTAAAGTCCGATTGAAAATTTGATTCAAAATTCGATTTGTTTTCACCAATTCAATTTGATATTTGATTCGATCAAAATTGGCAATTTGCAGGTCCCTAGTCACCATGCTCCCAAAGCATGTGTTATAGACTTTAACTTATAGTGCTCTATAAAAATGGATTATTCTAGGTAAGGGGGATAACAATGCACCTTACCAACACTTTAGAAGCACAAGTGTGGTCTCACGTTTTAAATTCAAAAGCCTGATATATAATCTGCTTGATATAATGGATGTGGGCTGCATAGATTATTTCACAAGGCATTAGCCAAGTGAAATAATCCTCTGCACACTTCACACGAGGATAAAAATCAAACTCAAATCCAAGCAGTGAACTATTGTCTATGTACTGAGGTTAGCAACAGCACTTGTGATCATTTAATTACACTTACCTCCTGAAATATTGGAACAGACAAATCAGTCATGATAAGTAACCACATCATCAGATGAAAAGAGAAAAAAAAATAGAAAATGTTGTATATCCAGTACATGTTCTGCAAATGACCGTACTGGTCTGAATCCTGGATGACTGTAGCAGTGCCTCAATTCCTTTTACATCAACTTTTTACCAAACAAAGTGGCCGTATCTGTACGTGCCCATAATTTTCAAATTGAGCAGTTAAAAAAAAATTATTTAAAAAAAAAATTAAACTTAAAGCTCAAGTGAGCCAACAATGCTTACCTGGCTCAAGTTGTCAAAAGTGATGAGTGTGTCAGTAAGTGATGGACAGCAAGAGCAATTTTTTTATATGCCATGACACAACCAAAAGCAATTTTTTTTTTTTGGCCATTAGTTTCTGCTGGTCCAAGGAAAGCTTCTCAGGCAAAAACAAAACTCTGTTGTGTGAAGTCTCAAAAAAGTGTGTGTACAAACATTTTTTTGTTTTTAACTTCTGTGGTTCTCTCTCCCCACCCCCAAACAACACTTTCGGGCATAAATCAAGTGCTTATGTTCCAGTTATAATACATGGCAAATTTGGTTCAAAGCAGTGCATTGGTTCTGGAAATAGACATTTGGGGTGGAGCCTAAAGTAGGCATCCTCCCACAGGGAGCCCAAATTTTGACCTACTCATTTTCTTTGAAAAAACTTGACTCTGCATCACTAAAGTAAGTTCCATACCAGAAATCTAAGCATTATTGTGAGTAGATTATGAAAAATTTTTTTTTAAAGCATTTGGAGCATTAACCTCACCCAAGGAGCATAGTAACTTTTGGGGAGAAAAATCAGAAGAGTAAACTTCACCAAGATACTCTGTACCATATTAGTTTAGTCTTGGCCCAAAGGTTCTGATGAAGAATACTTAGTTGATGGAGCACAAGAAAGATAATGACTCAGCATTTTCCCACTGTCAAGTTTTAAAATGGACATCACACATATGGTACCCCTTGACAAAATCGATAGCATTGTTTGATCCATCTGATTCCACTGGTCCCAAGGAAGCTTCATACTAAAACACAATATTCTAGTCCATGCAGTTTTGGAAATATGGGCATTTGAATTTTTTCTATTTTTCTATTTTTAGCTTCTGGAGTTCCCATGTGGCAGCACAAGAAACATTTCGGGCATAAATCAAATAGTTATAACCCAATTGTACTACATGCCAAATCTGGTTAAAATCAGTCAATCAGTTCAAGAAATAGAAATTTTGGGTGGAGCCCCAAATGGGCATGCTACCATAGAAAGCCCAAATACTGACCTACCAACTTGCCTAGAACAAATTTTAATCTCCACAACCAAAAGAAGTTTCATACCACAAATCATTCTCTGTGTTAGTTCATGAAAAAAAGATTTTTAAAGATTTTTAGGCTTTTGGGGCATTAACCTCAGCCCCAGATGGAGTAGCAACTTTTTGGGGAAAAAACTCAGAAGAGTATACTTCACCAAGATGCTTTGTACCAAATTAGTTTAGATTTGGCCCAAAGGTTCCAAAGGAGAATACTGAGTTGATGGTGCCCAAGATAGATGACTTTGCATTTCCCCATTGCCAACAGTGTTAAAACAGAAATGCCATATGGCACCCCATGACAAAACAGACAACAATCTGTAAGCTCTGTCAAACAAGATATAATGGATTAATCAAACATATATTTAGCAAATCAGAATTCACCAATTTTTTGTTAACTAAATAATTCTGTTAATGACATATTTATCACTATCAATGTTCGTACAGAAAAAACAGGGTTTCACTGCTCAAGCTTTCAGAATCCAAGAAGTTGATTTGTGTGACAATATTTATATTTATTGTATCATGATACACAGTGAACAAAGATATGTATTGAATCGTGAGCAGTGTATCAAGGTTCAAACATATCACAATTGATCGTTTCAGCACCACATCATCTACTGCTATATTTTAACTACACCAGAAGGTCATGCATTTATAATTTTGCCAGCCACTTTGGAAGACTCACACTCTAGGGACTGGTTACTTGGTGCTACTATACAAACTAGAGGCTCAAGAGAGCCTAAAAACACTCACCTGAACCAAGTTGTCCTAAACTGTAAGGGTTATGGGTATAGAGAAAATGTAATCTGAATGAACCATATGACAGATTCGCAGGCAATTTTTTTGGCCAATTATTTCAACTGCACAGAAGAAAGCTTCATACCAAATACATAATCTCTAGTCCGTGCAGTTTGGAAAATATTGGACATTTCATTTTTTTTTCTATTTTTAGCACCAGAATAAATTTATGTTCCCACGCGAAAAATTTTGGGGGCATGAATGAAGTACTTTGGGTCAACTAATGCCACATATAAAATTTGGTTCAAATCGCTCCACTGGTTCTTGAAATAGAAATTTTCAGGGGAGCTCACAGTAAACAAGCACTGCTGCACTTCCCGGAGTTCCCACGGGGGAGTAAAAGGGTATGTTAACCCTAATAATTTTAGATACTAAATATAATTTTTTAGTGTTCTGTGATTTGAGAATAAATGGGGAATGGGAAGGCTATGGGTATTGAATTTGTTTCTATTTTTTGCTCCTGGGGTTCCCACTGGGCACAAAAAATGCCCCCTGAACAAACTTGAATCACACCTCCCTAAGAATGATATACACCAAGTATCAAAAGATTCTGACTGCTGGATCTGAACAAAGAGATTTTTAAAGAATATTCCTCATATTGAACAAAGTTACAATTAGTGTTAACCCTAATAATTTTGGATATTAAATATAATTTTTTAGTGTTCTGTGATTTGAGAATAAATGGGGAATGGGAAGGCTATGGGTATTTGAATTTGTTTCTATTTTTTGCTCCTGGGGTTCCCACTGGGCACAAAAAAATGCCCCCTGAACAAACTTGAATCACACCTCCCTAAGGATGATATACACCAAATATCAAAAGATTCTGACTGCTGGATCTGAACAAAGAGATTTTTTCCTCATAATTGAACAAAGTTATAATTTGGGCTTCCATAGGGAGCCCAAATATGAACCCAGGGAGTTGGCTTGAACAAATCTGAATCTCCCTTCCCTAAGGATGCTGTATACCAAATATCAAAAGATTCTGACTCTTGGATCTGGAGAAAAAGATTTTTAAAGAATATCTCTCATATTGCACTAATCTGAACATTTGGGCTCCTGTAGAGTGCCCAAATATGGACCCAGGGGTTAAATTTCAACAACCATGTGAATCAATCTTCCATAGATGTTATATGTGAAATATGAAAGCTTTTGGAGAAGTGGTTGGGGAGAAAAAGATTATTTTATATTTTTCCCATTACCTTCAGTGTTAAATAATGCTGACTCAGCATTTTTTCAAAGTCCCGAAACTGTACCTTAGGACAAAACCGATAGCGACTTTTTTTCACCATTCGTTTCTATTGGCCCTAAGGAAGCTTCACACCAAATAAAAAGTTTCAGTGCCGTGCAGTTTTGAAGATATGGGCGTTTGAATTTTTTTCTATTTTTAGCTCCTGAGGTTCCCATGGAGCAGTGGGGAAAAATTACTTAGGACCCAATAATACCTCATAGCAAATTTGGTTCAAATCGGCCTCTCAGTTCAGAAAGTTAAAAAATTTATAGTAATTTATATATTTTTTATACTTACCAATGACCCAGACATAGCTGGTGCTAACTCTTAAAATATAGGGCCAAACACAAATTTTGCCCCCCAATCCCCAAAATTTGCATCTAAAACCAAAGAAAACATGTCCTGAATGGCCCTCCACACTTCACCTCTACTGCGCATGCGTAGTGTCAAGGACGTTCCGAAATTGGCGCCATTAATCATTCTTATAACCAGTGCCTGGTAAGCGCTATGTACTCAGTGGGGAGGTATGAGTTCCCAACTCCTGGGAGGGCCATCCCCGTCTGGGTCATTGGTAAGTATAAAAAATATATAAATTACTATAAATTTTTTAACATTTTTATACTGTACCAATGACCCAGACATAGCTGAATAGTAAAAAGGCTGGAGGGCCAAGGACATAGAGCAAGTTGGAATACGCTCAATTATATAAAATAGAGTCATCCCGTCTAGGGAAAAAGAAGTATTAGGCCTTACATGTATCTTTCTTATTTATAATAAATTAGAAAGATACAACACCTTCCAAAATTGAGCATCATACATCCATGTACTCTATTAATATCTAGTATAATCCTTATACTAATAATTTTTAAAGTAAGCCAATAAATAAAGTAAGTCTAGAGAATAGAGACTCTTTATACTCCTTAAAAGTGTCTGAGGATTGTATAATAACGTCCGTTGACACATGCTATATTCAAAAGCTATACTTTAAAAACTAAGACCTGAATGAATTTTTAAAACATAAACTTCTCACTAAACAACCATCCCAATAACAGCTCAGAATTACTAACTCCGGAGGAGGTATCCCCTTGTTTTCATAGTAAAACAGGTGACCCAAGGGAACACCCTCCCCCACTCTTTTTCTTGCCCTGGGTCAAATAGCCCAGAGCGAAGAGGGCAGCAGAACGGAGTCACTGCCGAAAAAGACACCTACCTAGCTATAGTAGCAACTGTTAAGTGAGTGACATTCTGAGCAGCAGATAACAGACCTAACAATAGAGGCCTCCAGAAATGGACTCGATATTTCTGAGATAAAAATTCATGAATGTGGATGGCTGAGCGCAATGAGCAGCCTTCAAAAATCTATAATAGCGACACTATTAATGTAAGCCCAAGATGTAGAAGAACTCTTACTTCATGAGCCGAAATCTCAAGCACAACTGCTAAGTCAATGATATACCATAAGCAGTATCGATAGTTAATTGAATCCATCAGCAATAGAATGGAGCGTAACATCCTTCTATTAGGCATCAAAGACAGAAGAAGCTTACGCCCGTAGTAATAAACAGATATCTGTTTATAAATACGTAAACTCTAACCGGACAGAGTAAAGGCCTATGCCCGTACGAAGACGGAAGGACCTTAATAACAATAGGTTCCGGATATTTATTAGGAGCCTGACTCTTATGCAAAAATCCAACCTAAATAGTAAAGGAAGTAGTGATTCCGAAACTACGAAAGTGAGAATCATCCACCGATAGTGCATGAAGCTCACTGACTCTTCAGTAAAAGAGAAGCCAACAGAATTACTGTCTAAAAGGTCAGAATTTGAAAACTACTGTTTCCAGAGGCTCAAATGATTACTTAGCTAAATAAGAACCGAAGTTAAATTCCGTATAGAAATTTAATCTAATGATTCTAAGTCTATTTATCGAAAAGTTACTAACTGACTTAGATAAAGAGACATAAGACTCAATTGTAAACTATCATAGAGTGCATAGGTATGAGATAACATAAACCTATAACCTTAATAGTAACAGGCTGCAGTAGATCTTGTCAAACAAGTATACTAGAAAGTTGCAATGACTAGTATGGAGGGATCAACAATATCAACATAGTGATCCCTACACCAACGACGGAAGAGCCTCCACTTTAGCCGCATAGTATAGCGAAGAAGAGGCTCTCCTACAGTAAGAAATCATGTCTAAAGCTCGTCCAGTACAATGCTTACAAAGCAATAAGGACCACACAACGGGATACGCGAAGGTTGAGACCTTGCGGGTTGTGATGAAGATGACACGATTTTACCCAGCAAAAAAAGATCCTCTCATGGAGGAAGTTTTCGCGTTAAGTCCCACAGTAGACATCAGAGTAAATTTACCCACAGTCTCTGTGAAGACAGAGATGCTATCAACAGAAATGTATTGTGGTTGTTTATCTTAGCAAGACTTGCTGAAACAACAGCGCAGGAGGATACGCATATCCTATCATTCCGTCCTATTAGATCAATAGAGCGTTAACAACATAAGCTCAGAGATCCGGACATGTAAACACATACGTCTGCAATTGATTAGCAAGTTGTGTCATAAATAAATTATCATTGGGCGCTCCCATTGATAGCAAATCTGATTGAATACTTGTTTGTTGAGAGTCCATTCTGACGGCAACAAGCGACCCCTAAGTGAAAGGGAGTCCGGTAATATAATCAGACGACCCGGAATATGACGGACCGAATTAGAACTTGGTGTACTATAACAAACAGAAGGATTCTTTCCATTAAATTGAATAACGGAAACGAATGAGTGCCTCCCTGGTTCCGGAGATACGCCACTACTGTCGTATTATCGGACAGGATTTGGACATGCGTTTCTGAATAATGTTCATCCAATGACATAAAGCAAGCCTAAAAAACATTATTCCGTGGAAGATAAGTGCTTACTTAGAGACTGCGGAACCCAAAGACCCTGGCACTTCGAATCCGTTGGGATCAATATTGTATTCCAACCTGTTTGACTGGTAACCGTCATAATTATAAAACTCGGATCCAGCAACTGCAGTGGCACTCTCTGAGTCAACCACCGAATATTTGCCCCAGTCTGAATCTCTTGCTACACTAGATAGACAAGAGAACGTGTAAATCGAGCAATTCATGGATTGCTGAAAAGTTGCCGTCGAAGAGAAGCTTCTCCGAGAACGAAGCGACTCTGAGAGAGTTCTTCACCTTACTATCCACGCGCGTGGATGTATCTAGGGCTGCGTCACGTCTAACCAACTCCAAGTAGCCACTGAAGGGCGGAGTTATCCGTGAACAAACTACTGCCCTCAAAAGAAATCACATTGAGGATCATATCCCGGAATTCTTTCTCTTGAAGACGTAATGATAACGCCTCAGTAAGGTGGATTACGTATGATAAAGCGTCTAAGTTAAGTCTATTAGACATCATTGTCGTTTCCAACATTGTGGTTGGAAAAGACATAGACGGCGAAAAAGATTATTACCAGTCTTAACCACGCCGTCAAGATGCATATGAACTCTCGGTATGCCCTGTTCTGCCAAAATAAATTATTCCTATAAATGATAAAAGGCAGAATTGAGCATTGCGGACAAGAAACTAAACTATCATGCTTGGTAGCAGGCTTATATATATATAGCGTCGATAAATAATACACATGTTCTAATGACATTATTGGACTGTGTCGGTAAGACAGGGACAATGTCCCTGAACCGATCCAAAATTCCGTGTCCAATGACGCTATAAGTCCCTTATCCAACATCGCAGCAATGTAGTCCGAAGGAACAACCACTGGAAGATAATGCCGGAAGAAATGTATGGCAGCTTCCGATGTTACGAAAGGGAAAACTCGAAATCGTCCGAATCCCTTTCGCCATCCTGTCGGACCCTATAAAGCGTTCTGTCGTCCGAACCTGATGCAACCGCGGACCGCACCGACCCAGCGCCATCGGATAATTCCTGATCCGACCGAGAAACTGTCGATTGCTGGGATGCTGCGAAAAACTGTGCTAACTTGGATAGCACGTCCGTCACTGAGGCCTGTGGAGAAGCGGTCTTACGATGCATTGCCGCTGAAAGCTCCGTGATCGTTACCCCGTGCATACTACTATTATGCGAGCGAACGGAGTGTATAGGCCTCGTGTCTCTTGGCTACTGGATCGCGTGACCTGTTCGCCGTGGAATCATTGAATGACGAAACTGGTCGGATACTCGAGGTCACGTAGCCAATGTGCGGTCGTGTGCACTGCTGTGAGGATGAGGAAGCATTATCGACAGTCTCTCGGACTGTCAATATAACGGAGCGTCCCGAGCGGCGGACATATGCTCCGGATGTAAAATATCTGAACCACAACATGCGGTCCCCTATGTTGTTGGACGAGAGAGGGACCTCTTTAGCTCACAGCCTGGACGGACCTGGACGAGCCAGGAACCGGACTAACAGGCTTCCTCCGATCTATCCTCAATCCGCCGTCACTGGGTGAGTACTAAAGTTATTATAGCGCTCGCATCACCCAAATCTCCTTCCTAGACCGCAACGGACGAACCCGGCAGCCAAACCATTCGATGAATGTACACTACACCGGGTGAGCTAGCGAATGTCACTCCGTCGATCCTACAAGGGACCTCTTAGGCGATAGACATATTCCATGAGCACTTATTGCCGCTAGCTCTTCATTAACTATGACGACAGAGGCACACTTTTGAAAGACATCTCCGTAACTTTGCGAACAAGAAACCAGAAATGCTTGGTAATAACAAGCATAAAATAATAAATATATAGCGTCGTTCAATAATTCGAAAGTTTGTGTGACATTATTGGACTATGTCAGAACTGAGGGACGATGTCCCTGAACCGAACCAAAAATTTCCAAGTCCACCGACGCTATCAGTTTCTTATCCGGCATCGCAGCATTCTGGTCCGACGAAAGAACCTGTAGAAGATCAAGTCAGATGACATACACAACAGCATATGTTGTTCCGAAAGGGAAAGCTCGAAATCCTCCGAATCCCTTTCGGTATCCCGTAGGACCGGATGAAATTTTTGGACGTCCGTACCCGCTTCCGCGGAGCGTCCCAACCCAGCATCGTCGGCTAATACATTATGCGACAGATTCAGTTGTTGCTGGGATGCTGCGATAAGCTGTGCTATTTGGGATAGCACGTCCATCCCCGAGGCCTGTGCAGTAGCGGTCTTACGATGCATTGCTGCCAGAAGCTCCGTGCACGTTGACTCCCGCACACTTTCTTATGCGAACGTCCGGAGTCTGCAGGCCTCGTGTCCCTGGCTACCGGATGGTGTGACCTGGTCGCCGATGATTCTCTGACTGGCGAAGCTGACTGGATATCCGAGGTCACGTAGCCAAGAGCGGTCGTGTGCGCTACCATGAGAATGAGGAAGCCTTATTGACAGTCTCTCCGGACTGACTATATGTCGGAGCGTCCCAAGCGGTGGCTGTATGCTCCGAATGCGAAACATTTTGTACCACAACATCTGGGGCCAGATGTTGTTGTACGAGAGAGGGGCCTCTCTCGCTCGCCGTCCGGATGGACCTGAACGAGCTAAGAACCGGACTAAAAGGCTTCCTCCGTTCTCCCTCTAATCCGCCGTCACTGGGTGTGCATTTGGTTGATTTATAGTGCTTGCATCACCCCAAAACTCCTTCTAGACCGCAACGGATGAACCCGGCTGCCGAACCATTCAATGAATGGACGCTACACCGGGCGAGCTAGCGGACGTCAAAGGCCGTCGAACCTACTAGGGTCCTCTTAGGCAATTGGCGTATTTACATGAGCACTTTTCCGCTAGCCCTTCATTAATTGTGACGACGGAGGCACACTGTTGGAAGACATCACGGATACATCACCCTAATCTTGATCGTCTGAAATAGAAATTGATAAAGTAGAGTGACCCTGCGGGGAAAGGACCGAAATGTCCAATTCCCCACTAACATACCGTGACATACGCTTCCCATGTTGTCATCGAAATCATCACATACAGAACAGGAGTTAGTGCGAGTACACTGACTACATATAGAATGTTTATAAAAGTCAGAGGAAGATTTCCTCTTATTACAATTGATCAAAATCCTTTCAATGTGAAAAGAAAACAAAGTCCTAGTACTCGCACCAACCCCTGACAATCAAAAGACATAATAATATGATCCATTAACCTAGAAAAAATTATTGAAATCAAAATATTTTGAAAAAATATTTTTTCAGAACAGCCCAAGTTTCTGAAAAGTAACGTTGAGCCCCAATGGATCCCAAGCCTAAGTGTGGACAAAAATTTTAAAAATATTTTAAACAATTTATGCAACACTTACGAACAATAATAATGTATCTAGTTATGATTAAATTAACATCAAGATATTATTTTCAAGAAATCCCCCCTCACACAGAGGGCTGTTGTAAATGTAAACAATAAGTGTAAAAACACTAAAATAAGACTCCAGGCACCCAGGCCCGAAATCAGTTACCAATAATACACTATCTGATGCAAAACAGAGACTTCCAGGGAAGAAACTGCAGAACATCAGATGGTAGATGCAGAACACAACGCCTAACCACCCATAGGTGAAGACGTAAACATGGGGAAAAGAACAGAATTCATTCTGTTATTCAGCTAAAACTCCCAAGAAATTTTAGTAATAATAATTACAGAAAATATGCCAAAAGCATGGGGGAATAGCAAGAGGGGACTTAAAGGAAAGGGAGAGAGGAAAACACTGAACAATCAGTGTAACTTGATAACAAGAATGACAACAAAATGGCTGCTGCCTCGAAAATAGGTAACTTAACATAATTTCATTAAAAAATTTTAAGTTACAGCCCTGATAATTTTCTGTCACACATTTTTCCTCTCCTCCTTCTATATCCTCCTTAGAATCACCATTTCACTAATATTTATGTGTCTGGCATCATTTAAACTGAGATTTACAAGCACAAAGATCAGTCAGATGTTAACTGATGAAGGGCCAAACTAAGAATAATTAATGGCGCCAATTTCGGAACGTCCTTGACACTGCGCATGCGCAGTAGAGGTGAAGTGTGGAGGGCCATTCAGGACATGTTTTCTTTGGTTTTAGATGCAAATTTTGGGGATTGGGGGGCAAAATTTGTGTTTGGCCCTATATTTTAAGAGTTAGCACCAGCTATGTCTGGGTCATTGGTACAGTATAAAAATATAGAAATTTTGGGCGGGGCACAAAATGGGGATCCTCCCATAGCGAGCCCAAATATTGACCGAGAAAATTTCTTTGAACAAACTTGAATCTTGAGTACCAAAGGAGCTTACATACCAAATATCACAGCATTCTGACTGGTGGTTCATAAGGAGATTTCAGGAGAAATTGTTGCTTTTGGGGCATCACCCCCACCCCAGTGGGGGCACCGAGTTCATTTTAACAAACTGGAAAGAGGATACCCCCAAAATATTGTTTGTCAAATTTGTTTGGGCTAGTGGTTTTGAAGGAGAAGACCGAGTCACGAAAGTTAACGGACGACGGACGCCATGTGATGGCAAAAGCTCACAGTGACTTTCAGTCAGGTGAGCTAATAAAGAAGAAACTCGTTATCACATTAAACCAGCACTGCCCTACTTTTAGTGGTTCTCATGAGAGACCAGTATGTTTTTACTGATCATGGAAACTCGTTGGATAGATAGTAGAGCACCATTAATTGAATTCCTACTTTCCAATAAAAATATTTCACTAACAGTAATATTTAATTGACACGAATTCAGCAAACTTCCTGCACTCAGGCAATAAGATGTATAGTTAATTCTTATGGAGCAGAATCCTGACACTCAAAAAATGCTGATGTCAAAATAATGAAATTTCAAATTGCCATTTTTTCTATAATACAATTAGCAATTTAACAGGGGCAGACTGGGGCAATAAAAGTTACCTGGACATACTCCAGGGCAGACCCAGAGAAAATGCGATTTTTCAAACTGAAAGAATGCTGCTTCCTATCATCTGAGTGCTCAATGACAGTACACACGGCAGGCATTTCGATGGCATTTTTGTATCAGCTTCGTTGCTAATTCAGCAAAAATGGTTGCAACAAAGGGGATGGAAGTGGGGGATCTATCGGGCTGATCATAGTTCGGACAAATGGGAGAAAATTTTGTTTTTTTTAACTGAAAGAACACTGTTTCCTTGTATCTAAACGATCAGTGGCAGGCAAGACTGCTGGTATATCGGAATGCCTTGTATGTGGACTGCCAATGGCAGTCCACATAGAGGGCATTTGAATAAACCGGTAGTTTATACAGTCAGTTCTGTTTTGCTTTTGGGTCATTTTCACAAAATTTCATGCACTTACAGGTTTTGGACTGCATCAGTTTTGGAGGGCCACAAGGATGCCCAATAGGGGGCCCACCAGGAAATTTCCCGGTGGACGAAATGGCCTGTCCGCCTCTTCAATTTAATCAATTCAGTTTTTGATTGACATAGCTCAATAAGCTCTGCCAAATAAGACTGAATTGGTTCAATTTCCAGTTCCATTCAATACATTATAATATTTTTTATAAAATTAATACAGAATTTATTCTTTAACCTTTGCCTAACCTGGATAGCAGATAAAACCAACAAAAAAGTTTCTTTTTCTAACTAAAAAATTTAATTTTTTGCCTAAAACAACAGAGCTTAAAGGACATCTCTTTGGAATGCCCCCTCTAGATAAACGAAATTAATTTTTGGCAAAAAAACATGGCTTATCAACCCTCATTTGAATGAGCTTTTTGTGAAAAGTGATATGGTTGGTTACTGTCATTGTATTAAGTGAAAGGTTAAACCATATGCAGTTAAAAGGTCAAATTTGTGCTCAAAACATATGTTAAATGTTTTGTGTTTGACAATTACATGCAATTAACCCTTTACCCAATGCAGACTATATCAAAATTTATTATTTTAAATATCATTTTTTTTAATTTTTCAAAAAATTTCGACAAAACCATATCATGTGACCCCTCATTGGAATGAGCTCGTTCCAATGACGGGTCTCATGATATGGTTTTGTAGAAATTGATTGAAAAATTAAATTTTTTCAACTGCTCAATTTGCATATTACGTGGGCGGATGCGGGCGATTTGTTAGGTAAAGGGTTAACAGGGTAATACTATTAAATGATATACCACCAGAGGTTATTTTGGTGTCTATAGGGGCCAAATACGGGACTCTTTCCCAATGGCATTTTGGGAGAATTTTTCCCAATTCAAATTAAAAATTTCCCATTCTCGGTGCTCATTCAAATAAAAATTTAATTCTTCTTTAATTCTTGAAATTCTAATTTTAATTTTCACCACTTCTTACTGCACCAAAAATAGGTACCCCAACAGGCAGTTTTTAGATACGTTTGCAAGTTAAATCTGAGGAACCTTGTCAGTTGTTTCTGGGTAAGTCTTGGCTGCCTACAACTATAAAGCCACAGAATGTAGACTATCACATAAATATCTTTACCATTAATAGTATAATAAGAACAATTTATTTGATAGAGATTGCAGACGCTGGTCATTATTTCATGTGACTGTTTGTTATAAAATGAATTACATGTACTATACATGTAGTAGCTTCTGTATTATGCTCTCAGTTCAATATGATGGTAACATTTCGTATTTTTTGTGTGTTTCTTCTCCCAAACAATAAATCCCAACTGGAGCTTTCACGACTTGAATTTTCCCAATTGCATGGGCCCTGGACCCTTTCCCAAAGGGGTAATAGAATCCCTGACCACTGAACTAGAGAGAATGCCCCTCTGCAAAATATCAAGAAAAGATGAAACTTGCAAAACAAAAATTTTGAACAACTATTTTAAGCCTTTACCCACCACACAGGATATCAAAATTTATTATTTTTAATACTATTTTTTCTCGAATTCTTTCAAAAATTTCAACAAAACCATATCAAGTGACCCCTCATTGGAACAAGCAGTTTACGAGCTCAGTCCAGTGAGAGGTCACATGACATGGTTTTGTTGAAATTTTTGCAAGAATTTGAAAAAAAATAATATTTAAAATAACATGTGTTTGACCACCGAGGGTGGTATTAGTCTCCTACAGCGCTTTTGTGACATAAGGTGTTTTTGTCACATAAGACATGACCACAGTCAGCAGGAGTATTAGACCTGTGGGGGGGGGGGGGGGGGGGGGGAGGGGGGCAGTTTTGGTAAAATAATTGGGGATGGTTCGGCTTGGGGACAATTCAGGTTTCATGACAACAGTCAACAGGAGTGTCAGACCTGGGGTTGGTTTGGGTAAAATACAGGTTATCAGACAGAATTTCAAATGTGAATGGAATCTAAAAATTGAGAATTGTGAGAAGTGTAGCTTGAACCATGTTGGAGGGAGGGGTTGGTAACATAAAAATAGAGAAAAAAAAGCTTAAAAACACAGCAAAAATGGCCGCCATTCCGCCATCTTGGATTTTGAAAAAAAAATATTAAGCATGCATCATCCCTTCAGAACAATTTATCCACGTACCAAATATGAAAGGTGTAGCTTAAAGCATGTTGGAGGGAGAGGTGGTAACATAAAAACAGACAGACAGGTCTTAGATTTTGAAAAAAAAATATTGAGAGTGCATAATCCCCTCACAACCCTTTATCCATGTGCCATATATGAAAGGTGTAGCTTGAACCATGTTGGAGGGAGGGGGTGGTAACATAAAATAGAGAAAAAAAGCTTAAAAAACACAAAAATGGCTGCCGTGGCGCCATCTTGAATTTTGAAAAAAAAATATTGAACGTGCATCATCCCACAACCCTCTATCCATGTGCCAAATATGAAAAGTGTAGCTTGAACCATGTTGGAGTGAGGGGAGGTAACATAAAATAGAGAAAAAAGCTTAAAAAAAACACAGCAAAAATGGCTGCCATGCCGCCATCTTGGATTTTGAAAAAAAAATATTGAACATGCATCATCCCCTCCCAATCCTCTATCCATGTGCCAAATATGCAAAGTGTAGCTTGAAGCATGTTGGAGGGAAGGGTGGTAACATGAAAATAGAGAAGAAAGCTTAAAAAAACACAACAAAAATGGCCGCCATTCCGCCATCTTGGATTTTGAAACAAAGATTTTGAGCGTGCATCATCCCCTCCAAACCATTTATCCATGTATCAAATATGAAAGGTGTAGCTTAAAGCATGTTGGAGGGAGAGGGGGGGTAACATAAAAACGGACGGACGGACGGACGGACGGACGGACGGACGGACGGACAGATGGACGGACGGATGGACAGACAGACAGACAGACAGACAGATGGAGTGCAATCCTATAGTCCCCTTACGGTTTCTGTAGGGGACTAATAAATTTTGATATCCTGTGTAGTGGGTAAACGGTTAAATAGTTGTTCAAAATTTTGTATATTACGTGGACAGGAGTGGCCAATTCATTAGATAAAGGGTTAATAAATAAGGGACCCCCAAGGGCCTCAACCCTTTACCCAACGAATCGCCCGCATTCGCCCACATAATATGCAAATTCAGCAGCTTAAAAAATATTATTTTTCGAAAAATTTCAACAAAACCATATCATGTGACCCCTCTTTGGAATGAGCTCATCGAGCTCATTCCAAAGAGGGGTCACATTATATGGTTTTGTTGAATTATTTTGAAAAGATTTTAAAAATATTTAAAATAATAAATTTTGAAATCATTTGCGTTGGGTAAAGGGTTAATCACTCACCTGATAAAGTAGTTTAAAAAAGGATTTATGGTCACATTCAGCATTTACATGTTAACTGAGTTAACATAATTTAGCTACAAGAATATGGGAGGGGCAAGAATCTGTTGGGACAATTTTTATGTGTGTAAAATTCAAAACCATTCAAAACTTATTTTAAAGCAAGGAAAAAAAAGACAGCTAAAGGACCATCACCCACTTCCCCACAGGCTCGACTGGGTGAACTGTTTTGGGTTTTTTTTTTTTGCATAAAATCAATCAAAATCCTATAAAACTTGTTTTAAAGCAAAGGAAAATGTTTGAGTACTTTACCGTCAATTCATCACAGTAACGTATTTGTTTCAATAAGGCCCGACCCATAGTCCCAACCCCACAAAGTAAAATGAGGAAGCAACTTTTAATGATAACAAGTTTAGTAAACAAGAGGCCCCAAGGGGCCTTAATCACTCAACGGCCAAAGTGGTTCAAAGAAGTATTTGGGGTCACATTCAGTTAGACATGGTTCATCAACACTACAAAGGAATGAAGTCATGAGAGTCAAATTTTATGGAAAAACACTAAGGAATGGATTTGAACAAACCTGAATGTAAGATGACCCCCCCCCACCCCACCCACCCCTGCCCAAAAATTGAACAAAATGCATAAAAATACACCAAAAATGTTCGAATTTTGGTCCAAAATTTCGGAGTCCAAACCTGACCCCAAATTTTTTTTTACATCTAAAAATTGAACAAAACGCATAAAAAAAACAATTTTTTTTCCAAATTTTCATCCAAAATTTCCAAGTCTGAACCGGACCCCAAATTTTCATGCTAAAATTTTTTCGTCTCAAAATTTAACAAAAAACGCATAAATTTTTTTTTTTGAAAATTCCGAATTTTGGTCCAAAATTTCTAAGTCGGAAACAGACCCAAAATTTTCAGGCTAAAAATTTGGGGGGTTTTTGTCTCAAAATTGAACAAAACGCATAAAATATCCAAAACAAATTTTTTTTCTAAAATTTTGGTCAAAACTTTCTAAGTCCAAACCAGACTCAAAATTTTCAACCCAGGGATCCAATTCGAACAAACTTCAATCTGACCCCTCCTAGAGATGATGCATACCAAATGTTAAAGGATTTTGACTGGTGGATCTGAAGAAAAAGATTTTTAAAGAAATTTTCTCATATTGCACTAATTTAAAATTAAGGGTCCCATAGGGAACCCAAATATTAACCGAGAAACTTGATTTGAACAAACTTGAATCTTCCCCCCCCCCCCCCCCACCCCCCTCCCAAGAGATGATGTATACCAAATATGAGAGGATTCTGACTGGTGAATCTGAAGAAGAAAATTTTTGAAGAATATTCCACGCATTGCACAAAGTTAAAATTTGGGCTCCAATAGGGAGCCCAAATATAAACCCAGTGACTCAGTTTGAACAAACTTGAATCTGACCTCCCTACAGATGTTGTATACCAAACATGAAAGGATTCTGAGTGGTCGATCTGAAGAACAAGATTTTTAAAGAAATTTCCTCAAATTGCCCCAAGTTAAACTTTGGGCTCCAATGGAGAGCCCAAATACTAACTCAGGGACCCGATTTGAACAACCTTGAATCTGACTCCCCCTAGAGATGTTTTATACCAAATATGAAAGCATTCTGACTGGTGGTCCGTGGATCTGAAGAAGAAAATTTTTAAAGAAATTTTCTCATATTGCGCTAAGTTAAAATTCAGGCTCCCATAGGAATTCAAAAAACCGAGAAACTCAATTTGAACAAACTTGAATTTGGCCCCCCTAGAGATGATGTATACAAATATGAGAGGATTCTGATTGGTGAATTTGAAGAAGATATTTAAAGAATATTCCATGCATTGCACAAAGTTAAAATTTGGGCTCCAATAGGGAGCCCAAATATAAACCCAGCGACTCAATTTGAACAAACTCCAATAGAGAGACCAAATACTAACTCAGGGACCCGATTTGAACAAACTTGAATCTGACCCCCCTAGAGATGTTGTATACCAAATATGAAAGCATTTTGACTGGTGGATCTGAAGAAGATTTTTAAAGAAATTTCCTCATATTTCAGTAATTTAAAATTTGGGCTCCTACAGGGAGCCCAATTATTAACCCAGGGACTGGATTTGAACAAACTTTAATCAGACCCCCCTACAGATGTTGTATACCAAACATGAAAGGATTCTGATTGGTGGATCTGAAGAAGGTGATTTTTAAAGAAATTTCCTCAAATTGCACCAAGTTAAACTTTGGACTCCAATAGAGAGCCCAAATCTTAACCCAGGGACTCAATTTGAACAAACTTGAATCTGACCCCCCTAGAGATGTTGTATAACAAATATGAAAAGATTCTGACTGGTGGGTCAGAAGAACAAGATTTTTTTTTAATTTTTGAAAAAATTTATGGGTGCTATCAGAGTTATGCCCCTTCTGGTACCCCCTGTGGGCGTGGCAAGTTTATTTGTATAAACTTGAATGGAAATATGATAAGGAACATGCACACAAAATTTGGTTCAATTTGGTCAAGTAGTTTGTGAGAAGTCGATAATGTAAAATTCACTAAGAACACTATCTGCTGCACATGAGAAAAATGAAACAGTTTTCAAGTCAAACCATTGATGGAATAATTGCAAAATGAGCAACCTCATTTCAAATATTTTGGGTGGTGATGGCACTGATGTCAAACGGTAACATATAATACTGGAGAGGTAAACATAGAAAAAAAATAAGCAAGCTCTCATCCAATCAGAGGGTGAGGATTTTAGTCTAATTGGTACATAGCAAATTGTATGTTTGCAAAACAATCATAATAAAGAGAGAGCATAATAGGCCTAAAAATGTTAAAAAACTGTTTCTCTGGTCCTCCCACATGATCATTTTGGTTGCAGCATGCTCTCTTTTTATAACCAATGCAAACTTAATAAAATAAAAATTAAATAGTTTTTGTCTGATATTTTAAGTTAATACAAGAGGCCCCAGGGGGCCTGAGGGCGCTCACCTGACATGGTAGCCTAAATATCAACCCAGAGAATTGATTTCAACAAGTTGCATCTGCTCCTCCTAAGAAAAGCTTATACCATATATCCAAAGATTCTGACCAGTGGATCTAAAAAAAAAAAGAAGATTTTTAAAATTTTTAAAGAATATTCCTCATATTGAACTAAGTTATAATTCGGGCTCCCACAGGGAGCCCATATATGAACCCAGGGACTTGGCTTTAACAAACTTGAATCTCACCCCCCTAAGGATGCTGCACACCAAATATCAAAACATTCCGACTGCTCGATCTGAAGAAGAAGATTTTTAAAGAAAATTCCTCATTTTGAACTAAGTTACAATTCGAGCTCCCACAGTGAGTCCAAATATGGACCTAGGGACATGGCTTGAACAAACTTGAATCTCACCCTTCTAAGGATGCTGCATACCAAATATCAAAACATTCCGACTGCTGGATCTGAAGAAGAAGATTTTTAAAGAAAATTCCTCATTTTGAACTAAGTTATCATTCAGGCTCCCACAGTGAGCCCAAATATGGACCTAGAGACATGGCTTGAACAAACTTGAATCTCAGCCACTAAGTATGCTGCATACCAAATATCAAAACATTCTGACTGCTGGATCTGAAGAAGATTTTTAAAGAAAATTCCTCATTTTGAACTAAGTTATAATTCGGGCTACCACACTGAGCCCAAATATGAACCCAGGGACTTGGCTTGAACAAACTTGAATTTCACCCCCCTAAGCATGGTGCATACCCAATATCAAAAGATTCTGCCTGCTGATCTTGAGAAGAAGATTTTCAAAGAAATTTGCCTGAAATGCACTAAGTTCAAATTTGGGCTCCTATACTGAGCCCAAATATAAACCCAGGAAGCCGATTTGAACAAACTTGAATCAGATCCACCCCACAATGTTGCATACCAAATATCAAAAGATTCTGTCTGCTGAATCTGGAGAAGAAGATTTTTTTTAAGAAATTTGCCTGAAATGCACTAAGTTCGAATTCAGGCTTCTATAGTGAGCCCAAATATGAATCCAGGGGGCCAATTTGAACAAACTTGAATCAGATCCACCCCACAATGTTGCATACCAAATATCAAAAGATTCTGCCTGCTCGATCTGGAGAAGAAGATTTTTGAAGAAATTTGCCTGAAATGCACTAAGTTCGAATTCGAGCTTCTATAGTGAGCCCAAATATGAATCTAGGGAGCTGATTTGTACAAACTTGAATCAGATCCACCCCATAATGTTGCATACCAAATATCAAAAGATTCTGCCTGCTGGATCTGGAGAAGAAGATTTTCGAAGAAATTTGCCTGAAATGCACTTAGTTCGAAATCGGGCTCCTATACTGAGCCCAAATATGAACCCAGGGGGCCGATTTGAACAAACTTGAATCAGATCCACCCTACAATGTTGCATACCAAATATCAAAAGATTCTGCATGCTGGATCTGGTAAGAAGATTTTTTAATGTTTTCACCATTGCCTACAGTGTTAAAAAGTGCTGACTCAGCACTTTTTCAAAAGTCCTGAAAAAAGTACCTTGTGATCAAACCGATAGGGATTTTTTTTAACCACTCTATTCTACTAGATAAAAGTAAGCTTTATACAAAATAAGAATTCTCTGTGCCGTGTAGTTTTGGAGATATGGCAGTTTTAAGGTTTTTCCTATTTTTAGCTCCCGAGGTTCCCACGGGGCAATGAGAAAATTTTTTTTTTGCATCAATCAACTACTTATGACCCATTATCATCTCATATCAAATTTGGTTCAAATCGACCTCACGGTTCTGAAAATAGAAATTTTAGGCGTGGTCAAAATTTTTGCCTCCCCATAACGAAGGCAAATAATGCCCAACAAACTTCTCTTGAACAAACATGATTCTAAACCTCAAAAGGACTCTGTATACCACATATCAAGTCTCTGCTACTGGTGGTTCATTAGAAGAAGTTTTCAAAAAATTTGGCCATTTTTTCCCCACCCCTCTGCTCAATATGAGCTGAAACCTAATTTGCACAAAAATCAAAATGCCCCTATATAATCACTACTTACATGAAATTTAATTAAAATGTGGCCAGTGGTTTAGGAGAAAGAGGCTCAAACACCACCTTCATGCAGGACGACGGACGACGGACAACGGACGATGGACGAAGAGTGATAAGAAAAGCTCACCCTGACTTTCAGTCAGGTGAGTTAAAAACTGATAAATCTGTCCCTTGTTAACCCAAGTTAATAAAATTGATAAATTTGTCCCTTGCTGCAACAAAGCTTTGCAATGATTCTTGCACTCAAAGGATGAAATGCAACACTACTCATTAGTAAATGAGTGATGAAAACCCATAATTATTGAATGGTAGTCAATTATGGGTGTTTCTGATGATTAGTCGACTTCTCGATTAATTATGACAGGCCTACTAAGAACTAAAACCTTTTCTTTGTCCAATATTCTTTGGTTATTCATACCTAGAAAAGATTCTGAAGCACTTAATATTTCCTTCCGTACATATTCCCATCTGTAGTCATATTGGTAAGCTGTCCATTCCCAGCTAACAGCGGATGAATCACTTTCAGCAATCAAGTAAAGTCGCTGTCTGCTAATTTTGTATTCACTGGATTCAAGATAACTTCGCGTTTGTTGATCAATTCTACAAAACAGAATACAAGGATTTTAATTTTCTGTAGTACAGTTGGGTTTACTGCAATAGATTCTGACAGAGGGAATGAGTGTATTTTTTACCCCAGGCCACCAGTCTTATTCTGTTTGGAATTCGATGGTGGTGCAGTACAGGTGCTGTCGACTGGTTGCTTTCCATGTGTGGGCATTATTTTCATGGACACAATAATATTAGATTCCAAATACTAATTATGGGAATAATCATCAAAAAGTTATTTAATAAAGCACCAAGTTCCAAGCCAGAAAATAAGCAGACTGTCATCTGCAAAATGAGGTCCCCAGAGGGTGAATTTAGTGATGCTACCCTGCACAGCAGGGTAGCAATACTAAATTACCCTCTGTGAACCTCAATCTAAATCAGGGTCTCAAAACTAAACAGAAAGAGGTACCCAAAGGATAAAGTGGCCCACTGTATGGGATAGCATCATCAAATTCACCCTCTGGGGACCTCATTCTGCAAATGTCAGACTGCTTATTTTCAGGCCTGCCAGGTACAACCCGATGCTTTATTGATTAAAATTTTGCTTCTGATGATTTTTATTACATGTGCCTGGCAAATGCATACATAGACATCACTGGCCACGAATGGATTACAACCAATCCACGGCGAATGTACTGTTTATTAAATCAGTTTTTGTGGAAAATTGAGTGTAGACAACCATTGATGTAAATTTGAGTGCCTTTACTTACAATATACAGGTATTCTCTCTAGAAATCACTTTTAAGCAATTGGACATGTGCAAGTTGTAGTCAAGTGGGAATTTATGACAGTTGCCCAGTCCACTGAGGGTTAACAAAACTGAAAAGAAAATCAGTCACTTCTTACTTGAAAATGAACTTTTCAGCAGTTGTCAAGCCTCAACAGGCATTTATAAATAGCGAATGTAGGAAAATTTGAAAATTTAGACGGTTTCAGTATTCAATGATTGGTTCGGTTCGGTTTGGTTTTTCGGTATCCCTATGATATTGGTATAGGTTCGATTTTTCGGTATATTGCCCATCTCTACAATGTGTCACTTCCAGGGGTTCCCATGGGGAGATTTTCTAACTGGAGTCAAACTTTGCAACTCTTGGACACAAAGATCATACATTTCAAACATTTAAAGGCTGTATTCATTTATATTTCTTCAGCAGTTGGAAATCCAAAGGTAGCAGTTGGAAAAATGTCGCTCAGAGGGGGGAAGCAGGTCTTATCTTTCATCTACATTTAGAAGAATCCATTTGGATTCTCGCAAAAATGGTTGCAAGAATCCATACCTGCTATGTTGTCCTAGAATCCTATTAGGCCACCATGGTTGACCCCTGTTGTATACTGATAACATGTTAGCCCTTTTACCCTACACAGATTTCCAACTTTTAAAATATAAACTGAATTTGATAATTAAAAAAAATAAACAATAATAATCAATAAAACCCTACAAATATGGATGTCATTGGAACAGACTCATAGATCTGGTTCCAATGACAGCCATATTTGTACAATTTTATTGACAATGTGTCAGGATTTTTCAGATCATGTTAGCATTGTATGTGAATTCTAGCAGAGGTGTAGTGCGAATCTACAAAGATGCTTGCAGGATTTGTTGTGTGATAGTTTGCATGAATGGAATCTCGGATTCTCATTGAAATATAAGCCCTGAGATGGACGAGTAGGTTAGGGAAGTGCAAATGATTTCTCAAAAGTTGGATGTTCACCAATTGGGGGTATTACAGTTGGAAGGGCACTCCCCCAAACCAAGACTGTCAGGCCACATGCCTGCACTTTATTCATATATCATTACTCTTATTCACAGCTATGCCCCAGGAATAAATGACAAAGGGTCATTAATTTGGAAAATAATACATGAATAGGCCATTACATACATGTTGGCACAATACCATTAACCCTTTGCCTAACACAAAACAGACGAGACATGGAAACAAAATTATTGAATAACTAATTTTTCTCATTTTTTCGAACATGGCTTATGACCTCTCATTGGAACAAACTCAATGAGCTTCTTCTAATGAGGGGTCGTAAGCCATGTTTTTGAGGCAAAAAATTAAATGAAAGAGTCAATGACACTGTAGCTCAACTTGTTAAGTCATGTACATGTATAATATGTGACACAGCAATGACAAACATCTAGGTAATGACCTGATAACAAAGGTACATATAAAGTATTGTAACGGTCTGTACATAAATACTGACCGTAGCCTGTAACAAATGTATAGGTAAAGTATTGTAAAGGTGGGTGACAGTCAGATGCTAAACTACAAAAGAAATCTTTGAGTCCCAGAGTGGGTCTGACTGAACCCCAAAATATTTGTTCTCATAGCACAGTGATAACAAAGGCACCCCAAAACACACTCGTTCCTGTCCTAAGGTGAAAAACAAAGGGACCCAAAAAGTTTCGTGAAGATCAGTTCATAAATACAAGCTGTATAGAAGTTGTGACAAAAAACTGATTGGACCTAATTTCGGTACAAAATGGCCACTGGCAGCCATCTTGAATTTTGGACCGCACCCAGAAACACTCGTTCTCGTCCCAAGGTGATAACAAAGGTACCCAAGAAGTTTTGTGAAGATCGGTTCATAAATACAGCCTCTAGCCTGAGCCGTATTGACATGTGCACTTACAGTGTATAAGTAGCACTGAATAAATCAAAGTTCATCTAATTTGCATAATTTCTGCACGAGAAAAAACCCTGTATTATATGTGATGTATTCCATGTTACTAAACATTCATACAAAAATTTATTCAAATCAGAACTTTCATACAGAAGTTCTGTACAAAAGACAGATTGCACTAATTTTGGTACAAAATGACTGCTGGTGGCCATCTTGAATTTTGGACCACACCCAAAAACACTCGTTCTCATCCCACAGTGATAACAAAGGTACCCAAGAAGTTTCGTAAAGATCGGTTCATAAATACTGAAAGTAACACCAAAAACATCAAAGTTAGTCTAATTTGCATAATTAATGCACGAGAAAAAAACCCGTATTATATGTGATGTTTCCCATGGTACTAAACATTCATACAAAAAATTATTCAAATCAGCGCTTTCATATGGAAGTTCTGCGTAAAAAACTGATTGCACCTAATTTTGTACAAAATGGCTGCCAGCGGCCAACTTGAATCTCGGATCGGACCCCAAAACACTTGTTCTCGTCCCATGGTCATAACAAAGGTACCCAAGAAGTTTCGTAAAGATTGGTTCATAAATGCGGCCTTTAGCCCGAGCCATATTGAATTGTTGACGGACAGACGGACGACTGGCCATGGCTTAAGCTCAAATTTGGCTTCGCTGAGCTAAAAAATAAAATTGAATGGCGATTTTTGTGAATAGGTCAGGCCGCTTTTGAACATTATCTTGGGTAAAGGGTTAATTGTATATTGTACTTATTTGCAGTGCTAATAAGATCAAATTACCTTTTCTGACTTAGCTGTGACATAGTTATCCCTCTCAAATGGATATGCACACCTGTACCCTTTGAGAACCGAGTGGCAAATTTTCCTGAATATATCCTGTATGCAGTGAACAAGGTTAAAGGTACATACATTTTCATGGATCACAAAAACATTTTCTGGGCCATCTTTGTGGATTTGGCCACAACACTATTTTGGCAGGCTTTCAATTCTGAATATGGGAGGCACATTGAATACTGCCCACTGCCATTTTAAATGATGTGTAACATTGTTGAGCTCCAGCATTGGAAAATATTTTCAAGAAAAACATCAAGGAACATGATTTGCCAGCATCTTAGGAACTCCCAAGAAGTGTGCTATGTGCATAAAGTTAAGAGAAAATCGATATTGAGCATTTGCAAGAAACTTGCCGACATGGATGTAAGTGATCATTTTCTTCAGAACTAAGCTTCAAAACAATTCAGTGCTATGAATTTCTGAAAGTTTATCTGTGCGCCTTTCACTTTACCGATGAGCAGTAAATAGGGAATACCAAAATATTAACAGTTTTGATTTTTTTAATAAACTTGTCACAGTAGTAATCATATTTATTTGAGTTTGGTACAACACATGAAATGCAGCTTCAATGTAGGATTTGCCTTGAAAGTTTGTGCATTTCATTTCCCAATGAACATGTACAATTAACTGCAAATTATTTGTTTCTCAGGTTGATCAAAGGCAGTGCTCAAAACTTGGGTGTTGTTTCACAAGATGAAACAAAACTACTGGGGGTTGTTCCAGAGTTGTTCAATACATTTTGAAAACAGGTACCTTTATATCAAACCCAAAGTATAAGAAACCAACTTTAATCACTCAAAATAACCAGACCATAATCGCCCGCTAGATAGAGCCAAGGTGCATTGTTGTCTACTCACAAAACAATAAAAAATTGGAGGTGCAAGGGTGATAGCTCCTCTCAAAGTCAAAATTTCAATTATGATGTAGCCATAAATGATCAAAGGGATAATGAACACCAATTAATCCCTTACTCAAAGCACAAAAAATATTAAAATCTCTCATATTAATTTTTTTTCAATTTTTTACTAAATTCCAAGACAGCCATATCATATGGCCCCTCATAAGAATGAGCCCAACAGGTTGTTCCATGACGGGTTACGTAAGATGTTTTTATTGACATTTTTTTAAAAGTTAAAAAATTTATAGTAATTTATATATTTTTTATACTTACCAATGACCCAGACATAGCTGGTGCTAACTCTTAAAATATAGGGCCAAACACAAATTTTGCCCCCCAATCCCCAAAATTTGCATCTAAAACCAAAGAAAACATGTCCTGAAAGGCCCTCCACACTTCGCCCCTACTGCGCATGCGCAGTGTCAAGGACGTTCCGAAATTGGCGCCATTAATCATTCTAATAACCAGTGCCTGGTAAGCGCTATGTACTCAGCGGGGAGGCAAGAGTTCCCAACTCCTGGGAGGGCCATCCCCGTCTGGGTCATTGGTAAGTATAAAAAATATATAAATTACTATAAATTTTTTAACATTTTTATACTGTACCAATGACCCAGACATAGCTGAATAGTAAAAAGGCTGGAGGGCCAAGGACATAGAGCAAAATGGAATACGCTCAATAAAATAAAATAGAGTCATCCCCTGTAGGGAAAAAGAAGTAATAGGCCTTACATGTATCTTTCTTATTTATGATAAATTAGAAAGATACAACACCTTCCAAAATTGAGCTTCATACATCCATGTACTCTATTAATATCCAATATAATCCTTATACTAATAATTTTTAAAGTAAGCCAATAAATAAAGTAAGTCTATAGAATAGAGACTCTTATACTCCTAAAAGTGTCTGAGGATTGCATAATCATGTCCGTTGACATATGCAATATTCAAAAGCTATACTTTAAAAACTAAGACTTGAATGAATTTTAAAAACCTAAACTTCTCACTAAACAACCATCCCAATAACAGCTCAGAATTACTAACTCCGGAGGAGGTATCCCCTTGTTTTCATAGTAAAACAGGTGACCCAAGGGAACACCCTCCCCCCCCCCTTTTCTTGCCCTGGATCAAATAGCCCAGAGCGAAGAGGGCAGCAGAACGGAGACACTGCCGAAACAGACAGCCTACCTAGCTATAGTAGCAACTGTTAAGTGAATGACATTCTGAACAGTAGAAAATAGACCTAACAATAGAGGCCTCCAGAAATGGACTCGATATTTCTGAGATAAAATTCATGAATGTGGATGGCTGAGCGCAATGAGCGGCCTTCAAAAATCTATAATAGCGACACTATTAATGTAAGCCCAAGAAGTAGAAGAGCTCTTACTTCATGAGCCGAAATCTTAAGCACAACTGCTAAGTCAATGATATACCATAAGCAGTACCGATAGTAAATAGAATCCATTAACAATAAAATGGAGCGTAACGTCCTTCTACTAGGCATCAAAGACAGAAGAAGCTTACGCCCATAGTAATAAACAGATATCTGTTTATAAATACATAAACTGTACCCGGAAAGAGTAAAGGCCTATGCCCATACGAAGACGGAAGGACCTTAAAATAATAGGTTCTGGATAATAGGAGCCTAACTCTTATGCAAAAATCCAACCTAAATAGTAACGGAAGTAGTGATTCCGAAACTACGAAAGTGAAAATCATCCATCGATAGTGCATGAAACTCACTGACTCTACAGTAAAAGAGAAACCAACAGAATTACTGTCTAAAAGGTCAGAATTTGAAAACTACTGTTTCCAGAGGCTCAAATGATTACTTAGCTAAATAAGAACCGAAGTTAAAATCCATATAGGAATTTAATCTAAAGATTCTAAGTCTATTTATCAAAAAGTTACTAACTGACTTAGATAAAGAGACAAAAGACTCAATTGTAAACTATCGTAGAGTGCATAGGTATGAGGTAACATAAACCTATAACCTAAATAATAACAGGCTGCAGTAGATCTTGTGAAACAAGTATACTAAAAAATTGCAATGAGTAGTATGGAGGGATCAACAATATGAACATAATGATCCCTACACCACGACGGAAGAGCCTCCACTTTAGCCGCATAGAATAGCGAAGAAGAGGATCTCCTATAGTAAGAAATCGCGTCCAAAGCTCGTCCAGTACAGTGCATACAATGCAATACGGACCACACAACGGAATACATGAAGGTTGCGACCTTGCGGGTTGTGATAAAGATGACACGATTTACCCAGTGAAAAAAGATCCTCACATAGAGGAAGATTTCACGTTAAGACCCACAGTAGACAAGAGAGTAAATTACCCATGATCTCTGTGAAGATAGAGATGCTATCAACAGAAATGTATTGTGGTTGTTTATCTTAGCAATACCTGCTGAAACAACAGCGCCGGAGGATACGCGTATCCTATCATTCCGTCCTATAGATCAATAGAGCGTTAACAACATTAGCTCAGAGATCTGGACAAGCCAACACATACGTCTGCAATTGATTAGCAAACTGTGTCGTAAATAAATCATCATTGGGCGCTCCCATAGATAGCAAATCTGATTGAATACTTGTTTGTTGAGAGTCCATTCTGACAGCAACAAGCGACCCGTAAGAGAACGGGAGTCGCGTAAAACAATCAGACTACCCGGAATATGACGGACCAAAACAGAACTTGGTGTACTATAACCAACAGACGGATTCTTTCCATTAAATTGAATAACGGAAACGAAAGAGTGCCTCCCTGGTTCCGGAGATACGCCACTACTGTCGAATTAAAGGACAGGATTTTGGCATGCGTTTCTGGATAATGTTCATGCAATGACATAAAGCAAGCCTAAAAAACATTATTCCGCGGAAGAAAACTGATTGCTAAGAGACTGCGGAACCCAAAGACCCTGGCACTTCGAATCCGTAGGGATCAGTATTTTATCCCAATCTGTTTGACTGGCAACCGTCATAACAGCCACACTCGGGTCCGGCAACTTCGGTGGCACTCTCTGAGTCAACCACCGAATGTTTGCCCCAGTCTGAATCTCTTGTAACACTAGATAGACAAGAGAACGTGTAAATCGAGCAAATCATGGATTGCCGAAAAGTTGCCGTCGAAGAGAAGCTCCTCCAAGAACGAAGCGACTCTGAGAGAGTTCTTAACCTTACTATCCACGCGTGTGGATGTAGCTAGGGCTGTGTCACGTCTAACCAACTCCAATCAGCCACTGAAGGGCGGAGTTATACGTGAACAAACTACTGCCCTCAAAAGAAATTACATTGAGAATAATATCCCGTAAATCTTTTCTTGAAGACGTAATGATAACGCTTCAGTAAGGCAGATTACGTATGATAAAGCGTCTAAGTTAAGTCTACTATACATCATATCGTTTCCAACATTGAAATTGGAAAAGACATAAACGGTGAAAAAGAATATATGCAGTCTTTAACCACACCGTCTAGACGCATATGAACTCTCGGTATGCCCTGCTCTGCCAAAATAAACTATTCGTATAAATGATAAAATGGCAGAAATGAGCAACGCGGACAAGAAACTAAACTATCATGCTTGGTAGCAGGCTTGTATATATATATATATATAGCGTCGAAAAATAAAACACATGTTGTAATGACAATATTGGACTGCGTCGGTAAGTCAGGGACAATGTCCCTGAACCGATCGAAAAATCCGAGTCCAATGACGCTATAAGTCTCTTATCCAAGATCGCAGCAATGAAGTCCGAAATAACAATCACTGGAAGATAATGCCAGAAGATATGAAAGGCAGCTTCCGATACTACTAAAAGGGAAAACTCGAAATCTTTCGAATCCCTTTCGCCATCCTGTCGGACCCTATAAAGCGTTCGGTCGTCCGTAGCTGATGCAACCGCGGACCGCACCGACCCAGCGCCGTCGGATAATTCCTGATTCGACCGAGAAACTGTCAATTGCTGGGATGCTGCGAAACAACTGTGCTAACTCGGATAGCACGTCCGTCACTGAGGCCTGAGGAGAAGCGGTCTTACGATGCATAGCCGCTGGAAGCTCCGTGATCGTTACCCCGTGCATACTACCAATATGCGAGCGAACGGAGTGTATAGGTCTCGTGTCCCTTGGCTACCGGATGGCGTGACCTATTCGCCGTGGAATCACTGAATGACGAAACTGATCGGATACTCGAGGTCACGTAGCCAATGTGCGGTCGTGTGCCCTGCTGCGAGGATGAGGAAGCATTAAGGACAGTCTCTCGGACTGTCAATATAACGGAGCGTCCCGACCGACGGACATATGCTCCGAATGTAAAATATCTGAACCACAACATGCGGTCCCCTATGTTGTTGGACGAGAGAGGGACCTCTCTCGCTCACAGCCCGGACAGACCTGGACAAGCCAGGAACCGGACTAACAGGCTTCCTCCGATCTGTCCTCAATCTGCCGTCACTGGGTGAGTACTAAAGTAATTAAAGTGCTCGCATCACCCAAATCTCCTTCCTAGACCGCAACGGACGAACCCGGCAGCCGAACCATTCGATGAATGTACGCTACACCGGGTGAGCTAGCGAATGTCACTCCGTAGGCGATAGACATATTCCATGAGCACTTATTGCCGCTAGCTCTTCATTAACTATGACGACAGAGGCACACTTATGAAAGACATCTCCATAACTCTGCGAACAAGAAACCAGAAATGCTTGGTCATAGCAAGCATAAAATAATAATATATATAGCGTCGTTCAATAATTCGAAAGTTGTGTGACATTATTGGACTATGTCGGAACTGAGGGACGATGTCCCTGAACCGAACCAAAAATTTCTAAGTCCACCGACGCTATCAGTTTCTTATCCGGCATCGCAGCATTCTGGTCCGACGAAAGAAGCTGTAGAAGACCAAGTCAGATGACATACACAACAGCATATGTTGTTCCGAAAGGGAAAGCTCGAAATCCTCCAAATCCCTTTCGGTATCCCGTTGGACCGGATGAAACTTTCGGACGTCCGTACCCGCTTCCGCGGAGCGTCCCGACCCAGCATCGTCGGATAAAATATATGTGACAGATTCAGTTGATGCTGGGATGCTGCGATAAACTGTGCTATTAAGGAAAGCACGTCCGTTCCCGAGGCCTGTGCAGTAGCGGTCTTACGATGCATTGCCGCCGGAAGCTCCGTGTACGTTGACTCCCGCACACTTCCTATGCGAACGTCCGGAGTCTGCAGGCCTCGTGTCCCTGGCTACCAGATGGTGTGACCTGGTCGCCGAAGAATCCTTGATCGGCGAAGCTGGTAATATATCGGCGGTCACGCAGCCAAGGTGCGGTCGTGTGCGCTGACGAGAAGAGGAAGCCTTAGCAGTCTCCGCGGACTGCCTATACAACGGAGCGTCCCGAGCGACGGACGTATGCTCCGCTTGCGACACATTTTGTACCACAACATCTGGGGCCAGATGTTGTTGAACGAGAGAGGGGCCTCTCTCGCTTGCCGTCCGGATGGACCGGAACGAGCTATGAACCAGACTAAAAGGCTTCCTCCGTTCTCCCTCCGATCCGCCGTCACTGGGTGTGCATTAGGTTAATTTATAGTGCTCGCATCACCCCAAAATTCCTTCTAGACCGCAACGGACGAACCCGGCTGCCGAACCATTCGGTAAATGGACGCTACACCGGGCGAGCTAGCGGATGTCAAAGGCCGTCGAACCAACTAGGGTCCTCTTAGGCAATTGGCGTATTTACATGAGCACTTTTCCGCTAGCCCTTCATTAATTGTGACGACGGAGGCACACTGTTGGAAGACATCACAGATACATCACCCTAATCTTGATCGTCTGAAATAGAAATTGATAAAGTAGAGTGACCCTGCGGGGAAAGGACCGGAGTGTCCAAATCCGCAATAACATACCGTGACATACGCTTCCCATATTGTCATCGAAATCATACGATACAGAACAGGAGTTAATGCGAGTACACTGACCACATATAGAATGATTATAAAGTCAGAGGAAGACTTCCTCTTAATACAATTGATCAATATCCTTTCAATGTGAAAAGAAAACAAGTCATGGTACTCGCACTAACCCCTGGCAATCAAAATACATAATAATAATATGATCCATTAATATAGAAAAAATAATTGAAATCAAAATATTTTGAAAAAATATTTTTTCAGAACAGCCCAAGTTTCTGAAAAGTAACGTTGAGCCCCAATGGATCCCAAGCCTAAGTGTGGACAAAAATTTTAAAAATATTTTAAACAATTTATTCAACACTTACGAACAATAATAATATATCTAGTTATGATTAAAATAACATCAAGATATTATTTTCCAGAAATCCCCCCCTCACACAGAGGGTTGTTGTAAATGTAAACAATGAGTGTAAAAACACTAAAATAAGACTCCAGGCACCCAGGCCCGAAATCAGTTACCAAAAATACACTATCTGATGCAAAACAGAGACTTCCAGGGAAGAAACTGCAGAACATCAGATGGTAGATGCAGAACACAACGCCTAACCACCCGTAGGTGAAGACGTAAACATGGGGAAAAGAACAGAATTCATTCTGTTATTCAGCTAAAACTCCCAAGAAAATCTAGTAATAATAATTACAAAAACTATGCCAAAAGCATGGGAGAATAGCAAGGGGGAACTTAAAGGACAGGGAGAGAGGAAAACACTTAAAAAAACAGTGTAACTAAATAATCAGAATGACAACAAAATGGCTGCTGCCTTGAAAATAGGTAACTTAACATAATTTCATTAAAAATTTTTAAGTTACAGCCCTGATAATATTCTGTCACACATTTGTTTCCTCTCCTCCTTCTCTATCCTCCTTAGAATCACCATTTCACTAATATTTATGTGTCTGGCATCATTTAAACTGAGATTTATAAGCACAAAGATCAGTCAGATGTTAACTGATGAAGGGCCAAACTTAGAATGATTAATGGCGCCAATTTCGGAACGTCCTTGACACTGCGCATGCGCAGTAGGGGCGAAGTGTGGAGGGCCTTTCAGGACATGTTTTCTTTGGTTTTAGATGCAAATTTTGGGGATTGGGGGGGCAAAATTTGTGTTTGGCCCTATATTTTAAGAGTTAGCACCAGCTATGTCTGGGTCATTGGTACAGTATAAAAATATAATTTTTGTTCCAACTGCTAAGTTTGCAAACTATGTGGGTGGATGCAGCTGGTTCATTAGGTAGAGGTTAATGAAACTCACAACAGCATTCCAAAGAAGTAAGTCAAGAATTTACAATATATTTCTTCTGTTGCTGTCATATAACCATGGCTATGGAAAGTGATCTCAATTTTTTCTGTCACAAAAGACAATATTGATAAACAAATGAACCTATTAAACCCATACATTAACCCTTTACCCAACACAGATGATATCCAAATTTATTAATTTGAATATAATTTTTTGTCAAATTTTCCAAAAATTTAAACAAAGCCATATCAAGTGATTCCTCATTGGGAAGATCTCAACGAGCTCGTTCCAATAAGGGGTCACATGAAATGGTCTTGTTGAAACTTTTTGAAAAATAATATTTTTTCAGCTGCTGAATTTGCATATTATGCAGACTGATACGGCCGATTCATTAGATAAAAGCTTAACCCTCTAAAACCGGATATCAAAAGATCAAAATTTCAATCTTCAAGTTTTTTTCCAAAATGCAATTAGGAATTTAAGCAATTCAATCTTTTTTGACAGAGCTCATTGAGCTCTGTCAAATGAGATTAAGTTGGTTAAATTCTTAGTTGTATCATGGGAAATATTTGCTACCCGAAACTTTTGGTATTTTGACATCAGAGTGCAGAGGGTTAAACAACAAGTACTGCCTGTGTTGTAATCATAATACAGCACATCCTTAAGTGACCTTAACCCTTTACCCAACAAGGACGATATCAAAATTTATGATTTCAAATACTAATTTTGTCAATTTTTTTTAAAAAGTTCAACAAAACTATATCATGTGACCCTTTAATGGAATGAGCTCGATGAGATCGTTTCAATGATTGGAAATATGATATGGTTTTGTTAAAAAAATTGTAAAAATAATTCATTTTCTACTGCTGAATCTGCACATTACATGGGCAGATGTGGCCAGTTCATAAAGTAAAGGGTTAAACATCAAAAAATAAATAAACCTGAACTCAAAATTACAGAACATAGTCCAAGACAGAAGCTCAAAAGCTGAAAAAATACTGTTGGTACTTAAGTATCATGTAGGCAGAGCTTAACCCTTTAACCAATGTAACAGCCAAAACCTGTCAGAACGATTCACAAAAATCACCATTCAATTTTCATTATTTTCTACTTTTTTGTCTCAAAAACACAGCTTATAACCCCTCATTAGGACGAGCTCAAAAAAAATGAAAAAGTTTTAGTCTTTTACGAATTTTATTTGCAAGTGTCGTCTGCCTTTCGTGTTAGGTAAAGGATTTAACTTCATACATGAATCCTAATCAATTCTCAAAAATGATTCTCACAAGGAAAACAATGAGAATCAACTTTGTGATTCCCGCAAGCCAAGACTTCACTGGAACCCATTGCCAAGTTACTGTAACTTCCATAAAAAGACCACAAACAGACTGTTTGTTTGATTATTTGTTCTACGTCTACATGTAATACAAGAAACACAAAAATTGGAACTAAATTTATGCCATGGTGTTAAACTGCAGTGAATATATATATGTAAATTTGCAGGTCTTTAGATTACCCCAACTTCACACCATTTACATGTGCACTAAAATTAGAGATGGTGAAAAATCTATAAATAGTCTGGTGTTCTTGAGGGGGAAATGTTGACAAATGGTACATTTTGTTATACTCTGTTCTGTATGTAACCCTGGGCATTAAAAGTTCCACTATCTGTATGCATCTTGTGGAAAGGTATATATTATGCCATTTCCCCATGAGGATATAATTAATAATTAGTAATAACCTCATTCCACATTTTGTTCTGATAATCTGGAATAAAGCTAAACTGAATATTAACTAACCATGACCTTTTCAGCATCTATTCAGCGAAGTTGATTATATCAATTTTGGTCACCAATATAAAGCAGACTGTGCTGAAGAAAGTTACATATAACACACCTTAATTTTAAAGGTTTAGTTGCAGAAGCATCTGTATTCATAACCAGACAATCTTTCTTTGTGCGATCTCCTTTTTTACCCACAACACACATCACATAGGAATTATTGATTTTGAGGTTCTGAGCATCAAATTTAAATACACCATTTTCTGGCATTGCTGAACTGTCTACCACACCAGAACCACTTCCAAAACATCCTCCCGCATCTGTAGGAGGAGAAGCGAGCTGCTGCTGTGTTAAAGGTTTCACAATTTTGTCCAAAACTTCTTCTTCTTCCATTTTTCTACAGGTCCAGAGTGATAGGGTGATTCCCTAAAATTGAAAAAAAGAGTATCAAGTGTTCCTGCATGAGTCACTTACTGAACACCATGCTGTTTTACTGACAATATTCTATTTCATCTAACAGTGTTTACACTGGCCCGAAATATCTTGACCAGTACCAAGTGGCATTTTTGTTTGGTGCCAAATGAATTTTTTTTTGTGCCAAATGGAAGACTTTAGTGGCAAATGGAAGATGATTGTAAATGAGAACAAATTAATCATGTACATCCGTGGGTAGGAGGTGAACAGAAAAAAAACAAATTTTTTGTTTTTAATGAATTTCATGTGAATGCAAAGAATAGACAGATGCTATTGTACTCCATTTATGCCTTTAGCTAACATAACATCCAAAACTGCCTAGTGCTATTCACAAAATTGCCATTCAATTTTTGCTTCCAAAACATAGCTGAGGGCTCCTTATTGGAATGAGCCCAAATCAATGAGGGTTGTTAGTAAATAGCACTAGATGTATATGGCTATTCATAATTGGGCTACATAAGGGTTCTTAACTCTTTCCTAGGTAAGGGGTGGGGGGATTTACTTTTGGATTTTCTGAGAAAGGCACTGTCAAAATGAGATGAAAGTGGAAATTTTCCCTGATTTTGTTCTGAGACCAGATTAAGACCTTATGTGCACTCTGCTCATTGAGATGAGCCGAGATGTTCTAAAAAAATGTATGAATAGTAACCACATGAGGCATCCTGTGGTACTCATGACAGCCAAATTTGCACATTAAAATGATCAGGAGTGATGAAACTTAGTGGGTAGGGATAAAAAAGAGACTTTTCTCAAATAAAACCACAATTGAGTTTTGAATCCCTTAATTCTGTACAATATCACAGCTCTTCTTTATTTGACCCACATTCTCAAGTATCAAACTAGCATAGTGCATTCAGCTATGTGGTCAATCCACTCCCAATCCACTTTATTTCCACTTGTTTCACATTTTCAAAAAAAATCTGTGCTCTTGACCTTGCAGGTAGGCATACCAACCTGGTGGTGGGCAACATTAATACCAAGTATCATTAATATCCTTCACGGCCATCAAAAGCTCTGAGCCAGACATGACATGTGTATATTTCGATATGGGTATGTGAACTTGAACTAAGTCTGTGACCGTGACCATGCAGACAGACATTCAAACCTTATTCGCAAAACACCCTCTGGTTGTGGGCAACATTAATACCAAGAATTACTAAATCCTTCAAGGCCATCAAAAGTTTTGAGCCTGACATGACTTGCACAGACCGATGGATAGACAGATGGATGAACAGATGGATGGATGGATGGATAGGTGGATGGACAGATGGATGGATGGACAAACCAATTCCTATATACTCCCCTGAACTTCATTTGGGGGGGGGGGGGGTTATAATTAATTGCTTTCAGTCATTTTTTCATAATTTTCCCGTTGTGTGGCTGATCATTTTTTACCATATCTATCCCAAGAATTGACACACTTTTTGTATTGATATACGAAAGTTTTCCACAGAAATAATTTCCAGTAATCCCCCTCCTCCCCATCTCTATCCCTCCTAATTTTTTTCTGTATTCACCTTCCAGCCTTTGGGTTTTGATAGTCATCTTTTTCTCATATGGTTTGTTCTTTTTTGCATGAGTCTGACAACATTTCAGTCTGTTATCGGATCTTGTTTCTCAACATCCAAACTGACAGTTTTGCTTGCCATCCTACCTGGTCTGAGGTATTGACTATTCTCTGCCCACATTTGTTCTATGGCTAGTTTTGCAGATTCTGTGGGTTTCTTTCATTGCTGTGGTAGTATAACCAACCCTCTTTACTGTTTTCTTGTGTACCTTTGCTCATTATGATGAGTGTCCCGTTCTTGGTGGCTGTTCACAACATTTATAATTTTGCCCACAAGCTTCAGATACTTGAGTTGAAGTGCCTTTTGTGAAATTTTGGGATCTATAATGGGAATTGTACCATCTTTGGCAAGAGATAGTGTGTTGAACGTTAATTGGATTCAGATATATGTGCTGAAGTTAATTTCCGATAAGTACTGCTTAGTTTTATTGTGCTGCTTCAAAACAAATGAGCTGAAGTTGGTGAAATTGTATATCCACTGTTATGTACAGATTTGCTTCTTTAATATAGGAACTGAAGTATCTTACATATATTTATATCAATATTTTTGTACAATATGGCCTGCCTTAGACCGGCTGCTTGGTTACATATCTCTTATTTGTTTCATAACCCTGGCCATACGTATGATGAAGTACTCGCATGTATGGTCCATTTCAAATATTGTTATGTGTTGTTGTCTTACCTTGACTTGAAAGCAGGGTTGATGTTTGAAAATCAGTGATCCGAAATAAACATTTGTAATGTTAGAAATGGAATTTATACCATGATTATCTATTCTACTATATATGAAAAGCCTACGACATAAATTTAGCTTTATACACCAACTGTGCTGAACAAGCCAGCAATGGGATTTCAAGAGTTAAAATTTACACCTACAGTGGAACTACATCCAAGCTGACCTTTGGTGAGGTCGACCTGAATGCAAACATGTCTAAATTTTTCGCACGTCACCTCGCAAAGAGTGAAATGAAAGTGGCAATTATTTATTATGTTTTTAAATGGGTTTTACCCCATAAGATGCCAAAAATTAACAAACATGCACTGCCTCATGTTAATAAAGCATCCATAACTCGAAATAGTATGTTATTATTATTTCATTTCGTTTTAGCGATAAAATTGACAGTGGAAGTACCACTCACCGATGCTGATGTTAACAAAAACAAATTTGCATGTTTGTACAGCTACTGCTCAGTAAAATCGAGAGACAAAAATAGCAACTCTTAATAATGTGATGATCATGGTATACATGTAAATAAAATACACCCACAGTAGCTTGGTGTACAAAATGTTCACCACCTGTGGTGAAGTGGTGTTAATCGTGTGCCAAAGACTCACAGTTAACACCACTTCACCACCACTCATGGTGAACATTTGGTACACCAAGCTACTGTGGGTATATTCTATATATTTACCTCGATAGATATAGGCAGTATTGGAATTTTGAGTTTGGTTTCAAAACTTTTACGTGGCATACTATGATACTGATTTGGCATTTGGTATCTGAATTGGCAGGGATTTGCTCAATGTACCAAAGGAGAATTTACACCCGAAAAATACAGAAGAAGTAGTTCCTGTGTCATTCTATCACAGTGCCAATGAGCCCAACAATGGCATTCTTTTACCAACAAAAATCATATCTCCAGTAATTTTGTGACTTATTCTAATGACACCTTAACATTTAAAGGCCTTTTTCGGGCTTTTGTGTTCTTCAAGCATGCGCATTAACTTGTCATCATTAGGTCCTGCTGACAATAAACAAATCACCTTAATAGGCAGCCAAGATTTGACTTTAAATCACTGCTAAGCAAATTTAGATGTACAGGTTGTAGTCTGGTGGGAATTCAGGACAAGTGTCCAGGTCTTTAAGCATCAACACAAGAAAATATAAACAGAAGTGATGAATTTCTTTGAATATGAGCTCAAAGGTAAGACATGATGGCAAATGTTCGCAATACAATGGAGATAAACTCAAGCAAGTGCAGCTGTCAGAACTGTAACAGGGAAAGGTCTAAAACCTTGAAGTTAAAACCATGGGTAAAAGCCATGACCCACTTATTTCAAAAGCAAGCACAGTGTAAAGTATGAATGACACACTTGAGTCATAAGCAATCATTAAGTGAAGTATGAAGAAGATCTGTCCATTGAATCCATTTTCTGGACCAGACAAGGTTAGAACACACAAATAGTCTCTGACCTTCACATGAAAGTTATTACCTTGGTTCAAGGTCATGCCACACCATTGAGTCACAATCAATCACTATGTGGAGTACAATAGCAAGATCAGTCAACTGAATACGTTTTATGGACCATACAGAGTTACAATGGAGGAACAAACAAATGGCATGAAACTATGACTTTAGATCAAGATCTTGACATGCCCTTGGATCAAAAGCAATCACTGTATTATGTATGAACAAGATCAGCCCATTGAATAATTTTTATGGAAGGGACAAAGTTAGAATGATGAAACAAACAAACAAATGCTGAATGACCTCCATCTTGAAGCAATGACCTTGGGTCAAGATCATGACACACAATTCCTGTGTTAAGCATGAACAAGATCAGTCCATTGAATGACTTTTTATGGGCAGAACAACATTATAATGGAGAAGTAAATGAATGATCTGTGAGACTGTGACCTTGAACTTGGAGCTATAACATTTGGTCAAGGTCATGAAACACCCATATGTCGTAAGCAATCTTTGTGTGAAGTATGCACAAAATCAGTCTAATGTGCTGTGCACGGAATCCCCATTTCCAATGTTTTATCATACCAAAATAGGCAGGATTATGGGCAAAACAAAGTACCTTCAACTTTTGTGATGTCAAATCAGTGTGCAAAAAGATGCATACCTCAACATTTCTTACCATAATACACAGGCAGCAACATGAGTGCAATTCATGGTCAATTAATACTCAACAAAGCATCAAAGGCAGTCAGTTGTTCATATTATAAGTTTCCTAGAGGGTTATGTTGTGCGTGTGGACAAATTCCATCCAACTGTGGTTTTTGCAATGGTCAACGGTTTAACCCTTTACCCAACAAATCGGCCGCATCCGCATGCGTAATATGCAAATTCAGGGGTTGAAAAAATATTATTTTTCAAAAAATTTCAACAAAACCATATCATGTGACCCCTTGATGGAACGAGCTCGACGTGGGGTCACATGATATGGTTTTGTTGAAATTTTTTTTTAAATTTCAAAAAATGGTATTTAAAATAATAAATTTTGATATCGTCTGCATTGGGTAAAGGGTTAATAACAGACTTCTGTCGCATACACTGAACACGCCACTCAATGCATGACATATGCACCAACCACAACACAAATGGATCTACTATAGAGTAACACCAGTATCCTTGTCCACTGCACCAGTATTTCTGATATGAAGTGTGAACCAGAAAGCAGAGATAAATGCTGCATAACTGAACATAATCACCTCACACATACAACTGCAAACATCACACATTTCAGCACAGGAAAGCTTTCTTGCCTGGAATGCATTCAATAAATCTCAGAACATTTTCAAAGATATATCCACTTTGACACACACAAGACAACTGCATACACATTACACAACAGACATACATGTTCGAACAGGCACCATTTTCTGTAGGGATGTATTAATCACTTGCTTACGGGAACAGCATTCACCATCAAATTACACCATATAATTTTCACACAAGCACACACTCCATTATTCTTAACGTTCACCTTCAGTTGTCTTTTTTAAAGTCTGCAGAATTATTTTAACAATTCACAGAACCCTTTTACTCACATCAAGTCTTTTAAACAAACTGTTTTAAAATTTTAAACCAAACTCTCAGTTCATTTTACAGAGAGAGCAATATTCTATAAATTGTATTGGCTATCCAGTGCAAACTTCTCTAATGACGGTCAACATTTTTGAAGAGTGTTGCTATTTTGAGGAAGGGCTTTTTTGTTTTCTCGCTTTCTCGAATTCACTCATCAGATTTGTAGACATTTGGCTAGTTTCCATTAGACAAATTAGAGAGGTTTCCTCTTGAAAGTCAGTTTTATATCACACACTCTTTTAACCCTTTACCTAACATGAAAAGTAGATGACACCTGCAAACAAAATTCTTGAATAACTATTAATTTTCATTTTTTGTCTCAAAAACATAGGTTATGACCCCTCATTGGAATGAGCTCAACGAGCTCGTTCCAATGAGGGGTCATAACCTATGTTTTTGAGACAAAAAATGAAAAAAATAATGAAAATTAATAGGCGATTTTTTAGAATAGCACTGGCCAGTTTTTGCCATTACGTTGGGTAAAGGGTTAAGGGATGATTGTTCTCTATCCGCCAAACTTTGTGCATAGTGCAAATCATTTTTGTCACTAATGGCTATTCATGGATCAGCTTTAATTATAATTGTTGAAAGTATAATTGTCGACGGGTCTGACAGGGAAGTGATTTCTGCTTCCTTGTAATATGCTCCTGTTAATAAATCTGTCAAACATTACTAACATGTTTTGTTGAACTCACTTTTAGATTATGAGCTTTGGCGAATATCCATTTCTGAAAGCACAATTTGTTTTTAGACTAATAAGGGATGATTGTTGTCATTTCCCAACAGTTTTGTAAATAGTTTACCAATACTACACTGACCTTTTGTGAAAAATCTATTGTTTGTAGATAGTTTGTATGCCCACCTGTTTGGGCATCATTAGCAGCTGTCTGTTTGACTCAAAATGTAAATAGCTCTAAACAGGCAGGGGAGGAGTGTTGTACGGGAGGTCCTCCTAAAGTATGTTCACAGACATCTGTTGGGTTAACTGGTAGAGTGCTGGAAGCCCATATTTGGGCTTTCTTCTGAAGTGCCGGTACCACAATTTAAAGGCTTCATATTCTGTTGATGTGTTTCATATTACCTTTGAAGTGATATTATTTTATTTGTTACGATTTGCCTTGTTACAATTTATGGGAGAGTGCCTGCAGGCACTCTCCCATAAATTGTAACAAGGCAAAGATGCTCAAAGATATTTTAAGGACCAAAAATAATTTAGCACTCTACCAGTTAATGTATGGTTGTAATATATTATCTTCCTTGATACGCTCCCTAGCAGATAATCTTCATCTCCCTTTGTTGTCATTCAGTAACATAACTTCAAAGTGACAAGACGTCCAAATAGTCAATCTTCTCCAGAATTTTTGTGTCATTGCTGTTTTATTGAATCAGTGGTTCAAATGGTTTTACCCAATTTTACCATAATACCAGCTGTGGTAGCCATGTTGGACAAGTCAGATTGCTGATTATCATAAGAAACCGTTTTACACTCAAAATTAATGTACAAAAAAATGGACTCATCATTCACTTATTTTAAAAGTTATTGCATGGACAAACAGACATTACCCAACACATTTATTTATTTATTTATTTATTTATTTATTTATTTATTTATTTATTGTGGTTTAACAGCACTTTCAACAGTCAGGGTCACTTCCTGTCAGACAGTTTTATGGGTGGTGGAAGCAGGTGTACCCAGAGAGAACCACTGAGTAATGGTGAGCAACTATCAGACTTCCCATCATACTCCCCAACATACTAACTCCACACAAGCAGGGTTAGCATTGGTTGAAGACAAGTGCACTATAGACAAGCTGTACGCCTTAGTACACAAAGCCATCATGCCTCCAAATGAACATTTGGAATTATGTGACACAACATGGGTGCTGCAGGTGTGATTGAAAGCAAGGACCTCTCGGCTTGCAGCTTGCAGCTTGCATCCCTACCTACTGAATCAACATGCTCACACCCAAACACAAGATTCCTGTGATGGTGGCCACATTGGATTTGACAGAACCGTCCTCCAGTCAACACTAATCCACCAAAAAATAGGATCCATGGTGAATTTCATCTTCAAGTTATTGCATGGATAAGCAAAAGCTAATGGACAGACAGACACCCTTAAGATTGACCCTGAAGTGGTTTTTCTTTTGTTACAAACCCAACCCTCTACCACTTAAGGCCAAAGGGATTACCATTCAAGGAAACAATACCCAGTACCGGTACTTAGAAAATGGAAATCTTTTGTATTAGGCCACACCTCCTATCGGTTAAGGTACTGAATGACAACCTGATCAGACAGATGGACATGTCCAGTGAAAAAAAAAAAAAAATTCCAACAAAACCATTTTAAATGACCTTCCAGATTTAAATGTTTTTAACGAAACCATGTCATGTGAGCCGTCACTGGAATGAGTGCATTCCAGTGAGGGCTTACATGACATGGTTTTGTTAAAAAAAAATTTAAATTGGGAAGCTCTAAGAAGTATCTGTCGAACAAGATAAACTTGTAGGCATAATGTGTAGGACTTAGCAGAACTGATTCTCTGAAATCACTACCCTCACTGAAAACATTGGGAAGAAGCACCTCTTCCTCAAGAGAAAACCCACATGCCAAATCCTATCAACAGAACTATAACGTAGTTTAGAGCTGAATTATGCACAAAATAAGCGCTAACAGATTTTAAATGAAAAAAGATGCAAGTGTGTGATACATGTAGGCCTATACCAATAACATCAATTTGGTGATCACATAAATTAGTGTATAAATGCTTGTTGCAAGTGAGATAGCAACAATTAACAATGAACATTCTACGGGCATGTAAATAAAGAGCTTACATTGTAAACTATTAGCAGATTACGCTTTATAACATGCTAGCAACTAAAAGGAAAAAGAGTGCTGTACTGATTTTCTGCTTTGTCTGTTTGTACTCTGCAGTTTATGTTGTTTACGTCTTAACAGAATTTCTGCTAAAATAAATAGCAACAACTGACATGTGATCTCACTTTGATGGGAACGTGGGAGAGTTGTTGCTATTTATTTTGATGGAAATTCAGTTATGGGTAATGGTATGCTTCTCTACTCATATGAGGATGCAAGGCACAACCTTTGAATCAAAGTTGTTCCAAAAGAATGTCATAACTGACTGGCCAAACAAGCAGGATTAGGAAGTTAATTTATGCCGCTTTGTTTTAACGGTTTAACAACATTTTTGTCAGCCAGAGTCCCCTCATGTCAGACAGTTTTATGGGTGGAGAAAGCTGGAGTACCTCGAGAGAACTGCTGAGCAGTGGCGAGCAACTATCAGACTCCCCAACACACTAACTCTGTACAAGCAGGGTTAGCACTGGTTGAAGACAAGTGCATCATTTACATGGTATGCCTCAATTCTTTTATTCGCAGTATACAAAAATACAGACACAAAGATATACAATTTAAAAACAAATTATTGTATCCTTGTGGGACACCTACCGATATATTCTTTAAGGATGATGCTGTACCCATAAATTGTAGGAATTGCTTACATTCCGTTAAATAGTTTCTAAACCAGTTTAGGGTCAGGCCCCTAAAGCCATAGTGTTCTAGCTAGCTTCTCTAACAGCATTGGATGATCAATCGTATCAAATGCTTTTGAAAAATCGCGGAAAATTGAAACTGTGCAGTTTTTAGTTGGTTTGTCATTTTCACTGGCAACAGAATTTAGAAGATGCAATATTGGGTGTATGGATGAATGTTTCTTTCTGAAGCCAAATCGGTAATTGTTTAATATGTTGTGGGAATCCAGGAAATTTGAAAGATGACTATGCATGATCTTTTCTAAAATTTTGGAAAAGGCTGGTAAGATACTAATAGGCCTGTAGTTGGTGAAGGACTGCTTGTGGCCTGATTTGTATACCGGGATCACTTTGGCTATTTTCATTTCGTTTGGGAAGATTCCCTTACTGGGTGATAAATTGATAATGTGGGTCATTGGATTAACTATGTCTAGAATGATTTCTTTTAGCAATTTCGTTGTTACATCAGTGAAATCTCTGCTTGTTTTAGAATGCAGATTTTGTACAACTGTGACAATTTCGGCTTTGCACGTTGGCGAAACGAAAAAGGAATTTGGGTTATTAGGTTTCATAAAGTTCGAAAAGTTCATAGATGATGTTGGGACGTCATTGTGCAGTTTTTCTCCAATGTTTACAAAAAACGAGTTAAATGTACCTGCAATCCTTTGGGGGTCGGTTATCTCAATACCACCATCAACGAAACTAGATGGCAGTGATACAACACAGCTTGTTCTGTTGATGGCTTTTCGAAGAATTTCCCATGATTTTTTAGGTTATTTTTATTCCTCGTTAATGCCACTTTGTAGTACTCTTCTTTGCATTTACGCTTTAAACGATTAAATATTGTGCAACAGTTTTTGTATCGTTCAACATTGATGGTTGTTGGGGACTTAAGTTTTCTTATATGAAGTTTTTTCTTGGTGTATGATGATTGGAGGAGTCCAGCTGTCATCCAGGGTTCACTCTTGGTATAACGTTCGGGAATATGGGTATTTTTTAAGGGGTCAAAAAGCTGTAAGGAAGATTGATAGGAAGCAATCGTATGCTTTGTTAGGGCACGCTGTGTCTAGTACATCAGAAAAGTCACATGCACTTAAGAGAGATTTAAATTGTTCCACGTTCTCTTGTTTGAATGTTCTTTTTAATTTGACACTTTTGTTAGATAGTTCTTCGGCACAATTATCAGTATAAAATATACCAAAGTGATCACTAATATCAGTAACAATCATTCCAGCTGTAAATTTCTTAAGATTATTTGAGAATATATGATCAATTACCGTCGCTGAGCGATCCGTTACTCTAGTTGGTTTAGTAATGGCAGGCATAAATCCAGAACTGAACATAGAATCTATGTACATATTAGTTTTAGAGTGAGAATTGTAACCCAACAGGTTGATATTGAAGTCTCCCATCAGATACACATTTTTATGCTCGATGTTTATGCTCTCCAGTAAGTCAGTTAAGGTTGCCAAAAAGAGATCTAAATCCGCCTTGGGGGCTGAGTTGGGTCTATATATAGTTCCCAGTGTACATTTGTGTTTGGAAGTAATTTCCACAAAGACAGATTCAAAAACATGTGGAATGAAGATAGACAGGTCATTCCGTACCCTGTAAGAAAGATTTTCCTTAATAAATACCCCAACGCCCCCGAGCCCATCATTGTTGGCGGGCCGATTTTGTGTAATGAGTGGGTGATAACCTTCCAGTTCATAAGATACATTTTTTCTTATGTCAAAAACTTCAGTTCATCCAATTGCATCTAGAAAATTTCATTCAGGTTGCATGTCACATAGTAGGTTATGAAGGTTGTCCCAATTTGTGTTAAGACTATGGCAGTTAACATTAAACAGCAAAAATGATTTGTTGTTAGGCAATGCTAAGTTTTTAACCTCATTAGGACTGTAGTACTTACAGCTGTGGTTATCTAAGGCAAACGATGAGGTTGATATATCATCGGTATCGGTATCAAACAGCGAATCGTTGAAAAGATTTACGAAATTATAACAAGAATTGTTCTCTATCTTATCGACTGTGATTTCTTCAGCCATCATTAATCAGTTGTCTACGAATTAAGATAGGTTTGTAGCCAATAGAAAAAGGGAGGATCGCACCAAAGCGGGGGAAAATTGTGAAGTATCTGAAAATGAAGTGAGATTTTACTGCCAAGTATAAGCAAAACATATATTTATACATAGAAAATTGTGTACAAAAGCATGCATCAAATGAGAAAATTGTCTGCAAAAGCATGCTTGAATTGAACTTGTCCTTCCAATCCCTGACAATGAAAGTGGAAAACGGAAAACGGGCAATTGTCGGCAGTGTCTTTAATTTTGCATTCAGTACCCTTATAGCAGACAGCACCACCATGCTCCATGTGAGATTTTGGGATTAAGTGCTTTGAAGAAAGACACAATGCAGTTACCCCTGGATTAAACCATGGACCTTTCGGTTTGAAATCCAATGCCTTAACTACTGAGCCAGCATGTTCCCTTGATCAGAAGGAAGTGATGTGTGCCATTACCACTTGCATGTGGATTCCTTTTTCCTGACAAGGGCTGTGCAAAGCGTGGACCACTGCCCCAACCTATAGGCATGTTCGAATTAACTATAAAGATATTGTGGGACAGAAAAATTTCTAAGTTGAAAGAGTGAAAAGGGGCCATAACACCTGGGATAAATTATTGGACAGACACCATTCCTTATGCATATCCATTCTCCCATGCAGGTCTATCAGCAGGCCAATGGAGATCCAAACCTAACCGATAGCTTTGAAATTACAATCCAAAATGATGGTATAGACAGACCGACAAACAGATGGACCAATGGATGTGCAAACAGAGGTGTTCACTAGATACTCCTGAATCCTACTTCAGAGGTTGGGGGCATAATAAGCAGCTTAGCTGGTAGAGTGCCAGAAGTTACTATCATAGCTCTTCTGCAAAATACAAGGAGAAACTTTAGTCGTTTTACACAGTATGCATTAGCCTGTTGTTTTCTTGGCTGTTCTTGACAGAATAAAAAAAACTGTTTACATAGACAGGCACTCTCCAATAAATTGTAACAAGGTAATTAATTTGAACAATCTCTTGCTGAACAATGGCTTCCATTGCTGTCAGCATGGTATCCTTCAAGAAAAGTTACTCGCATTACAAATCACCTTTGAAAAATAATTTAGCACTCTACCAGTCAATTGTAATGAAAAATTTGCTTTTAATAGGTAGTCTGAGGTAGAGCGCTAAATTATTTTGGTCAGCAAAATATGTTCACATGTCACTGTTTTGTTACAATTTATGTAGGCACTCTCCCATAAATTGTAAGAAAGCAAATCCATATTGGCTAAATAATTCTACTCTGAAGATTGCTTCAAGCACATCTGCATAATATGAAGTCGAAAAGTTATGATATGTGTACCTCAGAATAAAGCCCTAAAATGGGCTTCCAGCACTCTACCAAGCTGTACATTGAAAATCCTGATTGGTTTACTACAGTACATAAAGTCACTGAGCAACTATCTCCTTTATGAATTCTGGTCATCTCACGATCGTGGGGCAGAAAAGTGGCCTTTCAGGTTTAAAAAGTATTCAAAGTACAAACAGGAATTTGGTCACATTCTTTAACCCTTTACCCAACGTAACGGCCAAAACCGGCCAGTGCTATTCACAAAAATTGCCAATTAATTTTCAGTATTTTTTTCATTTTTTATCTCAAAACATAGGTTACGACCCCTCTTTGGAATGAGCTCATCGAGCTAGTTCCAAAGAGGGGTCTTAACCTATGTTTTTGAGATAAAAAATTGAAAAAATTAGTTATTCAAGGATTTTTTTTTGCAAGTGGCGTCTGCTTTTCATGTTAGGTAAAGGGTTAATTATCCGCTTCAGCCGAAGATTCCCGACAACGTCAGCAGAGATGCCCAGGTTGCGTTTTTTTGCTCGCCAGGAGAGCTCCAGGTCTCCAGTTGCATCCGTTTGCTGTGTGGAGATCTAGACATCTCCAGTCTCTCCATTCTAAAATGCAGGTAAAAGTGGAGAGGAGAGCGATCAATCATGGCCGCAAAAACACACTTGGGTTATTGTGTGATGAATTCAAAGTCATTTTTGCAACCACCAAAGCATTTATTCAGCAATTAACACAGCACCAATCAGGCAACGTAAATTTAACTTCCAAATCCCGCATAAACAATTTAATAAAAAATTTAAGGAATGTCACCCAAATTTACCTTTTGGCAACTTCGCTCCTTACCAATAAATACCAAACGCCACCAGGGTTGTAACAATGTGGAGGATGGGTGGAGATGGGACCCCTCCTCATGACTACATCACTGTAATGAATTCACCAATCCAAACTATTCATCAAAAATTTTGCTCAGCGTTTCTTTTTTGCGTGAATTCATATATCACGAAAATTCGAAACGGAAAGCAGTAACAGAGAAAAACGCAACAATACATTTTCAAGATTGTAAATAAACTTTAATTTCCTTGACAATGACATGTTGTTAAATGAACATCACACTCAGTAAATCAGTGCCGATATCTTTGACCAGGTCACCGTTTCATCATTTTCTGAGAGTTTGTCGATGACAATTGACAAAAATATTCCATTTTTGTTCTATTTATCCATTGTGGAGATCTCCAGACACGTTTTTGTAGTGTGACTACCGGAAGATCTCCTGGATATCTACTGGAGAGAGCAAAAAAAATGCACCCCCAAAGTATTGCTGAACGCATGCATGATGACGTTAAGTTTCTTTAAGAAACAACTTCCGCCATATAAACATGCAAAATGTCAACCAGAAGATTTGCCGATATTTGTCGGTCATAAAAATAGAAACTGCTCAAAAATAAGGACAGTAAAAGAATGATTCGCTATACAGACATTCGATTGAAAAGCTAAGTTACTGTGTTTGTTTTGAAGAATAAAAAAAAGTGCTTCAACATTCACTTCTTTCCCTATTAACTTTGGTTCCTATTCCATATTTGACTGAGACAATAATCTATAAATAATTGTATCAAGACGGAATCTTCATTTGGTGTAATAAAAAATAATGACTGAGCTTGAGAGTAACAATGTGGCTCGTCTCCTCTTGGGACCATTATCTCCTTCTGCTAATGCCTTGACAGATAATGGTTCTCGGGGAGACAATTCACATTGTTACCCTCAAGCCCATTCATTATTTTTATATTGTTTGGAAGGTATACAGAGAGTAAATATAATTGTGGAACTAATGCGGCTCAGTAGGTCTTTATACCATGCTTAACTATGTTACTTCCTTTGAAAAGACTATGTTAAACTATAGCATTTAACACCACTACCAGTGTAAAGCTTCTACTGTGGTTAAAACATTTGCAATGGGAATTTTATTACAAAATTTTACACCTATAGGAGGAACTACATCCAACTTGACTTTTGACATTACCCAATTTGCCGACTTTGATACATACACACTTTGTGATGTTTCATTCAAGCATACAACGTATTGCAGAACTATCTATGTGCAGTGACTTATTAAGTTTAAAATACCTACAATTAAATATTTAACCCTTTACCCAACGCTGATGATATCAAAATTTATTATTTTAATTACTATGTTTTTAAATTTTCTAAAAAAAATTCAACAAAATCATATCATGTGACCCCTCATTGGAACAAGGTCGGTGAGTTCGTTTCAACGAGGGGTCACATGATATGGTTTTGTTGACATATTTGGAAGAAATTATTTTTCTTAACTGCTCAATTTGCAAAAATATGCGGGCGGATACGGGCGATTCGTTAGGTAAAGGGATAAAATAAAAGTTAAACTAGAGGATGGCCACCAAAGGGTGGCTGATTCCCCCGAAAAAAGCCTTGATAGACATTCCAACCTTATTCGCAACACACCCTCTGGTTGTGGGCAATAATAATAATACCAAGTATCATTAATATCCTTGAAGGCTGTAAGAAGTTATGGAGCGGACACGAATTCCGTCTATGCCCAGACGGACAGACGAACAGACAGACAGATGGACAGACAGACAGACGGACAGACAGACAGATGGACAGACGGCTAGATTCCCCCGAATTTTTTCGGGGGAATAAAAATTTATAGTAATTTATATATTTTTTATACTTACCAATGACCCAGACTTAGCTGGTGCTAACTCTTAAATATTTAGGGCCAAACACAAATTTTATCCCCCAATCCCCAAAATTTGCATCAAAAACCAAATATTACATGTCCTATATGGTCCTCCATACTTTTGCTCCACTGCGTATGCGCAGTGTTAAGGAGGTCTCGAAATTGGCACAATTATCATTCTTACAATCAGTGCCTGGTAAGTGTTATGTACTCAGCGGGAGGTATGAGTTCCCAACTCATGGGAGGGCCATCCCCGTCTGGGTCATTGGTAAGTATACAAAATATATAAATAACTATAAATTTTTTAACATTTTTATACTGTACCAATGACCCAGACTTAGCTGAATAGTAAAAAGGTTGGAGGGCCTAGGACATGAGGAAAATCCAATTGGCTCAAGTCGAGGGGATAATTCTGTTATATGTAGTTGAGCTGCTCAACTACATATAACAGAATTATCCCCTCGAGGAGAAAGGAGAAATAGGCTTTACAAGTATCTTTCTTATTTGCATCAAAAAGAGAAAGTCACAACACCATTCTGTAATTAAGCACAATAACATCAATGATCTCTATTAACCTCCAGTATAACCCGTTATGCTAATTATTTTTAAAGGAAAGCCAATAAATAAAGGAAGTCCAGAGAAATGAGACTCTTTATACTCATTAAAAGTGTCCGAGGATTGTATATTAACACCCGTATGACACCTGACATATACAAATGCTTCAAACTGAGCTACACTTTAAAAATATTACATGGATGAGTAAACATTAGCTTTACACTTTAATACCATCCCGGTACCGACTCGGAATTACTGACTCCAGGGGAGGTATTCCCTTGCTTTTCACTATAATCAGGTGACCTAGGGGAACACCCTCCCCCCCCCCCTTCCCCTTGCCCTGGATCAAACACTCCAGAGCAAAGAGGGCAGCAGGACAGAGTCACTGCCGGAACAGAAAGCCTACATAACTATAGTTGCAACTGTTTAGTGGACGACATTCTGAGCAACAAATAACGGACCTAAACAATGCAGATCTCCAGAAATGGACTCAATATTTCTAAGATAAAAATTCGTGAAAGTGGAAGGCTGAGACCAATAAGCAGCCCTCATTAGATCTGTAATAGCAACACTATTAGTGTAAGCCCAAGATGTAGATAGAACTCTTACTTCATGAGCTGAAATCTTAAGCACAGACTGCTGAGTTGAAGATAATTTATCATAAGCAGTACGGATAGTTAATTGAATCCATCTAGCAATAGAATGGACCAAAATGTGGAGGAAGCTTCCACGGCATGTCCAACAACAGACACCTGAGTAGATTAATCCACGGTCTTTGTGGAGATAGAGATGCTACCAACATAATTTTGCATTGAGATTGTTTAACTTGAGCAATATCTGCTGAATCAATGGCGCTGGAGGATACACATATCCTATCATTCCGTCTCACGAGATCTATAGAGCGTCTACAGCAAACGCTCGAGGATCCGGACAAGGTGACACATACGTCTGCAACTGATTGTTGAGATGCGTTGCAAATAAGTCCATCATTGGCCGCTCTCACTGGTAGCAAATCTGATTGAATATTCGTTTGTTGAGAGCCCATTCTGATGGCAACAAGTGACCCCTCCGTGAAAGGCAGTCCGCTAATACGTTCAGACGACCCAGAATATGAAGGACCGATAGGAGAACTTGATGTTCTAGTACAAACAGAAGGATTCATTCCGTTAACTTGAATAACAGAATGGAATGAGTGGCTCCCTGGTTCCGAATATACGCTATTACTGTCATATTATCGGACAGAATTTCTACGTGAGCATTCTGAATAAGGTTCATCCAATGACGTAGCTCAAGCCAAATTGACATCATTTCTTTGATGTTTATGTGCTTGATTAGGAACTGCGGATCCCAAAGACCCTGGCACTTCAAATCCGTTGGTTCAATGTTGTGCCACAACCTGTTTGACTGGCATCCGTCAAAATTGTAAAACTCTGATCCGGCAATTGCAGTGGAACTCCCTGAGTTAACCACTGAATATCTGCCCAAGTCTGAATCTGTTTCACTTGATTTGACAAGAGGATGTCCGTATCAAGCGAATGAATCTTCACCCTCGAATTCTGGGTCAGAAAAAATTTGGAGAGGACGAGTGCATAGCCGCCCCATCGTTATAAAATCTGCGGCAGCTCCACACAAACCTATCAGTCTCGCTATAACTTTGTCTGAGTGAAGACAATAGAGAGCGTAACAACTGATTAATTTTGCTCTGGTTAACGGCAGACGAACAAGATTGTTGTGCATCTCGAAGCTCATCCCCAGGTGGGTGAATGACTTGGACGACACCAGATCCGACTTCTTCTCATTTACTTATGAAACCGAGACGTCGGAGCAATAGAAGCAGATTCTGCACATCGTTCTGAAGCGTTAACTCGTTGCCGTACCTCTGAAGAATGTCGTCCCGGTAGGTCGACGTTACCGCAGACGAATGAGCTTGGAAATGAGTCATTACCGAGTTCATTATTCGAGTGAAAGCCCAGGGTGCTAGATTCAGACCGAAGCACATTGCTCGGAGCTGATACACGACTCCTATGACGGCGAAGCGAAGATACTTTCTGAACCATGACATGAAAGTATGCATCCTTGAGATCTGTGCATGTAGCATAGTCATTCACCCAAATACTCGCTCTGACCGATCGGATGGTCTCCATATAGAATTTTTGAGCTACGATCAGCTTGTTTATCCAGCTCAGATTTATGAGTGGATGGAACGAGCCATCTGGTTTCGGAACCAGAAAAAGATGGTTGTAGAAACCAGGAGATTTCTGGTTTTCTACGATCTCTATCGCGATCTTCTCCAGTAGAGACTGGACTTCTGATGGAAGCGAGCCTCTTTTTTGCAGATTTGACGGAAGCTGAGTCCATCTTGGACTTCGAGTTAATGGAGGTTTTCCTTTGAAGGACAGTTTTAGTCCTTCCGAAATCACCCCTCGAACCCAAGGGTCGTCCGTAATCGACTCCCAATTGGTTGAGAAACTTGACAGTCTTCCACCTACTGGAACACGATAGAGATCAATACCATCACCTCCTGGTCCTGCGAGGCTTGCAGAAGGAGAAACCATGTCCTCCATGGCCCGCACCATGCCCCGTTGACCTAGGGACGTCTGACCGGTTGTCTTGGCCAGTATTATGGCCCCTATCTGAGTCGCTACCCTGACGGTCTCTAGAGTAAGACCTAGAGGATGCATAGAAACCTCTATAGGAACTTCCCTTGGACGTATTCACCCCAGAAGTGCTTGTCCTACTCTTCTCCGCTGAATCCGATTTTTTGGAAGCTGATTTGAATAGCAGAGAGTATGAAGCTTTCTTAGTTATCTGATCATAGATTGCGGAAAGCTTGCCGTTGAAGAGAAACTCTCCAGAGACCGGAGTGACTCTTGAGAGAGTTTTTCACCTTACTATCCACGCGCGTGGATGTAGACAGGGCCGCGTCACGTCTAACACCAAATTTGCCACTAAGAGGGCGGAGTTATACGTCGAGAAAGCTAAGGCCCTTGAAAGAACTCTTAAGGAGGTTTGTACATCCTGGAATTCTTTTCCCTCGAGACATGATAACGCTCTGGTAAGGTGATCTGCATATGATAATGCATCTAAGCTAGCCCTGTTAGACGATATTGTCGTTTCCAACGTCGTGGTTGGAATTGACATAGATGATGGTATAGACAATACTAGGTCTTCGGCCTGGTTGTCTAGATGCAGAGGAACTCTCGGAATGCTCTGTCCTGCCGTTTCTAATTTATTCCTTGAATTGATGAAGGGCAGAAGTAGAGCATTTGCCGATAAGAAACCGGACCTCCCAGTTTTGGTAGCAAGTTATATATAGCGTCATTCAATAGTTCGAATGTCCGTGAGACATTTCTGGACTGTGTCGGAAACTCAGGGATGAGGTCCCTAAACCGATTAAAGAATTCGGTGTCCAGTGGCGCTATCAGTCTCTTATCCGGCAACATAGCATTTTGGTCCGGAGGAACAACGTCAGATGATAATGCCAGATGCACTCTACGGCAAATAATGTTATTCCGAAAGGGAAAATTACAACTCCTCTGTATCCCTTTTGCCATCCTGTCAGACCACTTGTAATTCTTGGTCATCCGTGCCTGAACCTGCAGCAGAACATACCGACCCAGCTTCCTTGGATAATTCCTGATCCAACAGAGTTTCTGTCAGTTGCTGGGATGCTGCGATAATTTGTGCTATCTGCGATAGCACATCCATAACGGAGGCCTGTGGAGCTGCGGTCTTACAGGATTTAGCCGCTGGAAGCTCCTTGGACGCTGACTCCTGCATACTTCTTTTATGCGAACATCCAGAGTATGAAGGCCTTGTATCCTTGGCTACCGGATGGCGTGCCCTGGTCGCCATGGAATCCCTGGTCGGCGAGGTTGGCTGGATATCACTGGTAACACAGCCAAGGTGCGGTTGTGTGTGCTGCCGTGAGGATGAGGGAGCCCATAGAGTAGTCTCTCCGGACTGTCTATATAACGGAGCGTCCCGAGCGGTGGACGTATGCTCCGACTGAGGAACGTTTTGTACCACAACATCTGCGCCCAGATGTTGTTGTACAAGAGAGGGACCTCTCTCCCTCGCAGCCCGGATGGACCTGGATGAACTAGGAAATGGACTAATAGGCTTCCTCCGCACCATCCTTGTATCCGTCATCACTGGGCACTTTTACCGCCAGCTCTTCATTTGACTGTGACGACGGAAGAACACTTTTCGAAGATCTCACGGTAACATCACCCTGTTCATATTCCTCAATGAGGCCTGTGGAGCCGCGATTTTACGTAATTAGCCGCTGGAAGCTCCAGGGACGTTCATTCCTGCATTTATATAATATGCGAACATCCCAACTGGAAAGGTCTTGTGTCCTTGGCTAGCGGATGGAGTGACCTGGTCGATGTATATTCCCTGGTCGGCGAAGCAGGAGCTCCAGGAACATTCATTCCTGCATTTATATAATATGCGAACGTCCCCTGGAAATCTGTGGTCACATAGCCAAGGTGCGGCTGTGTGTGCTGACATGAGGATGAGGAAGCCAATAGAGCAGCCGCGTCGGACTGTCTATGCGATGGAGCATCCCGAGCAGGAGGAGTGGACATATGCTCCGACTAACAAACGAACATACAACAACATCGCGGTGCAGATGTTGATGTAAGAGAGAGGGGGGCCTCTCTCGCTCGCGGTCCGGATAGACCTGGACGAGCTAGCTACCGGACTGACAGGCTTCCTCCATACTATCCTCGGATCTGTCGTTGCTGTGTGTACACATTCAATGTTTATAGTGCTCACATCACCCACTGCTTCCCTGGACCGCAATGGATGAACCCAGCTGCCGAGCCATTCGTTGAATGGGTGCTACACCGGGCGGACTAGTGGATGATCAATGCCTTCGATTCTACTAGGAACCTCTTCGGCAATTGTCGTATTTCCATAAGCACTTAGCCGCTAACCCTAATACTGCAACGATGGAGACACACTTGTTGAAGACATCACAGAAACATCACCCTGTTCTTGTTCTTCTGAAAAAGAGACCGATAAAGTAGAGTGACTGTGCGGAGAGAGGACTGGAATGGACCCCTCACCGCTAACAAAATACTGTGACACACATCTCCAACGTTGTCATTCCAGTCAGCACACACTGAACAAGAATTAGTGCGAATACAATGACTACAAGAAACACAATGAACATGAGAATTAGAGGAAGATTTCCTCGCATTACAATTTGAACAATATTTTTTCATCATGAAAAAATATACACAGTCATAGTACTCACACTAACGCTTGAAACAAAGATATATAATATAATATAATCCATTCTAACATTTCGAAAAAATAATTTGAAAAAAAAAAAAAAAATTTTTTAAATTTTCAGAAGAGCCAAGTTCCCAATGGGAACAATGAGCCCAAATGGATCCCAAAAAGGCCTAAGTGTGAACAAAAATTTTTAAACCATTTAAAAAAATTAATGTAACACTTACGGACAATATTAATGTATCTTGCTATGAACTGAACTAAGCAGAAGACAAGTAATCACTATCAGAAGTAACCGTTGTCAACATAAACAAAAAGTGTACAAAAAACGGAAACATGACTCCAGGCACTGATAAACATGGCCCAAAATCAGTTACCAATTTAAAATCTATCTGATGCAAAACAGAGACTTTCAGAGAAGAAACTGCAGAACATCAGATGGTAGATGCAGACCAAAACGCCTAAACACCCAAGGGGGAGGACGTAAACATGGGAAAAAATAGAATATTATTATGTTACCAAGCCAAAACTCCCAAGAATTTTAGTAATCAACATTACAAAAAAATATGCCAAAAGCATGGGAGAATAGCTAGGGGGGAATAAAGGAAAGGGAGAGAGGAAACACTGAACAACAATGGTACATTCATAGCAAGAATGACAACATAAGGGCCATGCCTCGAAAATAGGCAACATGAAATAATTTCGTAAAAAAATTATAAGTTACAGCCCTGAACATTTCCTGCCCTTGTTTCTTCCTCTCATCCTTCTATTTCCTCCTTAAATCCACCATTTCTCTCATAATTATGTGTCTGGCATCATTTAAACTGAGATTTACAAGCACAAATATCAGTGAGATGTAATTGATGTGAGGGCCAAACAAAGTATGATAATTGCGCCAATTTTGAGACCTCCTTGACACTGCATGCACAGTGGAGTAAAAGTATGGAGGACCATATAGGACATGTAATTTTCGGTTTGATGCAAATTTGGGGGATTGGGGGGTAAAATTTGTGTTTGGCCCTAAATATTTAAGAGTTAGCACCAGGTAAGTCTGGGTCATTGGTACAGTATTAAAATTTTAAAAATTCTTAATAATAATTTGACTGAAAACGCGCGATAAATTCGATCAACTATGAAATGTGTCTAGCTGTCAATCAGTTGTAGCTGGAAGTACTGCACACCCACACAGATGTAAACAAAACAAACCCATGTGTTTGCAATAAAAAGTATAATTTTTTCTCAGTTTTAATCGACAAAGTCAATTATTTATTAACCCTTTACCCAATGCAGATGATTTCAAAATTATTATTTTAAATATCATTTTTTAAATTTTTTCAAAAAATTTCAAGAAAACCATATCATGTGACCCCTCTATGGAACGAGCTCGACGAGCTCGTTCCAAAGAGGGGTCACATGATATGGTTTTCTTGAAATTTTTCGAAAAATAATATTTTTTCAGCAGCTGTATTTGCATATTAAGCGGGCGGATGCGGGCGATTCATTGGGTAAAGGGTTAAGAGTATGGTATATATAAAATAAATAGGTACTGGGGCCGGTAGTCAAATTTGTTTGTCCGTAAGCTTAATGAGATCTGACAAAATATATAAACTGACTACTAGAGTCCGAGAGGACCTGGTTGTCTGTTATTGCGGGAAAATGCCTTACCTGTTTCGTACCATGTGTACTTCATCAGAGGCATATGTAGCAAATTGGTCTGGTCCTTTTATATGATAAATTGTTGGCGAATGACTTGGCGAGTGACTGAATGGGTGGGTTGGCGAATGACCTGGCGAATGTCCTGGCTTGGGGCTGGTTCAGTAACAGTAGAAGTGGGTGGCGATTGACCTGGCGAGTGATCAAGTATATGTCTTGGCGAATGACTGTTCACCAGCAACTAATTTTGCTAGTATTGGTAAATTCCTGTATTCTCTAACAAATGTTTTCGGTTCATGTGAGCAGTGTACGAAATTCAACTCTAAACTCGCTAAGTATTTTATAGATATTTTTCCTCAAATCTAGTCATGGCTGCTTTAAAGCAGCCATGGTTAGATTTGATGAAAAATAAATCTAAATGTAATACAAGAAATCATTGGTGAAAAATCCATTCCATTTACAGTGAGACATTATGATTAAATATGCACAAATTATACTAATTTTAGAGACAAGAGAAACTCTGTGCTGGGCAAGAATATCCGCCAACAGCATAGAAGACAACCAATTGAGGCTTCATGGATGATGCCCTCCCCCCATGGAGGGAGGGGGGGGGGAAGGGTGTGGAGATGAAAGCTCCAATTACTTAACTATTGAAGTGGTAGGGTGGGTGTAGAGCTACTATACGATAGTGTGCCTGTTGGGGCATTAACCATTAGGGTATCACGGCAATATGTTGGTGAAGAGGGTTAAAAAATAGTGACAACAGGGAAAGTGTCAACGGAATAATTAAATAGTTGTGAGGCGCATTCAAGGCATTTGGATTTTAAGAAGTAAATATATCTAGTTGTTCCAGTTGTATAGTGCTTTTGCAGAGTAACAAAAGACTGACACCCATTCAGTCACTCGCCAAGTCATTCGCCAAGAAGTGAAGGTTGTAAGCACATATTCAAAAGTAAAGAAGACCTTGAAAAACACTTACAAAGGAAGTGTCACGGAACTAATAATGTTCATACAAACAACATCTGTACATCTGTCTCCGGGCCAAAAGACTGATATTAACCAAATAAATGACAGAATTCTCCACAATCCACCACTCACCATGTGTGACAGAGAACAATGTGCCATTATGCACTGATTTCCCTAAAAACACTACTTATCAAGCAGTGTTAGTCATAAACGTTTTTGCGGCCCATGCAAAACAAGCTTATATGATTCACAAACATGTCCATTGTTTAATTTGTAAACACTGTCACAAACAATATACTAGTGAAACTAAAAGATACTCAATAATCTGCATCTTACAACACACTTCGGGCATCAAATACAAATGTAACACACCAGTAGCGACACATTTTAACTCCACCTTCCACACCATTTCGGACCTAAGTTACCGCATTTTACAAGTATTACAACCCAATTCGGACCCACCATATTCAACTGATTAGTGCCATCGCAATCAGACCAAATGGATCTTGGTACTGAAAATGCTACATTTGGACACACCATATGCAAATGATTAGTGCCATCGCAATCAGACCAAATGGATCTTGGTACTGAAAATGCTACAACCACTTGGCCTAAACAGGAAGGACTTTTAAGTCAGTTTTTTTTTAATGAGATCTGACAAATAAGACTGAATTGGTAAAATTTCAGCTTGCATTACAGAAAAATTTTGCTGTTTGAAATTTGGATTTTTTTACAAAGTGTGTACAGGGTTAAAATCTAACCAATCAAATGAGTCCAGTTTAATTTTTAAACTTACCTGGGCATTATCTCGTGGTATGTCTGGATCATAACAATAGTCCACAGGTCTTAAGATGATATCACCACTTCGTGGAACTGTAATTTCTTGGGCATATCCAAAACTGACAACAAGATCAGATTGTTCAACTAAAAGGTAGGTGGAGTCTTGTCCTTTGAACTCAACACCATTGTCTTGAATTTTCAATATCATTGAATATGTAATCTTATGGAGTCCAGGAGATAGGAAAGCAGTTTGAAAAGCTAGCTGTGATGTTTTTGCAGAATAAACACCTGAAAGGTCTATATTTTGAATAACTGCACCACTCTTTGGATCCACCAATGAATCATACCACTGCTTGCCATTAGCATAGGTATAGGAACAGTTTATTGTAGCAGCGCCATGAAAACGAATAAAATCTGGCTTTTTATGTTTTAATGGTGATGTAATTGAGTATTTCTCTTGGATCTGCAGAAGTGGGTTATCACAGGGGTTAGGCAAGATGGAATGGGTAAATTTTGCCATTGCTTGGGAAACCCTGTTACTTGCTTCAGCACTTAACGTGAATAACCCAGGATGTTTGTATGTGTGAATCATTATTTTAGGATTTGAGTCAAAATTAACAGTATCAGTAAAACCATCTCCATAATTAACAGTAAGTGATGTATATGAATCCAAACAGTCCAGATTCATGGCAAATGTTTTTGTCATCTCACCACCCATTTCAGAAATCTTCAACCCATGAACTCTTTTCACAGGGTTAATTATCATATGTTCCTGACATGAGCTAACCGGACTGTAAACAAACAAATCAGCATTAAGCTCAGATTCCTGAAAATGAAAATAAAAAGTGAATTTTCTATTAAGAATTTTTTCAGTTCAATACACTTATGGCAAAGAAAAAAAAAACTCATAAAGATACATTATATAGTTAAAACTAGAAGTCCTGTCATGAAATGTGCACAAATAGCACATCGATCTGTACGTTAATCTTTGCATTATGACCATAGTAAGGCTGTCAAATTCTGTACATATGGCCTGTGCACAAGCAATGTTTCAGCCAATGAACCTCTGGGTAACCAGGAGGTCCATTGGCAGAAACATTGCCTGTGTTTGCTATGAGTAAGCAGGAGAAACTGTCATGCATCGGATGCCATTCAGTATGGTAATTGCATGCAATTCCTACACGCAATTAAGCCTAGATAAGCACACAGTTTGTGACAAGACTTCTAGTTTTAACTGTAAGTCTCCATTTTGGTTCATTTGATTTTCATGTATATCTACATCTGTTTGATATTATTAGTGTGGTCATTGGGGCATTACAAACAGATCTGAAGTGGGAACAAACTGGTAAATTTAAGCATTTGGTATCATTTGACAAATTCCATAGAACAGAATAAAAAAAAGTCTGCAAAAACCCACTTTACAAAATTTTTTTTAGAAACTATTAGAGCTGAAACGGTTTACCGGTTAATAATTAGTCACGAACATGACTGGTTATGATCTCCATATCAAATGGAGCCTTGAAATCTGCTATCAAATGGAGTCTTCTGGTGGCTTTTCAGGAGCAAATGTGCTTGTTTTGGGGGGAATGGCAAAAAAGTTCCCTTTTGACGGCATGTTTCAAATTGCCCACAATCCCTGTTCATTAGTCGATATTCCATTGTTTGATTTTTAAATATAATGACAATTAAGTTTCTCTGGTTCATATATACTCTATTCTAAAATATACTAACTATGACTGATTATTGAGGAAATTCAAATTCATTTTAAAGAGGTTACCCATGTTAGTATATTCAAATTTTTCTTTTAACCTTTTTTTTTGGGGGGGGGGGGGGAGGGGGAGGACTCCATAGTATAATCATATTCACATATTAAATAAACTTTCGTTGAAATGACCAATGATAAATATCTCCCGATTCGGCGTGATATTGAAAGCACATGGTTTCTGACAGAAATAAAACAAGTATCGAACTACCACAATGACCACATACTTCACTTAAATGCAATAACTTTGCATCTGCTGGCCACTGTCAATAATTTCTATGTATACTTTTGAATGGAATTAAAACAGGAGGCCCCACAGGGCCTCAAGCGCTCACCTTGAACAGAACACATTATAAACAGAGTCCAAGAATGAGTCTACATTAAGCAAATCATCTTCATAGGATACATTGTCAGTCCTTGAGCCCCCTCAGGAGTGACAACAATAGTCCAAGCATCATGCCTTTTCTTCAGTTGATCATAATGTAAAATGTGGAGCTCCCCTATGAAGCCCCTTGATATAACCAATGTGGAGTAATCTTAATTACACACCTTTAGAGGGTACTGAATACAAAATTTCGAATTATTCAGCTACATGGCCAATTCTGTCTCCCATAGGGAGACCAAATATTAACCCAGGCTCTTGATTTGAACAAAATTGAATCTGACCTCCCTAGAGATGTTGTATACCAAATATGAAAGCATTCTGACTGTTGGATCTGAAGAAGAAAATTTTTAAAGACATTTCTCCATATTGCATTAAGTTAAAATTTGGGCTACCATAACGAGCCCAAAAATTAACCTACAAACCTGATTGAACAAACTTGAATCTGACCCACCTAGCGATGTTGTATACCAAATATGAAAGCATTCTGTCTAGTGGATCTGAAGACAAAGATTTTTAAAGAAATTTCCTCATATTGCACTAAGTTAAATTTCAACACTTTGCTTAAAAATTCCTACTACCGTTTGCAATGGAAAAGAGCTAACGGAGTCCCAGTACTGAAAAAAGATCCTCGTAATTTGGTATCCGACTATCACCTGATATCATTACTGAGCTGCTTAGGGAAAGTTCTCGAAAGGTGTGTTTTCAAACAAATGTGGCAGTTCTTAGATCAAAACAATATACTTAGTATTTTCCAGTCAGGCTTCACACCGCACGATTCAACAGTACTTCAACTCACAGACATTTATGATGAGTTTAGTCGCACATTAGATGAAGGCAAAGATGTAAGGGTTGTTTTCTGTGATGTTAGCAAGGCTTTCAATAAAGTGCGGCATAAAGGTTTGATCTATCAACTGAATAAAATTGGTATCACCGGTGATCTCCTTGAATTTCTTAAATCTTACCTCAATGACCGAGTACAAAGAGTGGTTGTGAACTCCGACACTTCATCGTGGAAATCGATTACATCAGGTGATCCCCAGGGTTCAATTCTTGGGCCTCTGCTCTTCCTAATATATGTAAATGATATAGATTTGGATTTGCCAAGTAGTATTCGATTATTTGTGGATGATACAACATTGTATCTAATAGTTGACAATCCCAACAGGGCTTCCCTTGTTTTAAATAGCGACTTGGCAAAAATCGAACATTGGGCCCAAACTTGGTTAGTTGAATTTAACCTCCAAAAAACCGAAACGATGGTCATATCTCGAAAGAAAGACCACACTGGATATGTCGATTTAGTAATGGCCAGCACTGCCATTAAAGAAGTCACTGAACACAAACATCTTGGTGTTATTTTAAATTCACGGTGTACCTGGGAAAACCATATTGATTGATTATATTTGCTCAAAGGCCTGGTCAAGGTTAGATCAAATCAGGAAGAATAAATTCAATTTAAATCGTAAAACTCTGGAGAAAATTTACTTCTCTTTCATCCGACCTTTGCTTGAATATGCTGATACAGTCTGGGACAACTGTACTGAACTTGATTCAATGAAGCTTGAAATCATTCAAATAGCCGCTGCATATTGTGTCTGGTACAACCCTAAGCGCCAGCAAAACTGTGTTATATGTGGAAATTGGATGGGATACCCTCAGAACAAGACGGGAGAAGCATAAATTGATACAGTACTTCAAAATGTTTTGCAATTTGGTTTCCCCTCACATATCCCTCCTCCTATCTCAACCAATCAAGCCCATGATCTCCAAGGTGCAAACAATCATCTCGTACCCCTTTGTTGAACCAAACATTATCAAACATCATTCATTCCTTCAACAACAAAATTATGGAATGAGTTACCTCTCAACATCAGAGATAACCATTCTTTGGTTGAGTTTAAAAATTATCTTAATCGAAATGTTAATCGCCCACCGAAATTTTTATTTAATTCGATTTCTCGCAAGGCACAAATTTATCACTGTAGGTTGTGCCTATGGTTTAGTAATCTGAAGAAGTATCTTTTTGATCAACACCTGTCTGATACTCCATACTGCTCCTGTGGTGAGCGCAAGTCCACTGAACACTTCTTGTTAAACTGTCCCATATACAATGAGGTACGTAGAGTGACACTTGAACAACTTCCCTATCCTATCGACTGTAATACGTTGTTGTACGGCTCTGAATTTTACAACGACGTAGACAATAAAACCATCTTTGAAATAGTTCATAAATTTATTCATGATTCAGCGAGATTCACCTAACATCAAGTTTGATGATTAGACACTAGTTCTAGAACTGGTCAAGAGTACTACCGAGATGTTTTACTAATAAAGATCCTCATCTCTTGCCGCACGTAACATTGATGCACACAGGTACCGGGGCATCAGGATGAACTACAAGGACAATAACATACATATCTACATACTTTAGGACTATTTTTCTAGCCTCAACAACTCTCTTCTTATTTATAGTACATGAAATCTGTTACACAATAGCCAAGAGGAGCATTTCTCTGTTGCAAGTTATAGTAGATTGTTCATAATTCTCCGGTAATAGTGCACGAATCTCTCTTTTTCCTAGAATCGTAACTGGTTATAAAACATTGTTCCTCTATATGTTAGGTCTCGAAACATAACTGCTTTGGTGGGTAATGGATTTGAAGTTGATTACCTACCTTTCTTCCTGGTCTGTCTATTACTGTGTTCAATGTAATACCTCTATGGAACGTAGTTGTACATTTATTTCTAACTTCTTGATGTCTTTGTTATCAAATGCTATTCATGCTATTATTTGAAGGTTCCTCCCCCTTACCTTATTAAGCAGATTTACATGATAATTTTAACTTAAAGGGCATGTGGTCTGAACCCAAAGCAGATAGGTTTTTATTGTCTGACTTGGATTAGGAGTAACGTTGAGGCCTCCTTTGAGCGTAGCACATCAGTACTATATCTTGTCTCAATCTAAATAGTCCTCCTTCCTATACCTAACCTTAAATCTAATCTAGAAAATTTACTTCCAATCAACATCGAGCTGTTTCTCTATAACCCATCGAATGAAATATTTTTCACATATGTATGAAGCTATTGGCAACAGGTTGGGTTATAAAAATATTACATACATAGCTGCCTCCTCAATTGTCATAGTATTATTTGTACTTTGGTGGAAATGACCTTGATAAGCTTCCAGCTTCCTGTCGAATACACACATATGTTTTTGTTGTATGTAGTATCTATGTATATTGGAAATAAATACTGTTTAAACTAAGTTAAATTCAGATTCCCATATGGAGTCCAAATATGAACCCAGACACTCGAATTGAACAAACTTGAATCTGACCTCTCCAGAGATGTTGTATACCATAGCAAACCCAAATATATACCTAGGGACCCCAATTTGAACAAATTTGAATCTGACACCCCCTCCAGAGATGTTGTATACCAAATATGAAAGCATTCTAACTAGTAGATCTGAAGAAGAAGCTCTTTAAAAAATATCCTCCATATTGCATTAAGTTAAAATTTGGGCTAACCGAGGGACTTGGTTTGAACAATCTTGAATCTGACCTCATAATAATGATGTATACCAAACCAAACATTAAAAGATTCTGACTAGCAGTTCTGAAGAAAAATATTTTTAAAGAATATTCCCCATATAAATTAAAAATTTGGGCTCCTGTATTGAGCCCAAATATTAACTAATGGGCTTCATTTTAACAAACCTGTATCTCCCCCCCCCCCCCCCCCACCCCCCAGATGCTGTTTCCCAAATATCAAAAGATTCTGACCATTGGTTCTGGAGAAAAGATTTTTTTTAATTTTTGCAAATATGCTGACTCAGCATTTTTTCGATGCCCTGTACAGAACTCCCTAACATAACCGATGGAAACTGTTTTTACCATTCAGTTCTCACACCTACTGTGACGTGCAGTTCAACGCTGTGATGTTCTGTTCGGGCACTGTGACATGTTTTTTTGATGTGAAAAGTCATCGCTGCGGCTGATTTTATAAATTTTCATTCAAATGGAGAGGTAAGAAACACAGCTTTTAACTTTATCAGTTAGACTGCTGTTTTCCCAATCCCAACCAACTTACTTTCACGTAGCAGATATTATCTCTCTTCGAATAATAGGGCTCACAAAATGCCTGGGTACAACTTCTGTGCATCGCTACTCGACTCAAAATCACATACCCAGTTGATGCTCCATTATTCTGACGCCAGGAAATGGCCCTCGTAGGATAAAAAATATCCCTTCGATTTAAAAAACTTACCCCGACAGATCCCGGCTGCAGAATAACCCCATCACAGCCCGTCAAAGTGAACCACCCATTTGTGGAAAGTGGCAACGGCGCTGTGAAGTTAATGGCAACCACGCTGTGATGTTTGTAAGTAAAGGTTTTTTTTAACATCATTATATGTTTTTTTAAAGTTTTTTACATGAAGTTGGTTCATTCATCTGTATCATCTACGTTGTTTTGCAAGGGCGTAGAAACCCAAACGCAAAAATGCAGTTGCGTACACACATGGATGCCACTTCGAAAGGGGGGGGGGGGGGGGAGACACCCGAATTAATAAATTTTCAGTTGGTACAATTTGGGTGCCGAAGGACTCGCGTAGATGATGATCTTGTATAAGTAATGGTAAGTTCCAATATATCGTCGAATCAAAGGTTTCAACATATCGTTCAGTCTGACTGAAGTGATGATTCAGAATTAATAATGCCCTGGTGGCATTTCATAATGTCACACAATAATTAACTAATTAACAGAAAATCACTCCACTAACTGTAGCTCTGAGCTCCACCACACCGCTAACAGGAGGTGTATACTCTATTGTCGTAATATCATTTCCGATGTTATCTACCAAGGTGGATTTACAGCAGGGAAAAGTGAAAAAATATATTACGACATAAGATACAACTTACAAAATAATCACTCTTGCTCCCCTTCCTAATCAACACTAGCAGCAGTTATACACTATTGCTGCAATACAATTTTCAGATGCTATGTACCCCGCGAGATACTCACCAAAAATCACTTTTGCTCTCCATCCCCACTACCCCAGACAAACAAGAGATACACTCTATTGCCGTAATATAATTTCCGAATGTATATCCGACGGGATATATAGCATTAGAATGACATGAGGTAAAAATACCCGCCCCCCCCACCCCCCCGCCACAAACACACACACATACAACCATTGTATTCGATTTTAAACTGGTTATGAAATAATTTAAATAAATTCTATAACAACCAATATCGACATTACGTTCAATGACGTCATAATTTTTCGAACTGACATTCCGTCCATCTCATTTACGACATTTCACATTTCCAACGTTCCGTCATGTAATCGGCCGTGCAGGCAAATCAAGATGAATCGTTTTTCTTCAAGCCTTTTTCGAATACACATAATCTTATTCAAAGCGTCTTGAAATGAAATTATGTGGGTCCAAAAAAACCTTGTAAAAAACCCTATCACGCTCAAAATCGCTCTCGAGGCATCAAATTTTCTCTAAATTCCTCCGTGGAAAGCCCGTACCCACATCCATAAGACAGGGAACAATCTCGCCAGTTTCGTATCGCAATTAGCGACACAAAATACCTGCGCTGCAAATCAAATCCCCATATTCTCTATTTTTTGCAAAGCAATGGGTAACGGATTGCTAAGTATCGGTATACTTCAAATTAATGAATTTAAATTGACAAAATTCTCCAGTCCATACTAGTTTGAATAAACAGAATAGCTTACTTTATCAAACCAACCTGATAGGTAGATCCATCTGAGGGCAGCTGGTGTCTGATAACCATTTGAACACAGTGGCTAAGCCAGGGGGGTAGGCATGACAGCACATACCGTAGAAGGTGGTTTCTGGTGCCACTCTGGCCTGAAACATGCTAAAAATTCACGGAGAAAATATGCATTCTTATACGCTCAAGTAAGATATAAATTCATGTCTGGGCGATCTTTGGGCGTGTCATCGACAAGACGAGTCGCAGTTCTATGTTTTTTTAATCATAACACGTCCGATCTTCGATGATCTTCTTTCGAGTCATCAGCCTGAGTGGTAGCTGGTTTACGTGATAGTATACCATTGCTATGTCAAAAATTATGGAGACCATGTTATCAAGTTCGACCAGGTGGATTGGAAGGGACCCAAGGGGAAGTGGGGGTAGCCCCCTCCCCATAGCTCAGGAACTTCTGGCTGCCTGGTATACAACTCTTGCCCTCCCTCTGCCCAGTGGTATCAAATACTTTCTCTTTCCTCCGTGGAAAGCCTGTACCCACATCCACAAGACAGGGAACAATCTCGCCAGTTTCGTATCACAATTAGCGACACAAAATACCTGCTGCAAATCAAATCCCCATATTGATTAGCAAAATAGTGATGCACTTTATCCCTTTCCCATCACAACTTTTGGGGGAAAATATACAAAATTTCAGATTTGGGAAAAAATCTACAGTACGACTCAATGAAAAGCATGTCAATATGAATATCAGTGGAACCGGCTCGATGAGCCAATTCCAGTGACATCCATACTGGTGTGGTTTTATCAACAGCCAAGACATTTCAGGATGCAGAAGCCTCATATATGTTAATATACTGTGCGGCTTTTGTCACTTTATTGGACAAAGAGTTAATTTAAAACTTAGAACATTGCAAGTGAATGGTAAAATTTGGCAACAATAATCCATTGAAAACCATCCCTGCACTGCCGTTTGTTGGGCAAAGAGTTAATTCAAAACTTAGAACATCGCAAGTAAATGGTGATGTTTGGCAACAAAATTCCACTGAGAATCACCACTGCACAGCAGTATGGGGATGATATGACTGCTAAATGATGAGTTATGTTCCAGACGGATGTATTTTCACGTGCAACGTTTGGGTGACCCACCTATGGTGTGAGCAGTAAAACCACCTTCCCCGTTCTACAGACAGCCACATGCCCAAGACAGGCATTTGAACGCAGTGGCTAAGCCAGGATTCTTAGTTAATAAGGGGGTGGGGGAGGGGGAGGGGGGGTCTGAGTAGAAACTGTGTGTGTGTATGGGGGGGGGGGGAGGGGGGCATGACAGCACGTACCATAGAAGGTGGTTTCTGGTGCCTGGCCTGAAACGTGCTAAAAATTCACGGAGAAAATATGCATTCTTATACGCTCAAGTAAGATATAAATTCATGTCTGGGTGATCTTTGGGCGTGTCATCGACAAGACGAGTCGCAGTTCTATGTTTTTTTAATCATAACACGTCCAATCTTCGATGATCTTCTTTCGAGTCATCAGCCTGAGTGGTAGCTGGTTTACATGATAGTATACCATTGCTATGTCAAAAATTATGGGGACCATGTTATCAAGTTAGACCAGGTGGATTGGATGGGACCCAAGGGGAAAGTGGGGGTAGCCCCCTCCCCAGAGCTCAGGAACCTCTGGCTGCCTGGTATACAACTCTTGCCCTCCCTCTGCCCAGTGGTATCAAATACTGTTGGCGGAACATTTTCTTCTTCACAATGACATAAATTGCAACTTATGAACTTGAACATTCAATTTTCCTCCCCAAAGCCATCCGAACTCCCACCAATGAGAAATAACGCCCTCTCCCTTTCGGGCGTTTAGAAGGGGGTGGGTAGTGGGGCTCCTTCACAATGACGGACGCCGAATGGGGATAACACGAGAGGGCCCCTCTCATGCTGTCACCTTTGAAGTGTTGCGATGAGCTACCCCCCCCCCCCCCCACCCAATGGGTCAGCGGTCCCTGCACATCACCAGCAAGTCCAACAAAAGGAAAATCGTCAAATGCGAAAAGGCCTGACTCGTAGGCAATCGGAACAGTGGATTTGTGAGCAAAAACGTTACCAATGACAAAACAAAGTAGATGATACCGACGAACGAACCAACTAATGAAACTGAAGGTAAACGTATAATGATGTTTAAAAAAAACCCTTTACTTACAAATTTTCATTTGGGTTAACAAATGATGAACATCACAGCGTGGTTGCTATTAACATCACAGCGCCGTTAGCACTTTTCACAACTGGGTGGTTCACTTTGACGGGCTATGTTGGGGTTATTCTGCATCCGGGATCTGTCGGGGTAAGTTTTTTAAATCGAAGGGATATTTTTTAGGCTACGAGGGCCATTTCCTGGCGTCAGAACAATGAGGCGTCACCTAGGTAGGTGATTTTGAGTCGAGTGGCGATGCACAGAAGTTGTACCCAGCATTTTGTGAGCCCTATTATTTAAAGAGAGATAATATCTGCTACGTGAAAGTAAGCTGGTTGGGATTGGGAAACATCAGGCTAACTGATAAAGTAAAAGGCTGTGTTTCTTACCTCTCCATTTGAATGAAAATTGATAAAATCAGCTGCAGCGATGACTTTTCACATAAAAAAAACATGTCACAGCACCTGAACAGAACATCACAGCATCGAATTTCACGTCACAGCACGAGACCGATTAGTAGGTGTGAGTTCTACTAGTCCTAAGGATGCTTCATACCAAATGACAGTTCTCTGTTCTGTGTGGTTTGGGAAATATGGGCATTTGAAAATATTTCTGTTTTTCGCTACTGGGGTTCTCATGGGGATGCAGGACATTTTTTTGCACAAGTCAAGTACTTGTGACCCAATAATACCACATACCAAATTTGGTTCAAATTGGACCATCGGTTCAGAAAATAGAATTTTGGGCAGCACCAAAAATCTTACCCCTATCATTACAAAGCTAAATATTGCTTCACAAACTTTGTTTGAACAAACTTGATTTTACACCTCAAAAGGAAGCTCCATTACAAATATCATGTCATTGTGTACCCAATGGTTCATGAGAAGAATATTTTTAAATATTTAGGAGCATTTTCCCCCACCCCTTCCCTATGGGGCTGGGCATGTGGAGTTGAGCAAAAATGCATTGCCCCTTCGGGGACCATCACTCACACAAACGTTTTTTCACTTGAATTGGCCCTGTGGGTTTGGAGAAGACCAAAACACGGTGTTGACAGACAATGGACAATGGATGCCGGACAACGGACAGAGAGCAATTAGATTAGCTTAGCTTAACTTACAGCCATTTAGCCATCTTGAATTTTTTTTCTACAACATTTGCTGTGCAATATGTTTTCATAATGTCTGAATAAGGTTAAAAAATTTCCATCCAAATTTTCAAAAATCTTGGACGGTGGGTAGGTGGGAGGGCATTCTTGGACAGACAAGCAGTTGGGCCTCTTGAAGAGATCTTTTCCAATAAATGATAACAAGGCAAGAATACTGTCAGATCCATTTATACAATTTATTCATTTGTGGATGTTATTAAAATACCTGAAAATTCACCTATTCACCTGTGCAATTTCAGAAAAGAGAATAACAAGATGACAAATGTAACACTGTGCCCTTAGAGCCCTCCCAAGGAAGGTGGCCACAGAAGGCAGTCTTGGCAAGCCAGGTATATTACCCAATCACTTCAGTTTTAAGGCTGAAGATTGAGGGTTTATAGTAGAGGTGAAAGCCATCCCAGACTTAGTTTGAAAATGACTAAATACATTCAAGTTAATTTGGTTGTGTTATGAATAAAACATCAATGAATATAAAAACAGCAGGTTTCAATTGCATAATTTAGTAAGGTTCATAAGAATACACCCGTACAAAAATATTTTCTGCTAGCGACTTTGTGCGAGCTTGTTTCAAGCTTACGATAAGTTTGTGCAAGCTAATGGTGAGCTTGTTTTATACTCATGAGCTTGAGTGAGCTCACAGCAGAAATCACGAAAGCCAGGAAGCCTCTGTCATGAGCTAGTGCAAGCTTGTGCAAGCTGGTTGCTTTCAAAGAGCTTGTGGTAATTAGTAAACATTTTATATATTGATCATACTGACTTGAGCTACTGTAAATTTAATATTAGTTTTATAATAGTGTAGTATATTACTTTAGAAGTTATGTATCCATGTTAAAATGATCTGAGTGATTTTTTGTTCAAAAATATGTTCAAATATGGCTTGATCTATTAGTGTATTAAAAGCATTTATTTACATTCAGTATATCATTTTTGCTACTGTATACTTCAGGATATTTCCCTCTAATGGCTCTTATTCCTTGACATGCAAAAGATTCATCAGTTATGCAGGTCTTGAGCTAATTAAGTACACAGAAATTCTGAGGAAACTAAAAAACATTCTAGTTCTATAAATTCTAAGATACATCTTTATGTGTATTATTGAAATTATTTTGGAAATCCAAACTTTTTTGGCCACTGTATGAACATGAAACAAGCTTGTGCAATCTTGCAAAGTGGAGAGCATGTGCGAGCTTGAACAAGCTTGTATTTGTTTCCATTTTATGAGCTTGTGCAAGCTCACGATGAATTCATACAACTATATCACATTTAGGAAATAAACGTCTCTTGTTGAGTTAAACATCTGGGAATTTGACTCTGAAATACCATTTGTTAATGAGTCCCAAACCATTGTAATTCCTGTAATTGTTAAAATTGAAAAAATTCCTGAAACCCGATTTATTTGAAGAACAATAATAAAAAAATGTCATTTTTGATCTCGGTCTGTTTGCCATGATCGAATTTACAGAAAACAACACAGGGTGTAGTTGCTCTGTGATAGGAGTGGTTTAGCACCATTGCTCACACATAGCATGGATACAGACATGTTTTAACTGACCCACTTCCAGTAATTAGAGCACAGTAAGAGTGAATTTACCTGAGATTAGAGCACGGAGCTGACCTGCTCTCAGCCAATCAAATTACAGGGTTCAGAAAGAACAACAAGGTCAAATTTAACTGATGAATTACAATTTGAACTACCTTACTGAAGAACTTTCAAAATTAAATTCTTAATTCTATTTAATGTCTTGTGATTTCTTTCTGTAAACTTAACCTGAGTTTGTCACAGATCTAAGACTCTGGTCTTGGGGTACACAACATTTCTACCACACCCTCAGCACATGGATGTGGGCATTAACTCTAAGGTCTTTGACTCTTTGTGCTATGGTATACAAACAAAAACTATTTTAAGATTTAGGAGTTGAACCCCTACATAGTGACAAGGTTGCAAAGCAGTCGGCACATGAAGATTCCAGGGGTATTCTTTGCAGATGATATGGTATTAGTCTCAGAAAGTAAAGAAAGGCTTGAGAAGATGCTGGCAAATGTCAGAGATATGGGAACAAATGGAGAATTGACCTCAATGAAAACAAAAGCAAAGTGACACCTGTGGGACAAAAAACAGAACCGGCTTGAAGATGGTGAGTTTTGTATTCTGGAAGGTAGTAGCAAACTTCTTGCTGTAGGAGAGACAGATGATGAGTATGTGGGGGTAAATATAAACATCATGGAAAGAGGCATCTGCCAAAATGACACAAATAAACAAACCGTGAAGGGGAAGTGAATTCTTAATCAGATGAAACTTTTAGGGAGAAACAGCTTCAAAAGGTTTTTGAGAGGAAAACCATTTGGAAAATGGTGGGTATACCAAATATAACATTTGGGACATAAGTCATACTTCTAAACCAAATGGTTGGAAATGCTGCAAAATGATGCAGGTTGATGGATAACAGGTTGAGTAATGCTGCAGCACTAGAAGCAATCTGGGGTGAGTTTGTGTGGATTTGCATGAAGGATGGGAAAGAGTTAACTCTCAACCCACTGAGTATTTTTAGAAAAATATTTTTCATCAAATCTAGTCATGGCTACTCTAAAGCAGCCATGACTAGATTTGATAAAAACAAGAAGAATGTTACTAAGGTAACACATGCCCCCCCCCCCCCTTGTGACCTTCACCTTGCAGATGTGGCAGAAACTATTATATGCGACACACCTTCTGACTGTCCTTAACATTTGTAAAAAGTTTAACAATTGTACTATGATTCGTTTCCGAGTTATGGCTGAGACACGAATATTGACCGATTTTTAGTGTGACCTTGAAATGTGACCTTGACCTTGAAGGTACGAACCCAACTATGATGTGTGACACATCCTCCCATGGTCCTTTATAATTGTGTGAAGTTTGATGACTGTGGCCCTAACAGTTTTCGAGTTATTGGCTCGGACACACACATGCATACTTCAATCACCATATGCCACCCGACCAAAGTTGGGGGGCATAAAAATTAATGAAAATTCATCTTTAGAAATCATTGATTCAATTTCCAGTGGATAATTTTTAGCTCACCGAAGGGAGCTTAACTTATCACTTGCCGTCTGTCGTCATCCGTCGTGAACTTTACATTACTGACCATATGTCAATTCAAACTTGTACAAATAAACTTGCCACACCCACAGGGAGCACCACAAGGGGTATAACTCTGATAGCACCCATGAATTTCTTTCCAAAATTCAAAAAAATCTTCTTCTTCAGATCCACCAGGCAGAATTCTTTCCTATTTAGTATACATCATCTCTAGGGAGGTCAGATTCAAGTTTGTTCAAATTGAGTCCCTGGGTTCAAATTTAGGCTCCCTATGGGAGCCCAAATTTTACCTTAGTGCAAAATGAGGATTACTCTTTCAAAATCTTCTTCTTCAGATCCACCAGTCAGAATCATTTCATATTTGGTATACAACATCTCCAGGGAGGTCAGATTCAAGTTTGTACAAATCGAGTTCCTGGGTTCACATTTGGACACCCTATGGGAGCCCGAATTTTAACTTAGTGCAATATGAGGACTTTTCTTTAAAAATCTTCTTCTTCAGATCCACCAGTCAGAATTCTTCCATATTTGGTATACAACATCTCTAGAGGGGTCCGATTCAATTTGTTCAAATTTAGTTCCTGGGTTCATATTTGGGCTCCCTATGTGAGCCCGAATTTTAACATAGTGCAATATGAGGATTATTCTTTAAAAATCTTCTTCTTCAAATCCACCAGTCAGAATCATTTCATATTTGGTATACAACATCTCTAGGGAGGTCAGATTCAAGTTTGTTCAAATCGAGTCCCTGGATTAATATTTGGGCTCCCTATGGGAACCTGAATTTTAACTTATTGCAATAGGAGAACTATTTTTAAAAAATCTTTTTCTTCAGATCCATCAGTCAGAATCACTTCATATTTGATATACAACATCTTTAGGGCGGGCAGATTCAAGCTTGTTCAAATCGGGTCCCTGGATTAATATTTGGGCTCCCCATGGGAGCTCAAATTTTAACTTAATGCAATATAAGGAAAATTTTTAGCTCACCGAATGGAGATTAACGTATCACTTGCTGTCCGTCGTCGTCTGTCATGAACTATACTTTATCAACTTTTCCTCACAAACTACTGGACCAAATTGAACCAAATATGGTGTGCATGTTCCCTACGATATGTCAATTCAAACTTGTTCAAATTAACTCGCCACACCAACAGGGGGCACCACAAGGGGCATAACTCTGATAGCACCCATGATTTTTTTTTGTTAAATTAAAAAAATCTTCTCCAGAACCATCAATTAGAATCTTTTGATATTTGGCATACAATGGCTCTAGGCGAGTCAGATTCAAGTTTGTTCAAATTAAGTCCCTGGGATAATATTTGGGCTCCCTATGAGAACCTAAACTTTCACTTTGTGCAAAATGAGGAAATTTCTTAAAAAATATTCTACTTCAGATCCATCAGTCAGAATCTTTTCATATTTGGTATACATCATCTCCAGGGAGGCAGGATGCACGTTTGTACAAAGTGAGTTACTCTGTTGATATTTGGGCTTCCTATGGGAGCCTGAATTTTAACTTAGTGCAATGTAAGGAAATTTATTTTAAAATCTTCTTCTTCAGATGAGCCAGTTGAAAGCCTTTAATATTTTGTAGACGTCAACTCTAGATGGGTCTGATTCCAGTTTGTTAAAATCAAGTTCCTGGGTTAATATTTGGACTCTCTGCATGTTGGGGCCTAAAGTTTAACTTTGTTCATTGTGAGGAACATTCTTTAAAAATCTTCTTCGTCGGACCTCACAAACTACTGAACCAAATTGAACCAAATTTGGCGTGCACATTCCCTATCATATGTCAATTCAAACTTGTTCAAATAAACTCGCCGCACCCACAGGAGGCACCACAAGGGGCATAACTTTGATAGCACCCATGAATTTTTTTTTTTTAAATTAAAACAAATCTTCTCCAGAATCATCAATTTGAATCATTTGATATTGGCATACAACATCTCTAGGAGAGTCAGATTCAAGTTTGTTCAAATTAAGTCCCTGGAATAATATTTGGGCTCCCTATGGGAACCTAAATTTTAACTTAATGCAAAATGAGGAAATTTCTTTAAAAATGTTCTACTTCAGCTCCATCAGTCAGAATCCTTTCATATTTGGTATACATCATCTCTGAGGAAGCCGGATGCAAGTTTATACAAATCGAGTTACTCTGTTGATATTTGGGCTTCCTACGGGAGCCCAAAATTTGACTTAGTGCAATGTAATGAAATTTATTTAAAAATCTTCTTCAGATGCATCAGTTAAAATCCTTTAATATTTTGTAGACATCAACTCTAGATGGGTCTGATTCCAGTTTGTTAAAATCAAGTTCCTGGGTTAATATTTGGACTCTCTGCATGTTGGAGCCCAAAGTTTAACTTAGTTCATTGTGAGGAATATTCTTTAAAAATGTTCTTCGTCGAATCCAAGAGTCAGAATCCTTTAAATATTTGATATACAACAATATCTCCAGGTGAGGGGGGTGGGAGGGTCTGATTCAAGTTTGTTCAAACCGGGTTCCTGGGCTAATATTTGGGCTCTCTATTGGAGCCAGAAGTTTAACTTGGTGCATTTTGCGGAATATTCTTTAAAATTCCTCTTCTTTGGATCCTTTCATATGTGAGGGGTGTCAGATTCTAATTTGTTAAAATTGGGCCCCTGAGTTAATATTTGGGCTCTATATTGGAGCTCAAATTTCATCTTAGTATATATATTATGAGGAATATTCTCACAAAATCTTTTTCTTCAGATCCACCAGTCAGAATCGTTTCATATTTGGGATACAACATGTCCAAGGGTGTCAGATCAGGTTAGTTGAAATCGGATCCCTGGATTAATATTTGGGCTCACTACTGATGTTCCGAGTTTAACTTAGTGCGTTATGAGGAATATTCTATAAAATTCTTCTTCAGATTCACCAGTCAGAATCCTCTCATATTTGGTCTACTCCATCTCCAGGGGAGTCAGATTCAAGTCAGTTCATATCGGGCCCCTGGGTTAATATCTGGGTTGGAGCAAAAATTTTAACTTTGTACATTACGAGGAATATTATTACAGAATCTTCTTCTTCAAATGAACCAGTTAGCACATTTGGATATATACAACATCTCTAGGGTGGTCAGATTCAAGTTGCTTCCAATCGGGTCCCTGGATTGATATTTGGGCTCTCTATTGGAGCCCAAATTTCAACTTAGTGCATTATGAGGAACAGTCTTTAAAATCTTTTTCTGATCCACCAGTGAAACTCATTTGACATTATGCGAAAACAATTTTACCCCTTTACCCCCACCACTCCCCACCTTGCTCTCCCCACCCCTCCTCAACCTCCCTCACTGCCCCCTCTGGGGGTAAATTGAGCAAAAACATTTTTTAGCTCCAAAATGCAATATTCTTAAGGGGACAGATTCAAATTTTGATTCATTCCTTAGCGTTTTTCAGACTTTAAGACTGCAATGGCATAACAATACTTGAATGTTTGGTAGTGCTTGTTTTTTAGATCCACTGGTCGGAATCTTTGGATATTTGGTATAAGCTTTTCTAAGGAGGGGCAGATGCAACTTGTTGAAATCAATTCCCTGGGTTTTATATTTAGGCTAACATAGGCTAACATGCCAGGTGAATACCCTCAGGCCCCCTGGGCCTCTTGTTTGGTTATACTGCCGAAAAGATACTTAGTTTAGTGGCAAGAGAATTCCTGTCCTGGGCAGGAATATCTTCCAGCAGCATGTAAGGAGTTAATGAAACTCTGTTATCTTATCTATTTGGTATTTCTCACTGACAACTGATGATGTATACTAATCATTCAGAATATTTAGAATTCAAATACAGGGTGGACTGAGCAAGTGAGGGGGTTAATAAAGAACTATTCAACAGAGATCTCTGAAGTGAAAGAAGAAACAACCCAGGTTAAAACAGAATGTCATAGAAAGAGTCATGGATGTTTTAACCAAAATTAGCAAGGGGGGGGGGGGGGGGGGGGGGGCAAAGAGGTCTTTCTTGGGTGGCCTTCATGATAAAGAAAAGTCAGGTTTTGAAGAGGATATTGGAGAGGCACTGCTGTTTAAGCTGGGGTCATGCTCATGGTCACTAGAGCTAAGGGGACAAATTGGGAAAGACAGTGAAAGGGAGTGCCAAATGTGTAATTTAGGAGTAGTGGAGACCCTGGAACACTTTCTACTAAAATGTCCAAAATATCAGTCTAACAGAATAAGATTCACAGAGAGTATAATGAGGAAGTAGGTTGAAAGAATAATGGATATGTGGGTATTGGATGTCACAAAGGAGAGGGTTAGTATGCTTCTCAGAGAGACTTGGAAAAATGGGGTACAGGATGTTATCAAACAGTTCATTTCCGGATGGTGGGTGGAGAAGCGATGCGTGAGGATGGGAAGCATTTGGGAGCACAAGGTTAATCCATGCCTTCTCACTTGAATCTGGACAAATCAGCAGTCAGCCAAAGTGTTGCTATTATATTTTATTCTTATTATGATGACAGAAAGACTTTCACAAATATATTTCTAGGTATTGATGAATAAATCAAAACCTACCTTTACAGGGCATTCTAACCATCAGAGTAATGCAACTCCATCCACCAACTAGAAATATATAATGTTTCCAATAGGATTGGTACACCACCCTATTGGGCCCAAATCTCCGTGACAAGGACCCGGAAGGAGAAGCATGAACATCTACATGATTGCTCCGCAATATAGTTTTCTCACATGTAAATTACTCAATAAAACTAAGAGAAAAAATGCATGTTTAGGCTAAAAAAAATTAATCTTTTGATTCTTAGGCAGCAGCGCATTCTTTTTTTCAGCCCGCGTTCATCATATTTATTTCGGTTCCAAATTCAAAATATATAAAACTATCATAGAGTGTGATTTTAGCAGTATCACATCGTAATTTGTGATGCAATATGTCATATACATTGATACAGTATTGTTATTCTATTCACAAAATGTTACATGATTCTCATATGTATGTATAAAATAAATATGGTTGAGATTATTTTTGGTGGTCTGATTTGTTCATCAAAACTTGGATTATTACAAAATATTAGAGAGTGCCAATATGTACGCTCCAATAATTTGCAATAGAACAAATTTGTGTAAACAAACTATTATTTACATTTGACTGAATATGAAACATGGGTAAGGAAAATGTTGGCTTTTGCACTGGTACCCTCACTTTTTAGAAAGGCCTGATTGTGGCTTCTAGTACTCAACCAGTTAAAAAACTCCTTCTTATTTTTTATCTCCATTTTAGTTTTTCTATATTGATTTGGTGTGTTCTCAAAACGTCGAAAAACTCAAATTCACACCTCGGTAAGTTTGTTTTGATAGTCATTATAGTTTATATCTACTTAGAGGTCACTTGTGATATGTTTCTGCGTTCAGAGATCAGAGATGCAGACGGTGGGTTTTCTGTGTTCAGTGAACAGAGTTTACTGAGTTGTGTAAGGTATATACAGTACGTGGAGAGTGGATTGTAATTAAATCACCCAGGGAATAGAGTGTTCACGCAACGTATCACTTTCAAATTTTGTACATGTGGACAAAAAATGCAAGCAATGTTTCAGCCAATGGACCTCCGGGTATAACCCGGAGGTCCATTGGCTGGAGCTTTGCTTGTGCTTGCTATGCTTTGCGACAAATTTGCAATTATTGCTTGGGTGGAATCACCACTCTGCAGGTGATTTAGTGGTAATACACTTCCCACATACTCAATATATACGTACAAGTCATTGGTATCCACATCAATTTTCTGAAGATAATCAGAGATAAAAATTTAGGAGCAAACAAAGATGCGCTTCTCAGGCTTTACCAATCATTGAAACGTCAGTGAGAATTACACAACAGACACCCATGGTTATTCCCCACACTTATAGAGCCTTCCCACAAAATACCCGATACTAATTAGATATAGACTATAGCCTTAAGCCTATTGTTCTCTTGTGTAAACACACTGGTACAGATTTTCACTTTTTTGATGTTTTGAGATACAGCCAATTTTGTGTTGTATAACCATTGTCACAAAAAAAATACTTATCAGTGAAATCAACATGGAAGCTCTAGTATTTAATTTTAGGCTCTCACAACTGGATTGTAGGCAGTGGTGACCATTCCATCAGGAATCAAAAATAAAAATAAAAACCGCCCTCCCTCATTCGTTTAAAAAAAATTACCTGAGAATCAATTATTTCATTTTGTGTGGCCTTATATGTGTAATTTATTTTAAACAATGCGGTAGCTATAGAATTTTTAATAAGTACAGATCACCCTGCTCAAGTAATTTGGTGTAGTTTTGGGTACTTCCAGGTAATTCAAGTGTGTTGGAGAACCCTTTTCTGGAACAAGGGCATGTAGAAACTAATAGTGCAATAAGATAGGTGTTTTTAACAATTTTTCATGTGAATTAAAAGTATCATTTTCACCCAAAATTGTTGTTTTTTAGAAAAATGCCCTCTCCAAGGGTTCTTAATTGTTTGAAAAAATAGTTGTTTCGAAAAATAGTCGAACACAAAATCACATTATCTTCTGTAAGTTATCACCAACTTTCACAGCAAACATAAATGTTGGGTTTGATTGATAACTTGATGTTTTTTATCTGTTCATTTTATTTTACATTTTATTTTAGTTACTATGAATATTGGCTCCAACATCATTAACTCTTTACCTAACACAGCTTTAATAAAAAAGAATTTATTTCACATTTTTCGAAAAAAATTCTCGCAATTTTTCAATAAATCCATACAAGTATGGATATCTTTAGAACTGGCTTGATGAGTCGGTTCTAAAGATATCCATATTTGCATGGTTTTATCAAGACATTTGTAAGATATTTTAGGCTGTGGTAGGCTTATTTTAATCGATTTCCGGGACATTTTTGGCCAATATGTTAGGTAAAGGTTTAAATACATCCATGAAATTAACTCAATTTCAAGGTAGACTGCATTTTTACAAGGCGAAATCAGAGGCACTTTTTACTGAAGGCAGAACAAACTTTGAGGATTTGAGGTAACTTCTTTGACAATGTTGCCTGGTCCCTGCCTGGAACTGATATTGAGGTCATAGTATTTCTCCATACACTTCTGCAGCAAAACAAATAACATGTACTTACACTTGTCATTTCCATTTCAAAGGGACCCACTGTTTGATTACATACATGTACAGTTGTGTTATCTGCATTAGTTGCTGATAAACTTGCCCAGGTATAAGTGCCTGAAAAATAACACAGAAAGCAAAACTTAAATATAAGAAAACTTTGTGATAATCACAAACGGGCAAAGAAAGGCTCATGAAAAAAAGATAGAGACACGAGTGAGAATGTATAGCTCACTTAGATAAAGTTAATCTCTGACTTTAAGGTAAGATTGGTGTTTCCATGGATCCTAAATATTAATTACTTCACTTGATTTGAACTACATGTAATTTGAATTTATATCCCAGAAAGATGTATACCAAATATCAAAGTTAATTAAAGAAAAAGACTTTTTAAGAATATTCCACATATTGCACTAAGCTGAAATTTGGGTTTCCCAAGGGATCCCAAATGAGGACCCAGGGACTTGACTTGAACAAACTTCAATGCAAACACCTAAGGATGCCAAATATCAAAAGATTCTGGTGGATGGATCTGAAAATAGGTTAAAATTTAGGTTCACACAAGAAGCCCAAATATAGACCCAGGGACTTGACTTAAACAAATTTTAATCTGCCCCCATCTAGGATGCTGTATACCAAATATCCTAAGACACTGAACAGTGGATCTGAAGAAGATTTTTGAAGAATATTTCTCATATTGCACTAAGTTAAATTTTGGGCTCACATAAGAATCCCAAATATGGACAAGAGACTTAATTTGAAAAAAACTTGCATCTGGCCTTCATAAAGGCGCTGTATACCAAATATCAGAAGATTCTGACTTGATTTAAACAAACTTGAATCTGGCCATCATAAGAATGCTGAATACCAAATATCAAAAGATTCTGACTGGTGGAAGGAGAAAGAAGATTTTTAAATAATTTTCTACTTATTGCACATAGTTAAAAACCAAGCACGAACTAACAAGCCCAAATACTGAGCAGTAACTTGATTTGAACAAATCTGAATCTGCACCCCCCCCCCCCCCCCAGCCCATAAGAATGGGGTATATCAAATATCAGAAGATTCTAACTGGTGATCTGAAGAAGATTTTTAAAGAATTTTCCCATGGGGAGCCCAAATAAGAATCCTGGGGCATGATGTGAACAAACTTGAATCTACTTGAATCTGTCCCCCATAATGATGTATATCACATGTCAAAAGATTCTGACTGGTGACCTCAAGAAGATTTAAAGAAATATTCTCATATTGTACAAACTTGAAATTCGGGCTCATATAAGAAGCCCAAATCTGGACTCCATGGACGCGATTTAAAAACAAATGAATCTGGACCTCATAAGGATGTTGTACACCAAATATCAGAAAATTTTAAGTGGTGGAGCAGAAGAAGAGAATTCTTAAAGAATATTCTTCATATTACACTAAGCTAAAGGTTGGGCTCACAAATGAATCCCAAATATGGACCCAGGATCATGATATGAATATCTGGCTCTCATAAGGATGATGTACATGAAAATACCTACAAATTTTGACTGGTGGTTGTAAAGAAGAACATTTTTAAAGACTATTCCTCATATTGCACTAAGTTAAAATTTGGGCTCACATAATAAGCCCAAATAGGGACTTGGTTTGAACAAACATCCCATAAGATGCAACATACAAAATATAAGATGATTCTGACACGTGGATCTGAAGAAAAAGATTTTTAAAGAATATTCCTCATTTTGCAAGAAGCTAAAATTTGGGCTCCAATAGGGAGCCCAAATATTAAACAAAGGTCTTGCTTTGATTTAACAGGCATCTGACTCTTACAAGGATGTGGTATAACAAATATATTAAAATATTCTGACTGGTGGATCTGAAGAAAAAGATTGGTTAATGAAATTTTCTTGCATTGAACTGCTGAATTCGGGTATTCATAAACCCAGAGTCTCGATTTGAGAAAAAATGGAATATAACCCTTCTAAGGATGTTGTATACTAAATATCAAAAGATTCTGATTGGTGGTTCTGAAGAATAAGATTTGGAAATTTTGGGGAGGTACAAACAGAGTGATACCCCTTGTGGAGCTCTCCAACTTTATTTGAACAAACTTGAATTCAGATATGATGCAGAACATGCATATCAAATTTGGTTCAATTTGGACTGGTAGTCCATGTAGAGAAGTCGATAATGTAAAGTTTGTGCTGGCTTGCTGGCTGGCTGGCTGGATGGATGGATGGAATGGATGGATGGATGGATGGATGGATGGATGGATGTGGATGGATGGATGGATGGATGGAGGGATGGGTGGACTGCAAGTGATCTCAAAAGCTCCCCTTTACTAAGATGAGCTGAAATACATTTGACTCTTGGCAATTAATTTTTTAAATCAGTGAAAGAGAGAGGCTTTTATATTTATTTTTTTGGATTGGTTGAGTACTGGAAGTCCATATTCAGACTCCAGTGTTATATGGGAAAACAGATACCATAACTTAAAAGTTTCATCTTCTGTGGATGTTGTTCACATTATCTTCGAAGAGAATTTATTTCATTTGTATGGAATTGTCTCATTAAAATTTATGGGAGGATGCCCCATAAATTGTTACATAGCAAAGTCAAATGTTGGCAATTAGGAAAAATTTATTACTGTATCATTTGATAAATATATTTATTGCATGCCTATACTTTTATTTTCATAAAAAACATGCTTTTTTTGCAAAAACCAAAGTGAACAATAATTTTTTTTGTATTGTCCTTGAACAATATGGATCACGTGCACGGACTATTTAACTATTTCTTTTTTTTTACATTTTGATTATTTTTGGCAATAATTTGTGTTTTTAATAATTTTTTAGTAAACTGTTGGCATGCAATAAATACAGAACAGCATACGTGTTCGAACTGTCATTTTTTGTCATTTTTGAGATCAATTTCAGCGGAGAGATAATTTTGAACAAGAAGCCAAAGGCTTCGAATTCAACATTATCCCTCTGCCAAAATTGATTAATAATTTTTTAGTAAACTGTAGGCATGCAATAAATACAGAACAGCATACGCGTTCGAATTGTCATTTTTTACCACACACGATTGACTTTGGCAGAGGGGTAATATTGAATGAGAAACCGGAGGCTTCTCATTCAATATTATCCTTCCACCCAACTCTATCTCATGTGGTAAAAAATGTCAGTTCGAACGCATATACTGTTCTGTCTGTATATAATACATTTGTGTTTACTTATATTTATGCACCTTTTCGAAAAAATAAATAGTGTCCACATAATATTTGAGTTATTTTAACTTGCACTTAAAAACAGTAAAATTTTAAAGTCTCTCAATTTCATATTAATTTTGGAAGACACTGAAAGCCAAAAAAAACATTCAACAATGGGGGTTAACTTCTTTGATGGATTGCCTATGAACCAAAACCACTTTTTGCCTAAAAAATCTTCTTTAGAAAATGAAAGTCAGTTTGAAGAACAAGGGTTTTCAATGGCCCTCTTTTCACATGATCTTAAAGTATACCTGTCAAAATGATCCAACAATACACTAATATACTGTATTCATTACTATGTAGATGCTAGGCAATGTACATGCACATCCCCTCCCCACACACAAACCAACAAATAGAAGATCTCCAACAAGTCCCCATTTTAGGCCACACAAAATAAATTAATTGATTCTCGGGGATTCTTTTTTTTCAAATCAGTGTGGGAGAGATGGTTTTATTTTTTATTTTTATTTTGCAGAAAGTGAGCAAACATGGAAAGGATTTCGGGTGTCTTTTTACACACAAAAATATAGAAAGTGTATATTATTTATACAAATTAGTTCATAAACTTTCTCTGAAAACAAACTGTAGGTACTGTAATTCAAAGGCTTCATATTCTTTCGATGTTCTTAATATTATCTTTGAAACAAAAGTATTTAATCTATGGGGATTATTTGCCTTCTTACAATTTATGGGAGAGTACCTACAGGCACTCTCACATAAACTGTATCAAGGCAAACATATTGGAGACACAATTTAATAAACATGCATCAAGCAAAATATATAAATAGTTTTGGGTCTCCCTGGATTTGTACTAATATTAGAAGACACTGAAAGGCAATAAAAATGTCCACTGAAGGGGTTCAAATTCAATGAGGGATTGCCTGAAAATTAATACACTTTTTTAACCTAAAAAATCTTTTTTAGAAAATGTTGTTCCCACATCCCCAAAATTTTGTCTTTTGATTGGTCGGAATGCCTAGGACAAATAACCATGGCAAATTATATTTATTTATTTATTGGTGTTTAAAGTCACATACTTATGCACAATGGCTAATCGTGACCGTGACAGTTTTACGGGTGGAGGAAGCCGGAGTACCCGGAGAGAACCACCGAGCAACGATGAGCAGCTGTCAGCTCTCCAACATCGTAACTCTGAACTCTGCACCGCAGCACAGGTAGGGTTAGATTGGTTGAAGACATGCGCACCATCGACGTGCAGTACGCCCCAGTACACAGCGTCATCGTGCCCCCATGTAGGCAATCAGGGGTGAAGTGTCTTGCCCAAGGACACAACGCGGTTGCCGCAGGTGGGATTCGAACCGAGGACCTCTCGGCTTGCAGCCTGCACCTCTACCAACTGAGCCACCGCGCCCCATGGCAAAGAGTGCACCTAACATTCAAGATGTATGAGAGTGCAACATCCAGGGTATATGGGCACACAAAACTTCAGGGGTGTATAGTTTAAATGAAATATAAAAATTGAACCAAAAAGCCTGCAAATAGTCACAAATATCATCAGATTTCCAACAATCTGATCATATTTTGCTGTTATAAATTAAATAGTCGAATAATTAAATCAAACAACTTGAGAAAAATAAAATATGAGCAAATGTGATAACCAAATAGCTGATATGTTAACGTGTTTCCAAGGGAAAGGGACATAACTCCATCTGTTGTCTTTTGTGTTTGTAAAAACAGAACAATTATTCACCCCATTTGGTCCAACTAATTGCAGAGCATGAGAAATGCAACCACAAATTTGTTTCCACTATGTTTCTATTGTGTTTCAAATGGGACAAAGACGTTATCTCCGCCAACATGTATAGTATATGGAGATTTAATTAAATCTCCATACACCATACATGTTGGCAGAGATAACTTATATTAGCCAGTTTGAATTGCCTATTTACAAAGATACCCTGATCTCCTAGGAAGGGTTCAAAATGCTCTGGTTCATCTCCCTACTTTCATCGGTATGGTGGCCTGCATGTTAATCATTTTATCATTTAGTATCACTTTGATACTGATCTCCAATTTAAGAAAGTGTGCTGATGAATGTATGATATTGGTTAACAGTCTCATGAATAGTTTGATAACAAGACATCAGGGAAACATGCAAGTTCACAGTTACTGATCTGAGCCACATTTGTGATAATTTTTATTATGTGAAACAAGTTGCCCAAGCAGGGTTTCCACTGACATCAGAGAATCAAATTCAAACACCATTTAAGCACTTTTCAACAATTCTGACCACTATTTTGAACTGAAAACTATTAGTGCCCAATGTTTTAACACTATTGGTAATGGAGAAAAAAACATTAGGCAAGAAGCCCCATGGGACCTGAGGTAATCACCTGACACAATTTGTTTAAAGAAGGATTTAATTAGCATCTATGACCTTGTAAACACTACAAAGGTATAAGTCATGTAACTATTCAAAACTCTGTTGCCCAGTAAGATGATTTTTCTGGTATTGAGATGCCATCACCCAAATAATGCCCAGTAATAGAAAATAGGGAGCCCAAATATCAGCCTTGTGACTTAACTTGAACAAACTTGAACTGACTAAGAACCTCCCCCTGCCCCCCCCCCCCCCCCCCATCCGGATTCTGACCAATGGAATTGAAGAAGCAGATTTTCAAAGATTTTTCCACATATTAGACTGTAAAGTAAAATAGCACACATATTACTGATATTTTAAAACTTGTATCTGACTTCCCTAACAAAGGTGTTTATTTATTTATTTATTTATTTATTTATTTATTTATTTATTTATTTATTTATTTATTTATTTATTTTCTGAAATCCAGGGTCACCTCGTGTCAGACAGTTTTATGGGTGGAGGAAGCCGGAGTACCCGGAGAGAATCACCGAGCAACTGTCAGACTTCCCAACGTACTAACTCCACACAAGCAGGATTAGTATTGGTTGAAGACAAGTGCACTATTGATGTGCAGTATGCCTTAGTACACAATGCCACCAAATACACAATGCAGTTGCTGCAAGTGGGATTCAAGCAAGGGATCTCTCGGCTTGCAGCTTGCATCTCTACCTACTGAGCCACCGCACTCCCACAAAGGTGTATACCATATATCAGAAGATTCTGATGGGGGTTCGTGACAAAAATTTTAAGGAATATTCCTCATATTGAAAAAAGTTGAAATCTGGGCTCCAATATGGAGCTCAAATACTAAACGAAGGACTTGATTTGAATAAACTTTCAGCTGCCCCTGAAAGGATGCTATATCCAAAAATCAAAAGATTCAGACTGGTGGATATGAAGATTATTCCCTATATTGCACTCATGTTGAGTTGAAATTCAGTCTCCCACACAGAGCCGGATTATATACCAATGGGACTGATTTGGTCAAATGTATATCTGCCACGTATAAGGATTCTGTATACCATATATCAAAAGATTCTGTCAAGTGGTTCTGGAGAAAAGGGGTTTTAAAGATTATTCCTCATATTGGATGAAGTTAAAATTTATGCTCCAAAAGGGACCCCAAATATCAACACCGTAACTTGGTTTGAACAAACTTAGATCTGTCCTGCATAGGGATGCTGAATACCAAAAATCAAAAGATTCGGCCTGGTGGATCTGAAGAGTTTTTAAAGATTATTCTCCATCTTGCACTAAGTTAAAATTTGAGCTTACATGGATAGCCCAGTTATTAACAGATGGGCTTGATATAAACAAAATTGACTCCGATCCCTATAAGGATTCTTCTGTATATCATATATCAACAGATTATAACCAGCGGTTCTGGAGAAAAAGAGTTTTAAAAATTATTTCTTATATTGTACAAAGTAAAAATTTGGGCTCTAATAGGGAGTCAAAATATTAAGACAGTGACTTGGTTTGAACAAACTTAGATCTGACCTCCCTTAGGGTGCTCTAAACCAAAAGATTCTGACCAGTGGATCTGATGATGAAGATTTTTTGAAAGATTATTCTCCATACTGCACTAAGTTCAATTTTGGACTTGCATTGAGAGCCCAATTATCAAACGATGGACTTGAAAAAACAAACTTGAGAATCCAATCCCTGTTAGGATTCTGTACACCATACAAGGGGGGAGGGGGGAGGAGGGGGGCAAGACGTGACGTCCTATTTTTTATTTGGCTCCTTTTCACACCCACCCACCCTCTACGTGCAAATTTTCTACTACCGTTCTCAGACACCCACCCCCCACTCTCCCATTAAAATCCAAAATAAGCTTATAAACTTAGTAGGCACAGCTGTCTTTAGGGGGTTTTCATAATGTTCTTAACCCTTTACCCAATGTAACAGCCAAAACAGGCCAGCGCTATTCTCAAAAATCGCCAATTAATTTTTATTATTTTTTCATTTTTTGTCTCAAAAACATAGGTTATGACCCCTCATTGGAACGAGCTCATCAAGCTCGTTCCAATGAGGGGTCATAACCTATGTTTTTGAGACAAAAAATGAAAAAAATTAGTTATTCAATCATTTTTTTGGCAAGTGTCGTCTGATTTTCATGTTAGGTAAAGGGTTAAACTGGTACCACCAATTTAAACCTCTGTGGGCTGCTGTGGGCCCCAGTCTACAAATGACAAGCTGTTCATTATCAGGATTGGCCAGAGCAGGTGTCCATTTTTGGGAACAAATTTTCATTTGAATTGTTCCCAAAATATTGTCTGCACATTTTCTACATTTCGAACAAGACACCCACCCCCTACTAAAGTGTGACATTTTCCCAGTTTAAGCCCTATATTCTCACATATAAAGCCTCCTGATGTTGTAGTTATATTAAGAGTGTGATGTACAACATCATCTTTAAGGTCTGAAACACAAATGATGGTATATATTAGCTGATATATTGATATATTTTTAAAAAATTCAAAAAATTGCACAAATTGGAAATGCACATTTTTGGCGCACTCAAGAGACCCGCCCACCCCCACGTCACGTCTTGCAAATTTTTGGTGGCCTCCCCCTGCACCATATATCAAAAGATTCTGACCAGCGGTTCTGAAGAAAAAAAGTTTTAAATATTATAAGTTCAGGCTCCAAAAGGGACCCCAAATATTACATGTAACACAGAGACTTGGTTTGATCAAACTTATGTCTGACCTCCCTAAGGATGCTGTATACCAAAAATCAAAAGATTCTGACAAGTGGATCGGAAGAAGAGATCTTTTTAAAGATTATTCTCCATATTGCACTTAAGATAAAATTTGAGCTTGCATATAGAGTCCAGTTATGAACCGATGGGGTTGATATAAACAAACTTGAATCCAATCCCCACAAAGGATTCTGTATACCACATATCACAACATTCTAACCAGTGTTTCTGGAGAAAAAGAGAGCTCAATTATCATTAACTGATGGACTTGATTTAAACAGACTTGAATCTGATCCCTGTAATGATTCTGTATACCATATATAAAAAGATTATGAAACAAGGAAGTTCAAAGATAATTCCTCATATTGGACTAAGTTAAAATTCAGAGTCTAAATATTAACACAGTGACTTGGTTTGACCTTGCATGTGAACTCCTCAAGGATACTGTATACCAAAATTCAAAAGATTTTGACATGTCAATATGAAGAAGATTTTTCAAAGAATATTCTCCATATTGCACTTAGTTAAAATTTGAGTTTGCATAGAGAGTCTAATTATTAAACAATGGGCTTGATATAAACAAACTCGAATCCAAACCCTGTAAGGATTCTGTATACCACATATCAAAACATTCTAACCAGGGGTTCTGAAGAAAAAAGTTTTAAAGATTATTCCTCATATAGGGCTAAGTTAAAATTCAAGCTCCATTAGAAATCTCAAATATTAACATAGTGACTTGGTTTGAATAAATTTAGATCTGACTTCCCTAAGGATGCTGTATACCAAAAGTCAGAAGATTTCTTACTGGTGGATTTGAAGAAGAAGATTTTTAAAGACTATACTCCATCTTGCACAAAGCATAGAGAGTCCAATTATTAACCAATAAGCTTGATATAAACAAACTTGAATGTGATCGCTGTAAGGATCCCTGTAAGGATTCTTTCTATCATATACTTAGATCTGACCTTCCTAAGGATGCTGTACACCAAATATCAATAGATTCTGTATAGTGGATCTGAAGAAGATTTTTAAAGATTATTCCTCATAGTGCACCAAGTTAAAATTCTGCCCCCCATATTTTAGCTGGGTGACTTAATTTGAACAAACATGAATATGACCCTTGTAGCAATATTGTGCACCAGATTTTAAAAAAATTGTGACTGGTGGTTCTGTAAAAGAAGATTCTTTAAATAGTATGTCTCATACTGCACCAAGTTAAAATTTGGGCTCCTATATTGAGCACAAATGTAAACTGAGGGGCTTACTTTTAACAAACTGAAACTGGTATCTGACCCTTTATGGATGCTGTATACCAAAAATCAACAGATTCTGATTAGTGGTTCTGCAAAAGAAGATTTTTAAATTTTTGCAAATGTGCTGACTCAGCATTTTTTCAATTCCCTCTACAGTACACTATGACAAAACCAATGACAAAGTTCTTTTACCAATCCATTCTACTGGTCCTAAGGATGCTTCATACCAACTAACAAATTGCTCTTCCGTGCAGTTTGGAACGTATAGGTGTTTGAAAATATTTCTATCTTAGCTCATGGGGTTCCCATAGCGATGCAGGAATTTTGTGTGTGTGTGTGTGTGTGTGTGTGTGTGTGTGTGTGTGTGTGTGTATTAATCCAGTACTTATTACTCAATAAAACCACATTCCAAATTTGGTTTAAACTGGCTCATTTATTCACAAAAAAATAATTTTTTGGTAGGGGCCAATAATCTAGCACCCTCCCATTACAAAGGCAAATATTGCTCTGTGAAATTTGTTTGAACAAATTTGGTTCTACACCTCAAAAGGAAACACAGTACAAAATATAAAATCATTGTACAGACTGGTTGATGAGAAGATTTTTTAAAATTTGGGGCATTTTGTGCTACCCCCTCCCTATGGGGCTGTGCAAGTTGATTTGAACAAAAATAAAATGCAATTTTGGAACAATCAATCACCTCAAACACCATGTTTATCATCTACAGACAATGGACAGATGACAGACAGTGATCAGTGAGTGATCAATATAGTGCACTCTGACTGTCAGTCAGGTGATCTAAAAATCCCCTTCTTTCAAACCATTGCACCAAATGTTTCATGTTTGATACATAACATCTCTGTAAGAATCATTTACCAGTTTGTTCAAACCAAGCTCCTGCGGTTATATTTAGGAGTGCTGGTGCATTCGTAGTTTAATACTGTCAGCGATGGAGAAAACATTCAATATCTTTTCTCAAACTACTGCCCCAAATGCTTTAATTTTTTATATGTAAAATCGTCGTGAAATGATTTCCAAGTTTGCTCAAATCAAGCCCCCAAGGCTTCATTTTGCTTAAAAATTCCCTAGAAATGTTTTTGATATTCCTTACAGTAGACTGCATCACTTAACACTACATGACCCTGGAAAAAGGTGAGAATGTATATATGCAAATTTTTCAACTGCTGCAGAATCAAGATACTCTGGCTGCCGTGGCACGCACTGAACTTCAAAGTGGCATCCAAAGGCTTTTTCGACAGAATGTGTAAGAGTAACATCTCCTGAATACAAAACATTTGTGTACTGCAATGTTTGACTGTAGCTAATACAACATTCCAGAGGTTGTATCAAAGCTGATATACATTTTTAGGGATGTTTTGGGTGTTTGGTGATTCTATTCATAGCTAATGTACCTGCTAAGCTTGTTTGTTCATTGCAACACTCTAGGGTGGCATTGCAAGAGCAGAAAAATGCACATGCCATTTTAGCAGCATTGCATTTGCACCTGTTTGTACATATACTACATGCCGTCTGGCTCAAACAAGAACATTTTATTAACTTCAGTACTTCATCTAGGGTCAGAGCAACATCAGATGGAGCTGTTATGGACTGGAGCGACTTAGTCTCTAGTTCCATATTTGATAGGATGCAAATTTGAAGGGCTTCTTCCACACACATGTTTGAAGGTGCGATCTTTTGATCTTTTCTCTGACACCTGTCTTGGAAGTTCAAACTGTTAACATAAAATCATAAAAATACTGAACAAAGAAGCTTTTAAATGAAACTAGATCACCCTAAATTGTCATATAAGTGATTCACAAACATTTCAACAGAACCCATACAGGGGTTCTCCTAAACTCTTTGGGAAAGAGGCCGGGGTCCATGCAACTGGGAAAATTCCATCATGAAGGCTCCAACTGGGAATTTGTTTGGAAGAACAAACACAGAAAATATAAGAAATGTTACCTCATATTAAGCTGAGAACAATAATACAGAAGTTACTACATGTATAATACATGTAGTAAGTTTTATAACAATCAGTCAAATGAAATAATTATTAGTCTTTGTAATTAGGCTTTTCCTTCTGGAAAAGACTATTGTTTTTCTACGGATTATTATTATTTTCTTTTTTTTTTTTTTTTTTTTTTTTTTCCCCACACATTTTTGTCCGTACGATTCAGAAGCCATTTTCGAACCGATTTTCACACAATTTAGCACACGCATAGAGTGGCAAAAAATCTAAAAATGTACCAAAGCGGAATTTTCGATTTAACCCTTAGTTCGCCAGAATTGGAAAAAACTGCCAAAATTGGGGTTTATCGGCACTTTCTCGAAACACGTCTTTAGGATTTTTTTTAAATATTCATAATTACTAGACCTCCCTATGACACAACCTTTGATACACACGACATATTAGGCAATACATATGGTAACCCTCCACAGGCTGCCAAACATCGAAATTTTGATGAAATGGGCCGGTTTCAGACCCCCACAGCACCCAAACGACACCCGAGAGGTAAACATAACTTCCTTTATTGGAAGTGGAATTCACCGAGGATCATTTTTGTAAGTAATAAGGGTGTTCAGAAAACCAAGTGTTAACCCGTTTTGGGCTGGTTAAACAGCAATACCCCAAAAAAGCTCAAAACTTCATGTTTTCCGTGGATTTCTCTAAACAAGTCTTGTAGATTTTCAAGAAAAAAATTGGTCACTCTCAGGTCTTGGTGTGACATTACAAGTTGCATGGATAAAATATTCCGGTCAGCATTAGTTAACAATCCCCGAGCTGCTAAACGTAAAAATTGTGATAAAATGGGCTGTTTTTAGACACCAAGAGCACCCAAACGATATACCACAGAGAAAGGGGCCTTCATTTATCAGACGCAAAATTGATCGGAAAATATTTTTGAAAGTGGTAAGGGTATTCAAAATTTGACGTCTTAACCCATTTTGGGCTGGTTAAAGAGAGATACCCATTAAAATCTTAAAATACCCGTTTTCTGTGGATTTCTCTAACAACATCTTGTAGGTTTTCAAGAAAAATCGGCTATTTGCAGGTCTTGGTGTGACATTACAAGTCGCATGAACAAAATATTCCGGTCAGCTCCCAGGGCTGCTGAAGGTCAAAATTGCGATAGAATGGGCTGTTTTTGCACACCAACAGCACCCAAAGGGTACACCACAAAGAAAAGGGCCTTCTTTTATCGCGCGTACAATTTATACGGAAACATTTTTGTAAGTAGTAAGGGTATTCAAAAGTCGACGTCTTAACCCATTTTGGGTGGGCTAAAGAGAGATATCCCTTGAAAGCTTTAAATTCCCATTTTCTGTAATTTCCCTAATGGTAACTTGTAGAGTTTCAAGACAAATTGACTATTCGTAAGTCTTTATGTGACATTACAAGTTGCATGGACAAAATACTCCGGTGAGCATTTTTTAACCATCTACAAGCTACCAAGCATCGTAATGTTGTTAACATGGGACTGTTTTCAGACACGCACAGCACCTAATGTATACATGAGAGATAAACATAATCTCCTTTGTTTGAAGTGGAATTCACAGAGGACCATTTTTGTAAGTAATAAAGGTATTCAAAAAGCCAAGCGTTAACCCCTGTTGGGGAGGTTAACAGGGATACTCATCAAAAGCTTAAAAAGTCGTTTTCCTTGGATTTCTACAAACATTTTGTGGGGTTTTCAAGAGAAAATGGCCGTTGATAGGTCTTGGTGTCATATGACCAGTTGCATGGATCAATTATTCTGGTAGGCATTTGTTAACCCTTCATGGGCTGCTAAATGTAAAAAAAAAATGAGGAAATAGTCTGTTTTTGGACACCAACAACATCAAATGGAAATGCCACAGAGAAACGTAACTTCTTTTACCGGACGCAAAACTGATAGAGAAACATTTTTGTAAGTAGTAAGGATATTCAAAAATCGAGGTCTTAACCCATTGTCGACTGGTTAAGGAGATATACCCCTCAAAAGATTAAAATTCCCGTTTTCTGTGGATTTCTCCAAAAAATCTAGCACGTTTTCAAGAAAAATTGACCATTTGCAGGTCTTTGAGTGACATTACAAGTTGCATGGACAAAATATTCCAGTAAGCAATTATTAACCCTCCAGAGCCTGGAAAGTATAGACATTTTGAGAAAATGGGCTGTTTTGGGGCACCCATAACACCTAATGTGTTCCTGCGTGATAAACATAACCTTCCTCATTGGAAGTGAAATTCACTGAGGATCATTTTTGTAAGTAATGAAGGTATTCACAAAACCAAGCATTAATCTGTTTTGGGCTGGTTACAGAGCGATACCCCTCAAAAGGTTAAAAATTCATATTTTCCGAGGATTTCTCTAAAAGCCTATCGTAGGTTTTCAAGACAAATACTGGCCATTCTCATTTGAGACTACTATACTTACCTTGTATGAACTCAAAAGTAAGTGTATATTTATTTATTATCAAGAATAACCGCCCATAATCATCGGTCGCCAGCGGTCGATTTATCCAAACAAAATTACCAAGGTTACCACCTCCCCCCTGCCTCTTTCTCCAACCAAACACACATTGAAAGGTACGCCTCACCTCATATTCCACACTGCCCTGCATGATATCATTTATTATTTATTTATTGGTGTTTAAGGGCATATACTTATGCACAATGGCTAATCTACGGGTCGAGGAAGCCGCATTACCTGGAGAGAACCACCGAGCAACGACGAGCAGCTGCCAGCTTCCCAACATCGTAACTCCGAACTGCAGCACAGGCAGGGTTAGATTGGTTGAAGACATGCATACCGTCGACGTGCAGTACGCCTTAGTACATGGCGGCATCGTGCCCCCATATGGAGAATCAGAGTTAAGTGCCTTGCCCAAGGACACAGCATGGAGTCCGAATTGATCGCTCAGACGGCCACCCATCCAATGATTAACCAGGCTCTTGACTTCGGTGATCTGACGAGAACCGGCTACCACAATGCCACCGCTCTGCCACTGCATAAGAAAGCAGTAAATAACGTTAGCTACAATGGTGGGATCAGTTACTTATAATATCAAGTAGTGTTGACACTATAGCGTTTCCCCGACAGTGGGTCCAGGTATATAATAGTCTGTAAAACGGCTATACACTGCCCCTCCTCCGCCCCAGAGTGGCGACGTGGCAGTATATATCTATCTTACTGACGCTATGTTGTTCCTAAGGAACCTTACAATAAAAGGTGGGGATCCCCAACATGGGAAGGGGGGGGGGGGCAGGTATATTTACTACTCTGTAGGTTATCAAATGCAGTGGTGCATGGCGCCAACATTCCCCCGGCAGTGGGGCTAGATATATACTAGTTTGTAAGACGGTTATACTCTCCTTCTCCGTCCCAGGGTATGTTTTATCTACACATATGTACAAACAACACTTCCTATTTTCGTATGTAATTATTGTAGTTTATAACTACATGTTTGTCGTTGTTGTATAGATATCTTCATTGTAATAAATAAAACTAATCCTACGGGGAAAAACCAATTGGAGAGAAATTTACTTCTGCTATTAACAGACAGCTGATAGGTGAGCTCAACAAGGTGTGAAAAAATGACATAATCATGCATAACAATTGTGGTCTAATAGGAGATAATTGATACAGGGACTATACATGACATGCTCAAGAATTTAAAGTTCACATTTTCTGTGGATATCTTCAACTGGTTCTTACAGATTTTTAAGAACAAATAAACCCTGGAGAAGAAGTATTCTCGCAAGCCTTCATTAACCCTCCACAAACCCTCAACTATCGAAATTTTAGGTAAATTTGAGATACAATGGGCTATTTACATTAGACGCTGATTCTCAGACGCCGATATTAATATTAACCCTCTCCACAAACAATGATGATTTAACCAAAACGTTCTTTTATCACACTGGGTCATTTGAGACTATTATACCCACTTTTCTGAAGACATCAATAAAAATACTTTAATGATACAATTAAAAACAATTCTTCAGACACTCCAGGGTCATAAAAAATCATGGATGTTTATTAACCCTCTACAGTCTGCCAAGCATCGTAATTTTGTTGAAATGGGTTGTTTCAGACACGCGCAACACCCAACGTGTACCTGGGAATTACCTATAATCTCCTTTGTTGGAAGTGGAATTCACCGAGGACCATTTTTGTAAGTAATAAGGGTATTTAAAAAAAACAAGCGTTAACCCCTTTTGTGGTTGTTAATAGTGATATACATCAAAGGCTTAAAAATTTATGTTTTCCCTGGTAGCGTTTTCAAGAGAAAATGGCCATTGATAGGTCATGGTGTCACATTACCAGGTGATTGGATAAATTATTACGGTAAGCATTTGTTAACCCTCCATGGGCTGCTAATTGTCAAAATTTTGAAAAAATAGCCTGTTTTTGAACAACAACAACATCAAAAGGGAATGCAACAGAGAAACGTAACTTCTTTTACCGGACGCAAAACTGACAGGGAAACATTTTTGTAAGTAGTAAATGGATTAAAAAATCGAGGTCTGAACCCATTTTTGACTGGTTAAGGAGATATACCCCTCAAAAGCTTAAAATTCCAGTTTTCTATGGATTTCTCAACAACAAAAAATTCAAGAACAATTGACCATTCGCAGGTCTTCGAGTGACATTACAAGCATGAACAAAATGTTTCGGTAAACATTTGTTAACCCTCCAGAGGCTGCCAAGCATAGACATTTGGAGAAAATGGGCTGTTCTTGGGCAACCATAACACCAAATGTGTACCTACGAGATAAACATAACCTCCTTCATTGGAAGTGGAATTCACAGTCGATCATTTTTGTAAGTAATGAAGGTATTAACAAAACCAAGCATTAACCCTTTAGAGCTGGTTACAGGTAGATACCCCTCAAAAGGTTAAACATTTGTGTTATCTGAGGATTTCTTTAAAAACATGCCGTAGATTTTCAAGAAAAAATGGCCATTCTCTGATCTTAGTGTGACATTACAAGTTGCATGTACAAAATATTCCTGTAAGCATTTGTTAACCCTATGCAGGTTCTCAAACATCAAAATGTTTATAAAATGGGCTGTGTTTGCGTACCCACAGCACCCAAAGTTGGGAGGAGAGATCAAAATAAGTGGAAGTAGAATTCACTGAGAATTATTTTTGGAAGTAATAAGAGTATTCAAAAAACAACACTTAACCCGTTTTGGGCTGGATAAACAATGATACCCATCAAAAGCTTAAAATTCATGTTCTCCCTGGATTTCTCTGAAAACATCTTGTAGATTTTAAAGAAAAAAATGGCCATTCACAGTTCTTGGTGTGACATTACAAGTTGCATGAATAAATATTCCTGTTGCTACTTGTTAACCCTCTACAAGCTGCCAGACATCAATATTTGGGATACATTTGAGATAAAATGAACCATTTTTAAATTGACACAGCACTCAGTGGGTATGTGTCAAACAAACATAACTCCTTTTGTCAGTCATTGACTTGTTGGAAGACGATATTGACATTAAACCAGTCCACCGTTAAAGATGGTTTTTACCTAAACAATTTTTTATCAAACTCTGTCATTTGAGATTACTATCTTCACCTTTTTCATGACATCAATGAAGGGACTTCAATGAGACAGTTAAAAACAACAAGACACTGTGGGGTCATGAAAAATCATGGAATCTCATCGGGAAAAGCCATGATTCTCCAGAATCATAAAGTCTAGTCTCTATTATAAATTGTATTTGCTACACTTGGACAGACTACATTCTGTGGCTTAGCAGTTGTGTCGAGGCAAGACTTGGCTGCCAATAGAAGCAGCCAAGACTTGCCTAAAAACAACTGACAAGTTTCTTGGGATGTAACTTGCAAATGTATCTAAAAATTAACTGTTGAGGCCCTGTTTTGTTGCAGTAAAAGGTAATTCAAGTCAAAATAAGTCCTTCATGTGCAAAAGAATTTAATTTTTGTTTTGAATGAGGACAGATTGGGAAATGTTTGGTTTGCATTTTTTCATGCCAAAATGCCATTGGGAAAGGGTTCCATACTCAGACCCTGAAGACACTCACAACGATCCCTGCTATATGAATTGACTCACAAATGGAAATAATAAAATAATGACTTGAAAAAATTTAAATAATCATTTTACCATGAGCAGATCAAGATAATTGATAGAAAATAGAGTTACCAAGAATTTCCACTGCCACAGTCTGACAAAAACAACTGTCTGAATGTGATTTCTAATTGTAGTAGGGCCAGGAAAAGTGATATGGGGCAGACTAACCTGGCTCTGATCACTGGATGTAGTCACTGTCGAGTGTGACAGACAAGATGAGACAAAATCCCCTTCAAATTTCTTTTATTTTTATAACAACAAATTCAAAACAAAATTCAATTTCATCATTTAATTTTTTTGAGTTCATGACCCAAACAAACCTGACCCAAATTTCAACTCATTGTAAATATATTTGCTAGGTTATTTAATTCATTGTAACCCATGAGGTTGATCAAAGTCTGAACATTCAATGTCAAGGTAGGGGAAAAAGAAACCTAAAACAATTTGCGACAACGTGATTTCACGTTATTGAACCAATTAATGTGAAAAGGTATTCCTTTCAGGTCATACCAGAGTTCCAATACTGAAGAATTTGAGCTTAGACCTGTTTTTTATGTGTGTTGGAGACAATAGCGACACCGAGTGTGACAAGATGAAACCGAATGGAAACAAAGAACCAATTAGAATCTGCCTCGCTCCTCAGTGTCGGAATTGATTTCAAAATGTGTGTGAATAACAACAATGATAAGACCAGGAGAAACAATTTAAACAGAACTTTTTAAGAGAAATTATTTATAAACTGAAATACAGTGCAGCCCACTTAATTGGATATCCCTTTACTGAATAACCCTGTTAACTGAATATAATTTCCCAACTCAAAAGCATTTAGTATACCTCCAGTACAAATTCGACCTATTAATTGAATATAGGTTATAGAGTAAACTCCTGTTAATTGAATAAAAAATCTTACAACCAGTTGAGAAATTACCCTTACTCTCCCCAGTTTTTCTTTGTTTATAAACCTATTTGGTCTCAGTACATCCGATACAGGCATTTAATTTATTATATCTTGTTTGACAGAGCTCATGGAGGTCTGCCAAACAAGATATAATAGAATAAATGCTAAGCTTTATCTTTAGAATACAGGAAATTGACACAATCCCTGTTAATTGAATAATCCTGTTAATTGAATAATTCCCATTGGCAACATGGCTATTCAATTAACAGGGTACCACTGTACATGTATCACTCAAAGTATTAAAATACATTTTATTTCTAAACACAGTAGGGAATTAGATTGACCTACAACATAATCAAGACTCGGCTACCTTTAAAGGCAGCCAAAATTTGATTAACAGGTAGAGTGCTAAATTATTTTCGACCACCAAAAATTGTTAACATGTCTTTGCCTTGTTACAATTTATAGGAGAGTGCCTGTGGGCACTCTCCTATAAATTGTAACAAGGCAAATCTTAACAGATAAAATAGTATCACTTCGAAGATAATATGAAGCACAGCTGCTGAATTTGAAGCCTTTAAGTTGCAGTACCTGCACTTTAGAATAAAGCCCAAATATGGGCTTCCACTTAAGGAGCATTGGGCCAAAAGAATATCAACCAATTGCCTCAAAAGCATTTTCCTGATTACATGCACAGAAAGGAACATCAGTGCCAAGGCCTAAAGGATTAAATTAATGTTGCGGTGATGAATTACTGGTACAATTGATCAATTCTATTTTACCTGTAGTTCCACTGATATCAAAATGGACAACTGCTCCACATGGTACACTGTATTTTCCTTGTACAGGAGTTGCAATAATTAGAGCATTAGATGTTTTCTCTCTATACTTGACATCAACGTTGCATGACAGCTCCCTGTAAATTCCAACCTGAAATAAAAAAACAGATATACCACTTTCGGATCAACAATGTTCTCAATTTATTTTTAGACACTACTTTTTCAAATGTCCCACTTCATTGCAAAAGAGTAAAAAAGGAACCCTTTACTTAACATGTCTAATAAACAACACTTGTAAAAGTTTTTTGTGAAAAATATTCATTTTTATTCTAAAAAATCAGAGCTGATAACCTCTCACTTGCACGATTTCAACAAGATTGTTCCATATATTTTAATCTTTTTACTAACAAATCAGCTACATCCGCCCACATAATTTAAAATTGAACTGTTGAAAAAAACATAATTGCACAAAAAGGTTTAACAAAACAATATCATGTGACCCCCCGTTTTGGAAAGACCCCATTCTAATGAGCTGTCACCTCATATGGTTTTGTTGAAATTTTTGAAAATGTTTTTAAAATAACAGATTTTCTTATTGCCTGTGTTGGGTAAACAGTTAAGGGCAAAAATTGAAAAAAAAATATATTTGAATGCAAATTTCAGCGAAGAGTGTGGGTTGAATATAGAAATTTTAGAATAAACTTAGTTTCTCTACATACCTACCATAATTTTTTCCTACAATGGATATCTCTTATTTGAATAGCCCTGTAAATTGAATATACTGTAACTTCCAAACACAAAACTATTTACCATAGCTTCAGTACAAATCTGACCTATTAATTGCAATAGGTTATCGAGTAAACGGTTAATTGAATAAAGAATTGTGCAATATGTTGAGAAATTACCCTGACTATAACTGCATCTGATTTGTTTGTAAACCTGTTTGGCCTCAGTACATCCAATACAGCCATTTAATATGTTTTACCTTGTCAGACAAAGCTCCAATTAATACTTAGTTTATCTCCAGAATACAGGAAAGTGACAACTTCCCTGTCAATTGAATACTCCTGTTAATGGAATAATTTTCACTGGCAAAATGGATATTCATTTGATAGCATTCTACTGTATTGGCTTTGCTGTGAAAGGCTTATTCAGAAAACTCTCTTTATCTGGTGGAGTGCTGGAAGCCCATATTTTGGCTTTTGTGTGAAGTGCAGGTGACCCAATTTGAAAGCTTCATATTCATATTATCTTTGAAATTAAATTATTTACTCTGTGAAGATTAGCCTTGTTACAGTTTATAGACACTCTCCCATAAAACATAACAAGGCAAAGACATGTGAACAAAAAAATTGACAACCAAAAATAAAAAAAAAATAACTTAGCACTCTACCAGTTAGGAAATCTGTTCAAGAAGGACCCATTTGAACATATAAAGGAGGGTATAAAACAGTCTTGGCTCTTTTAAAGATCTAGGATAGCATTTTCATTGTTTTGTTTCACAAACATCTTGTAAAATGTCAATTACATACGTTTTCCATGGAATGAATTCAAGACAATCAACTGTTGTTGAACCTGTGTGATTTTTAAAATGACCAAATGCCAGTATCGGATGATTGAGTGAACAAAAAAACATTTATGTGGAATTAAACTTGCAGTAGGCATGCAAATTTTGAAACAAGAGATTCACTCGGAAGTGAGTATGCCCCGCTACGTGGCAATGACCTTGATCTGTGACCTTCACCCTCATGAAACAAAAAAAATTGTAAAAAGTTTAATATTTGTACTTTGGTTCATTTCTGAGTTATGGCTGAGACACGAATATTGATGATTTTCAGTGTGACCTTAAAATGTGGTCACACCTGGATGTAGTGTGTGACACATTCACCCATTGTCCTTTATAATTGAGCGAAGTTCATTGATTGTAGTCCTGATAGTTTTGGAGTTATGCTTGAGACATGATTTGTGACCCTGAACATATGAAGATCAATTGTGACCTTCACCTTGCAGATGTGGGGGAAACTATTATACATGACACACCTTCTGACTGTCCTTAACATTTATAAAAAATTTAACAATTGTAAAATGATTCGTTTCTGAGTTATGGCTGAGATACGAATATTGACCAATTTTTAGTGTGAGCTTGAAATGTGACCTTGAACTTGAAGGTACGAACCCGATATGGTGTGTGACACATCCTCCCATAGTCCTTTATAACTGTGTGAAGTTTGATGACTTTGGCCCTAACAGTTTTCGAGTTATTGGCTCGGACACACACACACACACACACAGATGGATGAACACACGCACACTTCAATGACTATATGCCACCCGACTTAAGTCGGGGGGTGGGGGGGGGGGGGGGAGGGGGCATAAAACTACAAGCGACTGATTTACATCACTCATGCAAAAACACCATAATCTGATTCGAATGGGTAATTAGCAGGTGACACTTACTTAACATAAAAGTGACAACCTCAGTTCTAATCATTCAACCTCTGTGTAGCCAGCATTTTAACTCACAAGTAAGAGTGAACAGTACTGATCACTAGTCGTCTGTACACTGTCTCTGTTCATCGAGTATCAATCCATAATTATGCAACACAAAGTGATAACCTGAATTCCAGTTATTCCACCAATGTGAAGATATGTGATGTGTGTGAATAAATTGATACAATATTCAACAAGGTGCAATGCCATTGAAATCCCCACCGAAAAGTGGTTTACTTAAAAGGCCACAAAGTTGGGGGATGTCACACATATTCCCCTGCCAGCCATTCACCAGACATACACATTCACCATTGATTCACACCTCTGACATCAGAGTGCGAACAACCAATTGGACCGCAATTATGGAAACACTGGAACTACCAGCTACACTAAAGAAGACGATTGCAGCTCTGGGTGTCTCTTGCCCTATCACCTGGACTATCCAGGAGATAGGCAAGAGTGTTCATCTGGCTCTTGAATTCAAGATCGAAGAGGAGATAAAATCACCACCCTCCTCGGAGAGAGGTAGTACATTTGCTGAGAGGACCTCCTCTCACACTGGTCCTCACCCGTGGAGGCCAGGAAGCCCTGAAAAGAGGAAGACAAAGAAGAAGAGCCTGTCCACCAAGCGGAGGGATTCCCGATGCTTGGAGGCTTTCTTGGAGAAGAAGAGAGAGAAGAGTGGGGAAAAGGAGGAGCCAGAGACAGTCACCAGTTCCACTCCCATTCCCACAGAGACACCCATCTTTCCCCCAGCTCCACAGTTGGAGACGATAGATAAGGAAAGTCCCATGGAGACTGAGATGGAGACTGAGATGGAATTGGAAGCTGTCTTCTCACCACTTCCAGACCCCCACTTGCTCTCCCTTCGGAACCCAAAAGCCTGGACCAGGACCTGGAAGCTATCTGACTAGAAAACAAAAAATCTCGAGAAGTGAGGGAAAGAACATGTCTGGAACTATCAGTGAAAATAAAAGAAATAACAGAACTGGCAACACAAAAAGCAGTAGAACAGAAAATGATCACAGCCCTCCATCTCCAGCCACACCAACAGCTACAAACATCATATCATCATTACAGCCACCTCCGCTCAAGAAAAAGACCAAGAAACACAAACGCTGTTAACCTTCTCCTTTTCCTTTTTCTCCTCTAACACGCCCAGGCATGGTGCAAAACAAAAACGCTACTAGGAACATTACGATAGTAATCGAGGGTCAAAAGGGAGCTTGCCCCACACTATCCCAGCATGCCTTTGTGGTCCATCAACATACCAAAGATAATTCAAATTCGACATACACTACTGAAATTATGATCCAGAAACCATAAAAAATGAAATTTTCTGAGTTGAAAAAGTCAAAAAAGGCCTATAACTCTTGAAAAAAATGATTGGACAAAAACCATTACTTGTGATTATCCTTCCCACTATGATGGTCTATCAACATAACAAAGATCATTGAAATCTGACATACACTGACCGAGATAAAAAATTGGATTTTTCTAAGTCGATAAAAGGTCCAAAGTTCTAAGAAAAATGATTGAACAAAACAGGTAACTAATGGATATCCTTCACCCCATGATGGTCCATGAGCATATGAAAGAGCATTTAAATCTGCCATACACTACTAAACTTATCATCTAGAAACCCTAAAAATTTAAATTTTCTAAGTTAAATAATGCTGAAGAAGGCACATAACTCTAGAAAAAATGAAAGTGTCAATGACATTGCAGCTCAACTTGTCCAAGAAGGGATTGAACTAAATAGAAAGATTGAGTAACACCAAGTCATTTGCTCAAGTTTCAACAGAAAAGACATAACATATGAAATCCGAAAAAGATCTGGTGAGGGATATGGCCTGTTTTATGTACTCATGGAATTGCTAACAATTTGTATGTCAAATCAAAGATGGCCATTAACGGCCATGTTTTTTAACAAAATTCAGAAAAATTTGATAGCTCCCATTTAGACATCACAACAAAACTACAAATGAAATTTGAAAAAGATGGAATATGGCCTGCAAGGTATGCTTATGGGATTGCTGACAATTTGTATGCCAAATCCAAGATGGCCACTGGCGGTCATGTTTTTCAGCGAAATTCAGAAAAGTTTGGTAGCTCCCATTTAGACATCACACCAAAGTTAGATATGAAATTCGAAAAAGACTGAGTGAGAGGATATAGCCAGTAGGGTGTGCTAATGGGATTGTTGACAATTTATATCCCAAATCCAAGATAGCTGCTGGTGGCCATATTTTATAACAAAATTTGAAAAAATTCAAAAGCTTCTATCTAGACATCACACCAAAGCTACACATGAAATTTTAAAAAGATTGGGTAAGAGATGCAGCCTACAGGGTGTGCTTATGAAATTCTTGATAATTTATATGCCGAATCCAAGATGACTGCTGGCAGCCATGTTTTTCAATAGAATTAAAAAATATTTGATAGCTCCCATCTAGACATCACATCAAAGCTACATATGAACTTTAAAAAAGATCGGGTGAGACGTGTGGCCTGTGGGCTGTGCTAATGGAATTGTTGACAATTTATATACTAAATCTAAGATGGCCACTGGTGGCCATGTATTTCAACAAAATTCGCAAAAGTTTGATAGCTCTCATCTAGACATTGCCCCAAACCACATATGTAAATTAGAACTGATCGGGAGAGAGTTGCAGCCTGTAGGGTGTGCTAAAGAAATTGTTGGACAATTTATATCCCAATCCAAGATGGTCACTGGCAGCCATGTTTTTCAACGAAATTCGGAAAAATTTGATAGTGTACATACAGACATCACATCAAAGCTACATATGAAATTTGAAAAAGATCAGGTGAGAGATGCGACCTGTAGTGTGTGCTAATGGAACTGTTGACAATTTATATGCCAAATCTAAGATGGCCACTGGTGGCCATGTTTTTCAACAAAATTAGAAAAGTTTGATAACTCTCATCTAGATATTGCTCCAAAGCCACATATGAAATATGGAACTGATTGGGTGAGAGCTGCGGCCTGTAGGGTGTGCTAAAGGAATTGATGGACAATTTATATCCAAATCCAAAATGGCCACTGGCAGCCATGGTTTTCAACAAAATTCAGAAAAATTTGAGAACACCCATACAGACATCACATGAAAGCTACATATGAATTTTTAAAAAGATTAGGTAAGAGATGCAGCCTGTAGAGTGTGCTAATGCAATTGTTGACAATTTATAGGCCAAACCTAAGACAATAATGTTTTTCAAGAAAATTTGGAAAAGTTTGATAGCTCTCATCTAGACATTGCCACAAAGTCACATATGAAATTTGAACTGATAGGGTGAGAGCTGTGGTCTGTAGGGTATGCCAAAGAAATTTTGGACAATTTATATCCAAATCCAAGATGGCCACTGGCAGCCATGTTTTTTAATGAAATTCGGAAAAATTTGATAGCTCCCATCTAGACATTGCCCCAAAACCATGCATGAAATTTGAAACTATTTGGGTGAGAGCTGCGGCCTATAGGGAGTGCTAAAGGAAATGAGGATGGACAGACTTACAGATGTAGAGACGTAAGGATGTGTGGATTGATGACAGATCACAACCCATCCCAACAGCTCATACTTGAAATTGTCACGTTGCGCTAATAATTGGACAAAACTCATAACTTGTGAAGATTGTTTCCCAATGCTCACCCATGCATACCGAAGCTCATTAAAATCCACCAACCAATCCAGAGGTTTAGAGACAGATGGATAAATGGATGAATGGACTGACCCCATTGCAAGATCCCCCACAAAACTTCATTTACGCTGAGGATACAAAAATGAAAAACAGTTGGGCAACTGGTAAACACCTGTGGTGATTATACAGGATAGTTTATGTTTTTAAAAATTTGATTAGCAGTTTCATCTAGGTTTTCAAAAGTGATGTTAAAAAGTGAATATAAGGCCAACATGAAAGTAAAATGGTCAGCATTTGGACACTTTTGTGTGGCATTTTGCGATGCGAATCCAGTCATCAAATACTCTGTTATAGAAAATATGCTATAAAATTTCTGTTTCTTGCACACAAACTCGCAATTGTTTAGTATTGGCTGCATCAAATAAAAGACAACAGCATCAAATAGCTACCCCACCAAAACAGTGAGAAACAAAAAGTGTGGGTGACAGGAAAGATAACCAGGTAAATTTTGCAAACAGCAGAAAGCAATTGAAGCAAAAGCAGTTGAGCCCACATAATTGTATACTGCATATAAATTGCAAACACCAAACTATATACTATAGATTCAGTACAAATTTGACCTGTCGGTTTCTTAACAAGAGCCTGGCATTGCATAATATGCCTATTAGGCTTTTTCGAATTGCACATAATCACTGTTTTATAAATAACCGCATTTGTATAAATTGATCTGGTATGAGTCAGATGCCAAGTTTGTTTGGGGTCAAATGAGCAGAACGGAATTTGCCATCTTGTAACCAGAATGTTAAGGGAAACAAGCAATTTCTCAGTCAAAAAGGCCCATTATTCTTCTAAAAATCAACAGACCACACCCCAATTTGAACTTTATATTCATTTTAATACACAGACGAAAAGAAGAAATGCAAGTTCAGTTTTGGCAATATAATTTTTTTTATCTGTAGACCAAATGTCGTAAATCTGACACATAGCTACCTCAGTGTTCTGTCTAAAGAGGCTTCAGATAAAAATTTGGTCAACCATGACTACGTGTGATGCTGTATGCTTTGAACAGATTTTCTGACATGACGTGCATCTGGGGCACTTCCACAAGCTATGGGATTGAAAACCATACCAAATTGAAGTTCTGAGCAGTACACACCGATTGCACAACATTTCATTTCAAGTAGATTGAAAAGCAAAATGCTGCGAATGTCCGAAGTTGATAGGGGTAAGGCTATTGCTTTAATTATGCAGGGCCAATTGTAATGCCTCGTCACCCAGCAATTTGGGGTCCATGAGTCAATGATAGCTCATTTAGTTTGGCATCTCAGAGCCACAGGAAAATTAGCTGACTGTTCCAGGAGAAAACGTCAGCGCATTACGTTGCCATGTCTAGATTGAGGCATAAGTCCATAACTTACATCCAGGTGATGTCAACATTGATTGCAATGGCTACAGGCACATGCACCAAATGAATTTCACTTGGCCCACTGGAGACGTGTGTTATTCACTGATGAGTCTCAGTTCACGCTTTAAAGGGCAGATGGACAACAATGCTGCTATCGTCATTGAGGTGTGCGATATTCTGATGCGTGTGTTAACACCACTCAGCTCAAGCAGGCCCTTCTTTGGGAGTGGAATAATATCCCACAAAGGACCATAAACACCTTGATAGGGTCAATGGTAAAGAGAGTTCGAGCAGTAACTGGAGTCCAGATTGGGCACATCCACCATTGATTTTGATCAGTAAATGGCACAGAGCACCCATGTCTGAACGTTATCTATGAAAACGCTGTCTGTGTTAAGACAACAAAACTCATCAAAATTTAATCTGTAATGAAGATTTAACATCAAAATCCAAACAATGAAATAATCATCCATAACACATTTGAAATACTTATCACAGAAAAATAATTGCATTTCTTTTTTCTACCAGTATATAACTGTAGCACAAAAAAGGTTTGGTGCTGATCCAAAAACCAAAATGTTGATGGAAATATGCAATTTGTAAGTTGAAAAGGCCCATAACTCTTAGAAAAATAATCAAATCATGCCTCAATTCAAACTTAATCTTCATTTTGATGTAGCATGGGCATAATCCAAGTTTGGTCCTGATCTATAAATCCAAATTCAAGTTATCATTCGGAAATCAAAATGTTGATAGAAATGAGCAATTTCCAAGTTGAAAGGCCCATAACTCTTGCAAACATCATCAGACAAAGCCCCAATTTGAACTTAATCTTCATTTTGATATAATTGAGGTACAAACCAAGTTTGGTCCTCATCTATAAATGCAAACTCAAAGTTATCATACGGAAATGGAAAAGTTTACAGGTGGAAAGATGGACAGACCAGTCACATAAAATGACCTTTTACAAACGGGAGGATAAAAAGAAGAGTAAACTCCTGTTAAATTGAATGAAAATGTCAATGACACTGTAGCTCAACATGACAAACTTGAACTTGGTAAGTTATAAGTGAAATGGCAAAAGTGATAATCATTGATACCAATGTTATTTGGTGAAACTTCAACGTAACAGCATTGTGTGTTCACAATGTCAGAGTAATCCATGCATTTTTGAATGTAAACTGTAAGGCTGGCTAAAGGAAGAATGTTGATACACAAATGCAGTAAGTTCAGAGGTTATTATAAATGGCAACTTTTTTTCACAGAAATGAATGCTAATAAATAGCCCTTATCTAGAGGTCATGCCTAGTGAACACACCAAGTTCAATGAAAGTGTCAATGGCACTATAGCTTAACTTGACTGTGTGCTGTGTTTGATGAAAAAGATAAAGTTAAATATTAATAAAAAGATTATGAAATACGACAAGAATTGTGATAATTGAGAATATGTTAATTTCTCTTCCCTGTATGCTAGGTTTTCAATAAAGATAAAAATTTGAGGTGTAAATGTACTAAAGAATTGAGGGGTGGGTTAATGTGGTCCTCACAGTTAATGTATGTCAACCAAAGTTACCAAGTTACAGTGAAATTATTCCAAAACGAGTTATCCTATCAGATTACAATGAAATCCCTTCATAAATACAGCCTGCACACTGTGCTAAAGGTTTTCAGGCTTTAGGCCTGTGTAGCCATCACGATTGACCGATCGCAACCAAAAGGGGATGTCCTCATCTAGACATTATACTGAGTCATCCTACCAAGTTACAATAAAATCCCATCATAAATATGACCCGTAGTCTATGCTAAAGGTTTTCAGGTTTTGGGCTTGGGCAGCCATCATGGTTGAACGATCGTGACCAAAAGAGGACAATCTCATCTAGACATTATCTGGAGTCATCCTACCAAGTTGCAATGAAATTCCTTCATAAATACGACCTGTAGACAGTGCTAAAGGTTTTCGGGCTTCAGGCCCCTGTAGCTGTCACAGCTGACCAAAAAGGGACGTTCTCATCTGGACATTATATGGAGTCATCTTACCAAGTTACAATAAAATCCCACCAAAAATACGAACTGTAGACTATGCTAAAGGCATTTGGGGTTTGGGCTTGGGCAGCCATCACGCTTTACAGATCATGACCAAAAGGGGACGTTTCTCATCTAGACATTATACAGAGTCATCCTACCAAGTTACAATGATATCCCTTCATCAATAAGACCTGTAGACTGGGCTAAAGGTTTTTGAATTTTGGGCTCAGGCAGCTATCATGGTTGACAGGTCATGACCAAAAGGAGACGTTCTCATCTAGATATGACCTCAAACCTGCATATGAAATTTTGTGATGATCGGACAAGAACAACAGGTTGTAGCTTGTGCTAAAGGAAAATGAAAACAGACTCACAGACTTCAGCACATGTGATGGCAATAGCTTATCTTGACTTTATCAAGTTAAGCTAAAAACAATCCTACGATAAATGTGATTAGCCCATGTCAAAGAAGAATGTTGTGGCACAAATGCAATAAATTCAAAGATTGTTGCTAGCAGTAACAGTTTTTGATGAAAATCAAAAGAAAATCGATAGCTCCTATCATTGTCACCCTGCATAAGCATACAAAGTTTCAAAACAACCTGATAATGAATGCGTCCTCTGAGGCATGTCAAAGGAAGATGTTAAATACACTAAGTTTGAAGTTCATTGCTTGTGGCAATGTTTTTTTCTTTTTTATGGAAATTCATAAATATGCCCTGGTGAGAGTGCAAAAGCGATAAGCTGCTGCACGAATGCAGTGAGTACAAAAGCTGGTGATAATGACAATAATTTTTTATGAAAATGATAAAAAATCAATAGCTCACAGCTAGAGATCACCCTGAACACACATACCAAGTTTCAAAGTGATCCGCTCCTAAATGTGCCCTTAAGGGTGTGCCAAAGGGAAATATTGAGGAAAATATGCAATTAAACTAATCACGATTGAAGGGATTAATTGAAGTACATGTAGATTGAATTAACCAATACTTGCACAAGGTTTGAAATAACACTTGGGTGGTGCGACAAAGCAACAGAAGCTTTATCCTCCAAACAAACATCTGCTTTAACACCTCTGCATGTGGCATGGTGTTGAGTAAAAACAAGAGACTGTAATCAACATTTTCAATTATTTTTTTTTATTATTTTAGCCTAATCATAATTATAACCCCATGTAGATCACAAATTCAACAGAATTTTTTTTTTTTAGGGGGGGGGGGGATGGGCTCCCCCACCCTAAACCACCTATCGTTGCTCATGCCTTTGGTGTCTGCATCAGGGACATACAGAATATGATGTGCAGCGTCATGCAAGCCACATACCAGTGAGATGGGGGCTGGCACAAGAGGTGGTGCCCCTCTCTAGTTGAACAGGGCACATTGTCTTCCCCGGAGAATACTTTTGATATTCAAGAACATAAAAAAACACAATTTCCTTGACTCTGTCCATTTGTGTTCATAATTCATAAGTTGTGGAAGGCATCAATAATTATGCCACATTACCACCAAATAGAATTCTTTTAAATTATGAAATATTTCACATGTAACTTTGCTATTCGCTAAAAACCCATGTAAAACAGACAAGCTAACCCTCCACCACCAGATCATCAGGTTAGCTTGGTCCATTAACAAAAGAGCCACTTGCTGTTCTTTTAGTAAAGATAGTTGGATAACATGATAGCAGCTCACTTGGAAGAGATGTTGTAGTGAGAGATCACCCAGAGGGCAACTTGGCCCTCAATTTTATAAAGCATAACTTACGTGGAAATTATGACAAGGAATATACAAGAAATCTATTAAACTATTAAAATATTTTATCAGTAATATTTTAACTTTTGGGGCCAGTATCAGAATTTGTATAAAAATCTCTTGTCTTGAGCATGTTTTTTCAACTATATGAGCAACATCTATTTTTGTAAAATGCGTTTTAAGTGTCACAAGTTAGTTTTCATACAAATTTTAATTTTATAGTAAATTTCTTTTCTTATTATACCAACCGCAATTGTTTACTACAGGCTTGCACAACAGTGGAATACCCTAACTCGGAAAATGTACTCTCTATTTTGATCTCTGCCAAGCGATTTGGGAAAGAAAAGTGGTGCAAAAGCACCAAGGAAAAATAAGCCCAAACTGGGTCGAGTGCCACCGGCGCAGACCCAGTAGGGGACACTCTTCTTTTAGTACAATTCCACGACTTACAGAACCAGTGCACAGGCAGTCACCAATGAATCATTCTTTTGAGTCTGCCAACAAGGGAGTTAGGTGATCAGCGGGGAGGAAGGATTCTTACCCGAATAAGAAGATGGGAGGGCCTCCATGTAAACAAACTGTGGTAAGTGTAATAAGAAAGGAAATTTACTGTAAAATTTAAATTTCTTATCAACCTACCTTACAATTGTTTACTACAGGATGAATAGACAATAGGATGGAGGGAATCACATAACCAACCCCCACATAACCCAATGCACTGGAACCGTGGACAGAGGAAGAGGTCCCAAGGCCTATCAAACCATAACATCACAAACATTAGCAAAAGACAATGAGAGATGAGGCATATGGTTCTGTGCGATGCACAGACAGAAACGGCAGTAACAGCACAGAGCTGGAACTAAACTTGTAAAAAGTCGCATGGCCAGGGTAGATAACAGCCTGAGCAGAAGAAAGAGGGCCCATAGTACAAAGGTCCTCTGCCTGCTCCTGCAACTGATGCAGATAGGTGGAGACAGTAGCATTTCTCCAGAAGGCTGCCAGCATAACATCTGACAACAGGACAGAGTTAGTATAAGCCCAAGAGGTAGACAATGCACGCACCTCGTGGGCAGAAATACGATTGGTAATACAATCGCCAGTCGCTAGACGAGCGTAAGCCACGCGAATAGCAAGACAAATCCACCGAGAAATGGACTGAGGAGAGATCTTCTGTCAACCAGGAATGAGGGACAGAAAAAATGCCTTTCCTTATGAATTGTGTCCAATTGAGATAAATGCGAATAGCACGAACCGGACAGAGCAATAAGAGACAGAAAAAATCATTTCCTATCCTTCCTAAAGAACTGCGTCCGATTGAGATGAATGTGAATTGCACGAACCAGACAGAGCAAAGGCCGGTTACCCTCAACAGGAGGAAGAGCCCTGATACAAATAGGAAGCGGAGAAGTTTCTGCTATCTGATTCTTGGCCAGGAAGAAGCAATCAGTGGTAAATGAAACACTGTTGGGAGAGCTCCTGAAAAAGGCCGGGCCAACCGAGAGGGCGTGAAGCTCACTAATCCGACTGGCTGGGGCAAAAGCCATCAGAAAAGCTGTCTTGTATTTGAGAAAACACACATCCACCTGGGATAAATGTTCGAATGCCCTCCCCCCACCCTCCCCAAGCAAAGCAGCACCCAAGAAAGATTCCATCATGGGGTAAGCTGCAACGTCCTAGGTCTTTTCAAGGAAAAGTGCCGAACAAGCTTAGACGGGTATGGATTAGTGCCGATACGTCACTGTCCCACATATGAAAAGGTCTCCAAAAGCAAGGACCTGTACCCTTTGATGGTAACAGACTGGAGACCCCAAGAATCAAACAGGTATTCCAGAAACTCCGCAATCTGTGTGATCGAAGGATTGGCATAATCAAGAGAGTGATCCGCACACCATCGACAGAAGACCTTCCACTTAGCTGCATAGGCTAAACCAGTGGAGTGCCTCCTAGAAGAAGAAATGCACACCACTGCCCGTCTCAAAAAACCTCTATGGAGGAGACAGGACCTGACAAAAGATATGCGTGAAGGCACAATGAAGTCAGGCAAAGAAGGCCACGATGTCGAGGAAGACATGCCGGAACTGCCGCCAACAGAGAGTGGAGCAGATTGATCCACACCCACTGAGGTGACTGGGGAGCAATCAAAATGATTTGACAACTGCAGGTTCATATCTTGGTTAGAATCTGAGACAGAATCGGAACTGGCGGAAGGTGTAGCCGACAAGACCGTTCCAATCGAGTGAAAGAGCGTCCAGGGCGAAAGCCAGAGGATCTGGACATGGGGACACAAAAGTGTCCACCTGATGGTTCCAACGAGTCACAAAGAGATCGATGTGGAGATGACCCCAGAGATCACAAAGTGACTGGAACACCACCCTGTAGAGCATCCACTCGGTGGAAATGACCCTGCCCCGTCGGGACAGGGAGTCGGCGAGGACGTTCAGATGATAGGGAATGTGACAAACCACCACTCCGGCGTTGACATCCTGAGCGAGCAGTAGAAGATCCTGAGCCAATTCGTACATGGGAACAGAGTACGTGCTGCCCTGGTTCCGAATGTAAGCAACCACTGTCAAATTGTCAGACAACAGAAAGACCTGGTGATTCAAAAGGTGGGGGATCCACCGCCGGAAACACAGAAGAAGAGCAAGAAGCTCCTTCTGGTTGACAGTAAGAACTGCTTGATCCTGGTCCCATGACCCATGAAGGGAAAGACCTTGAGGATCCAATCTCTCACCCCAACCGAGATCGCTGGCGAACAGAACATGATCGGATGTGGGGAAGTCCAATGGAACTCCCTGCATAATCCACTGAACATCTGTCCAGGGGAGAAGGAGATGAGGAAGAGACTCCGGTAACTGAAGTATCAGATCCAGGGGATCAGCATTCAGCCTCCAGTGACTGAGCAGAAAGTATTGGAAAGGTCTGACATGCAGCCGAACTAGAGGAATGAGATCAGTCACCAAACCGCAGAGATCAAGCAGCCAGGAAAGACTCTGAGCTGTTGTGGACGTGGACGGGGACATAGTCAGGGCAAAAGCTGAAAGAATCACAGCTTGTGCCTAGGGAAATGCCACCGTATTCAGCTGAGTACGAAAGTCTATCCCTAGATGACAAAATGACGGGGAAGGGACCAGGTCTGATTTCTCCTCGATGACTCTGAACACTAGTGACGTGAGCAGGCTCAACAGTGTGTCGATATCTGACTCCAAAAAGGCAGCACTGGAATGCCTCTGAAGGATATCATCTAGGTATGCCAAAGTAGACACCCTGGACTGCATGCGATGTAAGGCTAACACATGTGACATCAGTCAGGTGAAGGCCCAAGGAGCCAGGTTGAGGCCAAAGGGAATGACCTTGAACAGGTAAACTCGCCCCAGAAAAGCGAACCTGAGATACTTTCGCGATGTCCAATGAATCGGAACGTGAAAGTAAGTGTCTCGCAGGTCGATGCTGGAAGTGAAAACACCCTGGTGAATGGAGCGGCAAACCGACCTGAAAGTGTCCATACAGAATTTTAGGAGCAATGATAGACTGGTTCAGGATACCCAGATCGATAACCGGTCGGAGTCGGCCCTCTCCTTCAGCACCAAGAACAGGCAGGAATAAAATCCCACTGAATGAATGTCCTTGATGACCTCCGTAATCAAAAGTTCCTAACGTGTGACATCGAAAGGGACTTGTGTTGGAAGAGGAACTCTCGACTGAGTTAGATGCCTCAACCTGGGACGAATCGAGGTGATGACCGCTGATGCCCACCTTACCTCAGTAAGTAGAAGCGGCAGCAGGAGAATCAGAGGAAGCAGAAGGGTGCTTGTTAGGCTTTGGACAGCCCCTGCCTCCAACAGAAGGCTGATGAAGCTGCCAGCTGCTCTATGGAATGACGTAGGGAGTCATCGAGGACCGTCACCATGGAATCATGGAATAGTTGCGGACCCGCCGAAGAAGCAGATCGAAGAGCAGCGCACAGCCCCTCAGGAAGGGAATGGCTTGTGTCCAGCACAGCATCCTTGTGAACTAATTCCAAGTTAGGCGTGTTACAGGCATGCGTGTGAGTAAGATCCATGAGCATCTTGGACAGCACATGCAAAGGAGCCTGTATGTCATCAAACTTATCTGGGGGCAGATAAGCAGCAAAGCAGAGACGACGTGATCTGAGAGAGAAAGCATGTCCAGCATCACTCTCGATAAGCCCATCACAGACTCCAGAGATGCCATAAGAATAATGGCCGACTTGGGCTTGGAAAGCCCGAGGGACTTAGAGTCCCGATCCAAGACTGTCAAAGTCTGGTAGACTGGCAGATTGGCGGAATCGTAGGAAGAATAATGCACTAGAGGCAAAAAAGTGTCAACTCTGGTGAAGAACGACGTCTTTATAGCCTTGGAACTCAGCTTAAAGTCCAAAGCTGTAAACGCTTCAACCGCCTGTACCGACTGGCATGGTTGAAGGCACCCAGAAGCAGGTTGTTCCACAGGCTGTAGGCACGTGACCGATGATCGCAGCTGGGCTGACACTGTCGGCTGGTTTGACGGTTTGAGATCTGGAATGAACCCAAACACAAAGTCAAGAGCTGCCCCCAAGGAAGACGACTGTTGGCTCTTGACATCAGGTATGTCGGACTCATCCCCTGAGTCAGAAGACACATAGCCCATCATGGTCAAACCAGCCGATGCCTCCCATGGTGAAGGCACAACAGGGAGATCAGAAATTGGCCTGTTTCCAATCCCGGGAGGCGGCGCCACAGGGGTGCCTGGAAACCACTCGTAGCCTCGCAGAAGCAACAGGAAGGCTCTTGGACAGAACTTGAGTGAGCAAGGAGAGGGGCTCCCTAAGCACACTGCCCGTGTCGGCAGGTTTGACGTGGGGTATGACATACCCCGAGGATCTACAGAGCCGAAACTCAGGAGAGTCGCCGCGGACCTCTGAGGGACAGAAGGCCCAGGCCGCACAAAAGGCGTTGGTCCCTCAAAACTGGCCATGGGACTCGAGTGCGTGGACGGAAATGCCACGGAGCTCATGGTGGCCCCACCATGAACATCCGAATCCTATGAGAAAACTGCGGTGCACGACATCTGAGAGACCACAGCAGAGGGTTCGGCCAGCAGCCCCTTCCGGCAGCCCCTTCCGACTTCGCTGAGTTGAAGTCAAGGAAGGCTGAGGCCGAACCCCACGTCTACATCACCAGACATCTCTGCAAACCCCTGCAGGGATAAAACTGCTGTGCTCAATGGCTGAGAGGCCACAGCAGAGGGTTCGGTCGGCAGCCCCTTCCGACTTCGCCAAGTTGAAGTCAGGTCTAGCTGAGGACGATACCCCACGTCTACACTACCAGACATCACTGCAAACCCCTGCAGGGATAAGCCGAGGCCGGCTGAAATGGTGACCAATGACATTGCAGACAGAACGGCAGTAGCAGCAGATACGACCAGAGTTGCGGAAACTGGTGGGAAAGGGGAAAGAGCAACCTAGCTTGGGCTCCAAAGGAGGAGTCCACCACGGTTAAAAACTGCACATCCCTCATGGAGGGGGTATAACTCTCGCCAGATGTGGTCATGTCAGGAGGCCCCCCAAAGGGCGGAGTCACAACCCTAGTGACAGCCTCAGATGTAGACTGGAGAGGGACCCTAGTCCCGGAACCATGCATCTATTCACCAGACAACTCAACAGCTCCCGCAGTATCCACCACAATTAAAAACTGCACATCCCTCACGGTGGGGGTATAACTCTCACCAGATGTGGTCATGTCGGGAGGCACCCAAAGGGCAGAGTCACAACCCTAGTGACAGCCTCAGATGTAGACTGGAGAGGGACCATAGTCCTGGAACCATGCATCTATTCACCAGACAACTCAACAGCTCCCACAGTATCCACCACAGTTAAAAACTGCACATCCCTCATGGTGGGGGGTATAACTCTCACCAGATGTGGTCATGTCGGGATGCCCCGAAATGACAGCGGCCTCTCCCTCCCCTCCCCTCAACTGCATGGTACGCGCGCGACACACAGAAAATATATAAAATACAATAACAAAAGTGGTTGAAAATAATAAAGAGAATATATAAAACACAGTCCTGTTATTAAACGATTCTGAGATCCAAAATTCCAGTCACAGGAAACCATTATCAACAAATTGAATAATATTTATCACTGTTTCTGAATGCAAAATGGACGTCCTACCACATGAACGGACGCAAAAAGAATGCTTCATTGCTGACTGCCTGCGCACTGGTTCCAGAAGTTGGGGGGGGGGGGGGGGGGGTGTGCCCCCTCAGCCCTCTGGCTACGCTACTAGTTTATACCCGTGATCACTGTAACAACTTCTCTAGAAAAAGGATAGTAGGCCTAGTGCAAGCACTTCGGGGGAAATAAAAGCAATATTTCCATGTCGTTGGGGCTTCCTAATTTTTTAACGTGTTTCCTTTTTATAATGTTTATTTGTTGGGCAGCAACCTCTTACTTTAAACCCACTTCTACTGTTTGCCAACCTACATGTAGATCCACCCATATTTCACAGAATGAGGCTCGTGGGCAAAGGTGGCAAAACAGGAGATGGATGACCCTTATAAAACAGGCTTTTATCCCACTTTCCTACCTCACCAACCTACTTCCTTGAGGGCCCCCACTCGAATAAAAAAATAAATCTATTCACCCCTCCCACACACACACACACACACACCTTCACATTCACACACACACACACACATGATTTTTTTTTATTGTTTTCAATAGCAAATCCGGAGGAGGGTATGGCCAGTGTAATCAACAGTCAATCAAACAACAGGGAACAAAAACAATAAAGAAGAAAACTTTTTTACGGAATAGTTCGGGCCTCAGTTTCATTGGTTGGGTGTAAAGGGAAAGAAATGTATTTATCCACTCTCTTAAATGCTGGCTTCATGGACCATTTCTTGTTAAATAAAATACAAATGAACACAGTAACATCATCATAATGGAATAATGTTGTTTTCTCAAAAATATTCTTTTGTTTTATGGTTGTGTTTGCAGCCAAGAGTTTATTTGCGTAACAATATTAGATCGCTGCACCACTCGCTCAGGACTATCTGTTTATGCATGTTGTCAGCATTCTGTTTGAAATCTGGTTTTCTCACTCATCTATAATTAGCCTCGATACAGTTAAAACTAGAAGTCCTGTCATGAAATGCGCACAAATAGCACGTTGATATGCACGTTAATGTACGCGTTATGGCCCAAGTAAAGCTATCAAATTCTGTACATATGGCCTATGCACAAGGAGGTCCATTGGCAGAAACATTGCATGTGTTTGCTATGAGTAAACAAGAGAACCTGCCGTGCTTTGGATGCCATTCCATATGGCAATTGCGCGCAATTCCAATGCGCAATTAAGCCTAGATAAGCGCACTATTCGTGACATGACTTCTAGTTTTAAATGTAGGTGGGTGGTGGACCCGTATATTACAGAGTTATCACCAGGTGTGACAAATGACAATGACAAACATCTAGGTAATGATCTGATAACAATGGTACATATAAAGTATTGTAACGGTCTGTACATAAATTCTGACAGTAGCCTGTAACAAATGTTTAGGTAAAGTATTGTAAAGGTGGGTGACAGTCAGATGCTAAACTAGAAAAGAAATCTTTGAGTCCCAGAGTGGGTCTGACTGAACCCCAAAACATTTGTTCTCATAGCACAGTGATAACAAAGGTACCCCAAAACACACTCGTTCCTGTCCCAAGGTGAAAACAAAGGTACCCAAGAAGTTTTGTGAAGATCAGTTCATAAATACGAGCTGTATAGAAGTTGTGACAAAAACTGATTGGACCTAATTTTGGTACAAAAAGGTCACAGGCAGCCATCTTGAATTTTAGACCTCACCCAGAAACACTCGTTCTCGTCCAAAGGTAATAACAAAGTTACCCAAGAAGTTTCGTGAAGATCGGTTGATAAATACAGCCTCTAGCCCGAGCTGTATTGACATGTGTGCTTACAGTGTACCAGTAGCACTAAATAATTCAAAGTTCATCTAATCGTACTATATGTGATGTATTCATGTTACTAAACATTCATACAAAATTTATTCAAATCAGAAGTTATGTACAAAAGACTGATTGCACTAATTTTGGTAGAAAATGACTGCTGGTGGCCATCTTGAATTTTGGACCACACCCAAAAACACTTGTTCTCATCCCACGGTGACAACAAAGGTACCCAAGAAGTTTCGTAAAGATCGGTTCATAAATACGGCCTCTAGCCTGAGCCGTATAGAAGTTGTGTACCAAAAACTGATTAGACCTAATTTTGGTACAAAATGGCCACTGGCAGCCATCTTGAATTTCAGACCGCACCCAGAAACACTCGTTCTCATCCCAAGGTGATAACAAAGGTACCCAAGACGTTTCGTGAAGATCGGTTCATAAATACAGACTCTAGCCCGAGCCGTATTGACATGTGTACTTACTGTGTGTAAGTAGCACTGAAAAAATCAAAGTTCATTTAATTTGCATAATTTCTGCACGAGAAAAAAACCAGTATTATATGTGATGTATCCCATGGTACTAAACATTCACACAAAAAATTATTCAAAGCAGAGCTTTCATATGAAAGTTCTGTGCAAAAATCTGATTGCACCTAATTTTGTACAAAATGGCTGCCATCGACAATCTTGAATTTTGGACCGGACCCCAAAATACTCGTTCTCGTCCCACGGTGATACCAAACGTACCCAAGAAGTTTTGTAAAGATCGGTTCATAAATACAGCCTCTAGCCCGAGCCATATTGGCATTTGCACTTACAGTGCTGAAAAACACTAAATACATCAAAGTTAGTCTAATTTTCATAATTTATGCATGAGAAAAAAACCCGTATTATGTGTGATGTATCCCATGGTACTAAACATTCATACAAAAAATTATTCAAATCAGCGCTTTCATATGGAAGTTCTGCGCAAAAATCTGATTGCACCTAATTTTGTACAAAATAGCTGCCCCAACTTGAATTTCGGATCAGACCCAAAAACACTCATTCTCGTCCCACAGTCATAACAAAGGTACCCAAGAAGTTTCGTAAAGATTGGTTCATAAATACGGCCTCTAGCCCGAGCCGTATTGAATTGATGACGGACAGACAGACAACTGACCATGGCATAAGCTCAAATTTGGCTTCGCCAAAGTTGAGCTAAAAATGGACAGAAAATATTATTTGTTGTCCCACAAGTTCTTGCTTATTTTTATGACTCTAGCTGAAACCAACCAAACTTTAAAGTCTATTGATTTTTATGCTGAAGCGAACATTTTCTTTACAGTTTACTCAGCAGATTGAAAGTGATTTTTCGAACATATAAAAGTGTTTTCTTAATCCTTTTCAGATGGTAATGACAGTAAATGTATGTAAGGATATTTCAGATATGCTTGTAGCAAAAAGATTTATTTTGTAAACAAATCGTCCCCTGAGTTCCAATGTGTTCTATGTGCATACTGGCACATAGAACACATTGGAACTCAGGGGACGAAATATTGCTCTTCAAACAGAGAAGATTGTCTTCTGTCACCATGGATACAAACCAGTGTGAGTTACTGTTGATGATTCTGCATGGTGCTGTCAATTGCAGCTTCTAAATGAAAGTGTCAATGACACTGTAGCTCAACTTGTCAAGACAAAGACATGTACATGTATAGTATGTGACACAGCAATGACAAACATCTAGGTAATGACCTGATAACAAAGGTACATATAAAGTATTGTAACGGTCTGTACAAATACTGACCGTTGCCTGTAACAAATGTATAGGTAAAGTATTGTAAAGGTGGGTGACAGTCAGATGCTAAACTAGAAAAAAATCTTTGAGTCCCAGAGTGGGTCTGACTGAACCCCAAAATATTTGTTCTCATAGCACAGTGATAACAAAGGCACCCCAAAACACACTCGTTCCTGTCCCAAGGTGAAAACAAAGGTACCCAAGAAGTTTTGTGAAGATCAGTTCATAAATACGAGCTGTATAGAACTTGTGACAAAAAAACTGATTGGACCTAATTTCGGTATAAAATGGTCACTGGCAGCCATCTTGAATTTTTGACCGTACCCAGAAACACTCATTCTCGTCCCAAGGTGATAACAAAGGTACCCAAGAAGTTTTGCGAAGATCGGTTCATAAATACAGCCTCTACTCTGAGCCGTATTGACATGTGTGCTTACATTGTGTAAGTAGCACTGAATAAATCAAAGTTCATCTAATTTGCATAATTTCTGCACAAAAAAAACCCCCTTACAATATGTGATGTATTCCATGTTACTAAACATTCATACAAAAATTTATTCAAATCAGAACTTTCATACAGAAGTTCTGTACAAAAGACTGATTGCACTAATTTTGGTACAAAATGGCTGCTGGTGGCCATCTTGAATTTTGGACCACACCCAAAAACACTCGCTCTCATCCCATGGTGATAACAAAGGTACCCAAGAAGTTTCGTAAAGATTGGTTCATAAATATGGCCTCTAGTCTGAGCTGTATAGAAGTTGTGTACAAAAAACTGATTAGACCTAATTTCGGTACAAAATGGCCACCGGCAGCCATCTTGAATTTTAGACCGCACCCAGAAACACTTGTTCTCGTCCCAAGGTGATAGCAAAAGTACCCAAGACATTTCGTGAAGATCAGTTCATAAATACAGGCTCTAGTCTGAGCCGTATTGACACGTGTACTTACTGCGTGTGAGTCGCACTGAAAAAATCAAAGTTCATCTAATTTGCATAATTTCTGCACGAGAAAAAAACCCGTATTATATGTGATGTATCCCATGGTACTAAACATTCACACAAAAAATTATTCAAATCAGCGCTTTCATATGGAAGTTCTGTGCAAAAATCTGATTGTACCTAATTTTGTACAAAATGGCTGTCATCGGCCATCTTGAATTTCTGACCAGACCCAAAAACACTCGTTCTTGTCCCATGGTGATACCAAAGGTACCCAAGAAGTTTCGTAAAGATCGGTTCATAAATACGGCCTCTAGCCCGAGCCGTATTGGCATTTGCACTTACAGTGCTGAAAGTAACACCAAAAAACATCAAAATTAGTCTAATTTGCACAATTTACGCACGAGAAAAAACCTGTATTATATATGATGTATCCCATGGTACTAAACATTCATACAAAAAATTATTCAAATCAGAGCTTTCATATGGAAGTTCTGTACAAAAAACAGATTTCTGCATCGTCAGTACAAAATGGCGGCTGGCAGCCATCTTGAATTTCGGACCGCACCCAAAAACACTCGTTCTCGTCCCACAGTCATAACAAAGGTACCCAAGAAGTTTCGTAAAGATCGGTTCATAAATACGGCCTCTAGCCCGAGCCGTATCCAATTGTTGACGTACGGACAGACGGACGACTGGCCATGACAAAAGCTCAAATTTGGCTTCGCCAAAGTTGAGCTAAAAATAAACACACAGTCGTTCTTTTTTCTCGTGAAAATTTATTAATCTCTTGATATACATAGACTTTCAACATAATAAATATGTCACATGGCATGTAGCTGGCTGATACATTTCTATACAAGGCGATGAAAGTTGATATGAACTCTCATTGCCTTGTATGGACATGTATGCAGCCAGCTAGATGCGACGCAACTTATATAATTACTCTTATTCATTTACTGAGTAATTGGTCCTTCATGGGTTTAACCAGCTACATTGGTAAATTCATAGTTCGTCATTTCAACTGGTTATGTCTCGATTTGCTGTGCCATGTAGTTTTGGAGATATGGGCTTTTAATTTTTTTTTTCTATTTTTAGCTCCTGCGGTTCTCATGGGGCGATGGGAAATTTTTTTTGCATAAATTAAGTACTTGTGACCCAATAAGCCCTCATATCAAATTTGGTTCAAATCAGCCTCTCAGTTTGGAAAATAGAAATTTTGGGTAGGGCAAAAAATTTTGCCTCTCCCATAACAACAGTAAATATAGCCCCACACACTTCTCTTGAACAAATTTTCTAAGTCTACACCTCAAAAGGAAGCTGCATACCAAATATCAAGTCTCTGCTACAGCTGGTTCAGGAGAAGAGTTTTTAAGATCTGGGCACACTTTTTGGTCATGGCCGTTCTGAGGGGCGGGGCAACTTGATTTGAACAAAATCAAAATGCGATGTCATAACAAACAATTATCTCAAATTTCACTTAAATCGCTTCAGCGGTTTTGGAGGAGAAGACACAAGCACCATGTTCACGGATGACTGAGGACAACGGACGACAGGCAACGGACGGTGAGTGATCACTATAGCACAACCTGACTTTAAATTAGGTGAGCTAAAAATCCTCCCTATTCCGAATCAATTTAAAATAAATTATGGAGATAATCTAGGTTTCGACTTTTTATGGCCCAATGTCTGTATACTTCAATGAAACCTTTATCAATGAAGTTTCTTCGTGTAATTTATTGTACTTATTAGAACTGGGCTATAACCGTAATCCATCTTAAACTTCCACAACAAATGTTGTTTTAACAATCAACATGCATCTCTGCCTCCTTATTAGGAAACTATAGCAGCGGCAAATCAAAAACTCCCCTTCCAACTTTGTTCTGTAGTGGTTTAATTTAAATTTGATTCTATTACCAATCAATACTTAAAAAAGCAATAATTTGTATTTTCCAATTTATGTCTCTTTAACCCTTTTTGATCATATGACTTTTCCGTTTTCTAGGCTTATTACCATTTCATATTTTCAATAAATATTAATTGGTGCTTAAAAATACCTTCAAATGATTTGACTGGTCAATTTAAAAACAGAACACTTTCTGATTTGTTAAATTAATGCTATTTCAAAGGATCATAATTTTCTTGCACTGATGTTATCTTCATTTATGTCACAGTCAAAGGTGAAATTCCATTCTTTAACATTTTACCCAACATGAAAAGCAGACATTACTTGCAAAAAAAATTCTTGGATAACTAGTTTTTTTCATTTTTTGTCTCAAAATCATAGGTTATGACCCCTTGTCGAAATGATCTAGATGAGCTCGTTTCAAGGAGGGGTCATAACCTATGTTTTCGAGACAAAAAATGAAAGAAATAATGAAAATTAATTTGTGATTTTTTAGAAAAGTGCTGGTCAGTTTTGGCCATTACGTTGGGTAAAGGGTTAACCCTTCTTTTATATCTGAAAGATGTGTTTTTGGTATCTGTGGTGTCAGATTCAGATGATAAACAGAATATAAAATTTATGATTTGGTTATTCAAAATTCATGAAACTCGTCTACAAATTTCCTACGTTTGCTAAGCTAGAGGCTTGGAAAAACGGAAAATTCTTAGACTTGTTTCATAAATATTGAGTGACCAAAAAAACACTTATTCCATATAATCTTTTTCCATTTAAATTATCTCTTTATAATGTGGGTGATTCAGTATGGATCAAAACAAAGACAATTCAAGCTGTTAAACTGTATTAAATCATTGCACCTGTCATTACTGTAAGGAAATATTGTATAATTAACCTTTTCATTGCCCAAACTGCCTAATTTGTTAAATGTATTTTCACAAACTTTGTAAATAGAAATGATTGTAAATTTCCATAACGAACAAATGAACCATATGAAAAGTAAATGAAATGAGTAAAAAAAAAAGAAACATGAAGAAAGGAATATGGTGATAAAAGTAAAGTGTTATGGTAGTTACCTTTCCTTTCTTGTAGACCAGATGATAGAGATTATACAGACTGTCTGAGGCTCCACTACCCTGGGCAGCAAAGACCACCTGATGGAACAATGAGTTAACCCATTACCCAACGTAATTGCCAAAAACGGCCAGTGCTATTCACAAAAAATGCCATGCCAATTAATTTTCATTATTTTTTTCATTTTTTTGTCTCAAAAACATAGGTACTGACCCTCATTGGAACGAGCTCAACAAGCTCGTTCCAATGAGGGGTCATAACCTATGTTTTTGAGACAAAAAATTAAAAAAATTAGTTATTCAAGAATTCTTTTGGCAACTGTCATCTACTTTTCATGTTAGGTAAAGGGTTAAAAAATTAAATGAAATAAGTTCTCGAAAGAACAAAAAAGTAACTTACATCTTCCAGCAATGTAACTCTTGAAGCCTCATTGAAAACGTTTACTTCTATGGATTTTGGTCCAAAAGCATCAACAGAAACTTGTATGACATGTGGTGTACTGAATACTACCTCATGCATTGTGCCATCTAAGTAATATTTTATTGTGGGATTAGTTGGAAATGTCCCACCACTCCATACAACAGAACAACTACGAGTCTGTGGCACAGCATTATCGGCTGAAAGTTGAAAAAAAAAGTCATTGAAATTTGAAGCAACATAATTGCAAATCATGAAATACATGAAATGTAGAGGTGTCACAGTTAGTGATTTTCCTTATCAATTAATCATCCAAGATAATTGGTTACAATGAACTAATCATCCCTGGGTACCTCCTCAAAAGTATTTAGAAAACAAACATACCCCAAACAAAAACAACTAGAGTGATGTCACGCATGCAGCCCGACTGTTCCAGGAATGGCAATGCTTAGACGCAAGTTTAAAAAAAGGTTCCGCATGTAGTGACTGTAAATAGTTCAAAATGCATATTGGAGAACAGAAGAAAAAAAGCCTAATGAGGGGTGGGTGGGGGTAGGGGGTGGTGGTGTTTGTCTGGGTTTTTAACCACAAACTTGGAGTCATCCTACCAAGTACAATGAAAGCCCTTCATAATTATGGCCTGTGGAATATTCTAAACGTTTTCGGGCTTCGGGCCTCTGTTGCCATCACAGTTGCCCAAAAGAGGACGTTCTCATCTAGACATTTTATCAAGTCAACCTATCAAGTTACAATGAAATCCCTCCATAAATATGACCTGTAGACTGTGCTAAAGGTTTTCAGGCTTCGGGCCCCTGTTGCCGTCACAGTTGCCCAAAAGGGGACGTTCTCATCTAGACATTATATGAAGTCAACCTATCAAGTTACAATGAAATCCGGGGGGCGCGGTGGCTCAGTTGGTAGAGGTGCAGCCTGCAAGCCGAGAGGTTCTCGGTTCGAATCCCACCTGCGGCAACCGCGTTGTGTCCTTGGGCAAGGCACTTCACCCCAATTGCCTTCATTGGGGCACGATGACGCTGTGTACTGAGGCGTACTGCACGTCGATGGTGCGCATGTCTTCAACCAATCTAACCCTGCCTGTGCTGCGGTGCAGAGTTCGGAGTTACGATGTTGGAGAGCTGACAGCTGCTCGTCGTTGCTCGGTGGTTCTCTCCGGGTACTCCGGCTTCCTCCACCCGTAAAACTGTCACGGTCACGATTAGGATTAGCCATTGTGCATAAGTATGTGACCTTAAACACCAATAAATAAATAAATACAATGAAATCCCTCCATAAATATGACGTGTAGACTGTGCTAAAGGTTTTCAGGCTTTGGGCTCAGGCAGCCATCATGGTTGAATGATCGCAACCAAAAGGGGACATTCTCATCTGGGCATCATGTGGATTTATCCTACAAACTTACAATGAAATCCCTTCATAAATATGACCTGTAGACTGTGCTGAAGGTTTTTGGGCTTCGGGCACCTGTAGCCGTGACAGTTGCCCAATCACGTCCAAAAGGGGACTTTCTCATGTGTAGAAATTATATGAAGTCAACCTATGAAGTTACAATGAAATCCCTCCATAAATATGACCTGTAGACTGTGCTAAAGGTTTTCGGGTTTTGGGCTCGGGCAGTCGTGACGGTTGATAGATCACGCCCAAATGGGGAAATTCTCATGTAGACATCATACCGAGTCATCGTATCAAATTACAATGAAATCTGTCCATATTAAACATGACCTGCAGACTGTGCTAAAAGTTTTTGGGTTTCGGGCTTGGGCAGTCATCACGGTTGACAGATCATGCCCAAACAGGTACTTTCTCATCTAGGCATTATACAGAGGCATTCTATGAAGTTGCAATGAAATCCCTTCATAAATACGACCTGTAGACTGTGCTAATGGTTTTCGGGTTTTGGGCTCGGGCAGCCATACCGGTTGACCGATCACGACCAAAAGGGGACATTCTCACGTAGTCATGACCTAAAAGCTGCATATGAAATTTCATGATGATCAGAAAGAAATACCGGGTATAGTCTGTACTTGAAAGTTGAATAAAAAACTTTAACCACAAACTTTAACCAAAACTCCAAATGTCAACTAAACAGGAATAAGAAAAAAAACCCCCAAAAAACACTTGAACCTTCAGTAAAAAACTTTAACAACAAACTTTAATCAAAACTCTAAATGTTAACAGAGAAAGACAGACGGACAGGCCGACAGACGGATGGACGGACGGACAAAAGTCATTACTATAGCCCTCACTGTAAACAGTCGGGCTAAAAATGAACATATGAATGGGCCCATGCTGGATTTAGAGAAGTTTGCTTGTTAAAATGACTTCTTGTGATGTTCACACTGCATTTTTTGCGGTTTATATGTTGCAAATAGGTACAGTGGAACCTGTGGTACAGGGGGCATACTCCCTCCACACCCATCAACCTTCTCCAGAAATAGTTAAGAGAGAGAGAGAGAGAGAGAGAGAGAGAGAGAGAGAGAGAGAGAGAGAGAGAGAGAGAGAGAGAGAGAGAGAGGGGGGGGGAAGAGAGATAGAGTGAGAGAAGAAAAAGACAGAGAGAGGAGACAGAGAGAAGAGAGAAAGGGAAGAGAGAGAGAAGAAAGAGGGGGATTTAGGACAGTAATATCTTTATAGCCTGTCATTGCAATGATATTGGGAATTAGCACGAAGAAAGTGCACAGAGTCCTTACTCTTAACTTGCTGAGGGTTAGGTTTTTTTAGTGGTCTGTATTTGTTATTAAAAATTTGTTTTATTACAAATTATTGGAGTGTGCCCATAGGCACTCTCCAATAATTTGTAATAAAACAAATTTATAAAAACAAAATATTATTTGCATTTGATTAACTATGAAACATGAGCAAGGAAAGCATAGGCTTTTGCTCTGGTACCCTCAATTTTTGAAAGCCCCGATGGTGGCTTCCAGCACTCAACGTGGCTTCCAGCACTCAACCAATTAATTATATTATGTGAGTGAAGATTCCCTTGCTTGGTTTGTCTCTACTACAGCTGAGAAAGTTAACAGAAATGCATATTTTGTGCTCCATACTTAACAAATTTTCAGGATATTTGTTGCACATGGAATCAAAAATGTTCTATTTCAAAACATTTAAGGAAGAAAAATTGTATCGATTATTCCCCTAATTAAATTACTAATTGATTTTTCCGTGAATGATTAATACTCAACTAATCAAATATTTGTGACAGGTCAAATGAAATAGGTTCAGAAGATGTATTTATTTATTTACTGGTGTTTAAGGTCACATATATCTACGCATTTGCTAATCATGACCACGATAGTTTTACGAGTGGAGGAAGCCAGAGTACCCGGAGAGAACTATTGAGCAACGGTGAGCAATTGTCCGCTCCCCAAATATACTAACACCACACAGGCCGGGTTAACATTTGTTGAAGACAGGTGCACCATCGATGTGCAGTACGCCTTAGTGCACAATGCCACGATGCCCTCACATGGGCAATGGGGGTGAAGTGTCTTGCCCAAGGACACAACGTGGTTGCCACAGGTGGGATTCGAACTGAGGACCTCTCAGCTTGCAGCCTGCAGAACTACCTACTGAGTCACTGCACCCCAGTTCAGTAGATTAAATCTGGATGGAGCCTTTAGTTTGTCCTGGACCTTATTTACTGAACAAATTTAATAAATTCCAGTAAACTGGAGATGAGTTGAAAATTCTATTCATAACTTAATCCAACTATCTGATAAAAACATCTTAAATGAATTTATCACTATCAATAGTTCATTATAGAAATATCCTTAATAACATGTCTAATGAATATTAGTTACCCCGTGTCTGATCACGTGGTACGAGTTTTTACGTACCCGAAGCCAGCCGTATCCCATGAGGCCGAAGGCCGAATGGGATACGGCTGGCTTCGGGTAGGTAAAAACCCGTACCACGTGATCAGATACAGAGTAACGAATTTATCTATTGACTTTCCGTTTTAGAAGTACAATCTATTTCATGTGTGAACACACTCACCATGAGATCTTTTATCTTCCATTGTTGAGCCATACAGGTTTCTGTGGAATTTTTGTGCAAAAGAGTTTTTGTGAAAATATGCCGATATGACTAGTATAAACAAGAAAATACAGCAGTACTGTGCAAAAAAGGACGATGATAATATGCCAATGCAGTTTTACTGAAAAGACCATCTATAAAATAATAAGATTGAGTATCACAAATGCAGTTTCATGTAAAACATTATGTTGTAGTTTGTGTGTCTGTTGGGCAAATCGCCCAGAAACCTGGTCCAAATCGTCCACAAACATGGTCCGAATCGTCCAATAATCTGGTCCGAATCGGCCAGAAATATGGTACGAATCGTCAATAGATCTGGGCCGAAACGTCCTTTATAAAAATTTTGTCGTCAGACCTTCGATGGCAGTCTGACCTTTCTTACCTTTTTTGGGCTACTAATCTCACAGAAAAACAGAAGCTAATTGATTCAATTTCTGTAGCACTCAGAATTAGAACTCCATTTCACCAGCACAGAAGAACTCCGTTAACAGTTGGTCAAATAAAGCAAGACTTTAAAATTAATCCAGACTACCCCGAAAATTTTTATGGTTTTATGAAGACGATAAGAGGTTCGGAAGCTTACTGGAATGCTGCAAAACTTGATTTATTTGCAATGATTCGGCATAAACCAAATTTGGTGAAAACCGACTCAGGAATTTTCCCATTGCTAGGGAGTCGCTTTGGATGCTGAGAAAGCCAGGCGACATAATAATTGATCTTTTTGTTTGTATTCCAAACGTATTTTGGATCCATTTACTAAATGTGGTCAAAATTGGCCGAGTAGATTGTCAGTTGCTTGGGAGTTGGCATGGTTGCTAGGAATTAACGTGACATCATCATCGACCTGTTTCTTTAGATTCCTATTATAGTATTATGGGTCCATCTACTAAATTTGTTCAAAATTGGCTATGGGGTTGCTAGGGATGCCATGTGTCATCATCATCGACCTGTCTGTTTGGATTCCCAATGTAATATAGATCCTTATACTAAATTTGGTCAAAATCGGCCCAATAGTTTGTCCGTTGCTAAGGAGTTCATTGGTTGCTAGGGGAGTCACGTGACATCATCAGTAGCCGTTTGTTTTTGTTTGGATTCCCACTGTATTATGAGTCCATATACCAAATTTGATCAAAATCGGCCCAGTAGTTTGTCTGTTGCTAAGGAGCTGCTTTGGTTGCTAGGGAAGTCACGTGACATCATCGTCGACCTGTCTGTTTGGATTCCCAATGTAACCCATATACTAAATTTGGTCAAAAATCGGCCCAATGGTTTGTCCGTTGCTAGGGAGTTGCTTTAGTTGCTAAGAAAGTCACGTGACATCATCATTAGCCTGTCTGTTTGGATTCCCACTGTATTATGGGTCCATATACCAAACTTGATCAAAATCGGCCCAGTGGTTTGTCCGTTGCTAGGGAGTTGCTTTGGTTGCTATGGAAGTCACGTGACATCATCACTGGTCTGTCTGTTTGAATTCCCACTGTATTATGGGTCCACAAACCAAATTTAATCAAAATCGGCCCAGTAGTTTGTCTGTTGCTAGGGAGCTGCTTTGGTTGCTAGGGAAGTCACGTGACATCATCATCGACCTGTCTGTTTGGATTCCCAATGTATTGTATGGAGTTGCTATGGTTGCACGTGACATCATCATCGACCTGTCTATTTGGATTCCGAATGTAATGTAGATCCATATACTAAATTTGGTCAAAATCGGACCAATAGTTTGTCCGTTGCTAGGGAGTTGCTTTGGTTGCTAGGTAAGTCACGTGACATCATAATTGGCAAATCTGTTTGGATTCCCACTGTATTATGGGTCCATAAACCAAATTTGATCACAATCGGCCCAGTGGTTTGTCCGTTGCTAGGGAGTTGCTTTGGTTGCTATGGAAGTCACGTAACATCATCATTGGCCTGCATGTTTGGCTTCCCACTGTATTATGCGTCCATATACCAAATTCGATCAAAATCGGCCGAATAGTTTGTCCGTTGCTAGGGAGTTGCTTTGGTTGCTAGGGAAGTCACGTGACATCATCATCGGACTTCCTGTTTGGCGTCATACTGTATTATGGGTCCAAATACTAAATTTGGGCCAAATCGGCCCAGTAGTTTCCTTGTTGCTATGGAGTCGCGTGGGTTGCTATAGGAGTCACGTGACATAATCAGTGCTCTACTAGGTCTGACTCCCAATGTATTATGGGTCAATATACCCAATGACGGTGCTCGAACTAAGTCAGGTCGAAGCAAAGGCAGTACATCCCGAATGTGTGTTAGTGTCCAAGGGTTCATTGAGATGTGCTTTTTTTTTGCCTCTGTTTCCTTTGAAAAATTCCCCAGACGAAAGTAAATCTCGTAGAGTCTCTTCTCGGATGCCACTTCCTTTAAAAAAATAAAAAGTGTTTTTAGTATAAAGGACGATCGAGTGAAGACGTCTTCGACGCCATCGTCCTTTAAAAAGATTATTGAATTTCTTTTTTTCTTTTTTGTCTCAAAAACATAGCTTATGAAGCCCACATTGGAGGGTACTCGACAAGCTCATTCCAATAAGGGGTCATGAGCTATATTTTGGAGATAAAAAATTAAAACATAATACATGTACACTGTAAAACTGGAATGACGCGTCTTCTGCGGGGTATGGACAATTTGTAGATTTTGGAACGAGGCTTCCACTGGGTATGGGAAATTTGTCAGTGGCTGGGCGGACGTATCGTGGGTTTCAATGAATATGGTCTCATACCACGTATCTATCAACCAATCAAATCAAAAAATTCACTTTAGTCAATAGATAATGCAGGATCTCAGGAGGACACAACAAAATTGTAATGTGGAGCATCTGACAACTGTAAATATCCTCCTCAGAAGCTTGCTTTGAACAGTTTGATAATTCATTACGGTGGAGCCCACTTAATTGGATATCTCTTAATTGTATATCCCTGTTAACTGAATATAATTTTCAAACACAAAACCATTTACCATACCTTCAGTACAAATTTGATCTGTTAATTGCATATGGATTGTAGTGTAAACTCCTGTTAATTGTATATAAATTTTTGTAACATATCGAAAAAATTACTGCGACACGGACCAAATTCCCCTTATTTATCAACCTTTTTGGCCTCCCTAAATCCAATACAGGCATTTATTCTATCTTGTTTGACAGAGCTCTATGAGCTCTGTCAGACAAGATATAATACAATAAATGCTCAATTTACCTCCAGAAAACAGGAAACTGACCAAATCCCTGTTAATTGTATACTCCTGTTAATTGAATAATTTATAATTTTCACTGGCAGAATGGATATTCGATTAAGAGGATTCTACTGTACAATAATTCTTCATTTCAATTTTCGTTACTTCACACATGAAAACCTCTAGCCGAGTAGTTTGTGTGGAGAGGAATTATTAATGTTTCGTTGTTTACGCACACCAGTATCATAGAACCTGGATCCTCATGTCAGCCCGGAAAATGAAATTGAGACTTTGGTTTCAACAGTTTTTAAATCATCTTTACAGTGATGTCATATATATCAAATACATAAATACTGAAGCAGAGGCATAGGGGATTTTATTACTTTCCAAAGTGTGTTTTATTGGGATTTCTGGGTTTGATTCTAAACGATAACTTCACAAGTGAATTATGCAATCAACAATTGAGTCATATATCTATGCGCACAAACAAAGACGCTTTGCCATGGGCAAGTTACTATGAAATCCCTTGATAAATATGACTTGTAGACTTTGCTAAAGGAATCTAGGTCACATACCTGTCCAGCAGTCATGGTTTACCGATCCTGACCAAAATAGGACAGTCTCATCTGGATGTCGTGCAGAGTCATCCTATGTAGCTACAATGAAATTCCTTCATACATATGACCTGTAAACAGTGTTGAAGGAATCTACATCACATGTCCAAGCGGCGGTAGCGACACACCGAACATGACCAAAATAGGATAATCTCATGTAGACATACATACCGAGTCATCCTTCCAAGTTACAATGAAATCGCTTCATAAATGTGAACTGTGCTAAACAAATCTAGGCTACATGCCCATGTGTCACGGTTGACCAATCACAGCCAAAATCCAACATTCTCATCTTGACATTTTACCAAGTCATCCTTCAAATGTACAATGAAATAAATCCTTTCATAGATGCAACCTGTAGACTAAAGGAATCTAGGTTACATGCCCCTGCAGCCATCATGGTTGATCAACCCCAACAAAAACAGGACATTCTCATCGAGATAATATATGGAGCTATCCTACCAATGAAATCCCTTCATAAATACAGCCTGTAGACTGTGCTAAAGGTTTTGGGGTTTTGACTGGTTGACCGATCACATCCAAAATGGGACTTTCTCATCTGTACATGACCTCGAACCTGCACATGAAATTCAATGATGCTGATGAGGGGTCATAAGCTATGTGTTTTGAGGTAAAAATGAAAAAAAATATTCAAGAATTTTGTTTTCAAGTGTAAGGTAAAGGGTTAAATAAAGCTTGACATACCTGTTGCAGCAAGAGGTCCACACGTCAGAGTTAAATCTGACGACAAGACTGGCCACTGGCAAGCAAAGGTTTCAGTTACAGTGTCTGCTTCCATTTGGGAAGTAGTAGTAGCTGTGAAAGTGATCAGGTCACCAGGGCAGTCTGCAGGAGTGAATATCTTTGTTCTCAGAATATCTTCACCATATTTCCCCATTCCTGAAAATGAGAAATATAAATTACACACAAAATGAGACAAGGGTAAATGTCCAACACTATTGTTGCGAACTCATTAAATTTAAAAAAAATACCAAAGGCATAAGGTTAGAATCCAATATTCTACCCCACTTCCTATGCAAGATATGCATGTCTCATGTGAGAAGGCCATGTAAGATAGAGATCTACCTCACTTGACCCACGTGACTGGCTTATTAACATATTTAATGAGCACCTGGACTATTTAATCATCGCACGTTCTTCCAATAACTAACAATATGGCAGCATGTTTCAGAAATATTAGTAGATGAATGTTTGTCGAAGAAAATAGAAATAAAAACCCAGACCACAAAAACTCTTTCATATTAATTTTTGGATGAATGCCATTATGAGTGGAGAGAGTTGCACAAAATTCCCATCGAAAAGTTATGCAAATACATTGCAGAATTCAATGTTCATTTTGCTACAAATCTTTAACCCCTGTCTTGCCGGTGTTGAGATTTAATTTTGTGATATATACCTGTTGTGTATACAGAACCTTTGTACGCTTTTTCCGATAAGCAAACCAGTTTTTCCAGAAATGGACAACAAAATTGTTCGATATAGCTGCACGTGCCCCTGGATTACTTTTGATGATGGCAGAGTGTTTTGGTAGGGGAGAAAAATTATCCCTGATGGGGGTGGGTGGGTGTGAGATTAGGAAATCTCACCCTCGTGACAAGATATTTGGTCCAGACACTCGACAAGCCTCGTATCTTGCCCTTGTGTGAGATTTCCCCATCTCACACCCCCATCCACCAGGGATAATAATAATCTCACAGTTTCTGAAAAAGTGTTCTTTTTTGGCAAAATATCTTTCCAAATATTCAAATTATCCTATGTTTTATTTATTAAAGTTCAAGGGCACTCTCAGAATCTATATCCTAACTACAGCATAAGTAGTCAAGTTCACTCAATCGGTTATATCTATGCTTTATGCTGCTGACAGATATTCCTGCCCAGAATAGGATTTCACTTACCAATGAAACAAGGTTGATTTGGGCACATTTGATCAAATTGCCCCCCCCCCCCCCCTCCCCTGTAAATTGAATGGATTTTTCACCAACGATTTCTCGAGTTAAATTTAGGTTTATTGTCCATCAAACTTAGTCTTGGCTGCTTCAAAGTATCATGAAAATACTCAGCTGGTCAAGAGTTAAAAGACTAAATAAATAAATAACTTTCAGGTTTAAATTATTTTTTCTGAAATTGGACAAAGAAACAGAAAAAACAAACTACTGCTATGCGTTATTCCCTCTAATTTGGAAACATTTCTTTTTTTTGAGAAAGAAGAATCATTTTAGACTTGAGTTTTCCTCCTTCTAATGGAACCAATGGGTTTATTTCTAATGACAGTTATCAAGGTGCAAATATGCATTTCCCACACCCATTCATTGACAATCTGGTAGAATTAGTTAAAAAACACAGTCCCTCTACATTGCTGTAAAAACAAAATTTAACTTGGTCTTATCGCCAGATTCCCATAGATCCTGGAGATGTTGATCTTTCAGGTTACAAATGGAATAACCACATTTTTTACCGAGTTCTGTCTATGGGACTTCGATTTCTGTCTATGGGACTTTGAAGTGCAGCCTTTATCTGTCAAAGGTAACAAAACCTGTTACTGATACAGACAGAATCAGGTGTGTGTTCGAATAGATGGGAGATGGGTGTTTTACATGAGTTGGAATGCGTAGTCATATTTCACGAGAGCCATAGTAAAACGAGATATGGGTACGCCATTCCAATGAGTTATGTAAAACACCCACAGATTCAAACACATCACATTCTGACTTTATTACACATCCCCATGCACTAAAATTGATTTAGATAAACAGATTTTAAATCTGGTGTTTAAACTCAAAGGGAAGAGTCTGTTATTTTTGTTTAAAGTGGTGCTGATAAAATGGATCGATAAAAAAATCAAAACAACCTTTAGGGAACCAGTCTAAATTACATTCGTTATCTTTTCTACTGGGCGTGTTTGTTGAAATTTGCATCGCTGTTTCTCTTCGACTGGTGTCAATTTATTGCTAACCATTTCGTGGCGGGGAGAACTTTTTTTGTGGACAAGAAGTCTTGTGGACAAGAAGTTGTGCAAAGAGTTTAATGACATGTTGTTGTTGTCCACCCAACTGTATACATTTTTTGCTACGGATTTCAATATAGCACGTGAGTAGGTAATAAAGGCCGATATACTATCACTTGTACATGTACGTGTACAACATACGTTCACGATGCGTTCACCAACGTGGAATTCAGTGTTAAATCACACGCTTGTTCACAAAAACTGTACATGATCTTGAATCGCATCATGTACAGTCGCGACTCCTAGATCGCGCTTTTAACGTTCAAATACTCGTGGTGAACGCACGTTTTTTAAAAAAAGGGCTGAAATTGTACAGTTCACTTTTATCTTGTACGTAATTTTGTCAACGTTCCCATCGCAAGATCAGACCATCGATCCATCGTTGGCGAACGCGAGCAAAAAGCAAAAGATTCTGAATCATCTGTAAAAACGCAAAAAACAGTTTTGGAGGTTCTAAATCAGCGATTCAGAATCGGCAATTGCGCTGGTACAGATGATTTAGAACCCGCAATTGTTTTGAGGCGGTGGTTTTTTTTTTTCTCCCATTTATGACATTATTAGTAGAATTCCTCCACTATGAGAAATTCTCAAAAAAAAACCACTCAGCTGATCGAGCGAACGGATCGCTCGATTCTCGTAATAAAACTCGATCTGAACAAAGAGTGTCGTTGTCGTCGGTGTGTGTTGGAAATTTGCAAACCCAGTCACGTCTTCCTGAAGTAAAAAACTAACACATGTTATCGTAATGAGTGAATGAGGTTTTTTTGTTCAAAAAGAGTCGATTGTGAATATAGTCTGTATTATAGACATTGATGTTTTCTGTTGATGGGACGGATAAAAATTGAGTTTTTTTTTTTTTTTGAGAATTCCTCCACTATGAGAAATTCTCAAAAAAAAAACACTCAGCTGATCGAGCGATCGGATCGCTCGATTCTCATAATAAAACTCGATCTGAACGAAGAGTGTCGTTGTCGTCGGTGTGTGTTGGAAATTTGCAAACCCAGTCACGTCTTCCTGAAGTGAAAAACTAACACATGTTATCGTAATGAGTGAATGAGGTTTTTTTGTTCAAAAAGAGTCGATTGTGAATATAGTCTGTATTATAGACATTGATGTTTTCTGTTGATGGGACGGATAAAAATTGAGTTTTGGGTTTTTTTTTTTTTTTTCGAAGGGAGTTGATCTGTAATAGATATTTGTGTTTTGCCTTGATTGAGAGATTGACTGTTAAGCGTTCATTGAAAAAAAAGTCAAAAACACTTATCGGAATGTTTAAAACGCATTTTCCGCTCAATTAGGTTTTGAGTGGTAAAATTTTTAATATATTCATGATAGCAATCGGAGAGAGATTTGTTAAAATCAGTTTTCCATTGTGTGTTGAAACTGTTTAACAGTCATCAAAAAGGATTCTCTCTTAATTCGACACTCGGTGAATTGATGTGTGAATGAATGAAGATCTTTTGACAAAATGTAAACACTACTGTAAAAATGCGTTAAATCAGAAACCGGTTTGTCATGTACTGTTTAAACGTATTTTTTTTTAAACAATTAACAGAGTCGGTTTGAGATGTGAATATTTTCATATTATTTTTTTAAGACGGAAAAGAGTTTTTTTTTTATTACTTAAAACACAAAAACATAAAAATATAATTAAACATTTAATTTTGAAAAATAAATAAAAACAATTAAAACGAAAGATGTTTTTCCAGATGGATCCTAGATGCCGAGATCGAATTTTAGACGAGTATTTACGTGCTAAGAAGGCGATTCAGTCAGCTGATAGGAGCAGACGTCTCGGTGAGATGGAACTCAGACGCGAAGCCACAAAAATATTTAAACCCGTGACGGAGGGTCAAGAGCGAAGCAGGAAGGAGATAGTCGAAGAATTGAGACCCATAAAGGAGAGTTCTTTGAGAATGGGTTCGTTGCCTCCTAGTTTTGGAAATCGGTATTCCGTTCAATCTACACCGGATTACGTTCCCACGGGAATTCAAACAGATATGAGCGAGAGCGACTCCGATATGGCTTCGACTATCACCACTAGTAGCGTTGCATCGTACGATGATGATGGCGGTAAGAGATATCAGTCGTATGGAATTTATAAGGATTCTGAGGGTAGAACTTTTGTAGGTAATACGGAGGTGGAAATGGATGATGATGAATTGATCGTGGGTTCGAATAAATATAAAGTAACCGATGGTCTACGGAGATTGCTCCTTTACGACAAGCCTGGAGATTTCACGGAACAGGATTTCGACAATTACGGTGACATTCTAGTTCAGACCCACGCCATGAATAGAAATAACGGTGCCAGAGAGACGAGACCCAAAGCCAACAGAGGTTACAAGTGGACAAAAGTCGTGAAACCTATATGGAATGCGCATAAGAAGTTCCTCAAATCGGTGACCGGCAAAGGGGTGAAAACCGCTATTTTTCTTCCGAGCGATCCCGACGATATGTCTCAGAGATTGAGTTCATTGATGGCGAGCAGACGGTCTGGTAACACAGGATTAGATAATCAGATATTTGCCGTATCTGACGAATTGTTGAGACAGAAGGTTTTGAATAAAAACCAGTATAAAAGGCTGATGAACGAATTGAAGGATTGATGTGTATATAATAATAAGTAGAGAGAGAGAAACAAACAAACAAACAAACAAAAAATAAAACAGTAAATTCTTACACTAGAATAATAAAAGTATTTAAAAACGACAAAACGATTTACCAGTGAAAAAAAAACAAAAATATATCATAAAAATAAAATATGTTGGTGATAAAGAACAGGGGATACGTCAGGACTTACGTTCAAGGCGGTTCTGGCATCGTCGATTCTATAATGCGAGCGTTCACGAGCGATGCGGGTAGAAAACTCGCATCGACCGTGTTTGAGGTCGGTAAGAAGACGGCTTTGGATGATGGTAAGAAAGCCGCTTCCAAAGCCAGTGGTAGGATAGCTTCTGTGGCTGGCAAGAGGGCAGCCGACGCGTTGATCGGTAAAGGTGTAGAATAGGGGACTTTTCGTTTTTTTCAAAAAATAACGCCTTTTTCGTTATTTTTTCTCTGTTTTCTTAAAGTAAACTATATTTTGAACAAAATGACACAAAATCACATACTTTTATCGTTTTTTTAAAGAAATATTAACGAGTTTATTGTGACAGCGCCGTCGAACTCACTGCAATCGCTCCATTCCATTATCGCTATCACAGGGGGAGAGTTTAGTAATTGAAATCTCGGCTGACAAACCCTGCCCCCTCACTAAATTGACCCTAGATCAAATTTTAGGGTCAGTCTAGTAAGGGCCGGGGTTAGCTTACCGATTAGCTCACCCTGGTCCTAACTGAACTGACCTTAAATCGAGGAACACGCACACAAGCGAAGCGCACCTGCTAAAATGCACACAAGCGAAGCGAAGCGCACCTGCTATCATATAGAATGATTTCTCCTCTGTGACGTCACTCGTAACAACGAATGAAAACAACAGATGCTGCGAAATTTTCAGCGGTTGAAACAAATGGCAACTGAGAAACAAGCAATTCAACGGGATTTAAAATCTTTTCTCTGACATGTTATAACATGATAGAGGTACCCAATTTTGTGTCATTTTGTTCAAAATATAGTTTACTTTAAGAAAACAGAGAAAAAGTAGCGAGAAAATCGTTATTTAAAAAAAAAAAACGAAAAGTCCCCTATTCTACACCTTTACCCGTTGATCGACAAGTTGATCAGTCCGCCGGCAAAGCGAGCCGCGTTAGAGCAAACGCCGAAAAATTGGAAAGATTTAAAGGATGCCGTGGTGCCCATACAAGATTTAGTCATTATGACGAGTGGATCCAGATTGAAGAGAACTCGCGACGGTGCGATATAAATAAATAATAATAATAATAACATTAAAAACAGAGTTTGAAAAACATAAAAAAAAATTTGTGTTTGAAAAGAATCTAAAATAACAAACAAACAAAAATAAAAACAAAGATGAACATTAAAGATATGTCTTGGAACGACGCCGCGACCAAGAGGTCGAATAACGAGTTCTTTCCCAAGAGCATAAGAGGTTTGATAGTGGGAAAATCGAATTGTGGAAAGACCAATCTGTTGATGAATCTGTGGTCCCGACCCGACTGGTTGGATTACGACAGATTGTTCGTGTTTGGCAAGAGCTTGTTTCAACCCGAATACAGATTGCTTCGAGAGTGCATGGATCGCAGATTGCCCAAGGACGTCATAGCCAGAAACTTTGACAGTAGGGAGGAATTCGACAAGTGTGGAATCACAGACTATAGATCTATAGTCTGTGGTGGAGCTCTGCTCTCGACCATTTTGGATGGCGCGGCGACAGAGCTGATGAAGAGAAATGCATCTTCGAACGTCGAGTGTCGATTTTATGAGAACACTAGCGACGTTCCGGATCCTAGAGAACTGAAATCGGAAGATAAGAATCTCATGATTTTCGACGATCTGCTTTTGGAGAGACAGAACCGATGCGAATCGTATTACGTTAGGGGTCGACACAGCAACGTGGACTGTTTCTACCTGTCGCAGAATTATTTTCGATTGCCCAGACATACGATAAGGGAGAACGCTAATTTTCTATGTCTCTTTCGCTAAGATCTCAAGAATCTCAATCACATCTACGGCGATCATGTCGCAAACGACATGAGCGCTGCGGAATTCAGGAGATTCTGCAAGAGGGTTTGGGATGGTGGACTTTACAATTTCATCGTGATCGATTTGACGAGCGAATTTAATCGTGGAAAATATCGGTGCGGATTCGACGAGTTTTATGTTTCCGATGGTAATAATAATAAGATAGAGCGTGAAAATAAAAAAAAATTAGAAAATAATAAATATTCAAATAATTAGTCTTGAATAAAAAAAATAAAATTAAAATATAATGTTCGAACATGGGGAATTGTTAGAACGGATAGCCGAGAATATGGCTGCGAAACAATCCATTCAAATCGTGGTGAGTGGCGATTCGACTCGATTCACTACGAAATTCGATCCTTCCATCGAATTGAATAGAGAGAAAAGTTATGAGATGGCGTTGGTGAATCTGGAGACTTATTATTCCTTTCCCAACGACACCGAAAAGAATAACTCGTTCAAGTATTCTGACGGAACGATTGGTTGGAGATTCGAATTCCCAAAGGGAGTTACGACATAGACGATTTGAACGATTACATTCAGACGCGAATGAAGACGGATAGAAAGGGAAGCAACAAGATCAGACTCGCTCCCAATCCTAATACCTTACAGACGATGTTGGATTTGGAAGATAATTTTCGAGTGGATTTCAACACGGACGATTCTATAGGCAAGATGTTGGGATTCAATCGAAAGATGTATCGAGGCCACGCAGCATCTGAAAATACGGTCGACATTCTCGCTGTCAAGAGCATTCTGGTGAATGTGGACGTGATTGCTGGAAGCTACGTGAATGGTAGCGCTCAACCGACGATCTATTCCTTCTTTCCAAACGTGTCACCGGGTTATAAGATCGTGGAGCGACCTCGAAATTTAGTTTATTTACCAGTGATTTTAGACACGTTGTATAGACTCAAAACCATGTTGACGGATCAAAATGGTAAACTGTTAGATCTTCGCGGAGAGAGAGTGACGATACGATTTCACATAAGAGAAATATAAAAGCAAAAAAAAAAATATTATATATGTAGATAACAAAAATAAAATAAACGGTAATATTAATTTTTACAAAATTATTTTAATATAATTATTAAACAAGAAACAATTGAAGTAAATATATTTTAAAAAAACAAACAGAATTATGACAGAATACGTGGAAAAAAACGTGAACATATCCGACGAACAGAGGAAGAAACTTGAGAGAGCGTTAAGAACTCGAGGCGAGGTGGTGAAATTCAAATTCACTCACGAAGATCTGACGAGAGGCGGTCAGGATTCGATCGCCTGGACCAAAAGTCAAACCAAAAAGATGGAGAAAGCGATTCGCGATGGAAGAGGGTTGACGGTGAGAATGAGTCCCGCTCAATTGAGATACAATTTGAGAATGAAAGGTGGTTTCCTACCGCTATTGGCAGGAGTAGCCGCAAAAGCATTACCCTTTGCTGCAAAGGCGCTACCCTTTCTCGGAAAGACTCTAGGCGTGGGAGCTCTCACGGGACTCGCTAGTTCGGCAGTTGAGAAATTAATGGGTGGCAGCGGACTGTTTTTGAAGAAGGGAGGAGCCGTGTGTCGCGTTCACGTAGACGACAGTGGTAAAGGATTGTATCTAGAACCCGTTAGAGGTGGCAACTCTCTGAGAGGAAACGGTCTCTATCTGAAGAGTGGACGGAACGTCGAGCGACTCGGCAAGGGTTTGTTGCTCGGTGAGAATTCGCCATTTAAGAACATACCGATTTTGAATATGTTATTATAAATATAAAATTATATAAAATATATAAAATCATAGAAAGTATAAAATAATATATTTAAAATGGGTGAAAAGGTGGAGAAACAAATTTATCACCTGGATGAAAAGGTGGAGAAACGATTTGACGATAATGAGCGAAGAAATAAAAAAATGGTTAGACGCTAATGATGGATATCTAAGGAAAGAGATAGATAAAGCGCGGGATATACGGTTGAGAATGAGACGATGCTTTCCACGGTCACCACTACCTTCTGAAGAGAATGGTAATGATGCGAGTGTTACAAAGAGATGCACAACATTCGTTCATAATTATGATTCGGATAAACAAAAATGTTGCCATGAACGTATCACATCACAAAGAAAAAGAAAAAAAAAAGAAAAAGAAGAATCGACGCTGAAATTTGAGAGAAAAGGAAATGTTATTATAATATATTATGATGATAGTGAAGAAGAAGGAAAACAAAAAAAAAAAAGTAAATGAGATCTAAAGATGATCTCATTACTTTTTTTTTTTTTCATTTTTTCTTCGCTAAAAATCAATCACTCTATTGTTTATATTTCCAAGTCCGTTATTAGCATGTTGACGCTCGTGTCTTCTCCTTTTTCGAAAATGTGTTGAATGTTTATCTTTACTCTTTTGAGTTTTTTTACATCAGTCAACTCGCTCTCACCACCCAATTTCTTCACGAGTTCAAATGAGATGTTTGGAAATATGTAATTTCCATAGGGCAACGACAAATCGTCCTTGTCGAATTCTCTATCTTCGGCGATGACAATGTTCTGCAGATCGCTTTGGTACTCATAAATCAAATCGAGCGCGGCTTCATCCAATTTCAGAGGCATCTTATATTTCTTGTATTTGTGCTCTAAGCCCTTCGTCTCGACATCGTTCAATTCGATGGGATCGTGTCGTTGTAATCTATAGATTTTATGACCGAATTTCTTATACGTTTTGACTCGTTTCAATTTCAATTCGCATCTTTTAGGTGTTGTTGTCTTCATGATCGATTATTTGTTGTTTTTTTTTGTTTTTACGAATTCTTGCAAATAATGTATATTTTAAATTTTGTATTTAAATAATAATTTGTTTAAAAAGTTTTTTTCTTTTACTCTTTATATATATATAAAAAAGTTGTTTTTTTAATTTTTAATTTTCTTTAATGTAAAAATATTTTTAGTAAAAGTTTTTTTTTATCTTTATATATATATAAAGTTAAATTTTTAATTTCAATCTCTCTATTGTTTATATTTCCAAGTCCGTTATTAGCAAGTTGACATTCGTCATTTTTCCACATACGAAAATGGTGTGAATGTTCATCTTTACTTTTTTGAGTTTTTTTTCATAGGCGAATGTGCTCTCACCACCCGATTTCTTCACGAGTTCGGATGAGATTATTGGATATATGTAACTTCCATAGGACAACAATAAATCACCCCTGTCGAATTCTCTGTCTTCGGCGACGATGATATTAATCAGCAGTTCGCTTTGGTACTCGTAAAACAAATCGAGCGCGGCTTCATCCACTTTCAAACACATTCGATATTTGTGGTAGTAGCGCTCTAAGTCCGCCATCTCGACCTCATTCAATTCGATGGGATCATGTGGTTGTAATGTATAGATATTAAAACTGGATTTCTCATACCTTTCATCTCATTTCAATTTCATTTCGCATCTTTTAGGTGTTGTTGTCATGATCGATTATTTGGTTTTTTATGAATTCTTACAAATAATGTTTATTTTAAATTTTGTATTAAAAAAATTGAATTTTAAAATTTAACTTTTTTTTTTTTTTCTATTATATAAAGAGTAAAAAAGCAAAACTTTTTTAACAAATTATTTAATACAAAAATTCAAAAAAAAAAATATTCTTACAAATGAAGCAAACAGATAAAACAATGGTAAATTTAAATGAGAAAACCATACCTCAGTTAAACGAGATTTGTAAACTATTACAAATTTCAGATTTCAGAAAGCATAGAACTAAATCAAAAAAAATTGAAGTCATACAAGAATATTTGCGAAACACTAGAAAGGCAAATGAAATGTTGATAGCAACGACGTCAAAAGATGCACCGGTTGTGAAAAATAAGAAGACGACTAAATGAAAAGCCGTTGAAAAACATCAAGTTTCCAAAGAAAAGAAAAGAAAAACTAAAACGAAAACGAGTGATGCACTTCAGATTCAAGACAAACGAGATATATCGAGCGAAATTCAATGAGCAATCGACGAAGAGAAAGGAGAAGAATATGTAACACGACTCGTTGCAGAACTATTCCAATCGAAACCCGTAGAATGGGAGAGTGCGATCAAAGGCGTTTTTAAAACTTTCGACGTGATTCCCTCGTTGAAGAAAGTCGATCCGAAATTGTTCATGGAACGGGTGAAGAAAGAAGTATTGGATTTGTTTCGCGAATACATGAACTTGGGATTAAAAAAAAGACATTCGGTGAGGTGTTGAAACTCGAAATTTACATGACTAAAAACGAACTGTTGAAAGGATCTTCATACTTGGAATTACCGTATTTCTTGACTAAGAAACACGCCGTGGTCAACGTGAGAAATAAAGATGATCAGTGTTTTAAATGGGCAGTCACCTCCACTTTATACCCTGTCGAAATAAACTCTGATAGAGTTTCTCGTTACGAGGAAACTTCTAAAAATCTCGATTGGACCGGAGTGACTTTTCCAACAGAGTTAAAACACATCGAATGTTTCGAGGTTCAAAATCCCACCGTAGCGGTGAACATCCTAGGATACGACGACGAAAATCAAAAGATCTATCCTCTCAGACAGACTTCGTATCGCGGAAGAGAAAAGACGATTATTTTATTATCGATTTCGAATGGTGACAATCATCATTATTGTTGGGTTAAACATCCGACCCGATTACTGTCGAGACAAAATAATAAACATGGACATAAGATATGTTTATGTTGCAACTGCATGAACATGTTTAAGAGTGAAAAATCGTTAGCTAAACATCAGGAATATTGCAACGAAAATCAAGGTGTCGCCGTCGAAATGCCCAAACCCAACACCATCGTGAAGTTTGAAAATCACAACAGAAGGTTAAAAGTACAATTCGTCGTGTACGCCGATTTCGAATGTTTCACCGCGAAAATGAGTTCCTGTCAAAGTAACGTCAAAAGATATCAAAAACACATACCTTCGGGCTATTGCATTTACGTGAAATGCGCTTTCGACTCGCAACACGACATGGGTCCCTTCACCTACACGAAACAGCGCGAAGACGACGATGTGGCTCAAAGGTTCGTGGAAGAGTTAGAATCGAAAATTCAAATCTTATACGACAAATTCAAAACTCCGGCGAAAATGATCATCACGCGAGAGCAGCCGGACGAAAATAACAGAGCCACCGAATGTCACATATGCAGACAATCGTTCGACGAGAATTCGGAGGAAAATAAGAAGGTCAGAGACCACGATCATTACACGGGTCTGTATCGCGGTCCGGCTCACAGCAAGTGTAATTTAAAATATCAAAATGCCACTTTCTATCCGGTGATGTTTCACAATCTCTTGGGTTACGACAGTCATCTGTTCGTGAAAAATCTCGGCACCTCACACGAAGAATTAAATTGCATCGTGAACAGCGAAGAAAGATAATTTCCTTCACGAAATGGAAGCTCATGGAGAGGAAAAGAGTAATCGATGGAAATACGTTGAAAGAAAAAATGAAATCCATTTGTAGATGCATACGTTTCATCGACACTTTTAAATTCATGTCGAACGCTCTGGAAAAATTAGTCGATAACATGAGCAAGGATAAATTTAAAATCACGAGCGAACATTTCGGAGAACGAGTAGACGTCATGTTGAGGAAAGGAGTCTATCCTTATGATTACATGAACGATCTAAAGAGATTCAAAGACACCGCACTACCTTCGAAAGATAATTTTTATTCGAAATTATATGAATCCGACATTTCCGACGAGAATTACGAACATGCCAAAAACGTGTGGAAATCATTCGATATGAAAACCATGAGAGATTATCATGATCTCTATCTGAAGACCGACGTTCTGCTCTTGGCAGACGTGTTCGAAAATTTTCGAGGCGTCTGTCGTCGAAATTACGATCTGGATCCCGCTTGGTATATCACCGCACCCGGTCTGGCGTGGGACGCTCTGTTGAAGACCACCAAAGTCCAATTGGAATTATTATCCAACGTGGACATGTTGCTCATGTTCGAAAGGGCTGCGAGAGGTGGCGTCTCAATGATCTCTCACAGACATTCTGAGGCTAACAATCCCTACATGAAAGAAGGTTTCGATTCGAAATGGTCGACTAAATACATACAGTATTGGGACGCCAATAATCTGTACGGTTGGGCTATGAGTCATCCTTTACCGATTGGAAATTTCGAATGGGTGAAGGAACCAGAAAAGATGCAAAAATGGAGAGACTATCCTTGCATTTTAGAAGTCGATTTGAACTATCCAGAAGAATTACACGATCCACACAACGATTATCCGCTGGCTCCCGAACGAATGGAACCGAACGAAGGAGACGATGAAAAACTCATTCCCAATTTATTTAACAAACGTAACTACATCGTCTACAGCGAGAATTTGAAACAGTACGTCGATTACAGGATGAAATTAGTCGACATACATCGCTCTCGACGAAGAGCCTTGGATGAAAAAATACATCGATCTCAACACGAATCTCAGAACTCGAGCCAAGAACGATTTCGAAAAAGATTTCTTCAAACTCATGAACAACTGCGTGTACGGCAAATTGATGGAAAACATCAGTAAGAGAACCGACGTTCAACTCGTCACGTCTGAGAAAAGAGCTAAAAAATTAGTGGCGAAACCCAATTACAAACACCGAACCATATTCGGCGAAAATCTAGTTCACATGCAAAAGACGCACCTGGAGTTGACAAACCATATTATCTCGGACCGATCATCTTAGATGTCAGCAAGCGATTGATGTACGAGTTTCACTACGATTACGTCAAACGAAAATTTGGTGACAAAGCCAAACTACTATTCACCGACACGGACAGTTTAGTTTACGAGATAGAGACGAAAGACGTCTACCGAGACATATCTCCGGACGTGGCCGATTGGTTCGACACAAGCAATTATCCCATCGATCACCCGTCCAACATTCAATCGAACGACAACAAGAAGGTGTTGGGTAAATTTAAGGATGAGAGCGCCGGTAAACAGATTGTCGAATTCGTGGGCTTGAGACCCAAACTCTATGCTTATCGTCTAGAAGATGATGAAGAGATCAAGAAGTACAAAGGAGTCAAAGCGTGCGTGGTGAAGAAAAACATCACTTTCCAAGAGTATGAAGATTGTCTGTTAGGAAGTGGTCCGGTGTATAAGACTATGAAATCAATTCGAAGCGAAAATCACGACTTGTATACCGAAATAGTCAACAAGATTTTACTGACGGCCGACGACGACAAGAGATTCGTGTTAGACGTTAAAATAAGCACTTTGGCACTTGGACATTGGACTGTGGATCTAATTAGAGACGATATGAATGTGGATGATTGGATTCAAAATTATAGAAATCGATAGTGACATCGAGAAAGTTAGTTTAAAAAGAAAAAGAAAAAAATAGAAAAAATTAATGTCATTTTTAGTGAATTATAATAAAATAAATAAAAAAAAATATATATACGCATCTATGAATAAGAAAATAAAGATATCTGTAGAAGGTGTCGTCTTACCCAACGAACCCCTATCCAACATCGATCTGTTGAATGCGGCAAAAGATTTGAAAATCAAAGATTTTCTAGGTGTGTTTTCCAGAGATGCCTTGCCGAAGAGAAGACCTCGACAATCGGAATGCGGAATTTTAAATCTAGACGATTTATCGGGTGAAAGCACTCACTGGGTGGCGTGGTTCAAGAACGGGAAGAAGAAGAATTATTATTTCGACAGCTACGGAATCTCGCCGCCGAAAGAAATAAAGAACTATTTCAACAAATCGATGGTTAGTTACAACATGGATCAAGTGCAATCACCAGATCAAGTGTTTTGCGTTCACCTATGTCTCTACGTTCTCAAGAGATGGTCTGAAGGAGATGAATTTCAAGACATTCTCAATGATTTACATTAGAGAGAGATTTTTTTTTTTTATAGTATATATAAAGATAAAAAATTATTTTAAAAAAATTTTAATCGAATAAAAAACGAAAAATAAAATAACATAGTTCATTTTTAATAAACTGCATTTTGAACACATTTTTTCTAAACAAAAAAAAAATCCCACAACAACATGCCAGTCGATAAATTTGGTAGAAGTGACGATGAAAAAGTCAACCCGAGAAAGAAGAGGAAGACGTTCGAAGTCGACGATGGTTACGATGTTGCCAACTTGGACGAGCATTACGTTCGGAGATACGAACCTCGAGAAGAACCTTTGAACATGAACGATAAGAAGCTCTACAATCTTCCCGAGCCGATAGATCTCGCAGATGCTGCGACTAAAAAATACGTCGACGGGGGAACACCGATTTCGAACGAATCCTGCTGGATAATTATGTGGATAAAACCATGACCGACGATCTCGATCTGAAATCCAAACGTTTGGTGAATGTCGCAAATCCCGTAGATCCCACCGATGCCGCGACCAAGAAATACATGGACGACACTCACGCGAGATTCAGCAAACACCTGAGAAATAGATACGTTCAGAAAACGATGCACTCAGAATTGAACGCCAATTCTAACAAGATAATGAACATGGCCACTCCTACGAATCCCAAGGACGTGGCGACCAAACACTATGTAGATCTGGAACAGAGAAAGTCTGACAGACGAGAAATGAAATCGGATCTGAATGCGGGATTCAACAAGATATTGAATCTGTCGAAGATCGACGACACGGATGCGGACTCAACCGCGGTCAACAAGGGCTACGTAGATTCTGCCGTGATACAATTGCAAGAATACCTAGAATCGCAAGTGGACGATCTCTACCTGAACAAAGAATCTGGCAGAACCATGGAGGGTGGCATCAACATGAACGGTCACAATTTATTCGGTCTCGATCACGATCCCGAATTCGATTCCAGCGCTGTCAGCAGAAAGTATGTGGACGACAACTCGGTCTGGAGAAAGGGCGACATCATGGAAGAGTGAAAAATCATTACCTAAACATCAGGAATATTGCAACGAAAATCAAGGTGTCACCGTCGAAATGCCCAAGCCCAACACCATTGTGAAGTTTGAAAATCACAATAGAAGGTTAAAAGTACCATTCGTCGTGTACGCCGATTTCGAATGTTTCACCGCGAAAATGAGTTCCTGTCAACCCAACGCTCTTCAAAGTTACGTCGAAAGATATCAAAAACACATACCTTCGGGCTATTGCATTTACGTGAAATGCGCTTTCGACTCGCAACACGACATGGGTCCCTTCACCTACACGAAACAGCGCGAAGACGACGACGTGGCTCAAAGGTTCGTGGAAGAGTTAGAATCGAAAATTCAAATGTTATACGACAAATTCAAAACTCCGGCGAAAATGATCATCACGCGAGAGCAGCAGGACGAAAATAACAGAGCCACCGAATGTCACATATGGGTGGACACGTGCTCACGAATCTACCGGATCCCGTGAACATGACGGATGCCTGCACCCTGATTTCGGTGGTGGAGAAAGTCAAATATGCTTGACAATTGATCACCGTGTGGGCCGAAGAGGCCGGCGCCTTAGATGAGGGAAAAGCCGAGTGGTCTTTCGGAAATGGAGGTAGCGGATCGAAACACAGTCAGGTTGGATATCCCATGCCGTTGGGAGGTGAAATCCTTCGAATGAGTCTGGCTTCCTTGGATTTGAATAACAGAGCAGTCTTCAATCTCATGGTGAATGGTGTGGAGAGCGATAAGAGATACAGCGTCGAAAAGACTGAGAATCAACACGCGAATGTTAACACGTTTGGCACGCCTCTCAAAGTGAACGCCGGAGACAGGATTAATTTTGTCACGAAAACCAATAATCCCGAAGCCGCCACTTCCGTGGTGAGTCTACTGATCGAACTAGATCCTTTGAACAAACAGTGAACACGTGGAAAATAATGAATTAAAAAAAAATAATGTGTGATTATTAAAAACAAAAAAAAAAAACAACAAAAAAAAAAGTAATGAGATATAGAGAGATGTTCTCTATATCTCATTACTTTTTTTTTTTTTTTTTTTAATTTTCTATCCATTTATGATTACAATTTATACACTTTGCGAATACGGTTGTTGGTTCATCACCAGATCTAGTTTGTTGAGATTCGATTTTTATTTGACGTTTCTTACATTTGCGACATTTTAAAATTGTATTTTTTATAATTTCTTCGTTAGATCTTATGAGATCAAACTCTTCTTGTTCTTTTAAACGATATTCATTAAAATCACAACTATTCCATCCTTTTTTTGTGTTACGTTCTTCATATTCAATTTGAATCCATTTTTCCAAGTATTTTATTTTAACGTCGTAGTAATCTGAAGTGAACAGATGATTTGTTGTTTTCGTGTCAAAAACATCCATTTTGTTTTCGAGATTTTAGTTTTTAATTAATCTTACATCCACATTTTTAACGTTTATTAATTTTTTTTCACACACTCGTCTCTCATCAAATGATCGACATCTTATTTCTGTCCGATTCGAATTGTAATTCCCTGTCCGACAGGACCAGGGCGAAGGCTTCGGTTTTTCTCGGCACGTTCCTATCGAATTGCATCTTGATCTGAATGTCTAACATGCTACTCTTGAGTCGTTCACTCTGTTTACTGACGTCGAACACGAACATGGGATACATCAACTTGTATTCGCCGGGAGATATGTTGGGATTGCTCATCAATTCGTCTAGACCATGATACTTCTTTCTAAAATCAGCGGCGTCGCCGTACAGTCTGGAGAAATCGTTCTTGTCGAACGACGCGTTGTAATCGATTGCTGGATATCTCGTGGCGTTCAGAAACACTTGCATGTTTCTCAAATGGCAGTGATCGAACAGCGACACATTCTTTTCCTGAGCCCTGTCCCTATCGGTCTGAAATGCAACCACGATGAAACGCGGTCTCTCGGAAGCGGATTTCACCGTCAATCTCCAATCGAAGTGATTCGTGGAGGGAGGAATGCTAGCCATGTCGCACTGTCTCATTCTAAATCCCATGGGTAATTTACTCTTGGATTCTATGATCTTGTAGAGACGTGCTTTATCATCGATCGAAGGCTCCACGTGCGAAACGAACCACGATATCTTGTGTAGAGTTATTTTACCCGCATCGGTCGCGGTGAGTTTCACTATTGCGTCATCGTTTCCTTTTCGAATCAACGTCAGATTGTGTTTGAATCCGTACATGATCTTGTTGTAATCGTCTGCGAATCCGAAGATGTGTTTCAAAGGTATCCTGAACGAAAACGTTCCTTTAGGTCTGGACGTCTTGATGACGTAGTCGAATACCGTGGCGGCGCCTGCGCTAGCAGGGCCTACGGTGTCTTTCACCCATAACTGATTAAGTCCTCTGGATTTCGAAAAATCATCAGGATACATCAAGAGTCCGAACATCGTGGTGGCCTGACTGGGATGAAAAACAGATTCTATCTCTTGTCCGGATAGCATGTATTTTATGTTACTGAATAGATGCATGATGCCATTATTGGCAAGAGTAACCGTGTCGTCGTCGGCATAGTCGCTCCCATCTTCCTTGGTGAGACATCCCTGCACCACTATGTAACTCTCGCTAGGATGTATGAATAGATCTTGAGTTTCGACGTTGATTCTTATCTCTCCCGCATTGTTCAAACTCGTTCCGGTTACCGGTTCGTATTCGTGAACCTCATATTCTTGAATACTTTCATCTTTCACTATGCTTTGTACTATATCTAGTATATTTATCATTTTAAAGGATTTTTAGGGTTTTTTTTGTTTATTAATTCACTTGCTTTCTTTATCTAAATAAAATAGTTTTTAATTATTTTTTATTATTATTTTTTTTTCTCTCTTATATATATATGTGTGTAAACAAGAAAATGTCAAAGAGAGTAAATAAAAAAAAAATTTTGTCTTCATCAAAACTTCGTCTTCTGTAATTGTTGTTCGTAAAACTTTCCGATGATCTCTTCTCCCACCAAAGCTTCGATTTCGTAAGTCACCGGATCGGTGTGAAATATTTTGATGATCACGAAAATTTCTGAGGTCCATCGAGGAGTATAACCCTTTTCGAAGTGCTTCTTATAAGCGTAGGTTCTCACTCGATCGCCGACCGCAAATTTCGGCGTTCTAGACTTCTTCCTGATCTTAGATCTCTCGGGATATAGATTCGCGTAGACCCGTTTTTCATTTCGAGGATCGCTAGCTTCCACGGGAGTCATCTTGATCGATCTGTGTCGCGTGTTGTTGTAATCTTTGACCAGACCGTTCAGAGCGTATATGTATTTCTTGGTCGAATTCGCCGTGAAGTATCTGTGCATCTTCTCCTTCATCGTTCGATTCCAACATTCCCCCACGCTGGCTTTCTCTTCATTTTCGATCGAGTAGAGGTCTACCAATCGACGAACGTCCTTGTTGTAGAATTCCTTTCCCTTGTCCACCCACAATTTACTCGGTTTTCGAGAAGACAAGTCGAACACGCTCTTCAGAGCCTCGGCGATGCAAGGTCCCGATTTATCCTTCAAAGATCTGATCCAACCGTATTTGGAAAACACGTCAAAGACAGTCAATAGATATTTGACGCCCTCGTTCCACCTCGAAAACGATCTCATGTCAACCAAGTCGGCAGACCAAATGTCATCCAGACCCTTCACGAACACCCTTCTCTTTCGAAATTTACGCACTATGGGTTTGTGTAACTCCTCGGCCAATTCGCTCGTCAATAATCGTTTCTTCTTCTTCTTTTCAGATGCGCTTTTTTTTTTGAACACCCCATCCGAATCGACGTTTCGCACCGATCAGATTGCCGACCAGCGAACGTTCCATCTTCTCTCTCCTGGTCGGATTCGATATGCCTCTCAATCTCCCCAACATGTTTTTGTCGCAGACATCGTTGCGAGTCTTGGTGTCGGGATGTCCGGCATAGCACAGATCGTGATCGTACGCGGCCGCATCCACCCTATTCACGGGTTTGCTCCAAGATTTGGGAGTCAGATCGGCGTTGAGTCTCTTGTTCAATTTCGTTCCGGGTCCCGTGAAACTGTGACTGGGCAGATGCATTTCGAAAGGTAGATTGTTGATCATTTTATTCACAATGCCTTTACCTTTGCTCGCGTTCTTTTTTTTTGATGAATCTAGTCTTTATAGAACCACACACGTCGCAAATTCCGTGAAGCATCCATCTGTCGTTTTTAGTTTGCACTTCTCTAGAATTACTCGTCTCGGTTACTCTCTTACACTTTACGCAATACATTTTTTAAGAGTTATTTAAATTAATTTCGTTTTTTTTTATTTTATATATAAATTTAATATTTTTTTTTTTTTTAAAATTCTGTTCTTATTATATATATATATATATATATTTTTTTTTTTCAATCGCTGCTCTTGAGTTCTATCATCTTACTGAATTCCTCCCTGGCCTCTTTCCTAACCTTTTCCACGAGAGAATCCTTCATCTCTTCCTTGATGATCTGACGAGTCTTGATTCTCACGGCTTCTTTCATGGCATCGTATTTCGTTTTCTTGCTCAATATCGCGAAGTATTCTCCGTTCGATATCCTAACGTCTTTCAACGCCATAGAGATCATTTCGGATATCGTGTCGATCTTGGAGTCGGCCAAGACGCGAATCTTGTTGTGTTTCCTCGCCTTCAGATATAATTTCCTACTCAAAAAGTTTCCGACCGTGCTAAACAATCCGGCGGCGAGGGCCACTCCTACGGTCAACACGATCGGAACGGCGACTGTGGTCGACAACAATCTGATGCCGGCCGCGTGTAAACCCATGGAAATCGTGATGAGTGTCGTGTCGATCGCGTTGATGAATGTCACGAAATGCGAATACTTCTTCTTGAGAGAATGACGAGAATCTCTCTCTCAAGTTAGATACTCTTGGATTCTATTGATTTGATCGATGCAATACCTCTCTCCTCTTTCTCTTTCTTCTAGCGACGGCACCGGCGGCAAAACGCCGTTCGGCTTCTCGTCCTTGTCGTCCACTGTCGTCGGATACAATTTATTTCTGGTTCTCATTTTGTGGGGTTTTTTTTTCTTTCTTTTTAATACTAGATAAAAAAAAATTATGTGTGTATTTATTTTTTTTTTATTTTCTACTCTCCCTTATTTTTATATCAACGAGAAAAAAAATTTAGACGTATGCTTCGTTCAGCAATAATTTCTTGATGCATCCCTTGTCTTCTAAAGTCAAACTTCTACGCGCCAATTTCAGTTCTTCCGAATCTGTGGGCCTGTCTCGATTCTTACAGAAGACTAATCTCTTCCAAAACGTGATCACATCGTTGAATTTAACGCGTTCGAACACCGGTTCGAAATACATGACGACTATATCTTCCCTTTCCATCATCAGACACGAATGATTCTCGTGATCGAAGTCTAGATGATCCCGACATCCGACGCATCGTTCTAACAAGATGGGACGTAGTTCTTCATTCACGCATATTGCGTATGCTCTCATCAGCATGTTTAAAAGAAACCTCGCTCTAATAGTCTGAGAATCGCCCATGATTTACGTATTTTTTTTTTTATTATCTATTCGATTTGATATATTTAATTTTCTAAATAACTATTTATTTATATATTTTTTTTCTCCCCTATATATATCAATCAAAAACGTGACAGCGGGCTCGCGAATTTCCAACACACACCGACGACAACGACACTCTTCGTTCAGATCGAGTTTTAATACGAGAATCGAGCGATCCGATCGCTCGATCAGCTGAGTGGTTTTTTTTTTGAGAATTTCTCATAGTGGAGGAATTCTACTAATAATGTCATAAATGGGAGAAAAAAAAACCTCACCGCCTCAAAACAATTGCGGGTTCTAAATCATCTGTACCAACGCAATTGCCGATTCTGAATCGCTGATTTAGAACCTCCAAAACTGTTTTTTGCGTTTTTACAGATGATTCATAATCTTTTGCTTTTTGCTCGCGTTCGCCAACGATGGATCGATGGTCTGATCTTGCGATGGGAACGTTGACAAAATTACGTACAAGATAAAAGTGAACTGTACAATTTCACCCCTTTGTTTAAAAACGCGCGTTCACCACGAGTATTTGAACGTTAAAAGCGCGATCTAGGAGTCGCGACTGTACATGATGCGATTCAAGATCATGTACAGTTTTTGTGAACAAGCGTGTGATTTAACACTGAATTCCACGTTGGTGAACGCATCGTGAACGTATGTTGTACACGTACATGTACAAGTGATAGTATATCGGCCTTTATTACCTACTCACGTGGATGTCAAATTGAATGGGTGACACACGATTTTCTTTGTGTTATGTTGTGCTGGAGACCCTGGGTTATTGAGAAAACACGCTAGTTTTTGTCTGCCGGCATATTAAAAAATGCCAAGGTTAACCGAAAAACATAGGTTGCATGCCATTGGTATGCATGAGGCCGGGATACCTCCAGATGATCACGCTGCTGAGTTCAGAGTCACTGTGGTCACTATTTACCATCTCATTGGAAAGTACAGAACCACTGGATCAACTGCAGACCAACCGCATTCAGGTCGATCAAGAGTTACGACCCCTGCACAAGACCGACACATCAGGACGTCTTGCGGGATCATTTCCGTCTTAACTATGCTACAATTCAATAACTACTACACAATAGCCAACTAGCCGACCGAGCAGCTTAGACCGCCCGAAAGACATTTATTTTGGAATAAGACATATTTGGTATCCATGATACACTTTGTAAACAATAACAGTAAAGAAACAAACACCTGTAACCTTGAACACAAAATGTCAGATAAAATCATGAATTCAAAGTTGCCTGGTCTAAGCAATGGCAAAGGTTAGAATTGAAAATACCAATTTTCAAGTTACCGCCTTCTACAAACTATCACATGCCCCAAATCTACAAAACTATTGGCTCTTACAATAACCTATTTGTAACGTCACTGCTTTCTAATTTTCTAATTGGCTAACAATTTTCAAATTTTCTCATTGGTCCAAAATGACCAAACTAAAATATGTGAACGTTTTACACAACATGAAGACAAATGTTTTCTGCTATTCTACAAAACGCGGAAAAATAATATTCCGGTGATGAGGACAGCAGCAATTACTTCTGTTAGAACTAACAATAGAATTAGTGCACAAACTGTCCACAACAGATTTGCTGAACACGGCATATGAAGTAGGCGTCCGTGCCACGTACTAATCCGTACCCAACTTCATTATACCGTCAGAATGGAACGGGTACGTCAGCGAGTTCGCTGGACTCAGTAGCATTGAAGCACATTCATTTTTAGTGATGACTCATGATTTTGTCTATGGCGCGCTGATGGTAGGGCAAGAGTGTATCGCTGACAAGAACAGTTTTCTGATGCTTGTGTGCGGCAGTGCGACTGGGGGTAGCATAACAGTTTGGACAAGAATTTCCTTGCACCATCGAACGCAGCTGATCTTCATCGATGGTAATCTGAATGGACAGAGAAATTAATATATCCCTATGTTAATTGTTATTCCCCGTTCATACACCACTCCGATATGTTCCTTTGTTGGAATTCACACACAATGATCTGAAGTCAATCTCCTGCAACGAATTATAAATGATAATTCGGCTGAAAATCATTCACTATGACAGCATTGCTGTGGTCCAGTCAATGTTCATCTGCTATTATCGTCACACATAAACTTGAAGATAATGATCTGTTTGTTCTGTTTGTATGTTATTGTGTGACTGATTACGAAAAATAAAAATGGCTGATAACCATTTTCGGTAAACAAACTAGTCAATCTCTCACAGATGATTTGATTTCCAACACAGACACGTGGTATCGCTCATTAGTGATAATTTGATGCACAATGATTCCCACCAACTTTTTTTAACGTTTAAGGTCTTATCAAATCTATTTATTCCCAGGCCATAGTTGACTTTGAAATGTTTTCTTAACGTTTTAGGTCTTATCAAATCTATTTATTCCCCGACCATATTTAACTTTGCAATATTATTTTCTAAATTGCATGTAAGTCCCATGTGACGAAAAACGTTCTTGATATATTATTAAGATGATTAGGACCACGGCTTATGAGTGTTACACGGTAAGAACGGGTTGAATTAACTTCTGAACATGTAGGGAGGATCCGGGGCCCAGGGCTGATGATGAGACTGCCGGGTGTATGTAACCCAAAGCCCTGACTGTGCCACATGATCCTATATCCTCTCTGATGATTTGCTACTCTAACTTATTCCCAATAGAAATTAATACATGTATATGTCCCATCTGACAAAAAGGCATTCTTGATATATTACTAAGATTATTCGGACCACAGATTATGAGTGCTATATGGAAATAGCAGATTGAATTAATTTATGAACATGTAGGGAGGATTCGGGATCCAGGGCTGATGATGAGATTGAAGGGTGTATCTACCCCGAAAGTCCTGAGTGTGCCATGTGATCCTGTATCATCTCTAGTGATCTGTTACTCAAACTTTCTTCCAATAGAAAATAACACATGCAATCCTGATATTTATATCATCAGTTTTACATCCAAAAGTTTCCGGTTGGGAGTAGAATAATTCAACACCCTTGCAATTAAAACAGTTACATTTTTACTAATTTTAAAACACCGGATTAGGGAATGAAACATTCCACCATATCCCCCTTTATTCTGGAAAGTAATGCACTTTTCTGTTTTTTATCTTTTTTATTTTCATTTTGTGTTATGCAACATTGTACGAGGAATCGTCATTAAATTCCACTCATGTTAACACTCCATTAACGTTTGTCGCATTCTCAAAATTTCACAACGAATATTTATCGCTTGGCGAACCTACTCCATTAAATATTTTTCTCCACTGTCTGTGCATTTGTGATGTTGGTGGTCGGTTCAGATACTATGGTGGGTAGTGTTAAATTGGACGAGATCCAGACGGATCCTGATTACGATTTAGGTCACCTACTGAATGATAAAACAGATAATGATTCAGCAGCCATATTTAATGATACTGATTGTAAATATTTCCTTCCCGGTGAGTTCCGAAATGAGCTTAGGGGTGCACAAGGATCCTTCTCAGTATTTCATATTATTACCACTCAATCTTTAAGTTACAAGTCAATTAACATAAGTTTGGAGGGCCGTTAAAACTCCATAATTTCAGTGACGTCATTCGATGGAGCCGGGCCGCGGACGATAATGGTATAAATAGCCATTAGCGACCCGCGGCCCAGCTATTTTTAGATTCCATGGTCTAATGAATTACTCCCATTCGAATGACGTCATTTGTATTTCTGAACTGAAGTCGAACGCATGATCGAAACAGAAATATCGAACCGAGTTTAGTGATTATTTCTTCCAACAATTCCCTCATGCGGTTAGCTGTAACAGGGAGTGGTAATAATAGTAATAACATGATTGTTGTCAGGCATCATGATTCATTAGCGGCCCTGCAACAATGATGAACAGCCCTTGGGCTTATTAACGGCCCTCGACTTCGTCTCAGGCCTTTAATAACCCCCAGACTGTTCATCATTGCTGCAGGGCCGCTAATGAACCACAATGCCCTCCAAAATCATGTTATTGTTATATTAATTGTCAAAGTCTTAGTGCTCACTGGGACCCTTTACATCACTTGCTCTCTGAACTCAACGACACAGAGAACATCTTCGATGTGATCGGTCTAACAGAAATCTTCAGAATCCACACAAATATGTCATATACCCTAGAAGGATACCACCCTTTACAATTAAATTTAAGATCTATTGATGACGATGGTCATGACGGGGTCAGTCTGTTTATAAAAAGCGACATTTCTTTTAGTATTCGACAAGACCGTTCCATTTTTCTATCTCCCGTTTTCAAGTCCATCTTCGTTGAATTAAAATACAAAAATTCCTCCAAGGTAATTGGAATAATATATAGACCAAATACGAGGGCAGACATCGACCTGTTTCAATCAAAAATTAACCAAATGACTGATGTCCTGAATAAAGAAAAGAAAGCCTCTATCATTATGTGTGATTTCAATATTGACCTCCTAAAGGTAGCGTCTCATTCCAAAACTGAATCATTTATTGATTTAATGTTTAGTGAGAGCTTCCTACCTAATATATTTTCCAATGATCTCTCATTTTTTTCAAAATCTTGAATAATCCTTATTGATGTTTCAGATCACTTTGGGATTTTTTATGTCGAAATTTCACATTCCAAACCAGTTACATCAAAACAGATCTTGACCAGGAAAATAAATTCCTATACTATCGAACGCTTTAAGTCGTTGTTATCCCAATGTGATTTTAGTCCGGTTCTGGAAACAAACTGCCCAAATGATGCTTACGAAAAATTCCTTAATATTTATTTGAATGCCTATGAGACATCATTCCCTCTCCATGCAAGGCCATCAACAAAATAAGAAATATATACAACAGCAGCCCTGGATGACAAAAGGTCTTCTAGTTTCCGCCAACAATAAGAACAAATTTCTTAACAAAAAATTAATAGCTCCCACTGAGGCGAATGTCAAAAATTATAAAAATTACTGTCGGATATTTAACAAAATTAAGAAACAATGCAAAGCCCTATATTATGAAAAAGTACTTTTAGAAAATAAGAATAACAAGCGAAAGATGTGGCAAATCCTAAATAACGCGAATAAGAATAAAAACCAACGAACTGTACCATCATTTTTTAATCTTGGTTATACAAAGATATATGCACCAAATCAAATTGCACAAGAATTCAATAAGCTTTTCGCCAACACTGGAATTCAGACGTCAAATCAAATATCCAAACCGCGTAAATCATTTGCCGAGTTCTTGAATTCTTCTTTTATGGGAAATGTAAGCCCTACATCCTCTACCGAAATCTCAAATATTGTAAATACAGTGAAATCTAAAGTAAGTCAGGACTGTGAAAATATCACGATCACGACCAGTATTCTGAAACATTCAATAAATCTAGTCGCTTCTCCACTTGCGCACATTATGAATAATTCAGGGAATAGTACCAGACAGGATGAAAATTGCTAAGGTAACTCCAGTCTTCAAAGCAGGTGGTGAGAATAATTTCACAAATTACAGGCCAATCAGTAATTTGCCTGTTTTTTCTAAAGTTCTAGGAAAGCTAATGTCTATAAGACTTGTAAACTTCTTAGATAAATTCGAAATTCTCTGTCACCACCGATATGGCTTCAGGAAGCACCATAGCACACTGCACCCTGTTATGCATCTATTACAATATGTAGCTGAAGAAAATAATAAAAATAGTAAAGAAAGTACACTGGATCTTTCGAAAGCCTTCGACAATATCATCCATGAAATACTACTTCAAAAATTAGGTATATGAGGGAATGCGAACAACTGGTTTAAGAGTTACTTACAAAATAGGAATCAGCTTGTCTCTTTTGGTGACAGTAAATCTGATCTATCTGGACTAAGATGCGAAGTACTACAAGGCTCAATACTAGAACCTATTCTTTTCCTCATATACGTAAATGACATCTGCAATTCAACGAAACTAAATCTTTTATCCTTTGCAGATGATACTTCCACATACAAGGCTGCAGCAGAGTTAAACATGCTTGTGTCAGAATTTAATGAGGAACTTCAAAAAATATTTGACTGGTGTGCATCCAATCACTAAGTCCTGAACCCTATGAAAACTAATTATATTGTTCTTAATCCATGTCAAAAAAAAAAAGAATGTAACACTCCAGAATATTAAAATAAATAATCATATTATTAATACCGGTGACCGTGCCGACAAGGAAAAATTATAAAGTTTCGTGGCATAACTATTGATGAAAAATTATCTTATAACGCCCACATATCTCCCCTCGAAAGTTGCTCTTGTGAATTATGCCCTCAGTAGAGTGAAAAAAATCCTACCCCACAAAGTAATGAAAATCCTATACTTTACACTTATACAAAGTCATTTTATCTATGGAATTCCCTTATGGGGTGCCTCAAAAGTCTGTTACCGTTTTTATAAATTACAAAAGTGATCAATACGAAAAATAAACAACAAGAAGTATAATGCTCACACTGACTCTCTTTTTATTAATGATAAAATACTAAAAATAAAGGATTTGTATACTTTACATGTTTCCTTATTTATGTTTGATTGGCAAAATGGAAACCTACCAAAGTCATTTGCTGGCTTCGTTTCCACTATAAATAATGACTATATGAAAACATGCCAAACAGGGCTCATGCGTAGCCATAGAACACGAACCAAAGAGCTCGACAACCTGCCTGTTTTTGCTTTTCCGAAACTGTGGAATGGATTAGATATATCCATCCGAAAAATAAGAAATAGGAAAGAGTTGAAGACAAACCTTATAACAAAAATTCTTTCCACTTATTCAGATAATATTTCCTGTTCTAATCCCTACTGCCAGGACTGTATCACTTAGTACGCCCTCAAACCTTAAAAACACCCAGAATGCAACCTATTTGCTTTCTTTTCTCAGTTTCTGCCCACAAGTAATAATATTAACTTTCCCGTAATATTATAGCATTACAAGTATAAACAATACAAGGTGCCACTAAGTCTTCATTCTGTGCATGACTTGTCTTCAGTGGGGACTTTTGTCTGGTATTCTCGTCCTTTCTGGTCTCCTGATTTGGTCTCAACTGTTCCAAACTTTAAGGCTGTTATTCTCATAAAAATCGGATCAATGAACCAATATAATTTTAGAGACCATTTCAAGAGTACCAAGCTGTAAATGATACCGTCCAACCAACATTCGCTTGTGCAAATGTCGCAGTGTAACTCTGTCTGTTGGAGCTAAAACAGAAATAACAATGTTGCCCTTGTACATCATTTTCTTCTTCGAGTTCCTTTCGTCATTCTGTAGTTTTCTCTTTTCTGTCAGAGGGAAAGGCGGGAAGACAGCCAATCTGGCTATGCCTTTCCCTACCAGTATACAAAAATTGTTATACCCAATTATCTATGTATATCTGGAATAATATTACTGTATATGAGAATCCTATTATGATGTAACCATTAGGTATATATTTATCATTTTTGTATATTGGTAAATAAACATATCCCATCATATCATAGGGACGAAATTCTTAACACTGTTGTTATCCCATCATTCAACTTTAACGTCGGAGTGCAGTTATTCCAGCCCAGCAAGACAATGCTCGATGTCACATGGCGCATATCTGTCGAGACCTTCTTGAGAAACAGAGCATCGAACTTCTTCCCTGGCCATCACTTTCACCAGATTTGTCGCCAATTGAGCATCTTTGGGATCAATTGGGATCAATTGGACTGTCGGGTATGACTTCGTGATCTTCAGACGTTAGGCGATTTACGTAATCTTCTAAGTCAGGAGTGGAACACAATACCACAGGGTGACATCCAGAGACTTATCAGGTCCATGCACCGTCGATGTCTTGCCACCCAAGAGGCAAACAGTGAACATACACACTATTGACTGTATGTGTGAACTTTTCATTTTACACCATGTCTGAATTGCGACAGTAAGAAATATGAAATTATGCAATTTCATACAGCTAGACTCAAAATATGAATTTACAATAATTTGTTTGGGATTACAGTCAATAATACTAAAAAAAAATTGTTCCTCAAAGTTTATTATACTTTCATTTTTGACTTCGTATATAATGAAATTTGGAAACTTTTCGAAGCATAACTAGAATGACTCGACGGGAAAGGAACTGGTATAAATGGTGTAAGGAAAACAGTTCTGGCTTGTACATCACCAGTTATATACAGAAACATTTATGCCATAGCGATTCCGTTAAATACAAGGGTTTAAAGTTTAATGGATTATGGACATGTACTTAATGATGAGCCTCCATGGACATGATGCAGCAAATTACTGAGATCATTTTGCAGGGGCCGAGAGTGAATTCGAAGCTGATCATACTTTTGTCCTTTTGAAATATATTCCTGACTCTTGTGGTCTGGAAGAATCTCTTGATAAAGCCTGCCCTCTTTCCACCAAAGAGACTTTTTGGGGAATCCAGTTTGACAATTTGGATCTTTCTTTGACAGTGACAAAAGAGAAAGTTATAGAGGTTTCCTTGTTAGTGCAGAATTGGTTAATCAGAAAAGAAGAAAGTAGAAAAGAATTCAAATCTATTTTAACTCTTAAAGGCCTATTTCCGACTTTTCCGACTTCAGAACAGGTGCCTTAACATGTCATCATGGGAAGATCCTGTTGACAATAGACAAAATTACCTAGGCTTTGCTTTCTAGTCAAGCCTTCGCTGCCTTATCAGGCAGCCAAGACTTAACTTGAAATCACCACAAGCCATTTGACTGATAGAGACTGTGGAATGATAAGAACTCAAGACCCTTGTCCAGGCCCTTAAGGGTTGAGCAAGCTTAGTTTTATCTCAGCTTTTGTTAAACCTGTCAGTTTTTTATTTCTCCGCTTCTCACTTGGCTTCGATCTCTGAATATTCATGATAAATACAGATTATTATGATTATGTGCATGTCCTGTGATTTGTATCAGAATCGAGATGGTGTCCAGAATGGGATCTCAACGAGCCGGCTTTGCTGGTGAGTTGTGATCCCATTTTTGGACACCACCGAGAATCTTATGAAAATCACAGGACATGCACATTATCATCATAATTCATTATCTAACAATTCTGTCACATAAACAGATTAAATCTTAAATTATTAATACAGTTTGGGAACATATATGTTGGGAGAGAAAAAGTTTTAAAAAACCCATATTTTATGGAACTTTTGTGTTGTGCACTCTCATTTATATGATACGGAATCAGAACATATTATGTGATACATACCGTTTCTCATGGCTTTCAGACCAAAATCTGTATGATTGTCAGATAAAAAAATTCTAGGCAATTCACATTCTAAGACCAAAGGGGCAGAACTCTGTCAAAAAAAGTCTGATTAAAAAGTAAAATTGCAGGTGCACAGGATCCCTAGGTGGTAAATATCCATATCAGGTTTCAAAGGAATCGACTCATAAACATCTAAGAAAATCTCTGGACAACATTTGCACATTTTAAGATGATAAAGGGCATAACTCTGGCAAAAAATGTCTGATTAAAACTACAATTACTGGTGCACAGATTCCCATGGTAGTAAACATCCACATCAAGTTTCAAAGGAATCGACCCATAAACAATTCTGAGAAAATCTCCAGCCAAAATTCTAGGCCTGCTATTTCGAGTTGAAAAGGGGCATAATTCTAGAAAACACAATCTGACCGGCACTTATCGCATGTGCGCATGTTACCAAGTTTCAAGCATATTGGTCCCTGAACGTCCAAGAATTATGTCTATGGACAGACAGATGGAGGGACGGACAGATGGGCGGATATGTTAAAAAGATTTTCTGTGGTGGCCAGTCTCATTAAATTTAATAGTGTTCCCATGATGGATATGGAAGAATGGTCTCTACCTGACATTTGCTTCTCTTGTAATGCCTGTTAACTTGGCTGTGGTAGATTTGTAGTCAAGATTATTTTCATACTAGATTCCAGAATTCAGAAAAAGAATGTCTCTTTACATTAACTGTCTTGAACTGCTAATGATTTCGGTGAATCCGAGATTATGGGGCAACTAATTTTCTGGTAAGAAAATTGTTGTCTTGTGTGATAACTAAATATGTCTGTGACTGTGTTAGTTTTAAATTCAGAAGCCTGTCAAAAAGCGATTTTACAACAGTGTTTCCAAGAGAGTCAATTTCTAGCAGCCGCAAATGGATTTCAGATGAAGGGAAAGCATTTGTCCGGGTGTGATAACAGGATAGCTGATCTTCTCTCCAGGTGGTCAGACACAACACAACACGGGCTGCCAAAATCATTCAGTTCATCAATGTCTGAAGTTCAAATACATGAGCATTTATTCACATTCTCTCATGACAGGTAGGTTATTTTTCGGTAGAAATTACATTTCACAGTCACATTTAAATATTATAATTTTTTTTATTATTATTATTATTTCAGACTCTCTTACATTGTATCAATTTTAAGGAAGGGAGCTTTGGCCTTTACTTTAGCTGCCTTTGCAGGTGAAACAGTCAAAAATTTGAAAATTCAATTTGAAGCCTTTTTCTTGCACTATAATTTTTATGAACTTAAACCTCTACCTGTTTCTTCAGATATTTTGCATTTATATACAAAGCTCAGTTTTTGAACAGATCCTTCAAATCAACAGAATCCATTCAAAATTATGTAAGCAGAGTTTAGAATCTCTGTATACTTTGAATGAAACATTTCCATCTGATAATGGTCAGTTGCAACTCATTTTAAAAGATATGGCTAGATTGAGTTCACATGACCCAAGAAGGGCATCTCATATTTCTCACTTAATTTCATGAGGCGAAAAAAGTGTTTTCATTCTCAGGCAATCCACCATTGAATTTGAACCCCGTCATTGGACATTTTTATTGCCTTTCAGTGTACAATATTAGTACAAACTCAGGGAGACCTGAAACCTTGTACATTTTTTTTATTTTGATTGATGCATATTTATTTAGTTGCGTCTCCAATATGTTTGCCTTATTGTAATTTATGGGAGAGTGCAGGCACTCTCCCATAAATTGTAACGAGGCAAATCCCCATAGATTAAATACTTTCACTTCAAAGATAATATGAAGATCACCAGAAGAATATGAAGCCTTTGAATTGCAGTATCTACAGTTTGTTTTTAGATGAAAGTTTTATTTTTCAAATTAAAAATGAATTTATTTGTACAAATTTGCACTTTCTATATTTCTGTGTGTAAAAAAAACAGCCGAAACCCTTTCCATGTTTGCTCACTTTTTCCAAAAGAAAAATTAAAAAGAAGAGCCTCTCTCTCTGACTGATCTGAAAAAAACAAATGCCTGAGAATCAATTTATTTATTTTCTGTGGCCTTACATATGTTTTCTCTGAGAATTCAAATGATGCTATTTTGGAGCTTGTTTTAATCTGCTTTTCCACATTCTCTTGGAAATCAAAATGGTTCATGATTCCATTCATACTTTTGATCCCAAGAAACATCTGACTAGAAGAAACTTTGAAATGCATGATGCCAAGTTAATTGCTAATTTTTTGGAGGAAAACAATTCAGCTGGGAGAAGGTACTTTCCAAATACCCATGGTTAAAATCCCATCCTCCTCTCTTTGTCCAGTCCAGGTCGTCTCATATAGGCGTCTATTAACCTTTAACCTAACACATTGTTTTTTAAAAATAAATTAAATTTCACATTTTTAAAAACAAATCCCACTCGATGAGCAGGTTTTAATGATATCCATATTTATATGGTTTTGTCCAGGCATTAGTAAGATATTTTAGGCTGTGGTGAGCTTATTTTGGTAAATTCCCTGGCCATGTTTGGTCTGTGTTTCGTAAAGGATTTACTAAAGCTGCTCCCAAATCCCCAGCCAACTTACAACAAGAAAACAGACACATCACTCCAGTAACTTATCCAAAAAAAATTCAAAAGATATTGAAGGATTTGATTTCTAAAACAGGTAGGGATCCAGAAGAATTTATTTTCTACGAGGTGGAACCATGTTTGTCATCTATTGTGGATTTCTCCAAATCTGATACAATTGGGTGGTGATTGGAAATGTGACGGTTACCAAACATATTTAGATTTTACTTTGGAGGATAAAATTCATGTCAGTAATATACTGAAATCTTTCATTAATAAGGGAGACATTTTATGATATTTTTTCAGGGAAGGGCATTCAATACCCAAATAATTGAGAGCACAGTGGATCAGTAGGTAGAGATGCAGGCTGCAAGCAGAGAGATCCTTCGTTTGAATCCCACCTGCAGCGACTGTGGTGTGTCCTTGGGCAAGACACCTAATCCCAGTCGCCAACGTGGGGGGCACGGTGGCGCTGTGAACTAAGGCGAACTATACGTCGATTGTGCACTTGTCTTCAACCAATGCTAACCCTGTTTGTGTGGAGTTAGTACATTGAGGAGTCTGACAGGTGCTCGCCATTGCTCACTCCGGGTATTCCGGCTTCCTCCACCTGTAAAACTGTCCGACACAAGATGACTCTGGCTGTCAAAAGTGTCATTAAATCCGAATAAATAAATAATACCCAAATATGTGACAGATATACACTGGACAGATGTCAAACTTTATCCTGGGACTACAACTAAAAGAATAACCAGAATAATTCAAATGAAAATATTTTAGACTATGATTTTTTAATTATTCATGTAGGAAACAATGACATTAATACTCTCTTTTTACACGAAATAATTGCTTCATATATTAATTTGGTATCTGTTATTCAGAATCTAAGTACATGTAAGATAATATTTTCTTCCATTACTCCTAAACAATGTGATTTTGAGAAAACAGGTGAAAAAGTTATTTTATTTATTTATTGATGTTTAAGGTCACATATTTCTGCACAATGGCTAATTATGACCATGACTGTTTTACAGGTCGAGGAAGCCGGAGTACCCAGAGAGAACCAGAGAGCAACGGCGAGCAACTGCCAGCTCCCCAACATACTAACTTCACACAAGCCAGGATAGCATTAGTTGAAGACAAGTGCACCATCAACGTGCAGTATGCCTTAGTACACGGCGTCACTGTTCCCCCACATGTGCAATGGTGGAGAAGTGTCATTGCCGCAGGTGAAAATCAAACCAAGGACCTCTCGGCTTGCAGCCTGCACCTCTACCTACTGAGCCACCCCCCCCCCCCCCAAAAAAAAGTTATTGAGGTTAACAAAGCTTTAAATAAACTATACTATGTATTCAACGGTATGTCCGTTTCATCAGAAATTTTAAGCCTTTTACTATTACATGTAATTCTAGGCATGCTGCTGGCGGATATTCCTGCACAGCACAAGGTTTCTCTTGTCACTAAAATAAGTGTAATTTTGGCACATTTAATCATATTTTCCCCCTATAAACTGAATGGATTTTTTTACCAATGATTTCTTATGTTACAAAGACATTTAGATTAATTTTTCACCAAATCCAGCCATGGCTGCTTCATAGCAGCCATGACTAGATTTGATGAAAAATATTTTTAAAATAGTGAATTAAGAGTTAAAAGGCCGTGTCTTCCCGTGAGACATTTATATGCAGTTAAAGATGGTGGTCTTCATTTAAATGCTGGATGGACTAGAGTTTTGCAAAACTTGTTCATTCAGGTGGTCATTCACTTAAGGGGTTATCTAAGTAATGGAATTTTGTTTATTTTGAAATTCTCACTCTCATATTCCTTAAATTCAGATTAAATATACACAAATTATACATCAAAACTAGAGAATTGTAATTTGTTTGGACAAATTACGGACTTTCCCAACTCTTTAATGTGAAAAGGCAAACTGTATTGTACACAAAACTATCGATCAGGTTTGAAAACAGAAAATTTAGTGGAAATCAAAGTTTTTGTGATGCTACTAGTTTTTATGCAGCCAAAACAGATATTTGAGATACAGCAGGACACCAAAACATTTAACACAAAATTTGCTCTTCAATAATTACAGAATATTTTCATAGAAAGCAAAACAAGCGATGTCCTTTCTGCTTTGGAAAAAATTAGTACATATGAATTATGGGCGTACAGGCCGGGGTTTCATGAAGGACTGTGCCCCAACCCACCCCTGAGTCAGGAAGGAGCCGATTTTTCAGCCGATATGCCAGAAAATTTTGGACAATTTAGTTGCCAGAAATGACCACTAAACATTTTGGTTTTCCACACAAAATGTTGTTTTCCTATCTCATCATTTAGAAGTAGCAAGTAAACTGACCATTATACTGTACAAGTTGATTCAGTGGAACCGTATCCACGTTAATATTATTCATTTATAATCACACAAGTACATATAAAGAGTTCTATTACTGCATATTACGGGAGCACGGTGGATCAAAAGGTAGAGATGATTGTTGCAATCCAAGAAGTCCTCGGTTCGAATCCCGCCTGTGGCAACCATATTATGTCCTTGAGCAAGACACTTCATCCCAATTTAATTTCCCACGTGGGGGGGGGGGGGGGGGGCGGGACATGATGGCGATGTGTACTAAGGGTACTTTGAGGGTGCGCTTGTCTTCAACCAATGCTAACCCTGCTTTTGTGGAGTTAGTATGTTGGGGAGTCTGAGTCGCTTGTCATTGCTCGGTGGTTCTCTCCAGGTACTCAATGAGAGGGAGACCCCCTCCACTTCCTCCCATACCCACATTTGGCATTTCTTCCTGAGATTCAACTTTTTCGGGCTAAAAGGGTTCATCCCCACCCCCCCCCTCCCCACACACACACCCCTGAAAAATAGCCCTATGCAATGAATACCTGGACTTAAATAAATACCTATATTATGGTCATGATATAGCTGTAGATGCTGAAAGTGACCTTAAATATCAATAATTAATTTATTCTCTATCATTCTGTCTGTTTGTGAATGTGTGGGATTTGTCAACAAACGAGGGTAAGCTTCCTACTCCATGATTTCACAATTTTTCCAACACATCTGTTTCAGATACAATGAAATGCATGTAATATGAGTTACTGTCACGCACAAAATAGTTGTTTATTTGATATGGTTTAAACCATCTAGAGAGCTAGTATACACAGTGATGGGTACAGTTCAAGTCAAAATGAGTTGATTAAAGGGATGTTGAACAGCTTGTTAATATTTCTTGCATTACATTACTACTTTGCTATTTATTGACAGAAGGATTTCACAGAGGGTTTCCCTGACAGTATTTATTTATTGGTGTTTGCGGTCACATACTTATCCACAATGGCTAATCGTGACCGTGACAGTTTTACGGGTGGGGGAAGTCGGAGGTCCCAGAGAGAACCACTGAGCATCGACGAGCAACTGTCAGCTCAACATTCTAATTATGTTCAAGCTCCGCTGAAGCAGGGTACCAGCGGTTGAAGACATGTGCACCATTGACATGCAGTACCCCTTAGTACATGGCATCATCGTGTACGCCTTAGTACATGGCATCATCGTGCCTCCATGTTGGCAACCGGGATAAAGTGCCTTGCCCAAGGACATTACGTGGGTCGTCCCAGATAGGGATCAAACTCGGGACCTCTATCATAGAAGTCAAACAGTCTACCACTGAGAAAATGTGCTTTCTTTCCTGGCGGTATTCATATTTTTACGGCCAAACTGGTGTTGAATAACACGGAACACCAAAACATATAACACAAAATTTGTTCCCCATTGATTTTTGAAAGCAGTTATGGAAAGCTCAGAGAGCTCTTTCCTTTTTGTTTTTGCACAAGTGAGTATTCACTCAAAGTCATTTTTTGCAGACAGTGCTATTTTTAAGTGGCCAAAGCACATGTTTCATTAAGTCCCAGAACATAACTAAAGCCGGATTTATTGATTCAACATCTCTGCATAGAGCAAAGCAAAGTGTCTCAAATTAACCCATTCCAAAATGATAGTAGAGGGTAACCAAAGTTGGATAATTTGGGTATTTCCAAATGGTACACTTATTCTCACTCTCTTTGTGCTTGAGGGTTAAATCTGAGATTGAAAAGGTATACCAATCTTACTCAGGGAAGGTGAGTACAGAAAAGTACGAAATTAATCCGAAAATGAATTTTGTCTGACGGTACTAATATTTGTACGAGCAAAACTGTTACTGGATTTATTTATTTATTTATTTATTTATTTATTTATTTATTTATTTATTTATTTATTTATTTATTTATTAGGTTTTAACGACACATTAACAGCCAAGGTCATATTATGTCGGTCACAGTTGTATGGGTAGAGGAAGCCGGAGTACCCAGAGTTAACCACCGAGCAATGACCAGCAGCTGCCAGCTCCCCAACATAGGCAGGGTTAGATTGGTTGAAGATATGCGCACCATTGGCGTGCAGTATGCGTTAGTACACGGCGTCATGGTGTCCCCATGCGGACAGCCGGGGTGAAGTGATCGGGACATAATTGGAATATATCCGACAGATACAATGTCGGATATATTCCAATTATGTCCCGATCATGCAAGGCAGCAACTTGAAATTTTCAGAATGTTTCCTACTGTCCCTGCCCGACAGTTTAGTTTAGTATCTCTGTCAAGTGCCGAGACCGCGTGAAAATACCATGGATCAGGTGGAAACCGAGGGCACGATTCGTCCCTACTTTACTCTCAACTCAACGACTTTTCCATTCATTATTTACCTGTCATCGGCTGAGTTAGGTATTATATTTGTCTATTTGATGAACTTTTCAACCTTAACTATTTGCGGCTTCATGTAGCACCACTGAAAGGCCACTGCACGGTTACCAATATATTCAGGGATTGATTTTACGAAAATCACAATTATTCCGACTATACCCACATGGGAACTCCTAAATATGCCAAGGGTTAAACTTTTGATAATCACGTATAAAACAGAAGTTGTCATGCTATGCTTGCTGCATGCAGGCAGGCATAGAAAACATTCAGCGCTCAATGAAGTAGGAATGGAGTAAATTGTCACTAAAACCTACGAAATTCTGAAAAAAATGAGTTTTTTTCGACGGCATCTACCATTATGCATCTGAGACAGGGATTACGTTGAACTTTACAGCAACCTTATAACGGAAAATATTCTTGGAATTGAACTGTGAATCCGAATTTCGAAAGCATTTTTGAATATTCTGTTCCAAACTACCACTGCACGCTTATCAATATTCAGTGATTTTATGAAAATTAAAATTATTCCGACCATACCCATATGGGCAGTCTCGAATCTGCCAACGGTTAAACTTTTAATAATGACATATAAAACAAAAGTTGTCATACTATGACTGCTGCATATAGAAAACGTTCAGCGCTCAATCAATTAGGAATGGAGTAAATCGTCACTTAAACTTACCAAATTCTGAAAACGAGAGTGTTTTTGGACTGCACCTATCTTTATGCAAACAGAAGGAGCATAGGGTTAAACTTTACAACCAAACTTACAACAGCAATATGCTCGGTAGGCAATTGTAAATACGAACATGTAAATCATTTTTCGATATTCCTTTCGAAAATGGAAGAAAAGTGAGCTCCAAATTAGCCAATTTTATGAAAAATTTTAGGGCACTCAAATTCAAGGCCGAAAACTGGGTGAAGGTTAAAACTTTGAATAAAATATATAACAGCAAAATCATTCTTGGATGAAGGCCCAATCCTCTCATGGAAAAGGTTTTGATACAATATGGCTCCAGTGCTGAGAAAGTGCATGCAAACGTTGGCGAAAATAACAATTATTCTGACAGTACCCTTATGGGAAGTCTCAAATCTGCCAAGGGTTAAACTTTTAATAATAACATATAGAACAAAATTTGTCATACTTTGACTGCTGCAAGCAGCTATAGAAAAGATTCAGAGCTCAAGCAATTGAAAATGGAGTAAATCGCCACCTAAATTTACCAAATTCTGAAAAAATTGGAATTTTTTTGGACGGTACCTACTTTTATGCAACCAGAATGGGATAGGGTTAAACTTTACAAACAAACTAACAACAGCAAATATGCCCGATTGTCAATTGTGAATACGTACATGAAAAGTGTTTGAAATTAACCCCTTCCAAAATGATAGAAAAGGCAACCAAAAATGGCTAACTTTGGCATTTTCAAACGGTACTCTTATTCTCGATCTCATTGTGCTAGAGGGTTAAATCTGAGATTAAGAAGTGAACAGTAACTTTCTTCCACAATCATTGTTGCATCTACCCATACCAAAATAATTATTACAACTACCTTGTAATTAGAAAAAATTGCTCTTGAAGGTGGCGAAAATAACAAATATTCTGACAGTACCCTTATGGGAAGTCTCAAATCTGCCAAGGGTTAAACTTTTAGTAATAACATATAGAACAAAATTTGTCATACTTTGACTGCTGCAAGCATCTATAGAAAACATTCAGAGCTCAAGCAATTAAAAATGGAGTAAATCGTCACCTAAACTTACCAAATTCTGAAAAAAATTGAAGTTTTTTTGGACGGTACCTACTTTTATGCAACCAGAATGGGATAGGGTTAAACTTTACAACCAAACTTACAACAGCAAATATGCTCGATAGTCAATTGTGAATACGTACACGAAAAGTGTTTGTGATTAACCCCTTTCCAAAATGATGGAAAAAGCAACCAAAGTTGGCTAATTTTGGCATTTTCAAACGGTATTCTTATTCTCACCCTCATTGTGCTTGGGGGTTAAATCTGAGATTAAAAAGTAAACAGTAAGTAACTTTCTTCCGCTATCATTGTTGCATCTATCCAAACCAAAATAATTGTTACAACAACCTTGTTATTAGAGAAATTTGCCCTTGAAGTTGGTCAATTTTGAAGAAAAATTCTATATTCATGTCATTTTTGGCCAGTGGGGGTTAAAGTTGAAAGATCTGAGTGGTGATTGTGGTGTATCATGTTATGCTCTAAATGTGTGGAAAATTTGAGCTAAATAACTGTAAACAATTTTGAGACATTCGAAAAATGGTGAAATTTTGAAGGTTTTGGCAGAATATTTTGAAAACACGCATTTTCACAGATATGATGATACCGCATTTCACTAGTTTTTATGGCATTACATCAGTGTGCCAAATTTGGTCAAAATCGTACAGCTTGTTTTCGAGCAGCTCAACAGACAAAATTCAGGGAGGAAAAAAAAAATAGAGAAGAAAAATTTTGAAAAAGAAGAATAACAATAGTCTTTCCCAAACTGGGTTTGGGAAAGCCTAATGAAGGTTGGGATGTATAGAACACGAAACACATGTAAATTGTAATCAACTCATAGAGCTGACAGTAGGCACCACTGGTTCCTGGAAGTCTCCTATCGCATTTGCACCAGAACTGATAATAAAAAAATATTTCGCAAGAACAAATCGTGGCCAGATGTGCTTCAAATATTCAGTAACAAAGCTAGGCATTCAAAACACTGTCTAGTGCAGCGACAGGACTTCATTTTGGAAAAGGACAACACTGTCTGCATTTTTTATTGAAGATGGTTTCCATGCTCGACAGACATGCGCAAATGACTCAAAACCACGAATTTCCATCGAAAAACAAAATCGTAATTCTAAGAAATTTCAACAGGTATCATGATACCTTGCATTGAATATGGCAACTGTGCAATCTCTATCTAATAACAGTATACTGTATTAAGGCGATCTATGAAGGCGATCTTTTTCATTATTTGATTTTAGACGGCGTTGTTTTTACATGCTATGACGTCGACCGGAAATCGAAAGTATACTCATACGAAAACAAAGGCAAAGGCTTTGGAATGTTCCCCCTTGCAGCTCTGTCGCCGTGTCTTGAAGAATTTTGATCCCCTAGTTTTGTTCTTGGACATGTAAAGCACATTTGGCCAAAGTTGTTTTCGTGAAATATTATTAAATTATCAGTTCTGGTGCGAATACGCCAGCAGACTTCCAGGAACCAGTGGTGCCCGCAGTCAACTCTATGAGTTGATTACACATGTGTTTCATGTTCTATACATCCCAACCTTCATTTTGATGTACATTTTGTGTATATTTAATTTGAAATGAAGGAATATCAGAGGTGAGATATATCAAAATAAACAAAATTTCATTATTTATATATGCCCTTAAGGCCTTCATAATCAACTAATGTGAGCATATGTCTTTTATTTTCAGGAGAGAATTTCTTTCTAAGCTGGATTCTTCTTCAGCCTTCCAAATCTGCCAAAGATATAATGATCTCTTTGGAGTTTGTTTTTCCACATTTATGTTCCTGTTGCTTGCTTCTGATAATCTGATGTTCGATCTCCTGCAGGCCTTTGGCTTGGTGGATGTTGTCCATAATGTAAGTTAATTTTTATGTTATTCAGGTTTGTTTCCATACTAAAATTTGCTTGGATGGATGTATTTCAACATTTAATTGGATAACTGATATTCAGGTCTCATTCCTGTTAATTTATTTAGTAATTAAATTATTTATTTTATCAATTTATTTGTTTATTTATTTATTTAAACTTTGTTTACAACCAAAGGCCAAAGTAAGCATAAACTGCTTACTTCTTTAACAATTATCCCCGAGATGATCATTGATTTTTCCACTCCTGTTTTTTTCTGGTAGGCTGAGCCATCATGTAAGGTACCTAATCAAATGTATGTTTATTTCTTTATTTATTGGAGTTTAATGACTCTTTTAACAGCCAGGGAACCTAGCTGTGTCAGACAGATTTATGGGAGGAGGAAGCCAGAATACCCAGAGAGAAACACTGTTAGACCCCCAACGTACTTACATGTACTATGCACAAGCATGGTCAGCATTTGCTGAAGACAAGTGCACCGTTGATGTGCAGTGCACCTTAGTACACAGCTCCACCAAGCCACGTACCAAGTGGGCAATAGAGGTAAAGTGCCTTGCCCAAGGACACAACACAGTTACTGTTGGTGGAGATCGAACCATGGACCTTTTGGTTTGAACTCCAATGCTGTAACCACTGAGTATTGTAAATATATGCACCTACACTGTATTAACTCTTAACACACCGAATATTTTTAAACACAGATTTCATCAAATCCAGATATGGCTGCTGTGAAGCTGCCATGACTGGATTTGATCAAACATTCATAGAAAATGAACTCAAGATGTCAGTAGTCAGAAAGTTGATTGAATGTAAAGAAGATAATTTGGTTAAATCAGCCTAAATTAGATCTATTCAAGTGACAAGAGATTTGCAGTATTGGAGTCTTTGGACAGGAATATTCTCCAGTTGCATGATAGGTGTTAATTTATACCATGGTTACCTATTCTACAATATATGAAAAGCTTATGACATAAATTTTAGCTTTATACACCAACCGTGGTGAACATGCCAGCAAAGGGATTTCAATAGTTAAAATTTACACCTACAGTGGAACTACATCCAAGTTGACCTTTGGTGGACCTGAATGCAACTTCTCTAAATTTATGGCACGTCGCCTCAGGAAGAGTGAAATGAAAGTGACAATTATTTATTACGTTTTTAAATGAGTTTACCCCATAAGACACCAAAACTTAAAAAACATGCATTGTCTCATGTTAATAAAGCATCCACAACTCGAAATGGTATGTTATTATGCTATTAAAATGAAAAAGGCCCGGTTTCATTTTCCATTTTGTTTTGGCGATAAAATTGATAGCAGAAGTACCCACCCACTTGTAAACAAACACAGATTCGCATGTGTGTATGTCTGGTGCTCAGTAAAATCGAGAAAAAATAATAGTGACTCTTAATAATCTGACGATCAAGGTATAAATAAAATATACCCATAGTAGCTTGGTGTACCAAATGTTCACCACTCGTGGTAAAGTGGTGTTAACCGCGTGCCAAAGGCTCACGGTTAACATCACTTCACCACTCGTGGCGAACATTTGATACACCAAGCCACCACGGGTATATTCTATATATAATGTGAAATAAACAGCAATCCTATGGAAGATACGAGTTGTTAGCTTGTTTGATGAAGGGAAGAAGCTCTTTGTCTTCATTAGTGAAAGTATTGATTTTCTGTCTTAAGAGAACTCTTACCCAGAGGGTTAGTTTGTTTATTTCAGGTTTAATGACACTTTTAACAGGCGGTTTTATGTGGAAAGGATGGAGAAAACCACCGAGCAAATGGCAAGTATTTACTGTCTGACCCTCCAACTTACTAACAAGCTGGGTTAGAAGCAGCTGAAGCCGAGTTTACCATTGGTGAACCCTATGCCTTAGTACACAATCCCACCATGACATGATCCTAAATACAGTGTGGTGCAACATGTTTCATGGAGTGTGTGGTGGTGGTGGGGAGGGGGGGGGGGGGTCTAAGGTGCATACAGTACAAGCAATCATAAGAGGTTTGTTTGCGGTTTCATTCTCACAGAAAATTTAATGATTTATCCTTTCCACCTCCTGGTGGTTTTGAAATCTCCACTTTTGTGTGTGTGTGGAGGGGACTATGAGCTGTGGGCAGAAGGCAAATAGGCAGGTCAAAGTCTATGTTTATGGGGAAATGTCCACTATGCCCTCCACCAGTGCAACCACTGGTATTCAACATGAAATGTCTTGGCCAAGAACACATCACAGATGATCGGAGTCAGCATCAAACCATCAACCTCTCAAGATCAAGTCCAATGCACTGACCAATCAGCAACACCACCTCCTATCTGCATGTACAAACTTCTTGAATTATTCAGTTTTTGAAGTTTTAGGGTTACTTGTGGCAAGGACCACAAAGATGAACCAATTAAGGTTGAACACAAAAGTGTGCAAAATTGCAGAAACTATTGTTAGACTGTTTTCGAGAGACAGAGGGAACAAAATCAGGTAAAAAAAATGCCGATAGGATCATCGATCCAATGTCGAGTTGTGACAGCACAAAAGTGGGTTTAATCATTATCAACTTATAGTCCGGAAACCAATTGTTTACAATTTAGAATGTGATAGGTCACTGTGACCTTGACCTTTGACCTAGTGATTCCGAAATAAATAGGGCACTTTCTTGCACCAATGCCAACCTACGTATGACGTTTCATGAACGTAGGTGGAAACATTGTCACATTATCATCTGGAAACCAATTGTTTACGATGTATTATGTCCAAGGCCACTGTGACCTTGGCCTTTGACCTAGTGAGTCCAAAATAAATAGGGGTCTTCCACTCACCTAGGCCAACCTACATATTAAGTTTCATGAATGTGGGTCAAACCATTACCAAGTTATTGGCCGGAAACCAATTGTTTACGATTTACTATATTGAAGGTCACTGTGACCTTGACCTTTCACCTAGCATGTCCAAAATAAATAGGGTTCTTCCTCTCGCTGATGCCAACCTACCTATGAAGTTTCATGAACATGGGTCGAAACATTATGAAGTTATCATCCAGAAACCAATTGTTTACGATTTACTATGTTGAAGGTCACTGTGACTTTGACCTTTCATCTAGTGAGTCCAAAATAAATAGGGTTCTTCCTCTCACTGATGCCAACCTAACTATGAAGTTTCATGAACATGGGTCAAACCCTTATCAAGTTATCATCTGGAAACCAATTCTTTTGATTTACTATGTTCAGGGTCACTGACCTTTGACCTAGTGAGTCCAAAATAAATCGGGCTCTTCCTCTCACAAAGGCCAACCTACATATGAAGTTGGGTTGAACTTGTGGGTTGAACCGTAGTCAAGTTATCATCCGGAAACCAATTGTTTACAATTTACTATGTTCAAGGTCACTGTGACCTTTGACCAAGCAAGTCCAAAATTAATAGGGTTCTTCCTCTCACCGATACCAACCTACCTATGAAGTTTCATGAACATGGGTTGAACCATTATCAAGTTATTATCTGGAAACCAATTGTTTACGTACGCCCGCCCACCCGCCATTCATCAAACTATAAGTCGAGTTTGACTTCGTCACAACTCGACTAAAAATACACCCTTCCTCCAACCCAAAAATAAATAAATTTATATAAGAATTTAAAAAAACAAGAGACACTCACCTTACAATAACCCAGTGATTCTTCAGAAAGTGATTTAAGAAATTTTTTAAAAATCACTTGGTATTTACTTTTATTTTTTTCAGTGACTGGGGCAGTAGTTTGAGAAAATAAGTACTGCCAGGCACCTCAGACCAGACAGTAAATTAGTAACTTCCACAAAATACAGAGAAATATAGTTGAACTGGAAAATAGTGCTGAGACGGTTTGCCAGATAACCGGTTTGCAACCAGTTATCAGCATAACCGGTTGGAAAAGCTGTCAACGGCTAAACACTTTACCTATATTTTATGGGATAGCGTCGGGAAAATAAATAGTATTTGACCATGAGACGTTACAATTCTTTTGCCGACACAAGCATTGTCAATGCTACTTAACATTTGCCGATTTACAATGATGTGTCGTCAATGTTACATGAAAGTATTAAGGTGTTGGAATGTTGAATGAACAGTTATTTCGGTCGCTTGGGATGTCAAGTCGCGGATAAATGTCTGTGACTTTGTCGAGTTCCTCCGAATGAACGTGATTGGTTACCTAGATGTTGGTGGCGATATCTGATTGGTCAATGTACTTTTGAAGGCGGGAAGAAAAAAAAAACGGATTCTGAAAATTGAAATTTGAAGTTTGAAATTTGAAATTTGAAGTTTGAAATTTGAAATTTGAAGTTTGAAATTTGAAGTTTGAAATTTGAATGAGCCTTCTGGGCTTTCGTACAAACTGCCAACAGTCGAATTCACTGCAGGCTGTTTTCTGCGTGGGTAGCAGTGAGCACATGCCTGTCAGTATAATATTGTCTTCTACCAACAAATTTGACATTCTTATCTTTGATGAGGTGTTGTTGATTGCAGATTATAACGCTGAAAAAACCCCTCAATTTGAGTAATGGTGCTTTCAGAATAAATTGACTGTTTGGTACTTTACAAAAGTGTTTCAGAAAAAAACATGTTTTGATTTCATTGAACTGTTTAAAGGTATGAACGTATGTCATTAAAAAAAACTATTTTAAAATATAGCATTGTAAAATTCATTTTTCAATTGTCAATGTCGAACGAGGGGCTCTTGGTCAATGGGGCATATAGAAATTTCTTACCAAACCCCTCTTTCATGACTTGCAATATATTCCCGACAGAAATTTCCTTGCAAGGAATAGGTAAATGTGGAACTGTATGTGATTTTTGTCTTAGCAGTGAACAGAAAGAGATATTCAGAAAATTAGGATTACATATTCACTCCATGGTCATCTCAAATTCAAGCCACTCAAGGTAAGAGGCTCTTTGCTAATACAGTTAACTAATAACTATGCCTATAACTACAATTTACAAACTAGTTGGAAAATTCTTAACTAACATCAATGACATTTGTCCCTCACTTCAAATAGCGACCGTGGGAACAAATTGCACTCGTGAGTTTTATTTCAGGTGTGCTGCATGCCTTGTGCCTGTGATTTTCACATGACGAGCGTGTGTGATTTTCAAACGGCAAGGCCTGTTTTTGTGACCGGGCAATTTTGGGTGACCACAGTTATGATGCATCATCACTATTATGTGGGACCATTGAGGTCATATAATTTGTTAACGATCGTTTGCACATTGCCAATTCCCGTTGGCACTCGATGGTGTTGGTTTGTATATGTTTTGCGGAAGTAAGGTGGCAGTGTTTTGAACTGTTTTCTCACCATTCCTTACTGATTTCACATTGCAGACAATGCAATAATACCAGCGGTTAAATTAACGGATATAAGGTGGAAATCCGGTTATGCCCGACAGTTAGCTGGTTACAAAAATGGGCCAACCGTTGCAGCTCTACTGAAAAACATGACAGAAAGACTCAATGGTAGGAACTGGATCCAAACAAACATGTATGTAACCCCTATTGCTGTATGATATATCGATAAACCGACACATATCGGTATTCAAACCAGTATCGACTGAATACTGGTGTAACTGCAAAAATACCGGTTTATCGTCATTATTTATTTACTGACAATTTAATTTTCAGGATGTCTTTTGTTTTTTAACCCTTTACCCAAAGCAGACAATTTCAAAATTTATTATTTTAAATATCATTTTTTAAATTTTTTCAAAAAATGTCAACAAAACAAGCTCGTTCCAAAGAGGGGTCACATGATATGGTTTTGTTGAAAATTTTCGAAAAATAATATTTTTTCAGCTGCTGAATTTGCATATTACGTGGGCGGATGCGGGCGATTCGTTGGGTAAAGGGTTAACTGCAGTCCAAAATGAATAAAATTATCCCTGTACCTAACAAATTGGCTGCATCCACCTGTGTAACACACAAATTATGCAGTTGAATCTATTTTTTCTTTTTCAAAAAATAGCAACAAAACCATATCATATGACCCCTCATTGGAACGAGCCCAATGCGTCCGTTCCAATGAGGGGTCACTTGATACAGTTTTGTTGTATTTTGTTGAAACATTTGATAAAGTAATATATATATATATATATAAAATTTTGATATCATCCGTATTGGGTAAAGGGTTATTTGAACTGTATCGTCAAGGCATGCTGATTTGTTTCAATTATGATGGCTCAAGTCCCAATCATGGTATGTATGTTAAGATATCTGAATAGTCTTTCGATATACTGCAGTATTTGTTTTAACACCGACACCTGTAGATTTTAAATAGAATTTTCTCCATATTGTGCTGAGTTAAAATTTGGGTTCCGATAAGGAGCCAAAATATGAACCCCGGGAATTGATTCAAACCAAAATTGAATCTAAGGAAGCTCTCTACTACATATCAAAAGCTATGACTAGCAGATCTGAAGAAAAAGGTTTCAGTTAAAATCTGGGCTCACACAGGGACCCCAAATACAAACTCAGGAACTTCATTTAAACTAATTTGAATCTGGTGCTCATAAAGAGGCGGCATACCAAATACCAAAAGTCTCTGACTGGTGGGTTTGAAGATTTTTAAAGAATATTTCTCATTTTGCACCAATTTAAATTTAGGACTCTCAAAGGGTGCTTTAGTAATAACTTGGAGACTTGAATCAGAGTTCCAGGAGGATGCTGTATTTCATTTGTCAAAAATCTCTGACTGGAGGATGTGAAGAAAATAAGAAACTTGACTTGAACAACTTGAATGTACAGGGCTTATATTTCATCTAAATTTGGAGGAAGCCATTTGGATTCTCGAGAAAATGGTTACGAGAATCCATACCTTCTATGAGTGTCAGATACTCCCATTTTGGCCACCATGGTTAAACTCCTGTTGTATACTCATAGCACCTTAGCCCTTTACCCAACACAGCTTTTTAATTTTTAAAATCTAAACTGAATTTGATAATTTAAAAAAAACAAAAAACATATTTATCAATAAAACTTTACAAATGTGGATGCCATTGGAACTGGCTCAATGCGTCAGATCCAATGACAGCCGTATTTACACAATTTTATTGACAAGTGTGAGAATATTCCAGGTCATGTGTTGTCTAATATTGCTTAATTTGCTGCTGCTGTCAGGTAAAGAGTTAAATTGTCTCAATTCTTTTCACACAAATCCTAGCAGAGGTGCAGCAGGAATCTACATGGATTCTCACTGGCTTTGTTGCACGAATCGTTGCACGAATCTTTGCGAGAATGGATTCTCGCTGAAATATAAGTCCTAGATCAGGTCACATCAAGAATGTTGAATATCAAAAGGTTCTGACTGGTGATTCTGGGGAAGTGAATTTTTTTTTAATTTTAAAAACTCCTAACTCAGCATTTTCTCATTACCAGTGTCAAATTATGCATCCCCTTTTAGTATTCTTGGACACAACCGACTGCAATTTTCTCATTTGACAGGGCTAATTCTGTCCTCTTGGAAAAGGGTACAGGGCCATGTATTTGGGAAAATTGCACGACATGAATGCTTCAATTGGGAATTTGCTTTGGAGGAAAGAAACACAAAAAAATATTAAGAAATGGGAGTGTGGTGGCTCAGTGGTAGACTGCTGGACTTCTATGCTAGAGGTCCTGAGTTCGATCCCTGTCTTAGACGACCCGCGCTGTGTCCTTGGCAAGGCACTTTATCCCGGTTGCATACATGGGAGCACTAAGACGCCGTGTACTAAGGCATACTGCATGTCAATGGTGCACATGTCTTCAATCGCTGTAAGCATGCTTGAGGGGAGCTTGAACAGAGTTAGAATGTTGAGGAACTGACAGTTGCTCGTCGATGCCTGGTGGTTCTCTCTGGGTACTCTGGTTTCCTCCACCCGTAAAACTGTCACAGTCACGATTAGCCATTGTGCATAAGTATGTGACCTTTAACACCAATACATAAATAAACAGATTAAAAAATATTACCTTCAAATTGAAGTTAGAACACTCACAGGCTGCATTAGGTGATTTTGCATTTGTGTCTAGGCAAATCTTGGCTGCCTATATAGGCAGCCAAGACTTGCTTAGAAAAAACTGAGAAGGTTCTTAGAATGTAACTTGCATGCGTGTCTAAACCTATCTGCTGGCACCCGTTCTGTTGCAGTAAAAGTGATCAAATCAGAATTAGGTTTTTAAGGGTTAAAGAACATACCTGTTGTTTGTCTTTGCATTCAGGTGCTTTTTATTCTTTGTCAGGTTGGTAAATACTGGTGTTCTGAGGGCTTAGTACCTCTCAATTCAGAACACCAATTGTTAAATATTTTTTTTTTGGAATGGGGACTGAGATTGGGAAATTTTTAGTTTGAACTGGAAAACATCTAGCCCAAATACCTCTGGGAAAAGGTCCCATATTCGTAGACACATGAAATTATCCCTGTTTGATGCTAGTTGTCCAAAGGATGTTTCCTACCAAGGAACAATTCTCTGTTCAATGCAGTTTTGAAAATATGGTCCATCGAAAATATGTCTATTTTTAACTCCAATGGTTCCCATATGATGCAGGAATTATGATGACCCACTAATACTGCATACCAAATTTGGTTCAAATCAGCCCATCAGTTCAGAAAATATAAAGTCTGGATGGGAGCCAAAAATCTTGCGTCCCCGAGAACAACTATAAATATTGCCATTCAAATTTTCTTTCAACAACTTCTAGTGTCCAGAATGTAAGAATACCAAATTTCAACTTATTTCATTCATTGGATGATGCATATGAGAAGAATTTGTCTTTGAATTTGGGGCAATTTTCGCTCGCTCCCTCCCTCACCATGAAGGGGTGATGGGGGCAGCACACTGATGTAAATGAAAGTGTCAATGACATTGTAGCTTAACATGACTGTGTGTTGTGTTTGATGAAAAGGATAATGCTCAATGTTTTTGAAAGGTTTTGAAATACGGCAAGAATTGTGATAATGGAGAGTATATTAATTTCTGTTCCCTGTATGCTATGTTTTCAATGAAAATAATTTGAGGTGTAGCGTGTACTAAAGAACTTAGGGGTGGGTTAATGCGGCCCTCAAAGTTAATGTATGTCAACCAAAGTCACCAAGTTAAGTGAAATTATTCCAAAATGAGTCATCCTATCAAGTTAAAATGAAATCCCTTCATAAATACAGCCTGTAGACTGTGCTAAAGGTTTTCGGGCTTCAGGCCTGTGTAGCCATCATGGTTGACCGATCACAACCAAAAGGGAACATCCTCATTTAGATATACTGTGTCATCCTACCAAGTTACAATGAAATCCCTTCATAAATAAGATCTGCAGTCTGCGCTAAGGGTTTTGGGCTCGGGGAGCCATCACAGTTGTATGATCGCGACCAAGTAGGGACGTTCTCATCTAGACATTATCTGGAGTTATCCTACAAAGTTACAATGAAATCCCTTCATAAATAAGACCCGTAGTCTGTGCTAAAGGATTGCAGGCTTTGGGCTCGGGCAGCCATCACAGTTGAATGATTGCGACCAAATGGAGACATTATCTGGATTCATCCTACCAAGTTAAATGAAATCCCTTTATAAATATGACCTGTAGACTGTGCTAAAGATTGGCTGATCCCGACCAAAAGAGGATGTTCTCGTCTAGACATTATATGGAGTCATCGTCCCAAGTTACGATGAAATCCCTCCATAAATACGACTGTAGACTGTGCTAAAGGTTTTCAGGTTTTGGGCTCGGGCAGCTGTCATGGTTGACAGCTCGCGACCCAATGGGGAAGTTCTCATCGAAACATCACACGGAGTCATCTAAACATCACATTTCATTGTACCAAGTTACAATGAAATCCCTTCATATTAAATACAACCTGTAGACGTGCTAAAAGGTTTTGGGTTTCGGGCTTGGGCAGCCGTCACGTATGACAGATCATGACCAAAAGGGGCGGTTCTCATCTAGACGATTTATTCGCTCGCCTTCTGCTCACCTTAAGAAACTGAGGAGGGCAAAAAATAGCCCTCCTAGCCTTAGAAAATAATGATTACCACAGCAGCCTATTCCTAAAACCCACAGGTTTTCAGATCTCTGCTGTGTTAGTTGTCTCTGCAATATGGCCACTCTGCCCCTCTCACACCTCCAGACCTTACCAAGGCCCAGAGTAGTGGGAAGGGCAGTGTAGCCGTCTCACAGAGACTGCCTGGTTAGCAGCACCAAATAAAATGTACAAAGCCCACTAGGCAGAATACATTAATAGTACAACTTCAATTTGCCACTTTTAGCTTTTGTAAGCTCGAGGAGAGCTAATCACTCCCCTTGGCCATGTGAGGGGAGCGATTTTTAGCCAGGCCTGGTAACTGATAAGTATTACTGTTTTCCATTTTCTGTAAACCAAACAGTGTAAAAGATTTTTTTGTATCATTTTTTTTCATATTATTTTTTTTATGAAATTTCAGAACAGTCAAATTTGAGTTATTTTTGCCAATTCTCGGATTTCTTTATGTTACCAATAGAGTGGAACCATGTTAATTAAATAGCTACTTTGCCAATGAAAATTATTCAACTAACAGGAGTATTCAATTAACAGTGATTGTGTCTCTATTCTAGAGATAAACTTATCATCTATTCTATTATATCTTGTTTGACAGAGGTCTGTCAAACAAGATATAATAGATTAATTGCCTGTATTGGATGTTCTGAAGCCAATTAGGTCAATATATATACAAACAAGAGCAACGCAAAGCGTGGCATATGCCCCCGACGGTGTCATAAAATGGTAAGTAAGTCTCTTGGGGCATAACCAAATCAAAAGGAAGCTTCCTCCAGACACCAATAATGCATCCCAAAAAATTGACTTGAGTCAGCATTCATTAGTTATTGGACGGAAACCAAATTCAATATGGCCACCATGGTGGTCGTATTGAATTGGCTAGCTGATCCAAAATCAAAAGGAAGCTTCCTCTAGACACCAATAATGCATAACCAAAAACTGAAAGTGATTTTGATTCGAGTCAGTATTCATTAGTTATTGGACGGAAACCAAATTCAAGATGGTCATCATGGAAGCCATAATGAAATGGCCACTGGTGGCCATCTGACTGGTCCAAAATCGAAAGGAAGCTTCCTCTAGACACCAACAATGCATAATTAAAAAATTAAAATGATTCGAATCAGCATTGATTGGTTATTGAATGGAAAACCAAATTCAATATGGCAGCCATATTGAATTGGCTAGCTGGACCAAAATCGTAAGTTATTAGATGGAAACCAAATTCAATATGACAGCCATATTGAATTGGCTAGCTGGACCAAAATCAAAAGGAAGCTTCCTCTAGACACCAATAATGCATAACCAAAAACTGAAATTTGAAGTCAGTATTCATTAGTTATTGGGTGGAAACCAAAATCAAGATGGCCACCATAATGAATTGTCAACTGGTGGCCATCTTGGATCAGCTGACTGGCCCAAAATCGAAAGGAGGCTTCCTCTTGACACAAACAATGCATAATTAAAAAATAAAAATGATTTGAGTCAGGATTCACTAGTTATTGGACGGAAACCAAATTGAATAGTTGCCATGACAGCCATATTGAATTGGCTAGTTGGACCAAAATCAAAAGGAAGCATTGTCTAGTCATCCACCAGTTAGCCCTAAAATTATGATTTGATCAAATAAGCGGTTCTTTAGTTATTTGATGGAAACCAAAGGTTAATGGGCAGACAGACACCTGACGCCAGATGACAGACGGATGGGCGGACGGACGGAGGGACATGGTGAAAACATAATGTTCCCGAAAGGATCTCGGTATCACAGCAAAAAATTCTACAATTGATTGTCAGTGGGCTACAGTTTGTTTAACTGCTACGCACTTCGAGGAAAACTGAATGGATCAAAGGAGGACGTCCACAATGAATGGTCACCGGGGCGGTATGTTTGTTCAACATTTACTAACATGAAAAAAAAACCATGTGAGTTGGGGTTGTTTTGACAAGTCTTATCAAGACAACAATTCATTAATAATCTATGTGTGAAGTTATAAAATTGTGCATAGAAGGCAACTAAAGGTATTGCATGGAAAACAAAAATCTATTTCTAGTAACAGTGACTTTGACATTTGCCCTATCGACCCCAAATGCAATCCAAACCATCGATACCTCATATGCAATCAAAATATGAAGTTATTGCATCGTTCGCAAAAGGAAACTAAAGTTATTTCACAGAAACCAAACATCTATTTATAGCAACAGTGACCTCGACCTACAGATCCCAAAAACTAATGCGAAACATAGTCCCATTATGGGCAACTTATGTGTGAAGTATCAGCATCGTGCGACCAACAGTTCAAACGTTATTGCCCGGAAATGAATGTGAAGACATTTTTCAATCATCTCCTAAGTTAAACAAGGGAGAATAACTCTGTAAATGTTTATACAGAGATATTAATTCTGATATAGGGTCCGTTCCCTCCACATGACAAAATTATTTAAATCCAACATATGATGACAGAGCTAAAGCAGCAAATATGTTGGGCGGACACATTTTTCAAGCATCCACTTAGTTAACAAGGGCAAATAACTCTGTAAATTTCTATGCGAAGATATTAAATCTGTTGTAGGATCTGTTCTCTCATGTTGAGGTATAAGCATGGCAAAAGTTATTTGAATCCAACAAATAATAACAGTGTTACAGCAACAAATATGTTAGACGGACACATTTTTCAATAATAATCCCCTAAGTTAAACAAGAAAAATACCTCTGTGAATGTTTACGGAAAAATTTACATTTTAAAATAAATTTCCTTTCTTATTATAACTACTGCAATTGTTTACAACAGGCTTGCACTGCAGTGGAAGTCCCTAACTCGGAAAAACACTCTCTATTTTCTTCTTTCCCAAGCGATTTGGGAGAGAAAAGTGGTGCAAAAGCACCAAAAAAAAAAGAAGCTAGAAATGGGTCGAGTGCGACCGGCACACACCCAGTAGGGGACGCTCTTCTCCTTGTACTAATCCACGGCTTACAGAACCAGTGTGCAGACGTATAACCAACATGTCATTCTACTGAATCCGCCAACATTGGAGTTATGTGATTAGCGGGGAGGAAGGATTCTTACCTGAATAAGAAGAGGGGAAGGCCTCTATGTAAACAATTGCGGTAGTTATAACAAGAAAGGAAATTTATGATAAAATTTAAATTTCTTATCAACCTACCTTACAATTGTTTACAACGGGCTGAATAGACAATAGGGGGGGGGGGGGGGATCACATAACCAACCCCCACATAACCCGACTGCGCTGGAACCGTGGACTGAAGAAGAGTTCCCTAGGCCTATAAAACCATAGCATCACAAACATTAGGAAAAGACAATGAGATATGAGGCGTATGGCCCTGTGTAACACATAGACAGAAATGACAGTAACCAAGCACATGGCTGGAACTGACCTTGTAAGAAGCCTAATGGCTAGGGTAGACAACAGCCTGAGCAGAAGAAAGAGGGCCCAAACAAAAAAGGTCCCCAGACGTCTCCTGCTACTGACGCAGATAGAAGGTGGAGAAAGTAGAAGCATATCCTCAATAGGCTGCCTACATAACATCCGACAACATGAGGGAGTTAGCAAAAGCCCATGAGGTAGACAAGGCACTAACTTGTGGGCAGAAATATGATTGGTAAAACAATCGTCAGTCGCTAGACTTGCATAGTACGCACGAACAGCAAGACAAATCCATCGAGAAATGGAATGAGGAGAGATCTTCTGTCGACCAGGAATAAGAGACAGAAAAAATCGTTTCCTACCTTTCCAAGTGAACTGCGTCCAGTTGAGATAATGCGAATAACATGAACCTGACAGAGCAAAGGCCGATTACCCTCAGCAGAAGGAAGAGCCCCTGATACAGATAGGAGGTGGAGTAGTTTCTGGCATCTGATTCTTGGCCAAAAAGGAAGAATCTGTGGTAAAAGTAACACTGTTGGCAGAGCTCCTGAAAAAGGCGGGATCAAGCGAGTGGGCGTGAAGCTCACTGACCCTTCTGGCTGAGGCAAAAGCCATCAGAAAAGCCGTCTTGTATGTGAGAAAACACATATCCACCTGGGATAAAGGATCGAAGGGCATCCACCCCCAGCCCCCACCCACCCCCAGCAAAGCCGCACCCAAGAAAGATTCCATCTTTCCCAAGCGATTTGGGAGAGAAAAGTGGTGCAAAAGCACCAAAAAAAAAAAGAAGCTAGAAATGGGTCGAGTGCGACCGGCACACACCCAGTAGGGGACGCTAATCTCCTTGTACTAATCCACGGCTTACAGAACCAGTGTGCAGACGTATAACCAACATGTCATTCTACTGAATCCGCCAACATTGGAGTTATGTGATTAGCGGGGAGGAAGGATTCTTACCTGAATAAGAAGAGGGGAGGGCCTCTATGTAAACAATTGCGGTAGTTATAACAAGAAAGGAAATTTATGATAAAATTTAAATTTCTTATCAACCTACCTTACAATTGTTTACAACGGGCTGAATAGACAATAGGGGGGGGGGTCACATAACCAACCCCCACATAACCCGACTGCGCTGGAACCGTGGACTGAAGAAGAGTTCCCTAGGCCTATAAAACCATAGCATCACAAACATTAGTAAAAGACAATGAGATATGAGGCGTATGGCCCTGTGTAACACATAGACAGAAATGACAGTAACCAAGCACATGGCTGGAACTGACCTTGTAAGAAGCCTAATGGCTAGGGTAGACAACAGCCTGAGCAGAAGAAAGAGGGCCCAAACAAAAAAGGTCCCCAGACTGCTCCTGCTACTGACGCAGATAGAAGGTGGAGAAAGTAGAAGCATATCCTCAATAGGCTGCCTACATAACATCCGACAACATGAGGGAGTTAGCAAAAGCCCATGAGGTAGACAAGGCACTAACTTGTGGGCAGAAATATGATTGGTAAAACAATCGTCAGTCGCTAGACTTGCATAGTACGCACGAACAGCAAGACAAATCCATCGAGAAATGGAATGAGGAGAGATCTTCTGTCGACCAGGAATAAGAGACAGAAAAAATCGTTTCCTACCTTTCCAAGTGAACTGCGTCCAGTTGAGATAATGCGAATAACATGAACCTGACAGAGCAAAGGCCGATTACCCTCAGCAGAAGGAAGAGCCCCTGATACAGATAGGAGGTGGAGTAGTTTTTGGCATCTGATTCTTGGCCAAAAAGGAAGAATCTGTGGTAAAAGTAACACTGTTGGCAGAGCTCCTGAAAAAGGCGGGATCAAGCGAGTGGGCGTGAAGCTCACTGACCCTTCTGGCTGAGGCAAAAGCCATCAGAAAAGCCGTCTTGTATGTGAGAAAACACATATCCACCTGGGATAAAGGATCGAAGGGCATCCACCCCCAGCCCCCACCCACCCCCAGCAAAGCCGCACCCAAGAAAGATTCCATCTTGGGGTAAGTTGCAAAAACCTATGCCTTTTCAAAGAATAGTGTCGAATAAGCTTGGAGAGGTATGCTTTAGTGCTGATGCGAAGCTTTCCCACATACAAAAAGGTCTCTGAAAGCATAGACCTGTACCCATTGATGATAACAGGTTGGAGACCCCAAGAATCAAACAGATATACCAGAAACGTTGCAATCTGTGTTATCGAATGATCGGCATAATCAACAGAGTGATCAGCACTTCATCGACAGAAGACCTTCCAATTAGCCGCATAGGCAAAACCAGTGGAGTGCCGCCTTGAAGAAGAAAAGCACTCCACTGCTCGTCTCGAAAAACCTCTACGGAGGAGATAGGACTTGACAAAAGATATGCGTGAAGGCACAATGAGGTCGGGTCGACATGAAACCTCCGCAGGTGACCTTGACAAAGAAGGTCGCGACATAAAGGGAGACATGCCGGATCTACCGCCAACAGAGAGCGGAGCTGATTGATCCACTCTGTTGAGGCGACAGAGAAGCGATCAAAATGAATGATTCGACAGCTTCAGGTTCGTATCTTGGCTAGAACCTGAGGCAGAATCGGAACCAGAGAGAAGGTGTAGCCGACTAGACCATTCCAATCGGGTGACATAGCGTCCACGACGAAAGCCAGAGGATCTGGACATGGGGACACAAGTGTCCACCAGATGGTTCCAACGGGTCGCAAAAAGATTGATGTGGGGACGACTCCAGAGATCGCAAAGCAACCAGAACCCTGCCCTGTGAAGCATCCACTCGGTGGAAATGACCCTGCCCCGTCAGGGCAGGGAGTCGACTAGGACATTCAGACGACCTGGAATGTGACGAACCACCACCCCGGCGTTGACATCCTGAACTAGCAGTAGAAGATCCCGAGCCAATTCGTACCTGGGAACCGAGTGCATGCCGCCCTGGTTCCAAATGTAATCGACCACTGTCATATTGTCAAACAACAGAAGGACCTTACGATTCGAAAGATGGGGGGGGGGGGGGGGTCCACTGCCTCAAACTCAGAAGAAAAGCAAGAAGCTCATTCTGGTTAATGTGAAGAGCTGCTTGGTCCTGGTCCCATACACCACGAAGGGAAAGATCTAGAGGGTCCAACGTCGGGCCCCAATCTGAGATCGCTGGCATCTGCCATCAGAACATGATCGGACATGGGCAAGTCCAACGGACCTCCCAGCATAATACACTGATCATCCATCCAGGGAAGAAGGTGACTATGAAGAGATGCTGGTAACTGGAGCACCAGATCCAGAGGATCGACCTTCGGCCTCCAACGACTGAGCAGAAAGTGTTGGAGACGCCAGACATGCAGCCGACCTAGAGAAATGAGATCCGTCACCAAACCGCAGAGACTGAGCAGACAGAGAATACTCCCGAGCAGTCGCAGATGTAGACTGGATCAGAGTCAAGGCAAAAGCAGAGAGAATCACAGACCGCGCCTGGGGAACCGCCACCGTATTCAGCTGAGTTCAGAAGGCCATCCCTAGATGACAAAACTACTGAGAAGGAACCAAGTCCGACTTCTCCTCGTTGACTCTGAACCCTAGCGACGTGAGCAGGCTCAACAGTATGTTGACATCTGACTCCAGAAGAGCACCGTTGGACTGCGTGCGATGGAAGGCTATCATATGCGACATCTGTCAAGTGAAGGCGCAAGGAGCCAGGTTGAATCCTCAGGGCATAGCCTTGAACTGGTAAACTTACACCAGAAAAGCGAACCTGAGAAACTTTCACGATGTCTGAAGAATCGGAACGTGAAAGTAAGCGTCTCGCAGGTCGATGCTGGAAGCGAAAACTCCCCAGTGAATGGAGCAGCAAACCGATCTCAAAGTCTCCATGCTGAACTTGGAAGCAATGATAGACTGGTTCAGGATGCTCAGATTGATAACCGATCGGAGTCGGCTGTCCTTCTTCAGCACCAAGAACAGCCAGGAATAAAATCTCACTGAATGAATGTTCTTGACGACTTCGAGTGCCCCCTTTGACAGGAGATTGTCTATCTCCGTGATCAAGAGTTCCCGACGTGAAACGTCTGAAGGAACTTGGGTTGGAAGAGGCACTCTCGACAGGGTGGGGTGTCTCCAAAAGGATATCCTTCCTCCAACCTGGGATGAATCAAGGGGAGGACCTTCATTTTGAGCCCCGGTAGGCCTGTGACAGCAGAAACCACCTCATCTGCTAGATGAAGGCTCCTGAGATCACCTTTTGGTCTGCCGCCGCTTACCCCTACCATGTGAGTAAGAAGAAGCGGCGGCAGGAGGCTTCACAGAGGAAGCAGAGGGGTGTTTGTCAGGCTTGGAACAGCCATGGCCTCCAACAGAAGGCAGATCAAGCTGGTGAAACAGCAGCTGATCTTTGGAATGATGCCAGACATCATCCTGGACCAACGTTACAGAATCATAGAAGAGCCGTGGACCCACCAAAGAAGCGGATTGAACAGCAGCGCACTGCCCTTCAGGAAGGGAACGGCTTGTGTCTAACACAGCGTCCCGTTGAACTAATTTCAAAATAGCCGTGTTACAGGCATGCGTGTGGGTAAGATGCATGAGTGCCTTAGAGAGCACACACAATGGATCAGACAAGGCAGAGACGACGTGATTCCAGAGAGAAAGTATGCCTAGCATCTCTCTGGATAAGCGCAATATGGACGTCAAAGTTGCCAATGGAATAACGGCTGACTTGGGCTTGGAAAGCCCGAGAGAGGAGGAGTACTGATCCAAGACCGTCAAAGTCTGGCAGCCCGACAGATTGGCGGAATCGTAGGAACGTTAACGCACAGGGGACAAAAAGGTATCAGCCAATGAAGAACAAAGTCTTCATAGCCTTGGAACTCAGCTTTGAGTCCAATGCTGCAAAAGTGTCGACCACTTGTACCAACTGGTACGGTCGCAGGTGACCAGAGGCAGGTTGCTCCACAGGCTGCAGGCGCGCGACCAATGATCGCGGCCTGGCTGAAACCTCCGGCTGGTCTGACGGTTTGAGTTCCTGAAGGAACTCAAACACTAAGTCAAGAGCTGCCCCCAAGTCAGAAGATTGATGAGTTAGGTATGTCTGACTCATCGCCAGTCGGAAGAAACATGTCGGGCATACTAGCAGATTCCTCCCATGGTGTAGGAACACCAGGGGGGGGGGGGGGGGGGGTCAGAAAGCATCTGCTTCCAATCCCGGAGGCGGCGCTGCGGAGGGTGCCTGGAAGCCACTAGAAGCCTCGCTGGAGGCAACGGGAAGGCTCTTGGAAAGAACCTGCATGAGCCAGGAGAGGGCCTCCATAAGCTCACGACCCGTATCTGCCGGTTCGACATGGGAACAGCCCGGTAAAGTGGCTTCGTATCTGACCCTCTGAGCCAGCGAAGGGTCACGATCCTCTAGAACACCCAACGCGGGGCGACGGGTGGAAGCTGAAACATCTGAATACAGATGCTTATAGGGGTATGAAATACCCTAAGGATCTGAAGTGCAGGAACTCAGGAGACTCCACCATGGACATCTGAATCCAAAACAAAACCTGCTGGGCTCAACGGCTGAGAGACCACAGCAGAGGTATCGGCTGGCAACCACTTCCGACTTCGCCGAGTTGAAGCCAGGGAAGGTTGAGGCCGACATCCCATGTCCAAAGAAGCAGAAAGTCCTGCCGACCACTGCAGGGATAAGCCGAGGCTGACTTAAATGGAGACCGATGACATCGCAGACGGAGCAGCAGCAGGAGCTAGCGGATACATCAGTAGTTGTTCACAAAGGTGGAAAAGTGGAGAGAGCAACCAAGCTTGGCTCTAAATGAGGAGTCTCAACCCTAGTGACAGCCTCAGATGATGACTGGAGGGGGACAGTAGTCCCGGAACCAGGCATCTCTTCACCAGAAAGTCATCAACTACTGCGGTATCCACGCCACAAAAAGATAGCAAAATCCCCAGGAGGGGGTAGAACTCTCTCCAGACAGAGTCAAATCGGGAGGCCCCGAACGACTGTGCCCCCTTACTGTGTACGCTGGAGGAAACGGCACATGCCCAAACTACACAACAGACTGAAGTCCAAAAGGTGGAAGGCCACCCAGTCCACAGGGTCTTTCAATAGAACACACAAATAAAGTGGAGTATGAATAATGGGAAAATTGAACATGCTAAGACAACAAAAATGGCCTATAAGGTATTGTCCTAGGCATATCTGGTGAGAGCAATGTAGATGGTAAGGTGAATCCAAAGAAAAAATAAATCAGGATTTTCCCAGCTACCAGAGTAAGGTAGAAGGAAACAAAGGCCTGATGGGAACAGAAAAGTACCCCAACAGCCAAAAAGGGAATTGGCAGAAACTCTACCCTCAACAGCGGGGAGAAAAGCTGCCACAACAGCCCCCAACACCTAACTCAGATAAAAGCAGAACCCAAAAGTTAGCATTAAAGAACAAAAGACCAAAACAGCACGGTATGCGAAAATCGTACGCGAAATCGGTATAGAGAATTATCACGAAAAATACAGTGAATAATCGAAAGAATATATAAAAACACAGCCCTGTATTTCTGGATAGTGAAGAAACAGCTATGAATCCACAATTCAGAACAGGAAAATCATTAACATAGAGTCAAAAGGTATCGCTGTTGATGAGCAAAACGACTCGCATCCTGACAGAATGGCGGAAAAAATAGAATGACACATTGATTATACGTATGCACACTGGCTCGGGAGCCGTGGATTAGTACAGGAAGAGTGTCCCCTACTTCGTGTGCGCTGGTTGCACTCGACCCAGTCTTGGCTTATCTTTTCTTGGTGTTTTTGCACTACTTTTCTTTCACAAATCGCTTGGGAAACAAGAAAATAGAGAGTATGTTTCCGGGTAAGGGCCACTGTAGTGCAAGCCTGTCGTAAACAATCGTAAGGTAGGTTGATAAGAAAGAAATATTAATTCTGCTGTAGGATCCGTTCCCCCATGATGAGATACAAGCATAGCAATAATTATTTGAATCCGCCAAATAATGACAGTGTTAGAGTAGCAAATATGTTGGACAGACACATTTGTGTTACAAATGCACGTAACGTATGAACTTATGAACATACAAACGAACAAATGAACAGATGCAGCTCTCTACTTGATACCCCCTCCCATCAGATCGGTCGGGGGCATAACAAAGGAAAACTGTGTGAAGAGTCAGGGTAGTTTAATCTATAACCTATATTCAATTAACAGATCTAATTTGTACTGGAGGTACGATAAATGTTTTTTGGATTTGACCAAATCTTTAATAACTTTATCATTATATTAAATGAAGATTCACTATAGAACACTGTACAATCCTGCTGTTTTCAAAATTTTGCATGGCCCATTTATCAATCACCTGGTTTGAGCTTTGGTAACCTATTGTTCTCATGTACTTGCTTCAGGTAACCCGTTAGGTAACCTAAATATACATGTATCACAACTACGCTGATATATCAACTGTCGTATCATAATGAAGTTCTTGTTCCCACGGGTAATATCCTGATGAATAGAGATGGATCCTAAGGAACAATAATGATAATGAGGCTGTATTGCAGCAATTCTGATACAAATTAGTTGCATTTACAGCCTAACCTTGGCGTGGGCTAGCATGCTGCAGAAGAGTATGGCATCCAGGATCACTGTTGTGGCAGAGATATGAATTATTGATATTTCCTGATTTTTTTACCCATGCTACATCTTAGGATGATCAACAGTTTAGAAAGATGTTGAGCATCAACCTATCAACACCAGCAACAGCAAGAGCAATATGTTTGCATCTGCCTAAAGTATAGCTGCTCTGTTGGCCAATAATTGGCCACACCAACAGAACAGCTATACTTCAGGCAGAATCTGCCTGGCGGATGCAAACACATATGCAGCTGATGATTGGTTGATGCTCAACATCATTTCACCATATTCATTCGCACCAGATCATCCAACTTGGCAAAAATTTCGAGTGACCTGGCGACAATTTCGGTAACCCGTTTTAAGTTCATATGTTTGTCATTTTTGGTAATCTCCAGGCGACCCAAATGGTCATTTGCCTCCAATCGAGAGGCCTGCAGTAGTAGTTTCATGATTGCACAACATAGTTCCATTAAATGTGTTAATATTTGGATTATTTCAATGTGAATTAAATACAAATTGATTGGAATACAGTGGAGGCCACTTAACTTAACACTTAAAACCATTTACCATACCTTCTGTACAAATTTGACCTGTAAATTGAATATAGATTATAGAGTAAACTCCAGTTAACTGAATAAAAAATTATGTAATACGTCAAGAATTTACTCTGCCAATCACCAACTTCCCCTTGTTTATTGATCTATTTGGCTTCAGTGCATCCAATGCAGGCATTTAATCTATTATGTTTTGTTTAACTCTTTACCCAACGAACCGGCCGCATCCGCCCGCGTACTATGCAAATTCAGCAGCTGAAAAAATATTATTTTTCAAAATATTTCAACAAAACCATATCATGTGACCCCTCGTTGGGGTCACATGATATGGTTTTGTTGAAATTTTTTGAAAAATTTAAAAAAATGATATTTAAAATAATAAATTTTGATATCGTCTGCGTTGGGTAAAGGGTTAACAGGAGCTCCATGAGGTCTGTCAATTTAGTGTCAAAACAAGGTATGATAGACTAAATGTTCAAGTTAACCCAAGAATAAAACTAAGTGTTCACATCCCTGTTAATTGCATACTCATGTTAATTGATTAATTTTCACTGGCATAAAGGCTATTCCATCAACATGGTTCCACTGTATCTACAACTAGATTATGAGAGAAATTCTGTGTAACTTGGTGAGTGGAGGGATGTCACATTAACCCTTTGAAACTTTAATTATCCTGACGTTCAAACATCACTGGGAATTCAGTTTCTTCAACTTTCTTCAAAATGCGATGTCAAACGTCGGAAAGTACAAATAACAAGATATTTTTCACATTAGTGATTATCTGGTTGAGGGCTAGATTACTTTTGGTGATCTGAATTTGTTATTCAAAATTTGTTTTATTACAAAATAATATAAACAAACTATTCTTTGTGTTTGACTGAATATGAAATATAAACAAGGAAAGTATTGGCTTTTGCTGTGGTATCCTCATTTTTTTAAAGCCCTGATAGTGGCTTCCAGCACTCAACCAGTTAAGAAGTCTTGCCTGCTGGATTACATACTGAGTCAAAACAAGAATTATAATAAACTTTGAGGAGCAATATTTTTAGTATTATCGACTTTAATCCCGAACAAATTATTGTAAATTCATTTTTCAAGTCTAGCTGTATGCACTTGCCCAATTTTATGTTCTTACTGTTGCTAGTGTCACGTCAGGGCGTTGCAATTCAGACATGGGATGAAATGAAAAGTTCACACATACAGTCAATAGCATGTATGTCCACAGTTTGCCTCTTGGATGGCAAGACATCAACAGCGCATAAGTCTCTGGATGTCACCCTGTGGTATTGCGTTCCACTCCTGCCTTAGAACATAACGTAAATCGCCTAACGTCTGTTAATTATGAAGTCCTACACGACTGTCCAGTTGATCCCATCGATGCTCGATTGGTGACAAATCTGACGAAAGTGGGGGCCAGGGAAGAAGTTTGATGCGCTTCTCCGCAAGAAAGTCACATGCCACGTGATATCGAGCATTGTCTTGCTGGAATAACTGCAATCAGGCGTTTGCGTTGAACAACGGTACAACAACAGCATTAAGAATTTTGTCCCTATATCGCTGTTCATTCAGATTACCAACGATGAAGATCAACTGCGTTCGATGGAGCAAGGAAATTCCTGCCCAAACCATTACACTACCCCCAGCCAAAATGGTCGCATTCCCGCACGCGAGCATCAGAAAACCGTTCTCGTCGGCGATACACTTTTGCCCTACCATCAGCGCGCCATAGACAAAATCGTGATTCATCACAAAAAAGAACTGTGCTCCAACGCTGACCTACCCATTCCATTCTGACAGTTCGATGACGTTGGGTAAGGATTGGTCCCGTGGTTCTATACCTTCCAAATGAGATGATAAATAGTAGCCACAGCGACTCCGAAATCAGCAGCGAGCTCATCTTGAGGCATCCCAGCCTCATGCATCCCAATGGTACGCAACCTCTGATTTTCGGTTAACCTTGGCATTTTTTTAAAATGTCGGAAGACAAAAACTAGCATGTTTTCTCAATAACCCAGGCTCTCTAGCACAACATAACACATAGAAAATTGTCGGTCACCCATTCAATTTGACATTCTCGGGTAGCACATGCTATTTTGAAATCCGTAGCAAAATTGTCTACGGTTGGGTGGACAACAACAACATGCCATTAAACTCTTTGCACGACTTCTTGTCCACAAACATGCAACATTAGAACTATTATATTTCATCCTTTATGCTATTTTTTTCACATTTGTTTCTATTATACATTCTTTTTTTGACTAAGTATATTATTATTTTAAGCTGCGATATCATTTGGCTCAACGGTTGTCACTGAGCACTGGAAAGGGAGAAAATAGGAGTTGAGGTTAAAACTTTAAAAAATCGAAAAATAATAACAGAACAAATGACCACAAAGTATCAACGCGCTGTTTGATTTTGTACATCATAAGAAGTACAAAAGTATCAAAGGGTTAAATGATTGAGAGTCTGCACACAAACTCCACTAAAAGTGGGAAAACAAATATCCCCGAAGATTTTGTCAAATTTGAATTGAATTTTATTCCAAGCCTATTCTATGAAATCCCCACCTACAGTAATACTACATATAAACCATGCAAAAAATGAAAATCCATTCTGCACACATGTGCCGAACGGAAATTGCTGACTGACCATTTTGGGATGATCATGTCATCTGTTAAAACTTAACATAACCCTGGAATTTCTGTTTGATCTACAATCACGGAAGCCATGCAGTTTAACAAAGCAGTTACATTCTAATAAGCTATCGCAAAGACAATAAACTAAATAAAAAACATTTTTGTATATAGAATTACTTCTAAAGTTTAGAAAGGAGAGTTCAAACCAATCATTGTAAGCTTACATGTGTAATAACAAATTGAGTAGAACTAGCTCATATACGCATGTACCACAATAGTACAAACATAAGTACACCACATGTTTGGCCTATTTATAAATCAGCGCTCGGGTATTCCCCCAAAATCGCACATGTGCTTGTAAACATTAGCAGATGATTGATCATCCGAAACTGAACCGATTGTGAAATAACCTGTTGTTCAATAGTTGTCAACTGAATTGCTGAGTGTCCTTCTAATAATTGTTTTTATAGATGTGAAGATATGTAATAAAAATAATGACACGCATGTGTGAATGGGCTAAATTACAAGTGCCATATCAGTTAACCCATTCACACACACGTGTTGTTCTGTGTAGACTGGAGGCCTGTGAGCTTCAGGTAAAGTGTTAATTGTTAAATAAAGTTTTTGAATGAATGTGCGGTATTTGGCATAGAGTTGTATCGATCAATACCATTTGACAATTTTATATGTTAATATTTATCTGGCTGTGTTAACTATCGACACACTGACATCTGAATACAAAAATTTAAAGCAGCAAATGTTTTCCATAATGCAGCTACAATTTTCCAGTTCAACCTAGGGCTGAAATGGTTGGCTCATTTTCACAACCGACTAACCGAGAGCTATAACCCGGTTAAGATCCGGTTATCCGTAGCAATTATTTCACCGACTCTCGGATCAAAACTATAGGAATTGGAAAGCGGTATTCTCAGAAACTATTCCGTAGTGTGTATACAAACGAACGTTGTTGAGTTCGTTTGTATACATACTACGGAATAGTTTCAGCAGTTATTCAGTACTCACAGAAATTGCCGATCATTAACGAAGTCTCAAAGTCGATTATTTCTCAATATATACAACGCGGCTTCGAGGTGTATCTATCCCAAAGGAGAAGCGGCAAATTTACTACATTTTAACCGTGAATGGCGATCACTATCGATATTTTGGATAACCGGTTGATGTTTTTTTCAAGTCGGTTAGGTAGGTAACCGGTTCCAAACCGGTTACCCATTTCAGTACTAATTCAATCTAATATGACAGAGCTCAATGAGCTTTGTCAAACAAGATTGAATTGGTGAAATTCCAAGTTGCTTTAAGTGAAAAACATTTACAGGTTGAAAGTATTATGATTTGTTAACAGAGAATTAAAATATTGTATAAGAGTTAGAAAAATGAAATGCTCATTCACCTATTAAATTTCATAGTCATCCTATCTAGGAGCATAGCGACAGTGGAGGTTTGGGGAGGTCTCTCACCCTCCCCACCCACCCACAACCATTATTAATTTTCAAAATTCCCTTCTCACCTACCCCACCCACAACCATCATAATTTTCAATAGCTGGAAATTCAAAGAAATCAATTTCCTTCATGTTGCCAACTTTTCAGACTTTTCCTACCAGTCGTTTTGAATTTTCAATGCGTGATCACAGACATTCAGTTTATTATTAAATTCTCCAACATTTCCAATCAGTTGACAAAATTTTATGAAGTTCTGACTCGAATCTGAGACCAGTCTGTTTTTTTTAATTTATTCTTTTGTTTCCCTTACAATGACCAGACTACACAAGCACTTTTGACTGACAGCTATTCAGCCAATGCCAACTCTTTCCAACTGACTGGCAGCCAGTTGGAAAGAGTGGGCATTGGTTGAATAGCTGTCAGTCTTTCGTCCTTGTGTAGCTTGGTCAATGTAAGGGAAAACTCAGGGACCTACTTGGGAAAATGTATTTTTCTTGTGGATAAAATGACTATATTTTAGCCAGAACGAGGCATCAGAATCCTTTCCAGGGATTCAAAAATTAAAATTTCCCCTGGGGTTCACCCTCCCCCACACACCCACACCCTCCCCCACGATTGAGGTCATACATTCCCTCATTGGAGACCCTCTAGCAAGCCTGAATATAAGCAACCTGTCCTTTGCAAAAATAGGGGCGAATTTGCTGATGCTATCAAATACAGTGGGTTAATTTATCCTCTATGTACATCTTTCTGTTTTGGCTTGAGACCTTGATTCAGACTGAGGTACACAGAGGGTAAATTTTGTGATGCTACCCTGCTCTGCAGGGTAGCATCATCAAATTCAACCTCTGAGGACCTCATTTTGCAGATGACAATCTGCTTATTTTCAGGCTTGCACTCTAGCTACATCTGAAACATTACCTGTTCTGGCGCGTGGTGCATCAGCTGGATTAGCACCTTCTGTGAAAACAATAGTACAAGCAGGTGGAGCCCGATAGTAAGAAAGTATCACATCTGTCTCTTGATTTTTGGGAATGGCCCTAAAGTCATTTCTCAACTTCAAGGCTCCTTTTTTAATTGGCTCCATCACATGAACATTTGTCATTGCTATACCACTTGAGATATTATTTGACAGGGTTACCATAGCAGGAAATACTCCTGTTTTTCTGAAACTGTGTATTATGGGCTGTTGGTTAAATTCCATGCACTCCTCATTTCCATCGCCATAATCAAAACATGCTGTTGCAGTATCAGGTAAATTGCTTGGATCTGCAGCCTCTACCCACAATGTGACAATGCATGGAGGAACAAACGGACCAATCGAAGTTGAATTTGCATCTGATCTGAGTGAAATGCCAGCAATAAGAGCAACAACTACAACACGCACACATGTCAGCTCATTAGAAAATGAATTTGTCAGGTTAAAACATGCTAAGTGAGAACCCTTAACTGTGTAATTGTGCTCAAAGCAAGTGTTAACAGGGAAAATGGCAGCTGGACCACCCTCGCTAATATCAGGACTACTGCCATCACCCCAGTCAACTGATACTGTTATTCCATTTCCACCTGTGACATAAATACAACAAGAAATGCCAGAGTTCCTCGGTAAACGTGTTGTGTTACAAATAACAGATAAACCAGCGATTCTTGATTCACATGGAAACGGTATATTTTTCTCAGCCGAGGATATAGCATTTTGAGCCTTTATTGTAACATTATGAAGTCCTTCTGAACAAAGTATAGTACTTGCACTGGTACCAATTTTTGTGACACTATCATATGTGGTTGGTATTCCATTATGATCAAAGTTTAGTACAAAACTTGGATTGCTCCCTCTATCTATCCCGAACTTCAAATAGAAGTTTGTATTTGTTTCTTCGCCAGTTGTTATGAATTTTAAATTAATTATTGGATCCTCAATTGCAATAGAAACAGAGTCATCTGCAGAGCTGCACAAGTTTGAACAGTTAATCTTTACTACATAGGTGTTTTCAATTGGAAACTGATGATAATATATATCACCAGTTGGGACTAAACTGTTTTCATCTGTTGTATTTACGGTGTTGTCACCATGATCCCAACTGCACTGAAAGTTTGAGCCGCTCACCATTGAAAATGCAATTGGTGTCATTTGGTCAGATCTTGAAGCACTAGCATTAATACTCAACCCAGTGATCTCTATCTCAATTACAATCTGTGTTGTGTTGGTTTTACTGCTTTGGGAATTAAAAGCAGTCACTGTTACATTATACACACCTCTGACTGTGTAATTGTAGAGATGTGATAAAGATGTTGTGTTATATTCAACTCCATTTCCATACTCCCATGTATATACTACTTCTGATCCTGAAAAAGAACCAAATATTTGTCATTTTACACAGTGCTTAACCTTTTGACCTGAGACGCCATTTTCCAGCCCAAGAAAATGATAAATCATAATTTCATAAAGTAAGGATGACAGCTAAATGAATGTGTGAGGCAGACCAATCAATATTTTCATCGTGCAGCCTAGGGCTGCACGCTGAAAATATTAATTGGATTAGGCTTAAAAAAATAAAAAATCTGTTTCTCAGGCCCTCTCGCATGGTCCTTTTGGCTGCCGCATGCTCTCTTTTTATAACCAATTTAAACTTAAAAAAATAAAAATTAAATGGGTTATGTCTGATATTTTACCCAAGTTAAAAAAAACTGATGAATTTGTCCCTTGAGTGCAAGAAGGCTTTGCAATGCTTTATCATTGCAAAGCCTTCTTGCACTCAAAGGATGAAATACACCACCACCCATGATATTCTGTAGATTATGAGGCCTAAAACTTGAACCAAGAACATGAACTTTTGATGGCTAAGAAGTAATTACTGAAATAAAAAATAAAATAAAAAACCGCTCGCCCGCATGCAATTTCACAAATAATGGCCTGAGAAACAGAATATCTACTTTGTGTGGCTTTATCCCCAAATAATGAATATGTACTCTTCCAATTGGCGCCATTGAACTGACATGGAAGATACCTCCAAAGTTCCACTTCAAAGGGTTAATTAATCCTTTATACGAAACAGGCTACAACATTTATTACTTTAACCCTTTACCTAACATGAAAAGCAGACGACACTTGCAAATAAAATTCTTGAATAACTAATTTTTTTCATTTTTTGTCTCAAAAACATAGGTTATGACCCTTCAATGGAACGAGCTCATCCCAAAGAGAGGTCATAACCTATCTTTTTGAGACAAAAAATGAAAATATAATGATAATTAATTGGCGATTTTTGAGAATAGTGCTGGATGGTTTTGGCCGTTACGTTGGGTAAAGGGTTAACCCTTTGCATTATGAATTGGCCACATCAGCCATGTAATTTACAAATTAACAGGTAGAGTTAACTGACAGAGTGCTGGAAGCCCATATTTGGGCTTTATTCTGAAGTGCAGGTACCACATCTTAAAGTCTTCAGATTCTGTGGCTGTGCTTCATATTATCTTTGTAATAAGTGATATTATTTAGTCTAATAAGATTTGCCTTGTTACAGTTCATAGGAGAGTGCCTATAGGCACTTTCCTATAAATTGTAACAAGGCAAAGACATATGAACAAATTTTGGTGGCCAAAAATAATTTTGCATTCTACCAGTTAATAAGCTGAAGAAAGATATATTTTGAAATATTTTTTTTTAAAATCAACAAAACCATATCATGTGACACCTCAGTGGAATGATCTCATGGAGTTTTGTGGAAACTTTTTGGACAATTTTGAAAAACAATAATTAAAATAGTAAAATTTTATATCCTGTGCATTGGGAAAAGGGTTAATTATAGTTCTTTAAAAATTTCTGAAAAAATTTCAACAAAAGCACATCATGTGCCCCTCTCATTGGAATGAGCTCATTAAGGAGCTCATTCCAGTGAGGTGTCACATGACATGGTTTTGTTGAAATTTGTTAAAAAATATTGGGTTTTCTCAACTGCTCACTTTGTAAATTATGTGGCTAGATACATCGAATTCATTAATTAAAAGGGTTAAAAGACCTGTCATTTTGAGACAAGCAAGTTCCCTCGTCATCTAGCCCACTAGATTTGAAAATAAGGACAGTGGCAAATGCCCCAAAATAAAATCTTGATTAATCAGGGGATTTCAAAATGTGTTCGCTCGATAAATCCAATGGAAAATACATGTATAACTGGAAGAGTGCTGAATTATTTTCAGTCATAAAAAATAGTTCACATGTATTTGCCTTGTTTCAATGTATGGATGAGTGCCAGTGACAGTGTTTATGCTGCGGGGTGCCAATAGTGTTAATTGCATTAGAATAATTTCATTTAGCACCAGAAATGCAGCATTTAGCACCAAAATCTGGCAACAAAAGTATACTGTTGGAGTGTGAGCATCCCTCATCCACATCATCCTCAAGCAGAGCTTACATTATTGGTTGAAAAAATACATTATCAATATCTAATTTTATGAAAAATGGAATCTGACATTCAATAAGAGAGTTGTTAGAATCAGAAAGTTCATTTTTATGCACTTGTGGTAAGGCATCAATCAACCCTTTCAACACTGGTGCCCTGGAAGGTATCACTGCGGTCAATACTATCAATGGCAAAAATCGGGAAAACCATCCTGGTTTGTTGGGATGTTCAGTAATAATCTGTCAAGGTGTTGGATTAAATTATTACTCAGCCTCCCTTCAGTTTGTTTGCTCTTTATATTGTCTACCCGTCCACTACCAATTTTTTCTTCACGCAAAAATTTATGCGCACCAGATTGAAAGAGTTAAATTTTATAGCTAACCATGAAATGGCATTTAACCCTTACCCAATGTATTGGCCAAAACCGGCCAGCGCTATTCTAAAAAATCACCAATTAATTTTCATTTTTTTTTGTTCACTTTTTTTGTCTTAAAAACATGGGTTATGACCCCTCCTTGGAAAGGCCTTTTGAGTTCGTTCCAATAAGGGGTCATAACCTATGTTTTTGAGACAAAAATGAAAAAAATTAGTTATTTAAGAATTTTTTTTTGCAAGTGTCGTCTGCTTTTCATGTTAGGTAAAGGGTTAGCTGCATTCTTCACTGCATAACTACAAACTACCTTCAAATATTACACTTGCAGTTTTTCGATATTTTTTTAGCCAGGGTCACCTCGAGTTGCAATAGTTTAGAATCCGTTTATCCACTTTCACTGAAACTTGGAACGTGTTTTATTCGCAAGCAACCACACACGTACATGTAAACCAAGATTCATTGAAACTGGAAAAGGTGAGGTTGACAGTATTGGGTGATTTGACATTGAATTACCTTTCAACTTGATTAAAACTGCAGGAATGGTTCTAAGGTTGTTTCTTTCTGTTTAACTGTTTCATTCATTATTTAATGGCATAGCAATGAATAACTGAATAAAATACTTCCATGCTTTCTATACATTTTAACTAGGACTGAAAAGGTTGGCTCATTTTCGCAACCGACTAACCAAGAGCTATAACCAGATAATATTCGGTTATCCGTGGCCATTATTTCACCGAATATGGGATCAAAACTATAGAAAATGGAAAGCAGTATTCTCAGAAAATATTCCATAGTGTGTATACAAAAGGACGTTATGGATACAACGGTCGTTTGGATACACACTACGGAACTCGACAACGTTCGTTTGTATACATACTATGGAATAGTTTCTGTGATTACTCAGTACTCACAGAAATTGCCGATCATTAACGAAGTCTTGAGCGCCAAAGTCGATTATTTCTTAATACATACAACGCAGCTTTGAGGTTTAATCTATCACAAATGAGAAGCGTCAGAATTACTACGTTTTAATCATGAAATGATGAACACTATCGATATTTCGGATAACTGGTTGACGTTTTTTCTAATCGGTTTGGTAGGTAACTGGTTTCAAACCGGTTATCAGGTTAACCATTTCGGTACTAATTTTAACGTGTGTGTGGGGGGGGGGGGGAGGGTAACCAGGCATGACCCCCCCCCCCCCCCACACACACACAAACCCCCAAAGACATTCAAAGGACATTTGCGGTCATTGTTTGATCTCTGTTATGGTTGGGTAAAGGCCAAAATGAAACTTTTTTTTCCAAAACGGTTGCTGTGTTTTACCCAGCTTTGTTATGATGGAGTAGACACTGGCCAGATGACGTATACATGCTGTAGGGTTTGCCAAAACAACAGTCATAAAATCAGGTCTGTAGTTTTGATACTCACAAGATGAATAATGCCCTCCTGGCATAAAGTTCAGACAATTAATTTTCCCCGTAGGTCAGCAATCTGTTCATTATGGTAGGAAATAGACTTTTCTTTAACTGGTTGAGTGCTGGAAGCCCATATCAGCACTCTGTGCTGAAGTAATGGTACTACAACTTAAAGGATGTATATTCTGTGGATGTGCTTCACATTATCTTTGGAGTGAATTATTTAGTCTACATGGAGTTGCCTAGTTACTATCTTCCATAAATTGCAACAAGTGAACTAAATGTGAACAAATTTTGAATACCAAAAATAATTTAGCACTCTACCAATCAATACCACCCCTTATGAGCTGGTAACACTGAAAGGCCAATATCTGATATGGACAAATTTTGTCATCTTGGAACAAGTCTTTTTAACATATGATCAAGTCAAACACAAAAAAGTCCAGTAATCTTGGCAGTGATTGCAAGCCAAGCATTGCCTAGAAACAACTGATAAAGTGCTGGGCAAAATGGCTATCATGCAGCAGAATGTCTGGATGACTGTCCAGGCATTGATGATCGTATGAAGAGATGCAGTGCGTTTCTATCAGTGTAACATTCATTAATATTATCAAAGATTATTCATGAGGGTAGTTACTGCTTACATATACCTTATTTCCACATCAGCCTTAAGACTACAGGGCTGATTTATATATTTATTTATTGGTGTTTAAGGACACATATTCCTATACAATAGTTAATTGTGACCGCAACAAGGAAATTAATCAATCGTTTATGCCGATGTTGCCCACTGTATAGGACATTCACCCCAAGCATTGGTGGCTGGATCTTATTTTACCGGTAAAACATAGCTGCCTTACCATAGTAAACAAGTACTGCTTCACGTCTCAGGGTTCCCATGAGAGAGGGTTGATTTATTAGAAGGCAACGTCTCATGGACACAGAGCTTGCTGATCCTGTGCTTTGAGTATATAGGTTTAGCAATATAATTAATTTGGTAATATGAATACTGTGTGGGCCACATATTGTAGCACCTGCCACAAAAAGGTGTTAAACCTTCACCTAACAAACAGCATGCATCTGACAGTATAAACTGCAAATTCGGTAGCTGAAAAAATATATTATTTTTCCAAAAATTTCAAGAAAACCATATCATGTGACACTTCATTGGAACGAGCTCATCAAGCTCATTCCAATTAAGGGTCACATGATATGGTTTTGTCAAAATTTTTTGAAAAAAAAAAAAAAATTTAAATAATAAACTTTGATATTGTCTGCATTGGGTGAAGGGTTAAAAACACATGTGACTGAATACAAGACAGTAGTGATCATCATGGCACTTCAAACTGATTATTGCTTGGGGCAGATAGCCAAAGCTTCACAATTTCCGAAGAATCATTCCTGAGGGATCTAGGAGAGATATTTCATTTGCGTTATATTTTGGTTGGTAATGTTTTTATAACAGTTCCCTCACAATTCAAAATGTTGTCATTAATTTTAATCTTTTGTAGTTTTGAAGGCCTAACTCTGTATGTATTCCAACAGTTGTTAAAAATATATAGAGGATATCTAGTGTTTTTGAGTGGATACCGAAAATTATCTCATGAGTGACCGAGATAAATGTTTATTAAAATAACCATTTGTCTCGGGATACAAGTGAGATAATTTTCGGTATCCATTCAAAAACACGTTTTCTTTTTATTATATGTTTTTTTATGAGAATCTGATCATTCCTATCGATAATTCCACTCGATTCAATCCAGAATTGATACATGAAAGTAAACAGTGCGCATTGATACGCGGAAGTGATTTGATCGATACTTGGAACAGGTAGCGTCTTGCGATCTGATTCAGCTACCAGGTTTCATGCATCAATTCAAGGTGAATATGTGTGAAAATATTGCTGGAAATGATGATCGGTGTCCACTCAAAAACACTAGATTTTCTTTTCTTATATGTTTTTAGAACACACTCATCATTTCCAGTGATAATTTGACTCGTATTCACCTTTGGTGCTTTGAAAACTACCATTTTGATTGAAACCGTAAAAGTGAAAATTTGTATCTCTTCACAGTGGGGGTACGATTTCTATCTTTCTGCAATTTATTCGAAAATCTATCACTTAGCATATAATAAAAAAATATATCTCTTTCTGAATAGATACACTTGGTGGTGGGGGAAAAGATTTGGTGAAAAAATAATGCATACATGTACTTGGGGGCCATCATGGACAACAACAAAAATCCATATTGTGACGGCACTTTTTTCCTGTTCAACTCCAACCCTGTACTCACACCTAATATCTCAAAATATGACACCAGGAGCTGGATATGAACCAGCTTGAAATTCATCCTCATTCAGGTTGTTGTACATGTACCGGTATATCAAATGAGGAAGGATTTAAGTCCTTGCATGCTGCTGGCACATATCCTTACCCAGGACAGAAAATCTCTTACCATTAAACTTCGTATTAATATTTGAGGAGATTTAACCCAATTTTACCCTATAAATTGTGTTGACCTTTGGATTAATGATTTCTCAAGTCCAATTTTAATGAATTTTTCCTCAAATCTAGTCATGGCTGCTGTGAAGCAGCCATGACTAGATTTGCTGATAAATATTTTAAAATTACTCAGCGGGTTAAAAGTTAATCCAGTGGTTTGTAAGAAGCTCATTTTTGAATTTTTCCAAATACCCACAGTGATAAACGCAGAATCTTTCACATAGACACATGATCCACCATTCAGGCTTTTTCAACCAGAATGACTATACTTCTTCTCTGGATGCCCAATCTATGCTATTTATTTATTTATTATTATTATTTTTTTTGGGGGGGGGGAGGGGGGTGGTGGGGAGGGGGTAAGCTTATTTGTTTTACAAGTATTGGAGAGCAAAGTTATGCAATTTATATTAACACCTCTCCTTGGCGCAATGGTGCATGTGTGTGGGAAGATCTTCGTAGCAGCAACTTCGAGGCCGAGCTTTTCTCGAATAGAAGTATATTAGGAAGGAGTCTTTAGCTTGCACAGAGTGTGTTTCTCTCCACTCAGAGGACAGTTATTTTATGTCCCCGCCCAATTGGGCGGTATGCTGTGACAGCATCAGCCCGACAATTGATGCAGACAGAGACTGTTTGGACACCTCAAGAACTTTTACGATCGAGGATGGCGATTCCAGGACCTCTGGCATGAGAGACCAGCGCACTTATCTCTTTTTTTTGGCCACTCTGCCATTTATTAATCACTGGTGGAACAAACTCAGGTTTGCAAACTATCAAATCCACATCAATTAATATTAAGACATATCTAGCTGGGAATTAAAATTAATATTGTTTAACTCCTTGTCTGCGGTTTGGTAGATTTTCCCGTCCAGAAAAAAAAAAACTAGAGGTGTGCTTGTTCCAGATGGGCCTCGATAGTCCCCATCGTCATATTCTAAGACGAAAAGGGGCATAACTCTCGCAAAAAGTCTTATCGAAACTATAATTGCAGGTGCACAGGTTCCCATGGCAGTGAATATCCATACCAAGTTTCAAAGGAATCGTAAAATAAAGGTCCGAGAACATATCTGGACAAAAATATTCTAAGACAGAAAGGGGCATAACTCTGGCAAAAAAGTCTGATCGAAACTATAATTACAGGTTCTCATGGCAGTGAATATCCATCCCAACCGAGAAAAGCCCCGGAAAAAAAAATTGTAGGGACAGAAAGGGGCATAACTCTGGCAAAAAATTCTATTCAAAACTATAATTGCAGGTGCACAGGTTCCCACGATAGTGAACATCCATACTAACTTTCAAAGAAATTGGTTGTTCATAAACAACCAAGAAAAGCTCCAGACAAAATTATGTCTATGTACAGGTGGACGGACTATTCTAAGATGGAAGGGGCGTAAGTCTGGCAAAAAACGTCTAATCGAAACTATAATCGCAGGTGCACAGGTTCCTCTGGTAGTGAACATCCATGTCAACTTTCAAAGAAACTGGTCATAAACCACCAAAAGTTCCTGACAAAATTATACCATGGACAGATGGACAAGCTGATACCAGTATACCCCCCCCCCCCCCCCCAACACACACACACAACTTTGTTGTGGGGGATATAAATACTCCTTTACCAACAAAAACAGGGGTACCGGAAGCAGGGCACGGGGTGTGGAGCTGCCCCTTGTTCCAGGCCCTTAACCCTTTACCCACCGTAACGGCCAAAACCGACCAGCGCTATTCTCAAAAATCGCCATTTAATATTTTCATTATTTTTTTCATTTTTTGTTTCAAAAACATAGGTTATGACCCCTCAATGGAACGAGCTCGTCCAGCTTGTTCCAATGAGGGGTCATAACCTGTGTTTTGAGACAAAAAATGAAAAAAAAATAGTTATTTTTTTTTTGCAAGTGTCGTCTGCTTTCCATGTTAGGTAAAGGGTTAAATTACCCAAAATTCAAGCCAGTAAATGCTGTGCCCAAAATAAGAACCATATTAAAATATTGTCCTTCATTTGTCTCACTTGGAGGTATTTCAATCTTTTCAGCAGGTGGAGTGTTTTCCTGTCTTTTTTATGCTATGTAAAGTTATTTTCAGCTTTAAAAATAAATAATATTACTTGAAAATGGAATTTTCTGTAATTTGGGCACATTTAAATCCCTGGAAAAGATGTGCCCAAAATAACACAATATAAAGGCCTGCCTTGCTAAAAGACTAGGAGAGAAAGGGTGCCAGTGTGTGCCCTTTTTACCAGAAGTGCACTAGTATAAAAGACTTTTACTTTTTGAGAACTCTTGAGAATCTCTTGAATATTCATTTCTACCATACTTTACATTTGCCAATGCCAAAGGCGGGGGGGGGGGGGGGGGGGGAGAGGGAGATGAATGGGAGGTAGGAAGTATATGGCATAATGGTGGATGCCAGTCGATAATTATCCAACTATTAGGACTGGGGTCTATTACTTTCAAATGTAATATAATAATAATATTTTTACTATTGATTTTTTTTTTCTTATTATATTATATTACAATTACTTTGGGAAATTTGATTAATTATTATATTATATTACAATTACTTTTAAATATGTAATAAATATTACTTTTTTATTACTTTTATTACATTTGTCAATTACCCAAATTACATGCAGAAATTTGTTCCCATAATGCAGATCCCGACATGCACTAAGAGAACAAAAGCTTCTGCTTGATATGTAGTTTTCTATTCTCAGAGAGTTTTAAAAAACTAATGCAAAACATAAGGTGTTGTTGCATACAGTTGTAGCCAGGAAGAGACCCGAACATTTAAAAACAAGAGCCAGACTAGGAGCCTACTTTGAAGTCTAGAAGCCAGATTTACTTCTTATCTGGTAGAGTGATACATTACTGCTTTGCCTTGTTACAATTTATGGGAGAGTGCCCTATAGGCACTCTCCCAAAAATTGTAACATGGAAAATCCAGACAAATGATACAATTTCACTACAACGATAATATGAAGTACATTTAAAGAACATGAAGCGTTTAAGTTGCAGCACTTTAACACCTGCATAAGGCCCAAATATGGGCTTCAAGCATCCTACAGGTTAATTGCAGTTGCATTGTGTTTTGATTACGATCTTCTTGATGGAAGCTTTCAGTTGTGTATGACATACATTAATTTTGTGCATTTAATTATATTATTTTTTGGCATGATTGAAGTTGTTTCTCAAATGATTTCATTTCACCGCAAAAACCATTCATTTTCATAATAGCCCATAGTCAAGTGACCAATGGTGAAATGGTATATTGCAGTTACAAGCCAACTTAGAAGCCTGTATTTAAGATTCATGATCCAAATTAGAGGGTCGAAAGGGGCTTGTTCCCCATACCGTCCCTGCGTGCCTTCGGCGCGTTAAACCATTCCATTCAGAACTTTAGGAATCAAATTCACACTGGCTCCTTACTGGGTCGGTCCCTGGTTATAGCTTCTGAATATGTTTCCTGTGCGTTATTATAAATTGGCTTCCTTACTTCAAAAGCTGAAGAAATAAATCTACATAAAATTGCTGGGACATTTTGGCTGGAAAACATTGTGGTCATGTGCAAATAAGCCAGTGCAGTGCCACATTGATCTTCTATCACTGACCTCGATGCGTAGTCTTCAATTCTCAAAGAGTTTTTTTTAAAAAACTGTGATTGAAAACATTTTCTTGAAATTGTGTGTGTTGGGTAAAGGGTTACCCCTGAGGACCAAATTATATTTCTGATAAGAGCAGATGCACAAAACTGCAATTATGGAAAAGTTTTCATGGTGTGAAATAGAAGTACTGTATCATTGTTTCCAGTCAATTCTTGGCTGCCAGGGTTGGTGATTTTTTTTTTAATTTAAATCAATTTTTTATAAATTTAAAACATACTTTTTTAATTTGAGGCAATTTATTTGATTTTTTTTTTCATACTATAAATTATTCACCATAGGATACCATTTCCCCCATGATTTCTTCAGATAAAAGAAACAGAGTGACTTGGTTTCTCTTATCAAAAGAAATCATGTGGCAGAGTGTGTCAGCAGCAGTTGGTATCAAAAGCTACCCAAAGAATGGACACAAATGACTGATCCCAAAATATTTATGTATTTCAGTCTTTGGTTTGACATGAGGGGAAGAATTCCATACTACATTCGGTATAGAACAGAGAGCATAGATGGAAATAGAGAGGAATCATTGAACCTTATCTTTTCTCATTGTTACAGCGTTTCTATAAAGAAGATGACTTCTTCAAAATCATTGTTACTATTTGCAACATTCTAAAATCAGTGATCCTTGTTTTCACAGTTTATTAAGGATTTTTGATGCGTTCATTGAAAGATTATCAGATACCGGTATATGGTTTAAAATCAATGTTCACTTTAATATGATTTTCTTCATAACAGCTGAAAATTATATCATACTAATTCCATTATGAACGGATAAAACTTATTCGGCAATTCAGCAACATTTAACTAACCAATAGCATGTTCCAGTCGTCAAGACACAGTGCGGGTGTATATTCCCATTCTACAGATCAATTCTTATTGTTATAAACACTGCCTAGTTACTGTATTTCAACAGTTAATATACATTCAATCTTGTTTTCAAGTCATTTTCAACTTGTTTGAAAATATTCGTGACAATTTGTAGATTTTTTATTTAAATCAATGATCTAAACAAAACTGATTTAAAGCAGTTGATTTAAATCAGCCAATGCTGTTGGCTGCCTACACAGGCAGCCAAGACGATAATTATACATCAATCATTCACACTAACATAGAATTTGAGTCTGGTGAAATTTATTTATTTATTTATTTATTTATTTATTTATTTATTGGTGTTTAAGGTCACATATTTCTGCACAATGGCTAATCATGACCACAGGTTTTTTACAGGTGGGGGAAGCCAGAGTACCCAGAGAGAACCACCGAGCAACGGTGAGCAACTGACAGCTCCCTAACATATTAACTCCACCACACAAGCATGTTAGCAATGATTGAAGACAAGTGCACCACTGACGTGCAGTAAGCCTTAGCGCACAATGCCACCGTGCCCCCACGTGGGCAATGGTGGTGAAGTGTCTTGCCCAAGGGCACAACATGGTTGCCACAGGTAGAATTCGAACCGAACACATCTCGGCTTGTAGCCTGCACCTCTACCTACTGAGCTACCATGCCTCACCTAGTGAAATTTACTGAGAAAGTAAAATGCTCAATGTGTGCTTCAGTAACTTTTCAGCCAAGTCTGGATATAGTTTTCTAAGGTTGGATTAGCTAACCATTCACATGTTTGTTTATATAAGTTTAACTCTGCATGCTGCTGGTGGACATTCCTGCCCAGCACAGGATTTCTCACCAACATAAAATATAATTTGGGCACATATGATAACATTTTCACCTAGTGAATTGGATGGATTTTTTCACCAATGATAACAATTTTACATCTGGATGAACTTTTCATCAAATCTAGTCATGGCTACTAATATCTTGAAAATACTCAGTGGGTTAAGTTAACTGGTTGTTTTCTAGAAGCCACTATCATGGATCTATTGAAAAGCGCTGGAAGTCACATTAGTATCTTCACACTGAATGCAGTAGCTCGATGTTTGCTCAGCAGTAGAAGAAATATTTCTACTGGCACTCTCAAATAAATTGTAACCAAACAATTCTTTATGAACAAAATCTTGCTAAACTAAGGTTACTCTTGCTGGTAATACTATTAACAAATAATTCAGAACTCAACCATTTAAGAGTTAAAGACACTTTCAGCAGACAAGGTGGTATCACGTTGGATAGTTTTACAGGTGGTGGAAACCAGAGTATCTGGAGAGAACATACAAGAAGTGGCAGGTAACTATCCAACTTACTAATCTGGTACAAAGTTAAAGATACTTTCAGCAGACCAGGTTATATCATGTTGGGCAGTATTACAGGTGGTGGAAACCAGAGTTTCTGGAGAGAACTACCAAGAAACGGCAGGTAACTATCCAACTTACTAACCGGGCACAAGCAAGGTCAGCATCAATTTATTTATTTATTTATTTATTTATTAGGGTTTAATGACACATCAACAGCCAGGGTCACATCATGTCGTGACAGTTTTTTTACGGGTGGAGGAAGCTGGAGTACCCGGAGAGAACCACTGAGCAACGATGAGCAGCTGTCAGCTCTCCAACATTGTAACTCTGAAGTCTGCACCGCAGCACAGGCAGAGTGGCTGAAGACATGTGCACCATCGACGTGCAGTATGCCTTACTACGCAGCGTCACCGCACTCCCATGTAGACAGTCTGGGTTAAGTTCCTTGCCCAAGGACACAACGTGGGGGCACAATTCAGTCGCTGAAATGGTCATCCATCCAACTACTAACCGCGCTCGACATTGCTTAACTTCGGCGATCAGACGAGAACCAGTTGCCGTGACGCCACCGCTCCCCCTCAGCATCAATTGAAAGTAAGTCACTATCATCATACCCTATGTCACAGTGAATAGCACTACCATGCTTCCATATAGTAGAGATGGGCAATCTACTCAAAAACTGAACTGATACCGATATCATGGGGATAGTACCAAAATAAAAAACTGAACCGAACCAATCGTTGAAGATCAATACTGTCTGAATTTTCAAATTTCTCTCCATTTACTATTTATAAGTCCCTGTTGAGGCTTGATAATAGTTCAGGCCTGGCAATCTAGAAAATCCAAGAGTGCAAAACAGTATCCTCCTCAGATTGCTTGGGAGTGCAATTGCACCTGAAATTTTCAATGCAAAAACTTGTATGCTATTTTGGTTATAATCACTTCAAGTTTATATATTAATATTGTTATTAAAAAATTGCACTATATTCAGCTACATAGTGGAAAATTGGCACACACATCTTCTCGTTATTCAAAATGTTGCATTTAATTCTTATGTGACTGTCTTCTACACTGAAAATGAATTGAAATGCGACACAGAATGGGTCATAAATTATTGCGAATCAATGCAACATTGACAAGTCGTCCCCTCAATTCCAATTCCATTGGAACTCAAGGGACGAAAGGTTAATAGATCTTTAAGGCAGTCCCAAACAGATCCAGAAATCAAGGGATGCAAAAAATTGCCCTACTGATTTTTTTCTGAGCGTGCAGTAGGCGTGCAGCATTCCTGCGCTCCTAAAGAATGCCAAGCCTGATAGTTGAATGGTTCATTTTCGAGAGAAGTGACTGATTTTATTTTCAGTTTTGTTAACCCTCAATGGACTGGGCAACTGTCCTGAATTCCCACTAGACTACAACCTGTATGTGTCCGATTGCTTACCAGTGATTTCTATTCAAGTCTTGTTAAGGCAGCCAAGACCTGACTAAACATCACTGCCTAGGTTTTTTGTCTGTTGTCAGCAGGATCTCCTAAAGATGGCAAGGTCAGGGCACATGCTCTGAGATTGCAAGAGCCTGAATAGGTCTTTAAAAATTAAGGGGTGTTCAGAAGAAGTAAAGTAAAAAAATTACTGTAGATATGATTTGTGTTTGCAAAAGAATGCCACTGTTGCGCTCATTGCTATAGCATTGTGGTAGAATGATACTACAGCACTTATTCTATATTTAAACCAAAGTATTACTGTGGTGTACCCCCTCCCCCTCATCACCCCCCTAAAAATACCAAAATTGATACCGAACTCAAAATTCCAATACCACCCATTTCTACCATATAGACAACAGGGTGAAGTATCTTATGAAGGCAAAAATTACATACAATGTGGGTCAGGGCTGAACAGTCAACCTTTTAGTCTCAAGTCCATTATCAAACCAATAAGCCATCATGCTCCCTAACCATTAATCCACAAGACAACACTTGTAATTTATTTATTTATTTATTTATTTATTTATTTATTTTATTTATTTATTTATTTATTTATTTATTTATTTATTTATTTATTTATTTATTTATTGGGTTTAACAACACTTTCGACATCCAGGGCACCTCGCTTCAGGCAGTTTTACGGGTGGAGGAAGCCAGAGTACCCAGAGAGAACCACGAGCAATGGCAAGCGGCTGTCAGACCCCGCCCCCCCCCCCCCCAATATATTAAATTCGCACAAGCCAAGTTATCACTGGTTGAAGACAAGTGCACCATCGATGTGCAGTATGCCTTAGTACACAAGGCCACCATGCCCCCACAGGAGCAATTGGGATTAAGTGTCATGCCCAAGAACACAACATTGTTGCTGCAGGAGGGATTCGAACCAAGGACCTCTTGGATTGCAGCCTGCAATTCTACCCACTGTGCCACTGTGCTCCCGACAGCACTTGTTATATTTTTTTACTGATTAAAAATTCCAAAATATCACTTATGTTTGCTCACGGGAATGAGCCCAACAATCATATTCTAATAATAATAATTACTTTGCCTTCCACTGTCTCATTGCGGTTAATGAGAATGCTTACATGAAACCAGTCCCCTGCAAAGTCCTCTCCACTCTCCTTCCTAATCCAGGGGTGGTGGAACCGGGGAGGGAGGGGGGGGGGGGCTTCACCACCCCGTCTCCCCACTTTTTTTTTGCCATGTCATGTTTTTTTTGTATGCATATATTTTAACACAACCAATGACGGGTGAAACAAGGGGCGGATCAAGATCCTCCCCCATATTTTCGCCAGCTATGTTTCTCTCGTATTGGTTCAGTTTCGATGGATTTCGGATCATTTTTTGCAATAAATGGTAGCAAACGCTAAACTGTATACAGTCTGTTAAAAATCGGCTAACTGAAATAGATCGTAATTTTACAGACATTCAAGTACCGAATCCATCCCCCAGACAAGATAATCCACAGACAGTATAATTGCTGTTAACATCTGGTAAAGCACACAGGTGGGGTCTATTTATAAATAGACCTCACCTGTATGCTTTGTCGATGTTTTTTAACGGCTTTCAAATACATCTCCTGAAAAATCTCAAAATATCCGCTGAGACGCATGGAAATGGGGGTTTTGGGACCCTGGAATTTAAAATTTTCGTACCACGGGCCGAACCATGGTTGGGCCGTCATACTTCCTCCAACCATCGCCCGATCCAGCCCACCCACTTTGAAAATCGTTCCGCCGTGCCTATAATCTCCCAGCATTTTAGCCCGGGTACCATGTTTTGGAAGGAATCAATGAAATAATAAGAAAATATGAACTCCGATCTTTGTGCATTTCTCTAAGCAAATTTAATGCCTCTGGTGCCTCAATCAACAAGTTTTATATTTTGTTGATGCACTTTATATTCTCTTTGAAGTGAACTTATCAGTTCCCCAATACCATCTTTAACTCATTTTTTCCATTCAAAAGGATTTGTCTTGTCACAATTTACTGGAGAGTGTCTGTAGGCTCTCTCCAATAAATTGATGCAAGGCCAACTCACATGTACCAATTCTAACAACCGAAATTAATCTAGCACTCTGCAGCGAAATAAGCATTCTAAATCCAATAAAAGTGTCAATGGCACTGTAGCTCAACTTTGAATATGACAGGAATTAGTATTTGCGGGGTCCAGGTCAACAATAATGAATATGACAGGAATCAGTATTTGTTGTGACCAAGTCAACAATAATGAGTAAGAGAAAAAGGAGTTTTGTTGTGGCCACGTCAATCATAGTAAATCCATTACAAGGTGACTGCAATGGTCTAAAGAACAGGACATAAGTATTATATGTGATGCATCCCATGTTAGTAAACATTCACACAAAAATTTATTCAAATCAGAGCTTTCATATAGAGGTTTTGAGCAAAAAACTGATTGCACAAAATTTTGTACAAAATGGCTGCTGGTGGCCATCTTGAATTTCGGACCGGACACCAATACACTCGTTCTCGTCCCACGGTGATAACAAAGATATCCAAGAAGTTTAGTGAAGATCAGTTCATAAATACGGCCTCCAGCCCGAGCCGTATTGGCAGTTGCAGTTACAGCGCTGAAAGTAACACTAAATAGATCAAAGTTAGTCTAATTGGCACAATTTATGCACGAGAAAAAAAACGTATTATATGTGATGTATCTCATGGTACTAAACATTCACAGAGAAAATTATTCAAATTAGCGCTTTCATATGGAAGTTCTGCGCAAAGATCTGATTGCACGTATTTTTTTACGAAATGGCTGCCAGCGGCCATCTTGAATTTCGGACCGGTCCCAAAAGCACTCGATCTTTTCCCACGGTGATAACAAAGGTACCCAAGAATTTTCGTAAAGATCGATCCATAAATATGGCCTCCAGCCCGAGCCGTGTTGACGGCGCAACGAACGGATAGACAGACGGACAGTCGGACGACGGGCCATGACAATACCTCAAATTTGGCTTCGCCAAAGTTGAGCTAAAAATAAACCAGGAATTATATTTCATCAAAATTTGGGAGAACACATTTGGATTCTCGCGAAATTGATTGCAAGAATCCATACCTGATGTGAGTGTCCCAGGATCCAATGAGGCCACCATGGTTGAACCTCTGTTGTACATGTATACTGATAGCACATGTTAACCCATTACCTAACACAGCTTTTTAATTTTTAAAACATAAACCGGATTTGATAACTTAATAAAAAATAAACAATATTTACCAATACAACCTAACAAAAATGGATGTCCATGTTTTGTCTGACCCAAATACTGAAAAAGAGTAAAACCACTTACATATTGAATGGAAGTGTCAATGACACTGTAGCTTAACTTGTGTGTTGTGTTTGATGAAAAGGATAATGTTCAATGTTTATGAAAGGATTATAAAATAAGACAAGAATTGTGATAATTGGGAATATATTCATTTCTGTTCCCTGTATGCTATGTTTATGATAAAAATAATATGAGGTGTACACTGCACTAAAGAGCTGAGAGGTGGGTTAATATGACCTCACAGTTAATGTATGTGGCCCTCACAGTTAACGTATATCAACAAAAGTTACCAAGTTACAGTGAAATTATTCCAAAACGAGTCATCCTATCAAGTTACATTAAAATCCCTTCATAAATATGGCCTGTAGACTGTGCTAAAGGTTTTCGGGCTTCGGGTCCCTGTAGCCGTCAGTTTCCCAATTGCGTCCAAAGGGGACGTTCTCATCTAGACATTATATGAAGTCAATGTACCAAGTTACAATGAAATCCCTTAATAAATATGACCTGTAGACTGTGCTAAAGGTTTTTGGGCTTTGGGCTCTGGCAGCCATCATGGTTGAATGATCGCAACCAAAAGGGGACAATCTCATCTGGGCATCATTTGGAGTGATCCTACAAAGTTACAATGAAATCACTTCATAAATATGACCTGTAGACTGTGCTCAAGGTTTTTGAGCTTCGGGCCTAATGGTGTCCAAAAGGGGCTGTTCTCATCTAGACATTACATGAAGTCAACCTACCAAGTTACAATGAAATCCCTTCATAAATATGATCTGAAGACTGTGCTAACGGTTTTCGGGCTTTAGGCTTGGGCAGCCATCATGGTTGAATGATCGCAACCAAAAGGGGACATTCTCATCTGGACATCATCTGTAGTGATCCTATGAAGTTACAATGAAATCCCTTCATAAATATGACCTGTAGACTGTGCTCAAGATTTTCGGGCTTCAGGCACATATAGCCATCACAGTTGATCAACCACGACCAAAAGGGGATGTCATCATCTAGGCATTATATGGAGTCAACCTAACAAGTTACAATGAAATCCTTCCATAAATGCGACCTACAGACATGCTAAAGGTTTTTGGGCTCGGGCAGCCATCAAGGCTGAATGATCGTGACCAAAAGGGGACGTTCTCATCTGGACACTATTTGGAGTCATCCTACCAAGCTACAATGAAATCCCTTCATAATTATGACCTGTAGACTGTTCTAAAGGTTTTCGGGCTTTGGGCCCCTGAAGCCGTCACAGTTGCCCAATCGTGTCCAAAAGGGGACGTTCTCATCTAGACATTATATGAAGTCAACCTACCAAGTTACAATGAAATCCCTTCATAAATATGACCTGTAGACTGTGCTAAACGTTTTCAGGCTTCGGGCTCGGGCAGCCATCATGGTTGAATGATGGCAACCAAAGGGGACAATCTCATCTGGGCATCATCTGGAGTGATGCTGCGAAGTTACAATGAAATCCATTCATAAATGTGACCTGTAGACTGTGCTCAAGGTTTTCGGGCTTCGGGCACCTGTAGCCATCACAGTTGACCAATCACGACCAAAAGGGGACGTCATCATCTAGGCATTATATGGAGTCAACCTAACAGGTTACAATGAAATCCTTCGATAAATATAACCTTTTGTCTATGCTAAAGGTTTTTGGGCTCGGGCACCCAAGGCTGAATGATCGTGACCAAAAGGGAACGTTCTCATCTAGACATTATTTGGAGTCATCCTACCAAGTTAGAATGAAATCCCTTCATAAATATGACCTCTAGACTGTATCCGTCACAGTTGCCCAATCACGTCCAAAAGGGGACTTTCTCATCTAGACATTGTATGAAGTCAACCCACCAAGTTACAATGAAATTCCTCAATACATATGACCTGTAGACTGTGCTAAAGGTTTTCGGGTTTTGGGCTCGGGCAGTCGTCACGGTTGGCAGATCATGCCCAAATGGGGAAATTCTCATCTAGACATCATAAGGAGTCATCCTACCAAGTTACAATGAAATCCCTCCACACTAAACATGACCTGCAGACTGTGCTAAAAGTTTTTTGGGTTTCGGGCTTGGACAGCCATCACGGTTGATAGATCATGCCCAAAAGGGGACGTTCTCATCTAGGCATTATACAGAGGCATCCTACCAAGTTACAATGAAATCCCTTCATAAATACGACCTGTAGACTGTGCTAATGTTTTTTCGGGTTTTGGGCTCAGGCAGCCATACCGGTTGTCCGATCGCGACCAAAAGGGGATGTTCTCATCTAGACATGGCCCCAAACCTGCATATGAAATTTTCGTGACGATCAGACAAGAACTGCGGGGTGTAGCCCGTGCTAAAGGAAAATGTGAACAGACGTCACAGACTCACAGACTAACAGACTTCCTCACGCGTGATGGCAATAGCTTATCCTGACTATGTCAAGTTAAGCTAAAAATGGATGTCAGTGGAACCGGTTCATTGAGCCGGTTTCAAGGACAGTCATATTTCTACAATTTTATTGACAAAGTATAAGGATAATTTAGGTCATGTTAGCCTTGTATTGGTTAATTTTCTGCTGCTTCCTTAGGTACAGGGTTAAATAGACTCAATTCTTTTCACGCAAATCCTAGCAGAGGCGCAGCAAGAATCTATAAGGGTTCTCACTGGGTTTGTAATGCGAATCTTTGTGTAAATTAATTCTAGTTTAAATATGAGCCCTGATAATAGAGTTAAAAACTTACCTTGATGAGGCAGGACTGTGAAATTGACTGCTGTATTAACAAAACCACAGCTTGGTATATCAGGGATCACCTGATCGACACCCTCAATCACCATTACAGTTGTGTTCGCTGTTGCTGCTGCAGCTGCTGGTATGGGAACATCTATTGTATTAACCTCTGCTTGCACAGTTTTGTTTCCCGAGGTGACAAATTCTTTTTCTATTGTGGCCATAGATCCACCAGATACAACAACAGACAAATGTGCAACTTTTTGTGTTTCTGTTACACCATTGGCAGCAGCGACTGTTGCTCCAACTACAGAACTAACTTCAGTGGACCCAATGTCATCCAATGCTGTATCTGTCTCATTTCTGCAACTGAATTTCCCAGCCACTTCTCTGTATGCAAGAATATCTCCGGGGGAAACAACAAACGTTATATTTGGTAACTTGTAAAAGTTTTGTCCAAGCTGGGAAATTGTGTGTTGGAATACATACTTGATTTTATATGATATTTTCTGAGTAGTACCATATCTAGTAGCAGGAGTAGGTGCTGGACATGTACTTAAACACCTACTTTCCTCTGAACATGGTTTCAAGTAATTAGTAGTAGGGGTGCAAGTATACTGGTTGCATGTTCCACATGTATTTGTATCAAAACAATAAGGATCACAACTAGGTTCTAGTATCTGAAAGAGAAGAAACCTCTAGAGGAAATACAGTTAAAACTAGAAGTCCTGTCATGAAATGCGCACAAATAGCACGTCGATCTGCGTGTTATTCTACGCGTTATGACCACAGTAAGGCTATCAAATTCTGTACATATGGCCTGTGCACAAGCAATGTTTCAGCCAATGGTTAGGTGCTGGACATGTACTTAAATACCTACTTTCCTCTGAACATGTTTTCAAGTAATTAGTAGTAGGGGTGCAAGTATACTGGTTGCATGTTCCACATGTATTTGTATCAAAACAATAAGGATCACAACTAGGTTCTAGTATCTGAAAGAGAAGAAACCTCTAGAGGAAATACAGTTAAAACTAGAAGTCCTGTCATGAAATGCGCACAAATAGCACGTCGATCTGTGCGTTATTCTACGCGTTATGACCACAGTAAGGCTATCATATTCTGTACATATGGACTGTGCACAAGCAATGTTTCATCCAATGGTTCTCCTGGTAAGCTGGAGGTCCATTGGAAGAAACATTGCCTATGTTTACTATAAGCAACCAGAAGAACCTGCCGTGCATTGGATGTCATTCGATATGGAAATTGTGCGCAATTCCTACGTGCAATTAAACCCACATAAGCGCACAGTTCGTGACAGGACTTCAAGTTTTAACTATAATATAACGCTTCTTTTCTCAAGAGAGCAGTAAAATACTTCTGAATGTAAATCTTTTACCCAACACAACCTGTTGACACATTCAAAACATTTTCTTGAATAACTGAAATTCTCTATCAAAACATAAACATAGCTTATGAAGATTAAGGGATTCTTTTGGGTGTGTACAGGAGCCACATATTGAACATTAATTCACAGTTCACATACTTTATTTAGAATTCACTATGTTACCTAACACCAGCTATATAAGAACCGTACTATCTATGCCTGACAACACCAATTTATCATAGAAGTTGTTTGGGGGAAAACAATAGGAAGTAGTAGAGGCAGAAAAATATTAAAATTCAAGTATACTTCCAGTATTTATCGACTGGAGATAGTAACTCCAGCATTTTTCCCTAACTGGAAATTGCGCCACCTGTTTTTCAGTATTTTCAAGTTTCCAGTATGGATGTGTGAGCCCTGATGAATTATCAACCTAATGAAGCACAGAGAGCACCTGAATTCAAGTTGCTTCTTCTCTATAATTCTGATTTTGCTAACCTTTTACTGTAACAAAACGAATGCAGGATATCAGCCCAGGCCTGTCATTTTCGGGAGAGCGATTTATTCGCCAGACTACTGCTCGCCTTAAAAAAATTAAGGAGGGCGAAAACTAGCCCCCTGGCCTTAGGAAGTAATGATTACCTTAACAGTCTATTCCTAAAACTCACATCTTTTCAGATCTCTTCTGTGTTAGTGATCTCTGTGAGACGGCTACACTGCCCCTCCCACACCTCCGGGCCTTGCCGAGGCCCGGGTGTGGGAAGGGAAGTGTAGCCGTCTCATAGAGATTACCTGGTTGGCAGCACAAAATAAAATGTACAAAGCCCACTTGGCAGTAGTACTGCAAATAGTAAAACTTCATTTTTCCACTTTTAGCTTCTGTAAGTTTGAGATCTAATCGCTCCCCTAGGCCATGCGGGGAGAGCGATTTTTAACCCTCCTGCATTTTGAAGAATGCCAGGCCTGTATGCCTCCCTGGATGCCTCCCCTCCCGACAATACTAACCCCAATGCAGAAGATATCGAAATTTTTTTAATTTAAATATCATTTTTTAATTTTTTTCCAAAAATTTCAAGAAAACAATATCATGTGACCCCGCATTAGAATGAGCTTAACAAGCTCATCCCAAAGAGGGGTCACGTGATATGGTTTTGTTTAAATTCTTTAAAAAATAAAAAAAAAATTTCAGCTGCTGAATTTGCATATTACGCGGGCCAATGCAGCCGATTCGTTCGGTGAAGGCTTAATTTCCATTGATGAAGACTAAAACAGTAAAGTCAATTAACCAAACAATACTTCCAAATAAAACAAAATACTCTGTTGTGATTGGCAGAGGGGTATGGTGTAACTTGCAATCCACAGTAGCATTTTTTTACAACGTGGTTAATCACGGACAATAGCACGCTATATGGCTAAAAAAAGTACTCATTTTTAATTATTAATTCATACCTTCTGCTCGGTTATGTTAGAACAAAAATAAAAATACAGAAAATTTAATATTTATGCGTAAAAAAATATTACAGATATGGATGTCATTATAACTGGCTCGTTGATCCAGTTCCATTGACATCCATATTTGTCTGGTTTTATTAAGAAGCTTACAAAGTACAAATTTTCTGTCAGTTTTTTCCCACAATTTAGGTTAAAGTATCACGTACACCAAAATTCTTGGAAAGAAATCCTTTATCCTTGTGTTTTCCAGGGTGTATGGGAGTTTCACCGGTCTGGGAACTCATGCACCCTTTGGCTCCACCTCACAGTTCATGAGTTCCCAAACCGGTGCAAATTCCCATACACACTGGAAAACACAAGGATAACTAATATTACACATTTGTTTAATCCACTTTTACAGCTCTAAAATGGTCAGAAAGAGTATTCATAGCACATTTGGTTTAGCACTTGGAGGGGCACATGTTTGTACACCAGAAACTAGAAATAGCGGGAGGGGGTCATATGTCCCACAAATAAAATTCAGCAGGGGGAGGGGGATAGAATGACCTTGGTATAAAAATCAGCAGGAGGGCAGTATAACATTCAGCAGGAGGGGACAGGGGCAAACATTCTCTGTATAAAAATCAGTGGGGGGGGGGGGGGGGGGGCAGATGTTCATATACACAACAAAACAGGTGCCCCAACAGACAGTTCTTAGGCATACTTGCAAGTTACATCCTAAGAACTTTGTCAGTTGTTTCAAGGCAAGCACTGGCTGCCTATTCAGGCAGGCAAGACCTGCTTCAACACAACTGGTGCTGCGTACTAAGGTGTACTGAACGTCAATGGTACACTTGTCTTCAACCAATGCTAACCTTGCTTGTGTGAAGTTAGTGTGTTGGGGAGTCAGGCAGTTACTTGTCATTGATAGGTGGTTCTCTCCACCTGTAAAGCTGTCCGACACGATGTGACCCTGAATGTTGAAAATATCTTTAAACCCCAATAAATAATTAAATATTAAGGGGTATTTAGGTGTTTAGGACGACCTGACCCATAACATGATACTTTAAAGGATAGGGAACCAGACATCTGTTATTCTCTCTGGATACTCCGACTCCCTCTATCCATAAAACTGTCCAACAGGAGGAAACCCCAGTTGTTAAAAGTATCATTAAACCCCAATAAATAAATATTTCCATCCAGTCATATGCTGAAATGAGCCTAAACCATATAAATGTATTTCATTGGGCTCTTGAGGGAGGGGGGTGCGTGTCGATTTTTTGGTCTATTAAAGAGGGGCGTATTAAGGCGTACTGCACATCAATGGTACACTTGTCTTCAACAAACGCTAACCCTGCTTGCCGGAGTTAGTATGTTGGGGAGTCAAACAGTTGCTTACCATTGCTCAGTGGTTCTTTCCAGCTTCCTTCACCTGTAAACATGTCATGTCCGCCAGTTGAAAGTATTGTTAAACACCAGTCAATAAATACATATAAGGGGGATGTCGGTGTTTTGGACCACCCGATATATAACGTGTGGTTCTAGCATTTGCAACTTTGTGGACGAACTGCGATTTGTATGAAGTCGTGTTAACTGTCATCCTCGTTCCAAAAGAAGAGTGTTGAAGACTTTCAGATAAAGGTTGTTTTGTATTTTCATTGTTTTTTCGACAATGTTGTGGACTACCGGTGATCTGAATTGGCTTGAGATGAAATGCCTGACAGGGAATGTCCGCATGATGTCACTACTTATCTAAAAATACTTTATGTAGGAATTCCCATGCTTTTTCATTAATTTCTAAACAAAATTGGCATCAATTAAGCCCTGTACAACCCGCATATGTGAAAAAATCCTGCATATGTGAAAAACTGCAAATGTAAAAAAAAATCAACCGCATATGTAATAAAAAACACATATGTAATAAAAATGGACCAAATGTAAAAAAAAAGCTGAAAAAAGTGTAACCGCATTTGTGAAAACTTTTTTACTGCAAATGTAATAAAAAATGAAACTGCATTTGTAAAAACGTTTTTACTGCATATGTGAAAACAACTCGAACATGAGGATTTGATCTTCCGATTTTCAAATTTATAAAGATATCATTATTGGCACGGAGTTTGACCTTTCTTATTTTGGGCATGGTAACTGAACAATTCAGATGTAGTTCGATCTCTACATCTCGTCATTGTTCTCCGGGGCCATTGATAGGAGGGGTAGAGCAAGTGTGGTAAAACTGGGTGCCCGGGGTTTTTGGGGGCCCGGTCCCTGGGTTCAAGTTCACCTTCAACAAGGGCCCACAAATACGTTTCTGTCTGTCATGTTTGTGGCAATTTAGTAGGTAACTGTATGTTGCGCAAATTGCGGGCCCCACGCGAGAATAAGTGACCATATTTTGAAAGAAAAGTTTTAAGTTTACGGCCCAAAATCGAAGAACCCTTTGACTCTCTAAAAAAACAAAAGTTTTCCTGGACCCCCACCGACGAGATGGGTACACCCACACTCCACTTCACCCAAAATGGCCGCTTGTATGATCCCAACGAACACACCGCATAACTACAACGTTGTAGTTACGTTGTGTGTTTAAAGGGATGCGTCCAGAATCATAGGGCCCTGTTTTCAAAGCTAACACCAGGGCCCGAGATCTGTCTGTCTGTCTGTCTGTCTGTCTGTCTGTCTGTCTGTCCGCAGATGAACTTGTGGGCTTCATTTTGTCCGTCCTTTACGTAGGGTCAGTACTATCTGTCTGTCTGTCTGTCTGTCTGTCTGTCTGTCTGTCTGTCTGTCTGTTGTCTGTCTGTCTGTCTGTCTGTCTGTCTGTCTGCCCGACCGCAGATGAACTTGTGGGCTTCATTTTGTCCGTCCTTTACGTAGGGTCAGTACTGTTTGGGTTAGTACAGTAACCACTTGTGAGGTTCCTAACCCACTTGTGAGGTGCAAATAAATTGTGAGGTGTGCAACCGGAAAAAAGACCAAAAAAACCCTCACAAGTACATCTGCGATAAAACGTCCGTCCGTCCGTCCGTCCGTCCGTCCGTCCGTCCGTCCGTCCGTCCGTCCGTCCGTCGTCCGTCCGAGTTGATTAAAGAGATTTAGGGGCCGTGGAAAGCTGTCCGTCCATGGTTTAGGGACCATTTTTTGTTTTTTAAGGGACCATATTTGGTTTAGGGGCTTAAAATAACAATGACCCCCTAAACCAAAGAAAAAAAAGGGTTTGGCTAGGGTAGGGTTTGAGTTTTGGGGCCGAGTTGTCCAAAATCAGTTTGGACATACATGTAGTAGTCCCACTATCTGCGAGTCTATCATATTCTACCACATACCTTGCAGCATGTTCATCATAGCAGTTGGTGGGTACAATGTGTGAAGCTCTCTCTGACAGTACAGGGGCCTCGAAACCAAATGGACATGCAGGGGGGACGGGAGGGGGCGGGGGCTTGGTCATCCATTTTTTCTTCCGTCCATGTTTGCAAAAATGCCGTTACATGCGTAAAAAGAAAGAGAACAGAGAAAAAACTTATGGCACATTGAGACCGGTGTCTGCCTTGGCCCTGCACACCAGGATTCCAACCACGAACCCGACTCACCCACCTGAGTATGATGATTATGTCCCCATCTGATGAGAATAATGTTCAATTGGAGAGTGTTTGGAAATTGTATAGCAACGGCGTATCGCTTGGTGGGAATTGGATCTGTCGGTTATTAAGCAGTTTGATTTCGAATCTCACCCCTATTTCACTCTTGTTGGTAGGCCTACACATATAAATGACAGGGTACCTATCTGCCACCAGGTAAAGTATTGAAGCCCATGGTATTAGTGGCAACATAAAATATAGCTCCTGCAAAATCAACACCAAATATTATATGTTTGACTCATCATTTTCACACAGGTGTCAAGCAATTTTGGAAGCGGTTTGGTATGTCAGAACACTGTACATGCATCCTTAGAGTGTCATTTTCTACCCAAAACTTTCCCTGTGGAGCATGTCCCCAGACCCCACCAGCAAGGGGGCGGGGTGTATCCTTGGTTTCTGCCACAAAGCGGCAGCAACTGGGATGCATCGGCCGCTCACTTTCAAACTGCTCCGCAGCCACTGGTCTGATGTAGCTGGCTACCTTGAGCAGTGGCGGCGCTACAGGAGGGCAGGGGGGGGGCATTTGCCCCCCTCCCCAAACGTGGGCTGTGGCCCTCCCCTCCCCATCCATCACACACACATCTATCCAAACGAACAAAGGCTCTCTCTCCCCCTCTCCCACTGTCTCTCTCTCACACACACACACACACACACACACACGCACAGACCCATCAGATACGGATCTAGGATTTTTTGAAAGGAGGAGACCTAATTACCATTACATTTAGTCCAAACTTGGAGCAAGGTCCGTAATATAATTTTTTGATTTGGTACGTCCACAGGACGTTCCAACCCCAAAAATTATATTACAGACTTTTGGGTCCAAGTTTGGACTGCCTCATAATAATGCAATGATAAGATCCTTTACGTATTTGCCTCCTTCATGGTAACCACCCGAGGACACTCCCAATAGATAGGGGATCTTCCATTGCGAGATTTATTAAGATTGGCCCTGTGGTTTAGAAGTAGTTCGCGAGTTATTTACAGACTTTCATCTTTATTTATGTGGATTTATTGGTGATTAAAGTCTTTGTCAACATCTAGGCTATATCATGACAACATAAGTATAAAGTCAAGTTTTGCCAATCGTTTATGCTTATGTTGCCCACTTACCGGGGATTGCATCTCAGCGGTGTTAGTTTCCGGGTCATATTTTATCAGTGGAGGAAAACTAATCTACCTCGGTAGACACTCAGACCTTCACTTCCCGGGCGTCCCACGCGGGAGCTGTTGTAGTAGTAGTAGTAGTAGTAGTAGTCGTGGTCACAGTGGTGACGGTAGTAGCGCAGATGTCGGCAGTAATTGGCGTAGTACCACTGCTAGTAGTAATAGTAGTAGTATCGTTGTTGTAGAAGTGCAATGGTCACCACAGTAGCAGGAGGAGAAGGTGGCGGAGGAGAAACACTGATTTTTGTTTAGCCCTTCAAACTTGTGATCTAGAGGTCATGTGTTCGCGTCTGGCCCACGCAATCAGATTTGTGTCCACGGACAAGACATTTATTTCCGTTTTGGAGCCTGTTGAAGACATGGTTGAAAGGGAAGACAGAATGAATAAAGCTGAATCAGTTGATAAACAATCTTGCACTGGTGCCAATCCTTTCAATTCTAACACCACACCCTAACATATTTAAATGCCAACAAATATATAATAAGCGTAATTTACTGGGTTGAAATGCAGCAAATCAGGGCTATGACAGATGATTCTCTCACATGTCACTTTTCTTTGTTCTATATTTCCTTTCCAATCAGGTTTCAGGAGTCATCTTGTCAAGTACAGCCATCATCACCATCTTTGCTCAGTGGGAATAGCCATTAGTTTTAACCTCAAATGTGACCCGAATGCATAACCAATAATCAGGGCTGGTGGCCGCAAGTCAGGGCAAGTGGAGCGAGTGATGCTAGAGGGGCATTGTTGTAGCCAACAACATTTTTTATTAAAGGAAGGTGACTTTGCAAACAGACAGAACATCACTGTTCTGGGCTTAAATACAGTGGTCCAAACGAGTAAAAGGAACATTTTACTCGCAATGGATCGCTATCTTCAAGCCCAAACAGTGACGTTCTGTTTGTTGTCGCTCTTCCTTGAATAAAATGTATACCTCTGTCAGTATTTTTGTATTTTGTGAATACCACTAAGCGTGGTTCTAATCAGGGGTGGCGCCAGAAAATCCCTACACTCTCCGACAGGGGAGGTTGAGTAGAGGTGAGACCCATCGTGCCGACCATAGCTCGACGCGGTGAGGAAAAACTCTGAAAATAAGCTGATGGAAACGCAACTAACTCGCTTCGAGAAAACAGAATTATTGTCATGAACTCTTGAAATGGAGGCATTTCTGTCCAACAATTTTCAAAAACTGTCACATTTCTGTATGTTATTCAATGCAAAACTGAACATGCACAATGCAAATTTCGACTTTTTAGGGTGATCTGAGAGTCACGCACGGCAGATCAGCGGGATCCACACATGAGATGGTCTCCCCGACCAACAGGCCAAATTTCCCAACAGGAGGGGGGGGGGTAGGAGTGGGTCTAGACCTTCCTGAAGAGGGGGGGGGGGGGGCTCAGCTGTAGCCCCCAGACACCAACCCCACCTCCAACACACCCCACTCCATTGGAGCAACCCCTGGTTCCAATCGAAAACAAACCTGACAATTAGCCTCCTTTAAAGTAACTTTTTACACCTGGGCTCTATAATCAAGCACTTCGACATTGTTCTCGTGCATGGACCTGTAAGGACAACTCCGCCTCATTGCCATCGCTCACCCAATTGGTTAGGAATTATTGGACAATCCCCCCACCCCGCCTAGCCAAATTCCCCACCTCCACCACACCTCGCCCCCACCCCACCCCACCCCCACCCCAACTATGTTCCAAACTCCTTCCTCTAAGGATAGCTTTATAAATTTGAAAGTCTCAATACTAAATCCTCGTGTTCGAGTAGTTTTTTTCACATATGCAGTAAAAACGTTTTTACAAGTGCAGTTTCATTTTTTATTACATTTGCAGTAAAAAAGTTTTCACAAATGCGGTTACACTTTTTTCAACTTTTTTTTACATTTTGTCCATTTTTTTTTACATATGTGGGATTTTATTACAATTCGGTTAATTTTCTTTCACATTTGCAGTTTTTACATATGCAGGATTTTTTCACATATGCGGGTTGTACAAAGCCCCCAAACATGTCGAGAACGTTGGTTCAAAACAAATACTAAGGTTCAGTGCAGCAATTACTGGCGTACATGCTGTCAGAAACGCGAAAAGTGGTCTACAAAAAAATGTCCATTCTTTCAGTACACTAGATTATTTATTTATTTATTTATTTATTTATTTATTTATTTATTTATTTATTTATTTATTGGTGTTTAAGGTCACATACTTATGCACAATGGCTAATCGTGACCGTGACAGTTTTAAGGATGGAGGAAGCCGGAGTACGAAGAGAGAACCACCGAGCATCGACGAGCAACTGTCAGACCCTCAACACTCTAACTCGGTTCAAGCTCCGCTCAAGCAGGGTGACAGCGGTTGAAGACATGTGCGCCATCAATGTGCAGTACGTCCCAGTACACGGAGTCATCATGCCCCCATATAGGCAACCGGGATAAAGTACCTTGCCCAAGGACACAACGTGGGTCATCCCAGTATATTAGATTCGATGTGCCCAAAATTGCAGTTTTCTGAAGGCGATGTGATCTGATGGAACTGGATACATTATCAAGCTACTTTCTAAAATTCTTTGTGATGGCATCTGTGGCTCTGATGACTATTGGGATGGTACTTGTTTTTAATCCACATCGTACCGGGGGGGGGGGGGGGGGGGGGGGGCTAGGTGGGGATTGGATCTAGAAAAAAATTGCTGACACTAATGCCTATTTTTTTTGTTTTCAACCCTGCTGAGGACTCACCCACCCCAACTGTGCATTTCTTTTCCTATTTTACCAATTCCTTCCAGTTTCATCTGGACACCCACAACCCTAAATACATGATTCTAGTTCCCATCCCCACCATAAACAAGAAGGACGCCAACGCCCTATGGCTCACCAACATTCCTCATTGATAGTAACTTTGGCAAACACAAGAACTGTATCAAACAGGCTCATAACATGCGACAAAGCTTACCTAAACACAACCCCTTAAAAGTAAAACACAGAAACTGACATAAACACTAAGTTAAACATGAAATTCTGAGCTAAACAGAAAACTAAACGCAAATAAAAATGTTTAAAATGCAGGGTATGAGGGGTTAATCATGCAACAATGATACTGAGGAACATGTATGATGAATATAAGTGCCATGGGAAAAGAAGGAACACAGCAGCTGACCTAAACACTAAGTTAAACATGAAATTCCGAGCTAAACACAAAACTAAACGCAACTAAAAATGTCAAGAACAAGAGGCCCCAAGGGGCCTGAGGGCGCTCACCTGACATGGTAGCCTAAATATCAACCCAGAGAATTGATTTCAACAAGTTGCATCTGCTCCTCCTAAGAAAAGCTTATACCAAATATCCAAATATTCTGACCAGTGGATATAAAAAAAGAAGATTTTTAAAGAATATTCCTCATATTGGACTAAGTTATAATTCGGGCTCCCACAGGGACTTGGCTTTAACAAACTTGAATCTCACCTCCCTAAGGATGCTGCACACCAAATATCAAAACATTCCGACTGCTGGATCTGAAGAAGAAGATTTTTAAAGAAAATTTCTCATTTTGAACTAAGTTACAATTCAAGCTCCTACAGTGAGTCCAAATATGGACCTAGAGACTTGGCTTGAAGAAACTTGAATTTCACCCCCCTAAGCATGGTGCATACCAAATATCAAAAGATTCTGCCTGCTGGATCTTGTGAAGAAGATTTTCAAAGAAATTTGCCCGAAATGCACTAAGTTCGAATTCAAGCTTCTATAGTGAGCTCAAATATGAATCTAGGGAGCCGATTTGAACAAACTTGAATCAGATCCACCCCTCAATGTTGCATACCAAATATCAAAAGATTCTGTCTGCTGAATCTGGAGAAGAAGATTTTTAAAGAAATTTGCCTGAAATGCACTAAGTTCGAATTCGAGCTTCTATACTGAGCCCAAATATAAACCCAGGGGGCCAATTTGAACAAACTTGAATCAGATCCACCCCACAATGTTGCATACCAAATATCAAAAGATTCTGCCTGCTGGATCTGGAGAAGAAGATTTTTGAAGAAATTTGCCTGAAATGCACTAAGTTCGAATTCGAGCTTCTATAGTGAGCCCAAATATGAATCCAGGGGGCCGATTTGAACAAACTTGAATCAGATCCACCCCTCAATGTTGCATACCAAATATCAAAAGATTCTTCCTACTGGGTCTGGACAAGAAGATTTTTAAGAAATTTGCCTGAAATGCACTAAGTTCGAATTCGGGCTTCTATAGTGAGCCCAAATATAAACCCAGGGGGCCAATTTGAACAAACTTGAATCAGATCCACCCCACAATGTTGCATACCAAATATCAAAAGATTCTGCCTGCTGGATCTGGAGAAGAAGATTTTTGAAGAAATTTGCCTGAAATGCACTAAGTTCGAATTCGAGCTTCTATAGTGAGCCCAAATATGAATCCAGGGGGCCGATTTGAACAAACTTGAATCAGATCCACCCCTCAATGTTGCATACCAAATATCAAAAGATTCTTCCTACTGGGTCTGGACAAGAAGATTTTTAAGAAATTTGCCTGAAATGCACTAAGTTCGAATTCGGGCTTCTATAGTGAGCCCAAATATGAACCCAGGGGGCCGATTTGCACAAACTTGAATCAGATCCACCCTACAATGTTGCATACCAAATATCAAAAGATTCTGCATGCTGGATCTGGAGAAGAAGATTTTTTAATCTTTTTCCCATTGCCTACAGTGTTAAAAAGTGCTGAAAAAAGTACCTTGTGATCAAACCGATAGGGATTTTTTTAACCATTCTATTCTACTGGATATAAGTAAGCTTTATACAAAATAAGAATTCTCTGTGCCGTGTAGTTTTGGAGATATGGCAGTTTTATGGTTTTTCCTATTTTTAGCTCCCGAGGTTCCCAAGGGGCAATGAGAAATTATTTTTTTGCATCAATCAACTACTTATGACCCATTATCATCTCATGTCAAATTTGGTTCAAATCGACCTGACGGTTCTGAAAATAGAAATTTTAGGCGTGGCCAAAATTTTTGCCCCTCCCATAACGAAGGCAAATAATGCCCGACAAACTTCTCTTGAACAAACTTGAGTCTACACCTCAAAAGAAAGCTCTATGCCAAATATCAAGTCTCTGCTATTGCTGGTTCTTGAGAAGAAGATTTTTTAAGAATTGGAACATTTTTGTCCCATCCCTCTGCTCAATATGAGCCAAAACCTAATTTGACAAAAAATCAAAATGCCTTTATATAACCCCTATTCACATGAAATTTCATTAATATGCGGCCAGTGGTTTGGGAGAAAAAGGCCCCAAAATCACCTTCACGACGGACGACGGACGACGGACGAAAAGTGATCAGAATAGCTCACCCTGACTTTCAGTCAGGTGAGCTAAAAATGCTTAAAATGCAGGGTATGAGGGGGTAATCATGGCACAATGATACTGAGGAACATGTATGATGAATATAAGTGCCATGGGAAGAGAAGGAACACAGCAGCTGACCTAAACACTAAGTTAAACATGAAATTCTGAGCTAAACACAAAACTAAACGCAACTAAAAATGTCAAGAAAAATGTTTAAAATGCAGGGTATGAGGGGTTAATCATGGAACAGTGATACTGAGGAACATGTATGATGAATATAAGTGCCATGGGAAGAGAAGGAGCACAGCAGCTGACCTAAACACTTAGTTAAACATGAAATTCTGAGCTAAACAGAAAACTAAACGCACTAAAAATGTCAAGAAAAATGTTTAAAATGCAGGGTATGAGGGGTTAATCATGGAACAATGATACTGAGGAACATGTATGATGAATATAAGTGCCATGGGAAGAGAAGGAGCACAGCAGCTGACCTAAACACTTAGTTAAACATGAAATTCTGAGCTAAACAGAAAACTAAACGCAACTGAAAATGTCAAGAAAAATGTTTAAAATACAGTGTATTAGGGGTTAATTCTGGAACAATGATACTGAGGAACATGTATGATGAATATAAGTGCCATGGGAAGAGAAGGAGCACAGCAGCTGACCTGAACACTAAGTAGAACATGAAATTCTGAGCTAAACACAAAACTAAACGCAACTAAAAATGTCAAGAAAAATGTTTAAAATGCAGGGTATGAGGGGTTAATCATGGAACAATGATACTGAGGAACATGTATGATGAATATAAGTGCCATGGGAAGAGAAGGAGCACAGCAGCTGACCTAAACACTAAGTTAAACATGAAATTCTGAGCTAAACAAAACTAAACGCAACTAAAAATGTCAAGAAAAATGTTTAAAATGCAGGGTATGAGGGGTTAATCATGGAACAATGATACTGAGGAACATGTATGATGAATATAAGTGCCATGGGAAGAGAAGGAGCACAGCAGCTGACCTAAACACTAAGTTAAACATGAAATTCCGAGCTAAACACAAAACTAAACGCAACTAAAAATGTCAAGAAAAATGTTTGACATGCAGGGTATGAGGGGTTAATCATGGAACAATGATACTGAGGAACATGTATGATGAATATAAGTGCCATGGAAAGAGACGGAGCACAGCAGCTGACCTAAACACTAACTTAAACATGAAATTCTGAGCTAAACAGAAAACTAAACGCAACTAAAGATGTCAAGAAAAATGTTTAAAATGGGGGGTTAATCATGGAACAATGATACTGAGGAACATGTATGATGAATATAAGTGCCAAGGGAAGAGAAGGAGCACAGCAGCTGACCTAAACACTTAGTTAAACATGAAATTCTGACCTTAACAGAAAACTAAACGCAGCTAAAAATGTCAAGAAAAATGTCTAAAATGTAGAGTATGAGGGGTTAAATCATGGTAGAATGATAATAATCATCATATAGCAGCATTATAAAAGCCATGATATGGAAATTGGGCGAGTAAGTGACCTAAACAGAAGCTTTAACATTATTGAACACGTACGCTGACGCCGACGCTGACGCCGACCGATCGAGCCATGCCAAAAGCTCACACAACTAAAGTTGGTGAGCTAAAAACTTTTCCCAGATATTTCCTAGAATATCCACTGATGGATATAGTAAGTGATTATTGTAGCAATATGAATCTCTAAAATCATTTGTTGTAGCAATTTTTAAATTAATTTTCATTTCTATTTTCTGCACATGACAGCAGGTGACAGAGTCAAAATGGATAAAAAATAACTAACTCAGCTTACTGCTTTCTACATAGTCATATGGAGAAGGCAGTAAGCTGAGTCCATTTAGTTTATGAGTTTTCTAGTGAGGATTTACTCATTGTTTTCCAATTCAGTCAGATTCATGTAGATCCCAGGTAGAGCTATTGGCCCTTTACCTAACATAGCAGTCAGAAACGACCAGAAATTTAACCAAAAAAATGTATCTCAGATATCTCTCAATAAAACCATACTGGTCGCACCGGTTCTAATGATATCCATATTGAAGCCTGAAAATAATTCCCATGGCACTTCCAGACAAAATGTCAGACACCAAATAAATTATGTCTGTCATTTAAGAATGATATCTGATATATTAAAAATGGAGTTTGAGTATTCGGAATAATGTGTTTTGGGTGTACATGTACGTCCATCATAAAACTGCTCAGAATTCATACAACCATACCTTGTTTGTCAGGGGTCAATGAGCCCTGCCAAACAAGGTATGATTAGTTTCATTGGAACTGAATTATCCTTCAGAAATAATTTAGATACATGTATGGCCATATCAGATTGTATTCCTTCACATGCTGTTAATACTGGTGGGCTGAACAGTCACTTTCTTCACACATCCCAACTTGCCAGGACCAGAAATCACAATAATCATTAATTTTAGGCTTGCTAGTCATGTACATGATTTCCAGCATGCATGATGTTCTGATCACTGAACTTCACTGATAATTTTGGTTTTTGGTATGTCCATATTTGTATAGATTTACTGAAAAATTGTGAGAATTTTATTGAAAAATCTACAATTTAATTTATTTTTTTAAAAAAGGTGTGTTTGTGTTAGGTAAAGGGTTCAATGTCACAAATGACTCAACTTACTGCCTTCCACAAAGATATTTGTGGAAGGCAGTAAGCTTAGTCATTTGTTTTTGAGGATTTTTTTTTATCTGAGGTTTTTAAAATCGTTACTCATTTTAAATTTGATGTAGAGCCCTGGTGAATGTTTTTGTTGGAATAACATGTGCTTGAAATAAAAGCCAGTAATTTAATTTTTAATAGTTTTTGGGGTTATATACTTCCTGCAATGGCCATGAACATAAAGATTCCTTGATATTTTCATGCTAGATCTGATAGATTACTGGACAGAAAATCTCGTATTACTGCTGAATAGTGCAATGCACATCTCTGCACATCCGAAAAAGTCAGTATTTTGTTATTCGTATCGCAGTCCTGGAAATGAGACGGGTGCGGGTGCAATCTCTGCAATTGCTCCCATCAGCACCCGTGATTTCTATTTTACGGGAGCTAAAAAATGCACTTGTTGAAAAATATTGTGGAGCACTAATATACTATGAGGGCATAAAAATATGTGTTGTTTTGAGAAAGCAGCACACTGTCGCCAGTGGCAAGTTACTGTCATAATTCTGCACTTCCTTTTACATTTAACCCTTTGAACACTAGTGGTATCTGCCATGCCAGTTCAATGGCAGCAATTAGAAGAGTCCATATTCATTATTCGGGGTAGACCAATCAATATTTTCAACGTGCAGCCCTGGGGCTGCACGTTGAAAACACTGATTGGTCTACCCTACACATTTACTGAACAGCCATCCTATTTAATGACGCTATTATTATTATTATTATTATTATTATTATTATTATTATTATTATTATTATTATTATTATTAAATTCAGTCAATAACTTTATAATATTGTTTTTTAAGCCAGCGTTTCGCCAGCCACTACTGTCTGCTTCAGGACTAGACATGTAGTTTAATCAAAATTTTGACGTTACGTACATAGCTGACGTAAACCGCCAATGTATTACGGTGACACCAGCCAGGTGGATAAAATATATAAGAGAGAGGATGGGAGGCTGGGCTGTATAGGCAACATTATAAGGCTGTAGGGTGTTAATACATGTATATACTGAAATTCAGCCTAAGTTATCCCACACGACATTGCCTAATGGGTTCTGTCAAAAAGGACATCAGTTGCGGAATTTCCACTCAGGAGAGAAATAGAAGCATGATAGAGGCCAGTGTGCATAACCATTAGTGGAGTGGAAGGGGTGTGAAGGGGTGTGAAAGGGTGTGAAGGGGCGTGCGGGGGAGAAAGGTGAGGGTTCCAGGAAATAGACGAGATAAAAAATAAAAATATGACAGGGTAGGGTGTGTTCCTTGCATATTAATCACAGGTACATTATGTGTTGCCGAATGAGAGAGAGAGAGAGAGAGAGAGAGAGAGAGAGAGAGAGAGAGAGTGTGTGTGTGTTGGGGTGGGTGGGGGGTGGGGTGGGGTGGGGAGGGGATGTTCAATTGACACTCGAAGGAATAGAGGGATTGGAAAGGTGAAGGGGTGCAGTCTGTGTCACAACTGCCCATACCCCAAATGCGTGAGTACTTTCATATTAACCCTCAGTATTTAACCCATTAGTGTCGAACGTATTGAATTTGTGTATCCAAAACACCCCTCTCTCTTTCCTGTATCACACAGATTTTGTTTATTTTCCCGATCACAATTTCTTTAAAGTCAGCTATGGGGTGGCAATTTCCCGCGAAGTGATTTGGGACATTGTCATCAACTTTCCGTCTTTTCGTGCTGAAATGATTCTAAAACCGTTCATACAACATGGTCCCCATTTAGAACCCCACCCCCCCCCCACCCCCCCGCCCCCCTCCCCCACATATACAATTTTTTTGCACTCTTGTATGGGTCCTCCTAAACACCGGAATGGCACAGAATGACGCAGAATGACATTTATTTTACCAATAGTCGACCCCAAAATGTATTTTGTTAATTTACTAACAAAAGATATAGAGTGCAGATCGGAGGAATGGAATTTTCATTACAAAAACTTGCTTTATGAAAGAACCGGAATGACAGACCTTGACATTGTTATTTCGCACCCTTGTAAGAAAGTCATGTGATGTATTATAATATAATCAGTACACCATGATGTGTCACAATACCTTTTAGCTCACCTGACTGAAAGTCAGGGGAGCTTAAGTGATCACTTTTTGTCCGTCATCTGGCGTCCGCCGTCCATTCGACGTGTACTTTATATTATCGACTGCTCCTGCTAAACCCCTGGGCCGAACTGAACCAAATTTGATATGCATGGTCCTTATCATATGTCAACTCAAGTTTGTTCAAATAAAGTTGCCCCGCTCCATAGAGAGAGGATGGGGGAAAATGCTCCGAATTTCTAAACAAAATTTCGGTATGGAGGTTTCTTTTGAGGTGTAGAATCATGTTTGTTCAAATGACGTTTGTGGATCAATATTTGCCTTCGAAATGAGAGGGGCAAGATTTTTGGCCCTGCACAAAATTTAAATTTTCTGAACCGATGGTCCGATTTGAACGAAATTTGATATGTGGTATTATTGGGTCATAAGTATTTGATTCATACAAAAAATTCTCATGATCCTCTTGGGAATCCCGGGAACTAAAAATGAAAATATTTATAGAGGTCATAGAGCATGTATATCAGCTGATTGATGCAGACCCCCTGTCCCAAAAAGAATTTCGGACTGTGGTTCTACTGGATGCCGAAAAAGCTTTTGAATCGGTATAGCATAATGGCAGGAAATATAAACCGGCAAAAATGAGCCTCCCACCTAAAATACTCCAAATTATTTCTTCTTTCCTAACTTACTGGGAAATTGAAGTAAGGGTAAACCGCTAGATTTAGGATAAAGTGAAGCTCTCGGGCAGCACACTCCAGGGATCGGTCTTAAAGCCGCTCCTGTTCATTATTCAACAACATCCACAAAGTGGGTGAAAAAACCAGGTTGAAATCTTACGTTTGCAGATGATAAAGAACTCCACACTACTAGTAGGTCCCATGACATCTCGGACCCCGTCTTTAAGATGCCCTAGAGGATCTAGAAGACTGGTGGGCGAAATGGCGCATCAAGATTAACCCTAGTAACAAAAAAAAATCTGAGTGCTACCCATCAGCCTGTACCACTATAACAGCTTTAACGAGGCTAAATTCCCAGGAATAACTATAGATAGAAATCTATCCCTAAACACTGTAAGTCAAGACAATAAAATAATTAACCTCATAAAATGATAAGAGGCAAGGATTGGAGTACCAACAATAACACCCTACTGAAACTCTATATATCATTTATCCAACCAGTCCTCAATTACGGGGCACTCATAATCAACACTCCAAGTAACACAAACCTTACAAAACTCCACTGCATTCAAAATTACATCCTATGCATAACTCTTTGAGCCCCTCCTTGCACGTCAACTGCAACCCTTCACGACAAACGCAGTTTAAAAACATCGTGGATAAAACTTTTAACAGACTTACAGACAGCGAGCTCATTTCTGAACTAAATGAGTTCCCAAAAAACAATCCGAAGGTACCCCCCCCCCCCCCCATATCAGGCTAAGCCCAGAAGCCTCAGTCTGTCCATAATAAAAACCAACCACTGTCGCATACAATTTGACAACAGTGACTCCTATACAACCTCCAAACTCACGCAGGACAGAATGGAAACTCCATTAAGATCAAATTGCAATTTTCGGCACTAGTGTACACCTACAACATCCCTGCTCATCCACAGACACACATATGCAAGGTCCCAAGAGTGGATACGGATGGACTGACTCATTACTGATATCACCATATCACATCAATTCGAGTACACACTGACAGCGAAACTACAGCACAGTTACAGGTGCCCTCATGGAAAGACACTGAGTCGATGTGGATAGGAACAAACTACCTGCTGCATAGGTATCTGTTTGAGTATAAAAATATTCTTACATTTTGGAGTAGTGAGGTGTTAGTTGCCTCTGAATGTCATAAAAAAACAAATAAACATCAACGAGGTTCGTTTAAGCAACATAACTTACATACAATAAGACCAAAATGCAGCTTCTTACAAATTCGAAAAAGTAGGTTTTTACCCCCAAATTTTGTTAAAATTGAAAAAAACTGTTGGGAAGGCACCGTATTACCCACATATGAAATATGAAAGCCCTTGGCACAGGACTTTAAAAAATGACCTATACACAAACACTTACAAAATTGGACTCATACGACAATTATTGGTTTCAATTCAGATGCCACTGAGCCATATGGACGTTTCAAAAATATAACACCAGACGTCACGGAGCAATATGGACGTTTCAAAACCTTTCCTGTAAAAACCTTAACGTTTTTAGGTGAATTTTGTTCATTGGATTGAAATTCGACGTATTCGTCATTTTTAACCGTCATACCACAAACAGAACGGAATTCAAAGTGAATGAGCACGTTTTTCTCTCATTCGAAAACAATGAAGTGTGATTAAGCACCAAAACTGACCACTGGGGACAAGAGGATGGTGTAGGTAACTTTGTATTAATTAGGAAGAACCACTAAGACATTTACAAATTATACTCATGCCAAACATTGTGAAATAGACGAAGTAAAATTAAAATATCTCTCAACCAAAATGGATACTTCGCCCGGAACAGAAAGTGACGACATGAACTAAAATTTCACACAACCGTACGACGAAGCACAGTTTGCGACAGAAGATGGAGATGTAGAAATAAGAAACTATGATTTAAATATCAAGAAAGTTGAATAGAAAAAACGCAGGTCTTCTGGAAGATGTGCATGATTGAGCAATGAAAAATAATAGAAACTGTATCACATTCAAACTAGACACTACAAAATTTGAAATATACAGGATTTCCTAGACAAAACTGGGATAATGAACAACAACTTGAGAAAAGGGGAATTATTTGGGAATGTGTTTACGATCAACACAGGGAGTCTTTGTGGATTATAAGTTATGCATTGCAAAAAATAGGAAAAACAAATTTCGAAATTCGCATTTACCGGACAAAGAACAGCAGATTCAGATTCAGATTCAGATTCTTTATTCACGGTACACATACATGTAAAATGGTTACAAATAAACATATTGCACAAATGTAATGTGAAGTATACCGTAGGAAGTGGCATAGCCAGATTGGCTGTCTACCTGCCACCCCCTGGAAGAAGATGGGGTGATTGCAAACAGACTGTGACTGAAAGAATGAACAGAGAGCCAATTATGTGACACATGATTGAGAATGACGATCGAATCATTACTTTTCTGATATTAGAGTATTAGTGTTTCATTTTCGCCAGCGGAAAGACGGTGATTCAAGGTAGGCAAGAAGCAACCTGCCTATAGGACTCCCTCCACTACTTATCATAACACATGAGGGCGGCAACAAGTCCCATCGTGAAGTTCGTATCGTTTAGACTGCGACAAGGAGGTTGGTCATGATGTTTGGGTGTGGTGTCTACGTTAGCTGCATCATCATCGTAGGATGACGAATGTTATTGATTTATTTGTGTAGACTTTTATTTGCAAGTTCATACTTATATCCATATAGTATTTTACATAGCACCACTGTAAGGAGGAAGCGCGACAGGTTGCACAAGACGAGGATTCCAGATTTAGACGCGGACCACGACTTTGACAATTTACGAAGTTTACGAAGTGCAATCATGACAGTAGGG